>OZ022308.1:0-2400000 GCA_963989215.1 Hedychridium roseum | reverse complement strand
AACTTCCGCGTAAGAAGTCGCTCGATCCTCCAGGAGTTGGTGAATCGATTCTCATCGTCGCGTAACTCGTCATTGCTCACCCATGCAAATGTATACAACTTGCGCGGCTAAGGTTGTTCATTTATTATACGTAGACGATTATCCCGAAGATATTGATCTCCCGTGAACGAGTGCACGAGCATGTGAAAATATAACGTTCATATCCTGTGCCTGTGGTTTTCCCGTGTTACGATGTTGAATATATAGTACGTATGCATTTCTCATTCCTCGCTTATATTTTTATCTCGCCGCTCTCAACAGACGGTAAATCGACGGTTATGAGGGACATGTGTACTGCAATCCGGGGATGAGTATAAGGACTTTTCTTATCGACCCCTCCTTCCCCACCCTCCCCCCAACCCTCTGCGTTACGATCTCGTGAATATTATATCCGCGTAATATCTCGACATTCGCCGGCAATATCGGCAGACGAGGAACTCAGGGCAGGGAAAACGGTTGGTGAGGAAGAAGGGGGGGGGGGGGGTGGACAGAAAGAGAGGGTTCGTGCAATAAGGGTGAGAACGGGGCATGTGTCGGCGTGTTAGAGTGCCACGAATATATTTCGCCGCGAAACACCGTTAGACCGGGGGAAAAATGGAATAAAATGCGAGCGTCACGGAAGCGGAAGGGTGGTGTGGGGAGGGGAGGGCAGGGGGGAGGAATGCGGGACGGTCAAAGATAAAGGAAGAGGTAACCCGAAGAGCCGAGTCGGATCTTAAGAAAGGAGGAACGTTGGGCGGTCGGAGAAGGAGGAGGAGGGGCGAGGGGTGGATAAATAGATGAAAAAAAAAAACTGGCAAGAGGAGAGAAGGTAAACTGGGAGACACAATGAGAGCGGGCAACGGGACGAAATTAAAAGACGGAGCACGCGACGAGTGTACCCGACGACCCGTAGGAGGGGGGAGAGGGGAAGGGAGGGAAGAAAGAAAGAGCGAGAGAAAGAATAGTCATACTCGAACCGATTGCATTCTACCCTTTCTCCCTGGAAATGAAAGAAGAGGCTGTGCAGTTGATATTGTTTCTTCTGCCACCTTTGGTCTTATCCCCCCTCCCCTCCTCCCCTACATCCAGCGCTTTTTCTCTCGTTTATTCTGTCCCTTCCAGGCCCCGGTGGAAAACTCCTTTCCTTCAAACACCTCGGCACTGCTTTCTCCTCCCCCCCGGGCCCGTTCTTTCGTTTTTCCTTCCCCTTTCATTCGGCCCGCGCCACTTCCCTTTGTGCGCGGAAAAAAGGTTTCTTACCGGCAGATGTATTTAGTCGGGAAATTTTGTTGAGTGGATCCCTTCCCCGGCTTATGGACACGCGAGAAATAATCTTGAAATTCCAGGCGGGAGCGTAATTACGATTCGCGAAGAATCGTAATTAAGTCGGTCGAGGACATTCTTAAAAGAAACAAGACTTACCTAGAGCATGGATAATCAAGACGTATTTCCAAAGAATGTTTATAAGAAAAACGCCATCATCGAGTACATCGAAAGAATTCGCGATCGTTTGTTTGCAGTTTAGGTGGCTGTAATTTTTGTAATATCCTCGATATTTGGAAAATCGTTTTCGTCGAACCGGACCGTTGGACAGGACGAAATTCCGTTTATTTCTTTATGTCCCACGGTCTCTCATTTCCCGTCCCGCCGTTTCTATTTCCTCGGTCTTTTCCGTTCTCCTGCCGGCGTCCGCACTTGAACGCAGCTTCGCTTTATTGCCCGGCCGATCTTTTTCTTTATTACGGCCGGCCGGGCTCTGATCTTTATGGGCGCAATTACCGGACGTACGCGGCTCGTACGAGAACCGGCGAAGACGGCCATGAAGACCGGAAATGCCGTTTTCGACGATACCGTCGGACAGGAAGTCGAACGATCGTTACCTTGGACCCTTTCGCCCCGGGCAAAGACGATCGGCAGGACTCCAAGTGCTCGTATTATTCCGATTCGCGCGATAAAGGAAACCCATTACTCTCGAAGGAAAGACAGGAAAATTCGACGAGAAGGAACCTTCCCTCCAGTGAGTTTAAATAACCGGTTATTTCCTGTGTTTTTATTTAACCTCCTCGAAATTCGCTGTACAATCTGACGATGATTTCTTTTGATCGCGCTTGTTGATAGATTCATTGAAATTTAAATGAAGAAGGGCACGAAAGGGAATCCCACTCCTTCGAGCCCTTTCGTACGGTAATTTAAATTCTCCAAAATCGTCTTTGACAACGGCGCGTGGGGCGAATTGTCATGGAAAAAAATTGTCAGAGTCAACGATCACAGGGTAAATCACAGGAAATCGATCTATAATAGCGATCAGCACATTGGTCAATATGAAATAATAATTTTATTCATATCACGATACACCAATCCCATGAGATTGTTATTACGTATTATCCTTTCTTTTCAATTCAGTGATCCACGATCCCGACGAAAGTGTAATAGCAGTATTCGTCGTACGGTTGTTATTTAAATGATGGGACTCGTAGGGCGTAAGGAGTACGTGAGAAGGATGAACAAAGGGCATAGCGACAATGGATTTAATTAGCAGGACCGAGCCGGTGGTGGCGCGTTTTCGCGGTGATCCTTACGCGTGTCGCGCCGAACGAAGATGAAAGAATCCACTCGTTGGCCCCCGCTTTGCAAATTGCAGAGTGGAGGATTGAAGGTTGCTTGTAACGATCCGTCGTCGGGCCGAGTGACTGCGCTTCCATCCCATCGACCTAATTCATTGGGAACCGTCGGCGAAGGACGGGGGAAGGACTGAGCCAAGGAACGAGAGATAAATGGAGTATTCGTCCTGGCCCTCGGCGGTACGGCTCTTCTCCGGAGTACTAATTAATTCCGATAACCGTCTACGCGTCTCCGCGATCCGCCGAATCCTTGAGCCACGCGAAAGTACACGCTCAGCGAGCCACTCTGCATTCCACTTCTCGAAATTACAAGCCCCACTGCCCGGCCATAAGCCGGAAATTTACGGACTAACGACGAGACCCAGTCAATGATTTTACATGGTTTCTCAGGTAACGCGAATTGCTCTATCTCGAAAATCGAGTAATCACATTTATCCGGATTTAAGGAAATTACGCTCGGTCCATGGCAATCAAGGGTTGCATGTTATTTTAGATATCCCGGGGAGTTGATCATTTAGATTCGATGTGATTCATTGCAACGTGCGACTCAATTGACGCTGATGTACATGATTTTTCGGGGAAAATCTCAGTTCCCCGGGCGGGGAGGACAATAACGCGAAGTTTCGGGGAACTGAAGTACAACGGGCGAGTTGGTGAGCTTCTACAGTGACAATTAAATGGCAATTCCCGAGGAGAGGAACTAACTGTACCACCCGTATCTCACGGTTTTCGCTTTTCGACCGACCGTCACCGGTCGTTGACACTGTCCTGCGCTGAGACTGGCAGATTTTTAATTAAAAAACAAACTTCCCATCGGTACGCAACAGTGATAACAAAGGCATAATTCACGGACCCCTCGCTCCGTCCTTCCGGTGGGCAAAATACCCAGAAGGAAGGCCCGGAGGGCAGAGAGCGCGAAATTTTAATTAAAACTAATACCGGCTAATGAATTTATCACCGGTCCACTTTTTTCCCTATGTATCGACGAATGCGCCGACCCCGCGGGAATATATCGACGGCGCAGTCGAAACGCGCACGAGATTAAAAAGAATTGCGATAAAGTTGAACCTCCGGCGCTTATTTTGAATCCCCCTTTTTCCTCAATGACACCCTTTCCTCGCGCTCCGTTGTCTTAGAAGAAATAAGAATTATCCTTGGCTAATTGAAAAGTAAATAGCAGAGAATGCAGAACGAGGATTATAATTAGAAATGTATTATTTCAAAGGTCTTGTCGTTAAGAATTGCCCTGAATCGCTGCTTTTCCTAAAAGCGTGCTTTGTTTTCCTCTCGGCCCGCGCTGGATTTACAAGCGAAGAAAGTAAATTAACGGGAAGAGCCCGGAGAAGTGGAAGAAAAAAGGGGTGGGGCGTCAGGGCCAGCGCGGAGGATTCTCTTATTTTTCGACTTTACGCGGTGTAGCTTTGCGCCGGGATCTCTTTGCCGCTATTCGCCGGTTACGTCGGGGGGATTCTGTTAATCCACTCTCGATCCATTACACGGAAAGCAGAGTGCAGCTTCCCGCAGCCGCGGGTCCTTGTAATTCCGCCGGCGGACGATATCTCCCGTGGCCGATTTTCATCTTTCGTCCAGCGACCAGGGAAATCGAACGGGAATTATTCATACCCCTCTGCAATTCCGTATAACGGCCAGCGAATTAAACCGCCAAACACAAAGCGACAAACGTGCTCGACCTAACAAGATTGCCAAAACGTGCAAGGAAATGCATTCAGCGCGGCACTTTTTACGTTGATTGAAAGTTTTTTTTTTACCTGCGGCGAAACTCGGATCCGTCGCTTAATTCGATTCCCATTGGGCCCAGGATTATCGTGTATTTTCGCCGGTTTATTCGCCGGCGAGCTGAGGAATCGAGCGGAAATTGTTAATGCGATTTGCAATACCGTCTTACGGGCAGTGCGAGTTACCGCCGATGCAACATTGATACCGTTAATATCTACCGGGGAAATGCAGAGACGGGAAACACCCGCGGCGCAGAATAGACTCGATACACGCGTAATAGGATTACGTACTTTACAGATACACAAATTCATTTACCCTCCTCCCCCCCCCCTCTCGTCGCTTCCTCCCTTCGGTGGTAAAATCTACTTAAGGCTATAGAAATTTTGATCTCGTACAAAAGCGAATGGCCGAGGGGTATTTCCGGTAAGTACGTTACACTTATACCGCCGTAAACTCGACCGGAGAAAAGCTGTTTTTCCGCCTGTACCGCCGATGAAATTCATAAGTGAAAACGACGACGACGACGACAACGATGTCAGAGGGAGGGGGGGGGAGGATCCTCGCTTACCGTTCTCTCTCGGCCGTAGGAGTTTTCTTGCCGGGGGGGAATTTCTTCGCGAAAGTTGGCCAACCGTCGGGGTATCGTTAATCTCGAGTTCGATATATTATCGGTTCCTGTCCCGCGCCGTAAAAACGTCGTATTCGAGGGACTCGTAAGAACTCGTCCCTCGACTCGACGGCCCGTCATGCCTCGCGATCACCGCCACTATATCATCTCGCGAACCTTTTTATCGGCAGTTCGAGCCACTCGCGAAAACCAATACGTCAGACTCCTCCCCCCTCTCTCCCTTTTGTATATTTCCCACGAAGCGACGAACTTTATTTGCCCGCGAATCATCTAAAAATTCGAACAAGGCAGTCCACAATTTTCTGTCACTTCTTTCCCCCTCAGCCGTTATCCATTCATAATTTTCCTCCATTTTTCTTCTATATTTTGCCCGATAAGAATCGTGTGGAATTGTTTCAACGGACCGTGTACTCCCGGGCCGAGACTTTCCCGGGATTTTCACGGTACATCGCCGGCGAAATCTCGTGCAGGACTTTTAAAATTGCTTTAAACGCGTTTAAACGTCCCCTGGCCCCTCTGCCGTGGACGTTTTCTTTTCCCCGTTGATTGTCGCGCAAAAACGGGCCGACGCGTCGCCAAACACCCGGCAGAAGTATTCCCTCATAGCGTATGCACTGCGGACCGTCGCTTTATGCACCAGGTGCACCCGGTGATGTCGTACGTGTTCCCCTCGACGTCCCCCTCTCTTCCCTCCCCTTCTCATCCCTTGCCACGTCCCCCCCTCACCACCCTCGCCACCCCCCGGGACGTTTTGTGTATCGCGGGCCGCGACTAAACGGGCAACGCGATCCCGCATTCACGTCGCGACGGCAAAAAGCCGGACGGGAATACGCGGAAGGAGGGAAAAACGAGCGGGGGGCCAAGGGGGGGAGAGAAGGGGGGCAGGCAAGAGATAGGAGGAGAACAAACGCGCGAAAAGGGGGAGATAAGGACGTGAACGAGGAAGAACAACAAATCGGTGGAAAAAAATGACGATAGGACAGACGGAAATTTATAGACAGGTGTCCCGGAGAATTCTGATAATCCTTTTTTCCAACGTTCCGCGGTTAAGCGAATGCGTCATTGTTCTCGTGGTACAGAACTTTTGGAGGTTTTCCCTTTGAAGGAAAATTCGTGGTTTCGTGAACGCCTCGTCATCGTCCAATGGAGTACCATTGCTCCGTGAGTTTCTCCACGACGAAAATAATGCCGTTCGGCGAACGTATCGTCGTTCTCCTTAGAATGGCGGCGTTTTCTTTTAAGTTTGTCCTTGCCGGGAATGTCGCTCGGCCGAAGCCAGGAGATTTGGCCGCGCAATTTCGACGGTAAATTCCCGAAGACGGGGGCTCGTACGTGCGTGGGCCGCGTGTACACACATACACATACATATACATACGTATGTACACGTCGAAGACAATCACGGGGGAAACCCTTTCGGCCAATATTGACGCAGGCTGCTATTGCAATGATGGCCGTACGTGTAGGGATAACGGCACGTCGTACCGTATATTATGGGCCCCGGCGCTCCTGTGTCTGTGTTTGTACAGTTGCCCCGCGCGACGAGCACGTCTGCGGATTTCGTCCGCACGCGTTTCTCAGCACCTACAGTACCGTCAGCCTCCGCGCAGAAACTACTACGCCCTGACACGTGTCGACCGGGCAAACATTTTGAATTTATGGAACTCGAAAAACAGCCCCACTGTCGCTAATGAGATTGAAACAGGTGCTCAGGGAACGGGGACACGAAATTGCACGTGTTTTTTACGTGGCAAACATTCTCCTGAGTCGAAGGATATTTAATGCTTTAATGCGATCAAAAGAGGATGTGTCGTTTTAGAATGATTCAGAAATTCGTTCTCATACTTCCTTTTCATTTTTATTGTACGAATTGTAAACATGTTCCGGGAATATAAATTCGCAGGAATGAGCAGTATTGGCGATCTTTAATGATGCGAAAAGAAGAGAATCGTGGGTTGATGATGATTCTGCCATTTTGGGTTTAGCGGAAACTCGCTTTCGGGTAGGAACAAACAATTCGCCGGGTTTTCGGGCTCGGGAGATTGGACAGGACGTCGCGTGCCTTTGGTAAATATCCTGCAGGATCGGCCAAAAATAGGAGAGAAAGCGGGGGGTTAATGTTTTCTCGCTACTGCAAGGTTTCGCCGATCGTATGTTCTCATTCGGCCGTGTAGAGAGGGTCCGAAGGGTCGACCCTCGAATTTATTTCGCGCCTCTCCACGAACAGCGAAAGAGAGAAAGAGAGAGAAAAGAGAAAACCAAGGGGGCATGAGTCATGACAAACACCGGTTGCACCGGAAATGCATCGATGCACTTCACGTCTCGACGATAAAAGCCGTCAGATATTAGTTTACCTTGCATTCGATCCGTCGAGTCACGTATCGATTGATTGTCGGCTCAATTAATGCACTTTGCCAACTACACTTCGACTAATTCAATAGCCTGACTCACGAGTTTCCACCAAACCGTTGCTGCATAAAACAATAAATCCGTCGTTAGGAAAATAACGTGCACCCATGACGTGATAAACTTCATTTGAAGGAGACTGGCAGGAGGAAGTTTGATTGAATTTCTTTGCTGTAAAAGTGCTTGCGTAAACAAGCCTTGTAATATAATCCAGCTACTCAACGAGGAAAGGAGTAGACGTGCAGTTGAATAACGCATTGTCCCATCAATCCGACGGAGTTTGTATAGGACGCACAGTAGACGATTTAGCGAAAAATAGCGGCAAGCCGAAGAACCCGTTGTTTTCTCTCATCATAACGTTAGATCCTCCCTCGATCGTGGATCCGAAATCTCGCCTCTCGAGAATACAACGACCCTTGCACGCGAATCTCAGAGTGAGACACGTAAATGGGCTTTTCGTGTTGAACTCCTATCGTAACCGACACCCCTGAAAATGCACTTTTACCCCCTCCTCCTCTCGCCTTTCCTTTTACTTCCCTGTCTCCTCGAGGAATCATTCTCGCGGTCGAAGATGGATATAAATCACCCTTACGAGCAAATTGGAGGCAAAATCTTTCCAGCAGTCTCGTCCCGCCACGCACAAGGACTTTCCTTAGGCTTTCACGAAACAAATAATGCTTCACCGGTCTTAAAACAGTGACTGACGGAGTTACTTAAACGCAGATAAAATTTCTTGAAAAAGGACGATAAAAGGGACGTTGTAGCTAACGTTCCACCGAATAAAAGACCAGTGTAAAAGGGGGGGCGCAAATTCATTTCAGCCAAGCAAAAGTTTTGCCCTTCTCCGATCGTAAACGTTACTCCTGTTTTCACGGCTCACGGAGGTTTTTCATTGGCGAAGACGCAGTGACGCTTTAACTCGAAGGACAGCGTTAAAGGAATATTCCGCCTGATTTTCACGACTGTATAAAAGGGAAAGTGTACGACGGGGAGGGGGGATTTTCATTTTGCAAAGAGCGATAGTCGAGCAGGAATGTTGGTCCGTTGAATTTCGCAGGGGAAGGCAAACCCCGACGAAGGAGCGTAATTTCTCGTCGGTATCCTCGCTGATCATGCCCGTTTATCCTGGGAGTACGTGCCGTTATATTTCGACCGCGGCGTATTTCACTTTTATCACGACGCGTAGACGATGCCACGCGTTCTGGCCCTCTTGAAATATGAATTTGTTTTTGAGGGTAGCCAAGCCCTCCTTTAAAACTTGCCACCGGCACCTCGGGAGGTTTTCCTTTCACCCCGCGGCTCGTGAATCTCTCGACGGGGTAGCCGGAAGGACTGGCAACCGCTAACACCTCTCGCTTTTATGCCCTCCACTTCCGCTCCTATTGATTACGACCATCTTCTATTCATGACCAGCATCCTTTATTCACGCTCGCTTAACATATTTTAACCGTTTTCCAACATTTCCTTACGAGTCAGCACTTAATCTCCTACGGCCCATTTTTATACATAAAATAAGGACCGTCGGGAAACTAGCACTTCCTTAAGTGAATTTTTTACCCTCGGAATTTCGCGCTTAATCTTGCACTGGCCATTTTTATACATAAAACAGGAACTATCGCGGAACTACAGTTGGCTTAAATAAATGTCTAGTCACAGGGACCTGCCGAAGGGATATATCATTCTGTTGAGTTTGTTGGAATTTCATCGATCACTTCCCTTCGTTTCGTTTAATGCCGAACGAACGCTGCGTTTCCCCCTTTAACTTGGGATTTAGTCTACATGACCGATATTCCGTTCGCCGACGAGCACGGTGATTAAACAGCCCCGAAATAATGGATGACCGGTGTTACAATAATATCGAAAAGACTGATGATCGTCGAACGGTTAGGATTCAAGCAGACATTAATCCGCCCAGTTTATGGATAATGCATTTTCCAGGGGAATTCCGACGTGGAGAACTGTTGCGCGGAATTATACGGTCATCGTTGACCGTCGGTTCGCAGTGCAATGGAAATTCACGTGACGATGGCAAGCAATTCATCTCGAATGACGAATACTCGACTGAACGCGATGGTGAAATTGCAATCACAGATAGACCATATCTTTTCGTCAGCTGTCGGTCAATGATTCGGATTTAAATAGAGCAGGAATTCACGATAAAATCAGCTGCCAGAAGTAATACGAAAATAGCAATAATGAGTTCGTTATTTTTACCCATTTTACCTGGTATGAATGGTAGAAATATAAGCTTTCAGTAATGTTTTATAGTTAACTCGGAACACAGCAAGAGACTGATTCGAAATAACATGAATAAATGTAATAAACGTGTGTCGCTGAGCCTTCGGAACATTCTGTCATCGACAGTCTCGCGAATACGTCGATATATTCCGTGGCGCATGCAAGGAAACTCATATCGTGCGCTCGTGTCGGAATAATTCGATGGACCCGACACAATACAGCGGGCGCGGGGAGAACGGTTATATTCCGCGATAACCATCGCCATTGTGTGTACACAGACCGTCCATGTTTAGAGTCTGGGTCTTTCCAGTGGGTGGAATGAAGGAAGAACAAGACAGACAGATAGAGAGAGAGAGAAGAAAGATAAGAGGAAACGAAGAGGAAGGAAGAGGGAAAGAGAAGAGAAAAGAGAAAGGAAATATAAGTAAAAGGAAGACAAGGATGAATGAGGGAAAAGAAATAGAGGAAAGAAGAGAAGAGAGAAAAGAAACAAGTGAATGAGAGGACAGGGGTGAGTGAGGGAAAAGAAATAAAGGAAAGAGGAGAAAAGAGAAAAGAAACAAGTGAATGGGAGGACAGGGGTGGGTGTGGGAAAAGAAATAGAGGAAAGCAGGGATATGAGGCTAAGGGGGAAAAGGGGTAAAAGAACCGCGTTGTTGTGACAGGCTGCACGGGGCATTAGCATAATATTGGTTCCGAAATATGAGGGAACAAGTAAAAGAGTAAAAGGGTGAGGGGCAGGGGGTTCGGTCAGGCCGGTTATCAGTGGTCGATAATGCATAAAAGATAAGAATAGGCTCGCCGGCGAAGACGGACGACCGGTGGGGAAGTTATGGCACGTCAGGTCCGTCCCGAAGGACGGGAATCTGGAAGAATGGCCAGAGAGAAGGCCGAGGAAATCACGACAGAGCGAAGGGGAAGGTCTCCGAGGAAATCCCGCGGACGAAGAGTGAAAAACTCATGAGGAAATCCGCGGGAAGCAGGGAGAGAAGGTCAGCGAGGAAGGAAAAGTCCTGTTGCGGAGGAAAGTTTCGTCGACGAGGAAGACCCGGACGAGCGAGATCTCGATGGCGGAAAAAAGGGGGAGAGCAGTCCTGGGCGAAAGATCGACGGGAAGGAACGGACGAACCGGAAGGAAGGAAGGAAGGAATAACGCAGGAAGATCAAGCGGAAACTTTTCCTCAGAGTCTCGAGCTCCGCTACGTTCGTTTTCGCGCGCGCGTACCTCCCAAGTTATTTCGGAGAATTATTGAAAGTCTTCGGTACTCTCTGGCCTTCTCCCCTCCTCACCCCTTCTTCTATCCACTGTGCTACTCCTCCTTAGCCCCGTCATTTCCTTCCGCAACTCCCAGCCTTAACCCTTCAGCCCTAATTCCGTTTTCAACTTTCTCCTCGAGTTTCTTTCTCATCCCGCCTCTGGACTACTCTACCTTCGACTCCTACGTCTCGCCACTGGAAATTTCCCATCACCGCTACGTAATCCGCCATTGTCATTGTGATTTTCCAATGACGTGAGACCGGTAACAGAGAAATTCTCCGGTCCGCGTGGTGCAACTCGCTTCGACTGCGCTGGCCTAACGATCCCCCTTTCTGTCTTAAAACTTTCTGTTTGCCCCGGGAATTTCTCCGCTCGATTTCACCGACCCTGCCTCGCGGAATTCTCCGGGCCACGAAATGCCGGGGATTCAATTATAATTTCTCGCGGCTCTTTTGCCCCGCGGAACTTCGGCCCGGTTCCTCCGCTTTTTCCGTCGTTCTTCCTTTTTTTTTGTCTTCGCGTCTAAATCCACGGGTCGGCGGTTCGCCACCTGCCCCTTCTTCATAAAACGAAAGAGGTGCGAGGGGAGGGTTGACGTCTAGCCCCTGAGAGGAACCGAGAAAGACTTGGTAGATAGGCCGGGGGAGTAGGGGGAAGAGCCTTTACCTGCACCCACTTCCGGTGTAATGAATGGAATCTTAATGGACGGCGCCTTGTTTACGATCTGAGTTTCTCCGATTAATTACCGGCCGTAGACGAGGGCTCCCGGTTTAACACCGCAGTAATAAACGACGAAGTTTCGAGCACCGTTCCCTTCGTTCCCCACTCTTCCTCCTCGTCCCTCAACATAGCGATTATGTCTGTGCCTCGTGCGGGAAACCACCGACGTGAATCCTTCGGGCACTGTATGAAATTCCTCCCCTCCTCCCCTCCTCCCCCTCCTCTCATGTCGTACGTTGTTTCCTTCTTTCGTCGACGACCGAGAAATTACCGAATAACACCTACATCTTCGTACCTGCACGTAAATACATTTGAAATTCCCCTTTTTCCCGACTCGCTGTACCTATCGGAATCGCATTGCACTTAAGATAATATCCAGCCGTTAGATGGAATTTTCCTGCTGAAATTTAGCGAGACACCCAACAGGAAGTACGCAGGAATTGTGAAACGGCGAATCCCCCGTCTTTCGGGTAAATTCATCGAGCTTTCTCTTGGTTCTCCGAGGATGCATCTCCGCTCGGTATCTCGGGGAAAGGGTTAGCGGAGGACGCTCAAGTGGTTTCCCATTGGTCCATCGCCGGGGGTAGAGGAGGAAACAGGGGCGAAGAGGAGGGGAGAGCAGGGGAACACGGTGCAACCGTGTTTGCAGTGTTCAGAATGGACGAGGGACCCCATTGTCCCGGCGAGCTTGTTTCTATGCAGATGAGATATACGCACACGACGGACCGACGGACGGACGGACAGACTCTCCCCTTCTACCCCTCGTCTTCCCCCCTTCCCCCGCCTATGGCTTTTTCCACCTCGTACGTAGTTCCACCGTAGAGACGGGAAAAGGCATTTTACCCCGCGAGCCGAACTTGTTTATACGCATTTGCTCGACAAATACGGTTTGTCCTAGGTCTCTTTGCTCGATACATATTTAACGAAGATAGAAGACGCTGGTAATCGGTCATCGGGAAGGAAAAAACGTTTAGGGCAAAGGAACGGCCGAGAATGGTTAACCGGGCAAACAGGGGACAGTGCCTCGGTGACGCATCATTGGAATACACGTCTCGTGCGAGTAGAGTGATTTTTCTCGTTGAAGAATTTTCCATTAGAATCGTCGTCGTTGTGATCTTTTCTTTTTTTTTTTTCTGTCCACGCTGTCGGTCCCCCTGTCCCTCTCTTTCTCTCTCTTTCTCTGGGTTTTGTTTTCTGTCGTTGTGCGGTCGGCTAGCAACGAGTCTCTCTTCCTTCCGTTGCTCTTTTGTTCTTTCTCCTCACCCCCTCCCACACCCTCCCGCCGGCCTATCCGTCTTTCTCATTGACTCCGGTCATTGTAGGCAACCGACGACCGCGCCCGCACCGCACGTCAATTCCCTGTTTACCGTTTCGCCGTTGTTCGAGCACGTTGGCCCCGCGTTGCCTTCTGCGTTCGCCCGGAAAGCGGAAAAAACGGGCCGAGGGGGGACGGAGGGGTAGCTGGAAATATCGGCGATTTTTCCCCAGGACGAATTACGGGGGAAAGGTGGCGAGCCGTAGGACCGTGAATATAACCACGGGGGCACGGGAATTAGACGCGCACGAGGAAAGGGGGGGAATTGTGTTGACGGAGGGGAAGAAGAGGGAAAAAATGACGTGACGCGTAGCGTGAATTTCGAGCGACGCTCATTCCTCGCCGCTGAGTGGAAGAAAAATAAGGTGGCGAACGCGAGGAAACGTCCTGGCAACGACAGTTGCTAATAAGGAGACGAAACCCGGCCCTCGTAGTCTGGCCCTTTCTCTCTTCTTCGTCTTACTCCTCGTCCCTGAAATCCCGCGGCGGTGCTCGCGCGAGGGCGAAAATACCGGGCTCCCGGTCCTTTTTTCGTGATTACCCATTCAGTGCTCGCCGAGGGGAGGACTTCCCGCCCTACCGTGGAAATTATCGAAACGAAGGAAAATGAGAAATTATCCAACGCCCGGCACTAACCTTCCCTTAAACACTAATGAGATTTATCCCCGGCAAAACATTAATGTTAATCACCCAACGGCGCGTGGATTTTTCAACGGACTATACAACATTTTTCTCTTTGTTTCAGGTAAGTCCGGCAGGCTTTTATTGGGAAACGTTTAACTCCGTCGCGTGAGTAAAATCCGATGACACGTTTTCGCACGTTACGAGCTTCGATTAGCATTTATATCGATTCCTCAAAGCGAAACAAAGTAATAGAGGTAAAAGGAAAGTTATGTCGATGAAGTAATTCTACGCTTATAAACGTGACACTGTGTGACGCGTAGTTTACGATTTCAAATAATGTCAGGGAATTGCTTCGGAATACATAAATTACGATTTTGTGAAAAATTCCTTTCTGTCGCTTCGCGCCATTCGTTATTTACCGTCCGAAAGGCAGAGATATATATACTTTTACGAAAATGCCGAAAAAATCGGTTTTCCTATATTCATCGAGCGTGGAAAACAATAGTACGACCGTTGCCAAGTGCTCGTTGGTTTTTCACCATTTCAGGTATATTGGTATCGACAGGACGCGAAAATACGTAAAAATAGATTTTCCATTTTGAGGAACGACCGTACTTGCTCGGCGAAAATTATTGCATATTTAATGCGTGTTTGAAAATGATGGTCCGTTGAATTTGCTGGCATTTTGAGGGTGGTGTGTTCGAATTCCGGGCACCGTGAAAATCGTCAATCGTCCGGCCACATATTTATACAAACACTCTGTTCCCTCGATCAAACGATTCAATTCATGGCCCTTCAATATTTACATTTATGCCCGCAGCATTTTTCGCGTCATTACACTTGACTTAATAATTCCTGTGTAGAGGATTTTCTCACATTTTTATTAGTATCTGTCCATTGAGCTCTTCCTCCGGTTGCGCACGTGCAACCGGAAGTACGTATAAATAAGCCAATAAATAGGCATGGGGAGTGCGAAGAACGTTCATTAGCGACCGTGCGTGCGAGTTGTTTGATCTTGAGCGCTCGGCCAAGTGTTTAACGAGCTTGCCGAGGCTCGTTTAATAATGAATCGCGACCTGCGGGACTCAGCCGAAAAATGCGGAATCACCTATTTTTCCAAGCGTTAAATCAGACGAAAGAGTAGGGCAGAGGGTAAGGGAAGAAGGGAAGTAGGCAGCCTAAATGCTCGAGTGCAAATAAGCCTTTCGCCGCGGGTCTAATAAATGTAAACCAGCGGGGCCCATTGTCAGGGAAGTCCATTGAAAAGTTTCGTATGGAAAGCCCAGGGAGGGTCCAACGGGAATCCAAAAGCAACCCCACCGCTCGACCGTTGCCCGCCAATCAAACGACCAGCCTGTTAAATCCACGTCTTGCAAACATTAAAGGTTTAAAAGAAAGGAAATAGCAATATTCCTGTTTATTATTCACTCATTAATCAATGTACACCAGACTGTTACGGTGCAGGAAAGCCTTATAAGTTTCAATCGATTTGAAAGAAAGCTCAGATTAATACGATATTTGTCCATTCTTTGATTCACGAATTCACAGTATAATTACTTGAATCTTGACCATTCGTACATCGGTTCACTTGTACCCGGAGTTGCTAACTCGCCGGAGAAATTCAGCGAATTACCTTATTACGAAAATTTAACGTCCGCCATATCGCACGAAGCGTAAAAAGGAACGTACTTTCGCATGATTCAGGTGCATTGGTAAGAAATGTGCATTCTCGGGGACTAGACCGGCGCCGGGCACAGGTTCATTGGCGTTAACGACACTTTCCCCCGGGGCTGTAAATTGACACTAAATTGCCGAATGGACATTAAACCGGCAATTTCATTCGTACGCGACGGGAAACACCTTACAGCGCCTGTAGGCTTCTATTTCAAAGCGTTCCACCACCGACAATAAGCACCTACGGTCCCGACGTCGACTTTATGAGGGAGTCTACGTTAATGTAAATTCACATGCATAACTCGCTCGATCGTATAACACCATCCTCCTCCCCCCTCCCCTCCCCCGCTGCTTCCCACTGCCCTGCCCTTCTCGTTGTTCCTTTCTCAACTGCGTTTCGTCCTGCCCCACGTGGGTGTGTATGCACTGTTCGATGCAGGTGTACCTGCAAACCTGGATATAATGCACACACACACACACACACATATACGTTTACAATGGCACTTACGCTCTCAGTTACACGCTGAAGGCATACCCGCTCGTGTTTTCGTCTTTACCAATAGCCACTCAAATGTACACGGTTCTGCATGCAGGGATACACGTTCACGCATCCTTATTTGCACGCACGAACAAACTTCGCAGTGTGTGTGTATCGTCTGGCGATGCACGTGGCGGGGGAGGGGTTTGGAAAGGGGGGGTGGATCCTCGTATGCTCCAGTTACTGTTTAATCTAATTAGCCAAGTAACCACGACATCGGGGTGTCCCCGCAACCGGAAGGATCACGCTTTCGGCATTATTAGTGCCCGGCGAACGTAACAGGACGGTTTTCAATGGGATCCCGATGCATTACGAAGCACATGAAATAATTCAATAAAATGAAACCTCCAAGGCGTAGAAAATTATCACGACAAAGCGTAAGATCGTATTGTTGAAGGTTTACAAAGACATTGGAAGGACATTGAGTAAAATGAATCCTGCGAAAAAGTGTTTTAATACAATGTATGATGATATTTGATAAGATTCATTCATTTATTATCATTCCTTCGATGTCAGTTAAACGTGACTGAGAGTCTTTCTTTTCCCCTCGAACATTTGACCACGCAATTGGCTAGGCTTTGGACTTCTCTGGTGCCGTCTAGCTCGCACAATACGACGACTGATGCTCACGTTCCGATATTATACGTACGTAAACGTGAGTGCGCGGACGGGAAGCGATGCTTCTTGCCAGGAGCATATCTCCCCTTTTTTCGGTGCCGGGACACGTCCCGACCGAAAAAGGAGAACCACCCTTATCGGGAAGTCGCGTGCAATTTTTTCCCCATCAGCCTCCATGGAAGTTCGGAAGTTTCGCCGGGCCGAGAATCGACCAATTCGGCCGGGGGATAAGGCTACAAGAACGCCGAAGTAGAAGCACTAAATATGATGAGGAAAAAAGGGAAGGAAAAGAGAAAGATGAAAAACTGAAGGATTTTTGTGGATTTTTAAGAATTCTATGAAGATGATTTTCTATAAATTTTCTATAAAATATGATTTTCTCGTAATTATGTCTCTGTTAGGAATTACGACGTTTTGCTGTTACCTTATTTATCTTTCTTTTGGAGTACCTTATTAAGGCAGAATTTTGGTAAGGACCCGGCAAACGAGGACCGTAAGTACTTTACTTGCCGTCGGTTTTATTAACGACAATAAAACGTGGGGGGGCATAAAAATTCGCGTGGACCGAAGCAACGGAGACGATGGATTTAATTGTCGCGTAAATTAGGCCTTTCGGAACGATTCCGAAGGAAAATCACGTTGGCTACTCTCCCGCGGCGAGCGACGTATCGGATTTGCTTTACGAGCGGGCATCAAAAAGGCCGGCTTTTAAAGGATCGTAAACACAATTAGCGTCTCGCGGAGACCAGCGCATTAACGTATACCCGTTTCCACGTGTTTATAGAAATTTAAGGCCCGTAACGACGCGCTTAATTCCTTTAATGAAATTTCCAAACGCTCGGCCTCTCCGGGGGGGGAGGGTGGCCCGCTAAAAATAACAATCCCCCCCCCTCCCCGCAGGTAGGCACGACAGGCCAAATAACCCCATAAACCGTTGCCCCTGTTCCGAGGGAAAAATATCCGGCCAAGGAGCGAACGTGCGTTTAATTGCCCGATTAAAAAAAGAATGAAAGACAGAATGAAAGAAAGAAAGATGGCCGCCAGTCTCACCGACGTGTTCGCATTTTTCCCCGGTTTCGACGTTCCCCTAATCGTCCCGGGGATTCATTCGGCCGCGATATATTTCCATGTTGCGCGGGCCAGTGGCTCCTCGCGAATGTAGAGCGACGCTCCGGAAAAATCTCTCGTTGCCCGACGAGTAACTACCGGGCGGGAAAGATTACTTTTATCTGGCCGCCTGAATGTGGGTTAGAGCGGAGGCACATTTCTCTTGCCGATATCGCAGGGTTAAAACGAGTGATAGCGAAACCCCCCCTCTAACCCCCCTGAAACTCGCCGTTTCTTCCAAGACGTTTCAAGGAGATAGCCGCGAGGTAACATATTCTTTGATAAGAAATTTACCCCCCCCCCCCCCACCCCCACCCACCTACCATTACCGTCTTTTGGGCACAACTGTTGTTTCGTCATTTCCGAGAACTGTCCCAGGTGGTATTCAAAGTCGGGCTTGTTTTTTTGGAAACTTTACAGGTGTTCGGGTACTCGAATTTCAAGTTTTGTACGTTAATACTTTAATACTTGGGGCCATTAATTGGCGATTGTTCGCGCGATGTTGGAGGTACAGATTTTTTTATACTGACGTAGGCGAAATTACATTAATTGTGCCCAGGGGCCGTACAAGAGCCAGTGAAAATGGTGAACGGTGAAACCGAGGTATTTTGTCGTAGTCAGCTTCTGCGTAATTCCCGCTGACCAGGAAAAATGAATTTCTACGAGAAATAACGAGAAAAGCCGAGGTATTGTAGTATCTCGAATTACGCGATACAATTTTATTTTATAACAAGTATGAATTAAGAAGAATTCAATAAAAGCGTAACAAAGTTTCGTGAATGACAGGTTTCTGTTGCGTTGAATTTTAAGATCCTCTCCTGGTGTCAAGTAATACAAGGAAAATTCCCATGCAATTTGCTTCACTTACTTCCTTTGCGCAAATTAGCAGGACCTATTGGCATATCGAACGATTTACCAGAGAGAATCCCTGCGGGCAATATTCGTCATTTCCACCGAAGGAATTAACGGCGGACGGAATGCTCGGTGTTAAAGTATTTTCGGACGTCTTCCTCCGAACCGAACGGCAAACATGAATCTTTTAGCGGGGCAATTTTTCGCGGTAATTGGCTACTCGGCGCGGGTTGTTAGCGTTTTCGTCCGACGACCGTTTCAGGAGGTGTTCGCTTTGACGTGGGCCCCTTGGCTCCGTCGTAAAATGGAAAATTCACTGCGGACGCGGTTGACGGCGGTTCAACCGGCCGCGAATAATCTCGTGCGATGATCTCCAAAGGGGCCTTCAAAGTCGAGGACAGTCCCACTCGGTGGTCCGCTCGGAAACGAATTATTTTCGGAACCGACGGGAAAATGTCGCGCACGAAAACACGCCCATACTCCGCTCCGACCTTACTGGATTCTCATATCGTACGATTTCCCCCCCGGCACCTTTTGCCATCTGGAAAACATTGAAGAACTCCAAAAGACGCTGCCGAAGAATCCTCACGGTACTTGGCCAAGCAGTTTTTAAATAACTACGTTTTCTGGTCAGTTTGAAACTCCGAAGCTTGGTATTAAATTTCCTATTTACAGGAAGTTCCTCTCGCCTTGTTAGAAAAATTTTGAAGTTTCACGACTCTGAATTAACTTTTAAATAATTAACAGCTTTCAGGTAGATTCGTAGATAGCTTCTCCGATGTTATTTTTTCATAAAACCGGGAATTCTTATTGCGTAGAAGTATTTGGCTTTTATCACGACCAACGGCAGACCAATCCTTTTTTGCTGGTAAAGGAAAACCCGTGGATTCGGTGCCGTGATTCCCTGAGAGAAGGTAGTGGATGAATAGACATACACGTAGGAGAACAGTCTTTGTCTTTGCTGGGGACTGTCGAACCATTTCCTTTAATCGTTGCAGGCCCTATATCCGTTCTTCCCCCGTCCCCCTGGCCCCTTTACCTCTGTTTCTCCGTGCAAACAGCAATCGTGTGGGCGAGTCCTGGGAAAAGAGAAGTTTTCCCCGTCGACGAGAATCACCCCTTTCCCGCAATTGTCTACACGAACCGGGCAATACGGGTTAGCAGATTTTCGTGACAGCAACTTCCAAATTATTCCCTCTTACCCCCGTTTCATTTGCCCTTCTGACTTTCACCGTCCTTGGCCCTTCTTATCTTTTCCCTCTTGCCGTTTCGTGCCACAAACAATCACTGAACGATCAAAGCACACGAATTTTACGATAATATACAGAAGAGTGACGGGACGTTTTGCTGTACACATTTTCCTGAACAAAAAAGATCGATAGAACGCTGTTAAATGCGTGAAATTTACGGAAAGTTCGATCGACACGGAACAATTGTGTAAAATTCGAGGGACGATTATTAAAAAGCATACCTCTTGACAGGAACATGAGGGAATTAAAGAGCTGCGAAATTTGGAAAAAAAAAAAAACTCGACAGACGCGCAGTGCACGTTGGAATATTTCTGACAGATTAAAATTCTCGCGTGTCGGCTCGCTGCCGAATTTCCCGAAATTGCAGTGGAATTCATCAGAATTTCCGCTTCATTCATTTTTCCCCCCGTTTCCCGTCGGTTTTTCAATTTTCGGTTTGCCCACTCGCAGCGGTTGGCCGATACAGCGAAATTCTCGTTCGCTCCGAGGCACCCCTATAGCCCGTCCACCTCCCCGGCTTTCCTCATTTTCCCCGCTAGGTTTTCCTTTTTTTCAATCCTCGCTCGCCCGTCGTCTAGCCGTGCGTCGCATCCTCGCCGATTTCGCCGGATAGAAAAGGTCAGAGACGAGGAATTACAGAGAAAGAGAAGAAAAATAAAGCAGTAATGAAAGCCCCCGGGGCAGAATTAAGAAAACGCGAACGAAAATGTCGAAAGAAATTAAAATGTGGAAGAAGTGCAGCTCGGGTAATAAAATAAAGGAGAAATGGGACAATAAAATGACCCGCAAAATGGATTGCAAAGAATGTACACGGCGGATTGGAGCACGAAAAATCTACGAGGAAACGTATAAACGGTAAACGAATAAACGTATAAACAATCAAGGTTAAATGAAAAATTAAGACAGAAAAAATAAGTCCGCAAATTGACTCGTAAAATGAATTCCTAGGAACGCATAGGAATTCGGAATCTCTACGGGCGAAGGTATAAACAACGAAGGTAATAAATGCCGAGAGAAAATCGAACGAAGGAGAATTTCCAAAGGGAGCAAAAATCGCGGGACAAGAAATGGGACGAGAAACTGAACCGCAAAGTGAATCGCAAGGAACACACGGGAATGCGGCAAAACTCTACGGGTAAAAGTGTAAACGAATACGCTCGTAAAGAATAATGCGAATAAATGCATGGAGAAAATTGGACGAAGGAGAACAGTGACACCGAGCAGCGGGATTCGATGTATGCCGATTGGTTTCATAACGACCACTGCTTTGTCCGTTGCATTGCTGGCGCATAATCTTTCCGGTGCATAGGCGTGCACTTTCCAACACGACGGACATATCTCGCCGCGTATCCACGTCCGACAAACTACGAGAATGATGCATCGCGCCGATACGACGTTCTCCTCGTAGCGATATTCCAACAATCGCGGCACAACGCACATACCTATTAATATTCGACGACGCCGATGTCGTGTTACACACGTCGAGGGCATTGCCGTTGTAAAGCAAAGAACCGATACGAAAAGACCGTCCGACGGCTCAAAAGAAAATGCACGAAATTTATGAGGAGAATTGAAGCCGTCGAGAAATGGGCACACCGTCCAGGGGTGTTAAGAAAATGAATAAACTTAGGTAAGTAGTAAGGAGTTTCTTGATCTTTTTTGTAATAATGTACGGTACGCGATGTAATTGTCGGATGTTTGATGTTTTTCTTTCGATTTTCGAGAATGCAATTCAAAGTTGACGTAATGAGATAATAATACGTGTACTGACCGACCGAAGATTACGAGATAACTGCGCACATATTCGACCGTGAACCTATTATTAACCTGTCCCAATTACTGACCGATTGGGACTCATTAATTCGCCCGAAATATCGTCCATTCGTGCAGGATAATTACGGCAACGTAATCAGTGTTTGCCAACGCTCGAAAATGCTCACGGATCCGAAAATCGATACGTGCAATTGCAGCTAAATCGCAGGGATCCTAAGGTGTCAATAGAATTGTCTTGAAATCAGCATACAAGTGAAACTGTTCGCTCCATCAGAAGCTACAATTAACAGACACTGAATCCTGACAAATATCGTTACGAATAACGTTAATTCTTGACAATTCTACCTCGACGAACAAAGTACAAAAGTTCCCCGAAGCATAGCCAATCGCGATTTTCCGCTTGCTTAATCGTCGACTACGAACAAACGGAGAATTGCTGCAAAACCGAGAACTGCCGCGTTCGGAATTGCTACCGCGTTGCAATGAAAAACTGGGCTATCGCGTTGTCGATCTCAAAATCCCGTGACGCGCGTGAAAAAACACACACACACACACAAACACACCGCGAAAAAGCCGCGAGGTCGGTTAGGAAATTGCCGTTTCCCTGGAAACGGGCAAAACGGGACGGTTAAACAACGACTCGCGACGTACAGGGGCGTGCGGAGGGGGGAGGGAGTTAGTCGGGGATTCCTGATACCTGCTCGTATGCAAATTGTGCATCGACGACGAGATACGAATCCGCCGGAGACAATCGTCCCCGGGACGACGAGGAAGGAAGGCACGATGGGGGGGAGGGGAAGAAAAAATGTTCACCTACTGGCGAAACGCGGATGCGGGGATCGTTCAATAGACGTCAGAGGGGATCGACGGGGTGGGGGGGGGGATAAAAAGTTTGCCGATGCACACCGTTGAATCGTCGGTAAAAGGAGCCTGGAAAAGAGGACCGTGGAAGATGGGGGAAGAGGAGGGCGGGGGGAGGGGGGAGATCGTCTCGCGACTCGTTTCGCCGAGACGACTCCTTTGTCTCGCGCTTGCAAATAATCTTTCGGGCCCTGAAACGCGCACGGCGCGTGTATATCGACCGCTGCAATTTCTCTTCCCTCCGTACCCTCCCCCCTCCCCTTCCGTCCCACTCGTTCCTCACCATATCCTCTGTGTCTTTCCGTTCCCTACCGCCCGGTTCAGCGTCTTTTCCGCACGAGGAAAGGGGATTCCGATACGTCCGCGCGATATACACGTATTACTCCGTTCACGTGGCTCGGATTCTCCGATTCTCCCGTCTTCCCCGCCTCATCCCCCGGCCCCCACGGTTGCCCACGTCCTCGTAGGGCCGCACGTGCACGCGCCGAGATGCATCGATGTCCCGGATGCACCCTGCATCGCCGATAGACCAGAGCCGGAAGGACCGGAATCGTCCGAGACGACGCGTCGACGCGGAATTTTCAACGGAATCCCGTCGACCACTTCTTCCTCTGGTCGTGATTAAGGCTCTAAGATAGCTTTTATTGTACTTAGTGGATATGAAAAGTACTAAGTAAATATTTAGAAAATACTCATTATTCACCAAGCTGACGAGTATCCGAATTACCGTGAATTTCATAAATTATTCGTATTACTGTTTGGAATAATTCCAGAATTTCAGACTCTTCTTTCTTTTATTTGTAATTCAGGACGTTTTTTCAATTATTCGTACGGGTCGAAAATGAGGACGAGTATGGCGTAAGGTTTGTTTTAGAAATTGTACCTTTGATAAACGAATGGATATGTTGATTGGCGGGAATGTAATATTTCGTACAATTGTGTTATTCGATCGAATGCACTTTGCACAAGAGTTAATGTGGGCGTAATTAAACTGCATATGTCAGAAGTTAATACCCCAGGGGAAGTTTATTAACATTAATAAGCCTGCATTGGAATAAACGAAAAGCAGTTAAAATCAATAACACGATTATAATCCCTGTAATGAAATGTATGAACATGCCCCGGGGGTGATTTGGAAAAATTAGTGAAAATCAGCTTAACGAGTGTTTACGTAAAAATGTATAAAAATCGCTGAATAAACCAATCAGCGGGCGAATGCCCGGAAAGCTGGATAAATTGCCGTGAAAGTTAGGAAACAAAGTCCTTTACCCGTGAGATAAAGGCAAATACAATCCATCCGTGTAAGAAGCTACAAAAGTCGGAAGTTCGTCGAGCAGGAAGAAAGCGGCGACGTAAAAACTCGAAGCGACGAGGAGGAAACAAAGACAAACAGAAAATAACCGTGCAAACGATAAGAAAACGAAGAACTCACGCTCGTTTTCCTTTGGGCGAAAAAATTTATCGCCTAAGCGGAGAGCGCGAGTGGCCGTGAAACTTACAGGAAAAGGAAAGGAAACGCGCGGACACGATGAAACCATTGAAGGAGAATCAAGACAAAGGGGACAAATGGCAAAGAAAAAAAATGGGCTAGAAGGGTAAGAGCGCCGCGTTTTCACAAGGAAATTCCGCTTTTCCTTCGGTTTAGCCGCACGGAAAAATGCATCCCTCGATAAACCGTTCGACGATGAGACACGCGTGTGTCTGAGTGTACGTGTGTGTGTGTGTGTGTTGGTAGCACGAACACCCATTGGCGCCGGTTCGCTTGCGAGCGCGTTTTATGGATGTAAACGGCCGGTATGGAGGTGAATTTTAAATCGGGGAATAACTTACGCTCGTTGCACGTAAGTCGGGTCAAAGTTCGCCGTCGTGCTGTACACACGGGCAGAGATGACTTTTTGCTCAGCCGCGGTTACCCGACTGCTCGCCCTCGAAAACCCGGCCCTATCTTCCCACCGGCGCGGCTTAAAGCCACTAAAACTTATTTATTCCTAGGATACCGACTCGCGATCTATTGACCGCAGGGAATTGCACGGCCTCGAAGAAACCCGAGGGGAGGAAATAATTAATCAATTAGATTTAACAAGGCTTATTTATCGTTTGGATGAATCGGCAAGGTTCATCGATTTCGTTCGTTCGATGCTTAACGTTTCGGGGTTTAGTCAGTTTTTCTTACTTTCCATCGACTGCTACGGTTATCAAGTGTAGAATATTTGCCGAGGTAGAAGAAAGCTGGAGAATTAGAATAGAGGATCAATAAGGTTTGTTTCTTAATGATTGTAGGATTGTGTTAAATTATCGACGGCCCGGTGTCGCGGTTTGTCGTCATTCTTTCTCACGTCCCAGCAGCTTTGCCAGTTATTCCGTGACGTTGGGAAGGAACCTAAGGGGTTCGGTTGTTAGCGAGGACCACAGAAACCGATTCCATTGAGCTGGAACTGGCCCGGCCGGCCTACATGCTCGACCCGATGGCCAGGATCGTAGATCTCGGCGCGTCTCGATCGTTTTGTTCAACCTCCGGGGCCGAGGGCGAAGGGGGGAGGGGGAGGGATAGGAGTGAAAAGAGAGGGTGGTCGTGGAGCCGTCGGGCAGAACAATGGTCCATTTCATCGGGCAGAAGGCACGCATCGACTTGGTCCGCAAGCTGTGCTCTCTGCGTGGGCCTCGCAGATATCGATCGAGGTCAAAAGCAAGAGATCGTAGCCGCTCGTCATCGGGCCACAAATGCCGGCAATGCGATCCTTGACCGATCGACAAAATAGCAAAACTGCCGAACCCGGTTCCCGAAGATTCGATGAATTTCCTTTGCGACGAGACGAAGCTGAGAAAAGAAAGTTTAAGCGATAAGTACGTCTATTAGCGACAATAACATCTGTCTCTCTTAGTCTCACGAAGCTGCAAAAAGAATTTTTACCACAGAAATACTGGGATTTAATGCCCTTTTACAAGGATAATAATTTAAATCCGTCGTCATCTTGCGAGAATAGCAAAAGAATTTATGCGCAAGGGACACCGGGAATTAGTGTCGTTTCCGTCTTTTCGCTTGAACTTTTACGAAAATATCATCCGCTTCACGGCGTGACGTGATCCATGAAAATTTCATTAGACTATCCAGGTGCTTCGGGGGAATATCTTAATCCGCCCATAAGGACCGTGGATGCAGGATTAAAATTCATGGAGGACTCTTTTATCCGCGTGAAATCGTTCCTCACGGGCGCGTCTATCATCGGCTGGAGATTTGTCGGCCGAGATTTAACGACGGGAGAATGAAAATGCACACTGCCGGGCCGAGTGAAACGTCGAAGCTATGTAGAGGGAAAGGAGTAAAAGAAAAATGAAATGGTTTTATTACCTGGAAGTAAGAGCGAGTCGTTCGGTCATCCTGCCGGTTTAAAGGGTCGAGCAATTTTACTGCAGCCCTACGCACGGGGCCGATTGAATTATTTATCAGGCAGGATTGTTTATCCGGGGACTCGCGGACGATCTTTATCGGGCCTTTTATCCGGGCGAATGCGTTTGTCCAGGTTCCATCATTCATGGAGCCGGAATGAGGCATATACGTCGCGCTGACTGACCTCTAGTTTTCTCATTTCCTCGGAATATCATTTACATACCGGGGCTGAATGGAAAGCAGACTCGGCCAAAGATAAATAGCCATCTGGGTCAAAGTCTGAAAAAAGCCCCGGCCATTCAGAGATACAAACCGAGCAAGCAGATGGAAAGATAGACGAGATTCGACGTCTCATCTCTCGGTTCCCACTGAATTTCGAAAAGGTCTCGCTTCATAAGTCCCCCTTATTCCGGCTAATTCATTTGCCTGTACAGCCGGCAACCGGAAGGACCATCCAAATAAGCGAACGTTAATTCACTGAACAAATACGGCCTTTACCTACCGCGAAACGAAGGATTTATTCGCTCGGTTGATTATTTCGTCCGTTAAGGCCAAATACCAACACCGTTTAGTCGATCCACTAAAAATGTCTAACTCGGTAAAACGATCTGGCAACGAGAATTCGATACTTCACGAAACGTTAACCATTACTTCATCATTCATCTTGGAACTAAGCATCTTCGTCTTCATTTCCCGTTATCAACACTCTATCGTAACATTATTAGCACCCAATTTTCACTGGGAATTGTTCATTGAATGCCTAATACGCACGGAGGTATTCGTTTGCTTTATTTTCACGTGTAGTCAGGGCAAAAATAGAAGGAGAAAAAGGCGAGAGAGCGTGTACAGTGGAATCGATTAAAAGACAGTGGTGGTATACGCGAGTCGGCAGGAAATAATTAAAAATAAATTGTAGGGAAGGGAGATGGCCACGCGGCGGATAATCAGCGTAAAACGTTTCGCCTTACCAATTACACGTCGGGGATAACGATTCAGCCTGGTTTAACGATATTACTTCGTAACGTCGTTACGCCGACGTAACGCGACATAAAAGGAAACTCCATCCCTCTCCGTCCTTACACCCCCCTCCCCCTCCCCCTTGCTTTCCCTCGGAGACCCACCTGGTCGGCCTTTTTTTTTTATTATCCTAGGTCTTCTTATTACGGATCGGACGAGCGAGTCGACCGTTATTAACGTCACGTGGGGGTCATCAGATTGAATCTTTTTTTGTTCACGAACAAGATGGCGGCCGAAAGGTCAGGAAAATTTTCTCCGCCTCACCGGAACCCTTCGAACTCGCGTTTCGATAATCGGCGAAGACAATTCGTTGCCAATTGTATCGACGGAACGGTCGACGAAGTAATTTCGTGTCGCCGGTTTAATTAGACGTGAAAATTTCCGCGGAAAAAATCGGGGCGGTAGGGGGGGAGGAGGAGGGATTAACGAGGGAAGTTGCCGTGTTTCACGGCGCTCTCGGCACTCTCGAGTGCATTTCCGGCCGGTCCTCAAGTACCCCCCTCCCTCCCTCCCACCGTCGTGGGGGGAAAGTTTGCCGCAGACGCGATGGGCGGAGACGGAAATCGACGTGCGGTGAAACAATGGCGTTTTCACGACGGACCGAGACACTCTAACTCGAATAATTAGTCCTTCAGTCCCCCCCACCTCCCAGCTTTTCTTTAGCCTTCCTCCCCCGCCATTGCGTCCTCTACCCGTCTGGACCGGCGGATTTTTACATTTCAATTAACTCCTCTGAATTTTAGCAATTATCCGTGTCCCTCATTACTTTTCTTACGCTTCGCAGTTCCTTCCTTTCCGAGCAGGAAATACTCAGATAAACAAAGACCGATTTGTCCAGATTTGGTAGAACATTTATTTTATTTTTTACATCCTATTAGCTTTCTCTATTTCGTTACTCTGCTTTTTATCTGATTATATTTCTTCGTTTCTTCCTGGTTTGCCCTTTTTTTCACTTGTCACGAATTGAATTTTGCTCGCTTTTCTCCCGATCGATTGGCATTCTCGGCTGGCGCGAGGCGAACACGAGGCACAATGGGCCACGGTAATTGCTTTATACTTATTACACCGCGAGGCAGTATTCGCGGCCCCCGCGGTGCCCCATCGAGCATATCGCACGATGGAAAAAGGACTCGCGGAGACTGCAGTTCCATAAACTGCGCGGAGGTAGACACACACGGCTCTGCAGGCAAATGCTTGCCAATGCGAGATGCTCTACGGCTCCCACGCGACCGTGGAAAAAGCTATCGTTACCCCGGCCATCTGCCTGTTTCCTCCATTTCCTTCCTCCTCCCCTTCCACGTCTCAAAACCTCAGTCGTCTAGCACGCTGAAAATCAAATACCTCGAAATAACACAAGGACGGTCATTCAGTGCCAAGAACTTCATACCTAGCGTGGAGATAATAATAATAATAATAATGATAATAATTTGGACGTGTTAACACTCTGAAACAAATCAGTCATCTTATTCCTGTAGTTAATTAAAATTGTTTGGAAATTTCTAGCCGCTAATACTTTGCAGCGTAAAAATCATGTTACTCTCTTACATATTTTAGATCGTTTTCAATGAACAAATCACGTCTCTCCGTTTTTTTATTTGAATTATTCTTCTTTCGACGGACCGTAAAATCCGTGGCCCTCTCGTGTTTCTCGGCGTTCAATTACACGGCTAAGATAATGATCGATGTTGGTCTTATCGCGGCATGGCCGGCCGGAGGAATAAAGGAAAGAACGAACGGCAATGGATTTTATGCGTCTCGGGGCCTGCGGGCCCTGTTTGCGGTTCCCGTGTACCTGCGCTTTTACGCCTGTACGTTACGTTACGTTTAAATGATGATGATAGCGCATGGGCCTCGGCGAAACGGTTTCGCGGGGATTTACGAGGCTGACCCTTGCGCGCGCGCGCGCGCCATTCCGCCGCGTAAGGAAGGCGAACGGGCGAATTTATGTCTATATACACCCATCGACGTATTTATATAAACGCGTACGACGAGCCGCGTGTTTGCGCCACGTTTTTCCCCCCTACAATACGATATCGCGCGCGAGCTTACCTCGGGTTTCCCTTTATTATTAATTATTATCGAACACGCCCGCCGGAGAGTACAAGCTCACGCGAACATGCAAAGATTCTCGGCTCGCCCTTCTAGCCGGGATTTTCCACGAGAGTTGGCAGTCTTGCGCGTCAACGTTCCGCGGACATCGATACTCTTATCCGGTTACCTCGATGTCGAGTCTTTATTTCCGCTGTTTGACATCGGAGGGCAAACGCCCCAGCAGCGATCGTCTTGCTCCCGGGGCCGGGGTAAACAGAGAAAAGCGCAATAAAATCGTACGACGAGGACGACTAACACCGCCACTACCCGTTCGATATCTCCCTCGGTTTTTACCCAAGGCACAGGCCTCCTCTTCCCCCCACTCTAACCCACTCAGCGCCGTTTATCTCGACTATCCGACTCTACATTCTTCTCTACATCAAAGAAAAAGTACAGCAAATATCGTGGAGTACGAGTGTATATAGTGTTTATACACAAACAGTGCTCATCGACTCGTATTTCTCAGGCGGGCAAGAAAACGTTGGGTCAGTTTGTTGAACGTTCTTTTCTACGTAAAGAAGATATAGCAAAAACAGTCTATTAGCTCGAGAAAGAAACCTTAAGCCAGTCACCGAAATAAATTAATCTCAATGATCAGTTGAAAAGGACGATAGAATTTTCTTACACCCTTCTCCACGTTAAACAAGACAATGCAAAAATCGTACAGTCCACGTAAAGGTGTTAATTGACTTATATTTCAAATTTAGGCGAAAAACGTCGTATCAATTATCGAAACGAATGATTCTCAGGAGTCGCTGAACCAACGCGGCACAATTTCTCCGCCATAATTTTGCCGTCCGTTCGTTACCTCAGCGAGATTCCATGGGAATTTTCAGGTCGGACAGTGGCAAGGCGATCGCGCGAGTAGATAAAAGAGTCCAAGTCGACAAGGCGACTACATAAGTAATCGTCTTTTATCGTGGGGTCTGATGGCGGGTCGCTCGGAAAGTCGTAGAACGGCGAACTTTACGAGTGGTTCGGTGCCGCGGGGACGGGCATTTTGTTTAAATAGGATCCGTCAGGCCGAGAGACTCCGTACGGAGGATCAACGAGGACCGCGAGAGAGCCGAGCACGTAAGTAATCGGGCTTTGTAGGAGGTCCAGTCGAAACTCGTAGAAGGCATTTTACGAGCAGCTCTTCCTTCCCGGCAAACGGGCCCACAGTATTTCGTTTAAACGCCCTCCGATACGGCCGCGATAAGTCCCCCCCCCCCTGCTCCCTGGCCTTAGCCCTTGAGGAAGGACGATAAATTTACGGGAACCAATAGCACGGACAAATCGTCGACTTTCCAGGGCTCAATTTGCCTTTTACTGTCCCTCCGACGGGAATTCCCTGCCGATGATCCTTATCCCCCGGACAACCGACGCGGAACTTGGGAAATATTTGAATGTCTAGCCAGAAAATGGGTGGACTTAAGTCCCCAGAGTCGGATAGCTCAAAAAGAATTGTCGAGGACGAAAATAAGTCGAATTAATTTCCCTTTTGAAAGTTCATTATAAGTTCCTCCTCCTTCTAAGATTTGCTACATTGTTCCTCCTCACTTTGAAGTACACTTTGTTATCGGCTCAAGGGAATTAAATAAGAAATAAGGCAGGAAGAAAGTCGTACACAGGTTCCCGGAATTTTCATTGGGAACGGGATATTCCTGATTACCCTGACCGTGAGTAAGGGAATTTTTCTGGCTGACTAAGGTCAAGGGTATCGCGGCGTAAAGGTCCAACGGCGAATATGATCGGCCAGCTGGATGGAGTCACGATCTCCGCAGGATCGTGGCAATTACCGTAGCTGCTGAGCCGACTGCAGGTATCCGCGTAGATTGCGTTACGGTAATTGATTAGGCACCGGTAATTGCCGGTAATTAGAGCATCGGCCGGCCGACGGCATCTTTCTCCCTCCGAAGAGCGCATAATTAGTCCTGATTACACGATCCCGCCGGTTGTTCGTCTCCGCAGAACGGAATCGCTGTTCTTTCGATCAAGCCGACCGGAAGACTCGGACCAGCTGTTTGCGCAAACCGGACGAACCAACGGACCACTGTTATTCCGCGGTATTCCAATTTCCACTGAGCAAATGGAAACAAGTCGCCGTAAACCCAGGGCACACGATTAGCATCGTGTTTTTTTAACTCTCAAGCCTACGGTACTTGATTAATCTCCCCGTCTAACAGCCAGAAATCGTGCGGTTTCGCAGAATTTAGGGAAACAGTAGTCTAAATTTATTCTGTTTAGAAAGATCACATGTAAACTTAGTAAGAAAATTTCCATACAAGTATATTTGATCGCACGTACCATTTATCAAATAAAAACCTTTTATTTCTCGAAAGATTGAACTTCGTAACGGGAAAGAAAATACTGGAATTACGTTACGTCGTTTTCTTCATAAAAATCTTAATTGCGTATAAAAAAGTTCGCATCGGCAGTAAGACTCGAGTTAACTCGGCTTTTCTCCCCCGGGTTTTCATAATCCTCGAGACGGCGATTGGCGGGAAGATCGCGGCCACTTGATCTCGCTGAAAATTATCCGTGAGATTATTTCCTACACGATAATTAGACTTGCGCCACGGCGAGATGGTATCGAGTTGCCTTGCGCGATAAACGAACTCGATGGGGGCCCGTTGTGCGCGCACTCGAGCCAATAAATATGATTTTCAACTCGTTACCAACTGCCTCACGCGGCGGATACTTTCTTCGTAAACGCCTTATGAAGAAAATTTCTCATTAATCTTGATTGCCGGGGGGAAATTTAATTGGAATTCCTCTTACAATCAACACCGTCCTGGCCGACGCACGGTTTATTCCTGTAACCGGGCGAAATTATCCGACAGGAAAAGCTACCTTTCTTTTTTTTCACAGTCTTCTCGACGAGTAATTAAAAATCTAGGCCAATTACAACGATCCCCCTGAGCCGCGTGAATCTACCGTTTTTCCTAAGATTTTTCCTCTCGAATACACGGACTTTTTGTCCACTTCGCCCCGCGCTGATCGTCCTAACGTTTTAATAACGCGACACGTTGATACGCGTTTTCCTTTTAGCCGAGAATCGTTTACGGTTCCTGCCGTTCCAAAGTGTTTCTGCCACGATATTCCGACGATTATACGCTCCGTTCTGAAATTGAAATGAGGATCCGAGGGTTATTCTCCTCGGATGTGTACGGGGGTTCCCCGACAACGTCAGATACGAGGGTCCCGGGTAATCCATATGTATGCACAAGACCCGTAGGAACTGTTAGACGTAGAATCATACGATTCTTCTACCAAAAAGGAACCGCGACACGCAACAACAATGTCCCGATAATATCGAACGTTAACCGACCGCTTATCGATAACCGACTCGTTCAACACCTTCCCGTTTACCCTATTATCACTCACAATCAGTAAATCCTAGATCTACATCGGTAATTTACACTTGTATCTCTGCTTCACGCGTGTAATTTCAACAACCAAGAACAACGTGCCAGAGACTAGGAAACAGGAAAATAACTCAGACTTGAATTAACGATAATGAAGATTTATGAGATTTACGAAACGACTTACAAATAATTCGGTATCTTAATATTAAGGGAAATCGTAGCAGGAATTCAGAAATAGTAAACTAATTGTAAGTCAAACTTATGATAACAGAAATGAAGATGAACGTGGAATTAATTACTAGTGTTTAGTAGTCAGGGCTAGAAATGTCTCAATCTGTATTATAATTGTGTACATGTTAATTTGAGCCTTGTTCGAGGCAGGATTAATGAGGAAGATCGATAAAAAGGGTAGACAAAAGGTAAAGCTTATCGGTTAAAAAGACGTGAGATCCGTCGATTAGCCGGCTGATTACGTGTAAACGAGGTTTAATCCGACAGGCAATTACGGTTCCCGGTGAAAATAAACGGCGAGGTAGTAGGCCAGCAATGCGGTTTGATTAACGTAGCCGACGTTGATCCGCGCTCGAAAAAGAAACGTTCGGTTGTCGGTCCTCGACCCAATTCACCGCGGCGAAACCCTTTGTGCAGTTGCTACGTTTGTTTGCATTCGATTCGAAGTCGGTGTACTTGTAATTCGACGAGCACCTCGTACGAGGATCCGAGTTTCTCTAATTACCAGCGATTCGCCTGTGTTCCATCGACGTATTCCCCGCTAATGACAGCCCCGACGCTCGACTTTCATGAATAAGCTCCACCGTGTTTCCACACTCGCACACAGATACACGGATACATTGAAACGTCTGGCGCGATCATCCCAATCGCTTGACCCACTTCCACCGCGAAATCCGACGGATACCTCGACGTTATTAAATTTGTCGCAACAGAACTCACGGCAAGTGGGCTTACATCAATTAGCGAATAACAGTGATCGCGTAAAATAGAATGAAAAAAAAGTTGACAGGGTTGTACCGAGAATGGAGGTTTTAGCTGGAAATTCGAGGACTTTGATAGACTTATTTTTGGGATTCTCAATTTTGTCACTGAACGATACGTGAAGAGGAGTATTTATAAATGGACATGGTTAGCAGCTGGCACGTATCAGTGGGTAATGCAAAACAGGACGAAAAAAGATGACAGGGATGCAACGAGGAAAGTGGAACTTTTAGCTGAAAATTTAACGCGATTGAAAAGGAGTTATTCCTGGGACTTTAAACTTTCAACTGACACGATAAATGGGAACGTTTATAACGCGCTACTTTTGCGCCGAGAATTAAAGATGGGATTGGAGGTCCCTCGCGGTTAATCGCGAGAAACGTCCAGGACGTGCAAGTACCGGACGAAAACGGATCAACGCGATCAAGTCCCCCCCCCCTCTCCCCCAACGCTGGACGGACACTTGAAAACAAATATTTCCAACATTCCACGGAGACGTTGTCCCGCGCGAGACACTAAAAACACAGACGACGCGACGCTTACGAGCCGACGTTTCTGCACGTTGACATTTGAAACGACGGAACACGTGGCGCACTTTAAATCCTTTTTGGATCCTCTTCAACGTCGACCCGCATGGATTAACAGGAGGAAAAATAGTGGGGAAAATAGCGTCACCTGTAAATTCCTAATTACTTTTCACGACCTTCATTAGATCCGTAATTACAGGAATCCTTGTAAAACATTTTTTACAAAAAGGTAAACGTATTACCGTTAAGTGAATGTAACACTATGAAATTCTTTCCCGTCGCTCATTTGTCTGGTTATTGAGGTCTTTCTGACTTGCCTGCCGACCGTTTTATACGGACGCACTTAAAAGAGCAATCATTCCCGACGAATCGTACAACTCGATCGTTCTTGAAAGCGAACGAGCCGTATGGACAGTCATCGTAAATGGGCCCCATCTTTCTCTTTCTCTCCTTTCCGTCTCTGTGTTTCACCCCGCCGGGGCGGCCAGTAATAAGCGCTTATCTTTAACGCGATAGTAAAGAGCCGCCGTTAACACCGCGGACAATCGCGTTTAAGCGGTCCCGTGAGAACGGAAGAAGTCGCTCGGGGCGATTCCCTTTGGTCCGCGGAGACGGGAGAAAAGCGGAGAACGATGAAGAGGAAACAAGAGAGAAGAGAGGAGAGGAAGAACAGGACAAGTGAGGTTAGAGGGGTGGGAGGGGGTAAAAGAAACTCTTCCATCCCGTATGAGCCAGCCAGCGTGTACATTAAACTTTTAAATACCGACTGCAGTGCCGACTCCGCCGTTCCTCCCTCGTCAATATTCTACGAGATCCACTTGAGATAATTTCACATGTAAAGAACGCCCGCGGCGACGTACCCGTGAGGAACAAAAAGCCCCGAGTTATTAGAGGACAAGCGCCGTTAAAACGACGACGTTAAATTTCCGCCGGACCAAATCGTTCTCGGCCAAATGTGCCGTAATATTCCGAGACAGGAATACACTCGTTCTCGAAAGTAAAATCTAAAATAAAAATCCTTTAACCGGTCAACAGTATTTCTGGCTCAACGAAATTGCCCAAACCGTATTTTAGCGGAAAGTTTCATAATGATTTGGCTGAACGGTTTTTTTCTATTACCGTTCGCTCGTCTCGTCTGATCAATGACGATTTTTCTACTTATTTCGTTCATTCTTCGACCTTTCGAGGTCTCCTATTTTTAACGGCTCAATTAGATAATCCAGGCAGTATTTTATTGTAATACTTCCACATGCTTTAACCCGATGGCTTTTTATGGCATTGTCCGTCTGGTCTGATCGATGACGATCCTTCTCCCCTTTACATGAATTCCTTATCCTTCGTCGGTCCTTTATTTTCCCGTGCTGCGGGCCCTCGTTCCGCGTCTTCCGAACAAGTTCCATCTTTTTTCTATTTCATGCTCGACACCGCGGCCCCATCGCTCCTCTCCCGAGACATTCGAGCGTTGACAAATGGTTCGCCGGAGAAGAGGCCACGTTCCACGTTATTTCACGTCTCTTTCCCGCGGGAGGCTACTTTTTATCGCGGGCCAAGCGTTTTACGACGCGGCGGGCACAGAAGAATTTAAAGGCCTAACTATGCCCCGGCACCGTTAACGATCGGTATTCCCGGATAAGGGGCAAAGCAAATACAAATTGGGCAAACCGTTCGGCCGAAAGCTCGTCATTTGTAACAGTTTTATTGCCTCGCGGGCAAACGGGACAAGTACACGACGAACGACCGTGCTTCGAGAAGACGAAACCCTCGCTCTAATCTTCCCTCGACACTCCTCACCGAAGAAAAGAATCATTTCACGAGGAAACAAGGGAATTCATTTCCACAGATCCAGGGTAATCGCAATTTCTTTCTACTAAAAAGGGCCAAAAATGCTGAAAAATTGCATGAAACCAACGCAAAACAAAATACATAAAAGTACACGCACCTATAAAGCCCTAACCTTTACGATTTTTTTTCATTTCGTTCAATAGTCATAGACTCTAATGCGATTCGCAAAAGTCACTCGACCTTTCTAATCCTGCAGGGAACTCCGACATAAAGTCTCGAGCCAATGCAGAAGTGTATTTCAATGTCTAAAGTACACGGAACACAGACAAGAAGTTGCTTCTTAATTTCCTTTTACACGGCACAACAATAACTCTGAACATTGCCGTAACAATTCTTGCTAAAACGCCGCCGGTTTATAGAATCGTTCTGCCCGTCCTCTTTGTAAACCCGCAAGAAACTTTAATGCACGGCCCCGATTCAGTTTATCAGCGACGCGTGCTATCCGAACTGCATGTTAATGCACAACACAGGTCCGGCGCTCGTGTAAACAGCGGGCGGGGATTAGCGGAGAAAAAGGAAGGATCGAAGGTGAGACAAAGTGGCTGCAGGTGCATTAACGTTTTTGCCCGCAGGGGGAAAGGAAGGTCTTTGTGCCGGTGCTGTCTATAACTACTGCAATAATCGAGTTAACCCAGTTGTTCTTTTGAAGCCGCGCCCGGCTAATACCGACGGGCCCGTTCCTTCCGGCCGAGTTATGCCTTCCTTTTTCCACTCAAAGCCGCGGCCCATTAAACCGACGGGATCCTAATGAAATTTCGCGCGAAAAAAAGCTCTTGATATAATAATCCTCTCCCCCCCCCTCCCCCTGACCTTTCGACAATATTCGGCGGTTCATTTCGACGTTAATTCGTTGCCGAATTATTTGTCCCCTGTAATTGCGGTTTAACGTTAACATCCCGAAAATTCGTTGTACCGCGCATTATCTGCCCCACCCCCTCCCCGCGTCCTTCCCTGCCGGCGACCTGGGCAAACGAACTAATCTATTCGTTCCTTTGACGCCCGGCGTCGAGCGTCAATTGCATCGCTCTTTTATTCCGTCGCGTAACGAGCGTCGCGAAATTATGAAAAACTAATTACCGGCCGGTAGATTCGAGCAATCCTGTTTTTAGCCAGGCCAGGCGCGAACACGTTCGTGTTTCATTAACTGCTACTTTCATCTCGCTGAATTACCAACGGCAAAGCCACCGCGTCGATGTACAGGACGCGTTTATTAACGCGCGCCGACTTTTGCCCGCTTCGAACTGTCGCTCGTCCGGTACTGCGAATAATCATTTTACCAAGTAAATCGAACGAAAATTCATTGTCGCGAAAAACTCGACCTTTCACGAACCTTTCCGATGTTCCCCATTTACGGGATTTTATTGCCTCCCCGCGGGTCTTACGCAACGAGATTATTAATTAACCGTGTCGCAATCAACGTCACCGGGCGCGCGGAGATTATAAAGTCGAGTGCAAAAAAAGGATAAGTAAAATTCGCGACACGTGCTCGCGTGAAATCCAGGGATCTGCCGGCCCGATAAATCATCGAATTCAAAGTCGACGTAGAACTCGTGATACTTTTGAATCGGCTCGATCGTAGGCACTCGGCGACATTTACAACTCGGCCGTACGTGTCGAACGTAAACACAGACCCACGGGAAGTCAGGGGGAACGAAAGGAGGGAAAACAGAATGGCAATAATGGGTTGAAAGGTGGAGAAATGTCTGTTAAAATTAAAACAGGTCTATACATGACTCGTACGTATAATAATACAACTGTCTTTGTTACTTAATTCATTTGTAGAAGAAAGTAACGCTAAATTTTGTTACGAATGTATACACGTTAATTTCTATAGCAATTAATTTCCGGTATTAGACCTTACAGTTTTTTGGCGAAACTTTAATATATGTCGTTTGTTTGGAATATATGTTGAAATTAAAATGGAACTAAATATGTTTAATTCCTGTTATATAATGGTGCAACTGACTTTACTACATAATTTATTCATTGAATAAAATAGTGCCAAACCATCGTGAAAATGTATGTACGTTAATCCGTTTAGCAATTAATTTTCGGTATGAAAGCTTGTGTAATTTTAATGCCCGGTTGTGTCGTTCGTTTAGAGTGGAAACGATTGAAATGGGTCGAGAGGAGAATGACACGGGAACGAGAGAAACGTGAGACGAGGCTGGGGAGAAAATAAGACGTAGGGTCGGGCGAAAATATCCATTATGACGTTGCAAGGACTCTGAAGGAGGTCCTGCCCGTCCGGTGGGTTCGAATAAACAGACGCGAGGGGCCGAGAGTCGATGGTCCCCGACGAAAATTAATGTCCCCGTAGAAGTCCTTCGCAACGGGGGGTCAGTGAGGAAAAAAAACTGAAACGGTCACCAGGAACGTTTTAAAGAATCCCCCTCTCCCCCGGTCCACCCCGGAGCACAGTCGTTGGCCCTTATTTTATATTCGTCCGATTGAGCACGCGACCCCAGGCATTGTGACAAAGTGCGATTTTCCCGTTCACTTCTGCGAACCCGGTGAAATTTCTCGCAGAAAGGAGAAATCTCGACGCTTCGCGAATTATCGCCCTTACCGAGGGAATTTATGGGAATCCCCGGTGTTGCGGGACAACCGCGTTACAACATTATTTCCACGCACGATGCGTGTACAAGTTTTACGTAAGATGCTGGATACACGAGCAAAAGGTTCGGTATAATTTTAATACAAGTATAATTCCCAATTAATGACTAATTTGGTACATTCAGCAGCTACATCTTTATATTACCTACTTTATTTAACAAAGAATTTAGCGAAATTATTGTGAGTATTATTGAATGTAAAAAGAGTTAACTATTGTTCTAATTTTTACCGAGATTTGCTATCAATCTAAAATAATTTCCTTTCAAATGAAAAATGGCTCGTTTGACTTGTATTGTTGGACCGTCGATAAATCCACAAGGAATACGCGTTTTCTTATTTATCGCGATTTCCGGCTCGTCCGTGCGTTCGGCCGTCTGGTCTACGGCGTCGAATCCAATCGACTTCCGGTCCCGCGGTCGAAATGGCGCGAGACGAGAATCCGAAAACGTCGAACGCCCGCAACTCTCGTATATCCGTTAAAAGTCGCATCTTCGTCCTTCTTTTTCATCGGGCGATTCCCCGCGAGTCGATATTCCGCTGAAAAAGGGAGAAAGCCAGGACCCGTGGATCGACCGGCGGGCAATTTATTTTTCCCTCGAACGGCCGCAGATCGTTCGCTTTTCTTATCCTTCCGCCCGTAGCCCGGCAGAAAGCGAAATGAAGGGGACCTACCGAAAAAGAAAACAAGACGAAGAAAAAGCTCAAACGAAAGGAATAAAGTCAGGAAATACAGACAGAAAGGCACAAGAGATTTACCCGTGGATCTTTAACGACAAACTTGCACGGATCAAAGTACTATTTTAAAGAAATCTTTCCGTAAGAACGAAGTTTTTCAATGTACTAACTGTTCCTTCGTTTTTCTTTTGTTCCAGGTAAGTGTTGGGACGAATTTCTCCTGCACGAGCGTAAGTCGTAGAAACTTCCTTTCCATAAAAATATGTTAAGACAGAATTGCAACGAAGCTAGTTGAGTTTATTCGGAAAATTGTTTCGCGGGAGACTAGGAAATGCCGGAGGTCGGAGAATATTTCTCGTCTGGCGGTATTGATTTCTCGAGCGAATGACAATACTTTCGGCCAGCCAGAACCGGATGTTCCTTGCGAATTCTCCGCGTTGGCGAGGGCGAAAGTGAAAGAGAACGGCGTGCCGACGAGCGAAGAATGGCCGGGAAGACGAATTTACGTCGGCGAGGGCGAAAGTCATCTTCCCCGCACGTCGGGAATTTTTCGTTTACCTCCGCTACACGTACGAGCGTTAACTTTTGACGGATCGCTAGAAACGCAGGCGCGTGCGTCCTCGTTCGCGCGTTTCGTGAATCGCACGCGTGTCGACAATACAAACGGCCGCTCGTTCGTAAACCAAGGTCGAAGCCCATTCCCCCCTTCGTACACAACCCTGAAATTCTCCAACGCTCCGACGAGCCGGGAACGTGACGGCATTTCCCATTATTTTACGCGAGTTGCCTTTTTGTAAAACACATGCATGGAAAAAGGGGCCGATCAGCCGCGGTACATTTTCAGAGCAAGAAAAATCGACCCTCCTACGTGCGAATAGAAATTTGTTTCGTAGCTTTTTCGAGGATTTAGTCCCTGAATTTTCTCCACTCAATGGAATTTAAGGCAATAGCGTAGACATTTTTCGAAGATTCAAAGAAACTATAAAATCATTAGACATTTATATTTATATTTTTAGAATTTCCCGGAAAAACAACAGTAATTGATCATTTATTAGTCCTTTTTTTAAGTTGATCCTTAATTTTCTGTCAGACGACGAGACTCATAAGCTTACGACATTTGTAAATATCGTGAGAATTTAAGGAAGCACCGTAACGTTCGTTCGTCCGTGTTAACCAGTTACACGAGTGAATTCTTCGGGTCGATGGTAATCAGTGACGGTGGACAAACAGCGACAAGGAGGGGGTGGGAGGGGCGCGTGTTATCGCGTTCGTCATAAATAAAGGAGTGTTCCTGTCGGCCATAAATACCGCGACGAGCCACGAAACGTCGTCGTTGGCGGGCATTGGGGTCGGCGATTTCTCCGGGCCGCGGTTTTCGCCTTTCGATCATCGCCACGAATCGCGCTCGGGGCAAACTGACCATTTGCCTGGACAAACGAGCCGTCGGTTTGCCGGATCGATCATTCCCCGGCAAACGCTTGCGCCCTGATACCCCGAATTACGTAATTTCCGAGCGGGCAAACTGGGCCATAGATTTTCGGGACGGTTTGCCCCCGACGTTGTTTTCAGAGATAACTGCCCCGGTCATTAAAATCACTCGACCGACCGGTCCCGCTGGAATGTTTTGATGAAACGACAGAAATGCCGAAAGAAATGCCACTGTCGCAGGAGCAATGAAACTTTCGAACGCTGTTCGTAACGTGTTTTCACAGTGAGCTCGCACCTTCTACTCTCAGGGTTAAAAATATTCTTCCGCCAAGTGGTAAGAGCAACGCGCACGAGTCTTCGGACTCTCGTTTCAACGTTTCTCAATGACACATCTCTCGAAGAGATAAGATCACGATGTAATGGAACGTCTTTCATTAATATTTTGTTCGTTAATATTCATTGAATAATATTTTGTTTGCTGCGTTACGGAAATTCCTTTGCCGAGCAAAATATTTTCGAGTTATTAAGGTTCAACGTTTCCGTGAAAATCTCGGCATGGTTTACAGCTGCAGCAACGTTGGCCCAATCATCCCTTGTTTCTGAGAAGCCGAAGTTCGCGTCTCGTGTACAAAGCAGACAGTGTTCGAGCAAGCAGGCCAGATACTTTGCATACCCACCAAACCAAAGTCCATTTGATGTGGTCAGAACTGCGGTCTACCCTGCAGACGGCTCCTGGATCCTGTCCGAGTCTGTTAAATCGGCTAAAGAAGTAAAAAGGCACAAGTAAACCGAGAGCAAAGCAAAAAATACGTCGCGAGAATAAAGCAAAAATACACAACTACACGCATAGCCTGTATCCTCATTTTTCGAGCTTCTCCTGAATATGATTACAGAGCGGTAATTAAACTAATAAATAATATAAACCGGGACTAAAGAAAGAGAGAAAACGCCATAAAAATACAAAAAAGAAAGGCTTTTCTGGATGTTTTCAGGATTTCTCTAAATATGTTTATTGACTGATGACTGGGGAAGAAGAAATTTATTGACACTCAGTTGCTGATTATTGGGAGTCGGTAGTTTTCTATTTTGTAGGGAATGTTTGCTGTTAGGTGTCCGGTGAGGAAGGCGACGGAGCGAGATAGGAGGATGTTAGGACAAGGTAGACACGCGATAAATAAGGCAGAGAGGACTTGAATCGGACGGACAGGCTGAAGGACGGCCGGGGAAGGAGAAGGGGGGGGGATGGATAGTGGACGCGCTCGTTTCACCCTTAACGGTATCTTACACCCCGCCAGGCAGGATATTGCAAGCTGTAGAATGTTTGACTTGCCAAGTAAACCGCCGTCATTCCTTCCCCTTCCTCCCCGCCGGCTCAACGGTCGACCATCGCGTTTCTCATGTTCCTCTCTGATGCCCACGATCCGCCGTTTCTACCAGGCGCGCTCTAATAAGGGATATTATACGGCCCCGGGTAAGCCAGTTTTCGTGGAGCCTTGTGCAAGACGTGCGAACGCAGGACCAAGGGATACAAAGCGGAAACAGGGAACTCACGCGGCAAGGAAAACGAAGGGAAAGGAAATAATCTGCAAACAGAAGTACACGAAGAAAAGGGAAATCTACAGGAGGATGTGATTGGGTAAGAGGCGAAGGGAGAAGGTTTAAGAACGATTTCGATGGAGAATAATAAGAAGGAAAAATGTAAAGAAACTAGAGGGTTAAAGGGAACGGTGAATTAACGATACTACAGAAGTATTTAAGGGCAATGGCTCACATCGCATGGGTGGGGGGAAAAGGGCCAACTTCGTCTACGGGCAGTAGCTCTATGGCTGCGCTAAATTGCGGCTTACCTGTGCCCATAATTAATTTCACTTGATTTATACGTTCACCCCCCGGCCGGCAAATTAGTTGGCCCCTGGCACAGATGCGTGACTCCAATTACCGGAACTTTCGAAAGTGGACTTACTTTCGATGGACTTACCTCAAAGCACAAGGTTACAATTCGGCGAATTTTAATCGAGCGAGACTATCGAACGTGCGGACAAATAAATGACGAAAAACCTGTCCCTGAATTATGTAAAATTGTAGCTCACTCTTTAGATCCCCATTTAGGTAAAAAATTCTGAGTTGAACAGGAAGTGATTTTTCAATGTCAGATAGAAGAAGGGAAATTACGAGATAGCTTTATCTTTAATTACAAGGACCTCTGAATATCTTCTTAAAATCGTAATTTAGTCCTCACGTCGTCGTCGTTTCAGTGTAAAATTCTAAGCCCTGAGTGTCCTGACTGTTTCATTGGACAACTGACGTATTCTAATGACAAGGAGGACAGGACCTGGGCAAAGAATCTTGCCGAGTGATTTTTCACGGAGGTCAGAAGACAGCTGGGTGTGGAACGCTGGGACACGTCCTGGTCGACGAGAAGAGTGTGAAGGGAGGGGGGGAGTCGAAGAGAAGAGTGCAACGCGGTGTTTCGAAGCGTGCCACGGAAATATTATTCCCCCTCCCCTTCCGTCCCCTCACCTCTAGTGCTGTTCTTCACGTTGGCCCCCTCGCTCGGCTTGTCAACCACCGAGGAGGGTGGCGACCGTCTATTTTCACAGCAAATATCTCCAAGGAGAGCCATCACGGACGATGAATACAAAAGGGACGCGTTTGATTTCCTGTCCCGCGCGAGCGTGTCCTCTCTCCCTTCCCTCCCCTCGTCCGCCCCTCTCCGGCCCGTGACATCGACGTCGAAGAGCTGACAGCTCGGTTTCCGGCTCCGCCGAAGAAGACGCTCGTCGACGACAGGAATTTAGAGAGTCGGCCGCGGCTCGAAGGGAAAAACAGGTCTTGAAGAAGTCCCTTAGTTGAACCGTTTATCCCGAAACTGGTGTAAGTCCAATTCCGGGGGAACCTATGGCACGACTAATGGAAGAAAATTGGGAGACAAGCATTCTGGTATCTCGAACGAAGAAGAAGGATGGATTCGAACAACGTCCACGTATATACACACGATTGTTAGCCCGCCTCGGTTAATTAACTCGGCTCGGAATTTCGCCGAAGGAAACGGAAGTAAGCGGGGAAGCTAGTCTCTTCGCGCATGGATTTTCCGTGGCGCAGTTGCAAATTGCATGGCTTGAGAAGAGGGGGGGGGGGGGAGAGTCCTGAAAGTCGCGGAAGAAGAGGAGGAAGAGCCAGGACTTCGTTAGAGGCCCGTCAATTAACGGGAATCGAATTAAGGCGGGCCGGTTTCCCGTGTAACGGAAGCCCGAGGAACCGGCACGCGCGATCGACCTTCCTCTCCTTTTCGCTTCCTTCTTTTCCTTCCCCTTTCCAGAAACGCCATTTCCCGCCCCTTCGGCGGGAAAACGCCGGAAAACGGGAGACGCCAACTACGCCGGGCGCTCTGAAAAATCGCCGAGCCAAACCGGCTGAGCGGCGCGAAATTTATGGGACTCGGGAAACGAGATCGAGTTGAAACAACTCGAGCGGAAACACCGAGTTACTTAAGCAACTCCCCCCCCCTTCGCGGTACGTTTTCAGCAGCAACCGTGACCGGTACCGCGCGAAAATAAGTCATTAACTGCAGATACCAGCGTCGGTCCGTAAATATTTCTCACTGTCGCCGCAGACTTCAATGATCAGAATTTTCCCCGAAGTCGAGAGTTACTTCGGAGACGAGGATTGAAAATAAATGGCAACGATGACCCTGAGGACTCGATTTAGAAGAAAATTAACTTCGTAAAAATGCTGTACTTTGTTCAGTTTCCGAAGTATCGGCTCGTGAGGTATTTGGTTTTCAACCTTGCATAATTCGGAGGAATCAGTTGATGATTCAACTTTCAGTTGAGGTCACAAGTATTGAATTGAAGAGCGAGATTTAACGTCTATTCACTTCTTTTGTACAGGCTGTAATACCTTGCGACGACGGAGTAACTTAAATACTTGGGATATTATTCTTCCGAGGTATGTAGGGGCTCGTTGAGTAACTGGAGGAATCCTTGGCTGAGCTCTAGAGTGGGGTGGGGAGGGAGAAGAAATTCTCACCCCCCTGCCCGTATACGGGTCGAATCCACCTACGTGCACACGCAAGGCGATCGTGTCTTCCCCTTTCCTTTTTTTTTACCGACGATACTACTCGTAGTACCGGGCCCCATCGTGGCTGATCCCGGTCCTTTTATTTCCGTCCCTCGTGGACACGCGCTGAGCGCTCACGCGGGACACTGATTGCAATAAATTGCCATGCGTTTGCGTGTCCCGCCGCAGGATCGTGCGCTGCGCAGAGCAGAGAAGAGGAGAAAGAGAATGGCAGAGCCGAGCGGGCCAACGGGAGGGAGACGGAAAATCATTTCTTCTAACTCCCTGGCCGCTATTAAAATCGTGTAAACTGTTTCAAATAAATGGCCAATCGCCGGACGTTTATCTTCGCGGCGCGATTAAATATCGTTCTAATCTTTCTTCCTTGCATGGCCATTTTTTCGTGTTATCCTTCCGCTTATCTTGTTGCCGATTAATCCCTTTTTGCCACGGGGATACCGGTTCCGAGGCGCGTTTTTCCATGTACCCCCGTCGTTTATCTCGCGACAACTCAAGGCGCGAGAATACCGCGGGAAAAAGGAGAATAACGATCATTCGCCAACTGGAATCGAGCGCGATTCTTCTGCCTCGTTAGACTCTCAGTTGCGTTTACGCGAGTCATTGGGATAACTGCCGTTGTCGGACATTCCGCTGTTATATTTCCGACGCGTGTGTAACGCCTGCGTGTCTGTCTTCCGGTGTACGATCGCCGGGAAATCGGCCCGAAAGCGGATTATGCCGATCTAATGCCACGGGCTTACAGCGTTAACGTTCAACTGTCCTTCTCAATCGCGACGTGCTTCATCGTAATACGATTAGAAACGTGTCTTTCCATCGTATCGTACACACACACACACACACATATACACATACATACATACACGTTTCTCGACGCACAAAGAGGAAAGTGCATCGCGACAGCGGAATCTCGATGCCAGGATCTATACGTCCCGGAGATTTCATTGACCTGCCATCGATTAAACGATTCCCCAGGGGATTGCAGTCGTGCAGGAATCTGCAAAAAGGCTCGAACCTTTGCCTCGGCAAGCGGAATGAAGATTCCAGCTAAATTGACAAGGATTTCAATCGACGGGAAATCGCGCCCGCGATTAAACGGACAGTTTCTGGAATTTCGCTTCCGTTTAAAATATTCAGTAGTGGCAGAAACAGGTCGATGCCAATGTTAATCCATTTAAACGTGGAGAGCGGAAAATTAAATTGACTCGGATTCCCCTGAGAAGCGCAGTGATTTTTGTCGAGAGGAGGAGGCAATGTTAGGAACGTTGCGAATTTGTCTGCGGCAGCATTAAATTTCCAGGATCCTCGAAAACTGGCGCGCCGCGAAATTCGTGAAAAATATCTTTGCCCGGGCGAAAGCGCAAGATACAGGAAAATTGCGGGCGAAGCGTGCGTCAGCAAAGCTACCGGAGAATCGTAGGAAATCGAGGCGAGAGCGAAATCGCGCTTCCACGGGACGAAAAGGAAAAAAAGAGGGAGAGGGAGAAGAGCAGGGGAGAGCGGTAACACGGGATCCTGCAGGGGTCCCGGGAGAGATTTAGCACGGCCGGCGGGAAAACAAAGTGTTCGATCGGAGACTCAGTCCCGAGGCACGAATATAAAAAAACCCGAACGGTGAACAAAAGTCCGGGGACTTAAGGATGTTCGCCTAACGAGACCCGTAGCGTAAATATGTATACCCGCGGCTCAGTAATTAACGCAATTAAGCAACTACGCGGCCAGCTCGATCGGTAATTTATGAACAGGGTGCCTGTGTTACGGCGAAGACGTGACGAGACAACTAGTCGTTGGATCGTAAACGATTGAAAACGGGCCCTAAAAGTCCTCTAAACAACGGCTGGGCCTGATTGAACAACTCAAAGGAATGAACAATCAAATCTACAGTTATTGTAGTTGTTGCTAAATTGGTCCACAAGTGTGTCGATGGTGTTTCATAAGGGTTGAACAAAATTAGATTTCAATGAAAAATGAGATTTTAGTGTTTGGTGTATTTATGTAAATGTATCTTATAGTTTGAACTTTTAAACGTAAAGACTAAAACGGCTCCAAGGATAATGAAATCTACAAAAATGACACTCATTGTCAAGTTCCTTTCTTAAACATTTGCATAAATATCTTAATCCTGTTGCACTGACTCGCGGTAAGATCCAATTTTGTCGAGTTTTTAGGTAGATCTTACACCGGACGAAAGGTGCCTCAGGCAGAGTGATAATTAAGAATACGACGGCGATGTTCGAATTTCCGAGGGAATTTCGAGAAGCCTGTCGTAGGATCGACCGCGGGGGAAACGTCCTTCGGCGTGACGTATTGTGGACCGAAGCGTCAATAGCGGAGGACAGGCTTAACAAAGGACGGCAATCGGTCGGATCAATCGACGGGACGATTTTTAATTACGGCAGGGACAATAGCCGGGGGGGGCAACGGGGTCATTTAGATGGCAAACTCGATCGTCGACGACGTCGTTGCTCTCCAGGAGAGACGATTCACGAGGTCGCGAGAGACAGGTCGTTTCACGTCCAATAAAAGTCAAGCCACGCGATGGTTGGGGGAAGGAGGAAGGGGGAGGGGCTATGGTTCGTTCGCGAATTGCTCGATAGCGAAGGACGACGTTCGCTGACGCGACGGCACTCGATACGAAAATTTATCGTCCCTCTTGGCGGTCTCATGCATTCCTGAAAGCCGATCGCACCGGCCGACCTTACAGGCCGGCCCATTCGACCCGCCGACGTTCCTTTGCCTAGATTTATAGACTCTCCGGACGGGTAAAAAATAGATTTTTCACCGCGCAAGCACCGCTCGATCGTCCCTAAACAATCGAGGAAAACCTTCACGGTGCACTTTGATAAAGCGATTAAGAAATTTCAACTGACTAAGAAGTTTCTAACGATTAAGAAATTTCACCTACTGTTCATTGACACAGAATTCATTGATCATTGCAAATCTTAAATTTAATGTACCAGTATACTTTTTGAACGGAATTTCTCGGAAATTCATTGAATATTTCAGACGTCCCTTGATGACAATGGCTCTTTGTGATCACCTTGTCAGGAGAGTAAAGGACGTGTAAATACGGCCGAGGAAAATGAGTAATTGACTCGGATGACTAGAACCGAGGCAAGGGGTGAGGTGAGAGGGGAGAAACTAGCGAGTCTAGCGGATTAACTGCAATTCCGTCCTGCCGAAATGAAGTATCGATAATCGATCGAGCTCTTTGGTTCGGTATAAAAATTCAGCTTCCACCGGGCGTTTCGATTAGCGCTTTAAAAATGAACGAGCGAACGGTGAGGGGGGCCAGGGGGATAGGGGGACAGCGGGGGACGTAAGTGCGGACAAATGCGGTGGGCGGCTGTATAAATACCGTCTCGTCGTCTTAAGGAGGCACGCGCGTCGAAGAAGACAATAAAAAAGGGAGAAGCAATCGCAGGAGCACATGCCGAATGGACCGAAGAAACGAGACAGAGTGATAGAGAGGGAGAGAGAGAGAGAGAGAGAGAGAGAGAGAGAGAGAGAGAGAGAGAGAGAGAGAGAGAGAGAGAGAGAGAGAGAGAGAGAGAGAGAGGGAGACACGAAGACGAGAAGGAAACGAGGGCCAGCAGGATCCCAAAACGAAAATGAAAGGGGAACGAGCAAAAGGAAATCCAAGACGACCGAGCGAGCAAGACGAGAATGGACAAAAAGGGAGAAAAAAGCTGAGAGCTGAGGACCTCCGGATGTTGAGACACCAGCGTCACTACGACGAATTAGTGGGAAGCAGGAGAAAAAAAAGTTACGGACGTGCGGGGAATAAAAGGAGGAAGAGAAGCTCAAGAGAAAAAGATGTCATATTGAAGGAGGATTAAGGGGACGTCGAAAGTAAATTCAAACAGAACTCGCACGTCAGGAATTTATGTACTTCATTATTACCTTCATGCATTATACAGGGACCGACGGGGAATCATTTTACATTGATCAGAATCATTGAATCTTGATTACATTGATTCAATCATGTATTTCACGTCGGGGCAAATCGACTGATAATGTCGGAAATAGAATAGAAGGAAATACTAGCGGGATCTACTGAATTTTTCAATGTTCCACTACAATTAACGTGCATTTAGCGGTGGGAACAATTATGCAGAGAATTTTATTCGGAAGTTCACGGCAGAAGCATCGAAATGTATATCTATTTGGCTGGCTCAATGGTCCAGTTCAGTTTTTCCCCGAATGGCTAGCAGCCAACATTCTTTCTTTCCTCGTTTGTGTCGTTTTCCAATTTACTTTACTTAATTAACCGCGCCCTTAACGTCCACGTTCCTTAATCAACCGCGTATTTTTCCCGAGCAGTTTACTCTGTCCACCGAATAAAAGTAGGATTGAACCTCCAAAAAATTCGTTTAATAATGAACTTGCCTGAAGGAAGGTTTCTTCCGGAGATTAAAACCCAAGAAGAATAAAACACTGACCGTCCTGGGCATTAAAATAAATGTGACATAAATCGCCGAGCCCTCGCAGGAACGAAAGTCCACGCGAATAGAGTTTCCGGGAAAGAGGAGAACGACATTAAAAAGGATCTACGTGACATATTTTAATCATAGCTGTCCAGAAATATGAATTTCAGAATAGTGAATATTTTGAGCAATCACGTTGCAGATATTACGAGGATGATTATCAATGATTTAATTGACATCCGGTGGACGTTGGAATTTAATAATTTGACATGAGATACGAAAATTGCATGCATCGGCGGGATTTGAGGAAGGTGAAAGGACGATTAAGACTCGTGTTTCTCCGTTTCCGCGGATCCTGGGGAACCGTGAGATGCCTGAAGGACGTAATTGCGTTTGCCGAGGTGGAACCTCGGATGTGTATCCTCGATCATCGAAGCGGAGAAAACACAGAGAGTCGGGCGTAGGCGAGGAGAAGTAGGCGTGCATCGGCCGTGGGCGGCCACCGCGATGTCGGTACACAGTTACGTACCTCGGTTAATGACGAGGAAACGTCGCTCTACGCGGCCGACGAACGCAAGGACGAAGACGGGACAGTGGGGGAGGTGAAGACACGGCTCGGGCACCGAGGAAAGTGGAGACAGACAGACGGATGAACGAACAGACGGCAGATTCAAAGAGTCGTCTTACCAAAGGCAGAGATACACTCAGAGATGGACGAACAAGAAATTAAGAAGCAAAAGCAAAGAGAAGAAGGCCACGAAACGTAGGTGAAAAGAAAAGAATGATAGGAAAGAAATTTTGATAAAATGTAGACGTGGATTTTCTAACGAGAAATGTGAACAATTTTGTAATGTATTTTATAATATACGTGCAACGTTGACGTACGATGTAAGTGAGATGTAAGTAAGGTTCAATGAGTCGTTTTAATAGAGACGGTGTAAAGGTATAGGTGAAAGGAAAAAATGACATGAAAGAAACTTTTGCCAGACGCAGAGACGTTGCAACGCGATCGGACTTTTTCAAGGTGAAAAATGTTACGTGCTGGCGAATGATTTACTCCTCGGACGGCAATGATACAAAGATCCATTCTCATTCGGAGTTAAGAAGGGTACGTCAAATGGCATTCGCCCGGCAAGTCCCGCGGGAGCAAAAGCCCAGGAAGAGAGCGGTATACGAGTTTGCAGGGTCGTTTCGCCTCACTTATTCATCGTGCATTTACTTAGAGGGACGGAAGGAGGAAGACCGACCGACGGGAACCGTGGAAAGGGAAAACGGAAATGGGCAACCAGGGGAAGAGGGAGATCGAACGGAAACGCGAAAATGAACAGCGAGATGTGGGAGAGAAGAAAATAAGAAAAGGCGAAGAAGACCACGGCGACAATGGCCGAGCGTCGAAAGAGAGAGGTAAAGTGAAAATGGAATGACGAGGAAGGGGGAGAAGCTTAGAGGGGAATAAGTGGGGCCAAAAGGGGATCGAACTGCTCCTTCGAGATATTCCTCGTTTTACGATTCGAGCACTTACGATACGTTTGAGGCGGACGACTGCCTTCCCACCGGCGGTGCATGTTCCAGAAACGTTTCAGAATGTCCCCCTCCTCCCGTCCCCTTTGAAGCCCCGCCGGAGAAAACATATAGGTACTTCCCTGCAGGATCCCGCTGGATGTACGTCGCAGTCGCTTATGCCCGGAGGAAATGGATTAGAAAAATCATCGTCGACGGCCCGAGACGCTCGCCTGCGCTTTACGACGATAATTCGACGACCAAGAACCCCGCTCCCCCCGTACACCAGCTTAATTGTGTCAAACGTCCCCGGCACTCGACTGTTTTGACAAACGCGAGGAAACGTACCCCAAGCGAAAAACTCTCGCCATTTTCTTCGAGGATATTCTACGAGTTTGGAAAAACAGGTTGAAGGTCTTAAAAAATGTCGATGAAGGAAGTCAATATTCGCCGGAAGGACATGACGTATCGGATTCTTTTGAGAAGTCAGCATTGAAGAGCAGCATTGTTTGGCAAATTGGTTGACAAAATTTGATGAGGTTCGCGGCGGTGAATATTTCGTGGTCGAAAATAGTTGGTAGGACGTTGAACGGCCGACGTGTTTATCTTTGTAATGCATGAACGGGGGGAGGGGGGGGTGGGGGAATGTCGGGCGGAAGGGAAATGTCGCGAACTCTTTGGAATCTCGTAGATCAGCCGCACCTATCCGACTCTGGCTCGCTGACGTCACTTGTCAGCGCCGGCAAGGAGTTTCCGGCGGCGGGTAATGCCCCGCGAGGAGATCCCCCGTAAATTTCCCCAGAGTGAAATACTTTCGGCGGGGCCGGTCGCGCAAATGATGCTCCGCGCCAGCCAACAAGCCCGCGGCCGGTTATGCACCGCAAAAACCGCGCGGTGAAATATTGCGCCGGAGAGTTGCGAAATTACGGGCTCTCCGGTTTCGCGGAATTATCAATTATCCAGGTGAAACACGGCCTTCTCATCCTTCTCATATACACGCCGGATTTTACCGGGAAATTCTTCAACAACCGATAAGCCCGGTCACGTGGCCAGAATCGCAAGAATTCCCCGTAAATTATAGCAAGTGGAAGCATTGAAGCTACGTCGAGCAGTAAAAAAATAACCAAATAAAATAACAAGGAAGATAACCTGTTCGTGCGACAAGTTGTAAACTTTAGGCTAAATATCTGAAGAAGGAAATTGTAGCGTTAACCTCATTGGCAAATGATACTTTTGTGTCGTAATTAGCGACTCTGAGTAGTAAATTCCGGACGGGAAGGTATTGGCGAAATCAAACGGTCGTTGTTTAGAATTAATAAGACACTGGCTGAGTTTTGCGTAGGAAAGTCAAGTGTTTGCCCGGGTTTACGCTGGAAAATTTAACAGCCTCGGCCGAAGAAGTTTGTTCGGCAAGTTTCATCGCGTGTCCGGCGACAGCGTCGACGTAGCATAAGTTGAAACTAAGAAAAGTTAGTCGGAAGTTTGAAGGCGACTTGGCAAAGCCGCCTTGAATAGCCGTTTATTATTTCTCCACACAAGCCAGCTGCATTCCCATCAATTTTCTTTCGCAACTGCCGTGCCGTTTTAATGATTATCATTATTGCGTTACACGCGAATCAACGTTAATAGCTTCAGATGGCTCCTTCATCATGCACGAAACGTTACATAGAAAAGGATAAATCGTCATATTCCAATGAATTAATTAGTCGCAACAAGCAATTTTTCTCTCAAACCAACGACTCCGCAATGATCGATACATTGAAACCTTTGAGTGATTACAATATTTCGTATGCGCGTTTAATGTGATCTTACGCAAGCGCCTATACGCGTCGTTATTATTCTTGTATAACGTCGATGAGGGGAATTCTATGACGGAAATGTACAGCTTACGGCAAAGCCATGGACGTTAATGAAATGTTAATGAAAATGCTGGCCGGCGAGCTGCCATTTATTTGAGGCCCGGCAAAAATTGTATTGTCAGTGGGACTTTTTTCCCACGGATGGAGTGCTTATCTGCAGATTAACGGCCCTGTCACGCGTAACCGCGCGATTCGTTAAAGTGATTTACAGCGTCGTTTATAACGAGCTGCGCGCGGCATGCGCGCCAGAGAGGAAACGACAGGAGAGTCGGGAGAAAGAAGGATCGACGGTTCGCACCTGTGCGTCGACTATCGACACCTTCGTGCAGCCGGAAGTGAGAAAGAGAGGCCACCGCTGAATGCCGGCCAAAACGTCAATTACAGCTCCCCCGGTCACGGCAATTCGTTACAAAGCCTGCCTATTTTACATGCCGAACTACCAGCGCTGAATACAAATGAAGCCCGCGGTTAATAACATTCCCCGCCTACCTACGTTACTCTCCTTGACATTACGGAAAAGTCGGGAAAATATTCCCAAGTTGTCGCTAATTCAGCGGAATATGACGAACGATTTTGCACGATTCCTTCGCGGTACACTCGTCCGTTTGCAGTATTCGTAACGTTCTCTTGACGCTGCTGAGAAGTCACGGAAATATTAAGGAGCTGTCGTTAAATGGGCAGGAATAGAGTGTTGGATTTCGCGTGATTTCTTCGCGGTAAAGTCGACTCTTTGTAACGTTATCAGGTAAGTAAACATCGAACGACGACGAGGAGTGTCAGTAGCAGTGGGCTTTTTTCAGTTTGCTTATGGATGAAACCGCAATGCGACGAGACGCGCGTGCATTGGAAATCTCGAACGTCGCTCGGTGAAGCTCTCGAGCGAGATTGGCATGAACGAGATAGCGAAGGCGGGAAAAAAAGGAGCGACAAGAGACGAAAATCCAATCGAACGTCGCTCGTAGTCCACCTACGAATTCCCGATGCTGTCCACAAACACACAAACACGCACACACACACACACACACACACAGAGAAGGGAAATGTTGGGACTTGTAAGGACCCTGGAGGGAGGGAGGGAAAAGACGAGCGGTAAACGTTCGTAAACGTAGCGAGAGAGCGTGTAATCTGACTTTCTGGCCGGTCGATGGAGGAGGAGTCGTTCCTTCGCGAACTCGTCTCCCTTCGCCCTTCATTTACATACACCGAGCTTTCGTGGCCGACGTATACACGTGTAGAAAACGCCGGCCGATGCTCGCCGCTACCGTGTTTCGCAGGAAGCCAAGATTGCACGCCCGCGATATCACCCTCCCCCCTTCCCTTTCTCCCCACAACTCCCCAGGAGAAACTGCACCTTCATCTCCAGCGACGAGGCAAACGTTTAACGAATCAAATCCGGCCACTACGCTCGCACACCTCTCCCACGAAGTCCCGTGGAAGGTTTACGGGATGACAGAATTTTTCAGAAATTCCCCAATTCCAGGGATATCCGTGAGAAGGATCAGACGAAATCGAGGAAATGCATAACTCGTTAAAGAATTTCGTCTCCTGAAAGGCGTGGAATTCGTGGCGTTTCGCCGGGATAATTAACTTCCGCTTGGAATGTTCCATTTCGAGGGACATTCGTAGGAAGATTCGAAAGTAGCGAAGAAAATGCATAGCTTGATAAAGAATTTCATCTATTGAAAACTGCTGTATTCCGGACACTTTGCCAGGATAATTAATTCTACAAAATTCTTCAATGCATTGGGCAAAAATATGGAATCTTATTGACCGTAGCACGAGCACTGATGAACACTGATAGTGATTAAAATTTGATTCTCACATTGAAAAATCCCACCGAACGTATATTTGTCGCGTCTTGGCTTTTCTATTTTCATTTCCCTGCGGTTATTCGGAAAAATATATCCTGTCCAACGGTGCCGGCGTTCGCCGACAGGTTGTAATCAGACACGCTGAGTTTCCTTTGCATTCCTTCCTTTCCGTCCCGCATCGTGCCGTGATTTATCCGCACGGGAACCTTCCTTTTTTTTCCCCGAGGATTCCCGTCGCCCCGCGATTCCCCCACCACGGTATTCGCCGACGGGACGTCGCTCTTCCGCCGGGGATAATTTAGCGATTATTTATGAAAAGTGGCTACTTCGTCAACGGTAGCTCAAACTGGTTCGCCGGCGTTTAACCACTCACCCAGCCCCGGGAACGTGTAATTTCGTCTCTCTGCCTACGTAAGCTCGAATTTACACGAGCACCGCAGACCACTGGGAAACCGACAACCGCGTTTCTCGCTTTACTCCGTATTTTCTTAATATTTGCCCGGGAGCTCGAAGTGTTCGTCAAAGCTGCTCACGTTAAAAAATTTCTCAAACCATGCAACGCAATAGTCTCGTTATACTCAAACAGTGTCGAACTTAATGAGTAGTAGGAATTCTGTTAAATAACTCGCTTAGGGATTTATCGAAGCTTCTTTCGTTAAAAAATTTGTCAACCCTAGTCCACGATAATCTTCTTATATTCAAGGTAATCCGTGCTGAACTGAATAAGTGGCAAGACTCCTGTTTAGTATCTAATTATTTTTATGCCTTCTGGCTTTCGGAGAGTAATATGAGGATTAAAACTTGTGTGGGGCCACGTAGGGTTGACTAAATTTAATGACCCACTTATTCGAGGGTTTTTGGAAGTTCAGGAAGAAGGTAACAGCCCCGGCCGACCGCAGGATCACGGAAGATCGCCATCGTAAAGCAAAATCGTATAAACTGCGGCTTGGATTTTTATCGCGACGTGCAGCCGCTGCATCCAGATGGCAAAGGAAGCGATGCAGAACGCGGCGAATCCATAAATCATGACCCGATTTCACTGGCGACCACGTAACCCAACATGAATGCACGTAAAGCACTCGTACACTCTTAACTCCACTGCCAATTGACCAACGTCGACGGACATGAAGATGTTTTCACCGAAAAAATAATATCCAACTAACCGAAAAAGTCGTTGCGAGAAAATATTGCCGAGTTGTGCGTAAAATGATTTTCTTTTTGAAATAGCTCGTAAACCTTGGCGAATTAATTTCTGTGTAAAAAGACGACGGGATGAAAGTGGAACGGGTCAAGAACGAACAAGGATAAATACGAGAAAACGAGGGGACTTTGCGCGCAATTCTGTTGAAAAGCTGGCGTGTATCCCGTTAAACCCTCTCGGGATTCGAAACGACTTACCTCTTTCTATTCCCATACGGAACACTTATGGAAATCCAATGGATTCGTCCATTTATGCTCCGCCACGAGATAGATACACACACACACACACACACACATATACATATATATATATATATATATATATATATATATATATATACAGACGTATATATCGAGTTGGGGAAAATTCAGTCTTATCAGATTTATCAAACTATCCTTATTTTTGTGAGGCCAATAAAAATGCTCCGATTGAACGTCTTGAAATTTATTAAATCTTTATTCCACGAATGATATTTCTTAGTGACGCGTGCAATTGCGCGTGGACACGGAGAATCAATGGCGGGAAGTCGTTGTCCGTCCCTCCCGGGGACGATCACCTTTATTCCGGCGTTATTGATAAACGATAAAATCTTGTCGGAAGTTGGGCCGGCTCATAAATCCGCGAGCACTTCCGCCCCGACGAACCGTTCGACAAACCGGCCACGACGAATAAATCACTTCCAGCCTGGCAGAAGCGTTTCCCGGGTTAACCGTAATCGAAGCAATGGCGAATTAAGGAACAGCCGATCCCCTCCCCCCATTCAAATGGAATCATGATTTACAAGTACGATCATGGCCAGGGCAAAAAGTGAAAATAATTTGTCCACGCCGGGGATGTACCCTTTGGACGACCTTGAAATTCCAACGTTTGAACCGATTGATTTACTTCCCTCGCGGATACCATGGGAAATTTTTCCATGGAACTTGTCGCAAAAGGAATTCAAGGCCACGACGGTTTCCTGTGTACATACGACATTTACATAGACTCGGAGGAATTTTCTCCGGCATTCTGATCCTGCACTCTCCATAAACGAATTGCTCGAAGTAAGGAGGGCGCAGGGGTGTAGCGGCAGACGTCCCGGAGAAGGTAGATATTCGACGAAATTGTCGGTACACGTGAGTTGAATAGGGTCTAGAGGGTCCCGAGGGAACGTGTATCAGCCCCGAGAATGCGTGTTTTCCGGGACGGAACGGCGGGACTCGAAATTACAGCACCGGTCCTTCGACCCGAAACGCACTCTAAAATAAAAAGAAATATGTCTCCGACTCTAATGCACTCTATGAAATATTTCTTCCCGTAATGTATTATACATTCGACGGAATACAAAACAAAGTGGATTTCGTTGCCACTTTATTCATTCAGAAAACGTACTTATGATTCACCTTATTCCGGTAAATGTTCGGTGGAACATGGAACAAAGAGAATTTTTAGTACTACCTTATTAATGTAAAAAGTATACTTTTTGAATCGAAAACACAGTCGGCCTTTATTGGTACCTTATTCATTTTAGATATTATGTATTTGTGGTGTGCCGAATAAGTGAGGATAAAACAAGGAAGAAGCAAATTCGCGAGGTTTAAGGAAATTTTCGTCTCCCGATATGTGGGTAGATTTTCCCAAAGGTCCAACGTAATACGTTTTCCTCTGAGTCGTCGCATTTTCCGTTCGTCTCATCCGGGGATATTTCCCTTTCATCTTCGACCACGGCCGCCGAAGCCCCGCAATGCAAATCGTATTTGTCGTAAAACGTGTCGGTTCCTCCCCGTGCGGAAGCCAAAACGGCCAACAGTCGCCGAGGGACGCAGATATCGCGGCGACGAATCGAAAGTAAAGCGACGAGGGAAGATCTCCGGCAAAAGGGAAAAAAGAAAAGACGAGGAAAAAACAACGAACTCGGCCGTCCCATTCCGGAAGAGGAATGCAAACGGGCGAAATATCGGCACGAGAAAAAGGTCCAACGATTCCACACGGATTCCTCGAGGAAAATTTCCAAGGACAATCCGCCATTAAAATGAAGCGTCGAGATAAATATTACCGACCGATTCAACGCGGGAAAAACAAGATCCATGCGAAGAACCTCGTACAATGGAAATTCCACGGGAGGCACGGTTTCAATGGACTAATTTACACGGGCGATTTGAGCTTTGGACTTTTTATCGAGCCGCGCAAATTAGGCAGTAAATCTTTTTAATTGGTCCATTGTCTCGCGGGTATAACGAATGCCCGGCGTAAATTCGAAATACAATCGCCTGTCTCCGGGCGGTTTGAAGTTGGTAAGTAGAAGCGCCCGGGACCGTCGGGACGGTAGAGAGAGGGGAAGGGGAAGAGGGTGGAAGATTTAGAGTGGCCTAAAGAAACTCCGAGGGCGTACAATGGGGGAGAGGGCAGAGAGGGGAATAAAAATTCACTGATGCACGTACGATACGCGGCGTGCGCCTATAAAAATCCATAAACGGACCCGTAAGATGGAGCATCCACGACGTAGTGGATTTCTCTCCCTCCCCCCCCCTTAGTGTCTTCCTCCTCTTTCTTCTTTTCCCCCCCGGTCGCCTAGATTTATACGGAATTGGCCCGCAGTCGTTGGGCGCACTTCCGCGCTGTGTCCCGAGCTTCACTAAAAGTAAATCTCCCGCGCACGGGGAAGAAGTAATTGTCGCGGACTATTGCGCTTGGGCTATCATGAATGTATATTGCCTTTTCTCAAACTTCCGTCCGCGTTTTATGTCCCTTCGAATGTCCCTACAGCGTTTTCGCAACGACAGCATTCACCGTGGCTGACGTTTATTATCACTCGAACCGCTAACGATTTACCGTCGCAATTGTATTATTTTAGCGGCTGCATTATTTAAACGTTAGCCCGGTCTCTCTCCTTTTTCCTCGGCCTCTCTTTGTCGCCGTTTAAAGTCACTGCGAAATCGTCCGAGCACGGCGATCCCACTGTGTACCCGTCCTTCCATTGTGAATTATAACCGGCGTTAATAATGCTTTAAATTGATGATCCCATTAATAACCCACGCGCCAGGGATAAAACCCAAAGTTTCACATATTTTGTAGAACAAAAGGTGACCGTTTAACAGATCCAAGGGAGTTTCATTAAATCACCGCAAAAGTATACATCACTCGGCACACGTAGCAAAATATTCATCTGTTATTATCCCCCGAAACAAAGATGATTGAGCAGATAAAACATTCTCATAAATATTATTCAATATCACTCATAGCAAATTGGTGAATCGAAACAGTTATTATTAACAGTTTCATTAAATCAATGAAAAACGTAGATCGGCAGTTGGCGCGCACGGGGAAGCAAAATATCGGACAGTTATTACTGAAATAAAAATGGTTCGGGCGTAAAAAAGAATTCCTCATGAATATTATCGAAATATTCCGGCGGCTGATTTAACGTCCGACCTTTTTCGCCGGGTTATTGTTATCCCCGCGGCCCTGACGCAACATTCCCGTTCTGCCGGTCATCGAAATTTATTATTAACATAGTTCGCGGTCCAGATACGGCACTCGTCCACGCATGGCTGGACGCACAGTGTGTCTGTTATGGGCGCACCGGTGATATGCAATTCTGCGGTGCGTCACCGGGTTAATAATCATGGGGCTTTTCAGTCTCGCTCGCGCGCCTTGCTTCACATGCAAATCAGACAGTCGCGATAGATACGCCTCGGCACTGTGGCACGGCTCAAGGGGGGAGGAAGGGAAGGGAAGGGAAGGGCAGGGGGAGGTAGACGGACAGGGCGAACGCAGGGTGGACTGCACGGATCATGGAGACAGGGGACGAAGGGCGAGCAGCAGGGCAGCATTGAAACGGAGGAGAATATGCAGGGACACGGGGGAGGAGGGGAGCAGTACCGGCCCGGAGAATCGAGGTGAAATGACGACGATGACGACGAGGGAGGATCAAGTGAATGCGACAGTCATGCGTCCGGCGAAAACAAAGGACAATGCTCAGCGGTAGAATCTACGCGTACAGGGAGAAATCCAAATTCTCAAGACAATCGACCAACCCTGGCTCTATACGCGCGACAAGGTTTTTTTCCCCCCCGCTCGGAAATGTACCAAGGACAATCGGTGGAGAATCGGTACAAGTGTCGGCTATTCGATTTCCTCGCCGCGGTGGGAAAGCAGACTACGCCGAAGGGGGCTCCAGTAGACGAACACGTAGAGAGTGCGAGGGGGCAGGGGAGGGATAAATACGAGGGTTGCCAGTCAGCCTGGGCATCGGTTGTTTAATTAGATTGCCCCGCTGTCACAGCCCTCCGCGCGAATACTTCTGCAGTCTGACAAACTCGAAGCGACGGTGTATCGCGCCGGGATGAATAGACTGCAGATCCGCGGGGACAGGGAAGACGAGGGGAGGAAGAGGAGAGGGCGTGGAGGGGGGTGACGGAGAGAGAAAGTAGCAGGAAATCCCTGCGGGGTTTTCATATACATACATATGTATGCTGGGAATAGCTCTCTCTCCCCCCACTCCTTGTTTCTCTCTGTTTCTCTCTTGGGTCGATGATTGGACACATTCCATCCGTCAAGCACGGCTGGCTCGTCATTGTTTCGCGACAAATTAGTTTGTCAAAAGCAAGCGAACGCGCGGCCAGAGAGGAGGGCAACGTGAACGGAGTGTGCAGACCGACGAGGAACACCGACGAAGGATCCCGGGACAAGCATAAAGAGAGCACCGGGGGTGCTAGCTTGTAAAGAAGGGCGGAGGGGAGGGGAAGCGCGACTAGCCAGTCATTTCGCCTTGGAACCACCGGTAACCCACGGGGGGGGGGGGCGCGAATTCAATGGCCATCGACCAAATGGAAAGCAATCATCGCGTGGGTAGCGGGAACGGCCCGTCCCAGTCGCGTGATATTTTTAGACAATGTTGAGCTTTGTGTTTTTTGCCAATAGGTTGAACCTAGGCCAGGAATTTACAGGAACAGGCATCCAAAGGGGTCAATGCATTTAACAATCGGTCGACCAAAGTATACGAAGTACTTAAGGAAATTCTAAGTGTGATAAGGATTTGAAGTGTTTTAACTGGGTATATGAGTTTGTATTCTAAATGGTGTAAGTCTAATTTCGAGAAAATTGATAAAGTGAAGCTCAACTATTTTAATGTTTCCAGTACTTCCTATGTATTGTAATTTCATTATAATAATCTGATAAGTTTATACTTAGGAAACTTAGAATACTTATATCGTAATATCATTTATACTTTTAAGAGCTTAATTTATGTTAGCCGTGAAGCAGTAATTCTGCAATAAAATTGTCGATAATATCTCAATAAGAGCTGCTAGAGTTTCTAAACTAAATTAAGTGTTTACCTGTAGCCAGTGAATCTCCTGCATACATAAATGCAGTTATGCGGGTTGCACAGATGCGACGCAGCATGTCGGAATACTTTGGGATCCGGTGACTCCCAGATCAGGAATATACTGTAACCGACGCCAGGATATCGCGTCCCTATGCGTTTTGAATTTCCAAACCCGTCGGCGAAATGGCGAAATTTCGAAATTACACGCCGCCCTCTATACGCAGGGGAAATAATTGCAGTCTCCACCACAGGGAAAATAGAAACTTTAATTACGTGCGCTCCGTCGCGCAGGTTGCGAAATTAAAGCCCGCCAAATAATTAGAAAGAAAAGTTATACGTGGAATTTTCGGAGGACACGAACGACACGTTTTTCGGCAACTTTTGCGAGCTTTCCACGCTTTGGACCATTTTTTTTTAATTATTTCCGAGTAGAATGACGCAGAAAACGGCGAGCCGTGTGTCACGGGATAAAACGGGGAAACGGTGGGCCGCGTCGATTGCGAGATTTGTGGGGCGAGCGTTTGTTTAAAATTAATAGCCAGGCCGCGTGCGGACAGAAAACGTCACGGTTCGTACGCACGCGAATCGACTCGATGGCAATAGCGGAAACGTACAGTTCCACCGGTTAAAAAATCACGAACGACCGGCAATAAAGCAAATTCTCCGAAAACCAATGAAACGTCCTCTCGCTGTAAACCTGCATGTAAATCGCCGTGATTACGCGACGGGATGAAAGTTTTATTTAAACCACCGTGCTTTCGTCCGGGATGAATCTGTCGAAATGACGTTCCATTCTGTCGGCAACGAACGTATAAAGAAACCTATCGAAAACCAAAAAAGTCCCACACAATCGGAATATCGATGAGGGGTCGACGTTTTTAAAAGCATTCTCGCACCTCAATAATGCCCTACATAAGGGGGTTATTCATAGCTACAAATGTAGGACTCCGTTTTACAAGAATTTCCAGTCTGTCCAACGAGGAAGAAAGAATTGGGGCCAACGAAAAGTTTAACATCGATGGGACGTAATCATTTTTTGTTCCCCCGAAATTCACCCTCTCGATTGACGTTTTTCCTTTTTTCGAGGGTAATTGTATGCACGCCCTTATCATTGTGGACACAGGCAGTTAGGATAGTTGGCGCAATGACAGTTTTGCCGAGGGTCGGAAGATCGATTCCATTCGATTATGGATGAACAATTAAGGGCGGCTTCGTAACGAGCCACCGCCGAACAATGGAGCAAAGTTCAACTGTTTTAACACACAAAGAACTGCACACACACATATATATATAGCAGCGAGGAAAAAATGTCAACACCTGTAACAGAATATCGAGAAAGAATATATATCTTCGATTGAAAAATCGTTAAAATCGATAGACGAATTTAGTTTCTTGATTGTTCTGTTCCTACGACACAAAGAAATACACACACTCATACACACATGTATATAATCAATATCAGTTCCCAAAAAAGATTCGCGACAATAACAAATTGAGAAAATACACCGTTGTTTGAAAAATCGTTAAAACCAACGTTAAACTTGATTTTCCTCGTTGTTAAATTTGGTCTATTCAGTATCTCGACAATCCCCGTTTTTACGCACGATGTGACGGATTATTCCCGGGAGAAACAGTTGCATGGAATCTTATGCACTTGCGCTCGGATTGAGGGTCGGCGCGAGAGCGATTCCATCGATCACCGCCGGTAATTAAGGGGTCGGGACACATTTCAGTGGCAATAATCGGGACACGTTAGTAACGCGGCGAGCGTATAACGTGGGGCCAGGGCCCGGCAATCCGAGCGAAAGAGATAATCCCGCGGATCATAGGAGACCGGGCGGGACTCGTAAATTCCACGCTGCCGCGTGACTCACGGAGGGAACACCGGGGGGGGGGGAGGGAGGGTTGGATTAAACTCAGACCTTCCCCCCCCCCCCCCTCCGTCCGTTCACGCACTCGATCCGCCGTGGACCTCGCGGGAGACTCATTTCTATGCAACGAAATGAGACGTGCGAGAGAACCCCGCACGTTCGCCCGTCGAGCCGTGAATCTGAAATCGCTCGATCGCCGGATTAAGCGGATTTTCGATCACGCGCCCGCGCGCCAGAACCGTGCTGCCCCCAGCGAATTACAATCTCACGGTACCGGCCATCACGGGCACGAAGGAAAAGCCATGAAAATCTACCGAAAAACGTTCACGCCCGGAATCCAAGTTCGACAAAAGCACAGTTTTATCTCGTTCACTTTGGCTGAAAGTCATTTGCATATACCATAGTTTGACGTTTTGAATAGATTCACTCGTCCCGTGAACGGGAGAAGAGGCACGGAAATTACCAGGAGAAAGGTCCTCTTCGAATAATGGGAACAGTGATCTACAGAAATATCGATCGAGTCGTAATTGGTGTATTATTCGATAGTGTTGTCTTGTTCCCTGCTTGAGAACGAATTATCTATCCTATGATATCACGATTTGGACAAGTTTGTCCTACTGTTCAGACGCAAAAACCTGTGGAAGGGTGGAAAAAGATGTGCGGTGCTGTCGTTTTCCGGAATTCCGCGTCGGGGGAAGGGGGGGGGGGGGGAGAGGCATGGTTGCTCGAAAAGGCGAGAGAGGATTTATCGTCCGGTTTGGCAGCGGACGCCTACGGTATGCAAAGCCTGAAATATACGCGGCGAAGCTTATCCGAGCGACACACTTGGACAAGAAGCACGCGCCAGACAATAAGCCCATTTCGCCCCGCGTTCGTCCGCGGCTTCCCCCCCCCCCCAACCCCTCCTCCCGCCACGGCCCTTCCCGCGCGATATTACTCCCTACGACGAGGGAATCCCTCGTGACAATCCACTCTTCCCGAGCGACCTTCGTCCTTCCTGCATTCTCCGCGAAGCAAGAAAGAAAACTGCAATACCCATTCGACGCCAAAGGATACCGAAATTTGGATAATTAGGAGCCATGCCTCTTGCCAGCATTACTGGCGATCAATAATCCTAACTGGGCAAGTGTAATAATTACGCGAATTCGTGGAACCAATGGTTTCTCGCGATGTTGCAGACTTCGAAGCACGATTTTCCGCTTGTTTTAACGAATTATTTTAACAAGGGAGCGAAGTCTGCACATAGGAAAGTTCAGTCGAGCGACTTGTGTTACATTTAAGGTAAACCTGATTGGAAATTGTTCCTTGCAGGCAAATTCTGCACATTGAAAGGCTCAATCAACCGTCTTACATTGTATTTGAATTAATAACGAATGGAAATTGTTCCTTTCGCCGGCAGTCACGCTCGTATAATTGCATTGACAAGCCGGTGAAATCTACTTCTTGTTCCCCCCCTGCTTTCTGTCGCGGTTGTACGATTATTTTACGAGACATTATTTGTGGAAGCTCCAAGGACACGGGAAAATACGGCACGGAAAGCTCGTACACCGGGGGAACATCATCGTTCCCCTTGTTCCCGGTTTTCTCCTTAGCGAGGGAAGAAGAGGAGGCGGGGGCTGAAGCCCGGGTGGTCGGCATTTTCCACTCGCGTTAAAATGCACCCCCTTACACGGGGAGAAACGGCGCCCGTTCGGCGACATCCGCACCCCTCGCCAACGGGACTCACCCTCCCGTTTTGCCACCCTCAACCCCCCTCCCTTTCCTCGTCCTCGTCGCCCTCTTTATCCCTCTTGTACTGTTCAGCTAACCATCTATCCCTGCATTACCCTTCTCTCTCGCTCTCTCTGGAACACCCCTTTCCTGTCTACTATCCCCCCTCCTCGAGCGGGGAGATGGGCAGCGGATAATTCTGTTTTAGTTTCGCATTACAACAGGACGCTGGTCTCGGCGAGGGAGACGGTCCACGTCCCTTTCGGGCGTACATTTTTTTGCACTCTTCCTCGTCCCCGGAACGTGACGGTCAGGGAAAATCGGTGATGACACAGAAACAGAAGGTTCGACGTGGAACAGCAGTGGCCGTTCGGTGAAAAAAGGAAGCAAGGAAATTGTAATGGGTAAAAGGAGGGGAAAAGATGGAAAGATTGTAAAAGGGTGGAAAAATTGGTGGGAAATCTAATCTAGAATTGTGGCATTACGCGTATTCCGGTGGCTGAGGTAAGAATGCGCGGGGGGACAAAGCGAAGAATTAAATAAAACGTGAAACGAAGTTTCGCGCTCGAAGGGATGGAAGGAAGAAGGATTTGGCTAACGCAATGGCCGATGCTAAGAAGCCACTTTTCCTTCGTCGGCCCATTGTGCGCCGTTATCTTCTTACGTAAACCCACCCTCCGCGTCCCCCGCGGCCCGTGGAAAGAAGTGCAAGCCCAGAAAACTGCCAGAGAAAAGAGAAGAAAGGTAGGAAAGCAGCAACTAGATTTCTCCACGGAAACAGAGAACAGTTTCCTCCTCAAACAAGGATCAAGATTCCCGTGTTCATTCTTCCCCAAAGCAAAATGAAATTTCCACAATTACGTGTAACATTACACGTAGAAGCTGAAACAAATACTAGCACTTTTCATCGAAACTCGTCGGTCGAATTTTTCAACGAAAAATATTATCCCGTCAGCAATATCTTCTTTGCGCGCGTAATTTTCCCTTTCGCGCTTTACCGGCGGAAAATCCTTGCTTGTTCGTTTATAAACGCGAACGCGCGCGCAGGGTTTTGTCGAAACGACGATATCATTGCCGATGGAGTTTGGAGGGACGATCCAGCGGGGCGGGGCGAAAAGGCACGCGTGTTCACCTGCCAAGAGTATCTGATTTCAACGCTATCGATGATGCCTGCTCGCTGCTCTAATCGAACCGACCTCCTCCACCTATCACGCCGCGCGTGCGAATCGATATCGCGCGAAAAAAAGAGAGATGGTTTACGTTTCAATACGCGCCACTTTGCTATTCGCGCTCGCCGGCCCGCTGAATGAAAATCGCTGGGATTGAGGAAAAAAAATAATCCTGTAGTTTCCCAAAAGTTCGGCGTGACGGAAAAAGCGCTGGAAAAATGTACATGGGGCCCTTTGAAAGAAAAATCGGGCGAAATACAACGGTGTCCGCGGTAACGTGATGACAGTAACAAAAGGTTTTTGTCGTTCGTGTATCGTGAAACCTGTGTTGTAAGTGGATAATAGGGAATTAAGAAGGACCAGGAATTTAGTATTCCGTCTTCGTGTAACTTAGCAGAAGGGAGGGGGGGGAGGGATAAAATTGATTACCTCCTCGACAAAGTACCAATTGCTCGGCGCGATAAATTGCATTTTCCCTATCTCGCTCCCCGTAGATCTCAATTTCGTTAAGTGCGGGCAACTGTACGCCTCATTAGTACAGCAAGAGCGTAGGACGAGCGCCTACGGTCCATGCGGATTTTACAGAACCGCATGGAACGCACAATGCCGACATAAATATCCGTGTATTCTATTGGCCGCAAGTACGTGTGCATTGTGCGCGCGAGGACGAACGTTTAAGCAGAAACGTCTGCACAGAGACCTTTAGCCAAACACGTAAATCTCTCTATGTGTGTGTGTGTGTGTGTGTGTGAATTTAAATGTATATGCACGTAGGCAGATGTTTCCGCGTTTCACGTGTGCGGTACATTTAAGCGACGTAGGCGTTTACACGCACGACTACAATGACAGGCACGAGGCACACGGACGCGCAAATGAGCCCCTCTGAAAGGACGAACGTGTGTGTGTGTGTGTGTGTGCGAGGTTTTTGGTATGGACGAAACGCTCGTGGGTTTCGATAATGCACTTATCAGCCACGCGAAGGGGGAAATCGAGGCAAGCCCGATGGTAACAAACGCATTCAATACCACCTTGATTGGGGCGTCGAAACGCGACGATACGTCGAACGACGCCAACCGACGCACCCGATGCCGTCCTCGTCTTTTCACACCGGCGCCATTTCATTACGCGTCCCGACGCCGACGGGTCTTAGCCGAATAAACGCACCCGCGTTCCCGGCGATCACGGAATTATCGGGAACGAACGATTCTAAACAGCACAGGAGTTCTAACGATAAGAAACGATAATCAAACAATTCTGAAAAAGACAGAATTCTAACGTTGGTAAAAACTGTTGAGTAATGAAAAAATGAGCATCGATTTGCCACGTTTTGTCCACGAGAAAATTACAGAAAATTAGTCTTTTCCAATGCTTTTCTAAGGTAGAACCTTAAACACGACAAAATTCTAGCACGAACAGTACTTTAGCTTAGTAAGGGAAAAATTGCTAGCAACGTTCCTAATACAATTGTTCAATTATCCTCGTATCCTTTTGATGGATAAATGAAAGCCAGGCTAATCCAGTGGGACACTGAACGAGCTCTGTACAGGAGGGAATATTAATGAATTGAGACGTCTGGAGTGGGAATTAGCCGGAGGACGAGCAAAGAGCGAAGATACGCCGACGATGCCGTCGTGCAGTCAATTTCCACTGATATTACGGACGCTATGCGTCGCGATTTCCGTTGTGTGCCCTGGATTCCGGCGGTATTCATATTGCTACTTGGATTTGGAATGCCTTTGACGTGTTCCCGCCTGGCGCTGCTCTACGACCGCGCCAAATTACCAGGGCAGCCAGGTACAACAACAGTTGACGAACTTCCGGGGTCAAAGGCAAGCGACTCGCGAAGATCATCGGGACAAAGACACGAAAATGAAATTACCTCTCCACCCCCCGTTGCCGAAGAAACGTCCATTAATTAGTTCACGAGCCCCAGCACCGACGATTAAATATTCAGATCTACAAAGCAGAGACTCAGCGAATTCAGGAAATTCCACGGGAATTTTCCTCGTTAAACAAACACGAGTTTGCCGCTGTGTACAGGCGTTGCTGTTTATCTCACTAAACGAAGACAAATGGAACGAAGTCTGATAGCGATATTTGGATTAGAAAAAATTGCGCGCGCTTAGCGAGGTTGCCTTTTATTTGCCACTTAATTAGCCGAGCCCGGGGTTGTTTGTTTGCCGGGGAAAATTAAATGAAGCATATTAATATTGAAGACTGTATTTATAAGGATCCCTAGGAAATTGCGTGGGCAATTATATCTGATTTCCAGGACATTGTACGAGTGGGCCGTGTAATTATTATAATTATATACCACCCAGCCGGTGCGTCGTTTGCGTTGCCCTCTTTTCCCAGGGCGAGGTGCGTTCCGCGCTGAGAGTATTACATTCCCTCGGCCGTTTCTCCGACTACTAACATAAGTCCCTCCCCCTCCACACCCCTCCCTCCTCATCCCGCACCGGATAAACCTCCATAGACGCGAGTTATCGCGCAAACCGCGACAGTGGAGACGAAGGGGGAGGCGCGATCGGCCTGTTATTACGCGATCACATCGTTATTTAAGTTTCTACCGGTCGGCCGGTAGCCAGGGCCTTCGGCGATGGCTTTAATTCATCGGCCGCGACGGCGATAAGAGCCATAGCCCCGTCGCAGATTAACGAGCGAGATTCCCCGTGTAATGCCGGCGACGACGAGGGCAGAAAACCCGACAGGATAGACAGGGAGAAAACGTCCTCGTCCTCGTCCTCGTTCTCGTCCTCGTCCTCGTCGTCGTCCTTATTATAAACGCCGCGGACGAAGAGCCACGTAGAACTCGGATACGGATAACCCGCTCGGCATTTGCATAATCCCCTTGAGATTTGTGCGTTAAAACGGTCGGCGGAAACCCGGCGGCCCGATGAGTACGACTCATCGGCTCCCTTTATGAAAACTCAAACTGTATTTACGGCGACGATCCACTTGGTAATTGCCGGCGAGACTTACGAGGACCGACCATTAACCCGACCGCCGTAAAACGACGAACGTTAACGCAAACCTCGTGAAAATACCACCAAGAAACAGAACGAGATTCATTGTCGGGGAGTAGATAAAAAAAAATAAGTCATTTTTATACAGTGCAAATACATGCGTTTCCCTAGTTTTTCGTTTGAGGTACAACATACTTGACTTTTTTAACGGTGGTAAAAACTGCTTTTTATTTTAACTGTCTATTATCCTTGGTTCCTTTTAAAAAGATCGTAGTCTACAATAAAAAATATAGTAATGCATTTTCAGGAAATGCACACGTTTTATTGTTGTTAAAATTTATAACTGCTGCCTGTTTTATCTTTCTTCGCATCGTTTATTCCTGTAAAAAAATGTGGTCCCTGGTAAAACATGTAGCAGTGATTTACGTACTGGCAATAAATTTGATTGAGTATGTACATTTGCATCGGCGGACAAACTTTATTGGATTCGCAATTGGCGCGTGACTTTCCAGTCTCATTAGCAGAGGAAAAGTCAATGAATGGCCGGCAATAATCGTAGATTCATCCAGTTCATTGCCTCCGATAAGAATAGGACGGATTAATGCTTTTCATTGGAGTTGTTAGCCTCGGAAAGTATTTCTGGGCCAAACGAACGTGCGGTTAATACACGTTTGACTCGATCGGCGAATTAGGTCGCAGTTTAGTTTACTCGATTGTACGGCCTGACGTGACGTCATTATGATCTATTCATTAAAAAAAGGTCAAAAGTTCCCGTTCGCCGAGTAACTGATTCCTTAAGTAATAAAGCTTGACAGTCCCTGAAAGTGAGGAATTTGTAAAGAACAACGAGAGGTAATTTAATAGGGGATTCATTAAGGCTCGCAAGAATGGGTAATTATATACATATTTTTTTGTCCACTTCTCAGCCCTTGTCCTGGGACGTAACAAATTCCATGTTTGTTAATATACTCATCCTCCGCTACAATAACGAGCGGTCAATAAAGCTAATTAGTGGAATTTGCATTGTTCTCCGGCGGATCGTTACTCGCCGGCGGTCGTAGCTCTCTCCTTGCAAACGAATCAGATATCGCGCAATGCAAAGAGTTCAATTAGTTCCCTTTTGCGGCTCGTACGGCGGAATGCAGGCGACATCGGGGAACCCGTACGTCGACAGTCCTGGAGATTCCGCAACGACCAGGAGAAAGGGTCGAAGGGAAGGGGAGCGGAGGGCGAAACGAGAGTAATCGACGATTACCGTCAGAGCGGGCAATCGACCGGTTACCCAGAACCCCTGTGCGTTCGTCTCTGCGTGCGGATCTGCGTTGTCCGCTTGCCGCCATAATAGTACGGTAAATCGTTCGTCATTTGCAATTAATCAGGGACCGACTAATCGACCCGATTGAACGTTCTGCGCGCAAACAATTACTCCATCCCCCCACCCACTCTTCCTTCTCATGACCAACGGACCATTGGTCCTGGCTAACTGCAAAACTCGCAGGACACTCCGCACCTGCGGAGAGAAAAACAAGGGTCATCGGAAGACGTGATCCCAGTGACTCAACATTTCCGGTTATAACGCGAATTTTGCCAATTACACGACACGCGAAATTTGGCGGACCGAAAAATTGTTGTGCGTTAAACTGTGATTGAAGGATTACAGAGGGAGGAATGAAAAATAGACGGAGCTCGGCGAGTGAATTATGAAGAATTTTAAATGACATTTTCCGTAAATTTATGATTCTTAATGCACTTAAAGCGATGAATTTTGGAAGGAGGTCGATGGTAGAACGGGTAATAAAATTAACTCGTCACTGATCGGGGGGAGGGGGAATTTTTGCAAAATTGTGTCACCGGTGCGCGCTGTATAATTTACTTTGAATATCGAGCGAACAATTTTACTCGGCAACGAACCCGAAAGTTAATTCCCCCGCGCGAATGGCAACGAGCTTTATTCTATAACCCAGGTTTATTAGCGACTTGCACCGTTCAATTGCGAAAATATTCGGACAAATGTCCCTGATGTTGAGGTAAATCAATACACGTGTTACAGTAAATCAGTGACATCGTTTCACTGCTTTCGGGAACGTTCGAATTCAATTCTGTCCCCTCCGTAACCTGAGGGACATAAAAAGCAGTGTCGATCTTTATTACAGGACGTTGACATTGCCGTTGGTTATTATCCTCGGCAAACCCGTCAACGTTTCCAACGGCGACGAACGTTACGTCGTTGAAAATCTAATTGGCCGACGGCAGGACAGCGCTCAGCGCGAAACTCGACATTCGCCTAGGTGAAAATACAACGGGTAAATTCGCGCGCACCTGGGGAGGGGGAGATCGATAATCGAACGAGACATTGGAAGCCGCCGGAGGAAACGTAATCCGTCATTATTAGCAAAATGACCGTACGGTCCGGCCGACACGTCAGCATGCTCTCGTCGATGATCCCGTGTAACCGTGACAGAACGCCGGAAATCGGATACGCCGAGGATACCGATGCCAAGAGCCATCCAGAAATCGATCCCCCCACCCCTCAACCACCCATCCATCCCCCGAGCTGGGATTTTCCGACGACCCTTTGACGCGCGTACAACGGATTATCGATTAATTAGCCCAGAGCACGGGTTGTTCCCCTTTTTTTTCCCCTGACCCTTCTAATTAAATCGCCCGTTTCTCGCCACCGTGCACTCGTTTCCGTTCGCCCTGAGAATCGAAATAATTAACGTGACGCGTCAATCGTTATATATTCGACGCGTGGAAATTAACGAAAATATTTCTTCACTGACCGTAAACTTAATGTTTGGCCATAAATTTATGTGACTGTGGATTGGCTGCAAGTTCCAGTCAATGGCCATAAATTTGTATTTCGGAAGCGTAGACAACGCGGTACATGGGTTTCGTATGAATATTTATGTGAAACTGTTTTCAGAGATTTTCGTGTTCTCTTTGATGAATCTGTTTTATTAGCTTGTAGTCGTGATATGGCCTGTCTCGTGAGAGCAAGGTTTGTCATTTTCTGCGGTTACGACGAACAGATTTACGGCTGACTGGCCCGCGATTTCGAGAATTCGCCAACTAGGATGAATGGGAAAGGCCATTTGGATCTGTCGGCATTCATGGACGGCGATGTTGTATTAAGGTGACGACCTCTTCTGCGGCGATAAGAGATAAGATAAGATCAGCACTACTTCCCGAGACCGTTGCTCGTTTCAAGCCGAGGAGAAATTGCTTCTGGAACTGAGCAACTGCCTGGAAAAGCCGCAACGGTAGAAAAGAGAAATACAGAACAAGTTTTTGAGCGCATCAACCAAAAGGGAAACCAATAATTCACCGTATGATCAATAAATAAAGTATAAAAACGTATAAAACATGATAAAACAGTGAATTATATTTCATTTCAGTATACACAAGGAGTCCTACAAAATAAAGGAACCTCATAAAATTATACTACTGTTGAACAAGAAATAAGAAACAAATAATTCTCTACAGGATCACTGAATGAAGTAGAGAAAAATATAAAACTACGATAAAACCATGAACTATATTTGACCACGGAGCGTTGTGCAGAATAAAGAACCGGTGTTTAAACGGGAAGCCGGAAGGTGCGAATTCTGTAATACCGAAGCGAAGCATAAACAAACTACCTGAGTGCGCAATAGCGAAATCTTGCACGTAGATGCATACGTAAGTGCAATGTGCACGTGGTACAGAATTACTCGTACCTGCAGGTACGTTTACCCCCTTTCCCCTTTCCCCTTTCGAGCATGCGCCTTCTCTTATTCCTCGTTCGGTCCTTTCTTGCGCGTTCTCCTTCCCTTTCCCTTTCTCATCCGGTATCTGACCTTCTCGCTCACTCTGTCCCCGTCTCTCCGGGCATGTATATGCATAAGAGATGGTAATCTCAAACGGTAGCTGCTCGCAGTGGCTGGCTGTGGTTCTCAACGGGCAACTGTTCACTCGCTGCCGGGGCCCGCGCGGCAAAAGAGGAAGGGAGATCCGGGGGTGAGATTGCCGAGGCCCATTCACGGGATAACGCGTACGTGTGCATCGTCGAGCTCCTCTCCGAGGACGAGCTGTACTCGTTAGCGCCGCTAAATAGAAGCTCCCGGCCGATCTCTATCGCCCCCGAGGAGCCACTTGGACGGAACGCCCCGGTAATCGCACCGGAAACAGTCACCAAAGACACCAAATCTTTCCTAACGACGAAAACAACGCCGACGGAGAAAGAAGCAGTGAAATATTATTCATTGTACTAGCCACAGAGATTGATCTTACGATTAATTTCCACATTGTTGCCATCTGATTTCTATAACTATAATTTCAATAGACTGTACGATGAAGTAGTTAAAAATAGCTTGGAAAGGTTAACCGTGCAAATAAATGTATCCATTGAACACAGGAAATGGTAAGCAGTTAAAAGTGCTTAATAAACATCGAATTCTCGAATTGAAGCATCTATTTTCGTCCATTGCGAGAATCTCTTGCTATTGATTCTAGCATTTAATTCAACAAACTTCGATGCACCGTAGAGGGAAATATTTAACAAGTATTTCCGATTGATGTCAACGTCGATTTTCCTACGAAATACTTCCTTCTCCTTCACGATCGGCGTAACCTCTTGAACGGAATTGCACGCATGGAAATTCCTTAAGCACTCGCCGGGGCTTTTGGTGACGCTCGAGACGAAAACCATTCATTTCCCGTCGTCTGGAACTCCGCGCCTTGTAAAAACGACATCATCGTAAAAAGGGGTATCCGTTAAGGGGGAGGGGGGAGGAACCACCCCATGAAGTGGGGGATCGTACGTTTCGGTTGAGGGAGGGCAGGGGTCGTAATGGATTCTCCGGGGAGAAAAAAAGGTAAGAAAGATGGGGACGATTGGTCGTGGGGGTGGGCGGAGGAGGGGGGAGGGGGGTGTAGGGGGAATGGGACGATGCCGCCCACACTCGGCAGATCTAGGGCCGAGATTACGGGCCATTGAGTAGATAACGAGACCGCATCATCTTCCTACGGCACTCGTTAGCCCCGCGGAGTATATTTATACCGAACGCGGGGCGAGTGTGTGCCTCAAAGTTATCCACCGACGACATACATCATCGGGCCGTCTTGTCAAAAGTAATTGAACTCGATCCGTCGTCTTGTCAGATGATAATTGAAGCTTATCGGGAAAAATGTCCGACGATATCCCCCGATAGGAATCTACTACTGGTCCTCCCATGTCCCTCCTCTGCCCCCACGCTGTTTCCTCATTAGTTATTACGAATGACAGGACGAACTCCGAGGACCCTCCTGTCAAACGTATCATTATTTAATACCGAACCGTCCAAAGCGAATGACACACGGATAATGATTTTCCTCGAGCCATGAATAACTGCGTACTCCAATGAGCGGAGTTTTAACGATTAATGTTAAACGGTGTATTATCGATATGACGAATCACTTTCATTGCGTCGATGTTAAATTGTTTAAATTCATATTAAAATATTTTCGTAATCCTCGAGCTTATTAACGTTAGTAAATGTGTATTTATTATTGAGAATTCGTAATATCTCTGACACTTAATACGAGCGTGGATTTAGTACAGTTGTCCAAAGACCCGGAGTTAGCATGGTCGTTACACGCGGAAATCATAGTCCTTCGTCAGCCGTGGCAGAAGTTGTATTATTCTTTTGTTTAAAACGGTAACTAAGCCCCCTGGCTGCTCATGAAATGCAAATACGTGAAGCACTTGCAGTCGGCTTAGTGATAAGTTTTCTTCGCTCGGTCCTTCAAAAGGACTTGCCTTTCTCTCTCTCATTTCCCCCTCACCGTCTGTCCTTTTCTTCCTGAGTTTCGCCTTGCCTTCTTCGCTTCTCAATTATTCCTTTCCACATGCGCTAAGTATTTCCTTTTCTTTCTCACTCGAATTCATTCCCCTCCGTATCCTGTCCCCTCTTACTTCTCATTTAATTCTCTTCGTACTTAATTTCATTACTCTTAGCATCGCTTATTTTCCCTTGGCCCATTTCCTCTTCTTCCTCACTTCCGTTTCTTCCCTCTTTATCGGTCCTTTCTTTTCATTCAATTTTCTTACCTTTAGCGTCACTTCCTCTCGACTACCTGCTCTACCGAATTCTCTGTACCTTCCATTACCGGCCAGTTTCTCCCTTGTCTTCGTTTCGCACTCGGCAGCTACCTGCACCTAGAGATCCAGGACCGAGATTGGCGACTCCATTCAGCGGATAAAATGCGTATGAACCTCGCAGTAAGGTCCTATCGTCCTCGTGGTTGCCCTCGTTAACCGCTAAATACGGACCAACTGATGTGCCCGTTGGTATGCGAAAACGCGACTCGTTTAACCACGATACGTTTGTCCCGTTAAGAACTCCAATGCTCTGTTCCAGCGGTTCTCTTCACAGCTCAGTTCACGGCAAAACCAAGTGCAACGAGTCAACGGTACATAAATTAAAATACGGGGCTTTCAGAAAGGAATATGTTTCACAGAAACAATTCAATAATAATAATAATGAAATAATAAAATGTAAAATACAGAAGAGTGAGGAAGAATAAAAGGAACATGTAGTAACGATATGAAATAATTTACAAAAAAATGTAGAAAACTGAAGTAGGAAAGCTAACGGAATTTTTCCCTTTTTCGACAATTCAGTAATAGTATTTGAATAATAAAATGTAGAGTAGAGGCGCGATACAAGGATTTTTAATAAATCCATCTTTCCCGAATGAAATAATAATGTAATACTTTCAGTTTAAGCAACTGCAAAAACGACCACCGAGTGCCTGTAAAATAACTGTTCAACATTTACTCAGGCCCCGTTAATATTTGAAACAAGCCAACGATTCCTCCCTTTACACAATGAATTCTGCTAGGAAGTTTGCGCTCGGATTAATAACCCGTTGTCCTTTGTCCACGTTCGATTTGGGGACTTTTGAATCGAGTTCCGATCGACGCTACGCGAACTCCGTTGTTCCGCGAGCGTTAATTAACGGGAAATCGAGGACCGTCGACGGGGATTCTCGAGCGTCCGTTCGTTAACGCCGATTTCCGACACTAACTAGCGGAAACTTGTAACGGCCGTTGACGCACGGATTTGTAAGCAGTTTATGAAACAGCGGTAAAGCCGGCCGATGTTTACACGAGCTACACGAATACCTGTTGAATCGCTGTTTGACGCTGAATAAGTTTGCACCGAACTAACGCACATCAACTGCCAACCAGAATATATATTCGTAAACATATCAAACAAATACGTAAAGGCGGAAACGTGGATCGCGTCCATGCGGAACTTCACACGATCGTGTCAAAGGTTTTCTTTTACCCGAAGATTGTGTTCCCCCCGGTTTTCAAGGAGAATGTTTCGCGATAAAAATAATCAAAATCCATGCAATGTCGAGGACCGAAATGACGTCTTTCAGATTTACTGAACTCATAATTTCGTTGTTCGTTTTTATTCAACATTTTTAGTCGACTTGTACTTAATCCTCGTGCGTAGATTTATTACTGTAATTCGCTTGATGATGAGAATTAATGGTATTGTTTAATCTTGAATTAGTTAAAGAATTGATAGAGTATTTGCTCGATTTTCTATCTTCTTCTTGTAAATTATTTCTTATTAATGCTGCGTTCTCGTTTTTATTTATGGAGGAGGCAGACGTGGAATATGAAAAGTTCATTATTTCTCACTGTCTCACCCGATGAGAAATGTATGTAATCAAATCTAAGTTCTAACATTATAAACGCGTCGGTTGAACGACTTGCACCACTCAGATATTATTTAGCAAGTAGACCAAACACAAGTGCAGTTCTCGTTTCCCTCGTGGTTTTTCCTCTTTCCACGAAAATCAATTTATCGCGTACGAAAATAACGCAGACTGAGCGTCGCTCGTTATTTATTTCCCCCTGTGCAAAGAACACAATTAGGACAGTCGATGTTCGAGACTTACTAACGATTTTACCCTCTTTTTGTTGCAGGTAAGTGTCATCAGGGGAAAAAGCAGGAAAAGGTTTTTTCCTAGACAGGTAAAATTGGACAAGCGAGCCACGACGATGGGGGATAAAAAGTTGATAGTGTAATTAAGAAAAACCAATGGCTGGATGCGAAAATGAGACTGTGCAGACGGGACAAGTGGATCTGACAGGCGATTTCACAGAGAACCAGATCGTCCGTTCTCCAACGATAATGGCAGCTCACGAGCTTTCGATTTCGCGTATTTCCCAATGCCCGTTCACTGATACTACGAGACTAATCGCGGTCCCTCTCATACGAGCCGCATCGTGAAATAGGAACTCCGGTTTTCGGCTCTCTCGACATCCGTTTAAGAAGGGCAAGGGTCGAGGGAGAGAGGGGGAGGGCTTAAAGCAGGGACCTGACAAACGAGGGGGAACTCAACTACTGGATTTCGCCGATACAGAAACACGTGAGTTCTCACGCTCACGCGTCCGCGTGAATAACAAGTTTACCGTATGATAAAGAAAAAAGAAGTTAGCCGCAAAGAATGTCGGCCTTGTAAACATGCTCGTTGTACACACGTAAAGGATAATTGGATGAGGAATCGCGCGGAGGAAAAATTAATGATGAATAATTCATCGGGCCTGGGGGGGAAGCAAGTCAAATAAAGAGAGCAGGGAAAGTAAAACGGAAGACGACACGCGGGCAAACAATAATTCCGGAACACGCTTAACACGCGCTCGGTTTTATGGGTTCCCATGAAGTCGGGAAAATGTCGGGGAGGAGCCGGTAATCGACGGGCGAAGGAACTTCCCGTCGGCCCTCGAGGCGACCACCTCCCCCCCACCTACCCGAAAATCCCTAGGAATTAATGCAACGAAATTTCAAGTCCCGCCGGCGCGAACTTCCCCGACAATTTCCAGGCCGGTATATCCTTCCGAATCCCGATTATGACGGAGGGAGAGTTTCGCCTCGCGTTCAGATACCGGATAGCATGGAGAATAATCGCATACCTCCCCGTAATGCCTCTACCCGGGACTTGGTAATATTTTCCCCGCGATCAGCTCAACTAGCCTGGAAACAGAATTTCCGACTACCGCTAGCAAGGCCCCTAACGTAAATGAGAATTTTCTCCTTTCCTGCTAACTCCTTGACGGAACACGCGAATTACCATACGATTCTAACGACGGTTACCACGAACGTGCGAGAATTCCATTGGCCCGCGTAAATCGGTATTTCCCTCCGCACTAACGCGCACGTGAGTTTTCTCGATTAATGGACCAACCGAAACGTTTGCACTGTCGAAGAATTTGTTCGATCGTAATTGGATTCAACAGACCTTCGCAATAGCTCGAAATTGTGTAAGCTGTCCTTGTCGAAAGGAATAATTTGACGGGTTGGCCAAGTGCTTTGACGATGACCCGCCGGTAATTGTGTGAATAAGGGAAGGATAGTAAATTATTAACTCAGGGCTCTCGTCGTAACGTTGTTACGGTTTCTGCGCACTGACGGTTCTCAATTTTTTGCCGGACACTTCAATCTATGTAATGGACTGCGGGAACCGAAACGCAAACACGAGCAACACCGCCCGGGAATTAGGTAATGCATCGCACGATAATTGCGCCGGTTTAGTGTATCTAACAGCCAGTTGCACAATACCCCTGCGATTTGACCGGTCGAGCAGTCCTTCTCTCTTTCCCTCCCCCCCCCCCCTCTGGCTTTTTACCTTGCGTAACAAATTGGACGTTTACTTTGCACACTGTCTACTTAAATAAAACTCGACAGAATGATTCATCGTCGTCTCATCTGGCGAGACTCTAAAAGTTTGCCCAAATACATGTTAAAAATGGTTAGGGACTTGGCAAAAATGATAGGAAAAATGTGCGAGGTATCAAAGGAAAACGTTGACAACGTTGAAAATTTGCCGGATCGACGTTACGTTTGTTCGGGAACGTTCACTTGCTCGAGTCTTATTGCACTCGCGAAAGTATGGGCTATTGTGCAGGCTGCCGTGGAAATTTATACGCGCAACGGCTGAATACGATACTTTAGTCGTACAATGGCGGCTGGAAAAGCTTCCCGGAAATCTCGGAAAGAAAGCGTAATTGTAATAAGTCAACGGCTCGAGAAATGCCGCACCCGGCATGATTAAAGGCAAAATGCAACGTTAAATACGGGTCCCGTTAGCCGAGCGTTGCTAATCCGTTGATACATAAATGCATGCGTGCCGAGGGTATGAAAATTTCAAATACCAATGCAAAGCGAGGCGCGAGAAAATCTTACGCACCTTTATCGCCCGACGCCGTATGAATTATTTCAACAACCGCGACACTTTTAATATCCAGCTAAAAATGAGACTGTTATTTAAATGAGGTCGTGGAATTTCTTACGGTAGAAACATTATTTTATACTCAGGAAATGGTCTTCGCTGGCAGAAATTATAATACATTAAAAATTTTATATCGAATGTAATTCCTCGCACTGAGAATGTACAGGGAAAAGGGAATGTTTTTAAAAGTTTTAACATTAAAACCATCAGTTATGAGTTACAATAGATAAAACTATAACTAAAAGTTCGTATCCAGTTACGGAAATAGCTAGTGAAATAGATTCCTGCAATTTTTTACCTTAGAAGCCTTATTTCAGGAAATAATACGCGCTAATGAAAATTGTGATACATTAAATTCCAAATCAAAGAGACAATAGTATTTTTTAAAACTTTAAGAACGCAAATCCTTCAATTATCAATTACAACGTTTACAATACTAACTGAAACTCATAAAATTCAGGAACTTACGAATTATATTTCCAGCGACGAAGCTAATTTTTTTTGCAAAGTAGCTTAATTACTCTCCAAATGAGGACCGTACATGCCGTTATAATGCATTTACCCCGCTTCCCCGCATGATATAACCCACGTCCAGGATATTTTCGGCGAAATGCATCGATGCATATCAGGGGCTAATGAATTTTCGAGTACAACGAAATTCGCCATCCCCCCGAGCTTCTCTTTTCTCATTGACGTGCATAATGACGTGTTGGCACGTGCATAAATGTGCGTACGTGTATGTCTGTCTCTCTCTCTGTGTGTGTGCGTGGGACACAAAGAAAGACTTAAGAGAGACGGTTTTAATGCACGTCCCAGTTATGTGGTCGTTAATATTGACGTGCTGGTCTCGTTGTTGTCGTCCTCTTTGACGACTTACTCCAACGTCCAGAACTTTGACAAAGTCTTTACCCCCCCCCCCCCATCCCCTGGTCTTTGACAGGTCTTTAAGCAAGCTCGATTCTACTCCCTTGCCGGGGACTTTCGCTCCCTTCCCCCGGCATCTTCCGCAAATCTGTAGATCGTCGAGGCGAAATATTACTGAGGAAATCTCGGGATCGAATGGCTCTGCGCAATTACAGGGAAACGGGAGTGTCCGCGCGGTATCATCGGGCTATCGTCAGGGGGTAAAGGTTTAAATTGCCAGGGGGGTAGGGGGAGGGGAGGGAATTGGACTGTCGATAGCACAGAGACGTCCCTTTTCCAGGGCTTCTCTGTAATTCTCCGAGGCTTTGAGCCCTGCGCCGCGTACCGCCGAGGACGACGTCGAAGACGGTCGGTTAGACCCGCCGTAGACGAGTTCCTGAAAGCCATTAACGGCCTTGAGACTCGGGCAGTTCGCTGGCCGTAGCCGCATGGGGCTGGCTCGCTGGAATCCCAGAAGCCGTCCCGAAGGGCCAGAAACCGTCGCTTCCTCGTCCAGAAGCATTTTGCCCGAGCAGCGGGATATCGCCGCTCTATTACGATGCTTTCCGCCTGATTACGGACAGTCCGAACCCTTCCGCAAGCGCTTCCGGGGAAATACAGGCCACGGCAAAAGTCAACGGTCCAATATTTTACATTCTCTCAAACAAATTTTTCGTTCTCCCACAGATCCAAACGTACCGCAAAACACCGTCATCGATCGACAATTCCCATATTATTGCTCACGAGATCAATGAAATTTCTTTCTCCCCATCGAAAAGTCATCGGTCCAAACACGTTCTCGGTTCCTACGGCAAAAGCTTCCTTCGTTTAAAGACCCCCCGTAAATCGTACCGTGTCGTAAAACACTGTCATCGAGTGATAATTCGCCGGGCGGGTAATTTTATGACTTATTCAGCGTAGCAATTTATTAAGTCAAGTAGCGCGATTTACAGGGAAGATAGCGCGTATCGGTTCGGTGAAATCGGTGGACGCTTTGCAAACGGGTAATGGAAATGCGCTCGGAACGATTCCGGGATAATGCCGGAAGCATAGGCCAGACACACGAGAGAAGCTCATTAGCGTTGAAAATGCCTGTATAACGGGGGACGGCGAGGGCAAGAGGGGATGTGTACATTTTAACTCGAGACACATATCCCGGTTATTAGGTGGGTAGCGATCGTCGAAGGCCTTGAGAGTTAACTCTCCGGGAGGGGTGAGCGGAAGGGGGGGGGGGATACTGTTAATGACGTCACGGCAGAGGACTTCCGGCGGAAAGTCGCAGGTGTCGCCGTCCTCGTGGTGGATCCCCTTGAAGCGAACACCAAACCGAGCGGTTTCCTCGCAGGAAACCCTCAGTGCCCTTCGCCCTTCTCCCCCGCGAGTTCACCGGAAACTGGTTTACCCTCGCGCCCGCGTTTATAGGCTCGGTCCCGTAAGTGCCCCTCCCTTGCCCCCCGACTTTTGCCCTCGTAATGCACAGCCATGGAAAGCCAGCGAAATGGGCCCGCAAGTACCTCATTCCTCCCCTACTGCTACAAGCTAAAGCTCAACGAGGCTACCCGAATCCCGGTAATTTTTAATGGCGACCGCGAGGAAAACTTTCCGGCTCGATGACTCGCGTCGCATGGTTACGATTATATACATTGCGAGCCGTGCTTATGGTCGTACGCACTCAGGGAAATTTCGGGAAAACTCTCAGTTCCCGTACCCTCGGTATAGTTCGTAAAAATTCGTCGAAAATACTCGATCATGCTCGTCCCCCAATCGCCTTTCCCCCCTCTGGGAAGGGATTTAGTTGATAAGTGCTCGCTCCACGCGTTCTGTCGGTAATGCGCGAGATGTTTGCCCCCTTCCCCGTTCCCTCGGGAACCCCGTGCGAAGGCGGCAGACTGCCGGAGGGAAACTCGATCGAAACGCTTGATAATCTATGCCCTTTTCGATCGCGATTCCTCCGCCGAGGGGGATACGGCTGAATACCGAGCCGCCGGTGATTGCCCCTGTGTTATGTAATCCATCCGACTGACGACGGATATCACGCGGTGAGAGGGGAAGGGGGGGGGCAGATAGGCGACTTAATGCATCGCACCGTCGATTGATTCTCAAGCAACATCCCAACTCGGATTTCGCCCGTGTACGTGCCCGTTCACGTGTTTACCCGGCGCAAATGATACTCGCACATTTTACGCGACGTGAAGGCAACGAAAGCCGGGAGACAGATTAGATATCGGGAAATTTAAATGCCTGGAAATACGAGAAACGCAGCTCTTCAAGAGGATCAGGTTCTAAACAAAGGAGAAACTGGTTTTTCATTCACCGGTCGACGATAACAATGAATCGATCAAGTCCTGTAAATTCGGTTAAAGAAATCATTTAAGCGTAGTATTTTTTATCGTTTTCTATTAGTGAAGATAGCGTGAGTGAATCCTATTAAAAAGATCCTAGAAAATCCTACTAAAATAGCCCTTTGAGAGTAGTTTTCTCCGTAACATTCTCTAATCCTAAAAAAGGAAACGTTGATGTCCTTTTGCAAAAATGCCACGAGTAGTCGTAATTTTAGGGGGGTGTGGAATTATCAGTAGCCGAATGGACTTACACGCGCGGACAGTCGTTACATATTTTGGCCGGAAGCCATGAGCATGCAGACTCACGCGTGTTTACCCCCGACACGCATACGCAGGCGTGCGTTCGCCTCAACTCGCGCGCGAGAGATCCAATAACGCCCGGCGAAATACTCGTTTATATGATAATGAACCGCCGGCAACGGAATTAATGCCGATACGCGCCGGGAGATCGTTGTCGACTCGATCGTCATGGGATTAACTAGACCTCGCGGATTCGTTCGTCATCGTCGGTACGGTCCTTTTACTCTTCCAGGACCTTACGTCACGTCCTACACCCTTGTCACACTTGTTAGAAATGTCCTTGCAGAAAATTCTTTTGAAATCAGTCCTCCGAAAGTCGGTATAGTTGACGCGTACCAACGGAATGTTGAAAATTTAACAAGAAAAAGAATTTGAACAAGAGAAACAAAGCGACTGAGAAACGAAGAAAAAAATAGAACAATGAAATTGAACAAGGGGAAGAAAAAACGAGAGAAAATTGAACAAAACTTTGCTTATTTGAGGTATTCCTGAATGGGTTTAGAAAATTAAAGGAGAAATATAGACAGATGTAAGGAGTATTCGATGATTATGTATAGTCAATTAATTATTCCTTGTTGAGTCAAACAATGTCTAGTCATTTCCAATAATTGGAGACTATACGGGATTATACCGACGGGAAGTAAAAAGCCTGTATTACTCGTTTCAACGAATGATAGATACATGAGCTGATAAATGCGGTTAATTTGCATCTTTTAATGAGATTCATTACCGCTGATCATTTGACGTTAATAAAGCAGACCTCGGCATAGCTGTGTCATTCATTTGAACGCACGTAACGGCACAATCATTCCATTAGATCAGGTGTTTTTCTTTCTATCGGGGAAAAAGCCCTTTCAATTAGGCTTATTATTTTATCAATCCAGCCGAAGGCCGGCTGCTGTAACGTTCGATCATTTATCACCGAGGAGATCGGAATGAACTTGCAGAAATCTCCTACCCCGGCCTATTTTTCCTTGTACTACAAATAAACATAGATAGATGGATAGATAGACTAAGAAAAAACTTATCCATAATAGCTTCCTTAACTCGATACCAAAGCCAAAAGCAATGATTCATGTAACTCTTCGAGGGAATAAAATCTCTGTTAAATTTCACGACTAAATCGTTGGCGTTACATAAAGTTCCTCCCATTGTCGGCAATTTCTTGGCGAGTCGATGCGTAGGACAGAGGGGGTGTGGGGGGGAGGTGTGGGGAGGGATAAATAGGATTACGAGGTGGAGATACGCATGTAGATCTTGATATACAGGGGACGATGAGGGGGAAGACGTAGGCATAAGTACCTGGCCGAGACAATGGCGCGTCGGGCCAGACGGACTTTTTCTTCTGGCAGGCTACAATTTTCTCGATAAACGAGCCGGATAATTCAACGGGTCGATGATTCACGCCTCGGCGGAATCGTCGCCCGGGGGCCTCCGATGTCCCACGAGATTGAATTAGGAGAACCGATCGCAGCACTTACTCCACCTCCCGGATTCACCGGCAGGAAGAGAAAGACGGAAAGGTGCGAGGGTGTCGCCCCGTGAGAAGGACCAGGTGTCACCTTTGTCTTCAACTCGCCCCCCCCCCCCAGCCCCTCCCTCCCACACCGGACTCATGATCAATCCCCCCGCGTAACCATATTAAGCACCGTTCGATGTTCGATCTGAGGAACGAAAAGAACGAAAAGAAATCGACCGTGCGTCACGCAGATCGCCCGGAAAATATGTCCCTCGTTTCCTCCTTCTGCACTTGTGCACCCGGCACGGGTTCAATGGTTGCGACAAACGAGGCGAAAACGGGAAGAACACTAGAAACGGTCCCCGGGGACAGGATTAATTCGTTTTCGACGCTTAGAGGACAGGAATTCATCGAATCACTAACGATAATTCGTTAGTCTCTGAGTTCCTCGAGGAAATTGTAGGTTTTAGTTCGCTATACGCGGTGTCCTGTTTGCGACTGCCGGAGATTATTTGCTCGCGATTGTCGAGAGGGAAAGAATGATTCGTGCTTTCTCCTCGCGAATTCTCGGTGTTTCTGCGGACGATCGATCGCGGCCGTAGCAATAACTGCAGACTCGAATGCAATTTCCTAGCGTGCAGACGGACCCGCCGGGTTCTGCCGAGCGTAGAATTAGAAATTCGATCCGGAGCCTTATTCCCCCATCGGTCGTTAACCGTGTCGCCCCCCTCCCCCCTTCCGCGTCATTCCGGTTAATCCTGCCGGCACGTATGTCGCGACATTTTCGCGGGCCCCCCGCATGATCGGTGGATGCACCGGCTCCCTCGCCCTCGCATAGCCATGGACCCCATGGAAAAAAAAGGGGGGGCCCAGGGTACCCCGGGGGGAACGATCCGATGGAGAGAAAGCTCGAGAGGTGGCGGAAAATGCTTACAAAACAGACGCCACGCGGGGGTGTGAAAATATTCCGGCAGGGGTGACGTCCCCCCGGAATCCATGGGGGGCCAAGGCGAGATTAAACCCCCCGCCAAAACCCCCCCCTCTTGCTTTTCTCCGCACGTGCGCCCCGATCCCATGTGTCATGCCACGATATTTATATTAATGCGCATTGTCCTCGAAACGAGAAGGAATCGTATATCTTCTCGCACGATCCACGGCGATGCCGTTAATGATTCAGGAAACTCGATAAAAATAACGACCCGACGGTACAAACGAAACTGTCCAACCATCTCTCAAGAAAATTACCGCAGAACGGCCGAATGAAACAAAGAATGGTTGCTGTTTGCTCGAATTTTTTTTATAGAATCTTGTTGAATATAAGAAAATCACTTAAAACAGGACTGCACAAAGTAAATGAAAGAACTAAACTGATTGAGAAACCGCGATCGGTTACTGTTTGTTACCATTTTCCGTGGACTGTGTCGCTGAGGTTGTCAAGTGAACTTCGTGTGACCGTAGAATGGGGGATGAGTTAAAGAAATAGGAAAGACTGTCCTGTCTTTATCCCGGCAGCTGTTAATTACAGGACCGGGCGTTTCTCGACCTGTCGCACTTTGGAACGCGAAGAAGCCGGGGGAACGGCACATATGTCAGGCTGCGCGGGCGTGGGACTTTAAATTCCGCGTATTATTAGGATTCTAATTTGGTTTCGCGGTCCGGCGAGCTCGCCATGCGCTCCTCCCGTCCGCGAAATGCAATCACACGGGATGACTGGCCGTGTCTGCCACGGGGGAAGACTTTAATGTTTTTAATCTAATTCCCGAGGCGCGACAACTCCCCGCTTCCCCCGGGAACTCAGGCGGGGGAATAACGAGCCGACGACGGGGCCGATCCATTCACGGAATGACCCCGGCAAATCCCCCCCCCCCACCCTTTTCGAATTTCCATCTTTCAAAAGATACCCCCCTACGGGGTGTAATCGCCGATAAGCCCCCGCGATTATTTCTAAACCAATACCCTCTTGTGCCCTTAAATCGTCGTAAGTGTATTAACAAAATCGTAGATCCTTTTCGATCGTTTTACCGTGTAAAAGTCAAAGAACTGTGGCTTAAGTTGCCTTAGATCGTCTTAAGATTGTCTATATTAATAAAATCCTAAGTTTTTTTTTCATCGTTTTATCTTGTAAAAGTCGTAAAACAATGCTTTGGGCGGTTTTCTCGAGACTTTGTGGAAACTGTACTGCAACTAACCAACTGTTGTTTGTGAGTAAATTAGTACTGGAAGCGCAGGTGAAATTACAGGAGATGCAGCTAATGCAACTTGCGATATGTGCGACACACGTGTATAGGCGTTGTTACTCATCTACCGATCCATTATCGTCCACCCACGTAACGAGCTACTGTACAATGCATCCTATCTCTCTTCGTCTTCCATCCCCCCTCTCTCCCTCTTTATCTCGTTGTACTCAGAATCCATGTTCTCGTGTACGTGTTTCTCTCTTTCATTCACCTAAATTCCGACTCCCGACATTTTTCCTGAATTTTTGTAGAAAAACTTTGCTGTATGAATCTCCCTTGTTTTCTACACATTTCCTCTTAATTCTCACTCACTCTTGCTCTAGCCTTTCGATCTATCTGTCCCTCTTCCTTTTCGTCGCATTGGCCCTTCATTTTCATGTGTTTATCCTCTGGCTTTGACCGTTCCTCTCTGTCTCGCCCGGTCTCCCCTTTTCTTTCGGTGTATTACCATACTAATTGCAGTCAAAGTTCTAACCGGCGATTTATCGGGGTGCCGGTATACGGCCGATAAAACCACCGACGTACCCGATTATGCCGATGCTGCGATGCTTCGCAGTCAAGCCCCTCCACCCCCTCTCTCCCCTCCGCTTCACCATCCTCGTCTCATTCTGCGCTTAGTTACCTGCCGCGTAGGCGATATCGGCCGGCACTGAATTCCAAATTTATCGGGCCCCAGTAAGACGCCATTGTTTGGCATTAATTAACTATCAGTTACGAGGAAACTGTCGATGTTACTAATTTCCGCCGGTACGTCGTTCCCATTTGCGTCTCATCGAACCGTTTTTCGCCCCCGCAAGTTTCAGGATATTACGAGGCGACCTTCGGGAAAAAATGCCCGTCGAAATAACGTCCGATTTTTCGCCGGGAAAAACATATTAAAATTCCTCACGCCCGCGCAGAAGAGCGAGCATATCTCTGGGGCGATTCTCCGAACGGCACAAAGGAAGTCCTTTTTTTAGAGAATCAAATTAAGAGCGACGGGGTGTAAAGCTGTCGGTGTAACATTGCTCTCCTAGTTAACGAAGTCTAGAAATATTTCAGCGGCCGTTCGGCAACAGCTGCGTTTCCTCAATCAAAAACCGTTTATTTACTGGGGCCATTCTTTTTCCCGGGCAAAAATACATGTATCTGCGTAACTCCGGGCCAGGCATATCGTCCGCCCACGCACGTCGGACCACCCTCGCATAACGCGTTGCCTTTCGAAATCACTTTAACTGATTAGGCCACGAACACCGCGGCAGAATGGCTCGCCAGTGAAACCATCGCCGACCGACAGACCCTCCCAGTGATTTATCGGCCGACCGGCAATGCAATTCCCAATTTTACATACTCCAGAAACCCTTCACGTCAATCGTAATTCAAGCATTTCAAGAAATTATTTGAGGGTTTTACAAATTTTAGAAAGTCATTTATCGGGCAAATGGCAAAGCAATTGCCAATTTTCACGTAGCTCTTACTTTGTTTTCTTTCATTAACTAGTAAGTAATTTACGTGGAGCATAATTTTCCCGAGGAGGATGCTAATGATGCTTAACTGGTAAATAATAAATCCTGTTTCGTGAGACTAATTTAGGTAGCGCCCAAGGCTACGATTTTCCCCAACAATCGTAACTCGCTATTAAATTTCTATGAAACTTTTTAATCGCTTCATCTACACCGGGGCTGAATTTTAACAGAGCGATTTAATCGCGTCACGATGCGACCGTCCTAACTGGATTATAGAGTGCGTTTTATTGAGCCCGATCGACCTTAATGTTCGTTCGGCAACCGAATTACGATGAAAGACGCTGCTTTCTGGCGTAGTGTCCTTTTCCAGTTGGCCGACGCCCAAGCGTTTCGTCGTGAATGAACCATCGCATTTACCTTCCCACGTCAATGGAAGAGCAAAAGAATAGAAAGAAAAGCAGCGAGAATGCGGAAAATGAAGAAAAATAGATACGTCAGTGTAGCTAAGAAATAAGAAATATACAACTGCATTTCGAGTAACTATTTTTCTTGATTTTATTTCCTCCTCGATACAGCAGTCTATTTGTTTTTAATAATAGTAATGGACGTATTCCTGTGTCAAAGAATAAGGTGTATAAAATGAAGAGTAATAGTTGCACGTCTGTTTTGCGATATTTGTGTGTACGCGTGTTTTTTCGTAAGAGGAAAGGGGAGTGACGATTTAAGAAGGGAGAGGAAGGAGGGTTGAAGAGAGAGACGAATAATGCAACTGGAGAAAACGAGATCTCCGCCCGGGGCCAGTGCTCTTCGCGTTCATCCAATTAGTTCCGTATTATTTTACTACGCAACGGGCTTGCATTTGGTTAACAATAAACCGCGGTTTAAGACCGGCTTATATTCCAGGCTGAGGGCCCACCTGCACCTGCACCTCGGCAAACAGCCCCGGCCTTTTAGCCCCTGCCGAGCATTATTTTACAGACGTCCGGCCGGGAATTTCTACAACTCTCCGCCACAATTTCCGCCAAAAAAGACGTGATTTAAGGCTTTTAATAGACTAGTGCACCGAATACGTTATGCTGAAAGTTTTATCGCTAATTATGAAATTATGAAATTCCCACAATTTTCCCCGTAATTTCGGTGCAAAAGGGACAAGGTTAATCGTTTTTAATCAAATAGTGTACACGGGACGTAATTTAATTTTTGGATTATTATAATTGCTAACAATAAATGACTTTCGCTTGGAGGAATTTTCATTGAGTTAACGGATAGTGTATTATATTATACTTATTGCTTTGCAATGAATTTCTTGTAAAAACAAGAACGACCGTAAAATCTTGGAAGTTTGGCTAGCGCATTTTTTCGCCTACAGAATCTACGGGAGCCGTGCAAACGTTTCCTTTACGTCGCTTTGGAAAGGGTGCTTCTCCAATGTTTATCGGCGATACACAGTGGATCTCCGGCAGCACTCGATCTTTTTACGCTCGGCTGAAGACCGACCGGAGTACAGCAGCCATTCGAATTTATGCGCGAGCGAAATGTTTGCCGTGACCGCCGTCTGTGAGAACGCGGGAGCGTGTCAAGTGACGGAATTAATCGGCGAACGAACCCCTCGTGCGGTGCATGATTCACCCTGCACCCCGAACATCGGCCACCCCAAACGAGGGGCTCGCGCGAGGGTGGCTTTTCCCGCTTCGCGAAAATCCATGGACCCCGACGGGACAGATTTCAAGTAACCGACCTTATGTCTCCGAATCTCCGACACACAGTAGCCAGTCGTAATATTAACCCCAGAATAAAGGAATAATTATTTTTCGTAGCGAAAATTAATGAAAACATTTGAATTACAAGGACTTCAGCGATACAATAAATATTCGTACGAAACGTTCAGTGGCTAAAATCGCATATATGAATAATCATAGCAAATCTCCAGCGATTATCGTGGCAATATTAATAACATTGTATCGATTCTATTGCACAACAACAATTAATGACGACTTCGGCAACGTAATAAATATTCGTATCAAACGTTCAGTGCCTAAAATCGCATATGTGGGGGGGGGGGGGGCTAAGCGTGGCGAATCCCCGGCGATTATCGTGGCAATATTGTCGCCTGCGTGTGATCGATGCTCTTACTGCGGTGGCCGATACGAGGAGCGTTTAAGCGTACCGCGTTTGGGTTATCGCCGTTTCTGAGCTTCAAACGACGACCAATGCTCGGTCCTCGGGACGTTGCACGCAGGTAGGGATTCACGAATCGGTGGCGCGTGTCCTGGCGAATTTGTGGGGAACATCAGGTGGCCCGGCATAGAAGTCGAACGCGTGGAGAATCGCCCGTGCATATTATGGGAGCCCTTGCAACCCTGCGATACGTGTATTAATCCGACCGCCGAGTATCCTGACATATGCTCGCAATGTATACCCCCCTTCCCCCCTCACCCTTGCCAGCTGTCAAGAATATCGATACAAGATTAAATGCACGAGGAATAATGACGGGACCAAGCTCTTCGCTCACGAAGAACAGATCAAATAAAAGAATAGTAAAGCAACAAATGGGATCAACAAAAGAGAGATCGATGTAACTAAACAATGGAACGAGTTTCAAACTTTACGAGCGATATTTATTTACAGAATAGACGATTACTTTAATCGATTTGTGAAAAGTGAAACACCCAAAATTCGTGCTGCTCAGCTGGTAGAATTTGCGGGAAAATTGCAAATGCAACTCTAAAATAGAAGTGACTAACTAAAGAATCAACGAATCTCGAATTTTGTGTCACATGTTTCTTCGAGAATAGACGATTTTACGATGCATGAAAAGTGTGTCAGTGGAGAAGTTGGAGTCCGATTTTGTACGAAGGTTCGCGGAGGTGAAGTTCCTGAGGACCGTTGAAGAATGGCCACTGTGCCGGTTGAAGTAGTAGACGGTGCGACATGAATGGCTAGATTATCTGAGGTATGAATATCGACGTGTGTGCCCGGGCATTGCTGCGGGAACACGTTCCGCCGACATACGCAGCCAGAGACGGCTAATGAGTCTCTTGATGCACCGGTAGGCGCCTCTGAGCAATCCAGGTGCATTTGCATTTCCGAATGGAGTGGCGATATGCGTCTCCTTGCTCGCTCGACAGTCCCCCCCGGGTTCAAACGATCAACCTCTGATCGACTCGACAAACATTGCTCCTACCTACGCGCCCCTTCCTCACAATTTTCCGGATCGGCAAATACCGAGCGCTTTACATTCCTCGCCGGTCAGACGTCTCTCGCTTTCTCTACAAGGATACTGATAATATTCCTCACAATATTCCTTGACTTCAATGCTACAGGAATTAACAGGAATCACAAATAGTTATTGCTGTTGATGTAATGAAATTTTAACTTGGTCAGTTAAATTTGTCAATTCATTGTGCATCAGTAATGAATTGGCCATGGCGTGACAGTGAAACGCAGGGAACTAACGTTACAATATTCTTTTACTTCAATGGTACATTAACAGGAATCATAAGCAGTTATTACTGTTCATGTAATGAAATTTTAACATGGTCAATTAAATTTGTCAATTCATTGTGCATCAGTAATGAATTCGCTATGACGTGACAGTGAAATGATAAGAACTAAATTTAAGATATTCCTTAACGTTAATCATACATTAACAGGAATGACAGACAGTTATATCATTACTCTTTCGATGTATTTTCTTTTATGTTTCTAAGAATTCATTAATTCTCTGCCTCTTGAGTGAATGACACTTTTTGTAGACGTTTTTCTGTATTAATGGAATACGTATTCTCGGGACGATGGAACGGCAAGTTGTGTAGCAGCGAGAAATATTGATTTCCCTTGGCCTTTTCGTTGGCGCTCGCGCTTTGTGAATCGGCGAACGCTAGTGATGATGTCATGATTTGTCACGAGCCGGATTTCTATGGACCGTGGCAAGACTGTCCGTAAAAGCGCCGGGGCGAACATCGTCTCCCGTATGCAGACAATGTCGCAACGATCCATAAGGATCTACATGATCGAGACTGCGATTCATCCTCGAGCGGCGACGGTAATAAATTCCGATGGTCCGACGCAAGACGAGCGTTTCGTTTCTCCGGCCATGCGGAAACGGATGCCATAAGGTGTCCGTAGCTGAAAAATCGCAATGATTGGACGCTCGCATGGCGAAGGACGTTGCAACGATCCGTCGTGATCGATATATCCTCGCGCCACTACAAGGGGAATCGATTTTACGAAGCGTAAGTAACAACGTAGTCACCCACGCGAAACGAATGTTTCCTATCATTCACGTTTCTCAATCGTCCTTTCCTACGATTTTCATTATTCAGGCAAGGTATATCACCCTTTTCATCGTCAACGACACTAAATTACTTTTGTCCAATGCAGGAACTAATGTTTCTGAATTTCGTTTCGTCGGCGTTACGCGTCAATCGTTATTCACTTTTACATCTCTTTGTCCTGCGCGTAATTCGTTTCCGCGTCCATCAAGCACTTTTCGTTATTGGCATTTTCGCTACTCCATAAGCACATACATGTGTCCTTTTTCCATCTTTAACCATGGCAAAACAGTTTGTCTCAATGCAATGACCGACGTATTTTAATTTCGTTTCGTCCACGTTACTCGTTAATCGTTGTTTCCTTTTTTATCCAATTTTCACTGGCGTCTTTGTCCCGCTTATAATTCGTTGCCGCGTCCATCGGTGCGCCCTATATCTCTTCTGTTTCCACACCGTCCTACGCGAGTTACTGCCTCTTGTCCGCGAGTGCCTTCGACGCAGCGTCGACACGGTAATTAATAATTATATCCGGGGAACCTCGGCCGGTCGAAGTTATAATTACACTGGGAACAATCAACAACTACGGTGCACGCGCCCGGCACAACTCCGGCACGACGGAACTCTGTAACGGGGGAGGAGGAACGGGGGAAGAGGGTTCAAGAGAAAGAGGATAAGGCAAACAAAGAGAGAGAGAGGGGCAGAGCGAGGGCCAACGAGCAGAGAAGCGCGAAAAAGAATAATGACTATGAAAGAAAATGCAGGAGGTTCAAAAGGAAAAACGATAAATAAAATACTCGTGCAGTAAAGAAAAACAGAAAAAAGTAGAAAGGTCAAGAAGGTTGTAGACAAAAGAGGGATCAAGGAAAAGACAAAGAGATACACGATAACAAGAAAATGAGAGGAAATGAAGACGTGGAGATACGTGCTGAAGAGAAGAAATGAGAGGAAAACGATGGGAAAGTGTGAGACATGTTGCGGACGGAGGTCAAGGGTCAAGGGAGGGGAAACGAAATTCGCCTGTTATTTAGAAACTCCGGTATAGTCTCGCACCCCGAGACAACTACAAATCCCCACTCCTACCTCCCCGTCCCAACCCCATTGAGCCGAGGAAACTTTATTTCCCGTTGCCGTCCTCCAATGGAACCCTCGAAAAGTCCTCCAGCCGAGCACTCGCACATCTCGTCCTATCGACATTCTCATCCCCCTTGTACCCTCCCCCCCACCGGTCGCTGAAGTAAGTCAACGGTCCCCGCGGAAACCCCATCGACGGACAATTAAGAGAAATCCTTGGAAAATGGTCGCGACCGTCGAGCGAGCTACTTGGATTGGTTATTAAATGAAAATTTGTTCCCCCCTCCCGGGAAAATAGCGTTACCCACCCCCCGCGGGCGAAATAACGCGACGGCCAATAGCGTTATTTCATTTCCCGAAAGAGCGGAGATTCCCGGATCTTTTTGCTTTGTTCCCGGGGAATTACGTTCGTTACTATCGTTGCGTTTTCGCCGGGCGAAGCTGCGGCGCTTCCGCTTCCCCGAGGATATTTCGTTACTGAGCCGCGGCAAAAAGGAGGACAGTCCGTAGCCCGTAAGGCAAAAACAATGCCATCGGGAATATACAATATGCATCCGTAATGGAAAACACGAGGGAGCCGGCAGATAACGAACATCCGACTCGACCGTGTACGCTTCTGTCCCTTTCTCTCCGCACGTCATTCCGCGTTTCGCTTCTTGCATCGAAAATTCAAATGACGTAGCACCGGAAAACGCACGCGTCCGACGAACCTGATAAAAGATTTGCCTAGCCATTTCAATGCAAACATGATTATAAGCGTTCCCTTCAAAGGGGAAATGTAAACTCGAAAATGTAAATCCACGGGATAACAATAATAATTTAAGGTAATCTTTTACATATTATTTACTTCTCAGTTTTTCATCATTATATTGTATCGTGCGTGTACTCTACTTTTTAAGGTTTGCATGGCTGTTTAAGTGCAAACATAATTATAATCATTTGCTTGGAAAGTTTAAACTAAAAGTGCACGGGGAAAGAACAATATTTTCGGGTATTCCTGTACATATTGTTTACTTATTCAGTGTTAATAATCGCGTGGCTTTGTCTGTGTACTTATCTATATTCAAGGAAACTTTACTAGAGTATTTACTCATACAGTAGGAAAACTGTGTGGGTAAGCCCCTTTTCTAAGGTTTCCCAGGTAATCTCGCGCATAAATATATAACGTGCGACTTCATTCGCTCTCGGCAATTCACAACAGCGCGAAAAGCGCGAGGATTTCTCGCGGTTATACGGTCCACCGTCACTGCTGCTGAATAATTTTCACGCCAGTCCCCATCGGCTCAGCGTTAATGTATTTATGTATATGCACCGCACAGCAACTCGGCTAGATCGTTAGTCGACGGTATAAAGCGCGATGAACCAGCAACGAAGGCTAAAGAAAAACTAGGGCAAACGCAAGACCAGGAACAAAGCGTTAAATATTCCGCGAATCTCCAAAGTCATTCATTCTCCGCGGGACGATGAATAATTCTTTGATATATCGTAAACAGGAAATGTTTGACTACAAGAGGGTTCGTTCACCTCGAGTTTCGCTAGGAAAAAAGTTTGAACCAATGCTCCAAAAAGTTCTCTTCATAATTGCATAGAATTACTCTGTAATGGAATCTTTATTTAATCCTGAAAAAAGTCGTAGGTACAGAATTTATGTTTCATCGAGTTTGGGCTATTTTTTCAACAACTTTTCTTCACAATCTCGTGCATTCGAATCTGCAATGAAATTCTTATATTCTTAATTTTACAACCTTCACAAGTTGTGAGTGTTTCTTTCACAGGATTCTCGAGTAGTCCTCGAAAGATCTACCTCTGTACCCTTTCGTGAAATTACTCCGCAATGGGATGTTATTTTAATTTCCAAGAGTACAGCAGTCCTTGGATTCTTCTTGCAGACTATTTCTCACTACTGGTGGAAAAATTGATATCGAAACGATTTGTCGAATTGCTTGGCAATGGAATTGAATGAAACGTGTTGGCGAGAAGGGTGAGTAATAGGAGGGGATGGAAAGGGTGGAAAGGGTGGTAGACTATCGATATTGATACGGTGTGTGGATTGTGCGAGGGCATCGCGAGTACCGAGCTTGCGTTCTGCTTAACATTCAGCCCGTTGCGTCCGCTGATTGGCTATTAATTATCCGCGCGTTGCGCCCGACGAGAATAACGATTAACTCGGCGTGTATATCGCCTGTTTGCCTCCCCCCCCCCCCTCGTGGAGGATCCCCCGCGGATCGATGGTAGATCGCAGAAGGATGAGGCAGAAGGCCTGGGCGCCGGCTCTTTCATAAATCAAACACGTCTCCCTCGTAAATTCGTGCGCGCGGCGACTCATCGTTCGATCATCGATCCGTCCTCAGTTTCCCCTGAAAACCGACTACTCGACTTCCCCGAACGTCCCACGGAGAAAAGCCAGCAAGAAACCGGCCGTACTTAATCCACGAAGCTTCCTAATTGATTCGGTTATTGATCGCGATCCTCGCGGCTAAACAGCCCTCCGAAGTTTCAGAGAAACTTCGACACTTGAGATTAATCGTTGTCCGTGCAACAACAAATTTCCTACGATAATATAGCGAAATAACTTTTCCCTATATGTCCCCGTCTTTTATAGGAAAATATGTGAAAGATTATTGCTGATTTAAAAAAAAAAAAGATTTACTTAGTGCCTTGACTTTAGGTTCTTGATTTTGCCAAATCAAGAAATAATATTTAAATACATTTTTAGGAGGGGAAAATCTTTGTTTCGACTAAATGTCGCCATTGAAATTTAAGGTGTTTTTTGATCAAGAACAGTTTACCCCTAATTAACTTAATTTCTTTTTAAACGACTTCCTGCTTTTGACGTCGTGTTTTTCATTTTAACGGGTCAAGGCATAAGGTCGACGAGAAAAAGAAATCTTGCGGTTTAGAGGTGTTTCTCCGGCGTGGAAAAAAATTCTGGCTAGCAGAAAGTTTTCGTGTGGTCGGTCGAAGTTTATTATTTTCCGAAGGACGCGGTTTTCCGAGGGTTTCCCTGGGTAAGACGGGTAACACGAAGCCCGGCTTCTCGAGAAGAAGATTAAAAGACGAAAGGGTCGCCGTAAAAGTCGTGGAATCACGCGAAACAGGATCTTTATACCGGTATTACGAGAACGATAAATTGGAAATACGACTCTAGCTGTACCGTATGAAATTATAATACTCAGTAACGAGATCGTTCGGCGAAAATGTTGGTCCGCTATTACGTTTGTCCGTGCTTTTACGATCACGAAAACTGCAGTTTCCGTGTCTCGCTTTCCCCGTCTCAGACATTTCTCCAGTTGCAGCTTTTACACTGATCCCGCTGAATCGAATGATTAATTTCTATCCTAATCGATAGATCCCCGTTCGAACGAACGCGTTGTTTACCGGCACGGGACGGGAATGAAATATTCATTGGCTTTCGCGTGCCGTCTTATTATTTCCACGGGGCTTTTAAGCCAGAGGGAATTTTATCGCAGCCGCGATTTATTCCCCGCGAAACGCCCAAAGCCCTCGATAACGCGATTCCCACGGAATTATTCGGCAACTCGATAAAATGTGCGCGCTTACGCGCGGCTCGTTGCCACGTACGACCCTTTTTTTTCCCTATACGATACGAAATACCGCCGGTGGAACTGTCTGCTCCGATATTCCGAGCGGCCGTGTAAGCGCCGGCCCCGGGTGTAAATTACATTTGGCAAGCGGCCAAAGCTTCAACAACGATATCCTGTTTACGCCGGAGTTTTATTTCACGCGGCCAACACGACTGCCTTTTACGCAGGACGCCCGAAAAAATACGATCGTTATTGCGATATCGATTCGATAACCCATCTATGCGTCCTAAAGTTTCGCGCAAGGACGAACGAGGAATGGGGAAGCCCGTTTTCCAGTGACTTGCATAACAAGTGAAACGGGTTATCAAGAAATAGGAATTCCTTTTTCCGTTGAATTTAGTAACGAATGAGATATTTTAATAACGAATTCGAGGGTCCTTTACGTGAATACACTTTTCGATAAAGTCCAGCCGATGAATTGTTTGTTAAAAGATTTCTTTTCTGGCCTGTCTGGAGCATCGTAAGACAAAGGGGAAGAATGCCGGCGGTAAAGGAATATTGCGAGGAACAGCGCCGGTCTTACGGTTTTAATACGACCAGCTTGACGGAATTTTTCCTCGAGCCCGGATCCGGTGGGTGCTGAATGGAGTAACGACACACACGTAAAAGTCAGACAAGTTGGCCGACAGGCGGAAAGTACTTGCGCCTTTATGCTCGGCACTTGTGCGGCCCGCGAAAAAGCCTCGCACAAACGAGCGGCTGGCTGTGCATCTCTAGTTAGAAAATTCTCGCGAAAGCCCGGCATGTCGAGACGTTTCCATGGCCCTTGTCGTTCCCTTGACTCGGCAAAGTTGAATTGTACTCGTAGCCGGCATGCAGACAGGAGACGCAAGTTGCGTCGATCAAACTCGGCAAACAACGAAGAAACAAGAAAATTCGAGAAAAGACACTCGAAATACATCGTAGAAGTATTATTTATGTAAGACAGCTTTGACCCGTCCTGAAGATTTTCAAGCAATAACGAAATTTCAAAGAACACTCGACCAAGTGTCGAATCGTCTGAAAGCTTGTAGAGCAGTAACGAGATTTCAAGGGACGCTGGAAATAACTCGTGGAATTGATAATTTGCGTTTTACAAGGCTTTATATATTATTCGTGCAACATTGCTTAAACCATTTTGCGGACCGTGAAACGGTAATAAGGTTTCAAAATATTTTCCTGCGCTACAATAGCCATTCTTTCATGAATCATAGACTCACTGAGCGATGTTTCCCTTTGCGAACGATAATCTGCCTCAATGGAGTTGTTTCTGTTTCGGCCGGGTAAAACTGCACGTACGGACACGTGCAGCTCTTGAAACATTAAACATCCAACCGGACCAACGTGCACGCGGCGTTGCAGCATTAACTAATCACGTGTCTTCAATTTTCAAGAGTCAAATTACCCATTCATCCATTGTAAAACGCCTTTAGAAAATTTCATCGTTCAAAATATAACATGTACTTATGATGAAAAGATTTTAAAACTCTCTCACCATTTATGTCGGAACAGCAATCCATTGAATTGCAACAATCATTAAAGTCCTTTTATTAAACTCCTTCATGAAATTCAATATAAACATTGGAAGGTAAAGTTTCATCGCCGGTTTAAAATACGTGCGGGAATAATAGGTATTTTGTCGGAATTAATTCGCCAGCTTAAATCGAAATCCTATTTTCACGGGAAAATCATGGACATCGCTGAAATCCGACAAGGAGGAGGATAATAAGGTGAATGTTACGGCTGAACTTTTTGCTGGGCAATCGACATGGGAATTCCTGCTTTCTTTCAGCGGCGATGAACAAACACGGCTGCATCGTCTTTGCAAAAGCTGCGACGCGTTATGCACGGCCGGCCTGCCACGGATTCGTCTGTTTCTACTTAGGAGCACGTGCTCGCGCGTGTTCCCAACAAAAAACAAGCTCCAGCCCCCGCCGACGGGGGAAGAAGAAAAACCCGCTGAATGGGAGAACCGTAGGGAAGACTCGACATGTCCGGAAAAAAGTTAGGACAACAGAAAGACCGGGATTTTGAGTAGCCTACGTTTCTTCGGAATTCGCAGAGTGCTACCCATCGAAGGAAATTACGCGAAACTTCGACACTTCGTGCGCACGTAAAACCTCGGAGGAAAGTGCCAAGGTACAAGCCCTTTTCAACGGCGCATTTTTCGGTTTTATCGATGGAAAAATTGTGATTGGAAAGCCCGAGATCCGGCAACGTTGCATCTGCCAGTCGACGGTGCACACGTGCGTCCCTTGCACATGCGACCCGATGCATCGAGATAATGACGCGAGGCAGCCTTATTGAGAGATCGCAATAAAGCGGCAGAACGTCCTACCGAGTTCTTATATATGCAAGATTACGTGCATCCCGGCCTCCCCCTCGTTTGCCCGTTTCCGCGTGTTCAGCCACTCCCGTGGTACACGCTGTAATACGCATCCGGATATCGATGAAATTCCTAAGAGGGCGAGATGCAAGGAAACGCGTTTCAGCCAACTGAGAATTCCGGTACAACAGGAAATCCTGTGCATAACTCCGTAGGGTAGTACGTAAGTCAGCGGATAGCTCTGCCAGTCGGCTCATTCATTCCTACGAAATTGCAAGAGAAATTTCAACCCCAGAAATGCACATCCCCCAAGGAGAAACGAAGAATACACAACCGGATTAACAGGATAAGCGTACGAAGTAACGATCACAGGAATTTACGGATCGTTTCGACGTATTCAACAAACGTTTGGTTCATTTGAAAAGGAATTCTATATAAATGTATTTATGAGCAAAGTAAGAACGTGAGACAAACAGTGTAGAATTATAATTTACAACGTAATCAACACTGAAAATGAATTCTCTAACATTGTATTTGTGATTTAAACAATGTAGAATTACGATCTACAATGTAAATAATAACGAAAATGAATTCTCTAGCAATGTATTTGTGTCCCAAATAACGATGTCAGGAACTCGAGAATTGTTTCAAGTGGTTTCCTTTGATCGAAAGTTGTTTCTAACGTGTAAGCAACGTATTTTCTATCTTTTGGGTTTTCATGGTAGGTCGGGGCTGGGTATTATAATGGCCTTTGGGTAGCGTAAAGGTCAGAATCAATGATTATCGGTGAACGTCGGGGATTATCGAGCCACCGTGTAGAGAAAAGCAACTCGCCGCGGGTGGGCCCTGCCCGTGGCGTTTCATTTAAAGCAGAAATTGGAATAAAAGCGCGGCGACGCCGGCGCTCGACTCAATTAACCGCCGGCAAATATTTAATTACAAACGCAAATCTCCCGCCGGCCGACGGGCCCATTGAAACCCCCCTCCCCGACCCACCCTTCTCTCCCCCTCTGTCTACTCGCGCCCGCCTTTACCGCCGCAACTTTACTCCGCGAGGCAATGCGAAAATGGCCAAGAATACCAAGAGGACAAGGGAACAAGATTGTTTCTCCCCTTCCGGTTCCCGTCAATTCCTCCAAGTTAAACCCCCGAAAGGTAAAGACCCGTAGCCGACTTTAAATTCAATCGAAAGATAGGTTTTTCACCATTCTGCAACACGGGAAATTAATGTAAGAAGCCGAACTTTAAGCATTAAAGGATAGCATTTAGGACTATAGGACTTATTTTACAGTTTTGAATTCCGAATTTTTTATTGAAAGCTACAACTCGTCTAATTGTAAATCAAAACGACAAGATTCATAGACGATTTTAAATTTAATCGAGAATGAATTTTCTATTACAGTGAATATTACGAATTTTTACCCGAGCATTGAGCAATGAGAATGAATTTTTCACTCATCCTGGACTTAGAATTTGCGCTATTGAATTCTTAATCTGGACTTCGTGGTTTTTAATAGTTACAATTGCTTAAGGTACCGAAATTCATTGGACTTGGAAAGACCAAAAGCGACAATTCCGCTCGATTTCGTACACCCTTTATACGCCGAACGTCCTGGACGTACTAAGTGCATACTTGGGAATTTTACAAGGGAGTACCGGTTAGACGGGCTAACCTACGGGGCCCGTCGTTGTGATTCTCTTTGCCCAGCAGGTGCACTCGCCGAGATTACGAGCTCACGGATATTACAGTATTTCGGTCCTCCACACCCTCACGCATCATTATTCTCCTTGCTCCAACGCGTATTCAGTCCGGTAATAAACACAGCACTTGGACAATAATAAAGCGATCGTTCCGTCACGCGGTACAATCATCCGGAATATACGGTAAATAAATAAAATTTAACACGCCAAAACGTTAGCAATAAACACGATGCTTTTGCAACAAAATTCTATTCATATCCACATTTCAACGTATGTTTAAAGTTTAATTTAAATTTGTAACATGTACACAGACGTGACACGTATAACGCGATAAACGTAAACATGAATTTGAATTAAAATTTATTTAAGAGTAATGCGAAAGTAATTAAATGTCAGGACGTTCATATTCTAGGTCAGAGCTTTCCTGTATATTTATTGACAGAATACGACAAAAAAGGTTTGTAAAAAAGAAAACGCCCGGTCGAAGGAAAACATTCGAAAGCGCGGTAAACCACTTTCCCCGGGTAAAATCGTTGCTCCGGAGAAATGTTTCGAACATCCCGGAATTTTCTCGGGTCTTCTCGCTCGTAATCTCGTTTATCGCAAAACGATTTATTACTCGTCCATTTCTCGAGTGATCGCCGCGACTTATTGCCCTCACCTTTTTCCGCTTCTACGGGCTTACCGTCTCTCCACGGATTTCCTTCAACACTTCAACCGATGAGAATCGAACACGAGGAGTAACGTGATTCCTCGAAAAAAAACGGTCTTCACGGAGATCGCTAGCTTTTTCACAACCCTCGTAATTTGCCGATAAATTCGGAAAAATCGGGATATTGGGAAGTAAGGCAAATTTTCTTTATACTGAGAATGCAGTGATTTTAATTTCTGTGAAATCTGCATGGAAATTGCCAGTTGGATGTATCTGAACCAGAGTTATGGTCGCTGGGGAAGGGAGCAGACGTTGGCCAGACAGAACGATGATGCTGTCAATCCTGAGGGACCCACAAAGAAGATCCAAGGGCAGAAAACGTTCTAACGGCAGAATGAGAAATAACCGTCTTAGTACACCGAGAAGAATTACAACGAAGAAAGAAATAGGAATCCAACGATGTGACAAATGAGTTATAAGACATGAAAAAAAAGGTATAACAAGAATAGAAAAAACGATCAAAGACAAATTATAAGGATCGAGAATATGAAGATGAATTAATAAAAAATAAGGAAAACGATATCGACGTGGAAGGTTTAGTAATACAGCGAATTTGGGGGAAAAGTGTAGATGAAGATGAAGTTTTTGGAAGAAAGGGGAAGGCATTTTCAGGGGATTGAAGATGAAAATGACGTCATCCTCGGAGAGGACGTGAATGATCGAAAGACTCGTTAATAAACCTTAGTTATGCCATCACCGCGAAGAGAACCGCTGGACCGTCTAATCTCTTTTATCCACAGTCATTACTTACGCAGCGGTTCTCATGTCCGGACTTCCGGCGGGTCCTCCGGTTACAACGCCATTATGTCTCAGTAATAACGACTATGAAGAATAGCGGGATATGATACCCCGGAATGTCACGGCGAAAATCCTCGGAATGCATCCGTCACAGGATAAAATGGACCTAAAAAATGTACTTGTTTAAGATAAGAAAGGAAAAATTTCGAGGGCTTGGTGAACATGATTATTAAAGTCCTTGAATGAACGATTAAGGGAGGTTTTTGGAAAATTGCGTGTGATCTTGTTTTAATCTTAAACTTATTGTTGAGGTGTAGACCTAGTTAAGGACCTATTTAGGGTAACTGGGAAAGACGATATTTTATATCGTTGAGTGTGCGATCAAAATTAATTGGATCGAACGGAAACGTGTAGCTTAGGAAGGATATTTTTGGTAATGGGCAATGTTTACGATTCGATTCGATGGTTTGAATCATTAGGTCCGCGAACGATCTCTTCCCCGAGTTTACTCGCGGTTTACTGCCTCACGAATAAAGCCGACCACCCAGCGGTACGAAAACTCGTTTCGTTCTCGAATTCTCCGGCGGGCGAACAAACCGAAAGCGTTTTCCTACGATCGTCGCGATGCCATCAACTGGGCTGGTTATTTGCGTCCGAGTTTGGAAGACGAACGCGAAGGATCGTAAGATTGGTATCGAGAACCACAGGCGAAGTTCCGAAAAATCGAGCAACCATCCTCGCGAAAAGTATAATTTATAAAAAGAATTCATCCCTCGGAACCTCTTAAATAAATAAAAAAGAAATCTTTAATACATTCGTGTAAATATAATAAATCGCTCACTCGAGGATCTTTTTCCCTGGCCAAAAGGTCGTGATACAGTAATGATATTTCGGTGGAAACGAGCGGCGAAACGAGTGTAAGGGACACGTAAAGGACCTGTAAACCGTGCACGCGAAAAATGTTTGAAATTCGCCCGATGACCATGGGGCACTGACTCGTCGCGTTTGATAATTCGCCGATCACCCGGGTAAAACGGCACTTCTCTTTGAAAATGGCGCGGGTGGGCAGGGGGATTCGCGGGGAAATATATTAAACCGCCGTCGGGTGAAACAACGAAAACGTTTAACGGTGAAACGGCGCGAAATACGTGCAATCGAGTCTCGCCAACGGCTATCTACCCTGAAAACTCCAGTCCCGCGTTCGGCAGATCGCTTTGAACCTCGTCCTGCGTGAACTCCATGTGCATTTAATCTCGAGGTCCAGGTGCCAGACGTGCCTTTCCCCGCCGAGAAAAAGCTCGACTATCCGACCGGAAAATTGTGCGAATCGCGGTGCCAGAGCAAATCATTACAAACACAGGCAAGTTGCATTCGTTGGACGATAAACACATGGGTCCAATAAAAAAGATATGCTTCACTTTTAACCGTTTCTAGATAAAAAGACACAAAAGGTTATATCATTGACCAATATCATCACTTTAGGAATAGGAAGTTCTTTGAACATTAGCAAAAGTGGAGAAAAATTAAAGTTTTTTGTACGGATAAAGCACATCGAGGCAGTAAGAAAATATTCGAAACTTTCTGCTGAAAGACTTAAAATGCTGTAGATCTTTATTTGAGTAGTGTTTCCGTTTTTATTATCGTTCCACTGTATTCCCCTGTTTCCCCGTGTCTGTGTTAATTTACATGTATAGCTGGCTTCCCCTGATAGACTCGTAGGATTAAGTGACTCCTGCGTTGAGCGCAGAGCGACGAAAGACGACGCCGAGCAGACGGGGAACTCGTCGGTGCTTAAGTTAAACACGCCCGGACAATTAATTATTACCGGGCACTGCGATCGATGAAAATTCGCCCAAGTGTGCGTTCGCGCCTGTGAACGAGTGTTTAAGGCTCTATATCTTTGCACGTGTGTGTCTGTGTGTAAGCCCCGCTCAAAGGAACAGACGAATTAGCCGACAGAGCGGAGAGAGAGCGACTTGTACCTGTCCAAACCTATTATGGCCGGTCTCGTTTACACCGTGTCGCTTTATATACCCTCGGGATTAAGTGACTTTACTTTGTGCACCGCGCAACCACCAGGGAACACGGGAACGGAGGGGCGGAAACCAATTCGATTATTCCACAATTCGTCCGTCTAATTATAAACGCGTTTCCTCCTCTGCGGAGAGTGCATAAACTGCACACTGTTGGCAGTTAGTTAGAGGAAGAGAAATTCTCGTCTCTTGATAGACTGCTTGAGCAGTGTCTCAATTATTCGACAATTCCAAGGTGCATAACACTGCAGAGTGTTACCAGTTACTAAGAAGTCGAGAAATTCTCGTCTTTTGGTAGACTGCTTGAGCGGTGTCTCAATTATTCGACAGTTCACAAGTGCACAACACTGCACAGTGGATACAAGGTGGAAGTAAGGGGAAGAGAAATTGTCGGCATTCGGTAGTCTGGTTGGGCAGTTTTTCGTGTTACTCGGAGACCTGTGTCCGATGTATCCGGCGATTAGCGCAGTTCAATTATGGAGGTTTAATTAAATTCCGGCCCGGACAAAGGCAAGACGATGCGGCCTGACAGTCCCCGGCTTATCCCCCCCCTCCCTCTCTCCCTCTCTATCTTTCTCCCAGAATTCCCACTTGGTGCTCCCGGAGGACGGACCCAGTCAACGAATAAGAGGAAGAGAAGGACATGGACTGCGGGGTTTGAAGGATCGTTCTTAAAAGCTGTGGAACTCGGTGGCTCTCCGATGTCCTATTCCTCGCTGCTTTGGCTCCGCTTGACAGCTGACTTTGAAAAGTTGCACCCGTCTGACGGGCCTGTCATCCCGGCGACTTGTTACACCTCGTGTTTATACGCTCGACTCGGCCAAAATACCCGGCGAACCATCCCCCTCCCCTCCCCTTCGAGCCAACTGGGCATTATGCGCTTCCCTTCTTTTTTCTTCCTTTGCCGGCCACGTGGCTGACCTTCGACCCTCAGCGAATTATCACCGGAGGAACGTGAGTCAATTTCAATCGGCCCGTTCAAGTCCACTTCAACGGCTTTCTTTCCTGTCATCGGTCGAAATTTCAAAGTCCAAAGTCCAAACGTGCTACGTTAAGATTCAGGTTTTCGCTGAGCAATAACCATTTTGGTACTTCTAATCGGTGACTCGAAGACCCTTTCATTGAATCGTAATTATATTAGTATTATCAGTGGACTTAACGCTTCATTGACTTTATTGTATTAATTTCTCGCCGCTGATGAACGCGAGCTGATATTGCAAACAGGTCGATAAGCAATTTCAGTTAGCCCGAGCTGTAGGCAAATTTCTCTATAAAGTTTGTAATTTAATATTGAACTTGGCCGAGCGGTTGGTATTCCTTTTATCGCGGGACTGGCTAATTGAAGGAGTACGAATCAGAAGTTTCCACCGGGATATTACGTCGATTCTTCGTTATTGTTTCGATTATCCCGCCGACAAAAAGAAATGTAGAAAAACCGTAGAATCTGCCGGATTTTCGCGTGGAACACCCGGCAAATGATCGGCCAGGGAAACAAACTGACCCGGCCGAGGGAATTTTTCCAAGGATATCACCGTCCAATGCTATATAATTAGCCGGAAGATTGCCACGGTCCATCTTGCTCGGCGATTTAAGGTAATGATGGCAGACGGAGCAAATCGAAAAGGTTCCTTGGCGCGGGGTACCGAGCCAAGGGAATTCCAAGAACCGGGAGTCGAGGGGCAAGGGGGATGAAAAGGATTCGGAGCACCTGGACGCGGCGATTCAATTTGCTCTCTTTCCGCGGACCCGGCACGAATCGTAATAATTCATAAGGTTCCCCGCGTGGAACACACGTACCCTGCCCGAAATAACCGCGGGGGAGGGGTAAAGACGGAGAAGAAGAGGGAATGAAAATGAAAGGAATCGCCGGAGATGGAAGGAGAGAGAGAGGAAATGAAGGGGGGAGGAGGAAATCGCTCTTTGCCCAGCGAGAAACTCTCTGTGGCCCGTGCGGCTCGAGTTTATGCCCCGTTTAAGCTTTATGCTCGATTAAGACCGTCTACACGTGCACTCCGGAACTCCACACACAAACCAAACCAATGAGAAACATCGGTCAAATTCGAAACTCCATGCACGAACGCAAAAAGAATTGTTCCAACATTTTCACGAGTCGTTTACTTTTTCGATCAATGCAACAAATGTCACGGAAGATGGTGAACACTGTTTCTAGAATCATGTAAATGCATTGAAAAAAATAAAATGAGAATATAGGAAACAATGTGAACGTAAGAGAAGCTAATTCAAGCTTCTCAAGAAACTTCTTAAGATTCATTTTGTCCACCAAAGAAAATATTATGATTTCCTAGAACAACTAAGAACAATGAAAATAAAAACAGGGGAAACGATCTACCTGTTGCCGCATCGACTGCAATCAGTTCGGAATGTTAAATTCATTGGAAATTCACTTCCGTTCGAAGATTGTAGCCGAGCATTGAATAAAACATGATCGAAGTGCATAACAAACTTTAAGGAATTGTCCCTCGAGTATTTCTTTCACGAAAACCTGACGATTAATCCACAAAGAATGTGATTTGCGTTATAGCGATTTGTTGACGTAGCGCAAGGTTGATTCAATGTGTCGACTGGTGTGGTTTTTTCTACGAAGGATACCGAGAGTGTGCGTGTAAAATGTGTGGGCGATATTGTATTAAGGAGAGGAAAACAGCAGGACCCTTCGGTTTCGTTAAGCCGTGTTCTTACGTCTGCTTATCGTCCACGCGATAGAACGAGACGTGGTTTCCCGCTGATCTCAGAGCGAACACTGCGATCACGCACCAGACGATATCTTTATTATATCAGGATAATCCTCGTCATATTGCGAAGATATATATATATATATATATAATCGACCATCATCCGAGAAACGAAGTTTGCTTTGCCCGCGTCGTATTTCAAATAACTCAGAAGAAAAGATCGTTTAACCGATCGTTTAATCGTAAATAACTTTTAGCGAACGACACGTAGCTAGGAAGGAAGAATATAAATGTTTTAGGGATTGTTAAGATTAAAGTGGCCGTTCGCGTGGATTTCACGAAAGAGAAGTACCAAGAAAAAGTAGGAGAAATTACATACAACTCGTGGAAGATTATAAAGCGGAGCTAGAATGATAGGTTTCCCGAAGGGTTCGTTTCTGCGAAGTTAGGTCCTTGGTCCTTGGAGCATTTACATATCGCAGGATCTAGTGGGCTAACAGGACCTGAAATTCTTCCGAGAAACAAAAGACTCGCCGGTTTCGCAGAAGAATTCGCAGCAATAGTGTTTCGTTCCCATGTTTGAATCTGTTTCTCGTTGGAAATTTCATTTTGAACCCGTGCAGTGGGCGATCGGAGTAGAATTAACGCGACGATTTTTTCGAGAGACAAAAAATGTACACTTCGTACCGGTGGTACGTTTACGATTTGTTCATCGTTGGAAATTTGATTTGGAATTCGTGCATCGGCGTATCAGCGGAGAGTTAATGGCCCGTAGTAACACGGGACGCAAGTGTCCCTTATATCTTGGCAAACGGGACGAGCTATGGATGACGTAGTCCCGCGGGATCTGCTCGGCGGGACACCCGTTGGATTTCGCGTGTGCGCCCAGATTCATGGCGCGATAATCGACGGTGATCGACCTCTTGCCCGCCTCGAGAGCCGCCCTCTCAGGAGTTCAACGAGCCGGTTGTTCCGATCCGAGGGACGGGACGACGGGCCACGTGCAATTCACGTAAAGAGAAACAAGCGCCGAGATAGAAAGAAGAAATACCCAGAGATGAAACGAGAGTGAAGAGGGCAGAAGGGTGAGGGGACATTGACGCGAGGAAAACGAATGAAAGACGAGGACCTCAGACGGAATTGAAGGGAACGAAGAGGATGATAAAATAGGAAAGAAGAATGGAGAAAGAAGAAGGAAGCATAAGTGGAAATCGCGCGAGGGAAATGAATCGAGAGATGAAGACGACAAACTGACAGGAAGAGGATGAAGAATGAAGAGAAGGAAACACAGGTACTGGAAGAAGGAGACATGGAAGAAGGTGAAACGAGGAGAATTTAATGAAGGATGAAGACCAAAGGCAGAAACAAAGAAACAGAAGGACATGACAAGGAGAAACAGAAGGATAATCTACGAGGACGATAGAGATAAAACGAATTGAAGGCGGACGGACGGGCTCTGAGAAGGACAAAGAATCAAGAGAGAAACGAAGCACGGCTGGCCTCGTATTTATAAACGGCGCAGTCGAAAGGAACTACTGCCGTACAACGTGGAAGATGGAGGAGACAGGAAGAGCGAAAAGAGACAGTAAGGGGAAGCAAGAGCAAAGAAACAACTCCTCTCCTCGACCGACTCTTCGAACCGAAGAATACACTACTCACGGTTCGACCGAGATATCATAACTCCTGATCGTACAACTCAATGAAGAAAAGCTAAATCGTACAACAGTTACGTCAGTCGTTAATTAACCGTCAGTGTATTTAATCGGGAAATTGAAACAACCAACAGATCGAAGAAACGTGAATTCAAACGTGAAGAAAAAAGGTTAAATCGTGCAACAGTCACAGAAATCAATAATCGCCTCGATCACGCAGTTATGTTTAATCGGCAAAAATCAAGCAATGGGGCTAGGGAAGGAAAAGTCTGCTAAAATTGGATTGGCCGGCGGCACGTCGGTAATTACGCACGGGGCTTGATGATTATTTATCGTTAGGCGGCTCTAACGTTATTCCGCGGACGTGCAAACGAGGAGACACACCCGCGCAGGACTTTTACTTCTTGGCCCTGGACTTTTCCCTTTGCCGTCTCCCTCTGTCATTAATTAAAGCTTCAAAGTCGTGTCGGCCCTGGCCCTCCCCCCCCCCCCTCTCCTCCGCCCCTCCTGTCTCTCTCTCGCCGCCCTCGCACGAATGCCGCGGATAGCCGAAAGATCAAGAAAGGCGGACACGTTATTAACGCGACACAATGCTATAACCGGCGCCACGGGCGCCATGCTACATAAATCTCTCGACTGCACATCCTTCCAGAGCCTTCAGGAAGCTACACTGACAACCGGATAATTGGACAGAGATATCCACTCCGATTCCAGCAATTAAGAGATACCTAGACTCTTTAGGAAGCTACAGACAACTGACCGCGAGATAGAGAATTCCTCCTGGCAGTAAATCATGTAGTTTCGTAGTATGCAAATTTTATCAAGAAAAACGGGCAGGTAATACAGCTGAAAGTTGGACCGCAGTGGTTATTCGATTTCCGGTTTGTTTGTAATACTTTTGCATGTTTTTCTTTAGTTTTCAGGAAACCCTTGCAAGCTGGTCCACTGAATTTCTCTTAAGTAAATAATGTAGTTTGAACGTATTTGAATTTGATTTCAACGAAGGACCAACAGAAACGTCTACACTTTGAAAGCGTATCAGAAGAATTGCTACATTTTACAGCTTGGAAAGGAAGTGCCGTGTGCATTCGATTTCCGTGTTCCTTTGTAACCGTTGTCCCTGTTTTTCGTTGGCATCCTCCGATTGATTTCACACGGCTGCAATGGCGCAGGGGCTGCATTATTCCTGTTGTCTCCTATTTTGACGACGCGCACGTGCGCGTAGGAGGTTGTCTGCAATTTTCTGACGTCCCTTTGAAACGGCGAGAGCGTAGAAAGCGAGGCGTGGATTCTTCCGACGTTCCACGGCGATTTCCCCCGGCCTGACGTATCGCCGCGACGCGCACGGAGATGTAACTATTCACTCGGCTGCATTCTTCTCGCCTTTGCGCGGGACGAACGCTGGAGTCTATATTTAAAACGACACTCCAGTCGTTCCTTCGCTCCTTCGACGATTCCATCGAGCGAAAAACCTTTCGACCTTTCCTCCATGGAAATTTTGCCATTTTTCTAAAGCACTGCTGCCCCCCGCCCCCTTCTCCTGCGCCTTTAGTACGTACGTCGCAGAAAATGCGCAAGAGGTTCCCTGTTAAATGATTAATCACGCTTTCACAGGGCCGGCGGAACCGGTATGACGCGTGAAAAACGCTATTCGTCGATGGCCGATTCATCAGTTTGATGGGGAAAGGCTGACGGGTGCGGGATAATTAGCCGCGTACGTCGAAAGAAATATTAGCGCCGATGAGAATTCAGCAAACACCGGACCACCCCCTGTTCCCCGTTGGTCGTAGGAAAAATTCGTAGGGATCTCTCTTCCTCGATGATCCTTCGTGACGTTTCTCCTGGCGAAATCTTTTCCGCTTATCCGAGATATCTGACTTTTCCAAGGGGAAATCCCTGCACGAAATCTCGCGAAGGACCGGGAATATAAAGGCTATATTGTCGTCTCTCCCCGGCATTGACCCAGTTGCCGCTATTAAATAATTGCGGTGTATATCGGGCCGGTAATAACGGGTCCCCCGGGCCCGCAAGCCCACGGAATTACAGCACACCGGGCCGTTATTACTATCCGCTTCTCCTTCTCTCGCGACAATATCGCCCGCACGGGAAGCACACGGTGCTATTGTAAAGCACAATGGCTACAGTGCGTTCGCGCAGCTATTTAGCCAGCAGTTTCAACGCAAAGTGCTTTAACGGCCACTTCATCGTCTTCACGTGGAACACAGATTTGCCAATTACAAACATTTCCGCGTAGACACTCGTCAGAATCAAACGGACCGAAGTAAAGGAACAAGAATCACACAAAATCGTTTGTTCTTTCTGTCGTTTTTCAGTGAATTATCAATCGAACGGTTCAAATTAAAAGGACAAACGTGAGATAAAATCGTTTCCTTCTCGTGTCGTTTGAGGTGAATTATTATACACCTACTCGCGAAAATCAAATAATTAAAAACGAGAGGACAAATGTGGGATAAAATCGTTTCCTTTTCGTGTCGTTTGAGGTGAATTATTATTTGTTTGCCGTCGGATTTGAACTGAACAAACGGCGGGGAATGTCGGTTAAAAGGACGCTCCGCTGTTGATTTATTTTCTTTGGAGGACGAGCGAGCGTATAACACACGGAAATGGGAAGCTGTCTGCATAAAGCGATTTCTACGGCATTGGCCCAGTTCCGTATTATACGCTCACGGTAGACCGCGCCGTTAATGGCGAAATTCTGTCTCTGTCCGCGCGTTGCGGCTAAGCGGGATTAACATTGACACGGTATCAAACGCCGCTGACGTCCAATAACATCCCGTACGTTGACGAAGCGCTGAGCCGAGAGGGGTGGTAGCGGTGGGGATCGAGAGGGGAACAAGAAACCGAGCCTTCTGAATCGGCCGATTGTGTCGGTAAATCCACTGCGACAAGATCGACGAGCATTCGTGTCCTACGCGCCGCAAAATGTGCTTTAAATTCAACTACCTCTCCCCCCTCCACCCTCAAATCACACGCTTCAACCCCCCCTCCGGCCATGTAAAAGCAACGCCCGTGGCACGAAAACGCAATCCTCGGCCGTAGTCGAGCTTCAACTCCCCACGGAAAAGGGAGAAACTGAAAAAAAAGGACGGCGATAAAAGTATAAACGACCGTGCAGTAAGCTTCAACCCCCCCCCCTTACTCCCCTTTACCCCGCCGTCCACGAACTTTCACCGAATTATTACCGCACGGAAATGCTAATGGAGAAGATTTTCGCACGATTTTCTCACCTACTCGTTTCGTTAAAATCCATAAAAAAGGTGGCACGGTTTTTAGCGGCTATATTGAAGTGGGTAAAAGGGGATTAAAATCTATTTTCAGCAATTACGTCGAGTTGAAAAGTTGGGGCTTTCGTGCTTATCTCTTTGATTTCATTTTTTGCGTGTTTTCTAAGGAAATCTTATTCCAGGGTATTGCTGCACGATCTTCTCCATTAGTCGTTTCATGAAAATCTGCAAAGAGAAGCATGAAATAGAACAGATTAAAGGGGATTAGAATCTACGAAGAGGATTTTCAGCAATTACGTTTGGTTAAAAAGTTAGCTTTTACGAGGCTCTCTGATTTCAATTTTTCCCGTTTCCTAGCGACAGCTTTCCGCGGAGCATTATTGTTGTAAATCTTTCGAATGGCGGCGGTAGGCGACCGGATTGGATATGCGTTAGGGGGTAAATGAGGAGGAATAAGGAGTTCTGGGAGATAACGGGGCCGTAAAAGGCCGTGTTAAAATGGCCGTGTAAACGGCTGGCTTCTCGCGGCGTGTCGTCGCGGTTCCATCGGGTCCTCGCTCGATGGAGCATTAAACCGATAATAATTAGCCGTTCGCCGGCAACGTCGACCCGTAATGTCCTTACGGGCTAATTAATATCGTTCCAATATCGCCGCTCATGCAAAATGGCCTTCCACCGAACCGCCGAGCAAAAACAATGACGAACAAAGAACCGCTGTACCGCACGGGAATACAAGAAATTTACAACCGGCTGAAAGGATATTATCCCGAGGATTAACGGAAAAGCTAATATCAATCCTAGGAAGACCGAGGCATCCAGGAAAAGACCTCACTGTGCATCACAAAACATTTTTATCGGCGATCAAAAGGTCGTCTTCATTATCGAACGATTGCGCAGAATCTTTGACGAAGGACAGCAAATACCGCAGATCAACGCATGAGTTGTTGCGAATTTTTCTGTCAACATTCTTCAGCGGTATTGTATATTACGTGACCTTTCATTGACTGAAAATCCTTGCATTTATGGAATTCTTGCGCAAGGTTTACACGCCATTTATCAGGCAGTGATTTTCAGTGAAGGAAAACTGCAAATGTAAAAGAAACTCAAAGTCAACAGATGGTAAAAGGGCACTGTAAAGGACAAGAAAAACTTAAAAAGGATTTCATCTTTCAAGGATTTCATATAAGCATTCTTCAGCGGTATTGCACATTACGTAATGAAATGCTTGGCTTTTTTCGCTAATTCTGCCACTTGTATTGATTTCTACTAATTTCTAATACCAATTCTACGTGTAACCGAATCTAACCGATATATCGAATTCCGCGCAAGGTCTACTGGCCATTTACGGGGCAGTGGTTTTCAGGGAACGAAAAGTGCAGGAGTAAAACGAACTCAAGGCCAGGGGGTGGTGAAAGGGCGCTGTAAAGGGGAAGAAAAACTCGGCGCGATTATGGCAAGTAATATCGAAAGGGGCCGGGACACGCGAGATCGCTCGTATTAAGATTATGAATCCATTAGTCTACCTCGGCCGAAACACTTGGCCGTAATACCCGCGGCTCTAATGGAAGTACCGTTGGCTCTTTCTTTTTTTATTCGTACGCTTCTAAAACCGCCGGTCAAAGGGTCCAATGAAGTGTTTTACGACGGGCCACGATAGTCGTGACGTATTGGACCGACAGACATATAGAATTTCATATCGATGCGATCCGGCTGTCGAAGCGAGTCGATATAACGCAATGCATATTTCTCCGTGTGAAACGGACGGCTTATTGAATCGGAGGAAAAATTTCTAATGGGTTCTCCCGTAAATCGCTTTTATTTATGAAACCTAGCTTTATTACCGTCGACATGACAGTCTGGGACTTTAAATCACCCTCGTGCTCATTGCTTATTCAATCTATCAACATTTTTATACAACTTTCGTGACCTTTCGAATTATGGAAATCTTTTCCATGCCCCCTCATTATTTATTCCCGCGTTTCAGTGCCAGCTGTAGGACTTATGCAATCGGCAAGAATCGATTCATATGTACCCGTCTACAATCTCGTTTTCATCTTTATCGATCGGGAATCTATTGGAGTAACAAGCCTGATTTTCTTCTAATTAAAATAACTACAGAGGAGTTTCGAGAGGGGGGAGGGGTGGTAGTTTTCGTTTCCGCTGGCGGATGAACCGGAGTGGCCGGTTTGAGAAACGTTTACGCGGTACCGTATCGACCGATATTATCCCATACGTTTGATCGTTATACGACCTGCCCAGCGGCTTTTATAATTATCCCGCGGGCAATTAAGACGCACAGAGACATCGACTCTCTTGCCGGACAGGAAACACCAGAGAAAGGGAAGCGGGAGCTCAAGGGCAAACTGGAATCTCCAGAAATCAATGAAAAAAGGGGCAAGGAAGCTAAAAGACAATCTAGAAGAACACTTTATAAACACCGGGAATAAAGCTGTGCCGCAAATTATGAACCGCGGTGGAAAGTTAAGACAGAAGAAGAAGAAAAAAAGAAGAGTGTCAAGGAAACGAATGAATAAATGAGAAAGAAACGCAACAGGAATCGACGAGAAAAATGAGCAAATACAGGAGCGTATCGCGAAGCATGAACGATGGCTGAATCTTGCGAAAAGAGAGGAATGAGAAAGAAGTAAAATTGTGAGAAGGATGGAGTTCGATGAGCATCTGGACATGTCTGGTATTTCGATAAACTCGGGGCAATTAAAGGCCAGCATTATGCTAATTAAAACGTAGATATTTATTGCCAGACGACTGTGCTCGACGAACTCATTACGTTCGGTCTGCACATTCCGGCGGGAAAACCGTCGTCGTTGCACCTGAAGCCGAGCAAACCGACGACGATTTACGAACCGACGACGCGAGACTGAGAGAAAAATTTCACACCGACAGTACGCACGAGACGCACAGGCGTCGTTTGCTACTCGCCATCGGAGCAAATTAACCGTTTAACCCGCACGAAACGTGATTTACCGCAAACCCACGCACTCGGTTTAGGTGCAAGGTAATTTATGATTTCGTAGCAAGTGTTTGAAAACAAATAGCCGATTAACTTTCCCAGATATAAAAAAGTAACATCGGAACGATATTTTAAAGCGTTTTAATACTTCCATGGAAATAGAGTTCTTCGTGGGGAAAAAAATTTTATTGAATAATTCTCTGTTTTACGTACGTAATGTAGAAATTCCTACGGTTTATTAATTTCCTCTGATTGTGCAAAGAATAAGAATGTAACGTTGAAAGTGTAAACGTTAACTGAAGGTATATCCGATATTTGAAAAGCTTTTACTACTTGGACGGAAATGGCTTTCTTCTTGGGAAATTAAATTTTATCGAAAAATTCTCTCTTTCATCCGGAAGAAGTATTAGCTACTACAGTTTCGATGGAAGGTAATTCACGAATTCATGTCTATTAATGTCCTTTGATTATGCGAATCGTAAGAAAGCAAGGATGGAAATATAAACGTAAAGCGAAACTACGTACGTTACTTCATACACTTTTACCGCTTCCATCGAAATGGGTTTCTTTTCACGGGAAGGAATTTTATCGGGAAATTCTTTACGAACATCGACGGGAATATAGCAGCAAATCGCATTGCAGTCGCATCGTAAATGCATCTCGAAGAATCTGTAAAATATCTCGGATAAAGGACAGAACGTCGTTTGAAATTATAATGAATCGCACTTTGCTTCGAAACGTTTCATTCTTCTGCTATGACTTTAATGCGTTTCCATCGGCAAATTCCTCTTTTTTTTTCACTGCATAATGCACGTCCTACAATAAAAGCGCATTTACCTGGCGAGACGAAGGGAGGGGGTACACGCGTGTGGAAGTTAAAAAAGCGATGCGTGTGAGCGGCGACGTGCTTTCATGCTCGGAAATCTGGCGTCTAAATCTAAACGACGCCGCGACACGACGCCACTCGCTCTGCGTCGACTAATTACCGTTAACGCGACCTGCTTAATTAACGCCGCCATTAATGTCTCGCCTCCGTCCTTCCCCCGCCAAAATTGCGACACCCCAATACCGTACATTGAAGTGGACATTATTCTTCCACCTGAAAAATTGTCGGACAACCGTCGACAAACAAAAAGAATGAATCAATCGATCAACTAAGTCTAAACCATCGAACTTACTCGGTAAATTCGTCTACGCGTTTCTCTTATTACGGCGAAAACGTAAGTAGGACTAACATAAGTCGTCCCAAATTTATTGCGACTCACGGAGTGCTCGTAATCGTGGAGAACTGTGGATGAATTCTTTTCTCCTCCGCTAATCGGGAAAACCCAGTGTCTGTTGGGTTATATGAGAGCCGACAGTTGGGATGTTTTAGATAAAATCGAGCAGTCGCGTGTCAGCCGCGCGGGAAAGTCCTCGGCAAATGGATTGTAAAGGGGGCCATAAAACCGACGTACCGTGTGATCTGGTTTACAGTGCGTGGTTCCAGGGTCAAGGGAATAAAATTCCGCTCGGCCGGCGGTTTTCAGCGTGCTCGCGTGAAGGGTTACCACCTCGCATATCTCAATTAACGTCAGCGTTAATGTTTTATCGCGACCTTCGCAGAAGATTAGCGGGAACCGGGAAACCTCGGTATTCCAGCTCCCCTGTTTATCGAGAAAAAAGTCTTGCAACGGAGATAACTCGAAGAAATGAAGACCTCACTGGAAATTACGGGTTTACTTTGGAAAAAGAGCCTAACGATATTCACGGAAGAAAGATTCTAGTGTACAAGATATATTTCGTTATACAAACAATGAGGAATACCTATTGTGCGTAGATTTTTTGTAAAGTTCTTTCAAAGTTGTAAGTGTGTGTGTGTGTGTGTCTTTTGGGCGAGTTACGTTATTCCGTGCATCGTAACGACGGTAAATTACCGTAAAAAGAAATGTAATATCGGCTGGAAAAACGGTTTTACAGGAAAGCTTTTACCGGGACATTGGCGTATCTGTGGGGAAGATCGACGAAGATAAAGTTGGCGGAGCGAAGTGCTCCCGGCCATGTAGTTTCTCTTTGCGCTGACGTTTACGGGAGAACTTTCCGTTCTCCGTGTCGTCTTTAACGACGGCGTTGTTGCGAAAGGAACGATCGAAAAAGCCAACAGACGGGAGATGCCGACCGGCGCGTTAGACGCGCGGAATCTCGTTAATTTCATTTACACGCGACGAGAAGGCACACAGCAGGTGGACAGAGCGGGCTTTAAGAGAGCCAGAGACTCGTAAGCCCAACGACGTCTACGAGTAGATTACGAAGATAATTACGACGCGTATGCAAATGCACCGCTGTGTCCCGGCTTCTGCGCAAACGGAAGGCAAAAGCGGGACGAGCCGATAAGACGGGCAAAAGTCGACGGGGAAAAACGAGGAGAAACCTCCTGGCGAAAACCTAAGCCAGGGACACCGCCGCGACAGCTGATGAAAGGATTTTCCTGTCGGCCGCTGCAAAAAGAACGGCAAAACAGGAAATAAATGATAAGACGGCCACGCCGCGGAAAATACGGACAAGCGGAAAGCGTCGGAGGGAAAATAGCAGAAACTTGTAGGACTCCGGTGAACGGTGCACCAGGTGCTCCGTTTCATTTTCCGTCTTGAATTATCAAGAACCCCTGTCCCCGCGCGCCTCGTATACGTTTATACACCGTCGCCTTTAACTGCAGACGTTGCGCTTAGAAATTCAAACGGAATCGAAAACCTCCATTAACCTCCATTTTTCGCGGGTTCAACAAAAAAGCAAACTCAACGAGAATGACGCAAGTACTGCGGGTAAATCGTTGTCCCTTTTCTTCGATCAAGGACACTTCATTTCCCTGTTACAATGGTAAACGTTTTCGACGAACAGCGATACCGATCATTCGTTTCGTCCTGTTCCTCATTTACCTCGTTTATTACCGTTCGCAGGAAAGCCCTTGTTTTCGCGTGCGGGAACGATGTTCCCCCGTCCTTTTTTTTTTCCAGGCTCGCTGCAATTTTCATAACTCGAAGAAGCGCGCCGGTAAACGTCCGTTCTCACTGTTATAGCCCTGTCCCCCCTCCCCTTAACCCCTCCTTCGTGCATTTCGTGCTTCCTTTGCCCCCTTTTATTCCGAGTTTCAATTTTCACGCAGTCCCGTGCGCGTTCATTAAAACCGCGTGCATTATTAATGCATATTGTTCTCGCCGCATATTGCTCTAGCGTGCACCTTGAACACAAAACACGATTCCCCCCCCCCGTCTCTGGCCGTTTCCCCTCTACCCCATTTAGCATTGCGTGCACGCAGACGCTGGCTGCAAATTGCGTTCCGGTAAACTCGTAGAAATACATGTACTCATTTGCCGCGAATAAAAATGTATTGGACAGTGAGGAGATGTGAGTTAATAACCTGAGAACACTCTTCCCGGCAGTGATTAACAAATAAGAAATTACTCTCTCGTGATAACGTGTTCGGCAGGATTTTTCCGTGTGCTCATACAGTTTGTCACCGTAATTACGCGCGGACGGTAATAGGAGTTAAGACTCGTTTTACCGGATGTCGAGGAATACGCTTACGGGCGGCTTTTTCGCCGGTTGACATCATTTTCATGAGGAGAAAGGTGCACAGCAGCGGGGGAGGGACAGGAGGAGGAGAAGGAGGGGGATTTGCTTCCCTTGGCCCTCGTCATTTTTCCTCTTTACGCCGTTCTTTCCATTCGTACTTCCCCCGTCCCCCTTCACTATTTCCGCGTGCTCGCGCGCCGTCCGTTCATTAAAAAGGCGTATATTATTAATGCACCGCCCGCTACGGCAAATCCGTCGGCGATGCACGGAAAGAGGGGAAAAAAAAGAATCAAACTCTCCCCCTCTCCAACGCTTTCTCTCCCCCTCGTCCCGTCGCGAAAATACGTAGACCGCGCGTGCACGGTTTTTTGCACCGGCGGAGCGCAGATACGGGCAACGTACATTTCCTTGCCGCATTTCCAGCAGGGTCGTAGCAAAGCTGCTCTAAACGTGAGCCATCGTCGACTTGGCAATTCCATCCCGAGAAACGCGCGGATTCACCGGCAGTGAATTGTCCCCGGCGAAAGCCCCGGGAAAAACGAACATTGTATTCGCTCCTTCGTAGATTCTGTCGATTTTTTTTCTCAGACCGTCAAATCGAGAGGAATTTTTGTTTAATCATGCTCCCCCGTTAAAAGGTCGTTTTCCTCGGGCTTTTGGACTTGTCCCGGTCTTACGAAAACGCTCGAGTAATTTCGAGAATCGAGATAAGAGGAGGGATATGTGAAGGTCTGCACAGGAATTTCTTTAAATCTTTTACAAAAGTCTAGCCATCAAGGAAATTAATACGCCGGGGGACGTCTTGGTTTCGGGAAATTTCGGGTAATTTTATGAACGTACTTGCATCTGTCGATGGTACTTCAAGCGGAAAAACAAGAAGATACAGAAGTTCATATACGACCTCTTTTTTCATCTCTTTTTAAATCCCCAATGAACGGAGCTAAAACTCTTCTTCCTCCTTCGGTGAAATTTCGAGCAATTTCCGGCATTGAACGGAAGACATTGGGCGGAGATAATTATGAAACTTTTTCGGGAAAAACGAAGGATTTATTTTGAGGAAAAGCATTTGAGATTGCCGAGCGGCATTTTAGCGGAAATTTCCAAGTAGTCACGGCACTGCGCACTTGGACGAATAATGTATACGAACTGTCGGTTCGTTAGGACCCGAGCACTCGTATAGCAGACACGTAGACCGTGGCAAAAGTCGAGAGGTTCTCGTAGCATGCGTGGGCGGACGGTGCATTTCACATCGCGGATTGCGGTCTTTGATATTTACGCTAATACAACACTCCCTATCGCGGCCTCGCTGCTCCTTCTCATCCTCCTCCCATTTTACGTTCCCCCATTTTTATTCTCCTATCCCGGCTCGTAAACACGGCTCTTCCTCGTCCGCGCCGACATATTTACCCCCGCACCGTCCCTCCACAGCAGTCTTCCCCAACTCCGCCGTGCCTTGGTTCCCCCGAAAATGAAAAGGTTCGCGGGTAATCACCGAAATGCGCGGCATTGAAATCATTATAGAACTTAGCGCAGTAACGAGGAGAGATGATTACTCGTAACGGTGCTTGTGATTAAAATTCAACGGGCGGACAATTCTTGCGGACGTCGATTCTTCGTAAAAATGGAAACGTTGGAAAATGAAAATCGGGATAGGAGCTAGAACGGCCGACGATTATTATTCGTAATCGTAAGTTATTCGTGTAAGGCGATAAGTAATCTCCAGAGAGATCAGCTGGCTGATTTATTCGCTGGCAGTTGCTCGAACATTGAACCTTTTTGTAAGAGCATTACTTCCTTCGTACCTATTTTTCCATCGTCCGCCCACGCGTAATGCGTTTTCTCCCGGTCCCGCTTTCCTTTCTCCCTTCCTCGCCCTTCCCCGCGTTTGCCCCCCCCCCCCCCCCTGCCGGTGCCCCTCCGCTTGTTATAAATCGTAACACTTATCCGTGCGTGACCTCGGCAGGAGAGTTCAGCCGAGGCCTGCGTGGCTCATTGTTAGAACGCTCCTGCGGGATTGAGAAAAAAAAGGAAAAGAGGAAAAAGAAGGACCGGCCGACGAAAGATCTATCATCAATAGATCCCCGTTGAACGATAAAGCGCGAACCGTTCGATTTCACCGCGCGTAAATCTCGCCCCGGCCGCGGCTAATTAATGGGCTTTGTCAGCCGGTACAAGTGCAAGTGTTTCTACCCGGCATAATTACGCGAACGCACCCGACGAGATTGCAAGTTGTCCCGACGGGGAAAAACGCCGGGAATAGAAAGGCCACGCGGGATATTGAATCCACGGTTTCATCGGGCCAACGTGCCTCTGCGTAACTGTTAAAAATCTTAATTCGCGATTTACGACGATAATAAATAGCCGGCCATTTATATTATACGTCCGCGGGAGACCACTCGCGCTCTTGCGTAATACCCGGGACTTTCCCGTCGCGCTGGCTATTTTTCATTAGTTTAACAAATAATAAGAAGGTACAAAGTCCTAGCAATAACTCGGTAATTGGCCAGTTTATTAGCATATAAAGTTTGTTGAGAAATACGTGTGTTGTAAGGCATTGAACACAGCTTACACAAGTTAGAAAATAAGGTCCATTGGAGGAGTAAGAGTGACAAATACAATGATTCGTATTAAAATTTTTTCGTTTAAAATGTACGGAAATTTTACATGAAATCGTCGTCTTTGTTAATTCGATTTTCTTAATTTCGCATAATGCACGAAAAATCGTTGAAAAGGATCTGCGAAAGTTCTGTTGGTCCTTGAGGGTATTTTCCAGGGAACTTGAGGGCAACTTAATCCCTCGAACGGCGGTGACTTTTTTATCGAGCGACGGAGATCTAGGAGGAAAGCGTAGGTGCAGTGAAAGATCGCAACGAGGCCGATAAGTCTCGCGTCAGTCATCGTTGCGGGTTTCCGTGCGCGCGCGATAACACCGCCCGGGCCACTTTCCGCGGAGAGCAAAGGGGAAAAAATGCTACCTCGTACAATGTCTATCTCAGATCTGAGAGGCTCTACTCCCAGAGAGAGAGAGAGAGAGAGAGACGGGGCAGAGGGAAAAGAGAGATTTTATATGCCATCGCATTTGTCTTGCGCGAAGCTCCGCCGATCCTGCGGGCGAAACACTTTGCATGGCCGGAACAGTAACGACAGTAATAATTCTGTCTCTACAACGACGTAAAAGGAACGAGGACTCGACGGAAGGACGGACTCCTGCCGTTTAAGGAAATATCGTGAAACCTTGGCGGAAAAATTGCTGGGTAAAACGAATTTTAACGACTCAGAAGGCATTGAATCTTTCCACTGTTTCATCTTGCTCTTGGAATTTTGTCGGTCGTTAAAGACAATGTACAGTACAATTTTCGATAGTTTCCTAATCAATGATTTTCCAGTAAAATTTAAAACTTCTTCCGCAGTGGAATTATCAGTTTCTTGCCATCTTGTGATTTTTCCGGAAAATTTGGAATGTTCAGTGACACACAGCGATGAGTCGGTCGTGAATTTTTTCGTGTTTCTGCAAATAGCTAAAAGCTAATGGTTGCGGACAATTGCGAGTTTGTCGGCCCTCAAGTATCGTTTTCGCCGTTGAGCGAAATACTAGGCGGACACTTTGTATGGATGAGACAATAACAGTGGCAATAATTTCGCCCCCGTTATGAGCGCGAGTGTAAAGTGAGGGGAAAAGGAAGGAGAGCGGGCCTTTGACTGTTGCTATTCTTACGCGTACTGCCGCGTGTTTAATGGCGGGGAACAAAAAGCCCGACGGTACAAGCGACATGTTCCGACAAAAGCATCCCAATTACAACGACCAGGCTACTGACTCTCTTCCACGGCGGAATGTTCCCCGCAGGAAGCAAAGGAGTCAAAGATCCTTTATAGATGGCTCTATACCAAGGTTTATTCCAAACCACTTCCGGCATCGAGCTCATCAATATTTCCGGCAAATCAATACCCGATGAACAAGTAAAAGAAACGTGAAAATTGCTCGAGATTCTCCGGAGAAATTTAAGGATTTGTATTATTGATTGTTCGGGAAGTCTTAATTCCCCCACTTCTGATCAATCGTTAACGACTGAATAAATAAACATCTGGTTAGGAATTATGATTGGAGAACCGTTGAAAATTCTCGGGAGGAATTCAAGATTCGTTCTGCTTGCTAATAGTTCAGGAAGTTTGAGTTACTCCGATTTTACGCTGATAAGAAATGTCATTCTTGTCGACGTTGTTGAGCAACTGTGTCTGATCGGACAATGGTTTAGATGAAGTCGTTGTTGGAGCTGCCAGGAAAAATAAGTTGCCGAGTCAGTCTTCCCACCTGGCAAACCGGAAGCCACTGTCAGGCTCCTCGTTGCGCGCGCAAAATGTCAAAAGTGATACGCACCGTGCGGATTACTCGGCCGTCACGGTTCGCCGAGACGAAAGATATTGTTATTTCGTTTGCCGTTTCGCCCCGCCGACCACCGACAACCCGACGGACGAGATCGCTGGAGAAATCGTCGAGAATTAATCGAGCATTCGCTAACCGATATACGTCTTATCATTACGTTTCCGAGATTACATATCCTAGATCGTCGAGACCGATTTAATGACGGTATTAACATAAGTGTTGACGGGCAGACAAAGTTATCTGTAATTAAAAAAGAAATAAATGACTGAAAATAATAAATCAAACATAAAACTTGTGCCAATTTACTGAAGAAAGCGAATACTGTTAACACTGAGGAATTTTTCTTATTAATTAAATCAAATCTGATCGAGAGAAATATGTAATAAAAATTCAACAAAACTATTCTCACCGTACTTTTAGAAAAGTATTTCAAAAGCTAGTACCGGGAATTTATGAAACTCGTCAATTCCATCGGTTTGACTAAAAATAAATTCGAATTGCACATAAAATTTGTCTACCACTGTACAAGGAGCAAAAGGATATTCTTCACCGGGTTACACGTGGTATTTACGAGATCCGTTTCCGTATTTTCCTCCATTGGCTAACCCTTTTTTCATCCTACGGTTTCTACGTACATTATCCGCAAGCGGGGAGGGAGGGGACGATATATCAAAATATTCCTGGCCCGCGACGGTTTTGGACGGCGCGTAGAGGTGGAGGGGGGGAAGGGTTCGCGATGTTATCTGCGCCGAACGATCGTTAATATTTGATTTTAGTGGGTCGACATGGCCGTGGATGAAGAACGACCGTCCGGGGACCCACGGGGACCGGAAAAAAAATATAGAGAGAGGGTTGAGAAAGGGGAGGTGGGGGGCAGGGCCGATCCTCGTCTCTGGATCCACGCCAGGCCAATAAATTCAGACGAGTTCGGGGGAAAGGGGGGTGGTTTCGCCGTGGCACGTGGTGGATACAGGCTCGGACGTTCCTACTGTCTCGTTGCCCTTATTGCCCCCGTCCTGCGCCCTTCTCCACCCCATCCCCACACCCCTCGTCATCCTACCGAGCCTTCTTCGTTACTCCCCGCGCGAAACGCAACGCGCGTTATTAAGCAGCGAACGCGGCGCATGATAAAATACGGCCCTGCGGAAGAATAAAATACGAGTGCGGATTTCGAGGGAAAACGGCGGGAACGTCGCGTCGGGAAACGTAATGCCCGTGGAGCGGGAAAATAAACGACCGATGAACGGCGGATCGCCGGACGGTAATTAAATTACTTATGCGAATAAACTCGGCAAGGATGTATTTATAAACGACCACGGGCCAAGGAATTTCCCGCGAATCTCCCGCTAACCGTTCATTTATACGCGACTTCCGAGAAACGATCGATCGGTATTCGCGCCAAGCATGAAATTAATTAGTCTCAACGACGCACTAGTAGTAGTTCGGATACTTTCCCCCTGGAATTCTTTGGAAATGTCGCAAGCATTGCCCGATGATGTGGCTTCGATTAAACGATTCGCCGAGTTTACACGCGCGACAGAATATTCCCGGAGTGCGTTGGGCAAAATTTGATTGGAAGAAAATACAAAAACAACGAACAAAATTGTCGCCGATGCCAACGAATACATATTCAATAAAATTTCAATGAAATTCACGCTTTCGCGTTAGCATTATTAGCTTTTTTGTTCACGCTCTATTGTATCATTCTTTATTGGGTTTCGCAATGAATTTGTATCATCCAGGGATCCAGAGATTTTTGACGAATAATTGTTCGGCGTGTAGCTGTACGTTTTTTTTCTCGGGGGCGGAGGATTAATTCATTCGTCGTTATCCCGTGCAGGATCGCATAAATTTGCCTCACCTCGCAGATACCGGGGAAGGGGGGAGGGATGGATGGGCTGGCAGCTCGGTGAAACATTCCTTTCGATTCCGCGCAGTCCCCGTCGACTCCGTGACGGTTATTCGGGAATAGGAAGCCAAGTGGAAAGCTGTCGATACGTCGAATCGACGGCCTCGTCTTTTCCTCTCTCACGGAAGAGACTTCCTCCGCGCGATTCCGACTGCCACCGACGCGCCAGTAAACTCAATCAGGAGATTCCATTTACATTTCCCCGAACGAACGTGCGTACACCGCCCGACGACGACGGAGATACGCTCTTTCTTATCCGGCACGATACTTCCAGCGACACTTTTTCTCCGCTCACCCCCTTCCCCCCCTGGAAATGAAGTGTACGTTTCGTAAATACGGGAATAGAATGCAACGCGAGATTCGCAAAGGACGATCAATAGGAGATTAATGTGTCATATACTTCAAAGGCTCCATGTATTTATCCAGCAATTTTGAAATAGTTCATCCTTGTTTAGTTTACTAAACCTGAGGAGCAAATGGAAGCTTAATGGATTGTTCGATACTTATGCTGGGTAAAAAGTAACACGAGAATTTGCTAGGACGATCGATAGGAAATTGGTGTACGAGAACAAGTCGAGAACAGTCGATTTGCATTTTGATTTGTACTTGTTAAAAACCTGGAAAGGAAATGAAGATTTAACGGATTGTCCGCTATTTATAACCGAAAGAAAGCTTCGTGAAATTTCGTCGAAAATTACATCAAGGACGACTGACAAAGAACCGATTTGATTTCAATGCTCGAACCAATCCTCAGCATTTTCTTTGTGAAACCCGCAAATTTGTGAGTCCCACATTCGGTTACAGTATATTTATTAATAAAAGAATTCTTCTGTCCTGAGGAAGCAGTTACCGGCTTTAGTCGGTGTTCGTAAAACTACGTAATCCTCGGCAACGTAATTAGAACATAATCCAGTGGTACTTTGAACGGTGCCAGGCTCGCGGCAGTGCTCGGCTTTAATTTGCTTGCTCGTAAAAAGCGCTTTCTCGTCCGTAACTGGGTAGAAGGCGTTTTCCGGGGAATTAGGTGTGCCCCAAGACCGGCCAGTAAAGCAAAGGGTCGTAGATATATCCGGACGGTTCCGGCGCGACCTCCGCACTTCCGGCAGACGGTAGAGAAAGAGCGAGAGAGAAAGAGAGAGAGAGAGAGAAAGGGTGAAAGTGAAGCGTCCAGGAGTGGTTGTGTCTGCAAACTTTGATTACATCTGCCTGCGGTCCTTTCCTAACCCAATGCCGCTCAAATATAGACGCAGTCTCGACGCCTTATTCCTGGACATCTGCCATACGCCCCGTCCCACTCTGCCCCCCACCTCCCTTCTCCCAATCCCCACCGTCACCCCCGCAGACTGGAGATATTCCGCTTTTAATGGCACTTATCGCGCCTATCGTGCCTCTCTCCCGAATCGATTACTTCCAGCCCATGAATGCGACTTTGAATCATCGTCAAAGCAAGGAAATACCAAAACTCGTCGCTGAATGATGAGTAATTCATCATGCAAGGTCTTAATTGTTGTATTCATTTTGACCAATTTCGAAGTACAACGAGATACTTAAGGTTTATTAATCGATGGTGCGAATGCGAAAGTTATCGGAATTAATATTGTCGTGTTAAATAGATCACGAGGTACTTAAAATTGATGAATATTTCCTACAACGAGCTTTGCTTGTATAAAAGTTTTATGAGCTATGTGAAATTCATTGACAATTGTCAATTTTCGAGACGATTTCACGCGGCAAATATTATTTATCCCCCGGGGGCCTGTTTCTTTGGGAGACTCTTTCCTGTGCCGTCGCTATCCCCTCGTCCCGCCTATCGGATTTGCCAAGTCGGCCCTGCTGGCCGGAAGGCCGTGAAAACCCATGGAAACGTATTTAGCGGACGTGTCTGGGCCGACGACGCGAAAAGTAATTTCGTTAGCCGTTACGTGAGCGGCCTGTCAAAAGTGCAGGGCTATGACAAGGTCCTTCCGCGCGAACGATTGGATTTCCGGCGGGTCCACGTGAAAATCGAGTCACCGACTCGGCCGGTGCCTGACATCGAGCCCAGCCAACGTCCAAGACTGATAGCACCGCACCCCCCCCCCCCCAACGTGCCCCTCTGCGACAAAGTCGCTTTTGTCGTTTCAATTAATTCTATCGAGATACGTGACGACCCAACACCCACCCCCTTATCTTTCGGCTCCCCTCATTCCCTCACTTTCATTTTCTTCACGGAAACATCGCCGTCGTCGATTACTTTCGTGCTAATGAACCCGAATTCATTGTCGGTGACGTGCGTGCAATAATTTCAAAGAGTTTCTTGACAAAGAATTTGTTGTTCGTTGACTTCGGTGCTTCTGTGGGCAGTTGGATAATTGCTTAGATTTTATTGTAGGTAGGAAAAGTGGGAAAAGTGGGAATTATGTGGAGGGGGGGGGGGGGAGGGGGTAAAAATAAAGCGAGCCGGGAAGATGAAAGGTCAGAAACGAATCTCAGCGAATGACGAATGGCGGTTAAAAGCTTCCTGTCGCTTCTCTTCGACGGGAGTTGAGCTTCCACGAGACTGGTCGAACCTTTTGATCCGGCACTCTCAAAGATCCTCGGACGATCGTCGTTATTATCTTCCGAGAAGGTGGCGAGTTATTTTAATTGAGCGCATAAGCGACCAGCGAGGAAAGCATTAGCGTTCCTGGAAGCACAAATCCGTCCAGCAAACCGAGAACCCCTTTGCTTCTCTAACTCTTTTCCTTTCCGCGTCAAACCCCCGGCTAAACTCTTGTCTGTTTTTCACAAAAAACTAGAATTTCACGTTTTTCTTCAATATTAACAAGCAAGGCTCTGCTCTCAACCATTCACGCTTTTTATTAATTCACCGAAACAACTATCGTTGTGCGAATCTTCGCTAAATCTCCAGCTTCTCGTTCATCATAAAATCGGTTTAAAACGTTGACGCCGAATTGCCTGAATGGGAAATATATTCGAAAAGCGAATACCATTAACACTGAGGGATTATTTTCATTTATCGAACACATCGGTACGAATCGTTTAGGAAAAAGCAATGAAATAAATAAAACCATTGTCGGTATCCTTTTAGAAATATATTTGAAAAGTTTCTCGTTAAATCCCGAGGCTCTCGTTAATCGTAAATTCGGTTTATAACGTTGACGGGGAATTGCCTGCACCTATTTGCCGTGATTTTAGGCCGATTTCTGATCCTTGGAGCCCGTAACGTTCTCCTTAGCCGACACGACGGGAGGCAGGAATCGTTTGAGCTCGTCGGGGATTAATTGAATCACCGGTAAAGTGGATTTAGCGGCCTGAGGGGGCGTATTCAATGGACCTCGATACGATAATGCGATCCACGACGCTCTCCCACCAGCAGTATTTCGCGCTTCATTACGGTATAATAACGCGTGATTAGGCCCTGCCACGCGTAAACCGGATTACTCCGATCAATCCGTTTATCACGGAAAAACGACACCTTGGGAAAATCGAATTTTCAGCCACGACATTAAGAATTAACGGAACAGTACAGTCATTGAATACACGAATACCCCGAAAATGAGGTTTGCTGGATTTGAAATGTGGAGAAAAATAGTTCATTTAGCGTGAGATTTATAAAGCCTTTTTCGTGTGGGTTTGGCTTATCGAGTTTTCCGTCCTGACTTTTCTGTCAGGTAAACGAAATACCGTAATAAAAAAGGAAGGCATTTAATAAGGCCTTAATAACTTCTCAAGGGAGAGAACAGACGTCGGCTGTATCAGACGTCTGTCTCCTCATTTCGCCCTCCCCCCTCCTCCTTTTCTTCCCCTTCCTTCCGAGGAACCCTGCGGTGAATTGGCGCATTTTCCAGTAACGGCTGGGAACAACCCTTTGGACGATCGACCGACGATTTCCGGTCTTCCCCAGCCTCATCCTTCTTCGTCCGCCAACTCTTCTTCCGGCGTAAACGTGCTCACTGATTTCATCGATCATCCTGACAACAGAATCAATGAGATATACCTCACAAACTGTCGTGTTAACCGAACGGGAAAATAAAGCATGTACGAATAACAGAGACAACTCATGCGGGACTTTGTGTACATTTCATTAGGAAAAAGAGAGTTGTGACGTTGGTTTGAAATTTTTTCTTTTCTTTCCGTTGCAGAGACCTACAGGGCAACAACATATCGGTGATCTTCAAGACCGACTTCGAGGACATGGCGACGCTCCACGTTCTGTAAGTGTTTGAAATTTCCCGCTAGTTTGCACGCAAATATCCCAATTAATCGCTAATGAAAAATACGAAAGTGGTAAGAAAATGGAGCCAGTGTCCAGGCCTCGTCGACTTTCGACCATATTCTTGTTTTCTTTTCCGTCCGTCAGTTTTCCTTTATTGTCCTACCTCCGCGTATGAATATTCAAAGCACCGAAGTTCTTGACGCGAGTTCATTAGCGACGATGACATCGAAACTCGGCGCCGTCGTCCCGGGAAGAAGGACGCGAAGAAACAAACTCGCCGAACGTTAAAATACATGGTTTCCCGGCGGACGGGCATAACTTATAAATATGCAAAGACGGAAAAGTCGACAGCTCGTGAAAAACCGGCGAGAGTGTAACTTCCTTCGTTTCGCGATTAACTCGTTCCCCGACGACCATGAATTCATTTGTATCTCTTAACACTCTCGCCCATATTTCCCTCATGGACAGGGCTCCAGACTCGCCAAGTGGGACGAGCCGAATAATTTACAGCGATTCGACGTTTTTGTCCCCCGTTATCTCACCACTTCTACTTAACGATATGGCAAGGAATAATCGAAATTTTCTCCAAATCCCTCGTCTACAAGTTTTTCCTTGAATTACGTTTCGCACGGTTCTTAGAGTTCTCGTGAAATATTATAGTTTTTTAATTTCTCGCTAAGTTCTGTATCGTTGTATTATCACCGGCCAAATGGGTCAAGCTAAATAATTCCTTCGACGTTTTTCGACCCTTTAATTTCCGAACCTCGCATTAACGAAACGGCTCAAAATTATTTAGATTTTCACGGCATCCAAGTTTTTTCGAAGTTTGTTAAAGTTGCTGCAAAACAGTGTTTTAAGTTCTCTTTATTTCTGTAGCATTGTATTGACAAGTCGTGAACTATTTACAGGCTGCTGTCGAAGAATCAAATACACACGATCGAGCGTGGAGCTTTTCAGGATCTGGTGGGCGTTGAGAAATTACGTCTGAACAACAATCAGATCCGTCACCTCCCGGATCTTCTGTTCAGCAACATGATGAACCTGAAACGACTGTAAGTAAGGCCATGTAAAATTCCGCGAAATTTTTCCCCACGGAATCGGAGGCAAAACTTGAGAAAACTATTATCGCGCACGATCGGCCGATAAATTTTCCACGGACAGTGCACGGCTTTAATGTATCTGTAAACCCACGTATGAGGGGAAATTTCTATTTAGTGCTATAGTAAATTTCGAGCGTCGCGGAAAGCAGCGTCGTATATCAGTTTTACTGGTACGACTTGGTTCAATCGACTGTGATGCCAAATCGAGCGTGAAACACTTTGTCCACAGCATTATGAACCATAAAGTTGCAAAATCTACGGACTCGTTTAAGCCGAGATTTAAATGCGCCGCTTTGCAATTGATTTAAGCACGCGATAAATTCATTCCTTCAGTATCCATACGGCCGTCCCATGAAAAAGCCTGGAGGATAATTAACCATTTATTGAAATGTCCTGCCGCGAAAAATATTGCTTCTTTAGTCATACGTAGTCGTGCTGGGATTAAGTAACAATTTAAGGGGTAAAAGGTCATTCGTATCGTCATTCGTCGCGTGCTTTTCGAAACAGTAATTACGGAAGGTCTAAAAATGCAGTGTCTGTGCGTTAAAAAACTGGTCGAGGCTTTAGGCTAAATGGAAACGACATTTCTTTGCAAAAGATTTCCCCATCTTTTTTCTGCGCGTGACCCACACCGGAAATGGCCCGCGACGAACGCGAAAAAATGTACTTCGCTGAGAGGCCAGCTCGCGAAAACTCGACGTATAATAATTATACGAGAGTTTCTTCGTTCCACGTGCCGAACGAAACGAAACGCGAATATGCAAGCAACAATTTCTAAAAAAAAGGAGAAAGCAAGACATTTTACTTGCTTAAAACAAAACTGTAACGTTTGAACAAAACTTATTCCGTGAGTCTGAACCTTTTTTTCGTCACTTAATTGTTCAAATATTTCGAACGAAGGACAGTTTCGTTGACAAAATGGAATAACAATATTCGTTCGATATAAGATCGACGGTATAACGGGAAAATTCCAACGGGCAATTTGATTAGTCAAAACACACTCCTCCCGCGTATTCCGGACGACCGTTGTCCAGTGCAATTAAAAATGTCATCACACACGGTAGCCAGTGTATTCCGAGCAAACAGAAACCCGGGGAGAAGAGAAACGAAGGGAAAAAGCACATGCTCAAACGCGAGGAACGAATGGAAGAAGAAAAATGCATTGAGGCCAGTGAGAAGGATAGCGCGAGTGAAGGAGAGAGGAAAAAATAAATACCGACATACGCGTACACTTATAGCGTTAGACGCGCTTATACATGAATGGAAAAATACATATACAGACAGGGGTAGTTTGATAATAAAAAAAGAAGGGTCGCACAGGAATGGATAGACATACAAGATGGAAAATCAGAGACGTTAAAATCTAATAATCAAAAATCAACGTTTTCGTGAAACGATCTTAACGATCCCACTTAAAAAAGAAATACTAAACAGCCCGTGGAAGATAAAAATTTCGTTTCTTTTTCAGTTTTCGAAATATCAACTTGCTGCAGCTTTAATTTTCTACCGTGTACATAGTCCAATAATTTCGTGCAGACAAAACACGTCTAGAGAGACAGTCACACGGATGTAGAGACGAGCTTACACAGGCACATTGAGAGGCACGTATAAATCACGGGACAATAAAGGCCCGCGCGAATGTACGAGCCTCTTTTCCTCCGTTGTGCAAGCACTGGCTCGTAGAATATCGCATAAACTTTTCAGACAAACCGTGTCCTACATTCCGTCCCGTACGTGGAAGCTCGACGGCCAAACTCGGCCTGCAAGAACGTCGATCGAAAACCCGCATTCGCCACGCTTAATACACCACCCCCCCCCTCCTCCCTCCCCCGTTCACCGTCGCGCTGTCCTTTTTAAGGCGGATTTAATCGTCGGAAATCGCCAAGGGCAATATACCCCCGCGTTCCAAGGACTCCCGCCGGGGAAAATAACGGTCGACGAAATTCGTTGAGAAGCAATCGACCTAAGAGGCAGGGCGAAAGCCTTTTTCGTGGGAAAAGAAAAAAGTCCTTTCTACGACAGGAAAAAGAGGGGACAAGATTGGTTTGATCAACTTCAGAAGGACCTGGGATTCGATGTTAATGAAGATCTCGCTGTTGAGATGTGTCGTAAATCATCTTTTCACTTTCTTTAATAAGACTACAATCTCGTAGACATAATTTGATGTGTTACAAAGAACTGGAATTTTAAAAACGCAACTGATTGGCCACAGCTTTCTGTTAATCTGATTACGTACCTATATATGGTCATAATAAATGATACGCGATTCATTGAATTCAGCTTCAGAAGTAGCTTGGATTTGATGTTAATGAAGATCTTAAATCGCCTTCTGTGTCCTTTTGCTCAGATTCCACGAGTTTTGGATGTTATGACGCAAGGGTGCATGTTAAGTCTGTACTCCCCCCTCCCCCTTCCCCTACCCCTCGCCAGGCCTCTTTTCCACCGCATTCTCGCCGATCACGAATCCCCAATCAATCCTCGTTGCACGAACGCCGCGTACAAAAATAAAGCGTCTGGAAGCATCGCTGGCAGCACATGCCGCGTGACTTTATCGCGATCGAACGACCGTTTCCGGTCGCCTCGACGCTCGATCCACGGCAGCTGCCACTCGATAAGTCAAAAACTACGGGGCCAGAGACGCGGGGATTCCAGAGGGGGGCGAAGAACGAGAATATGAACGATGAGGCCTGGCAGAAAAAAGAACACATGAAGGAACGAGGAAGAAAAAATGAAACGTTAAAATCTGACGTCTCCTTAAACGACAGTTTGTTGAATCACTAATTAGAAGGGGCTAAGAATGTGTCCGGGTAAATGAAATCTCGATCAAAATATGCACGTAGAGAAGAGCAATTAGGGCGAGTCGTGTGAAGAATATTTTCGCCGATGAGAAAGAAAGGCAAACCCTAACGTCTTTTTAAACGTGAATTCATTAAATTACTAATTATAAGTGGATAAGAATATGCTGAGGTAAATGAAGCTCCGATTAAAGCTGGCACGTGAAGAAGAGGAATTAGGGCGAGCCGTGTAAGGATTATTCCACCGGACGAAAAAGGAGGACCAAGTCTAACGTATCGTTAAATTTCAATTTGATGAAATTACTAATTAGAAGCGGATAAGAATATGCTCAGGTAAATGAAGTTTCGATTAAAGCAGGCACGTGAAGAAGAGGAATTAGGGCGAGCCGTGTAAGGAATATTTCGGCCGATGAAAAAGGAAGACGAAGGTTACGGAGGGTCGGTAGAAGGAGAAGAGGAGAAGGAGAGAGGTCGAAAATAAAGGAGGTGGAGAAGGTTCATCTATCATCCGGCAAAGTGGGCAGACGGACGGCACTGGAAAGTTCCCGTCTCGTCTTCTCCTCTGTGCAAGGCACACACAATCTCCGACGGGCCCGCGGAGATAAGCCTCGATCGAGCGTCTCAACAAAAGGACGTTTTACAGCCGCGACCTCACGGCAGATTCTCACGAGCATCCGGTCGCCCGATAATCCTTCATCCGGCGCGGTTTGTAAGCCGGCAGGAAAGTCGACGGCCAAACGCCGCCGGATAAACGTCCACTGACACTTGATACGAATACCAGAAGTCTGATCGATAGGCACGATTTAATCGCTACACGAGAAAATGCCTAAAAAGAAATTCCCAAGGACCCGAGGGGCCCTCCCTGTCGAACGCACGAAAAAGAAAAATGTCGAACAGCTACTCTCGCGACGAAACAGGAACAAACGGTTGAACCTTCTTTTTTGGGATTATCCAACGATGTTTACATGGCTCGACAATCTTTACGTACCAACAGGTACTCGTTAGGGTAATTTCCCAGGGACAACTATCGGTTTAAGAATTTTGCAATGACGTTGCAACCTTAGACGAGATTTCACATTTCTTAAAGACTCTTCCCTTTATCGGAGAATCGCTGAAGAATGAGCGTTTAGCAATCTTTTAACTGCTGCGATATACGACGCGGTCTTGTTAGGGATAATACCAAGTCAATCTTCCCGGGGCGAGTATTATTTCAGCACTTTTGCAATGGCGTTAGAATCGATCGCCGTGGCTTTCGGACTGGGCACGTCGGTCACGAGCAAACGAAACGTGTTATTAACCCGTCGCTACAACGGAAAGAACAAGATGGAGGGTGGGGGGAAGGGGGTAGAAAGGCGAGCGTGCGGTCGTGTGCCGAGGAGATGGGAGATGAGAGTCCTCGGTAATAAATGCTTTGACACAATGGAAAGGGGCGCGTACGCAACTCCGCTGATTAGTATCGCCTCGTCCTCTGGGCCTTCGAAACGCGATACATACCCCCCCTTTGACCCGAGAAACGCGCGAGCTTACGTGCCGTAATGACGTCTATCCTCGACCCCTTCGTGCTGATTATACGCGACCCGGATCCTCGATGATCGCCCATCTATTGAGCCTCGCGGTGCAACCGATAAGCGCATAATGCGGCCATTGCATAACTGGTTGTGCATTAGAAAATGTGGCCGCCGGTACACAGAGTGGGAATAAAAGTTGTCGGTAAATAGCGAGTCAGGAAACTGCCGGATTTCGCCAGGGGTTTCTTTGAAATCCCATTTTCAACGGTAACCGGATCAAGGTGGGGGAATAATTTTCGACCGTTGTGCGTTGCCGACTTAATCCCCCGGCCGTGCGAAGTCGCGGTGTTGCTTCCAATTTCGGAGAAGACTGCGCCCGTGTAAGACAATCCCGGTAATCTGCAGCAATAGGTACCGCGGTAATCTCATGGAAATGCCGTAAGGCTCGGCCAAGCGTCTTTCGCTTGCCGAGTAGCAAAAGGGAACTAGAGGAAAACGGAAGGACGATCCAGCGGCTGAGTCCTCGTCTTATCCCCCCAGCTTATCGCTTTGGCCCAGTAAGCGCAAACCGTTCGTGCGAAATAAGAACGAACGGAAAAGAAAAGGAAAAACCGGGGAAAAATAAGGAAAGGGATAAAAGGTTCAAAGAAGTAGATCGGTAGTCTTCATTTTACAACAAACTCGAGTAATAATTTTGTAAAAATATAATCTTAACTTTCAAACGCTAATGTTTACATTAAGAAATTGTTTTATGCTTTCTTTTATGCTAAAAAGGACATTTTGTTTAGTTTCTTAATAGACACAGTTTTACGGCTTTTAATAATTGCAAATTGAGGTAAAATTAGCAGTATTTGGAAAATCGTTGAATTCCTGCTGATAATTGACGACAGGACATACGTGATTTCCATGTCCCTGTAGTTCTCTGATTGTTGGCCGTTAATTCCATCGTCAGCGAGTCTGGCGTCTCTCACGACCTCTCGGACGGTACCCGGCGAGCATAATTACAGATTGCTAGTTCCTCGCCGATGGACGGTCAATGGCGAGCCGTGCTTCGCAGAGCCGCAACCTATCATCAGAAATGCCTGGTTAACTCGTGCCCCAAGAAGACGACCGGGGAATCCCCGAGAGTGTCTTGAAATTCCCAGAGAAAGGGGGGAGGGGGCTCTCGCGAGCGATATTACAGCGACAGACGATGGCACTTAGGGCGATTAAGGGCAATACAAATGCAAACCTTGACGGGACTAACGATCGGAAAGAGCAGTGGAAACACGGAAAAAGGGGAGAAATGGTTGAAGGAAAATTACGCGTTTACGTTTCTCGCGTGGTTATCGGAAGGGTTGAGAATTATACGCGGGCATCGCGTGGAACAGCGCGACTCGTCATACGGCATTGAAAGGGCAAAAAGTTAGACGAGAGTCCATGGAAACGGTGAGTCGTGCAACGACCAACCGAGAAGAGGTCATAACCACCCACCTGACACCCGACTCGCGTGTGTCCGGCACGTCCGCAGAAGTAGAATCGACTGCACAGGGAAAATTCTACCGTCTCACAGCGGTATGAAGTATAACCCTACCCCCTCCCCGCCACGGCTTCACCCTCCTAGAGAATCGCTAAGCACTGCCCCGCTGAATAATTGATCGACAATGTAGGACGAACTCGCGACTCAGCCCTGCTGTGACGAGTTCCTTAGCCGCCGGAAGTCGGTCGGCTAGACACCGCGAAAGGTCGTGAGAAAGACGGCGTTCAAGTGAAGGAAACTTTGAAGAACAATCGCCAATCAATGAAATTAACAGAAAAAACGTGGCTCCTGTAGAATCCTTTTCAAACGGCTTTTTCATGTGTTTCACTTAAGACAGTTAAGAATGATTGTTCAGAGAATTGACATAAGTATTCGAAGGACGATCAAGGTACTGAGGATAATTTTTGATAATTTCCTGCAAATTTCTATTAAACCGAGGAACTTAGAAATGGTTGCAAGTGATTTTTTTAAGGAATTTGTGCAGGTATTTTAAGGATACAGGCGGGTAATTTTAGGATAAGTTCTCAGTTTCTCCTGGATACGGGTCTACGATCCAGCAAAGTTTAACGGTTCGCCGGATAAAGATAAACATGGACGATTAAGTGTATGGAAGTTGCGGCGATAAGTCGTGTATACCGAAGAGTGGCTGTGAATTAACGCTTGTCGTTGGCTTGTTGCAGAGACCTTAGTCACAATCAGATCGCGACGATCGGCCCGAAGACGTTGAGAGGAGTCTCCGCGCTACGGCACCTGTAAGTATTTTCTCCCCTTTCCCCCCTTCCTTCCTTCCTCGCTGACCAGCGTGTCGCGAGAAATCGCGTAGGATTATGTAGACTCGGCCGGTTTAATCGAAGAGTCGTGTAGCCGTCTTTCGAGAGTGATTTCAATTAACGCTCGGCACACGCCGTGTCCCCCAGTTTCCGGCGAGGCAAGTTTAAGCCAACCGAGCCGGATGTCACGGCTAACTCCGACACGACGGTACCGACTCGATGGGCCAACTAGTTTCCTAGCCACTCCACCGTCTCAACCCCCCCCCCCTCCTCCCACTTTCTCCCTCCAGCACCTAAAAGTCAAGTTTAACGCTCACTCAGATGGTCCACCTTTTATCCCAAGTTCACGCATGTCAACACGGTCGAAAATAAATAAACAGATCACACAGAAGTGAAGTTTTTCGTGGAAGAAGGGAGTTTGGGATTAGCCATCGTTTTCTGAATTTATAAGAACACTTTGACCCGCAGGTTGCTCGATAATAATGTCCTAACATGCATCGACGAGTCATCGATAAGGGAGCTGAAGGATTTGGAAATCTTGTAAGTACAACAACGGATCTGTTTGTCTCTTAAATTATATCGAACATAGCTTTAACGGTGACTTTTAATTCGGTCCTGTTATTTTCATCTATACCCGGTGAATTTGGAGATGCAAATTATCTCTTGGAATTCGTTTAAATCCGGTTCGAAGGATTTTCGGGGAAATCTCACTGGGTTTTTCCCGCAGGATGTTGAACAACAATAAGCTGACGAGCCTCGGGAAGGAGATGCTCAACGGTCTTTCGCATTTGCGCACGTTAAAGCTCGCCGATAATGCGTTCGCCTGCGATTGCCATTTATCCTGGCTCTCGAGGCATCTCAGAAGCTATCCGCGGCTTGGTCAACACGCGCGTTGCTCGTCTCCGGCTCATCTCAAGGACAAGAACCTCGTCGATCTTCAGGTAACACCGCGCCAGAAATACTCCACTCCAGGCTTATTTGTTGAAGCGCAAAAAAACAGAGATCGACTTACAACAGATCCTTCGAACGAAAAACAAATGGCACAAGGACACACAGAATTAGCCATTAACCATCGGCCAATTTCCTTTATTTATACCTCTTCAGACTTATTTGTTCTAGGGAAAAAAGAGAAATCGACCTACAACAGGTCCTTTAAGCATCGGTGAACTTTTTTTAGACATTGAATTATTAAGACATTGAAAACGTAGTAAGGAGAAACCGTTTAAGCGGCAATTGTAGTTCCTTTTTAGCGTCCATTTGGAACGGTTGAAGCTTTTTCTGTTTTACTGACGTTACTCTGCGGTTTACGGGAGTCGGTGGATAATATAGTCGCTTATTTTGGCGAATCAGGAACACGAGTTCAAGTGCTCCGGCCTGGTCGAGCGAACGGGATCGGAATGCAGCGCTGAACCGCAATGCCCGCATCCCTGCAAATGCGCCGAAGGTATCGTCGATTGCCGAGAGAATTCCTTGACGAAAGTGCCCACTCACTTACCGGAGGACACCACGGAATTGTACGTACAATCGGCAAACATCCCAAAGCCAATCCCCTCAAATCCACTTTCTCGTCTCCCACAACTTTTCCTCTTTCTCCGCCGCGTTAAATCCCTAACCGTGAAAATAATAATAATAACATTTATTAGTGGCAAGCACCCTTCTTTTTACAAGGATTACAGGAAATAAGATAAAACTAGACAAGAGAGTGTATGAATTAAATGAAATTAAAACGAAAATAAAATGAACGAAGAGACTACTACGACGATGTTTTATGTTTATAGAACATAATGCTCCGTGTGTATTAGTTCGCTGATTTCTTCGACTTTGACAGGAATTCTTTTTCCCCGGGATGATTTCGCGTTGAATAAGTTCCCGGTGGCCTCGTAACAATTTCAATTAACACGGCATGTGTGTCGTGGGAGCGATCAAACAGACGAACGAATCTCCGTCAAAGAACGAATCGTGCTAAACTCGTCGGGTCTGACGCTCTTGCGAATTACGGGAATTCGTGAAAAATCGATGAAGAACGGACGGTCCGCTCGGCAAAGCCTCGTAATTTTCGATCGGTCAACAAGGGGTGAGGGGGAGAGGGGGAAGGGCTTTGCATAATGCAAGATCTTCCGCAGGAAAAATAGGAAAACTCGAGCAATCGCTTCTCCGCCATTATTTCCCTACCTTCGCCCTTATGAACTTCTCCTTCGATTCATCCTTTTTCTGTAATTTCTATTTTACACGGCTTTACTTATCCGCCATTATTTCGTGGCCGTTTGCAGGCGGTTGGAGCAGAACGTTATTACGGAGATCCCGCCCAAAGCATTCTCGCCCTACAGAAAACTGCGCAGAATGTAAGTGAATATCGTTTTAAAAATGAGCATGTCCACGTTAAGCAGTGACGTTGGGAATTTATGCAAGAAATTTCTTTCTCTCACAGCGACCTCAGCCATAATCAAATTAAAAAGGTGGCAGCCGACGCGTTTCACGGTCTCAAGTCGCTGGAATCTTTGTAAGTTTATATAGTACCTGTCAGGATTAAGGAACGATAGATACAAAAGAATTTGTGGAACAGTTTAATGTTACATTTCGTGAACACTGTCGAAATAATATACTTTTTGTTTTCTTTAGAGTACTTTACGGCAACAAAATTACCGAACTGCCAGCTGGATTTTTCCAGGGACTGACAAATCTTCAGCTACTGTTAGTAAAATGTGTCAATTGAAATAAATTTCTAGAAATAAAGGTTTATTCCAAGCGATAGTAACGGAACGTGGAAAACAATGATTTATTTTCAGTTTGCTGAACGCCAACGAAATTTCCTGTATAAGAACAGACCAGTTTCGTGATTTAACCAGCCTAACCTTGTTATCGCTTTACGATAACAACATCAAAAGTCTGGCTAATGGAACCTTTGCGAACCTGCGAAGCATCAAAACATTGTTAGTATCAAAGAGATATAAAAAACATAAAAAAAGCTAATTGAAACAGAATTAAAAGATTACAATGAGTTTATCATATCACTGTAAATTATTCTGTTATTCCTGTTCTAAAAGTAAAGTCGTAAATCATTTCGCAGACATCTGGCGAGAAATCCGTTCATCTGCGACTGCAATTTGCGTTGGCTCAGCGCTTATCTTCACGAGAATCCGATCGAGACTTCCGGCGCGAAGTGCGAGTCACCGAAGAGAGCGCAAAAGCGGAAGATCGACTCGATGCGGGACGACAAGTTCAAATGTAAGGGTAAGCACGATTCGATTTTTCCGGTATCTCTTACGTATATCGACAGGACGGTAGCCACCCAGTAGGTCCTTTCATTACACCGGAAATTACGAGCAATCGTTCCCCGCTCAATCCCCTCCTAGTCATTCGTTTGTTCTTCAAAAAAACAAACTTAATACAGGAAAAATCAAGTCTAATTTACCGCAACAAACACAAAGATTGCAACGTGTTTTCTAATCGAGGGTAGGTATTACGTTTTCCTCCTTTTCTCAATTTACACAGGAAAATTCGATTTTCTTGTCCCCTCGTCTTCTGGTCTCCATTTTATGTTTCCCATCGTTTCTTCTTGTTCGGCTTGCGCGTCTGGCCGATGTATGGCTCGTCTTGTAAAATTCCTTGATAAATGCACGGCAGTTTGTACGGTGCGTGTAATTGCCCATGGACTATCGGTCTTTCTCCCCGTGAGACCCACGGAACCGCCCGGTGAGTACACGTATTTATACGGCACCGTGATATTATTACTCACACCTAGCCGCGGATACGAGCAAGAGCTACCTCCTTTACGCGTGTTTTATCTGCAAAGATAAAATTCGCCAAGGGGAAAGCCGAAGGGTAAATGCCGTCTCCTCTAATAGCACGCCCAGCATTCATCTGTTTTTTTCTAGCACAGAACGAGCGAATGCAAACATAAGTGTATCGCGGTAGAATTGGAAAATACGAAGCTACATGATTAATCCTTTTTCATGAATTTTACTTCACAACGTTCGAAGAATTATGAATACTTGAAAATCCTCTGACATCTCGCGATGCGCCGGACATTAATATTTTTTAAACAGTAAAAACGTTCCAAGTGTAAACCCATTCGTGCACTTGTTTCTCCGTGAATTTTGCGGCGCAGTATCCGGGAAATTCCGCGGAAGAAATTGTCAGTAATTTCGGCGGCGGCGACAAACAAATGAAATGGGAAGGCTAATTGAAAAACTGGCAGGGCCAGGTTTTTTTCCCGAAATATCGGGGAATTTTCGAAACCATTTCGTTGCCGTGACGAGGGCGAAAGGGTTGATGGAAATTCGGGGAAAACCACGAGCGCTACGGGACCAGGCGGAAGGGTTGCACGGGAAAACCCGTCGAATGCAGTTTTACGCGTCTCGCTGCACTTGCGACGGAAGGATGCATAATGCCGGCAGCGAGGGGAAAAAGTGCCGGGAGGATGGGAGAAAGTGGAGAGGAATAAAGGTCCTGCAGGATAACGGGCCAGAAAAGTTTTGCCCTCTTCGTATTTATCCGCGCTGCACTCCGCCGCGGGATAATCCGGAAAAATGGCGGGTCCCGCGAGGGAGGAAGACGGAACAAGAGGTTGGGGGGGGGCGGGGGGAGGACGGAGGGATGGTAAATGACGCGGAGGAATAAACATTTTTCGGAGCACATACGGCCGCGCTTCCCGTCGACCGTAAACGGTGCCACTGCATTTCCGTCTCCCCCCTCTCATGGCCCCACCTTTCCCTACGTACCCTTTTGTTTCCGCAAATGAGAATTTACACTCTCGTAGGGCGTAAAACTTGAGAACAACCCCCGTGGCCGCCGGGGCTCGGGTAAAAATTTACGCCCAGCCCCGACGTTCCCGCGGAACCCCGGGAATTTAGCCGGGAAATGCGGGCGAAAGGGAAAGAAACGTTTCCAGTCCACTTAAGGAATGCTATTCCGCCGCGGTAAATGCACCTCCGCAGTTTCCTATCGACCCGACACACGGCTCGCTGTATTATTAGCGGGAAATGCCGACCGCGTAAAGCTCGTTTACTTCGCTCATACGTTTCAACAATCTTTATTACCGGCCCACTTATAGCCGCAGGAAAAGCACTTGTACGTAAATCTCGTAGGATTATTTTCTTCGAATAACAGGGATTAGCGCGACGCCACGAAGAATCGTTTCATAGGAATTAAAGAAGAAAATAAATTTAACTTTCCCCGAAAGAAAACGGTTTTCGTATTAACCCATTAAGATCTCGCGTGACTCCTTTTAATAATTCCTAAGGGAAGGAAAATCACTGGTCCGTCCTTTCGAAATGGCTCGATATTGGTATTAATCGGACCTGCCGGTTCTTCGGTTTTGTTTTTCACGATAAACAAATCGGTCGTTGGTCCTTATCATGGCCTGTCATTACTTGGGAATAAGAGCGCGTTATCCGCGCTGGTACGTCGCGCCGGGCAATTTATAATGTGGAGCACCAGGCACGATGATAAATCATTTCTGTGGGTCCGTTCATGCATAAACATATTTACGTGTAATACCGACGCATGACGTTAAACACTCAATTAACGTGCGCGCACGTAGCGGCAGGACCGCACGGTAATGCCATTCGTAGTCCATCATTAACGGAAATAATTCATCGCGATACAGCATGCGTTATCGGAATTATACACGGCGGGCGAATGCTCGCGGGGAAATTCGTTCCCCGGCAAGGTAAAAGCGCATCTACCACCTTCGCGAATAAACCCAACGGCAAGAAATGTGCATAAAAGAACAAGGAAATGAATAGAACAAAAGGATGTGACGTAAAACCGAAAATTCATACACCAAGAGGAGTTAAAAGAGATAATTTTAATGAAACGTCGGTGTAATGGTATTTTGTTTCACTGTGAATCAGTTCTGTCTAAAGTCTGACTAAAATGGGTCTTTACTACTGCGCTACGGAGAATAATATTAAAAAAAGTCTATCGATTCATTTTTCGTTCTGCGTCAGGATTATAATCATGTTTCGTTCGTTATTTAAATAAGAATTAATGTCACTCATTGAAACAAGGAAAAATCGGAGTGGAGGAAAAGCAGAGTAGATCAGGCAGGTTTCATTAAATTCGACTGTATCCGAGATTTTTGTTCGCAGGTGATGAGGAACTCTTAACGAAACGAGCTGGCGAGTGCATCCTGCCAGGTGCATGTCCCGCCCCTTGCACATGCAACGGTGCAACTGTCGATTGCTCCAGCAAGAAACTCACGGCAATACCCAGGGATCTACCCATCTACACTTCCACTTTGTAAGTGCAAAACTTCTCGCAATTGCAATCATTATTTCCCAAAAGAAACAGTCTTAAAACAAGGGTCAAATTAAGAAAATATTCTTTCGTAATTTTATTCATAGTTTATTCTAGTGCTATTTTCTAATTTTTTTGGTAAGTTTCTATCTTTAGCTATTCGAATATAATCATTAGTTTTACACCATTGAACTTGATAAATGCATTGAAAATTCGTATTTTATTTATTCTCTCGTTACGGGGCGAGGATTGATTTTCTTGTTGCGAGCAAAGGATTCCACGGGCCGTTAACGTGCGAAAGGCTAATAATTGCCGTGGAAATCGGACGGAATGCCGGCGAAAAGAACGCTAGCGACAAATATTTGTCGACAGTATTTTCGGGAAGTCGCGTCGAATTGGCCGCTCGTTGTCGGGTGGTATATTAAAATATATATCGAAATACGATCGAACGATTGGCGCGCACAGAGGCACTAAATCCACCGAAAAATCCGACGAACCGTAGACCGGATGACGCTGCCGTGGGTTTCCGTGAATATTTCACCGACAACGAGGTGCCAGAGGGGGTCGCGGGGCCGAAGGGTTTCACCGGCGAAAAATTCCAACCGGATTCGATTAATTTAAACGATTTGTCCGGTCGATCGGTTCGGCTGAATGTCGCCCTGTCCCTCCTATCTCTTGGAGAAAAAAAATCGAAAGTCGTGGAAAAAATAGAAACGACCCGTCCGGAACGAATATTAAGCCACCCGTCCAACCAGATAATTATTCCACGAAATATTCACCGGCCAAAACGATACTCGCCAATCTATTCTTACAGTTCGGTAAATGTTATTAATTTTCGTGTGTACCATGAGTTCCTAAATTCTAGGATTCCATGCAAAACGTAACCGCATGTACCCTGTGGTTCGAATGCAAAAAATTTCTTAACTCTCTTAGCAACGATTCTTGGGGTAAAATGTCTCGGACACGATAATCAATGAATTCCTGGTTCTCCACGTTTGCCTTCTGTCGCAGATTACTCGGGAACAACGAGCTCGACAAGATCAAAGCGGACGGGCTCTTCGAGAAGCTGCCTGAGCTCCAGCATCTCGATCTGAGGAAAAACAAAATCACGCGCATCGAGGCAGGCGCCTTTCAAGGAGCTCACAAGCTCACCGACCTGTAAGTCGAGCTTCCACCCACCACCCCGTGCTTTCCACGTCCGCAAACGTAAACCCAACTATCCCGACGTCCCAATAAGCAACTCGCCGAATACCCATGAAAGAAGATAATAACGTGTTGCGTTACTTGCTATAAAAACGAAACATATCTACGAAAAAATAATATCTATGATAAACGTGAATTTTCTGTGAATTCTCATAAGTAATTCGTTTAGTGAGTAGTCCCTTTTGCTAATTAAATTGGCCCACGTTGGAAGTTCGATTCTTGGAGTGTTTGAATTTCGTTTCATACCGCTGAAGAGTACTGTGCAAATGGATGCAACGACCTGCATAGCTTAACGCACGTTCTCGGCTAAAGAAAAAACAGCTTCAGGCCTTGGCGCGCTGTATTACCGTGCGCGTGAAAAATAGCGCTCATCGGCGCGTAAATGTACGTCGTGAAAAAAGGATGGAAACGTCGTAGGTCGCCGGGTCCCCCCTGTTTTTTCTTTTTTTTTTTACTCCCTTCCCGGGTCTGGTTATTCCGCTCGGAGAAACGACGGGCCTGGAGATGACAACTATACCGGTTTTCCTTTCGCAGGCTTCTGTCGGAGAACAGGCTGAGAGAGGTGCACAATAAAATGTTCACGGGTCTGGCGAATCTGAAGACGCTGTAAGTACACTCCCTGTTTTCACCGCTGTTATTTCTCTCGGGGATGAAACGTAAGAAAGATAAGACTGGAAAACACGAAGAAAAATGGTCCTTGATATGAGTGTGAAAAACAGAAGCAGCGAAGTCCGTGGTTTCAAAATGCGAGCTTCCCACGAATAACGCGGTACTTGAATTCCACGAAATTGCGAATAATACGGTCAAAAATTGCGACAAAAGAAGGTTTTTTTAAGTAAATCCTTGGAATCAGATGTAGAATTTCATGTGGATCTGGACACTTGAATTTCGCGGAAAGCAATTCGCCTAAATCCCATTAATTGTAAGTCTCAAATAACGCTATTTTTCACAAATTTTTCTATCTTTCTTGCACAGGAATCTTCATGGGAATGCAATAACCTGTGTCATGTCCGGAGCTTTCGACGGATTATCTCATCTCCGTGCCATGTAAGAATTTTAAGAAGAAATACAAAATTCTAATGAAAGCTGTACTTAGAACTAAGTAGCTGAACAAATGACTTTGTGTTTTCAGCAATATGCAGGGCAATCCTTTGTCGTGCAATTGCCATTTGGCTTGGTTCGCCGGTTGGCTTCGGAAACACGATATGCCAGGAATTACAGGACGTTGCCACGATCCTCCGCGGCTAAAGGACGCTGTTATCAAGGATATCCCTTACCACGAGTTCAAGTGTAACAGTACGTACAGTACCTCAAAGTAAATGATCCACGAAACATCTGTTATCATCGTTTCCCGTGATAAAAGAAATTAGTGCAAACAATATTAAACCTCTAAATTCGTACTTGAAAAGCAACATTCCATCGAGCTTAAAACTATAATATTAATAAGAAAAGTAATAAGAAATATACGTATAAAGTTATTTCCTTAAATCCCTTCTTAATTTCTCATTCTATATTGTCATTATGTATTTCTTGTTGTATTTTATGCCCTATACTTATTTTAACTAAGTGCCCATTTTGTGTCTGATTACTTGGGGTTGATTTTATGAAGTAAGTGGAATGTTTTGCGTTGATCAGATGACAGCGTTGGCTGCCTGGGCGACGATTACTGTCCTCCTCAGTGCAATTGCGCCGGATCTGTGGTGCGGTGTTCGCGGTCTCAGCTGACGGAAATTCCGCGCGGGATTCCACCGGAAACGACCGAGCTGTATCTGGACGTGAACGACATCAAGACGATCCAGCCGGAGAGACTGAACCACCTGAGGATTCTTACCAGACTGTAAATAAAACACGGATTTTTCGTCTCACGCGCCACAGGATTCCACGATTTCCCAATTTCTTACTCTTTTCTCCTTTCAGGGATTTGAGCAACAACCAGATCGGAATGCTCTCGAACGACACCTTCAGAAACCTCACTAAACTCTCGCACTTGTAAGTCTGCTTTCTCTTCCACCGATCTTTCTACTTCCCCCCAAGGGAAAAGTCAAATGCTCACAATTTCACGATTTTTTCCAGAATTATCAGTTACAATAAATTGCAATGCGTGCAGAGGAACGCGCTGGCCGGTTTAAAGTCCCTGCGGATAATGTGAGTAAAACATTGTTGGGCTAAATACAGGAAAAAATAATAATGAATTGCATTCGATTTTAGCTCGCTTCATGGGAACGATATTTCGGTAATCCCCGAAGGAGCTTTCGAAGATCTAAAATCTATAACACATCTGTAAGTAAGGCTAAAAGTAGTAAATAGTAAACTGACTTTATTTATCCATCCTTTGCTAGGCAATTTACACTCTCTTCATTCTTTTTGCTTTTACCTAATATGCTATGAATACTGTACGGTATTTATCGGCAAATCCTGGAAATTTTGATGAACTTTTTAGGGCACTGGGATCGAATCCTTTGTACTGCGACTGCAGTATGAGGTGGCTGGCAGAATGGGTGAAGAAAGATTACGTGGAACCCGGAATAGCGAGATGCATGGAACCCCCTGCGATGAGAGATAAACTGCTCTTAACGACACCCGCAGCTGCGTTCCAATGCAAAAGTAAGTACTGCAGTAACATCCGCGTAAATTGCAACCAGAACGGCCAGGTGTTGTTTTATTCATCGATGTTTAATTCCCTCGAAAATAAACAGTTGTATTTACGCTCTCCCGCGAAGTACAGTTTGCACTGAAAAATAACTGCGGGAAATACCTGGCCGCAATCTGATCGCAATTGTTTCGACCGTGACGATCCGGAACAGAACCGGGTGTCCTTTTGAATCGACGCGAATCATTAAGAGGAATTGAAATTTTGAATCATTCGAATTATTTGAATAAATTGAGACTGCCCAGGCATTCTTTTTTTAAGTAATAAGAATTATTTAATCATTAAAGTGAATAAGTTGATAACAGTTGAAGGTGTTCGGATAGATTTATTTAGTTACTGAACGTTTTGAAATGGACAGTCGGTTCTGGAGCGAGAACGGCATTCGTGGCACGGTGATTTTTTGGTTTCCGACGAGACGCGAAGCGGCAATTACGTCCAGTCTGTTTAGTTCGTGGTTTTTTGGCCCCTGGCAGCACGATACGGTACTAAAAGTGCTCATTAATCGTAGACCTTTCTTCCGCGCAGCCAAGCAACAGCCAGCCGAGGTCCTGGCCAAGTGCGACCTGTGTTACACTTCCCCATGCGAGAACGGAGGATTTTGCGAGGCGCTACCGGACCGGAAATTCCGTTGCAAGTGCGCGCCAGGATATCACGGGGACCGGTGTCAGCATAAAATTGACGCGTGCTATGGAAATCCTTGCCGGAACGCCGGAACTTGCAAAGTACTGGAGGAAGGAAGATTCAGGTACCTAAGCCGATGCTAAGGGACGGTTTAGCCCGTAGCTCGTCGGGTCGAATCCTTAGATTTGCTCGTTCAGTGGAACCCGTAGAAAACCCCATCGGAATATCACCCATTGGCCATTACCATCGCGTACATGTTCTAGCCGAACGCTTCTCTGTAAATAATTCCCTCGCAACTGGCTGCCAAAGAGAGTGGTAAACAGGAAATGCACAAGTACCAGATAGTTTCTGTATCTAGCGGAGGAAATAGATGCCCGTAGGACGTAGGAATGCACGTTTATTTGGAATTTGTCTTGCTGAATGGCCAGGACGAAACACCGAGACCGAAAATCCCATGAATTATGAGGAATTAAAAGGACTTAAGAATCTGCGTCTCGTTGTCTCGGACAGGAGTAGTTTCTTGTGAACGGTAACCGTAAGATCGTGGTAATCGTAATCGTAATACCGTAAAACCGTGCCTGCTGGAGTGAGGGGACATAGAAAATTGCTCGTTGAAATTGGACGATAGGTGTAAAGAAGTAACGAAAGGAGACGGGAACCTCTGCACGAGAGGCCCGATGCGGCTTTTGCGGTTCGATCTCGCGGTTCTTGCGAGGTCGAACGGCCAGCTCAATGTCTCGATTGACGTTCAGTCGGTGTGTGACAGTTGCGACTGTGCTCCCGGGTACGAGGGTCTCCGATGTGAGAGCAACGTCGACGACTGCGCCAACAACAATTGCGCCAACAACGCGACCTGCGTGGACCTCGTGGAGGCCTATCGATGCGACTGCTCCCCAGGATTCATGGGAGAATACTGCGAGGAGAAAATACCCTTTTGCACAAAGGGCCACGACCCCTGCGAGAACGGGGGCCGATGCGTCGACCACCAGACCCACTACAGCTGCGAATGCCCGATCGGCTTCGCCGGCCTCAATTGCTCCACAAACTTGGATGACTGCAGCGATCATCTGTGCCAGGTACACCAGCCACTGTTTTCAAATGTAATCTGTCGAGCAAATTTTCACTGCTACTCTCATATGGATACAGTAATGGCAAAATCTCTACCAATAGCTACGAAGAAATATACTTGTAGATTTACTTTTCTATAAAGAAGAAATATGAATAGGAAATGTACCCGTGTATAACTTGTTATCAATGATAGCTGACATTTAAAATTGAACGCTATATCTAAATTTTCGTCATTCTTCGAGACAGAAATTCCTGAGTGAAAGCAATGCGTTTTAATGTTACAAGCACTGTTTAATGATGGAAATTTCTTGTTCTTTGTAGAACGGTGCTACTTGCATCGACGGCATAAACAATTACGAATGTAAGTGCGCGGCGGAATATACGGGGAGGTACTGCGAAGCTGCACCGTCCACTGCGATGCTTTACCCGCAGACCAGTCCCTGTGCTCATCACGATTGCAAGCACGGTGCTTGCTTCCAGCCAGCCTCCTCCGCCGCGGACTATCTTTGCCAGTGCCACCCCGGCTATACCGGTAAGTTAAGCTTCAGATAACAGTTGGGCAGAAAATAAGAAAAGCTTTTACTGGCCACCGATTAGCTAAACTTATTCTTAAGACAGAGAATAAACGTAATTCCTGATCCTATAAAATAAGTCCTGAATATTTCAAAGAAGAATCTACAGTAATCTAATGAAGAAAGTATCCACTCATCAAATAAATGATTAAGAATTTGCTTAACGACCTAATGGTGGAAAAATCCAGTCAGTAAATTAGTGAATTGAGAGACGGTTTAACGACCTTATGAAGGATCTGTCTCTTAAGCGTTGAGTGTTGGTGTTTCAGGAAAACGATGCGAGTACCTGACGAGTCTGAGCTTCGTGGACAACAGCTCGCTGGTCGAGCTGGAGCCGCTACGCACGAGGCCCGAGGCCAATGTGACCATCGTTTTCACGACGACCCAGGAGAACGGGGTGTTGCTCTACGACGGGCAAAACGGCGAACACATCGCCGTAGAATTGTTCAGCGGGCGCGTAAGGGTGTCATACGACGTTGGAAATTACCCGACATCCACGATATACAGCTACGAGATGGTCTCCGACGGGAAACCGCACATGGCCGAGCTCCTGGCCGTCAAGAAGAACTTCACTATGAGGGTCGACCGTGGCAAGGCCAGGAGCATCATCAACGAGGGACCCAGGGAGTACCTGAAACTCGTAACACCCATGTACGTCGGCGGCGTGCCACCGGAAGTCGCGAGTGCTGCCTTCACCGAGTTTCACCTGAGAAACGTCACCAGCTTTCAAGGTAAGAACTAAAACCAACAACCTCACGGGCAAACTGTCGAGTGATCGTCAGCAGGAACTTCTAGTAGTGCCACTAATATCCCTAATTGATGAGGTAAATAGTGGTGAAAGTTTTAAGGAAATCGTTTTAATGATAAAGTATATCAAAGGAAGTTATGGAAATCGTTAGAAAAAGTATTGCAGGATTATGTGTATGTATAAGAGTCGTTGGATTTCTTGCATTTTTCAGGTTGCATCTCTGAAATGTGGATCAACCATAAGCTGGTCGACTTCAGCAACGCGGCCAAAATGCATCGTGTAACTCCCGGGTGCACGGCCAACGAGGAGGAAGCGGACGAAGCCAGAGACGTCGTTGAAGCAGAAGGAATTGTCAGCGCAGTGAGCAACAGCAACGAAGAGTCCGTTTCTCACGAACATTCCGGTAAGAATTCACAAGTCATTTACCTGTAAAGAGAAGTACAACAAAATCAGTGGCATATAATTATTACAAGATTTTATAAAACAGTATTATACAAGTAGTGCGTATGTATTCGATTTAAATGATAATAATTCGATTATACGACGATTGGGCAGTTTTTTTTTCGAATTTCGTTGTTTAGGGTGGTTAATGAATATTAAAATAAGCATTTTTCATAGCAGATATTGTCGCCCCGATGCCAGGTGCTGGTACTTCTTCCGACCCTTGCGCGACTAACGAGTGCAAAAAAGGTTCACAGTGTGTACCGTCCCCCTTCGGAAATGGTTACACTTGTCGATGTCAGGCAGGTTGGCACGGACGATACTGTGAAAAAGGTAAGACGATCTTCCCCTACGAGAGGAAATAGTTCTAGCAAGAATTGATTCCTCTGTAATTGAAGAGCGAGAACCGCACTGTCTAGCAGTGACTGATGACCCGAAGTACTTTCTTTTGCAGCACCAACTTGCCGCAAGGAACACACGCGAGAGTATTACAGCGAAAACGGATGTCGAAGTCGACGACCAGTCAAACTGGCCAAGTGCTGGGGAAGTTGCGGAAATTCCTGCTGCCTACCGCGCAAGACTAAACGACGCAAGGTACAACATTGTTAACAACCTCGATTCACAAATTATAAGAAATTAATACAATTAATGACATAACATTCAATCTTTCAAAATTTATAAGGGCAATTATATGTGATAGAAAAATTTTGTTAGACAGGAATTTGCAATTAGTGTTTATTAATTTGATGAAATTGGCGCTTTATGCATGGGATATTTTTGAGCTTAATGAGGTGTTGGGTTCTTTCTTGTTTTTAGGTCCGACTGCTCTGCGCCGATGGCATGCGATACACGAAAGATGTCGACCTTGTCCGCAAATGCACTTGCACTCGCAAGTGTTACTAGCCCAGCTGGAGGAACGTCTTATCGCTCACCCTGAGCCTCGTCCACGCACGTCGAGATGCAATGAGAGCACGAAGAAACCCCGAGATCCGAAATCCTGCCCCAGTTTCAACCCATTCCAACCCCCAGAGAAGCACCGAAGGTCATCCGCAAAAACGCCAGGAGGGTAACCAATATTCAACGGGAGAGGGAAGAGTATGAGGGAAAAACATGGGAAGAAGAAAAAGTGCAACCGGAGAAGATGAGAAAGAATGGAAGAGGGAAAAGTTCGGTGCATTCTAGATAAACTTTGGAAGAAGTGGGTGACTGAAGGTGCGGGCGAAAACTATCGATGGACACACACACAGCCGGCTCAGTGTGATATGTATTATTAAAAAAAAGAAAGCAAAGTATATTATACGTATTATAGGTACGGACTATCGATTACTCGAGCAGTTTAAACGCATACTAGGCATTTTATTCGTATAACGATGGATATGTAGGCGTAAAGGAGGACGAAGGGGAAAAGTCACCGGTGTTCTAACGAAATTCCGACTAATCCATCTCCCAAACCATACAACGATCCTTAAAAACAATCTGGTTCTGCGATTTTCGTAATGATGAAATTTTTGTAAACAGAAGGAACAATTGTTTACTGCTGTCGATTTATTGAATTCCTCCGATAACTCCCCCGGCAAAATATTTATTTTTGTAGTCTATGCGATGTATATTCGGCTGAAGATAGATTAATCGGTGAGGTAAACGCCGAGAAGAAGAAAAGGCATAACGTACGCAGGAAAAATGACGAACGAAAGTTCGGAAGTCAAACATTCAGATACTTTATGATTATTTCGAACATCGAGATTCGGAGATTTTCCACGGCCTAAAACATTTCGTTTCTCGCCTACAAACTGCTAAAACTACGACATGGTTCGGCATTTACCGAATTAAAATCCACTTATCCGCCACATACCTACGACGATGAAATTTTCTACAAAAGCAATCACAGAGTCAGCGTTCAACGACGAAGTCGAGACTTTTTATCTTCGTACGTACTCAATAATTCGATTAAGAGAAAGAAACAAAGGGAGAGAAAGAAAAATAAAGCGCATAATTATTTTATAGACCGGATAAGTTGTATCGAAATTTATACTTGGCCGTTGGTTTGTTCATAAAATATCGTTCGTTTGCGAACTACTTAAAACCGAATATTTATATGCTTATTCCCGTACATCAGTTTAACTGTGTATCTATATATCCTGCAAAACTATTTTGCAGCGTCGGACTGCCAGTATTTAAGACTATTTATTCGTTTTTCTATCTACCGCGAGAATCACCACACTTGTTTGTCCTGTCATTATTTTTCAAAACCTATGAACGTACACTAAGTTTTTCGAGATACTCTCGTCAGATTCCCAGGCTTCATTATAAATATAACATTAAAACATTGAAAGTTCACTGCCACATTTCGTGAAACATTTTGTATGTAAAAAAATACGAATCAGCGTGCGAATTAGCAGAAATGAACATTTACTTTCCGTATTCCAGTGTAAGCTTAACTTTTAACGTATCGTGAAAAGAATCATGAAAATGACATCTTCATAATAAATAAAATTCTTGTACAAATGACCGTAGGACGATGAAAAACGAGAATGCAAAAACAGTATACAGCCCAGACGAAACGAATGATTCTCATCTTATCAATTCTTTCCTTACTTACCATAGTATGTTAGATGTATTATAATGACATAAGTTATGAACATACACGTATAATTTCAGAGTATTAATAAACTCGTAAGTCCCCTATTTCGATTTGTTTATATAGAAGCGAATTAGTTGTTTTGTTTACAAATAAGTTCCACTATAATACTCTTGCGTATATTTTACATTACTCGAAATTCCGAACGAGTCTCAGGACGATTGATCGTTTACGCGAAACATGGGTCACAGTCTTACTGTAAAAATATTATAGACAGAAATACGGTGAAATTGACCAGAAACACCTTTACATAGAATCAAATGGAATTTTTTCAAATATCGCTACTAGAATTACTACGTGAATTACCTAAGACTATTTACTTCTCGACAGTCACTAGTAAAAATTTGGCTAACGTGCTTTTAGTCTATGACAATTTTGTAATATATCTCTATGGCTATTTCCCTATACACCGTTTGATTTCTACGTGTTGATTACTTAAAAACATGCAACAAATACTGCGAGCAGTAGCAGGAAATGGCCTGACCAATCTTATAAAAGCGAAAGCAGTTCTCTTCGTTGAGCAAATGTGACAGTAAAGCTAAACTGTACCGGAATGAGATATAGCTATTGTTAGATAATGAGCGTGTCTGCATTGGACAATAATAAGGGAAGAACCGGGAGTTCGTGAGGCTGAAAAGAGTGTTGGCTGCGAAGCTCATGCTTCCTTCGTGTTTCCTATGCGTTATAAAAGTAGATACACGCGCGCATATTCACACGAAAAAAAGTCTTAATATATAATAATATATATATTTTTTTTAATCGACGAATTAGCGAGTAAACTTTGTATTTATACATATTTTTAGCGTTCGATTCGTTGTACGGAGATTGTCATTACACTTGAAAACGATCGTTTTGTTTCACGCTACGACGGATATGCCCCTTTAAACAACCTGGTTATCTAACCGACACTCTTTTCCCATGGTAACAGAAGTTCGGAGGATATTCGACGGCACTTTTAGAGCTAATCCGACGAGAAAAAGATCCGAGCGATCGAGAGAAAAAGTGCGTGAGTGCAAGTGGAAGCTGCGAATCCCACGAACGACTATTCGTTTGAGCGAATGCCAAAAACAATGAGAACGAATGACGCCAGGATTAAGAGCAAACGAATAGAGTCATTAACGAGACGCAAATAGGGAATCAAGTGTAAATGATACGTTTTTCCGCGAGATATGCACGTTTTACCAAATAACAATGGAAATACTGCATGCCTAGAATAACTATAGCTCTATACATTGTAGCTATATTAAATTAGGAATTAGCGTGAAAAGCAAAAAATGTCTATGTTTATATATAATGTAACAAATCCTCGAATTATGAATACTATTAAATAAATGTATGTAAAGTTTAATCGATATGCAATTTATTCCTAACACAAATTCACTATGAAAAACAAATCTTTTGCGGAGTAAAATATCAATACATTTATTACAATACATTATTTATTACGGCTAAATGTCCACAGAAAAATAATTATTCTTTTAAATAACAACTCCCCAGTCATAATTCTGTAGAAATTGGAGAATTAAGTACGATAATAAATTACGCGAAATTTCTACCCCTTCAAAGTTTACCGCTTTTTTGAGAGTAGAAAAATTTGTCAATCCTGGTTTAACATACGTTTAGAGTGGGGGGTATGTTATTGTGAGGTTAAGTCAAAAGATAACCAATCAAAATACAAGGATCTTGACGTCAATCCCCCACCCCAAGTTTACTGACTCACTTGACAGTCGGATCGTCGGATGGTCGGATCCAAACGTAATTCTTGTCTTAATTTGTCAAGTCTTTTACACGTAGTAAATTTAATTTGATTTGTTGTGCGTAGCACTACTTTTGAATAAATAACATGAACCGGCTTTTTGGACGTGCTAAACCGAAAGAACCACCACCAAGCATTACAGATTGTATCGCAGGGGTAAGATAAGATATTTGTAGGTTATGTTGCATAGTAAAAACTAAAATGTTGACACTTTACTATTGATTTTAAAGTCTACAATATTCAACTGCCTCAAAAAACAGAACCATAGTGTATTTCAAGTTCACACTGTTTTCTTTTGATTTGAAAATTGAATCGTAAGGAAAATAAACTTAACAGGTTGACAGCAGAGCAGACTCAGCAGAGAAGAAAATAGCTAGATTAGATGCAGAGCTCAAAAAATACAAGGACCAGATGGCTAAAATGAGGGAAGGACCTGCCAAGAATGCTATCAAAGCTAAAGCTCTACGCGTCTTAAAACAACGTAAAATGTATGAAGCACAAGTGGATAATTTAAGACAACAAGCATTTAACATGGAACAAGCCAACTATGCCACTCAAACTCTAAAAGATACCCAATCTACTGTGGTAGCCATGAAAGAAGGAGTAAAACAAATGCAAAAGGAATTCAAACACATTAATATTGATCAAATTGAGGTATGTCATATAAATCATCTTTTATTATATATTTTCTGAAACTCTCAAACATTTATTTATCTTACAGGATTTACAAGATGATTTGGCAGATATGTTGGAACAAGCTGATGAAGTACAGGAAGCATTGGGCCGCAGCTATGGAATGCCAGAAATTGATGATGATGAACTTGCTGCTGAGTTAGATGCTTTAGGTGATGACCTTGCTTTGGAGGAAGATACCAGCTTCTTAGATGATGCCATCAAAGCACCTAGTGCACCTGATAAGGAACCTGGTGCAAGTTCTGTAAGGAACAAGGTATATCATCCTACACTGTCACTGCTTTAATGTTAGTAACAATCTTAATTCAACATTGATCTTGACTTTTCTTTTAGGATGGTGTCTTGGTTGATGAATTTGGATTACCACAAATACCTGCCAGTTAACTTTGCTATCCTTCACATTTTAGAGAAAACAATATGATCAATTACTTACAGGTACTCCCAAAGATTTTGCTTTTCTAAAGGCATAGTTTACAAAGCTTTACAACCAGTACTTGTATTTAGAATATTCGATTTACTTCTGTCAAGTTCACAGTTTTGCCACCTTAAGTATAGTCTAACAAAAGTGATATAACACTACTAATGCATATTTTCGTTATTGCTGATAAGAACTTTACCTTTATTGAAATATATTTATGTTACAAACATGTAAAACATAATAAATTGCTGAAACCTTTTGAGAGGTTTGTTTCTAATTTTATATATATATTACACGTATGATTGTGTTTACCTTTAAATTGTTCAATAAAATATCACAGTAGGTTCAGTCTTGGAATATTTATGGGTTTCTGATTTTCTAGTTCCGTGTATTGCTCACATACATTTAAAACGCTATTTTTACTTGCAGAAAATTCTACTTCTTCGAATCCGTGAACTTTTGTATAATGGTGAACGTGAGCCTGAAATCAATGTACCGATTTCAAGAATGGTTTGATTTACGGTCTAAGGTTAAAAAATATACTTTCATGCACCTTTCTCTGATACAACTGATCAAAATGTTGGACAATATTTTTAAACATTAGTTTCATAGCCGATGAATTAAGGAGACATAGTAACGATGTGGAATGTCCTGGAGGCGGTACTGAACATAATCCTATTTTTATAGCCTCCCTGCTCCATGGTGTAAATTTCGCTTTCCTCTGAAATCTAAATTTTAAACATAGTATTGAAATGGTGAAGGTACTCGATTTGATAACGAACAGCTAGTCTTAAAATACATAGCTACTTCTCTATATTTCGAGCCATGTCGCTCATAGAATAATTTCCGCGTGCAATGTATGCAGTTGCTAGGATCTTAGAACTTGGTTGTAAAGGATCTATTTTTATTAATTGATTATTTCGTGACCACACATTTGTGAATGTTTCATCTTTTTGCCTACGACATAAAACCTGTTAGGAACACTTTAAATATTTTCATAATAAGTTATTTACTTCAGCACGTATACCTACTTGTTTTTATGGATGTTGTAGAATGTGGATTCAGTTAGTGTTACAGGGCTAACACTGCTAAACACAAAATGAAGTTTGGGGTAAGGGACAAGATTTGTTGCAAACTCACAGATGTCTGTATTTAAACTTCCAGGAAATCTAGAACCACTATAAATTCAAACATAAAATAGCTCATTTCTATCAAAATGTAAAGGAAATATGCTTTCAGAACATACCTTGTTAAATGAAGAAGCATATTAACCACAATGCTGTTCATGTCATGGAATGGTTTACAGCACATATTATATTTGATTTGATCTACATTATCCCTTTTATTGAGCATAGTATAACATAAGTCTGAGAGAGCTTTATTTTCCACTGGAAATACACATGAAGCATGCTCAAGCAGTTCTTTTGTTGCAAGCAACACATTATATGGTGCTGTAATGACATCATCAGTTCCTGCTGGATAAACGCAAGACACTATCCTGTTAAATCACATGTTATTAGGCAATTGTCATTTCATACTTAATTAAAAGCAATGCTTTGAACTTTGTAATGTATTGTAATCATCCATTATCACAGTACCTATCAACATGTGGATATATTTCATGTAATAAACTGAGAGTTGCAGTTCCCAATCCTGATCCTGTACCACCTCCAAGAGAATGCATAAATAGAAAGCCACCAAGATTGTCACATTTTTCTACAGAATGCCTTATTGTCTCCTCAATTTTTGCTCTATATTCAATTCCATGAGTATAGTAACCTACAGCCCTAAAAAAATGAAACTGCCAATAAATAAGCAATTTCCAGAAGAATAATGCATCATTATTTTTTCTTTTGTATAAAAGATATGTATGGAGCAGGTTTTACCAATTATTGCCAGATCCTGGATAGTTTGTAACTGTACAAGTTTCATCAAATAAATTACGCAGTGGCCCTTGTTTAAACCTGGATACCACACTATCTTCCATATCAATTAAAACAGCCTATGAGAAAAAAATATTACTAACTTTTCCAATATGATTTCATACAATTAAGCCATGTCTCTTACTCTTGCTTTTACTTTTGCTGATGTAAGATCAGTTATACTTTTATAACAAATATTATCTATGGCTTTAGGTACATAAAAAAAGCTATCAAAAGCATCTGAGAGATCAGTCATATGTTTTACATGATCTTTGTGTGTTTTTAGTAAATTTGTACCACCACTATTGGTTTGAATACCATATTCATGTAATGTTAAAGGCCAAAATGCTGATCCTATTTGATTTCCACATTGTCCAACTGAAATTAATGAAAGTAAATAGATCACTTATCAAGCTTTTGATATAATTTATATCTAAAGAATTATTGATTAAAAAACATGAATAAACGATGTCACGGATGCATACTTACTTTGCACTGTTATAAATTGACTCATTTTATTATCATTTGATTTATTATCGTTTGATTTTGTCTGAACGCTAGGTTAATGTTTGTTTACTCTTTTTCCGAAATGCACTGAAATACCATAGACTACTATTTAAAACAATTCGAATTCCCGCTATTTCTATATTTCACTAGTGAAGTTATCGCAGTCGATTATCGCTAAATCAGTTGCCGAGGTCAAATTTCAAACTTCAGTGCCACGTTCAAGATGGTGTAAATAAAGATATTTATTAAAACATTAAGAAATAAATAACAGAAGGATTTGAAGAAAATGCGCAATCTATTGATCTTATCATTATCCGTACTTCTGCTAATCATCTTGAAACATGTTCAGTCAGAACCGGGACATTCTTCAGAGTCGTGTAAGTTAACCTAACCTATGTTACATCACAACAACACCGGCTACACAATTTATGAAATACCACGAATATAATGGAACCATTTGATTCGTGTAGTAATCACTTCTTTTCCTATATAAACAAGAACTGTTTACTTCGTATAACGCAAATAACACATTCGCAATACGGACTAAACAATAATAAGATACAGAAATATTACCATAACCTAATGTATATAAACGTTACAGTACATTTTTTGGAACCAGGAGACGTTGTAAAAAATGACAGACCAGGTTTACGAATATTTTGTCACAATGCTAAATCAAAATACCTGATACATATATGGAGAACTCTTATTGTAAGCAAACTTTTACTTACAGCAAGAATAATATGTTTATTACATATGCAACTTATAAATAAAAAGCAATTTTTAGATGAATTTAAACACCAATTTAGATACATATGATTTGTATGATGGAAAAACTCCACAAGAAGTTAGAGAAAAACATGAAGATAATCAACGATCATGGAAGTTTAATTTATTTGGTACCAAAAGGAGTAAACAGCTGAAAATCAATCCTTTTGATGACACATGTATTGGGATTTTTGTATACCCATTCAATCAGTTTGAATATTCAATGAGCATGACTCACAAAAGTAATTAATTTGATAGTCAAAAAGAGGTTCTTGCAAGATAATTTTTATATTAATTATAATTATTTCATCAGGTGTTGATATTTCAAAAGTAGTGACTATGGTAGTAGGAATGTTAATTTACTTGTTAGCCAAGAGACTAAGTCATAACCCATTATTTTACTATTTATGTGGAATTACTCTTGGAGTGACAACTTCCATTATTATATTAATATATTTTGCTAGCAAATTGTTGCCAAAGGTAAACGTTGGATGATTTTCTATTAATACACATTCTAACATTACACGCTTATTCATCAAATATCTTTTATATATAAAAGGGAAAAGTTATGTACTTGATGGTTGCAACTGGTTGGACAATGAGTTTCTATCTTGCCCAAGCATTGTGGGAAAATGCTCAACTCATAGCAATGCAGTATAGAGAATGGGTGATGTGGTACATTTTAATAACATCCCTTATTAGTTTTGTAATTTGTTATCGTTTTGGACCAGTTACAAATACAAGAACCAAAAAAATAATTCAGTGGTTCCTACAGGTAAATAATTATCAGTCTTACGTGATACATTAACAATATGACCGTAAAATTCTTGAAATATAGATTTTTGCTTGTTTATTTAGATTTCAGGATTAGTATTAGTATATAACAGCAGTTATTTTCGGGAAGCTTCATTTGCATTGTGTGTGATAATAATTCTTTTATATAATTTTCCTATTGTAATGCTACACAAAGGAAGGAAATATTGGTGAGTAAATATTTAGATAAAAATCCCACCAGAGGACAATTTTATTAGAGTGAAACAACTTCATCATTATCATGTAACTTAAAATAAACATGGACAGATTCAAATTTCATGGCATTTTGTTTGACAACTGAAAACCATTGTACTACTAACATCATGTTTTGCAGTTATTAGCTTTCTTAATATGGTGACATACTAATAGAAATTTGTTACTCCAGTGTAACTTTATTTTAAGTTGTACTGTATGTTCTAAATAAAATATTTATACATTCATATTTATTATCTACTATGTTTTAAAAATTTATTTATTTGACATTACCCTCATACTGGACACAAGATTTCAGTTTGAAGTGCAGATTATGTAAAATAGTTTTTTATAATGTCTTTTACCAGGAAAACCATGTTTCCTACACAGAGGAAATTATTAACTGAAAATGAATTCCATAAAGAAGGTGTAAGAGAAACTAGGAAAGCACTGAAGGAACTACAAGAATTTTGCTCAAGTCCCGAATGCAATCCCTGGAAAACTGTTTTACGACTAAGAGATCCTATAAGGTCTTTATAACTTTTAAATTGTCAGGAAATCTGGCAAACTTTCCTTATGAACCTTACTAAAAGCAACCGATTTCAGATTTGCTAAGTTTGTGGAAGGGGAATCGCATTTATCTAGCGATGAAGCAGATGAACATGAGGCAGAAGTTACAAGGATAATGGAAGAGTGTGAGTACACGGATGACGACGACGACGATCTTTGATCAACGGGATTATAAACATTAATGCTATTCACCTATATGAAATGAAAACTCCTTTATTTGTGATTTGGCGCAATATTTTTGCAGTTTTGTTATTTGTGTGTCATTTAGTGTTATTTAAATTATTCTAACGCAGTTACTGTAAATAATTACTCGGAGCACGTGACTACATCATATACAAAATAAATAGTGTTCATACTTAAACATTTTTTAATAATATACATGCCAAAGATGTTTGTGTATTCACAACCTGCTATATTAGTACCGAACGCCCCAGGGAAAGGGAAAACTGATATCATGAAATTCGAGAATTGATTTGTTACAAAAGAGGTTTATTCGTACTCTTACATGGGCTTCTCCGTGATCGCAACTTATAAATACATATATGTATACATATATATATATACACGCGTTGTTACATAACTTTTACCCTCGATGATGCGTCGCATAATCATCCTTCATCCCCTTCTTCGTTCGTTCGCCCAAACTCATTGCCCTACTAACATTTACAGGACTTTCGACGCGTTAGATTTACCGTGATTAACAGATGATGTAGAAACTATTCGTCAGTCCATGGATCATCCCCTTCCGTTATTGTGCGGGAGCTCCTACAAAGATCGGTGAAACTTGCGAGTAATAATAGAGAATTCGATGCTCCAAAGACAGTATATCACGTCCAGACATAATACAGTCTGTAAATTCTGTTGGTACTTTCAGTAAGAATAGGATTCAATGACCTACACAGGATGCTCAATATGATTATGATCCCTTCAGTGAACATCCATAAACTCAAAGAATTCCCTCCAAGTCGCAAATCAATTTCAACAGTCTTTAGGTATAGCCAAATATGATTAGAATTCCACACGTAGCTCTTTGTATTTTTTTGCGTAACTTTTTCCTGACATGCGATCTCAATGGAGAATGTTAGGTAACCATTGGATGTTTACTGAATTGCGTATTATGATCAAATGATGTATATATTAAAGACTGTGAACTTTTGTCATATCGTAAATGCATAAATGAAATATGAGCGCAATAAAATAAAATAGATGATTGACCATGTGATTTTTTACAATTAATCAGCAGCACACTGCCGTTGCTAAAAAAGATAATAACTTATCTCTGACTGATGTCGCATCTTCGCGTTCTCTGTATTCTTCTCTGATGCGAATAAAATGATTCATAATTTTTTTCAAACATTATACAATTATCGTTCATGGCATAAAATTTCATTTTGTAAATGACTTGATATTACATTAAAATGATTAGCCGTCAATAGTAGTATCAATTTCATGAAAATTACGAGAGAATGCGACGACTGCGTGCACAGGTATGTCAGGTACGTTTAATAATTAAATCTCTTATCGAAAGCTTTAAAGCTCTATAAAATATTAAAAAGTGTTATATCACACTGATGTTCTAATAAATTCGAGACTTATCAATATCACGTTCGAACGTGCGTGAAAAACATGTTCTGAAGGAATACCCACGGTTCTTGAAATGATTTTTTTCGACATGTTCGTCTTGCTAACATTATTACAGCATGTGGTAACATGATGATAAACCGAAAGTAGTCTTGTGCATTGCGTACAAGGAAAGACACGAAACACGTCGTTTAATCATTACTCCGGCTCTTCTAGGTGTACCCTTCACGTAACTCTTTCTGACTTTCTTCATGCCATGGAGATCGTGACGTTGATTCCCAAATTACCGTTGTCCGCAAACAACTGAGCAATAGAGGTGTCAAACACAAGACAGTCTGAATTTAAAATCGCAGATGACACACCTTCGTGAATTGAACGTGGCATTGCTTCCCACGTAAGGCGTCTTCGAGGCCCATTTAGTTCCAATCTATGGATGATATAAAAAAGATAGTACATGAGAAAGTACATGAGAATTCCATTGTCGATGAACCGGCGCACAGTAAATGAAGATTATTGTTATCACCGTTCGTAGTCTTGCATTACCTATAAGCAAAGTTTTCGGCTTGTTTTCTGGAACCTATCAGTTGAACAATCGCAAAGAATTGTTGATGACCATCGTACTTCTCTTGCTTTTCAAGGACCAGCATAAAGTGATGACCAAAGCAAGACTGCATCATCACCCAATCTACTGCTCCAGGAAGATTAATATCAGTTGCCAGAAAAACTATGTCTTCTCCTAAAGACAGAAATAATGGATTAAAAATATAGGTAAACTATTGATGATACCATTAAAGTTACAGCTGAATTTAATGTGAATCATTAGTAATTTTCTTTAGCTATATTTACCTTGAAGCGTTGTAATACTCTTGTGACTCATGACAAGATGAGGCATCACTTGTTCCAGCGATCCCTGCCATTTGCAGGATGCACCTGGGCAAGGACAACTGTATGGACGGAACTCACACGCATCTTCATGGTCTGGTTTGTCAGTGTGAACCAAAGACACTGTACATCCACTGGTAGAATACTTGCAAGGAAACATTACGTTACTGGCCACTTTTTCCATGGCCAAGTTTCGAATATTACCTATTCACAAAGTTAAACGTTATGGCATTATTCTACACATAAACATCACGTGTTCAATTACATATTCTTACTTACCTAATGGACCTCTGCAAGTAGGACAACAGGTCAATTTTGGTCGACAATTACTACAAACCAAGTGTCCACTTTGACACTGTAAGATTGGTGGTAGAACATAATCAAAACAAACTGGGCATTCAAATAGACTGGCCAAGTCTGTAGAACTGCTTAAAGCTGATACAGCAGAGGTTGAAGTACTGGCAACACCCCTCCCTCTCTTTCCACTGTTAATGTTTAGTTGTGACATGGTTCCCTGCCGGGTGACAAGTCAACCGGTGGAAAGCCGTAATGACTCAAATGTAAACAAGAAGTTGTAAATAGTTAAATCGTATTTATCAAGTTACATTCATTCTTGTAATATCTCCCATTTTGTGCCTGTAACATAATACCACTAACAAATGAATTATATTATAAATAATTAGATAAGATTTGCAAAAGTAGGAATGGAAAAGCACAGAGTTACTGTCCTATTATGTAATGATCTTATTTTTAAGTGATTATACTTTAAGTGATGACTTGACAGAACAAATGATTCATCCCTATTAGATATTTTAACAAAATATTTCGTTCTTTATAACTTGCAATATGAAACAAAACATTTTTGAAACGTTTGTGTCATTATTATTAGCCTTAATTATTTTGATCCTGTCATTAATTACTAATGGAAACCACTAACAAGTGATATAGAAAAATGATAAATGTATTATTACCGTTAGCATATTATGGAAAGAGAAAATATTGCTTGATTTTATTTTTACTCGAAGGTAAAAGATATCAAATGTCATACCCGTGCGACGAGCCAGTGTCAAAAAACAAGATTATTCGTTCACACGAGGAATTACAAATGATGCACAGTAGTAATAATATGTAAATATAAAGTTTTCATCGTTGTGTATCGATAAACACAAAGCAGACATCGTTCAGAAACGTTCAAATACACTAGGTCAGTTCGTGGAAAATTCCATACACAAAGTGACATTGAATCAGTGATAAACTTACCGATATACGTAGTTTGGCAAACATTTTTCACATCATTAAAAATCGATGATTATTTTTTGGATTCGGCGAACGAAATAGTGAAAATAAAGACGAAAAGCGGACTAAGGCACTGAAGAGAAAGTGTAAGGACGATGACGGTAGGACCGAGGAAACAATCAGCGTCGAGGATAACGACGATGGTGACAATAACTTCATTCGATTAAAGCACGAGATCGCGAAAAATTCGTTCAACGCTCCGCCGGACATCGATGCAATGAGCGAAATGTGAGCGTAACACTCCTGATCGGTGGGAGGCTACATCGCGATGTGTCGCAGTCGTCCAAGCAATAGAACTACCATTTCATCTCGTGATGATTTTAAAAGATACATAGTAATAGCTCCGCTTTTCTCGGCTCCCGGATTTTTTCCGCCCTTCGTGCGCTATAAAAGATAGGCACAACGAACAAGATAATCGCCACTCTAATAATCCTTATCCACTGTGACGAACTATCTTCTTTTCTCCATACCACCGTGTGGTATGAAGGATATTGTATATGTCGTTCTGCATGGAACTCAAAGACGGAAAAGGTAGAAAATAAACCTAGCGCGACTCTGTCTTTGTCTAACGATTGTCGAGCAGTTGCAGGGGTATGTTCCTTCCCATTTAGTGGAAAAATTTTCGCACGCGAATTCGATATTTCCCGGCCAATCGCACGCAGGATACAACGGAATGGGAGAGCGATGATTCGCTAATCCTCGTCAGGATCGAGTATTTCCAGTCCTTGAACGTTCATTGAATAGTTTGAGAATGGCTCTTGTGTTTTTCTTTTCAGTGGATGTTTCACCGCTTACCACTTTCTGTTTACAATTATCGCAAATACACGAAAGCAGAAGGAATAAAACGAGAAGGAAGGAAAAACTACTGGTGAACTTCTAATTGTAATTGTGATGGATCAAAAACTCGTGGAAAAATTTATCGAAGTAACTGGTGAGTAATAAATGTCTATGCTAAAATGTTCAGTACTGTAAGTCCAGTCAATAAAGCTTGCTATATTACCTTACACCACATTGTTACAAACTGTATTTTATAATATTTGCTTATATTTTGCATTTTACATTTGATAACAAACAAATTCATATATATGTATATGACATAGGGGAGAGTGAAGCTACTGCACATAGATACTTGTTGCTTGCTGATGGAAATGTTGAAATGGCAATAAGTCTTATGTTTGAGAGTGGACAAACCATCGAACCAGAACACACAAACCATGAACCAGTTGTCCGACCACCAATTTTACCCACGCAGGAAGTTCTAGTACCTCCTGATGTAGTATGTTCCTTCCCAAGAGTTTCTGATAATGTCTTTGATAGATTTCGGGACTTTGCAGTGGAAACTCGTAAGTACATATAGTTATATTATTATTCTTTACTCTAAAAAAACTATACAACTTGTCATTTTTATTTCAACACTGAACCTTTTTTTTAAAGAACGACAAGAGGAAGAACTTACACGTAGAGCAGCTGGTGTTAAAAAGGCATCTCAGTGTAAACAGAAGAGACTAGAAGATTTATTTAGACCTCCGTGTGATATACTTTTCCTAGGAACTTTCCTTGAAGCACGTGAACATGCAAAAAGCTTAAACCGCTGGCTGCTTGTAAATGTACAGAACCCTCAGGAATTTGCTTGTCAAATTCTCAATAGAGATGTTTGGCCTGATAGGCAGATCAAGGAAATAGTGAAAGACCATTTTGTTTTGTGGCAAGTATGTATAATCAGGAAGATACGATATTCTTTGCCCACAAATACTAATAAAAACTCATTGTTTTATTAATGTTTCGCAGGTTCTCTCTAATACTAATGATGGGAAACGCTATATAGATTTTTACAATGTAACAGAATACCCTTACCTGGCAATAATAGATCCTAGAACTGGTGAATGCATTCGTGCACAGAATCAAATTACGGTAGATAGCTTAATATCCGATTTAAATGACATATTAAGTACACATCCATCGCCAGACGGTGCTCCATCTGAAGATGGGTTGACCACTACTAAGTGGAACCGCTATACCCCAAGAAGTTCAAAACAAAAATTGTCACCTGAACCTGTACTAAATGTAAGTGATATCAGTAAGTAGTAAATGTATTCTTTTTTTATCATTTTGTAATATTCGTTTATTTTAGAACTGCGAGTACAACAGCAGCAGTGGTAGCAGCGGTAGTAATCAGTCAACTAGTAGCAGAAATGAATGTGAAGACTCTGGTTAGTATTTCTCTTACTATCTCCAAACATAATTTTTAATGCTTCCAAGACGTATCCCTTAATCTTTATTTTTGTTACAGGAAGTTCTAAAGGCACAACAAGAAATGGTATTGTTAATGATAATATTCCAAGTTGTAGCTCTAATATAACGAATAAACGAAGAAGGCTGGACGAACTCCAAGCAAAAGAAGAAAGCAATAATGAAGTATAAAAGTCTTAAACATTTGATGTTAAAAAAGATTTTAGTCCGCGAGTTTAGATGATATATCTTTTTTTCATTCTATTAGGAACAAGGACAATCAAATAATGATCGATCGAACTCCAACAAAGTGCAAATGAATATGAGCCAGTATTTGGACGCTGAACCATTAGTACGATTATGTCTCAGAGTTCCAAATGGTGGAAAGGAAACTATCTCATTTTGCGCCACAGATACGATTGAGGTACCGCACTAAACCTATTATGTTATACATTCATTTACGGTCATACGTTTTAACATTATATCCAAATTGGTTTATGTGTTATCAGAACTTTTTGAAGAAAATGGAAGACATGGGCTATCCAGCAGCAGAGTACACCTACTTGGTATCATACCCAAAAACCAACGTTGGGGCGCTTCCTCCAGAGATACGTTTATTGGACACAATCTTATTTCCGTCCAATACGGTATTCATAACGAAGATATAGTGATGTTTACTGTACTAGATATGCGGTACCAGGGATCTCTGTCTCAATTGATACTTCGTTATTGTTTTGACCTCGAAGTAAACGACTGACCTTTCTGTTAATTTGTAAAATTAATTCGGCGAAATTGCAAGACGTACTAAACACTGCCATTTAATATTTGTTTATTGTCCATACAAAGTCTCGAATTTTCCGTCCGTGATTTAACCGGTATTGAATTTTTATCTGTTATATGCTCGTAGCGATGATTATCGTGGAAAACATCATACATTACGAGTATGTCTTTATCCATAAAACATATGAAAGGTGGCTTGTTACACAAGCCCACTGACCTGCATGTTTAAAACTGCCGATACTTGTAAACGAATTATAAATATATACACCTCAAATATACCCGACTTTGTAGAATGAAACTTCTGTAAAATATTAATAGGTTTAGAGTACTATTGGCGCTCTACAATTATTATTATTATTATTAATATTATTAATATTATTAATATTATTATTATTGCACATAGAGAGAATTATCAAAACCCATAAGACCCAACCCACCAAATCCTACCACTACCACAACCACCTCCCACCCTCACTTTTCCGAAGAGTCATGAGTTTTCCTACAGGACTACAAACCCAAACACTCTCAGTCTTCAGTTAATCATAATCAGTCTTTAGTTACTCAGGTTACTCATAGCACCGACGAGATATAGGAATAGACCTTTCATCTTATAGGACTTCGTGTCACCAGGTCTGAATTACCGACATCGTCAAAAAAGAGTGTGGGGACTCGGTTCCCCCACCCCTGGACGGTTAAGAGTGGGGGTCGTTGTTACGGCTTCTGGCGGGAAGCGGCGGTACCCATCTCACCATCTTGTTGAACTCAACCGGCGAGAACGAACGTTTAAGAAACTGACTCTTGCAATTATTCTTTTGTGAAGTACCTCAACCCTTCTCCTTGAGTTGGCTGAGTGTATATGGGTGAAATTCCCATAACAGTACCGATTGAGCGCACTCTACGTTTCATGACGGTAATATTTGGAACTGTAAACGTTTTTCTCTTGCTTTACTGATCAAATTTAGCGATGTTGCCAAATGTAACCATTGTGACGCATGATTGCTACATCGATTGTTTTCGCACGATCGCAACTCTCGTCAGTTTTGTGTCGGATCGGGCTAGACGGGCCACGGGCCATCGGGCTAGGATGGTCCCAAAATGGTCCCAGGATGGTCCCAAAATGGTCCCAAAATGGTCCCAAAATGGTCCCAAAATGGTCCCTGGGACTATAATGGGACCATCCTGGGACCATCCTGGGACCATCCTGGGACCATCCTGGGACCATCCTGGGACCATCCTGGGACCATCCTGGGACCATCCTGGGACCATCCTGGGATGATAATGATATCATAATAACATCATAATGATATCATAATGAAATCATAATGTAGGATCCGATTATCATCCTTTGTTTGCGGTGACGTAGTAAGAAATATCTATAAGCGGTGTATAGAAAACAGTCGTATTCAATTCAAACCGTTTCGTTCCATATCGTCTGGTACAAAAGCATTACAGAGTCTGTATTTCAAATAAGGAGACCTACAGTAATGAGATAATGATGATCTCATTATGATATCATTATCATCCCAGGATGGTCCCAGGATGGTCCCAGGGACGTCCCAAAATGGTCCCAGGATGGTCCCAAAATGGTCCCAAAATGGTCCCAAAATGGTCCCAGGATGGTCCCAAAATGGTCCCAGGATGGTCCCAAAATGGTCCCAGGATGGTCCCAGGGACGTCCCAAAATGGTCCCAGGATGGTCCCAAAATGGTCCCAAAATGGTCCCAAAATGGTCCCAAAATGGTCCCAAAATGGTCCCAAAATGGTCCCAGGATGGTCCCAAAATGGTCCCAGGATGGTCCCAAAATGGTCCCAGGATGGTCCCAAAATGGTCCCAAAATGGTCCCAAAATGGTCCCAAAATGGTCCCAAAATGGTCCCTGGGACTATAATGGGACCATCCTGGGACCATCCTGGGACCATCCTGGGACCATCCTGGGACCATCCTGGGACCATCCTGGGACCATCCTGGGACCATCCTGGGACCATCCTGGGACCATCCTGGGACCATCCTGGGACCATCCTGGGACCATCCTGGGACCATCCTGGGACCATCCTGGGACCATCCTGGGACCATCCTGGGACCATCCTGGGACCATCCTGGGACCATCCTGGGACCATCCTGGGACCATCCTGGGACCATCCTGGGACCATCCTGGGACCATCCTGGGACCATCCTGGGACCATCCTGGGACCATCCTGGGACCATCCTGGGACCATCCTGGGACCATCCTGGGACCATCCTGGGACCATCCTGGGACCATCCTGGGACCATCCTGGGACCATCCTGGGACCATCCTGGGACCATCCTGGGACCATCCTGGGACCATCCTGGGACCATCCTGGGACCATCCTGGGACCATCCTGGGACCATCCTGGGACCATCCTGGGACCATCCTGGGACCATCCTGGGACCATCCTGGGACCATCCTGGGACCATCCTGGGACCATCCTGGGACCATCCTGGGACCATCCTGGGACCATCCTGGGACCATCCTGGGACCATCCTGGGACCATCCTGGGACCATCCTGGGACCATCCTGGGACCATCCTGGGACCATCCTGGGACCATCCTGGGACCATCCTGGGACCATCCTGGGACCATCCTGGGACCATCCTGGGACCATCCTGGGACCATCCTGGGACCATCCTGGGACCATCCTGGGACCATCCTGGGACCATCCTGGGACCATCCTGGGACCATCCTGGGACCATCCTGGGACCATCCTGGGACCATCCTGGGACCATCCTGGGACCATCCTGGGACCATCCTGGGACCATCCTGGGACCATCCTGGGACCATCCTGGGACCATCCTGGGACCATCCTGGGATGATAATGATATCATAATAACATCATAATGATATCATAATGAAATCATAATGTAGGATCCGATTATCATCCTTTGTTTGCGATGACGTAGTAAGAAATATCTATAAGCGGTGTATAGAAAACAGTCGTATTCAATTCAAACCGTTTCGTTCCATATCGTCTGGTACAAAAGCATTACAGAGTCTGTATTTCAAATAAGGAGACCTACAGTAATGAGATAATGATGATCTCATTATGATATCATTATCATCCCAGGATGGTCCCAGGATGGTCCCAGGGACGTCCCAAAATGGACCCAAAATGGTCCCAGGATGGTCCCAAAATGGTCCCAAAATGGTCCCAAAATGGTCCCAAAATGGTCCCAAAATGGTCCCAGGATGGTCCCAGGATGGTCCCAAAATGGTCCCAAAATGGTCCCAAAATGGTCCCAAAATGGTCCCAAAATGGTCCCTGGGACTATAATGGGACCATCCTGGGACCATCCTGGGACCATCCTGGGACCATCCTGGGACCATCCTGGGATCATCCTGGGACCATCCTGGGATGATAATGATATCATAATAACATCATAATGATATCATAATGAAATCATAATGTAGGATCCGATTATCATCCTTTGTTTGCGGTGACGTAGTAAGAAATATCTATAAGCGGTGTATAGAAAACAGTCGTATTCAATTCAAACCGTTTCGTTCCATATCGTCTGGTACAAAAGCATTACAGAGTCTGTATTTCAAATAAGGAGACCTACAGTAATGAGATAATGATGATCTCATTATAATATCATTATCATCCCAGGATGGTCCCAGGATGGTCCCAGGGACGTCCCAAAATGGTCCCAGGATGGTCCCAAAATGGTCCCAAAATGGTCCCAAAATGGTCCCAGGATGGTCCCAAAATGGTCCCAAAATGGTCCCAAAATGGTCCCAAAATGGTCCCAGGATGGTCCCAGGATGGTCCCAGGATGGTCCCAAAATGGTCCCAAAATGGTCCCAAAATGGTCCCAAAATGGTCCCAAAATGGTCCCAAAATGGTCCCTGGGACTATAATGGGACCATCCTGGGACCATCCTGGGACCATCCTGGGACCATCCTGGGACCATCCTGGGATGATAATGATATCATAATAACATCATAATGATATCATAATGAAATCATAATGTAGGATCCGATTATCATCCTTTGTTTGCGGTGACGTAGTAAGAAATATCTATAAGCGGTGTATAGAAAACAGTCGTATTCAATTCAAACCGTTTCGTTCCATATCGTCTGGTACAAAAGCATTACAGAGTCTGTATTTCAAATAAGGAGACCTACAGTAATGAGATAATGATGATCTCATTATGATATCATTATCATCCCAGGATGGTCCCAGGATGGTCCCAGGGACGTCCCAAAATGGTCCCAGGATGGTCCCAAAATGGTCCCAAAATGGTCCCAAAATGGTCCCAAAATGGTCCCAGGATGGTCCCAAAATGGTCCCAAAATGGTCCCAAAATGGTCCCAAAATGGTCCCAGGATGGTCCCAAAATGGTCCCAGGATGGTCCCAGGATGGTCCCAAAATGGTCCCAAAATGGTCCCAAAATGGTCCCAAAATGGTCCCAGGATGGTCCCAAAATGGTCCCAAAATGGTCCCAGGATGGTCCCAAAATGGTCCCAAAATGGTCCCAAAATGGTCCCAAAATGGTCCCAAAATGGTCCCAGGATGGTCCCAGGATGGTCCCAAAATGGTCCCAAAATGGTCCCAAAATGGTCCCAAAATGGTCCCAAAATGGTCCCAAAATGGTCCCAAAATGGTCCCAAAATGGTCCCAAAATGGTCCCAAAATGGTCCCAAAATGGTCCCTGGGACTATAATGGGACCATCCTGGGACCATCCTGGGACCATCCTGGGACCATCCTGGGACCATCCTGGGACCATCCTGGGACCATCTTGGGACCATCCTGGGACCATCCTGGGACCATCTTGGGACCATCCTGGGACCATCCTGGGATGATAATGATATCATAATAACATCATAATGATATCATAATGAAATCATAATGTAGGATCCGATTATCATCCTTTGTTTGCGGTGACGTAGTAAGAAATATCTATAAGCGGTGTATAGAAAACAGTCGTATTCAATTCAAACCGTTTCGTTCCATATCGTCTGGTACAAAAGCATTACAGAGTCTGTATTTCAAATAAGGAGACCTACAATAATGAGATAATGATGATCTCATTATGATATCATTATCATCCCAGGATGGTCCCAGGATGGTCCCAGGGACGTCCCAAAATGGTCCCAGGATGGTCCCAAAATGGTCCCAAAATGGTCCCAAAATGGTCCCAAAATGGTCCCAGGATGGTCCCAAAATGGTCCCAGGATGGTCCCAGGATGGTCCCAAAATGGTCCCAAAATGGTCCCAAAATGGTCCCAAAATGGTCCCAAAATGGTCCCAGGATGGTCCCAAAATGGTCCCAAAATGGTCCCAGGATGGTCCCAAAATGGTCCCAAAATGGTCCCAAAATGGTCCCAAAATGGTCCCAAAATGGTCCCAAAATGGTCCCAGGATGGTCCCAGGATGGTCCCAAAATGGTCCCAAAATGGTCCCAAAATGGTCCCTGGGACTATAATGGGACCATCCTGGGACCATCCTGGGACCATCCTGGGACCATCCTGGGACCATCCTGGGACCATCTTGGGACCATCCTGGGACCATCCTGGGACCATCTTGGGACCATCCTGGGACCATCCTGGGATGATAATGATATCATAATAACATCATAATGATATCATAATGAAATCATAATGTAGGATCCGATTATCATCCTTTGTTTGCGGTGACGTAGTAAGAAATATCTATAAGCGGTGTATAGAAAACAGTCGTATTCAATTCAAACCGTTTCGTTCCATATCGTCTGGTACAAAAGCATTACAGAGTCTGTATTTCAAATAAGGAGACCTACAATAATGAGATAATGATGATCTCATTATGATATCATTATCATCCCAGGATGGTCCCAGGATGGTCCCAGGGACGTCCCAAAATGGTCCCAAAATGGTCCCAAAATGGTCCCAGGATGGTCCCAGGATGGTCCCATTATAGTCCCAGGGACCATTTTGGGACCATTTTGGGACCATTTTGGGACCATTTTGGGACCATTTTGGGACCATCCTGGGACCATTTTGGGACCATTTTGGGACCATCCTGGGACCATTTTGGGACCATTTTGGGACCATTTTGGGACCATTTTGGGACCATCCTGGGACCATCCTGGGACCATTTTGGGACCATCCTGGGACCATTTTGGGACCATCCTGGGACCATTTTGGGACCATTTTGGGACCATTTTGGGACCATTTTGGGACCATCCTGGGACCATTTTGGGACGTCCCTGGGACCATCCTGGGACCATCCTGGGATGATAATGATATCATAATGAGATCATCATTATCTCATTACTGTAGGTCTCCTTATTTGAAATACAGACTCTGTAATGCTTTTGTACCAGACGATATGGAACGAAACGGTTTGAATTGAATACGACTGTTTTCTATACACCGCTTATAGATATTTCTTACTACGTCACCGCAAACAAAGGATGATAATCGGATCCTACATTATGATTTCATTATGATATCATTATGATGTTATTATGATATCATTATCATCCCAGGATGGTCCCAGGATGGTCCCAGGATGGTCCCAGGATGGTCCCAGGATGGTCCCAGGATGGTCCCATTATAGTCCCAGGGACCATTTTGGGACCATTTTGGGACCATTTTGGGACCATTTTGGGACCATTTTGGGACCATTTTGGGACCATTTTGGGACCATTTTGGGACCATTTTGGGACCATTTTGGGACCATTTTGGGACCATTTTGGGACCATTTTGGGACCATTTTGGGACCATTTTGGGACCATTTTGGGACCATTTTGGGACCATTTTGGGACCATTTTGGGACCATTTTGGGACCATTTTGGGACCATTTTGGGACCATTTTGGGACCATTTTGGGACCATTTTGGGACCATTTTGGGACCATTTTGGGACCATTTTGGGACCATTTTGGGACCATTTTGGGACCATTTTGGGACCATTTTGGGACCATTTTGGGACCATTTTGGGACCATTTTGGGACCATTTTGGGACCATTTTGGGACCATTTTGGGACCATTTTGGGACCATTTTGGGACCATTTTGGGACCATTTTGGGACCATTTTGGGACCATTTTGGGACCATTTTGGGACCATCCTGGGACCATTTTGGGACCATTTTGGGACCATTTTGGGACCATTTTGGGACCATCCTGGGACCATTTTGGGACGTCCCTGGGACCATCCTGGGACCATTTTGGGACCATCCTGGGACCATTTTGGGACCATTTTGGGACCATTTTGGGACCATCCTGGGACCATTTTGGGACGTCCCTGGGACCATCCTGGGACCATCCTGGGATGATAATGATATCATAATGAGATCATCATTATCTCATTACTGTAGGTCTCCTTATTTGAAATACAGACTCTGTAATGCTTTTGTACCAGACGATATGGAACGAAACGGTTTGAATTGAATACGACTGTTTTCTATACACCGCTTATAGATATTTCTTACTACGTCACCGCAAACAAAGGATGATAATCGGATCCTACATTATGATTTCATTATGATATCATTATGATGTTATTATGATATCATTATCATCCCAGGATGGTCCCAGGATGGTCCCAAGATGGTCCCAGGATGGTCCCAGGATGGTCCCAGGATGGTCCCAGGATGGTCCCAGGATGGTCCCAGGATGGTCCCAGGATGGTCCCAGGATGGTCCCAGGATGGTCCCAGGATGGTCCCAGGATGGTCCCAGGATGGTCCCAGGATGGTCCCAAAATGGTCCCAGGATGGTCCCAAAATGGTCCCAAAATGGTCCCAAAATGGTCCCAAAATGGTCCCAAAATGGTCCCTGGGACTATAATGGGACCATCCTGGGACCATCCTGGGACCATCCTGGGACCATCTTGGGACCATCCTGGGACCATCCTGGGACCATCTTGGGACCATCCTGGGACCATCCTGGGATGATAATGATATCATAATAACATCATAATGATATCATAATGAAATCATAATGTAGGATCCGATTATCATCCTTTGTTTGCGGTGACGTAGTAAGAAATATCTATAAGCGGTGTATAGAAAACAGTCGTATTCAATTCAAACCGTTTCGTTCCATATCGTCTGGTACAAAAGCATTACAGAGTCTGTATTTCAAATAAGGAGACCTACAATAATGAGATAATGATGATCTCATTATGATATCATTATCATCCCAGGATGGTCCCAGGATGGTCCCAGGGACGTCCCAAAATGGTCCCAGGATGGTCCCAAAATGGTCCCAGGATGGTCCCAGGATGGTCCCAAAATGGTCCCAAAATGGTCCCAAAATGGTCACAAAATGGTCCCAAAATGGTCCCAAAATGGTCCCAAAATGGTCCCAGGATGGTCCCAAAATGGTCCCAGGATGGTCCCAGGATGGTCCCAAAATGGTCCCAAAATGGTCCCAGGATGGTCCCAAAATGGTCCCAAAATGGTCCCAGGATGGTCCCAAAATGGTCCCAAAATGGTCCCAAAATGGTCCCAAAATGGTCCCAAAATGGTCCCAAAATGGTCCCAGGATGGTCCCAGGATGGTCCCAAAATGGTCCCAAAATGGTCCCAAAATGGTCCCAAAATGGTCCCTGGGACTATAATGGGACCATCCTGGGACCATCCTGGGACCATCCTGGGACCATCCTGGGACCATCCTGGGACCATCCTGGGACCATCCTGGGACCATCCTGGGACCATCCTGGGACCATCCTGGGACCATCCTGGGACCATCCTGGGACCATCCTGGGACCATCCTGGGACCATCCTGGGACCATCCTGGGACCATCCTGGGACCATCTTGGGACCATCCTGGGACCATCCTGGGACCATCTTGGGACCATCCTGGGACCATCCTGGGATGATAATGATATCATAATAACATCATAATGATATCATAATGAAATCATAATGTAGGATCCGATTATCATCCTTTGTTTGCGGTGACGTAGTAAGAAATATCTATAAGCGGTGTATAGAAAACAGTCGTATTCAATTCAAACCGTTTCGTTCCATATCGTCTGGTACAAAAGCATTACAGAGTCTGTATTTCAAATAAGGAGACCTACAATAATGAGATAATGATGATCTCATTATGATATCATTATCATCCCAGGATGGTCCCAGGATGGTCCCAGGGACGTCCCAAAATGGTCCCAAAATGGTCCCAAAATGGTCCCAGGATGGTCCCAGGATGGTCCCATTATAGTCCCAGGGACCATTTTGGGACCATTTTGGGACCATTTTGGGACCATTTTGGGACCATCCTGGGACCATCCTGGGACCATCCTGGGACCATTTTGGGACCATTTTGGGACCATTTTGGGACCATTTTGGGACCATTTTGGGACCATCCTGGGACCATTTTGGGACCATTTTGGGACCATCCTGGGACCATTTTGGGACCATTTTGGGACCATTTTGGGACCATTTTGGGACCATCCTGGGACCATCCTGGGACCATTTTGGGACCATCCTGGGACCATTTTGGGACCATCCTGGGACCATTTTGGGACCATCCTGGGACCATTTTGGGACCATTTTGGGACCATTTTGGGACCATTTTGGGACCATCCTGGGACCATTTTGGGACGTCCCTGGGACCATCCTGGGACCATCCTGGGATGATAATGATATCATAATGAGATCATCATTATCTCATTACTGTAGGTCTCCTTATTTGAAATACAGACTCTGTAATGCTTTTGTACCAGACGATATGGAACGAAACGGTTTGAATTGAATACGACTGTTTTCTATACACCGCTTATAGATATTTCTTACTACGTCACCGCAAACAAAGGATGATAATCGGATCCTACATTATGATTTCATTATGATATCATTATGATGTTATTATGATATCATTATCATCCCAGGATGGTCCCAGGATGGTCCCAGGATGGTCCCAGGATGGTCCCAGGATGGTCCCAGGATGGTCCCAGGATGGTCCCAGGATGGTCCCAGGATGGTCCCAGGATGGTCCCAGGATGGTCCCAGGATGGTCCCAGGATGGTCCCAGGATGGTCCCAGGATGGTCCCAGGATGGTCCCAAAATGGTCCCAGGATACCATAAATTTGTGACCATTTTTCGGGCATTTTTTGGCCATTTTTTGGCCTATTTTTTGGCCATTTTTTTACCCATTTTTGACTTATTTTTTACCTATTTTTTTGCCATTTTTTGACCTATTTTTTGACCTATTTTTTTACCATTTTCTGCCTATATTTTGACCCATTTTTTAACTCATTTTTGGACCATTTTTTGGCCTATTTTTTGACCATTTTTTGACCTATTTTTCGGGCATTTTTCGGGTTCCAATAATGGTCCCATTATTATTGTTATTATTATTATTATTATTATTATTATCTGCACACAGAGACGACGTAACGGAAAATTCTTTAGAGCTGGATCGAGCGACTTTGCAAATTTATTTTATCGGGGAAGTACTACATACACAAAAATTTGTAATAAATCGGCCACCCGTATTTGACGACTTCTGCTTGTCGGATGGCCCGTCTAGCCCGATCCGAGACAAAAGTGGCCAGAGTTGCGATCGTGCGAAAATAATCGATGTGGCAATCATGCATCACAATGGTTACATTTGGCAAGATCGCCAAATTTGATCAGTAAAGCGAGAGGAAAACGTTTACAGTTTAAAATTTAGTTTTAATTCCTGCCATGCACAGCGTTGACATCTTATACTGCTTCTAGACGATAACGTTGGGCGTGACACGAAAATGGTAAAGGGGCTCTAGAGCCCCACAATGGGTAACACGAAAGTACAATGCATGAATGGTCTATCCTGGTTTATCCCTATACCTGGTCTGGTAATATGCCTGGTCAACTAACTCTCTGTACGAAATTTTAACATTGTAATCGCCACGCGATTAAATGTAAGGGATATATCTGCTAGTATATAATTCTAGCACAGTACATAAAGTACCATATTAAGGAATCAAAACTTCGTTTATTTCTATGAATTGTTAGAAATGGCATACATAGAGTAATTTAAAAACCAATATCACGATATATGACATATTTATATACAATTGTGAAGTAATAGATATCACTATAGTACATTTTATACAGTTTCCAATAGGTGTCAGAATTTATCAGGTAAACAAGAAAAGTTGTGGCTGAAGTATTTTCGTGCCAAGATTTTGGAAACAAAAATTGGAAGACTTAATTGGTTGTTATTATGTTAATCTGTTTGAAGTCTTATTTCGCCTTATTTAAATTTTACAACTCTAAATAATACATAGTATCACTAGATTATCTCACTCAGCCATGATACACATACAGCAAGCATTGACCCAATGTAATCAACTTACGTGATTATACGATTTTACAGAGTTCGGGTAATAAAGGTGTTAGTTGCGTGTTGTTTGCATAAGAGCTGTTTGTAGCCGTAAAGTCATACCAGTCACGTTCTCTGTGTAGTAAAATAAACATGGAACAACAAAAAATTAGATACGATGATAAAATAATTTTTATTAATAGTAAAGTTTTTTATTTAGTATTCATGAACATTGTCTAAAACTTTTATTTTATCATTGTAATAAAGCTATGTAAAGGTTACAGGTTTAATGTTCCTTCCCTAACAAAACTATGTGCGGAGTGTATAAAACTAATGAAAAAATGTGACAGACTGCATATTGTAGTAAAGCTCATTAAGCATTTTTATTTGCATTCTGTCATGCTACAATATAATCATACATAACTTGATTATTATCTTATTCAATGCATTTTATCTTTTTTGCATAGACTATGCAATCAAATATAATATTGTTATTAACATTATTTTAACAAACAGCAAATACCTTTATGGAAGTTGCCATAGTGTATACATATAATATATAGATTAAACAAAATAAATATCTCAAAGAGGCGAGAGTATTTTTCTTTGATATAAGACTAGAACTTAAAAGATCTACACATGTTCTATGGAAATCATTATAAAGTAATGTGTGTCATATAAACACTGTACATATATATAAATAAGTCACTTTCATTTGAATGCTTAAAGAGTGAGGTGTGAAAAATAGTACAGCATTGAACGTATATGTATTTGTATAAATGCTGATAAGTATATCATAGCAGTGGATTTTTAAAATATGTAATATATATTCTTCACTAAACTTTCATTGCAAAGTTGCTCTGAACTCATAATCTGTTTCATTTGAGAAGATGTTAATAAAGTGTATAGACTTATGAAAAAAATTCTTCTTCCATACCAAGATGTCCCAGAAGAACCCCCATTGGTGTACGTTTAAATCCAATGCCTTCAATTTTATTAACAATTTTGTTCTTGATACTTCTCAACCGTAGAGAAGCATGAATAAAAGTTACTAAAATGGGAAACAAAAAATCATGTTACTATTGAATAGTTTTTATGTAAAGTTATTGAAATAACATCAAAATCATTTAAAACTCACCAGAGAAAGGTAACAAAATGCCCAGTAAAAAGACCAGAAGTGAACCGAGTGTATAAGCAACAAAGGATCCAGCAAGTATTATTGAACCAATTCCAACAACTGGATATTGCTTCTTGAAATTATGTATTGCTCTTCCTTCAGCAGATACATATGCAAAAACAGCCAGAACTATTGCCATTGTAAACATGCCCACAAACATCTTAATAGGATGTATTAATCTATCCACAAAGAAAAACATTTGAATATATAATCAAGCTAAACCAAACACATTAAAAAAAAAAAGAATTTTCTTACCCAACAATAAGGAATATTACAACAGACATAAACATATAATTTGTCTGGTAATATAGGAGGTTGTTCACAACCCTATTTCCCCATTTCTCAAAATCCTTGAAGTTGGGAATTTGAAAACGTGCAGATTCTAAGAGAAAATCGTCAAGACTTCGAAGGGGTGGCAACTCCATGTCAGGGTTAATTACTTTGGTTTTGTCCATGTTGTCCTTTTCGTATTGTCCGTTCAACCTGGATTAAGATTCCTTTTACAAACCTTGTCAGAGTAAATACTGTTGTCTGGTATTTTTGGACGATGACGATACATGTCGACTATCAATAACGAAACGAGAATCGTAAAAATTCAATTACACTTACCGTAAGATAGTTTGTTTCACTTTCTTATTGTCCACACTTTCAAATGATTACTCCTTCTTAATGCTGGTTTATTCACACAGATTCCTTTTCTATAATCGTTATTTAAATTCTTGTAAAAATCTGACCAAATACATGCCGTCCAAACGTTATCTGTTACCTTTTCAGTTACCGAGGACCTGTCAAGAATCTGGGATCTTAATCATAAACCAAGTACATCATAGATAGCAGCACAGCTGGACAAAAAAGCAATACTTTACTTACCGACAATTTGTGACGTCATATTACCATTTAAGTCGCGTAGATCCAAAAAGCGGTAAAAATCAAATTTAATTATTGAACATTTATTTAATTACAAGCAATGTCCAAAAGAAATTATATTTCTAAAATCTTGAAAATCAAATAATATTGCAACAAAAATTGTTAAGACGCCTAAGTAATCAGTGGTATACGGTAATCACAAAAATGTTTTACATTATTTAGATATGAAGTAGCGGTTATCAGGTCAGTCACCCCAGTTGATGTCTAAATTACCTCAGTAAGAAAATTGTTTAAAATACAGTAATTTGTAAAAATATAAACTAATATTTTTCAGGAAATTGGGCTGTTCAGTGTATATAATCTGGTTTCCTCCGAGATACTAACATTCCGGCATTCAGTAAAAAAAGAAGGTTTCATATCTATGAGATCCGTAATGATCTTTCATTACCGACCGATACCGTGTTTTTTATGTTTACTGTCGATCGACTCCGTGGCCCCTTTGTTTGAGTTGGTGCAATTTTAACTTTCAGATTAACTGACCATCGCCAACGCTAGTCAGAACGATTGACCGCGGTTAGTCGCTAACCAATTGGAGTTAGTCAGTGAGTGACCAGCACTGGGAGTGTTCGGCACGCTATTCACGCGAAGAATAACATCTTTCGTCCTACGTTCCGCGCGCAAGAATCGGCAGAATGGTCGGTCGCGATCGACGGCCCGTCGTCTGACGATTTTTCAGGATCCTCGGAAAAGCCGCGACCGTTGTATGCGTCTGCTGGAATTTAAAGTGCGCACCGAGGCATAGGCGCAAGCGTGAGTTTTAAAAGCGTAACCGCACGCTGATTTATGACAGGGGCGCAGCATATACACACACGCTCTTTCTCTCTCTCTCGTACTGCCTCTTTGCCTTCGAGCCGAGCAATTTTAATTCATTAGCGGGTCAACCCGTACGACCCGACGTGTCGTTGCCGGTTAACTGAATTAATTCGTTTATGCCACTTGTCCCTCGTGCGGGTCCGCCTCGTTGTATATAATTATTTCTTTCCTTTTTTGCCAGAACCAGTCAACTGATTAGTTTTCACGAAATACGCTGACCAGCTGGCCTCGTATGTGCACTTTTACGTACGCACACACACGCGCACGCATGTATGCGACAATTTGATGTTATCGTTGTGATATTTCCCTCGCTAGCTGTCCAGTCGAAGAAAAGTAAAGATACCGATGTTTTCTACAATGGACACCGACTTTTTGTAGATTAATGCGCAGCGCCGGCACGACGAAGGTAATAAAAAAAACAGTTGCACGCTGATGATATCAAAGGTCGGTCCTATCAACGGTAGAATTGTACATAAACACTACACAATGTCTTCATATTCTGTTCCACTTCTATATTCACGAGGGTCTTCCTTGTAAGAATACAAAGTAAACTTGCAATAGTTAGATAAGCCAAAAAATGTTAGGAACTAATCGTCGCTAACGAATCACTGTGAAAAAGAAACTATTGCTGTTGTTTTATAAGAAATCTCATGGAACAGTTTTTTATTTTAATCACAACAACTATTAGGGATTGATAAATGTCATTTGATTATCATTACTCGAAATAGTAAAAACTACTGTATTACAATTCCAATAAATCAAAAATAACTTTCTATGTTGCAAAACTTTGTCCGTAATTTTTTTCGAGTATAAGCGGTTTAAATGTTTCATAATAATACATAAAATTATGAATCCACATTTAGCAAGCAGATAACGCAGGGAGAAAGTAAAATACTTTTTCTGTTATTCACGCGTTGTGTTTGAAAACATAAAGAAACCTGTTACATCAGGAATTAACAGTAAGGCGACAAAAAGCCTATGAAATATTGCATTACAACCTTATTATTTGACTTTTAATGAGTTTCCATTCACGTTAGCTGAACTTTATGACATATTTTTTCAGTCGCCGAGAATTCTTTACAAGTGATTAAAAGATAATCATGTTAGCGAATCTCCGATAAGCAGATTGTGCTGCAGATGCTCGAGTACTTTTACAGGCTTAACACGCATATATTCCAACATTCATACAGATATATATATATATATATATATATATATATAGATTCGTTGATTCATCGCATATAACAAGAGAACAACCGCAGCAGATACGATTGACTGTTTTATTTCGTACGAGTGCAATTACTCGGAGCCAAATGAGATACAACGTTCGCGGATAAGACTTAATGGCTACAGAAGCCTCCGAACAGCGAGGATTTGAGGAAATTCTGAAACCTTTGCAATGGTTCTCGCAGATGCAGTGGCTCGCCGTGATGATGTGTTTGTACGCCGGGGTGGCCAGCGCACGTACAGAAGAGGACCAGGCATCAGGATCTGCAGTTCATGGAATTTCCGGCGCCTTTTTCGATCAATGCTTTTACCAGCAACCCACGGATTGTCCAACGGGGGCTGAGGCCAGCCAATGTCCTTGCAAGAAGATCCTGCTACCGCATAATCCTGAAGGCAATGCTATGGTTTGCTGCAATCTCGACAGCCGCACCTTCAGGGACGGCCTTTCTTGTGCTGGTGAGGCTCAAGGAATTACCATTGAAACGATGTCCATTTCTTTGCGGAAAATATAGAAATTTACGAGGACCAGGAGTTCTATTTATCCTATGAATTTTCTTATGAGTTTTTTTTATAAACAATTGCCTGGCTTTCATAGGTTTTCCGGTGAATATATCTTATATCCACATTCGAAATGCGACGTTGGATGTATTCAATGTCAGCGAAATTCGATGGAGAAGGTTGAAATCCCTGGCGATAACCGACGGAAGAATAAATCGCGTAAAGGGACAATTTCGTATGATGACACCGATACTGTGTCTAAATCTGTCAAACAATGGTTTAGTCGAGGTTGAAAATAATTCGTTTACACGACTTGCTCAACTGACTACTTTAGATTTATCATATAATAACCTTACCCATTTGCCAGCTTTAAATACAATGAATGGTCGTGAATTCTGGCTTGATATTTCTGGTAAATCTTTGATATTTCGATGTATCCTTCAAATTCAGAATCGTAATCTTAGATTCGACGATCAGATGGACACTGTTTCTAGGAACAAACACGCTTTGGTGTCACGATATATATCAGTACATCAATAAAACGGGTGAGAAGCAAATTAATTTCAATCGGGAGAACGAGACTGTGTGCTCAGCAAGCAAAACATGGCATTGGTTTAATACAACTGAACAAGTACCGCTTAAGCAAGTGCGATACTTAAGTTTAGTAAGAAAATTTTATTTATTACATAATACTGCGGCAAATGGCTTCAACACTTTGCAAAAACTTTGTGTGTAACAATAATTTCTTCCTTCCAGTTACAGACGGAATGTCCAAAGGGTGAAACCTGGCAATGTCAATGCAATTTCAGGAGATTGGATATTGTAGAAGGTAAACCACCTACATTGGCCGTAAATGTCGATTGTAGTGGAATACAGTTGACAGAATTACCAGAGAAACTACCTCGCAATACAATAGCGCTTAATGTATCATACAACAACGTAAGCTTATCGCATTTCAGCACTCTGTGGCCTAAAGTTGAAGAACAACTTATTAGCTTGTTTCATTAACAGATCACGGTACTTGACGATCTCAGCAGTAATCCTTGTTATGAAGACATACGGGAATTTTACGCCGACTATAACAACATCTCATCCATTAACAAGTTGGAAGGGTCAAAATTTTTAGATAATTACGCGCTCTTAAGCCTGCGTTATAACAAAATCAAATCGGTGAGCTAGCAAACAGTATAAGCAAAGTAAGAACGCATCATTTTCTACATGATCAATGAATATGATGATTTTAGCTTCCGACATATATCCTCAGTCCAAATGCTTATGACAAGAATTTTCTAAGTTCAAGACTTGTTAAATTAGGAGGAAATCAACTGCATTGTGACTGTAACACCGCCAAATATTTAAAGGTAGTTTTATACGATTGTTTGTCATGTTAACTTTCTAGAGCAAAAACTATTTTTTGATTGATTTCTTGTCAGGTATGGCTGCAGACAAGAATATTGGATTCTGACGAAGTGTTGTGCGAAAATGTGAAGGAAAAAGTGGTCGATCTGGAGCCGTCGAAAATGTGTGTCTATCCTGGTGACTGGACAGATTATATTTACTACATAATCGCTACAGAAGTGGTACTTTTAGTGAGTTTAATCGCAAAAGTATCTTATGACTATTGGGTATTTAAAACAGCAGGATATCTTCCATGGCCGGCTAATAAAATGCCGAAGTTGCCATGCGATTGGCTATGCGAGACTTAAAGACACATGGAGACTGCACCATGCTTTTTATATTTCATGCTCTCTGTTTTAATCGTGCCAAACTCAAACTATTTATAAACTCGACAAGAATATTTGTTGAAATATTCGAATTTAGAAAATGTGAGAAAGCTCACTGCCGGACTGCCTTACATAAAAGTGCCTCAGATCATTAATCTGGAATATCAGTAGTAATTTATCACGCCCACGAATCGCTTGTGAAGCCATATTTTGATACATATCATTGTAAAAATTATTGTTATTTTCTACAAACGACGCTTGCCACGTCCTACAAGGATAGGATTTGTTTTTATGTTTTCAATGATAAGTTTCTCTTATTGAGATAAAATATACTTCTACGTATCGTAAAATTAAAATGACAATGACTGGATATTAATGTTAATTCTATAACACGTCGCAATCATTTTTAATGAGTCACGAGCAATGGAAGTGTAAGCACAGCTGTGGCAAGATGTAATATACACAAGGAATAAATACGTGATATACATTTTTTATTGTATACAAAAATTACTTTTTCATTTTCTGTACATTCTGAGCACCTTTTTTTCTCTTAATTTTATTGGCAGGTTTTATTTGCTTAGCTTTTACCACCTTCTTCCCAATCGAATGCTTGCCAAGTTTGTTGCTTAATAATTTACCTTTATTTTTCTCATTTTTCTTTTCGTTCTGATCACGTTTTTCACCGAATGGTTTTTTAGGCTTCTTTTTATGGGCCGAAGATGTCGACTTCTGATCCTGTTCTTTACAATCAGATTTTCTGTAAAGCAATATACGTTCGTTAATTTCTAATGAAACTATACAGATTTACGAATGCAATTGACCCATGTACCGTTTAGCCAAATTACTACTATGTTTCCATCGTGGTATAGTGGATATAGCATCGCGTTTTGGAGCTTCACGTTCAAGTTTACGTCGTTCTTTCTTGCTATGTTTTTTCATGGCGAGCATATAGTCTGGAACTTCACATCCAGATGCACGCATAATGGCAGCAATACTAAAACAAAGCATAAATCACATTAATACCTCGAACATCAAACGGGACGTACATAGTAGAACTTTCGAGGGTATTTAATTCTAATGATATTTTGCAAACCTTCTTAAGTTTGTTGTATCCTCCTGCGTGAAGAATGTTATGGCTTTTCCTTTATGACCCGCACGACCAGTACGTCCTATTTTATGGAAAAGGAAAGGTTTAATTTAAGTATAACTTAAACAAATTTTCTTAGCAAGTGGTACTAACCGATCCTGTGTATATACGAGATAGCTGATGGTGGAAAATCATAGTTGATTACAAGATTTACGCCTTTAAAATCAATACCTCTACCCATAAGTTCGGTACATATTAAAACCCAGATTTTTCCTTCGCGGAAACATCGCACAACGTTATCTCGCTGAAATATGAAAGTGTGTTATAAAAAAGAATCTGATATATTTAGAATCGGGATCGTACCTGTGATTGAGTTCTATCTGCATGAATAACATCCACATTGATACCGTCATAAATAAGTTCTTTGAATAGTTCTTGTGCCCTTTCTTTGCTTTGTACAAACACTAACACAGGTGGTGCCATACCCTATTTACAAACAAGAATAGATTAAGATATCTCTCTGCGTAATAATTAATACTTGTCCCTCTGCCGACGTTATGTTTACCTTCTGAATAATGTTCCTGAAGGCCACAAGTTTGCCTCTTTCATTCCCAACAAACAAAAGCTCTTGGTCGACGAGTTCTGTTGCGGCATTTCTTTAAAGTAAATAATACCAGTAATGAATAATGGAGACTAATCCTAGTTTGCAATTAAAGTATGCTGCACATATACCTCTGTCCAACAGTAACTGTTATTAATCCTTTTAAATTATGGCGACACCACTTTGTCACGACCGGTGTATTTGTGGCACTGAATAATGCTCGTCGTAAATTACTATCTGTACATGCCCTTGTAATTTCCTCAAACTGGTCTCTGAATCCGCGAGATCCATCTTCAAACAACTTGTCAGCTTCATCCACAATTAACCACTGTACACTATCAAGAGAATTATCCAAATATTTATCAGGCCATTTTGTAACAAACTAAATTGTAGTTTAAACAAGGCTATGCTGATTTTATCTTACTTGCTCAGTGATATAGCTGGTGGTTCTTGATTTAAAAGAAACACCAATCTTTTTGGTGTGGTAATCAATATATCTAAAAACCATGTAAAGTTTTATAATACTTGTAATGTATTTATGTCAATAATTAAGCTTTACTATTACTTACCAAACTTTTGGGAACTTTTTGGCCCATACTTAGTAAGTGCCTGATTGACCTTACTGATTATATGAATACGAAAACCACAGCCTTCACTAAGCCTCATACATTCCCTGTATGTCTGTTTGGCTAATTCTCTTGTAGGACTTAACACTATGGCACGAAATCCTTTTTTCTGTGGCCCTCCCAAATGATGTATTACTGGCAACAAGAATGCTGCTGTCTTTCCAGACCCTGTTGGAGCACAAGCTAGTATTTGCCTGCTCTAAATAAACAAAAGAATAACTAATATATGTATACGTGCAAATCGTACAAAACAATTAAGTTTGAATTGATAAAGTACACATTGTAGGAGATAGTAAACTTAAGAGTGTAAAATTATGATAATGTAGTCTACTTTCATTCTTTATTAGGATGAAATCGTTTGAATATACCTGCAACATAATTGGCATTGCTTGCATTTGTATAGGTGTTGGATGAAGGTACCCACAATTCCTCATGTTATCTACTAAATGCTGTGAGATACCACAATCTGTTGATAACTGTTCAAAAGTTGCTACAGGATCAGGTACACGAGTACCTGTTATACATATTTTATGTTCATTTCGGTAACGGTTGATCTGAAAGTATTAAATGGGTTAATAAACTTATACTATTTTACTGTCCTGTAATTCCTGAAAACAATCAAACCTTTTCCTGTTCCATTTTCAGCTTCTTTTCAGCTGTCACAATCTTTTTCTTCTTCGTTTTCACTTTACTTCCATCTTTTGGGACTGATAAGCCATTGACTAATGTTAATGTATCTACAGGTGCTTCATCTGTTTCTTCAATTTCATTTTCTACTTCTGCTTCTTCTTCAACTTCTTCTTCCACCTCATTTTCACTGTATTTCCTTTTCCTACTTACTTTAAATTTTACATTATTTTCCTCTACCGCATTAGTCTTTGTGTCTGTTAATTCATCAACAGGTTTCTTTACAATCTGTATGAAATAACAATTATATGATTACAACAATAACTAAACACTATTGTAAATTGTTGTTACGATTGATTTGATTTTTACATGGAATCTCTCTGCATCATGTCGAAATCGTTTGATGTCAAATCTCGTACCAGCGGCAAGTTTTTTAAACAGATCGTGAGCATCCATTTTATTGCTAATAATTATAACGTTCTAACTAGAAAACGGTATTTCTACTCATCTAAGAATAATAAAAATGCATGATTTACAAACGCCACTTTGTAAAACATAACCTAGCTTATTACTCTCGTAAAGATTCACACGTGAGCATCACTGATGATTTGTTGTCGACATAGACTATGCGATACATAGATGCATGTGTAATTAGAACAGGAGAGTGAGGGACTAATGAGTTTTCGTCCAATAAGATAATAGAGGAAGCAAGTTACAGTTTGCTGATTGGTTTTTCCGTTAATGTCACTTTCGTATCCGACAACTTCATTACTTTACCAGCTTATCTGTTACTATGTAGTTTATGGTACTGTGATTCAAATTAATGACACGCATTAGATAAACGGATTCAGACAGAAAATACATTTTGTGAATTAACAAAAAATCGGCGTTTTTTTCGTGTAATCGTCAATGGACGTCAAGAATTATCACTGAAATATCATCTTCATTTCCGTATAACCGAAATTTATATAAAGAAGTTTTAATTGACATCTTTCTAATAGAAACGGTTTATGTGAAATGTTTTGAATTCGTTTACGTTGCAAGCGAAACATTAGATCGTGCAGAAGAGTGGTGGTTGCAAGATTATGCATATGATGAGGGAATTTTTATGAACTGGAAACTTCGTTTATTTTGTAAATTGACACATGTAACTCTGATTCATACATAAATATTTAGAAATTTACGTTGACTTTCGATGAATAGGTACGCCGAAAGTATTTTTGTTCATCCTCAAAGAAATGAATAATATTAACAATAAAATCAAAACATGGGCGGAATTAATTTTGTCAGGAAAATTACAAGATGTTACAGAAGATATCAAGGTAAAATAACGTTTTATCACTGGAATTTCATACTAAACTTGACTGACATGCAGCTTTACATTGTAAACATTGATTACTTGTATCATACATAATGTATTTATATTTGTATTATAACAATATTATAGGTAACAGTTACATCAAGACCAGACGAAAAGTTAAACAAAAACATATTCAAACTGCTGCTTTACCTGTCACATACAGCTGATAAGTGTTATAATGAAAAACAATCACTGGGAAAAGAAATATGTGACTTGACACAATTGCTTTGCTCTATTGTGATAGAAATACCTGATACAGATAAATTTGTGTCATGTATGTTCCACATAATCCGATATTTAATTTCTATGAATTTGTACAATGATTCTGCAAATATATGCACACATATAACATCCAGGAATCTGACACGCAATGAACCAATAATGGATGAGAAACTTGTAAAATTATCATATCTTTGGCGTAATGCTGGTACTAATTTGTTAAATCAGATACCAACTAAAGGCTTAGAGTTTGACAGATATAAGGACTTAAAAACCATTATTCAATCAGAAATAGGTTTACTTCAAATGGCATGTAAAAATTCTATAAAAGAATGTATTGCATGTTTGGATCAATATCTATGTAAATTTGTACAAGTTACCAAAGGATCTTTAACTTTTGTCAATGAGTTCCACACATTTATTTTGGAAAGCCTTGAAAGCCAGAAGAAAATCTCAGTGCCTGAGGATAAACATAAAATTTACAGACACATAAAAAGTATAATATCCAAAGTAATAAGAAGCAATATTAATGAAAAGTTTGTGATGCTTCAAAATAAGCAGAAAATGGACAATATATTAAATGATATGTACACTTGTTTGGATCCCATTGTTGCTAGTGATGAAGAATGTTATTATTGCTTCAAACTGTTAAAAGATTTGTCTATGGCACTTGTAAGACCAGTGGAAACGTTTACAATCAACAGAGTCAGAGATATCAAAGAGTATATAGATCAGTATTTGATGATAGTAAACAAATATGATTATTCTGAGACTGTTATTAACACTACTCTGGGTATTGTTGAGATACTGGAACCTTTATTTGTGTATTGGGAAAACTATCTCAAAGGGGGCAACAAACAATTACTCAGAGATGGAATTCTTTTGGAAACAATGAAATTAGTGGAATGCCTGAGCAGTGTCTGTACTAGGCAAAGCTTCATCAAGTGCAGATCCTGTGGAAAAGAAGAATGTCAGATGAAGACAGATATCTATAACAGTGTTGTAATAAAAGTGAGAATCATCACCCTGGTCACAAAGCTTTCTGCTGAAGATTTGCCAAAAGACATCTGCAAGCTTACATTAAAATTCTCAAAGCAAATTATATCCTCTATACATACAATGAAATTAAATAACTGCATATGCTGGATGCAGCTATGGAGTTGCTGTGGTATAATAATCTACAATATGGGCATCACATCTGAAAATTTTTACAAACAATCAGCAGCGTTTTATTCCCTCTTGTTTACTTCTATAGTTCAATTAGAAGGGTTACAGTCAAAACGTTCTCATCTAGATCTTCAGAATCCTGTCAGTTTAGCCTTGCACAGGCTTTGCAGTAGTCACTACAAAAATGAACAGTATAGGGAAGCCATGACGGTAGCGGCATTAAATGGTTTTCTTAGTTACACAGACGAAACCTCGAAAGCGTTCAGAATGTGGACGAACATCAAATACAAGAATTACAAGAATAAGGAAATTCTAGACATGTCGATGCTAACGTGTTTAAGAACCGACGAGAAGAAAATAAAAGAAGAATTTAATGTTGACATTAACTCACAGAACTGCGATTTTATTCAACTATGTTTACGCGAGGCGAAAAGCTTGGAAGAAGGAAAAATTGATCTATACTACGCTATTCGTGCGGTTTACAATGATTTAGAAGTTTTACAAGCAAACACTATGCAACGTGGTCTTGTCGTAGTATTAATGGGCCTTCATTTACTTGCTTTCGACCACGATTATCGATTATTAGATTACATTGAGCGGTCCATCACCGAATTGAAACTACTGAATCATAATGCGTCAGTCTCCTGTATGTTAGGAAATCTGAAATTTTTCTTGTTTGTGGAACGAGTACGCGCTATCTCAAAGCGAATTGTAGCGGATATGCAAGCCTCAGACTCAAAATTTAATTTATTTGCTGCAAGAGGGCCATATACATCTAAACCAGCAGAGCCAGAAGAAGATGTATTACCCACTTACAGTATGATAAATATCAACGAAGATTCATTACTCGCATCGAGTTTACAGAAAGCGTTTAAAGAATGGATCAAAAGTTTCAACCACAATAAGGTAAGTTTACAGTTTTGCTTCTGCTTCTTTTTTTTCAATATTACTAAATAAAGTCAATTTTAAATAAATTCAGAGTAACAAGGAAGGCGATTATTGGGAGCCAATATTAACGCTTCGCACTTTAATCATTGCCGGCGAATATTCACGATTATATCGTTACCAAGACTGTGAAATAAATGCGTGGACTCTCGCTTATAAATTAGCTTGTGCAATAAGAGACGACCGTGCTACGATTTATGGTACAGTTTTATATCACTAATATGCTTTTTACTTTATTCATTCAAATATAAAATGTTACACTTTTCCTTTATAGCGATTGGCCGCATCATCTCTATCAGACGAATAACTTTCGATTGGATTAACATTGCTAAGAAACTTTCAGACACACATAAAAATACTACTGATTCCGACATGATCAGAACCATAGCTCTGTTTTGGATGAGTCTTGCAGATTTTTACTTCGAATGTGGAAAGGTTTGTGGGTTAATCTCAATCGCAATTTCATTTTCCCTTGTATGCAAAGTATATATCCCTTTTCATCTTCTTATAGTATAGTGAAGCTCGCAAATTACTAAACGACGCTAGAAGCCTACCAGGGATTTCTTTTCTAGATAATTCCGCTGTATATCTGTTGAGTTTGGATACGATTATACGTAATTGGCAATTATACCATGAAGAAGAAGCCGGACATGAAAAATACACCGCCATTATCGTCGAGAGTCTTTACTCTCTAATTAATTTGGGTGAACAGCTGAAGGAAAAACGGTTTTGTTGTAGGTATTTATACTTAAGACTCGTACAGTACGTATACAAATTTCATCATGTATTGTTATCCCTCTTAGGGAGGAATCAAGAAAAATTTCTCTTTACCCACGACATCGTCTTTTCTTTCGTTGCGAACATGTCCCTGAGGATGAACAGTTTGTTATCCTTCCGTGAGATATCGGCGCATTTGATTTCACGATTAAGAGTCGCACGAGAAATGGGAGTAACGATGCGCGCTGCGGAGTTAATAAAGTCTCTGTGTTACATCGATTTGTCTCGGTTGAGACTGGACGACTGCGAAGTGAAACTTCAGTGGCTGGAACATATTTTACACACGGAGACTTTTGAGTTATCCATGATACGTAACAAAGCTTCGACGAAGCAGATCGTGCCGGCTTTAACCCCTACGAAAGCGATAGATCCGATGAGAGATATACCGCAAACCGACACGTCCCCGATTCTCAGGAAAAAAGCATTTGCCTTGCCCGATTTCGTCAAGCATGTGGAGTGCAATTGTTACGACTGTCGACATGTTTCCTATCGATATTTAGTTTTCTCTTGCACGCACATACGAGCACAATTGTATGCCCTGCAGAATCATGCCGTAGCTGCGCTGCAACATTTCCACGGTGCATTCGAAATTAGGCGAAACATAGTAAAAACCGAAGAGCTAGTCCAAACCATGACGAATCACGATTGGCAAAACAGTACGAAACAATACTCTTGGCAAGGTCGTTTCTATCTGACGGACTATGTGCTCTTTCTCCTCGATTTCAGCTGCTTCCTGAGGCGAAGCGTACCATCCAAAAAGCAGGAAGAATTGCACTTAGCATTGTTGGCGGTTGATGTTTGTAAAGAAAACAAACTAGACAGTCATCCAATTTCTATAGCTGCGCAAGGACAAGTTTTCGATATTCAATTTCGCGAAGTCTTCAACGATTCTATATCAAGCAGTAAGTATTCAACACATCTGTTAAAACAAAAAATGCATGTTCTTCGCTTGGTAGACTTCCTTACTAAGTTTTATGTCTTCCTGTTACAGAATACACGGTTCCTCATCTACACGAGATGGACATTAACAAGCAGCAAGATTTGAACGAAAGTGGTTCCGAAAGAAATGTTTGTGTTACGCCAACAGGACCCAAGAGTTACGCTATTAAACCACGTACTATTCGACGAGTGAGAACACCACCCCTTTTGAAGATTACAAAAATAAATATAAATTACAGCGACGACGAAGAGAGCGATTCACCAAGACCGAAAGTCCTACCTAAAACAAAGCCACGCGTTAACAGACAAGTCAGAAGAAAGATTTTGGATGAAGAAGTTTCCGACGTGGAGGATGATACGCCGAAAAGTGAAGTACAAGCTGGTTCTAATAAATCTACTTCGGAGATGATAAGAAGGAGTATAAGCGACGCGCTTGCCCAAAATCTTTCCGTAAGCGACGTTATCGTCAAAGTCGCTTCTCTAGTGCCAGATATTTCTGAGCAATTGTACAGACTGGCGGGCGATTTGCACAATATACCCGCGACAAAGGACAGGATGGAAACGTTAGTCGGAATGATCGAAGATTTGAAGCTCATTTCCAACCCCCAAAGGGCAAGAAAACCAAAGAGTAACGACACACAGAAAGTTAAACGATTACCACGTCGAGAGCACAATAAAAAAGTTAACGAGGCAGTCGAACTATTTAAGGCGCTTATGATAAAGGATAATGTGGAAGAGGAAGAGAAAGAAAACGAGGCTGACAAAAAGGAAAGTGCCGATAGAAGTAAAAAGTCGACCGATTCTTCCACTACACAGGATGAAATATCTGTAGAGCAGACGAATTCGTGTGTGGATGTAAATAGTGTAAATGCGATAAATCGGAGTACATTACTTCCTCTTAAAGGAAACATAACTAACATTTTGGACAATCCGATAAATACCAATAAAGATGAAAAAGTCGGTACTAAGTCTTCTAAAAGTTCAACTACGTCTAGGAAGGAAAACACAAGTTCCACCACAAGAAGTAATGTTAGAAAGTCGAACAGGTCGAGTAAAGAAAAGTCACCTCCAAACACTAATACAGACACAGATACAAAAACTTCTAAGCGTACGAGAGACAGAAAACAAGAAATTGTTGACATATCTTCAGAATTCTCGGTCATTAAATTTAGGAACCAGAATTCTCGTTCCACTGAAAATGATAACACCAACACTAATACCCGTAGAAATTCGTCAGATGTAAATAATGAAACTGGTGACTTAATCACAAAACCACCACTTAGAAAGTCGAAGAGAAAATTAATAACGCAGGTGGAGAAAGACTAATACAGACTTAATACAGTGAACGAAAACGCATTGTCTGAAAATATGCTCATGTATCTGTATTATTTTGAGGAATAAATTTTGTACAATAAAATAAACCGTTGATTTTTTATAAGGAATCTAGATTGAAGAGGAATAAATGCAACATTAGATGTAGTTCAAATGCGATCTTTATTTCCTAATCTATTTAATCTTTCTATAAAGATACTTAACAATTTTCATCCAACATTTGTGAATACAATAAAATTTTATCATAAGATTCATCGTTATTACTAAGTATCACACAGATTTCTTTCGTCATGCATATGGTACGAGCTATAAAAATAAATAAGTTTTCGCAACTAACAACTTAAACTCTCGAGTGAATTAATACAATTAAGGTTCCTTATTGTAAAACATGTATTTGAATATTTGTCATAATGGCAGATATACTGGCTACGTTTCATTGATTCATTGAATTAAATAAAAATTTCCACTCAATACAAATTCACAGCATTGTTGATCATGTTCGGAAATATTTAGAAGCACATATTGTTACTTTCCGTTTATCGTACAATTTATTAGAAAATATACAATCATCATTGTAAAATTAATGAAATTCACTGAAGTTTAATTTCGACTGTATGGTATAATGCATACATGATTCGCCAGTTACAAAACTGTAGCTTACATGACTGTAGCTTTACATGACTGTAGCTTAATCATAAAATGTGAAATTATATGAAAATGAAAAAACATCAGACAATAATGAAATATACATCGCTTAGACGTAAAATACACAACCATCGTGTCACAAGGATCGATATGCAGAAACAGAAGGAATTATTAGTAAAGAAATCAGACACTTCCTTGAAAGAAAGATGACTTTGGTAACTAATAATTTTGAATAACAATCCCGAACGAGGCTTCTTTATAAATAAACATGATTAAGAATAAAAAAGTCCATCTTTCTTTCATTCTTTCCTGACATAAACCAAGCTAAATCATCTTGAATTTTAAGTCAAATAGGAAAGCGGTAATCACAGTCTACAAATGAGTATAATTTAATCCTGATAGTGCAGAGTATTCCTTTTCTTCTTTCTTTAGGCCCAGAACTCTGGCTGCTTCCTCTTGCGTTTTGGCCAGCTCCATCAATGCCAAAGCACCGAGCCATTTTTTGTTATCTTCAGGTGGCGGTATGTCGATTAAATTGTCCTCTTGCTTGACTACAAGAACTTTGACTCCCGCCCTTCTACTGGGATCCACTGACGCAATTTGCGGTGCTGTCGGTTCTTTATCAGAGAATTTGTTGCTGCTATTTCCGGCCAGCATTAAGACTGTCGGCCTAGTTTCGTTCTCATTGTTGCGGTATCCACACGAGTTATCCACATTACAATTTTTGTCATTCGCGAGAATGTTGTGCCCTTTGGAAGAAATCGCAAGGCTTTGTGCACTTGTCGCTTCGGGAACCGTTACGTTCCAATACACTGCTGTTGTGGGCATAGATTCAGTTGCACGCCCATCAGTGGGTAAGTAAGAAATGTTAGTTTTGAGATCATGTGAATCAAAGTCGTCGTTGCTGCGTTCAAGATTCCAATGTTTTTTGGATATTTGAAAATCGACATTTTCTTGCGGTACTAAGCTCTGCAATGATTCATTATCGTTACGTGACTCCCAAACAATTTGGGCAGTAGTGTTTGGTGGTTCGACCTTCGTATCTACAAAAATTACATCGTTTTGAACATTTAGGCAAGAATTCGAGCTATCAGAGAGAATGGATGAAACTTCCGTCACGGGTTCATTCCAATGCAAGCGAGAGGACTTCGTGTGCTTGTCGTCGTTATTGTTATTACTGCTGTTACTGGTGGTATGGGAGAGAGAGTTTACATTGTTCGTTCTCGTGTCCCAATTCAAAGGTTTGGCTAATTGTTGTTCGAGGCAAGCTTCGCGTAGCCACCTTTTCTTTGGCTGCAGTCTATCTAGAGGTCTTCTCACTGGGGTTATCGGCATTTTCGCCATGGATGGTTCCTCGTCTTCCGACGTTTGCAACATAGCACACGCTTCTGCCGGGTCTTCATCCTGGCTTTCCTCCTGACTATCTTGATTCTCCCCACAGTATAGTCTCTGATTTGGATGAGTGCGGTCGAGATTTTCCTGTTCCCCAGCTGTATCCATCATTAAACCTTTCCGAGACTTGATTCTCTTGTGATTCTCAGCGGAGTTCTTCCATGATTTCTTTTTGCGTTCGTTTTTCCCCGTTGGCGTTCTGTCTTCTCTCTCCCTGGACATCTTGTAACGTTCTAGCCATCGACTAACATCGTGCGGTAGATCAGTATTTTCGGATACTGGTTTTAGTACGAAGTCATCGGATCGGGTAAGTGTGGCATATGGATGATCGGGACAATGACGATTTGCGTGTGTGAACCTCATTTCGCAGCCAGGCTCTGTGCATAGGAATGGTTTTTCTCCTGTATGAAGTCTCTGGTGGGTTTTTAGTTGTCCTGACTGCGTGAAAGCTTTTGTACAACCAGGATAATCACATGGATATGGACGTTCCCCTGCAAAAACCAAACTTTGTGTTAAACAAAGTATAAAGGAAAAAACGGAGTAGCTTACTTTTATATCTTTATCTTAACACTGAAGCTTACAGGTTTTCTCAAATAAATAGCTCAATAATTTGGTCAAACTAACAGACAGAATAACATTATTTTTCTTGTTCTAAAAATAGTCCTAAAAGTGAGATAAATCATTTATTCCCCTCAGGAATCAAATGTAATTATACATAATAATATCCTTTATGTTATTTGAATTAGAATATTGCAGTTCTATTTATGATATCGCGATTTCCTTTGTTGATTGCTGTTATTGCCTGACATTAACGGAAACAAAGATTATGTACTTTTAACTCGACGCAACATTGTTTACAATGAAAACTACCTGTTCGATTCATGTTTATTTTCATAGTATTTGTTATCGCGTGAGGATAAAAGTAATTTGTATACGTCAAATTCGGGGCACGTGCAGATCAGACGACTAGCTGACTGTTGCCTTGCTTTCCCGCCACAGACAAAAGAACGGACATTTTGTTACTTATTTCAGCGCGTACGCTAGCGTGCGTGCGTAGCTACGAACTAATCAGAAAGAACTGTCCATGTTTCTCGACGAAAAATACGTGTGAGCCTTTGTTATTGATAGCGCATTACCCTCTGTCATCGAGGGCTACACATAGCGTGAGTCAATTCGACCGATCTTTTGGCCGATCCATTTAACGATTTAAAGCGCGCATGATGGCGATTGGCGGGACGCGTGATTACGCGGAATACGTAATCGCCGCGCCAATAACTGGTTCGTACGAATCGTCGAGAACCGTGCGCAGGGCTCTTTGAAATATCATTCTGCTGCTGCAACGATATCAACGATACGAGGGATTCGAATTGGAGAGTAAGAAGAGAAAGAAAGGGAGACGCTTACCCGTGTGGGTTCGTAGGTGAGCTTGCAGACTTTTCTCCCGCGGGAAGACCCTGTTGCAGTAGGTACACTTTATGCTACTCGGCGACGTACTGCCCTGCATCATGAGGTTCGTGAGGGCATCCGCCCGTGGCCTTCCACGGCGATGACTCTCCGATCCTCCGGAATGCGTCACGGAACCGGCACGTGCTACAACCCCTCCGTGCTCCCGATACTCCGGCGAGGAACACGAGCTCCCTGGGCTGAGGTTAGCATTCCTCGCTTCTTCGCCCCAGTTCCAGGGGTAGAACATCGTGTCGCACATCGGTGGACTGCTGCACGGTAACTCACCTGCCAACGAACGCGTTTCGCGCTTTGGAGTGTGCAATTCCATTCCAACCTTTATCTTCGCCTCGTTCACTGCCACGATTCCCCAGGCTTTTCACTCACACGGTAAACTTTTAATCCTCTTTTGCCACTTTTACAACCATACACGATTAGCGACGACGCACAGCGCGTACCGCGTGCAACTAGTAAGCAGCAAACCGCCAAAATACGTTATAGATGATGCGAAACTCGTGCACGTATGTACATGTAGGTGCGCTACATGCGCGTGCTATGCACGCTTCCGCTTGACTTCCGTTCAACGCAACAATAACTCCTAACGGCAGACGAGATTTTTTACACGGTATTGAGCGTTTCAAGATAGTTCAATTATCAAAGATTAGATTCTCGTCGAAGGCAAGGAATATTAAGCGTATTTTCTGTAACGATCTTATTCACAATTCTACGAAATGCTGGAAAGTGTGATTATCGGAGTATGCGTAGTATATAGCTTCGCGTCCTCAGCCAATCAGCGCTGCTTCCTGCCTACAAAAGTGTTTCTGATTGGTCCATTCCGCTAGGCACATATTTGAATGGGTTTTTGCTAGACACATGAAGTGATCCACGGGAAATACTTGTAACAGACCAATAGCTTTATTCCTGGACTAGTAAAACGGGAACCAATCAGTTATAACTTTTTAAGGTAAAGGCTAAATAGTCGGGTAAAACGCATACTTTCGAACTGTCTTATTCTAATTTTAAGCGAGTTTTGTACGAAAATTGTACAAATAAATAGTAAAGACATACGCGGTTATGTATGTAAATGGTAAGAGTGAATTAAGTCTAACAAAGTTATAGTATTTATAAAACTCTAAAAACCTCTCACGGAAGCACATTCAAACAGTTCGCGGTGGCTTCGCGCGTTTTTCTCCAACAATAAATTACATTAATACAACATAAGTATATCTGTAAGCACGGAAAATTACTTAAAATTCTTGTTAGATTTGTGCCAACTATTAAGTCTTATCATACATAACAAAATTTACAGTACGGTAGGGCAAATCATGCGATCAGCTTAAAGCATTCGCAACGTGCATGTATTCACAAAAATTGCACATGGTTGAAGATTTATCAGCTTGCTAAAACCGCCACTGGCTGAATCATTGGTCCAAACATAATGCGGCAACCGGTATTTTGAAAATATACTGTGCTCAAAATTCACACCACATTTTTCTAAGACGATTTCAGGCGGAAAAGCGCACAAGATTTGTAAAATAAGTAATACTGGTGGGGAGGTAGGTCGCTGGGTACAAGACACCTTTATGCGGTCCCTCCCGAGGCACGGCCAGACCTCGTGGTGAACTATCCTCCGACTCTCGGCCATATTGAAATATTGGATGTCTCTGTTACACAAGGGCTCAAGAGTAGCCGTGAAATTTCTGCACAATCCTCGACGAATAGAGGATACCAGACAGCATGGAGAACGCGTACAGCATCGCCGTGACCAACAAGTTCTCGTTGGCACTGGACGAGGATGAAGATCCCCTAGAAGTCCTGAAAGTTCGGGAACAAGAGAAGGAGGCGAAAAAGAAGGAAAAGCTCTCCGAGAAGGAGAACAAGAGTAAGCAACCGGACTCGCAGAAAACGGCCGGCAACAAAACGCAGAAAAGTCGCGTCATAAAGGATCAGCAGCTGCAGACGTCGAAAAATCAGGACGTCAAGAAGGAACAAGGTTCGTGTCCGATCCACTTTACCATCTTAGGCCTCGTGCCGCGCTATTATGGCGGTCTCGACCGATCCTCGTGGGCCCATGTGCTTTTCGGTTACTCATCCGGCGTACGCCGCTTACATTTCATCCTCGATCCAATATCCACTTTACTCCCCTTAATTCGCCGAATCCGATTTCAATGCTTTCGAAACTTATTTCATTCAAATTGCATTCCCCTACTTATCATACTATATTAGCTACACGCGAGGTATTCTATTACACCATTTTTAAAGATACGTGCATGTATAGAATGATTTTTCCGAATGTTCAAGAATAGTACAAGTGTAGACTACGTTTCATTGACGGTTAATAAAATGTCTAAGAACGTGTAATTCACGTTTGTTCTAAAATTTCGAAATCATTTGTCATACGAAGTAATAAAAAAAGTTTGAACTCGCTGTGGATCATAAGATTTTCCGGGCTTTTAAAGTATGCAAAAAACTATTAAAAGTCGACATTTCATTTCCGTTTATTCTTGTATTACATTTTTTTATAGTTGGCTGTGTGTTTATCTGAGGCACATGAAATTGAATTTCATTGTATTTAATGCTGTACTCAATTGTCACTTTTAATGTAAACATATACTTTTTGATCAAAGTGAAGACTTAGTACTAACAGTATTCCAGATTATTCTCAAACTATAGTTATCTTTGAAGTATTTACATTTTTGTCCCTAGAGTAAACAATAGACAGGACTTTTCCTTTTAATACTGAAACAATTGTAACATAGATATGAATCCTGCCTTATAAATTGGTTAACGGCTCTTTTTAATAGAAAAAATATTCATTACTTATTAATATTACGGTTAACACAGGTGAGAAGAAACAGAATCAACCTAGAGTGGGTGGTGGTGATCGAAGTGTGAAGTTCTCTGGAGAATCCAGGGAAGAACACAATAACAGACGTAACCGTGAAGATGGGGAAAGAATGTCCAGACCACAAGGGGATCTTAGGAGGGGACCTCCTGGGTTAGTTATTACAGTTATATTTAGATATAGATGTGTCTCAGATGCCATCTCACTTCTGCTGTAAGCACAAAACACTGTCTTTTACTAGTTGAAACTCATTGGTAAGAATTCTGAATATCTGTTCCAGTGAAATCCGTGAGTCTCGCGAATTCCGCAATTCCAATGAAAACCAACGTGGCGATTATGGTGAACGCCGTGGTCGTGGCGGTATGCGTGGGATGAATCGAGGCCGTGGAGGACCGCGCGGTGGCCGTGGTGGCTTCGACAATCGTGGAAAACGTGAATTCGACCGACAATCAGGTTCCGATAGAACGTACGTTAATAAAATGTCTTCCTCTGCTGCTACACGTTATCCTCGTGTACGTAATTACACAAAAACCTTATGGATTTTACAGTGGGATAAAACCAGTCGACAAGAAAGATGGTGCTGGTAGCCATAACTGGGGAACCCACAATGATGAAATTGAGTGAGTAAGATAGGAAGAATTTAAGCCTTACGAAGAAACTTTTTCTTATATTGTTGGTTATTCATGGTGTTTTGTCCTTTTGTTTGCGTTGTCTAGAGAGAGCATGAATCAAGAGAACCAAGATTGGGCCGGAGAAAAGCCCGACGCTGATGCGCCCCAGGCGCCAGTCGAGGGTAAGGAAGGCGATGCTCAGGCAGCCGATACTTCAACCGAGGAGAAGCCAGCTGAGGAAGAGTCCCGTGAACTCACTCTGGACGAATGGAAGGCTCTGCGTCAAAACAGGGCGAAACCGCAATACAATCTGCGAAAGGCAGGTGAAGGCGAAGACTTGGCCCGTTGGAAGAAGATGTACCCTCTTGAGAAGAAGAAGGAGGGCGCTGAGGAGGACGACGAGGAGGAGGAAGAGTATGACTCTTTGGTGGAGTATCCTCAACGCGTTGGACGGCAAAAGCGCGTGCTGGGCATCGAGATTCAGTTCAGTGACTCGAGACGCAGTGCCGGAGGCCGCGGACGAGGCAGAGGTGGTCGTGGTGATCGCGGAAACGGCCGTGGAGGATTCGGTAATCGTGGAGCTCCAAGAGAGGGTGATGCTCGTCCGATGGTTAGCATTTGTTCTTTAAATTATACATTGCTGTGACACTCTCATTCTTCATAACCGCCCCCTTTTTTCCAACGAAATGGAATAAATTTTGATATAAATAGATGTGCATTACCCCGTGTTTATGTCATATATATGTGAAAATTTTATTTATGTTCAATTAACGTTACAGCCGCAGTCTGAGCAGAGGTCACCACGCAGCCGTCAAAACGCTCCAAAAGTCGACGACGAACACGATTTTCCTTCATTGGGATAGGTAGCTCGGCGAAACCATAATACAGTATCCCACCAGCATCATCACCAGAATCACCGTCAGTACTTGTATTACAGATGAAACTATAACTGGCTACAGCTATAATTAATCAATTGTCAACAGTCTTGCATCAATGACACCATTATATGACATAATATATTATAACTTTGCAAAAATGAAATACGTAATTCGTCTACATAACAAACCATCACGCACTCGAGTGAGCTTGGACTTAAAAGTTGGAATATAAGCGACGTCAACTCGTATACGTAAGGAGTCAAACGATATGGATAAAATGGATGTGACAATTTTTAAAAGGTCATTTGCCCGCTAAAAGCCGAAAAGGTGGAGAAGATATGTGATCGGCAAACGGCAGAAACGAACGAAGAACCAAACTCTTAAACCTGGTAATGATCATTATGCGACCCCCACGTGAGATAGTTACACATACAAGAGAAGGAATCATGTATTTTAAAGTGGACCAGAAGAGATGTCAGGATTTAAAAAAAAAAGAGTTTGGAGTTCAACCCGAAGCAGAATGAGTAAAATATGTTCTGCCCATTGACGAAAGCCTGCCGGCGGAAAGTCGTGTAAGGTGCCCTGAAGTCAAACTCGAACTTAACGTCAAATCGAAGGCCTAAGAGAGGGCTGAACAACAGCACCGGTACCACGGGGTATTATTCCGCGTGTATAATAATTCTTTAGACGAAAACGTTCAAGCGAACTTTCTGTTTTATAATTTTTATACGGTGTTTGCAGAGCCTTCCTGGTTGCAACTGGCAGGATTGCCGCTTGCCATGCACGTCATATTATATATAGTTAAGAGACTTTCGAAGTGTGTATTTCTATGTAAGAAACGTTTCAGAAACCCAAATCTCCCTAGGTGCGCTAAGTTCGCGGCTTATATATATAGAAGAAAGAGAGATATATATATAGATTCTTTTTCTCTAAACCGATATAATCGCGGCTGTAAGCAGTTAACTGTTTTAAGTCGACCACATAGAAGGAACCGAATGCACAACTTTATACGTGCATGACGTATTGTTTACACGATCCACCGCGTATGGTGCAGATGAAATAACGAAAGAATGGGGAGAAACTTAGTCCAACTGGATATGTTCATTACGTTATACTTCTGATATGCGTTAGCTATCGCCATACTCTTAAACGATGCGAGAGAATCCGCTGTATTCGTTATACTACACCATGTTTGTTATACAGTAAAGTAATGCAACTAAAGATTTACATCCCCCTTCATAATGAAAGAAACATTATGTGAAGTTACTTGAAGCTTAGGATATTCTGTGTAAATAACACGATATTTACATTAATAAATTGTGACGAGATAAAGTCAGTGTGTCGACTTGAATCTTAATCAGCCAAACGAATGACTGCAGTTGAAAAATAAGACGTGCATTTAAGTACAAACCGTGCACAGAGCTCGTCAGGACGCGCAGAATCATTTCACTGGAATCGACGAGAGATTTGAAAACGGCTATTGCGGAAGTTATAGCATTTTTGTTACGTCCTACGGTCTTCTGTGATGCCCATAATCTCAGTGACCACGTATATTTCTCAAATAGGAATATATTATAAATCTAGAAAGTCAAGGGGGATCATACGAAGGCGTAGATGATAATTGGAAGCAGTGTGGATCCATTACCATGTATCATTCGACAGCAGAATAAATAATCGATGGCATTTACGAACGAGTCTGAACGAATGCCCGCAGTCGTACATAAAATTTTATTATCGGTGTCATAATCAATTTTTGACGTTTTGTTCCATAGGCTATGATATTATCTAGCAGTTTTAAACTCTTTGAAAAGAAGTCATCCTTTTGTACGTTAGTTTTAGACCTCTTGCGTAATAAACTTATTAAGATTGTTCAATGACGATGAAATCTGGCTAATTGATTATTTATGGATTATTTTTCATCGGTGTGTAAATCCATTCGACCTTTTGCTCTCGATAATTCATTATACAGTTACGTTAAGGTACGTATATTTTAATTATCTTATGATATATATGATATATGTATATATATATATATATATATATATATATATATGATATATATGATATATAATATATCTTGTGAAAATGTAAACAAGTTCTTTATGCCATGATAGAAGAATCTTATTATTTTATTCACCCCTATTGTACAGAAATAATTCACACAAGGAAATATATATTTATCGCATCCAATTGAGTGTTGATCAAACGGAAAAATTTAAATCATTTTAGTGAATAATGAAGCAAATTAAATAAACAAATATATATATCTGTACTACTTTCTAATGATAAGACCATTAATGGATGTGATTGTGATCTGTAGTCTACCTTTCTTGTTGCCATATATGGATTATTTTTTTATTCTAATTAAAATTATACAGAATACTTAAATAACGCGCCCTTGTTAAGAACACGTCGGTAAGTGTACGCATTTCTTCGTTTAAAATGGCGGATAGCAAATGCAAATTTTGAGGAAGGAAGAAAGGTTCCTGTTTCGCCTTCGACCGCAGGAGGACGCGACAAGTAGGATGCGTAAATACCATATTGCGAGAGAGAGACACACAGATAAGTGGAACGGAATTATGGTATAGCAAAGGTTCGCCAAGGAAACATAGTGAAGAGGAAGAGAGAAACAAAAAGGGAAAGGAGGCAGGTTCTGCTGGGTAGAGAAGAACTGTAGAACAGGAGTAGGAACGACGTATACTCTCTTAGAACCGCACGATCTCGGTTCTCGACTTGCCCAGCAGTTGCCCCTAATGCTCGAGCACACTCATGTAGCCAGTTCGTTGTCCACCCCGTTGTCAGTCGAATTTTAATGGCGGTTCGTGGCGACTCTGTATTTAGTGTTATATCGTGAGTTACGACACGGGCTTATTCATGTGCATACTCGCCGACGGTGACGCTTGGGGACCTTTCAGTGAACTCTCGAAGTGTCGTGCAGTGCTTTAATGTCCGAGGGTACTCAGAAGATTATCATACCACCGAGTATGGTGCATATCCGCGATGTGTCGTAGCGCCTCCACTCTAAGAGCATTCCACTGCGAAGGGACTGTGCGACTTTCTTCGTGCCCGAGAAAGGTATTTCCGATCTCACCGAAAGATCTGAGACTTCGTGCCTTTGTATTTTTCAACCTGTTCTAAAGAATTGCCAGAACTCGGGGTAACTCGGTACACGCAGGCCGATCTTCAACCGTGAGATTTTTTTCATTGCCATCTCGCAGACCCTTTTCTTTTTGCGTGGCATCTTACAATTTTATTTATCCCACAAACCCAAGGACAGGGTACTCCCGATTGTTGGGAAAACAACATTGTGGCGATGATATGTCTTTCCTGTCCCGACGGTCCTCTAAATGTGATTAGTGCTGTGCATCGTAAAATATTTTTCTTTATGTAAAGACGGTGGCTTCAGCTGTCAAGTGCAGCTATACACTCAGCTCGGTGATGAGGATCGTTCATGCAACAGTTTCGCTAGGAAAAAATAATCCTTTACGATTAAATACATCATAGTCGAGATTGAAATGAACGGACAGTTATTATCTCGTAGAATCTATTAATCAGTTAACAGCGTACCGCTCGTATTCCCTCACGAGTTTAACCTGCGTGATTGACGTTTACACATGATATGAAAATTAGTACTTTTAACAATTATTGCACACTTCATAGTGCATTGACCTTCTCAGTCAATGTTGGAATTTAGTTAAATAATCCTTCACTTTATGGAGTCATTTATTACATTTTAGTAACATCATTTTTTGAGAAAATATGAAATTTCTAGTGAATACTCTACACCTGTGTTTGTCTTAAGAATTAGTACTATAATATTTATGATGACTTTGAAACAATTGTTGGGATTAACTGTTACATCTTTGAATATTCTAGGAGAAACAAACAGCAAGTGCCATGCCAATTCCTGGATGTAAGCACAGCTGGTAGGGCCGTGTTGTCACTGGCTCACTACCAGCACTGGGACGCATATCCTCATCCAGTCTCAGAGATTTCCTTTCCTGAACTCACAGAAGCACAAACACACACGTGCGTGTATGCCCGTGCGTGTGCTGCTAACGGTCGTTTATGCACCATGAGATTCCTGAGACTTCGGCTGCTGTCCTATGACTGGTCACCACTCTCTTTCCATGGATCAACGTTTTCATCAGTTTCCATCGCCACCACCTGGTTTTTGGTGGTACTGGCAACTGCGGCTATAGATACTCCCAGTAGCAATGTTCCATTGCCTCAAGGAAAGTTGTCCCCTCACATAGTGGCACAATTTCCCTCGGGAGATAGCCAGAGATATGGAGTTTACTCTTTCGATCCAAATGCAACAAGAGAGGGTGCTCTGTTGTTTAATCATCTTGCCATAGATCCTATCACAGGACGTCTTTATGCTGGAGCCGTAAACAGGCTATTCCAGCTAGATGCTAGTCTCAGACTAGAGGAATTAGTTTCCACAGGTTTGTCCTCTCACTTATTATCTAGCATCCTAAATTCACAATGGAGTTCATTTTACGAAAGTCAATTGTGTTTCAGGACCCAGATTAGACAATCCCCAATGTCATGCAACAGGCTGTCCCTCCAGAGATATAACTACTTCTATGATGCACAATGTGAACAAGCTGTTAATAATCGATCTCAAGTCGCGAACTTTAATCGCTTGCGGCTCTCTTCTTCAAGGCGCTTGTGAAAAGTACAAAATGTCGAACATATCTATTAAGCCAGATTTTATTTCTCATAGCGTAGCTGCAAACGACGAAACGTCCTCTACGTATGCTTTCATTGGCCCAGAGAAGTATGATCCACGGGCGCAAACGAATATCTTATACGTAGGCACAACATTCACTAACAGAGGAGATTATCGTCACGATGTACCAGCTATTTCCAGCAGAAATCTGCACAATTTGGAATTTGCCGAATACACCTTTAACAAGCAATCCAGCGTATTCATCGACGTCAAATATCGTGATCATTTTTTAGTAAAATACGTGTACGGTTTCAACGCCAGTGATTACGCGTACTTCGTTTTGGTACAGAAGCATTCGCATTTGCCCGAAAAGGAAGAAGAAGGATACATTACAAGACTGGCTAGAAGTTGTATAAGTGACGCAAATTACGACAGTTACACGGAAGTTACCCTTCAATGTACAGTTGATTTAGGAGACGGCAAACAACAGGTTTATAATCTGGTACAGGATGCAAAAGTAGCCGCAGCAGGAAGTGACTTAGCGATGCAGTTAGGAATTTCCGTTGGCGATCCAATCTTCGTTTCTGTATTTTCACCCAGCAAGGGCATCACGAACGAACCGCAATCACGTTCCGCATTATGTGTTTATAGCCTTCAAGATATCGAAATTAAATTCAACGAAAACATACACATGTGTTTCAATGGCAGCACAAAATATCGGGACATGGGCTACATTAGTGGACCTATACAAGATGGAAAATGTCCTATTGTTGGGGTAACTATGACGTTTAATTCATTAATTAGATTATAATTTAATGCTTCCAGAATGTTTTATTGTCTGTCTGTTTTGGTATCTTAAAAATAACTGTTTCTCTTATTTCCAGACGACTGGTAATATTCTGGATTTTTGCGAAGTTGGATTAAAAATCTCTGGCATATCTCCAATCGTCGGCCAAGCGGTACTACATTTTCCCGACACGTTTGTCACTTCCATAACAATGGCAAACACCGAAAGTCATACCGTGGCGTTTCTCGGAACCAACCAGGGTGATTTGAAAAAAGTATTGTTGTCTGTAAACGAAGCATTAGTATACGAAAGTATCTCCATTGATAAGAATCAAAAGATACTACCAGACAGTTTAATTTCGCCGGACGGTCAATACATTTACGTTTTGTCGACTTCGAAGATTTCGAAAGTCAAAGTTGAACACTGCAGTGGTTACACCAATTGCAGTAGTTGCTTGGATGCAAAAGATCCATACTGTGGCTGGTGTTCGTTAGAAAAACGGTATGCAAAAATATAAATGAAACTACTGCACGTTTCCGAAATGCATTTTTTCTTATTTTTAATGTTAATTCTGTTTTTGTTTCCAGATGCACCGTAAGAAGGGACTGCCAAAAAGCGAGTCAAAGTAGTCCACGATGGTTATCCTTAGGGACAGGACAACAGTGTATAGACTTCGAACAAGTGCTTCCTGATCGCATGCCCATTAATCAGACGACAACAGTTCAGTTAACGATCAGAACATTGCCAGAACTACCAGCTGGCGCGAACTACAAGTGTGTATTTGGCAATGCGGAACCCATTGACGCTGTGATGACTGGCTTTGGACTTTCATGTCCCACTCCGCCTGTTCACGAAAGGCCTAACATTCCGAAGGGTGCCGATCACGTCCTCGTCCCCCTCTCCGTGCGTTCCAGTGAAACAAATAAGGATTTCGTTTCCCGTAACTTTGCATTTTTCGATTGTTCCCGACACACGATGTGTACTGAGTGCGTAAAGTCTCAGTGGGCTTGCAGTTGGTGTGTATACGATAATAAGTGTACACACAATACTAGCTGTCAAGGAATCATATCTGGAGAAAATGTAAGTTTGAGCCATTTTCGTTTGTAGCCATGAACATTTCTTTGTCCTTTCGTGGTCATTCATAGAAGTTATGTTATCATTAGCAAAACCAAGCTACCTTGGCGGCGCACGGGGCCCAGAATTGTCCAAGATTCGTGAAACGCGAAACTCCTTTAATGCTACCCAACAGCGTGCCAAAGGAGATAGTGTTGGAAGTGGAAAACCTGCCGCATCCTCAAGTTGGCCACAGCGGATTTCAGTGCATCGTAACGATCGAGGGGGCCAACCTAAAGGTGCAAGCACGCGTAGACAGCAACCGTTACATCGTCTGTGACAAAACCGTCTACTCGTATGAAGCATTGAAAGGCGAGTATCCGGCCGAGGTGACCGTCATTTGGAACACGAATCATCACGTAGACAAAACAACAATCATCCTCTACAAATGCGAGGTCCTAGGTTCGCATCGTGAACACGCGGACTGTTCTCTTTGTGTAACCAGAGATGCGAGATTCGAGTGTACTTGGTGCGGAAATAGTTGCGTCTACAGGCACTCCTGTCTGCAATCACCTTTCGCCGAGTGTCCAAAACCACGGATAGACATGATAAAGCCTCTCAGCGGTCCAATCGAGGGTGGTACACTCGTGACGATCGAAGGCAGCAACTTGGGGCTAAAGGAAAGCGACGTAGAGGGGAAAATACGAATAGGTAAAACACCATGCACTTTAGTGGCTTACGAAGTTTCTGTGCGAATTATTTGTCGTACGGGGCCGCATGAAGCCACGGATACAGCTACGGTTGTCGTTGGCAATGACGCTGGCTACACAGAAAGCGCTGTTCTATTCAATTATAAGGACATAAAGCTCGCTGGTGTTTACCCTTCCGTCGGTCCACAAAGTGGTGGCACACAACTCGCTATTACTGGAATGTACCTAAACATAGGCAGTACTATTTCGGCTTACTTGGACGAATTGCCGTGTCACGTGAATGCAACTCAAGCAAGCAGCACGCGATTGACGTGCGTAACGAGCAAGTCTGGCCGAGTTAGACAAATACATCGTATCACCTTAAGCATAGACGGCGCTAATCGTACTCTGGAGGGTAATCGGTTCAATTACACTCATGATCCAACTATAATGGAAATCAAACCCATCAGGAGTTTCGCGTCCGGTGGCCGTATGATCACGGTTCACGGGACAAACTTGGACACCATCCAGAAACCAGAGATGGAGGTGTACCTCGACAACGAACCGCTGCCACTGAATAGGACCGTGTGTATCGTGTTGAATCCAACTCAGATAGAGTGTCCAAGTCCTAGTATAGTTGGGAGATTCCCTTACTTTCGTCGCAGTGAACGTAGTAGTGACGCAATTGGCATGTCTTCAGCTAATCGTAGCTTCTCACAGCCGCAGTCCTTGAGACTCAGCAGTAAAGAATCTCAGATCTCTTTGAAGGTCGCTTTCATCATGGACAACGTCGAAAGCGTGAGAGACCTCGAAAAGCATTTCCAAGGTCTTAGAAGTTCGAGACTGCTTTACGTAGAAGATCCCAAATTCTTCCCATTCCCCCGGAACGTGAAGCTCTATAAAGGAGACACATTGGTCATTGAGGGAGAAAACTTGATTTATGCCAGTGACGAATCTGATGTAAATGTTACCGTGGGAACGATGCCCTGTAATGTAACATCATTAGCTTTGACGCAACTTGTTTGTATACCACCGGACCAACAACCCGCTGATACCGATGAACTCGGAATCAAGACAGACCGAGGATTACCCTTGGTTGTCATCCGCGTCGGACGGAATTTACGCTTTCCCATTGGATATTTGCATTACGAAGTCATCAAATCTTATCCAATCCCTCCTGAAGCCATCGCTGGAATTGCAGCTGGTACCGTTGGACTCATTTTTGTTTTCGTTCTGGTTTTAATCATTTACAGACGGAAAAGCACACAAGCTGAGAGGGAATACAAAAGAATACAGATACAAATGGATACCCTTGAGAGCAACGTGAGGATGGAATGCAAGCAGGCATTCGCCGAATTGCAAACCGACATGACAGACTTAACTGCAGATCTCGAGTCTTCTGGTATACCCACATTAGATCACAAAAATTACATCATGAAAGTGTTCTTCCCAGGTGTCATAGATCATCCAATCCTTAACGACCCAAGAGCTCGTGGAAGTAACGTATCTAGGACAAATTATGATGCTGCCATGATACAGTTCGAGCAACTCGTGAACAACAAGTACTTCGTGTTGACATTTATTGAGACTTTGGAAGCTCAAAAAGATTTTAATATTAGGGACAAAGTGAATGTCGCTTCACTGCTAATGATAGTCTTAATGGGAAAAATGGAGTATGCCACCGACATTCTCATGAACCTCTTGCTCAGATTAATAGACAAAGCCGTGAATACGAAACACCCGCAACTTATGCTGAGGAGAACGGAATCGGTCGTGGAAAAAATGTTGACGAATTGGATGGCGCTGTGCATGTATAATTACCTAAAGGATTACGCTGGTTCGTCCCTGTTTCTCCTGTTTAAGGCAATAAAACACCAAATCGAGAAAGGTCCTGTCGACGTCATAACCCACGACGCGAGGTATTCGCTGTCGGAGGAACGACTTTTGCGAGAACAAATCGAGCACAGTGTCGTTACTTTACACGTCGTACAAGACGACTTGGATGAAAAGATTCAGTGCAAAGTTCTCGACTGCGACACGATAAGTCAAGTGAAGTCAAAGATCTTGGATGCCCTTTACAAAAATACTCCCTTTTCACTAAGGCCGTCCATTTATGAGGTGGACCTGGAATGGAGACACGGTAGAGGTGGTCACCTCACCCTCCAGGACGAAGATCTCACAACGAAGTGCAGCGGCGAGTGGAAGAAGATAAATACTCTGGCTCATTACGGAGTCAAAGAGTCCGCCGTGATGTCGCTGATTCCAAGACAGAATGACGGTTTCTCCATTACCTGCAAACCACCCTGCCATAACTGCAAACCGTCGCACTACCATCATCAACAGTCGACGATACATCATCATCCTCACCACCATCTCCACCGACACGCAAACCACTGCGCGTCGACTACACATCTGCCCCCAACTCCCAATCATACCTTGCTTAGTCCGATGATGTACAGTCACCATCATCCTGTAAGTAGTCTGTACTTCGACTCCCAGCACTCTCCGCCGTCAATTATCACCGCAAATGGTGACGTGGAAAGTGGTCACGGTGGTGGGAATCAGCGACTTTACCATCTCGTACGACCCGTGGAAGAAGGCCATTGCACCCCCAGTATGGGTTTCGCCAGTAGCAAGCATCATCATCATCCTGCCGAAAGAACGCACAAGGCCATTCCCGAAATATTCCTCACGAGGTTACTCTCGACGAAGGGCACCGTGCAGAAGTTCGTCGATGACTTCCTTAACACGATATTAACGGCCAACGAAGCGCTACCCAGTGCCGTGAAGTGGCTCTTCGATCTTCTAGACGAGGCGGCTAAGAGGCACGGCATCGTTGACCCGGAAGTGCCTCACGCGTGGAAGTCCAACAGCCTGCCCCTCAGGTTCTGGGTGAATTTTATCAAGAATCCAGACTTCATGTTCGATATTAACAAGTCCACTACGGTAGACTCCAGCCTCTCGGTGATAGCGCAAACGTTCATGGACTCGTGCTCGATGACCGAGCACAGACTGGGCAAGGATTCGCCCTCCAACAAATTACTATTTGCCAAGGACATACCGCATTATCGCGAGAAGGTTGGCCGGTTTTATAGTGATGTACAAAGACTGCCACAGATTACGGATCAGGAGATGTCTAGCGCCATGCAGCAATTGAGCGCATCTCACGCCAATGAGTTCGACGTGATTGCGGCGTTGAAGGAGCTCTACATTTACGTCAGCAAGTATTACGAACAAGTAAGTAACTCATCCACTAATAAACCGAACGTAATTGCTTAATGGTAGTTGTTCAATGGATCCTTTAAAGTAACCCAAAGAGTCGTCTTAAATTTTCTTCGGTTCGGTGGGACTTTTGCAAACTGAATAAAAATAATTTTAGATCCTTGAGGCCTTGGAGACAGATGCAGGCTGTCGCAAGTTACATCTAGCTCATAGGCTAGAGAATGTGGCATGCACGCTGGAGGGCGAGGAAACTAGTGCCTGCTGACACAACCTTTACACTTCCATCATCCCAGGACCCGTCGACCTCTCCAAAAACACTGATTAGTGCCTCCACTTCGTACGTCAGAGATACACCTCGTTACTTATGTACAAATATGCGCGCCATGTGGTTAATATTGCCGTGTAAGGACATGGAATTTCGCCTAGGGCCGGCCGATGCGGTCAGTCCCCGTATTCGACCCCCGCGTCGGAGTATGCCGTGTGAGTGTGTACAAATGTATAGACATTGACTAACACTGGGAACCATGGCGTTTTGTTTTCAATCGCGCCATACATTCGCGACCCGTCAGGCATGTTTCGTAGCAAGAGGATGGAATGACGGACGCAGTGAGAAATACTCGTTTGAATCTCAGCTACTTAAAAAATATTTTACCTTCACTGCGTTTGAAACGTGATTGCAAGCTGTTCTGCTACGCTCAACTGAGGACTTGACATGCTGTTGGGACAATGTCTATGTGTGCATACGTGAATACGGAGTACATATATAAACGTAAACAAAAACACAAAGCAACGCGTGTAAGAATAAACGAAGAAGCCATAGTGTGTGTCCATCAGACTGTCTGTACGTGAACCGTACGACAGCGAGTAGTCTGTGATCCGAGCACGTGCGGCTATGCCTACTATCTTCATTGCGATATGTAATTATTGATATGTTAAAAAGAAGATAAAATACGCGTACGTACAGGGACGTACGGTTACGCGGCCGAAGTAAAGTATCATGAAGTAAACGCAACTCCATGGATAGTAGTGAGCTAGTTAGAGAGGGACTATATATGTGTATTATATAAGTTGAGAGACGAACGCCCTATACAGAAACAAAGTAAGAGATAATATTAAAATATTATATTAAGGTAATTAAAAATTGCTTTAAAGGAATTTAAGGATCTGAGGTTGAGAGAGAGAGAGAAAGAGAGAATGCAGCTTAGGATATTCTAGGCCTACTTATGTATATCGAGTACGTAAGACATGCATCACTTTTGTAGCAATTTTTACTTTTAAACCGTTTATTTATATGCGTACTTTATGCTTTGCGCACATAGTGGCGGAATTCCTTTTAGCTAAGAACGACATGGACTCGTGGCTCGCACATCGATGATTTCGGAATAATGTGGCTTTATGTTTCGCAATCCGCTCAAAGCACTGCAAAATCCGAATGAGAAACGTGCGCGATGCAGTCTCGATGACAACATGCTGTTATGCATTTGCTGATGCATTTTGCAATGATCATAATTTAGAGTGTTTAATTGTATAATGATTATCGTGCGGACTATTTGTTCTTAGTTGTTATAGAAATATTACTGCTACTGCTATCGCTGCTAATATCGTCATCATATTCATTAACGTTCATTAACACCTTCATAATCATTCTCATTATTGATTTCGTATTATTATATCGGTATGATATTATTCTTGTTGTCATTTCTACCATTTTTACCGCTACTTTCATTGTCATCTACATTTTTGTATTCATGATCGCTACCATTATCATTACTATTATCACTAATACACTATTACACAACTACTATTACTAGTACTAGTACTACTACTATTACTATTATTATTATTGTTGTGCATTAGTTCCCGCGGATGATTGAGGCCCTAGGCTAGTAAGAACAATCATTACATCACACAAAACTAAGAGCAGCCGAAATATTTTATTCGTTTAACGACTACTTGATCTCACGATTTTTTTTTTGTTGACAAATTTACAAACAGTACACGGACAACCGAAGACGGAAGGAATGTTTTTACAGGAAATTAATGTTTATAATAAGGGTATTGAAATACCAGACTAGGGCCATAAAAACGACAAACATTAAAGAACATTAAGCGGGAACGATACTTGTATCCGGCGCGCAAGTAAATTAAGACTCTTTCATTACTTTAGATTAAAATGGGGTTGGAACGAACCGTTTTATATACATGGAAAACATAATGGTTTTCGCTCGACTTACCTGTTAAATTTCCGCGACGCGATTAACAAGACATTCGTAATAATAGGGACAGACAAACGGAAGTGGGCAACGTGATACTCCGAAATTCCCATAGCGATAACGAACTTACAGTTTCTCTAGTATTATCTAAAACGTTGCAAAGTATTTACAACTTTTCTCAAGGGCGCAAAGAACCTTGAGAACGGCGTTTTATGGATCGGCGAAATATTCTACGCGATTCTTCCCACCTCCGAGCAACAGTATTCTTTCGTGTGCATTTAACGCATTTAGTTGACGCAAAGACTGCTCTATACCTTCTATTAAGTTCCTTTTTCACGAGCCAGACGACCGTCGACCGCGGACGTCCTCGATACACGAATTCATATTTTTACAAGTTACGCAGGAAAGGACAAATTTCATGTATCTCAGCGCGCACTGCCAAGGCTTTCTCTTTTCCGGAAGCTTTTTCAATGGACGAAAATAACGAAGCATCGCGACCGCACGATCTGTTGAACGTTCTGTCGAGACGTAATGAGGAAATCCATCGATGATCCCGTCGAATTTCTCAGGTGGAGACTGGGGACTCGCTCATTTTTAGTACTTAACGAATTCGTGTGCATTTCAATCTCTGATCTCCAGGCTCCCCTTTTATTCTCACGATCGTCGATCTCATGTGTATCTCTCTATTATATATATGTACCATATTTATTTATAATACGAGCAAGACTAATTATATTATGTACATGTACGTCAATCTGTACAGTGCTGTCGTGCTTTCTCCGATCTATACCTACTCGCCTGTTAATGAATGCATCATTATTTTAAGACACTCTCTATTTCTGTTCTGCTACTTAATTATTATCTTTTCTTTTTACAGTAGAAAATTAACTGCTCTATGATGCAAGTAACAGAAAACCAGTGAAAATCATTAATAGCACCTTTGAAGGCCATAATACCAATAAAGTTTCCATTTTTCCTACTTTCTTAAGGAGCCCGACACATTCGGCTGATATGAATAGCAGTTACAAATAGGAAATAAATTAAATCAAGAATTAAATCCGTTTTAATTCATTTTCGTACAAATATGTATCCAGTATTAATCCAGCATTTATTGAAAATAACGACTAAATATAATTCCGAGTTTCTATCTTTGAGTAAAATTAGTGTAATAGGATCCGAGAGCTTCCGGCCTCTTCGCGAGACTTTTGAACCCGTCTTCTCGTGCGGCGGAGTGAAACATGAGGACGGATATTTATATATCGGAAGGAGGGAATTTTCGAGCGTACAGATTGACGTATATACGTGCGCGCACATATATTCATATGTATATCCGCACACATGTAATCCTTTTCTCACGCGATTCGTATATCCGAAGATTCGCGGCCGAGAGTTTCGAAGTGGGGAGGGAAGGAAAGAAGTGCGAAAGTCTGATTTCCGGAGATATTTCACATGTTTATATATTCTCCTCTCTCTTTTTTTTTACTTTTCCTTCTCTCGTTCCGGGGGGCTCGACGGAGCCCCGCACAATGTATATATACACACAATTTATATACGACGAATAGATATGCTCGAGAAAATTTCGCCACCGAACACGCAGTTTCATATTAACGAGGTCGAGACTCGCATATAGATATATATATATAAATATATATATATTATAATATCGTGACGGAATTTTTCGACGAATCGTACGTTGTTCGACAGTCGACTCCATCCAAATGAAAAGCTTGTCAATTCTACATTCAACGTATGTACCGTAATGTAATAATTGACCCGCAATGCGTAAGTCTAGTAACAAGTGTCAACGCTTTCTTAGTGTATGTTTGTATGTATGGATGTATGATGTGTGTGCACACACGACGTCTCAGCCACACAACACACAGACACACACACAAGTCATACGTAAAATGAAGGTCATTCATTATCATCATCATCATCATCATCATCATCGTTGCAAAACGTGTCGCAGTGTCCCTTTTAGGCTCCGAAGAGGATGGGGGGTCCTCTGTGAGCAATTTACTGCAATACTCCGAGAAAGTGATGGATAAGATTTAAAATCACCACTTCTCCTACATGTAAAATACAGTTCAATCGTAGAATTAGTAAATAGCCTCGACTTCTCGAATATAGTAAATGTACTATCTAGCAATGGCTCGACTGGTACGACATTTCATTCATATTTTTATTATACCAAGGTTTATTCGTTCTGGAATTTCTACGAGAAATAAAGACAGTACGAGTTCCATATGACATTCTGATTTTTTTACCGTGTAGTTCATAGCAGAATGATTACAGCAGTTATCGATTTTGGCCATATACAGTGCCCTTTGAATTTCCTTTTATATTCAGCGAGCTGTTTAATATGTATGAGATTGGATTCAGTGTACACACACCGTACGAGGATTAGCTGCCTAGTGCAAGATTTTAACTTTGCCCATTACGTTTCTTCGGCTATTGCAGCAAGCATACGTATACACAATAGGGAACTTTATGCAAATGTGAAAAGGACGCTTTTCCTGCGCGCCGTATTCATGTGAAAGATAAAGGTGCTATCCCTATCATTGTATGTATGTATGGTATGTGAGATACGAGCGTACGTGTGTGTATACATAATATGCGTGCCCGTGCCAATGTATTCTTTACGAGGCCTCTTGTAAATAGTATAATTTCGGAGCCCCCCATCCCGCGCAGAGGTAGATTTTAAGTCGCATTCTGACAGAAAAGAAAGATGGATCGAAACGACACTTGCCAAATTTTCAACGGGACATAGGAACAACAAACGACTAAGCATTTGAAAATTCACAAAAATATATTGGTATTATAAAAGATACGATTTTTTCATCCTTTGAGTCGGTACTATCGTTTTGTCAACAGGTGGCCAACGTGTAGATGGATATAAATATAAGAGTTTGTTTATGACTCGATAATTGATACATAGATTACAAAAGGCCTTTTATTTCAGAAATAATATAATAAAATTATCCACGTAGAGATACACAAATCCCCTGAAAAATTACACTCTGTAAATGCATCACTATATCCGGGTTGATTTATTTTTTTGTTTGTTCTTTTTTGATTAACATCCACATTCATTCTGTCTCTCGGTAAGTCGATTGTCCATTTTCTTTCGCTGGTCGTCATATTGCCACTGAAACAGTAAACACATAGTTTAATTTTACTGCGTATCAGTTCCATAAAATTGATCGTAAATAAAATAGTCTGCATGATTTTACAAACTAAGTATACAAAACAAAAACCTTACTATTGTTTGCACTGTTTCCCGAACTACGTTTATCTTGTTTCACCTTTTTCATCATATCTTTTAGCCGCTTATCCGCACTAATTAGGTGAACATTCGGCACTACTTTATTTGAACTACTTGTGCCAGAAGAGAAATTACTTCCGTTAACATTTTGTTGAGACTGGCTTAGATTACTTGAAGATGATTTATACTTTTCAGAATGTTTTGACCCTAAAGAAATAATAATTTAATTATTGTGCTTATTTACATTATAAATTAACTGTACAATAATTGTATGATACTTACCAGAAGTGGATTTTTTTTGTTCTTTAGGTTTAACATCTGTTACAGTTTTTGGGGAATTCCTTTCTTTTGAAACCTAAACATTTCAGATATTTAAAAATATTTCACTAAGCAGAAAATCTTCTCAAAAGATTACAAAAATGATTCACTATTTCTGAATTATTATGTACAGGAAAGTTCAAGTTGTGTTTTATTGGATACATACCTGTGTCTTTGAACAGTTTGAACAATACCACACTAATTTAGGTACATCTATTTGTGAATCTAAAATTCGTGGAACATGACATTCCTGATGGTACAATGAATGACACTCTGCACATTCAACTAGTTGATTCCTTGCTCCCACATCCATTCCTTTACAAATCACACAAGTTAGATCATCTTCTAGCATTTCCAGTGCTAATGTGTCATCAGACTGTAGAATATCAGGTGGAGTATCACGTGCTGGTAAATTCACAGGAGAATTATTTTTACTGGATTTATTTGAATGTTTAGATGATGAACTGGAACTTTTAGTTTTCTTTGTACTGCTACCACTACTGTGATCACTGAGCACAGCTTCTTCTATCATATACTGAAAAGTACAAATATATAAATTCTAGTTTAAAAGTGTGTGGGAATCTTGATAACAGTTATAAATGAATTACTATATACCTTTTTGTGTAGTACATTGGATAGCATTTTTGATGGGCCATACTTTTGTCTTATAGCTTCATCAAAAAGCATTCTTAGCTGCTCAGCAGAATCTTTATTGGTAGAATGTAAAAGGCGTAAACCTTGAATAAATTGTGAATCTAATTCTAGTTGCGACATAGTTTTTCTATTGATGTAAAAAGTTTGCCTTTAATTATAGTTGTAAGAAACAATCCCCCTGGCTGAAAAAAATCTTTTATTATTATATGTATTGTAAATTTTGACATCAGAAGTCTTACTATTATATTAAAATTTAAATAACTCTCGATTTAACGGATTTATTTGTTCATACTGACGTAGTAAATAAGGAGTTGTGTAACCTTGTGTTTAGGTGATTGTGAGGTTATGTTTGTTTACTTATATTAAACTCGGTTTATCATATACGATCCAAAAATAAGGTACATAACTGTCTTACACTCATATGAAAAAATGAGTAAATAACTTACACCTATGGGTATATTTATATTTTCCCCATATTAATGGCACATACGTTGACAAGTTTGTTTGCTACTCATTCATGGTTAATATGATAGAATATGAGCAAACAGACGACATTTCGAATGTCCATATTTATGATCTTACATGCACGTTTACTAGGACGTTCACGTGAATTCGATAGGTTAATCATACCTTTTGTATAAGCCAGTTTACATTTTGTCACGAATAGTTCATAACTGAACAAAAATAATCATCACTGCATAATGATATTTTACATTTATTCATAGCACTGTTAATTTATTAAAAAATGGGTACACGCATCTATCGACGTGTCATAAAAGATTTCAAAACTGGTTTACAACAAGTGCATAAATATTGTGTGACATAGATGCATGTGATAAGATGCGACATTTGATTGAACGCACCATTCATGTTGTTTTTTATTCTCCCATCTAATGCCAAAAAATAATCTTAGGCAGTTTCGAATGTTTTATTGTTGAAGAGATCGATCGTAAGAAATGAGCGGTAACAAGTGTATCAACGAATCGTGAAATTAATGAACCTTCGGACGAACAAAATACAGGCGAATGAGGAAAAAGAATTTTAAACTAACGCGGGTGTTGCGTAGCTGCAAAGCGCAGAGAAGATGTGTTCAAAAATTCAACAAACTTCCTGAGTTGGTTGGCTCCACCTTTCTTTAACATTAAGAAGTAGACGAGACGTATACAGTATTCGAGTAAATTGTAGGTAACTAATGGAACGGACTGTGCAGAGGTATTTAATACTGTCTTCGTCCTTTAAATAGAGCGCGCATGCAAGTTTCCCACTTTTCGTGTGAAGCGCGCGCGTGTCGTGTAAACCTTCGTAAAATGGCAAAGATACACGAACACGCATACATCCATGTGTAGCCGACTTTCGAGGAGCAGTTGGCACCCGTGCACCGTAAAAGAAATAAATAATCAAAGCGACCATGAAGTGACAAATAAAGTTGAAGAACAATGCTCGCGAAAGGCAAGGAAAATCGAGCGTAGCGTGCATCCGAGGATCCCGTTTGGATGTTTACAATACGTCTTCCGTGGTGTAACGCTCAAAATTACATAGGAAAGATCGGGCGCAGATGCGCTATGTACTCGCCGTGGAGTCGTCGGGGTGACATTTAGAGATATCTTCCTCTCATTCCGCGGTACCTCCGTGTGGTGTGTGTACGCGTTTTATCCGTCAGCCCTGCCGTTTTGTTGACAATCCAGAGGTTCTGTGTGGACACATGAAACCCGACTTATGAGCACGAAAGCCAGATTAAATGTTCGTATACGTCCGAGACCCGTGTTTACGGTCAGTCGTACTGCCGCGAGGCCGACGGACGAAGCTGCTTTACCTCCTTTAATAATGACACCGTGGTCCAGCTCGTAGGTGAATGGGAATTTGTAAGAACCGGTTAATGTTGCCCGTGCTGCTAACCTCAACGACCTTATACGCCAAGAATTCCGCGCGTCGCGGCCACTAGTGACCATGAGTCTCATTTCACCGCTCAAAAGAAAGGTCTGACATTGTATTTTGACACATCTGCAAGACCTTAAACATGAAAACTGAAAAAAAGGCCAGCGAACCAAGCTGCGCACCAACCACTGTAGTTAAGGAAGAACCGGACACAGATTCGGTTAAGATCAAGGAGGAAGGTACTGGCGGTGCTAATGAAGATGCTACTGGAGAAGATACAGCAGACTGTCCAAGAGAATCGTGTTTGGATTCAGCTAATGGCGAAGGAACAATGTCTGGGGAAAATCAGACTAGCAATGGAAACCAAGCAGTCACGTTGAATTCTGTAAAACAGGAAGGGGATCACAATAATCCTTCAGATGATTTGACTGGTAAGTAAATTTCAGGACAGTTATATAGATTTCATTGAACTCTTGACCTACATTGTATATTTTATTTTAGATTGTAGCGGGAATGTAGCAATTACCACGGATGGTATTCAACCACTGGTCAGTAATGTTCTTGGAAAACAAATGAGTACCAATACTGGAACTGGCGAGGGTCAGTACATGCAACAACAGAGCCAGGTGTTTGTATTTTCTACGTCACTGGCAAATAAAGGAGCAGATGCGGTATTACAGGGACAATACCCATCAATTATTGCGTATCACTGCGCACAACCTGGCACTAAGAAATATTTAGAAGTAAGTTCTACAAGTCTGTTGAATACATGTTAATCCTGAGATAGTTATTCTGAGAATCTATGTCTTTGTCTTTATTTATTCCAGAAACACCCAAATAAAATAAATCAGTTTCGACAAAATCCTGCTCAATGGCTGAACAATCTTGCCATGATGAAGCAGAAAGGTCATCAGGGAGGCACAAATAATACTTTCCCAACTGAACAACCACCTGAATTACCAGCACTTGACCCAAATACTCCTCCTTTCTGGAATGATCAGTCTAACTTACGCAGTTTAAATGGTGGGAACACTCTGGGTAATTCAGAACCATCATTGGATGATGCTAGTATAGATGTGCCTTGTCTTGTGCCGAATTCACCTAATAATTCAGGTAAATCTCACAATATTCACGTGTGCAATATATATTATCAGATAATATTCATATCGGATTTATTGCAGCCAACCCTCAGCCTCCTAACAATTCAACAATGGGCCACAGTCCAAATTTACTAGGAGGCACTACAAGCCCAAGCCCTGGTAGTTTGCAGCCTTCGCTACAAGGTGTGAAAGTACCAGATGAAAATCTTACGCCTCAGCAAAGACAACATCGAGAAGTTCAGTTAGCGACTATCCGGAAAATGCAAATGATGCTATTCCCGGAACACAAAGAAGAGTCCTCCGGTACTATGGATGCATCACAAGCAACTCCTGTGTCCACTTGTCCTCCAACGAATGTTCCATCAGCCGTTGCATCAAGCCAGTGTGCTCCGTCTATGGAATGGCACAAATTGCAACATCAGTTTCTTGATGGAAAAAACAAAGTGAGCGGATATTTAATAATAAACCGTTGATTTTTTGCTAAATAAACGTTGTCTGAGCGCGTCTTTTGTGTTTTTCTGTAGACCGGCAGCGGGGGAAGTCCTGGTACGATGCCATTGCGTGGGGCTAATATGATAGGAGTGCCACGCAGTCAAGGCCCACCACCTCCTTATCATCAAACAACGCGTTCGGCGAGTGTTCCGATAGCAATACAAAGCCCGAATCCTTCTTCGCCCAATAATCCGACTAGCAATCTGTCGTTACCGTCGCCACGAGCTAGTTCAGCTTTAAATTCGCCAGCGGATTGTAATAGACAATTCCAGCTTGGTAATCAGAGACCCGGGCATTTGCCAGGGCAGAGCCCGACTAGTCAAGATTCTCCGAATCCCGCGGTCGGTACGGCAACACAATCAGCATCTACAGCGCGATTGAATCACAGCAATCCTGGCACACCTATACCTCATTCTCACATGGCTACGCTTAGTCCCAGTGGGACGTCTCAGAAGGACACGTCTCTCGACTTCCCTAACAGTCAACCGCCAAATGGTAAGATGCTAAATTTCCATATAACATTATATTTCTCAACGTAACGGATGCACTTAATTCGTTTGTTTTTTGTTTCATAGTGGATGGTATGTTCTGTCGAACGCTGCAGTCGTTGGCTCAACAGAAACAGCAGCACGGTGGTGGAGTTAACGCAGCAACCCCAGCAGGTATTAAAGAAGCGAACTTAATGCCAGTCCCAAGTCCCCAACAAATTCAATACCTGAATACCTTCGAAGGTCAAGAGCTCACCATACAGAAGCAGCCAAATACGAGTCTGAAGGATGGTTCTTTGCCTACGTAAGTAAAGGATAAAGAACGTTAATAAAAAAGGGATTCCAAAGTGTTTAGGATCTAAGAACGAACCTTTCTTTTCCGCAGGAGTACGGGGAATAACACGGAGATGTCGAACAGAATGTTATCAGGAAGCATAGACGGGAGTAATCAGTTTCCCGCCAGATCAGAAGGTGCCAGTCCGGTTCAGATGGATAATATGAACAGAGCTGGCTTTACAGGTTCACTGCATAGCCCCCACACGCCTCATACGCCACACACTCCAGGCAGTGCAGCACCTCACACTCCTGCGGATCCTGGGAAGCCCGGAAATAAGTCTAGTGCGAGTGCTCAAAGCAGTCCAGTACCAACAACGCATAATACCGGTATGACGTCGGACAGCATGGGTCCCCCTAGGATTGTACCTGCTTCCCCCACAACCACGAAGACGGAAACATCTCCGCCATCGACGAAAGACTCGCAGCAACAGCAAGCGCAGAACCAACAATCCCAGCAACAGCAGCAGCAACAACAGCAAACGTCGATGATGGGTCCGAACAATCTTGGTCCTTCAGGAAACTCGAATGCAATAGCTCCGCCTCCACCTCCATCTATGGGTCAGGGGCCAGGTTCCAACAACTTCTCTTGCGGCGGCAGAACAACGATGAGCGGTGGTCAACCGTCCGACAACGTACCACTCAATCCAAATAACATCGGCAACCGTTTAGGCGGCCTTAACGCCATGAATACGAATCATCACTTTGATCCCATCACATCCCTCGCGCAGATGAGTCAACAACTCACTAATACGGCGGCAAGTACTTCCCTAGGAAACGAAGGACCACCTATTCACTCCGGTAATGCGGGTATGATGCCCTTCGGTAATCCTCATGGAATGCACATGATGCAAATGGGGAGCGGCGAAATGAACGGAGGATGTCACATGGGGGGTGGTGCTCCTACGAATGAACCTGGCGAAGTTGGGGGAATGTGTATGGGCATGGCTGGACCACAGTCAACGAGTTATAGTCCTACGACGTCCCATACAGGAAGTCCTGGGGTCTCCAACAAAATGGGCCATCCAATGGCTATGGGTCATGGAATGATGAGCAGTCATTCAGGTAATTAATCTCATGCATCATAATTATTCATATACATCAGTATAATTGCTATCCTAGCTTAAATTGCACAGCGCGTAGTTACCCAAACATGAAATGTGTATACTAAATGTCAGTTGATGTGTGGAATTTAACAGTATATTTGCTGATACAGGTGTCGGTGGCACAGGTGGGGCATATCCTGGGGATACACATGGCCCGCCTCCACGGCTGATGACCGGTCACGTGGGCGGAGGACCCAATCCGTACAACGGGGCAAACGTCCAAGTAAAACCTAGCGCACCTAACACAATTCAATATTTACCAGCCAGGCCAAACGTTGGTCACGCCCCTCCGAGAGGACCACCCAGCCTGGACTTCCTGCAGCGGTTCACAAATCCACTGTCGAACCTGGAATCTAAGATGCCGTCGCCGTCGGTAAATCTTCAGTACTTCCCAAACGGTTGCGTGCCGAACAGTATGGGTCCGCACGGGGGCGGTGGAATGCCGTCGAATATGGGAGCCGCTGGTCTTCCACATGGAATGGGCGGATCGCCGAGGATGGATGGACAACCCATGAACACCTCTGTCGGCGTTCACCCGTCCATGAGACCCATGGGAGGCGGTAACATGCGACCACAGCCTAACTTAATGCGCATGCAGCACATGGTCGGCGGCGGCGTTTTCCCCGGCAATGCAATGGACCCTGACAAAGTCTTCCCGCCTGACATGGTGCCCAATCAGCTACCGAACCAGCCGAATCCAGGAATGTACGTGTCCGGTAGCAAGGGCAGCCCCATGGGCCTTGGACCCCCGCCTGACGCGACTCAACCCCTACCACCGAGCATGGGAGGTGCAGGTGGCAACTTTAAAAACAGCCCCTTCGTCGGTAGCGGACCCAGCATGTCCGACCCGAATTACGCTCAGCAGTTCCACAATTTCCAGCAACAGCTGTACGCGACTGGAACTAGGGGCAGCGGACCACCGCCTCATCCCAATCTGCATCCACAAGCTAACTCTCACTCGCACCAGCAGTTCTTCATGCCCAAGTAAACTCACGCGGTGACGAAGACGAGAGAAAGAGAGATTGAGATTGTCGCGTCTCTTAGGAAATCTGGTGGCCTTTCTGCCGTGTCCCTTTTGCTATTCTTCAATGCTCGGGGCAACGACGTTTTTTCTCTATCGGGATATCATTACGCGCCTAGGTGCACAAACTTGCATGCGTGAAAGAGAACCACGTTATTCTTTTCATTCTGTAAGATAGTCCTTTCTTCGAGCTAAACATACACCGCGACGGGTGGTCGTCGAGAAAGTGTTATTCGCAGAGTGCATCGTGTGAGAATGGTAAACGAGGCGACTGACGATAAGACACGTACGAGGAGTGACTTTTCTTTTTGGTTCGATTCATCATTCGCGGTATTGCTTACATGTGTACGTATCGCGCCGGGTAAGCATTTTGTTTCCGGACCACGGCATTCTTCTGTAATGTCTGTTCTCCAGACCTGTTATTCCAGTCCCGGGCTAATGGAAATTTCTCACGTTGGAGATTTCTGGGACGGTCTGTAAATTCGAAATATCACAGAGGGAAATGAAAGGAACGCGTAGGAGAGTTCAATTACGCGATTGTGTAAATACAGATGTAAAATCGGACTTTCTTTCGTGGTAATCTCGTTATCTCGTCGACGGGAATAGCGACGGTAATAGGCTGCAAATACCGCTTCTAAGCTCATGAGAAAAAGGAGGAAGAGCATCATCGAGTCCACTAATTTCTGTAATTCGTCCGGGACGAGGTCGCTCGAAATGGAGAAAGTAATCGCGCGAGATAAAATCCGAAGTAGGAATTCGAACGCGATGGAAAACGAATATAGAGTACACAGGTGCCGGAAAGTCATCCTTCTTTTATCATACATATTATACACTAACAAATGAAGCGCAGTCACGCAAAGCTCAAACTCATCATTGTACATATATACGATATACATACATACATGCATACCTGTTGAAACATAATCCCTACGGTATCGCCCGTCCTTTTATTCCTCCATCGATCCTTTGTGACCAAGTTTGTGCATAATCATGACCCCACAGTGTAGTTTACGATATAAGGAAAAATAATTGACTAAGAACAATTATGTTGTTGACGAATGATTTTTATTATAAATGAAAAATAAAGATATTTACAAGAAGTCTGTTATGACAATCGATTGACAATCATTCAAGAGCGAATATTGTAGAGATATTTATGACGACCTTGTACCTGTCGAAAATAAGTAGTATGTAGAAAAATTCGGATCATACATCAAAGTGAAAGCTGATCGCTTCTAAATTTCGACTATAAACGGTCATATAGTCAAATCGTGAAAACAAAATATATTTCCTTTCCTTTTCTGCCCCGTGAAATCAACACGCATATCTGGGAATGATCTTTTTCTAAAGCTAAGCAAAATTCTACTCGTGTATTTGAACAGTTTACCCCTACGTAAGAAATACGTAAGTGGTTTAAAAGACAAATGGAAATCAAAAGTGTAACATGTTTTAGAAATATGAGGTAAGAAATTGTATGGGTCATTGTTGACGTTTTAAAACGAAGCTCGTTCATGTACGTAAAAGTACCGTTAGTCCCCTTTAAGACCCAGTGAAAAATCCTGTGGCGCAAGAGAGTTGAGAAGAGAAGGAAAGCCAGCAATCTAATGGTCATAAATTTAGGTATTCTCACGCGGGATACAAGGGCAATGAACTCGTGCATCGTATGACGCAAGAGTTACAGCACACTCGGCCGAGACATATCCTGAAGATGAAAAGTCGTAAACGACATGCAAGTACATGTTACCATAGGATTGTTTAAAAGCAGCAATATGACATACATTAATTGCTCATACGCGTTGCTACTCTACAATCTCGTGGGTACAACGATATTCTTCGGACATGTTTCATTATTGATTCAAAAATTGGCTCGTACAATTGCCACCAGATGCAGCATATCATATTAAACGACCTTCGTAGAAAACGTATATATTTTCTAAACATATGGAAAGGAATTATTGGCTTCGGTACATGCAATATGATATGCATTATAGAGCTATAGATATTAATGTCTATGATGATTCCTGAAATACCGGCCTCCGAAAAGAGCTTTTGGAAAGGCCATAGCCTGTTTAGTTTACAAAGGTGGTCGTATTTATATGTCTACGAAGCTCTGCCGAAGTCACCATTTTTTCATTTGTGCTAGTGAAATATTTTATCTACGCCAAGCAATTTCCGATTTTAGAATCGCATCTCCCGCGGAATGACCTATTCACTTTTCGCGCCTAAAGATTCGCAAAACCATATGCTGCCAGTATAGGACTATAGGATTATAAACGCTCCCATTTGCAATAATGCTTGTACCATCTTTGATGATTCTTTTCAAAGTGCTTACTATACTGATGAAACTTGCCACACATTCCATGTTCTTCAGTCACTGACCAACCTGTTTCTTCAGTTTTTCATCGTCTGAAAAATACCGTTTTGGTATAAAATATATATTTGTACTTTTTCCCCGAAGGTTTGCCAGAATAATACCCTAAATGCAATATAATCTATATCGGGTCTAATATCTTACTATTCTCGCACACGACGCTATTTATTACTAGATGGAAGGTAGTAATTTGACAAACCTCGGCACTGAGTTTGTAATTTATAATAATACTTATATAGATAATCGATCTTATACCCAAAACCCAATTCAAACCTGTCCTACTGCTCAGCTTTTATTGGCTAGATGTCCCGGAATCACGCCAGTCATCTCCATTTCTGTAAGCAGACAAGGCCTCTTTCATCATGGTAATGTTCTCACAAATGGATCATTTTAATTTAATAATGCATTCGGTAATTGCCATTACCTTGACCGGTGATCACCGGATGATATGGAACTTCCGTTTGCGCTGCAAAGAAAAGATTTTTATGTACTTGACGTGATTAAATTGAAACGCTTGTATGCAATGATTACCTTTTTGTTATAGGTGCAAAATTATCCCACTCGCTAAGATCGTACTTCGATAAATCTCCATCATCTTCGTCTTCCTCTTCTTCAACGTCATCTTCAGGTTCCACATTGTCCTGAAGGTACCAACATTTGAAAGTTGTATAACAATTACATTCCTGACACACTTATTCAATCATAGGAATTGATTATGTTTCCTTCAACCTGGTCTCCTTGTTCCTCATCAGCTGATTCGTCTCTGACATTTTCATCTTTGGATTTACTGTGTGGGGGACTACTGTATCTCGAATCTTTGGAATCGTCGTCCGAGCGGTTTTCGAGTTTTCGTTTTTTCTTGCGCCGGCCGAATTCATCATATTCATCGTCATCATCCCTTCTTTCTTTGTATTCTACAACTCCTCTGTCATTGTATCCACCACCATATCCTGTGCGTTCTTCAATCTCCCCAAACTTTGGTGCATTGCACATGTTACATTGTTGTCTGCGGGCCCAATTCACATTTCCACACTTGCTACACTGCCAATCATCCGCACTAAAATGTAAATACATTCATGCCTATACGTATATATAAATACCTTTCTATGCAATAAACCAAATTAATAATTATAATATTTACCTGAATAAACCCCTACTTTTTTCTGCTGCTGCTTTACCAATTTCTTGTCCAAGTTTCTTCTTCTTAGGACATTCCCCTCTGTCTATAATATAATTTCATAAAAATTATAATTATACTTCTAAAGTAAAGGAATTGTAACTAGTAATTTCTTGGTATTTACTTTAGGCTATATGATCAACATAGTTTTTATGCAATGATACAGTATTGGCAGCAGTGAATATGACAATGTTATCATCAAAAAACCATTATTGTATACCAACAAATAAGTACGCAACAAAACCTAGAAATTAATTTACCTTTTCCACATCTATTACAAGAATTTCTTCTTGCAAAATTAACATTGGCACACCTAAAATAAAGTAAATTATTAAAGATTTTATACCAAACAATAAGGAATTTGTGAGTAGAACTGAAGTGTGATCACAATTGTTGTCACGGGGGAAAAATTGTTTAAGAATCAATATAACAATTATACGCTAGTTATTTAAGTACCCTTAGAAAGGGATGAATTAATAATAGCAAAACGTACTGTGAATCAGAACAGATCCAGTCACCATCGTTGATACTCCGTTGTACGTCCTCTTCCACTTTGCTACCGTCCATTTCTGAGGATGTAACTCTAATCGCCTTGTTTGTCAGTGCAGTTGACCTGTGAATCTCGTCCTGATTTACGTTCATCTATATTCCAAATTCATCCGCATTATAAATATATAATTCCATGTCTCTATGTTCCTCGTACGACGAGTTGTACGACCAAAAAGTGTCCTGTCGCGTCGTCTACTGTAAAATCGGTGCAGGTTGTACGATTACAGTAGGGGTGTCTCGCGATTGGTCGATCTCAGAAGCAAATTACACAGGAAATCGCGAATCGCGAAGTGGCATGCTGGATTCACAATCCGCCAATTACTTGCTTTCGACAACCGAACAATCGGTGGACAAGTATGCGCATGAAATTGTTGCAATTTTTCGTTCATTACCTCTTCCTTTATCTAAAATGCAGTTCATCATTAAAATGTAAGACGTCGAGTTTTATATATTCTCAAACCACCTTTCGAATGCTGAGGCGTAAATGAATTACTGCTTTAAAGAAATGATCGTGTATAGAATATTCTTTGTTGTCTGGAGGGAATGCTATGACAATTTTTGCCGACGGGCTGATTATTTCTGTAATAGATGAGTGAACTTTTTTTATAGGAAGAAGGTAAACAGTAATTAATCATTTTCATTATTCCCTTATATAGTGACGATGAATGCAGTGCTTCCATGTCATTTCAGATTTCACTTTTAGGACAGTTTACCAACAACTTTCGAACCGCTTTCATCAGCATTGCGTTTCTCGGAAAGATGACACACATGAAACTGTCGTACGTACTAGAATTAATGATGACGAAAGTTACAGGTACTTAAGAATGAAGAAAGTATAACGGTATTACGATATTTCTTCAGTGGTAAGCGATATTTGTGCAGGCAGGTTACACACAGTTGAAGAAACGCATACGATTGGTCGGTCAGAGGAAAATCCAGGGGTACGCACCAATTACTGAAGACCATGCTCTCCGACTTGTTTGATATGCAATAAAAAAACCCCCCACTATGGGTCAGCGTGGGTCACTATCACTATGCGACCGGCTCTAAGTTGGTTCACTCTATTACTGTGTTGTTTGCGGTGCGGTTCAAGCACATCCCTTGAACACGTTACTGTTTTACATTTTTAAGCTATTTTTTAACGTTAAATACTCAATATCTTGCAAATATGGCTGATTATCATAAACCAGAATTGAAAACCGTGCACGAATTGAGAGACATCGCTACGAAGCTAAGAATTCATTCGATTCAAGCCACGCAGGCCAGTAAATCCGGGTAAGAAGCCGCATTGTATTTTTTCGTAATAATACTGGGAAACTGTCTATGAATTATCATATAATAGCAATGAGCAGTTTTAACTGCCGCGTTAGGACCAATATGCATGCTTACATACACACATTACTCTTATTTAAAATTTACATATGATAACAGTGCCGTATCTAGAATATTTCTTTAAAACCTTTTTCAAACATAAGCGAAGGTAAATAAAGATAGTGTAATTAAATGATATCCCACTAAGCCCGCCAAAGGAATGATGACTTATCATCTTTGAATCTAAGTGAATCGGAAAACGGATGTGTACATTGGTTTCTTGTCGTTCGCGTGCATCCTTGTGGACTGACGTCAAGAAAAAACTGTCTTTTAACATCGTGCTTTTAACATTCACCAAGTTTACTCGCATACAGTGCCACGCGGTTCAAGGCGATGCGCTGGTATATACATGTATATGCATCCTGATTACGTATTCCATAACCACCGGAATCGCGGGAATACATTCGGATGTAGTAACCGCACACAAGAAAGAAACCGGCCTGTTAAAAGTAGTGGAAAGAAGAATCACTAAAATATGAAGTTACGTCCGTATTGTACTATGTGTATGCAATCATGACATAATCGTGGTACACAAGATCGTGCAGGCTATCATTATATGAGAATATATGCGATAAATAGCGAATCAATCTTTCAACACGAGTCTGGCGAACACGAGGGAAAGTAAAAAGGCATGATAAGAATGATGCGAGATAAGAACGAATATATTTTTCATTCCTTTCACTGTACGGTTTTTATAGCTCGCCCGTCTATTAAGTACGAAATATTTTAAGGTAACATTGGAACAATTAATAACGCCACAAAAAATAGAGGAAAAAACGTCCAAGGCCAAACGCGGTAGGAAAGGAAGGAACGAATATCTAAAATATGCCTTGTTTCGTCTTGTATCTGCCATGCAAAAAACAGATTGTCCTGAAGCGACTAATGAAGCGGAAAAAATGAGTAATATTGTTAAAAAAAGAATTCCCATGCAATTCGTACATATGTATATAGTTATACGCTATAGCAAAAACTGTGCTATTTGCGAAATCCGAGTAAGGTCGAACGTTGACGGAAACGGCCGATTCGTTTCCTTAGTGTGTAAGTAAACGGAAATTCGCACGCGATAAAGAGCACGACTTTTCACATCGTATTCACTAGTAGACTAGTTCGCGTTAACGTCAGTTCGAATTGTTGCTTCCGTGAAACGTTAGAACCCGAAAACCGTATAAGATGGTACGCGACATGAACATGCAGAAATTGCAGGATGTGGCGAATATTCTACGTATCAAAAGCATAGAAGCAACTGAGGCCTCTAAGAGCGGGTGGGTTTGTCAGCACTAACTTCCTTTTTCCTTCAGATATATTTTATAATCTTCATTCTAATTTCTATTATTAAATAGGTAGTGTGAACTATAAGATTTAAGGTAATATGTGCTTAAGGAAACGTTCGATTCTTTGTTAAAATATGCGCAATTCTTGGTCCTCTGTGAAAGACGTAGCTTCTAGGTTTATATCATTTTATTACTTATTTTGTTGATTAATAGGTAATCATTCTCATACTGGGGACTTCACGTAATCTTATTTCTCTGAACATAAGATGTGTGAATGTAATTTAATTTATAGCAGACCCGTAAACGGCTGATGCCGGTACAAGGTACGGTCATTTTGAATACTGCTGAGATTCCAGTTTTTGTTGAAATAAATACTTAGAATTACTGGAGCCATAAGGAGTCTCTTCGCATCCGTTTACGTTATACGATGCTGAATAAATGCGATAGGCAAAATCAGCGAAGCTGTGCGATTAATGAAATGGAAATTGATTATTTCTAAATAATAGTCGTTGCGATCGTACGTCAGTCACGTGACACTCATAATTGTTGCCATAAGCGACAAGTAATTCCATGTGTCCTTCGCGTGACCCCTTGGACATCAAGAACACGAAGAATCGGGTAATGTAACCGGGTCATAGTATCACTTTCAGAAAAGTAAACGTACTAAAGGTCAAGATGGGGGACATTAAAGTAAATATGAAATTATGAAACAATACTGTGTTACGTAAAATCGTATTTCCGATTTTTTATTCAAGCCACGTATTCGTAAATAATATTCATGAAATAAAATAATTAAATAAATAAACAATACGTAGAAATATAAAATAAAGTTGGATAAAAAAGGAACAACTGGGCAAATTTCTTTTTATCTTAGATGTAATGGAAAACATTTCCGTTTTTTTTCAGACATCCAACATCATGTTCGTCCATGGCAGAAATTATGTCCGTGCTCTTTTTCCATACCATGCGTTACAAAGTTTCGGCTCCGCGTGATCCTAGCAGTGACAGGTTTATTCTCAGCAAGGGCCATGCTGCTCCAATTCTTTATGCAGGTACATACAGGAAAAATCATGCAATGAACTTCACAATTCAGAGAACTTACATGCTAATTTCTGTCAACAGCATGGGCCGAAGCCGGCCTTTTCCCGGTTAGTGATTTGTTAAACTTACGGAAGTTTGACAGTGATTTGGAAGGACACCCTACTCCGAGATTAAACTTCGTTGATGTAGGAACTGGTTCCTTGGGTCAGGGTCTTTCCATTGCTGCAGGCATGGCTTATGTCGGCAAAAATTACGACAAAGCCAATTACCGGTAAAATACGTCAGCTTTTAGATCAGAGCATGTAGAGCTAGTAATCCAGAAATAAATGGTAAATTAATTGGTTACATTTTCAGTGTGTACTGCTTGGTTGGAGATGGTGAAGCCGCCGAGGGTTCAATTTGGGAAGCTCTCAATTTTTCATCTTACTATAAGTTAGACAACCTCTGTGTGATTTTTGATATTAATCGTCTTGGCCAGAGTGAGCCTACTTCCCTTCAGCATAATATGGAGGTTTACCGTAAGAGACTCGAAGCATTTGGTTTTAATGCTTTGGTCGTTGACGGTCACGATGTTGAAGAACTGGCTAAGGCTTTCCATGAAGCACAGAATACCAAAGGTCGCCCTACCGCTATTTTGGCCAAGACCTTCAAGGGCAAAAACTTCCCCAACATTGAAGATTTAGAAAACTGGCACGGAAAGCCCCTTGGCAACAAGGCTAACGACGTTATTTCGGTATGAAACAGCTTGATTACATACGATCATTTAAGATTCCTGCTACATTTGTACATAATTGTCATGAATTTTATTACAGCATTTAACATCACTTTTGAAAAACCCTGGCCTCTCGGCTCTGCACCCGCAAAAACCTTTGGTTGATGATGCTCCAGCAGTTAACATTAACAACATTAAGTTGTCTTCCCCACCCAGTTACAAACTCGGAGACGAAGTTGCTACACGTGCAGCTTATGGTACTGCGCTTTGCAAGGCAGGTCTTCTTATACAGACAAGAGTATACTTTTTTTAGCAACATTTGTAAGATGTAAACGTATTCTTTCAGTTGGCTAAGAGCAATCCCCGCGTTATAGCTCTTGACGGTGACACGAAGAATTCAACCTTTGCCGAAAAAATAAAAAGTGTTGACCCCACTAGACTTATTGAAGGATTTATCGCTGAGCAAAACATCGTGGGAGTCGCTATTGGTGCTGCTTGCAGGGACAGGACTGTTGCATTTGTATCAGCCTTTGCTACTTTCTTTACGCGTGCTTTCGATCAGGTATGTTTATAGAGAAGATTAGGAAGGATTTTAATAGAATCATTCTAGTTCTCAAGAAATATTTACTGACATATTCGTTTTTTTATTATTGTTAGATTCGTATGGGAGCTATCTCGCAGTCCAACGTGAACTTTGTGGGTTCCCACTGTGGTGTCTCAATTGGTGAAGACGGACCGTCTCAAATGGGTCTGGAGGACATTGCCATGTTCCGTACAATCCCCGGTTCTACTATTTTCTACCCATGCGACGCAGTGTCAACTGAGCGTGCCGTAGAACTTGCAGCAAACACCAAGGGCATTTGTTTCATCCGCACATCTCGACCAGCCACTGCCGTTGTCTATAAAAGCGATGAACCTATGGCTGTCGGCAAAGCTAAACTACTTAAATCGTCCGCAAAGGATCAGGCTCTCGTAATTGGTGCTGGTGTGACTGTCTTCGAAGCCCTGAAGGCCGCCGAGGAACTTTCCAAAGCCGGTATCAACGTTCGTGTGATGGATCCGTTCACGATTAAGCCCATCGATGCTGCCTCGATCATAGCCAACGCCAAGGAAGTCGGTGGCAGAATCATCACCGTCGAGGATCATTACGCAGAGGGTGGCTTGGGTGAAGCTGTTCTTTCTGCTGTCCATTACGAGCGCAACGTCATTCTTAAGAAACTCGCCGTACCTGAGGTTCCACGCTCTGGACCTCCCAATGTTCTCCTGGATTACTACGGAATCAGCGCACGAAACATCGTAGCCGCGGTTCAGGAGATCCTTAAGCACTAACGATATGATCTGTAGAATTCCCCTGCAAGCGAAAGAGATGACTCTAGTGTATACCGTGCCTACTTTAACAGAAGCAAAAACAAAAGAAGAATCACATGCGGGTCGTGTCCTTTTTTGTCTCTGCATATGCATATGTGCGTCTAATAAAAATGTGCAATTCCAATGAGCGGTACTGAACAAAACATTCCCCCGTTACTGTGCCTTGTGTTGAGTATATGTCACGAGATTACATATATGTCCTGCGCGTATACAAAGTCATCTCATTTTATATGATCTGTTATTATACAGGTTGTATATATTTTTCAGAAATTTCTGCCATACTTTACAGCCTTTATAAACATTTGATACTTTTAATAACCACGTTGTAAATTAAAATATAAGCATGGTATTGCCATAATAAAAACATTCAAATATCTGTGTTCAGTTTCTTGCCTATAAGAACATACGTAACGGATAAATTGTTCAAGGTCAATAAAAATGAAGTCTCATTCAATCGAAGTTTTGTATTATTAATGTAAGACATCAATTTTTAACCTATAATATTTCTGTTATTTGTACTTTTGGGGTTACTATTTCATTTTTTTCGGCGTGCAATAAATGATTCATCCATAGGTATTAGATTTTAATACGTACATTACATTGAAATAATGCTCTTGAGTATGAAAAAATTATCGTTAATGTACACAACATTTGATCGATTAAATATTGATAACACGAGATAGTTTCTGAACTCTATTAAGTAATAAATCGCCCTGTTTCACCATTGCTTGGTATTGCCAATTCTTACTGTCCGGTCGATTAGTTTCAACTACACCGCCAACGCGATCGACCTTACAGTGTAGTCGACCTGCTGCTATGAAACGAGATAGCTCCCTAAAAAGAAAGAGTAATAAATAACAACGCTAATTCTTATATTTTTGATGATAACAAAAGTTTCAGTATTCTTTACTTACTGATCAATGTATTCTACAGTAACTCCAAATGCTTCTGCCATATATTGCAGAGTCAACGATCTATATGACTCTAATAGCTGCGTGTAAGCAAGAATACGCATTTCCCTTACATAATACCGGTAGTGGGGATATACCAAAAAATCTCTTCTTAATAGTCCTTCAACACGTGCTGGAATTAGTTACACAAAAACGTCAATATTTTCATTTCTGAATGGAGTGATAACATGACCTGAATTTAACAGGTATATTCACCTAAGTTCTCAAAGAATTCCGCATAGTGACAGTTGTATAATGAAAACAAATAATTCTTTACATCTGGATTGCTGTGCAAAACTTCTAAAATTTCTGATCCCTTTATAATTTTGTCCCTCAATTCATTTCTTGGTAAGCTGATCATACTCAGATAGACTGTGTATCTTACAAATGTATTGTAATCCATAAGCTCATAGCTTGTAAATGTGCTAATTGTGTCTAAGAAAAAGTTTGCTGCTTCCTTAAAATCACGCACTGCTATGCAGTAGGTTCCTTGATACACCTTTAACCGATTTCTTCTGTCCCAATCTCCTCCTTCTTCAATTAAGCTATAAACAAACAAATTATTAGCAATATTATTCAGTATACAACCTATAAAAACTATGCTTTTACCTAATAACTATAATATTCTTACCTCTTAGCTTTTTCTATGTTCCTGGTGATATGATCATGGTCGAGGTAAAATAACCCAATCCTTATATTGTGAAATACAATGTCTAATCTGTGTCCTAATGAAACTGTTTTTTCATAAGTTTTTCGGAAAGCTGAGATAGCTCCATCCTTGTCACCTATTCTGCAGAGGTGCTCTGATTTCTTCAAGTTTGCTTCTCTGACCTCCATCTCACCAAGATTTTTTTCAGCATCTTCAATGGCTTCATCTAATTCTTTTAATTGCTCTGCATTGCGAGTTTTCATTTTTGATAAAAGTGCTTCATCAACAGGCCAATCTAAATCTTTGCACACCTCTTCATAAAATGGAGCCATATCTGTATAAAGAAAACAAACAATTGTATAAAATATTCCTTCATTTATTTTGCATTTGAATATTTCTAACTTTAATAGATCAGTGATTATACAAATGTAATCATGACAGAAAGGTTATAACTGGAGATAGGTTAAACCAAATTAGTTAATAACCGAGACCACTGCTTCTTGCATGACATTAGTCTTATTAGATGTAGAACATGCACAATTTAATGCAATACGATACATTTAAAATTGTTTTACTAGTGAATATACTATAATAAAAACTGCTGTCTCACTTTCGGCTTTAATGGCATCGAGAAGTTCGGTTTTGAGATTGGCATCGTTCTTATGCTCCGGTAAACTTAATAGAAATTTTATCTGCGCGAGCTGCAGGTTTGGATTCTTTTCCAAACCTTCCTCTTCTAGATTTTCTAGCGGCATTATCAAATAAATGTATTAATTAACTGACAGAAGCAGAAAGGAGTGAACTGATCAACAGACGACCACTGACGGCAATGACATTAATCGTGTAAGAACTTCGTGTCATATAGATTGGCAAACTACATCAAATATTTTCCATGAATGTTGCTATAAGCACAGACCAGGTATAGGGATAGACCACTCATGCAATGTATTTTCGTGTCACCTCATTGTGGGGCTCTAGAGCCACATTACCATTTTCGTGTCACGCCCAACGTTATCGTCCGGGCGCAGTATAAGAAGTGAACGCTGCGCATGGCAGGAATTGAAACTAAATTTTAAAGTTTTTTATAGCCGCGTATAATGTACACACGCGCTTAATAGCATTAGCGTTGCACAGATTATGTACGATTGCAAATTCGATCGAAATGCTAAACTTTTTCGATAATCCAACCCATAAGTTCAAGACAGAAGTATTGCGTCAAATTGCTACCCAAATATAGATCAATATAGCATAGATCATATTACATAGAATAAAGATAGATTATAGATATATTAGAATGCATTAGAATAGTAACGATACATCACAAGACGTGTTCTACTAAACAATCAACATGTATCAAACAACGTGTTAAACAATATATCAAACAATGTATCAATCAAACAAATCTTTCGGTCATCTTTCGGTCATCTTTCGGTCATCTTTCGGTCATCTTTCGGTCATCTTTCGGTCATCTTTCGGTCATCTTTCGGTCATCTTTCGGTCATCTTTCGGTCATCTTTCGGTCATCTTTCGGTCATCTTTCGGTCATCTTTCGGTCATCTTTCGGTCATCTTTCGGTCATCTTTCGGTCATCTTTCGGTCATCTTTCGGTCATCTTTCGGTCATCTTTCGGTCATCTTTCGGTCATCTTTCGGTCATCTTTCGGTCATCTTTCGGTCATCTTTCGGTCATCTTTCGGTCATCTTTCGGTCATCTTTCGGTCATCTTTCGGTCATCTTTCGGTCATCTTTCGGTCATCTTTCGGTCATCTTTCGGTCATCTTTCGGTCATCTTTCGGTCATCTTTCGGTCATCTTTCGGTCATCTTTCGGTCATCTTTCGGTCATCTTTCGGTCATCTTTCGGTCATCTTTCGGTCATCTTTCGGTCATCTTTCGGTCATCTTTCGGTCATCTTTCGGTCATCTTTCGGTCATCTTTCGGTCATCTTTCGGTCATCTTTCGGTCATCTTTCGGTCATCTTTCGGTCATCTTTCGGTCATCTTTCGGTCATCTTTCGGTCATCTTTCGGTCATCTTTCGGTCATCTTTCGGTCATCTTTCGGTCATCTTTCGGTCATCTTTCGGTCATCTTTCGGTCATCTTTCGGTCATCTTTCGGTCATCTTTCGGTCATCTTTCGGTCATCTTTCGGTCATCTTTCGGTCATCTTTCGGTCATCTTTCGGTCATCTTTCGGTCATCTTTCGGTCATCTTTCGGTCATCTTTCGGTCATCTTTCGGTCATCTTTCGGTCATCTTTCGGTCATCTTTCGGTCATCTTTCGGTCATCTTTCGGTCATCTTTCGGTCATCTTTCGGTCATCTTTCGGTCATCTTTCGGTCATCTTTCGGTCATCTTTCGGTCATCTTTCGGTCATCTTTCGGTCATCTTTCGGTCATCTTTCGGTCATCTTTCGGTCATCTTTCGGTCATCTTTCGGTCATTTGTAAAAAATCGGCCACCCGAATTTGACGACTTCTGCTTGTCGGATGGCCCGTCTAGCCCGATCGATCGCTACTCTTTTTTGACGATGTCGGTAATTCAGACCTGGTGACACGAAGTCCTATATGGTGAAAGGTCTATTCCTATACCTCGTCGGTGATCACAATTCTCAATTTACATCCGTGTAGGACGTCGGTAACCAATCTGTAATTTCCGACGCATTTTACTAAATTTTAACGCATTCAAATCATTGTCAACGCATTGTCAATGCATTTTCGACGAATTTTCGACACATTTTAACGTGTGTAAATGAAATTTAACATATTTAAACGCATTCTGAACGCACTTTAACTCACTTTTATGCACTATTGACGTATTTTAACATATTTTCACACCTTATAACGCATTCATAATACGTATTATCGTGCACTATAGCACATATACAACATACGAACTATAAACCTATTATATATACTATAAACTTACTATACATATAACCTACGAATTATGAATACATGTATACATGTAACATACGTACTATATACGTACGTATTATATACAATACTACTATATACGTATTATATATACAATATACGTACTATATTGTAACATACGTGCTATATACCTATTATATATACAATATACGTACTATATATGTAACATACGTACTATATACCTATTATATACACTATATACGTACTATATATGTAACATACGTACTATATACCTATTATATATACAATATACGTACTATATACGTAACATACGTACTATATACCTATTATATATACTATATACGTACTATATATGTAACATACGTACTATATACCTATTATATACACTATATACGTACTATACATGTAACATACGTACTATAAACCTATTATATATACAATATACGTACTATATACCTATTATATATACTATATACGTACTATACATGTAACATACGTACTATATACCTATTATATACACTATATACGTACTATACATGTAACATACGTACTATATACCTATTATATACACTATATACGTACTATACGTGTAACATACGTACTATATACCTATTATATATACGATGTACGTACTACGTATATAATATACTTGCTATATACCTATTATATATGCTCTTTTAACGTATTTTATCGTATTTAAGCGCATTTTAATGGGTTTAAATGCATTTTTCACGTATTTTATCGTATATCAACACATTTTAATGGATTTTAATGCATTCTTAACGCATTTTATCGTATTTCAATGCATTTCAATGTATTTTAATGTATTTTAATGCATTTTTCACGTATTTTATCGTATTTCCACGCATTTTAATGGATTTTAATGCATTTTTAACGTATTTTATCGTATTTCAACGCATTTTAATGGATTTTAATGCATTTTTAACGCATTTTATCGTATTTCAACGCATTTTAATGGATTTTAATGCATTCTTAACGCATTTTATCGTATTTCAACGCATTTTAATGGATTTTAATGCATTCTTGACGCATTTTATCGTATTTCAATGCATTTCAATGTATTTTAATGTATTTTAATGCATTTTTCACGTATTTTATCGTATTTCCACGCATTTTAATGTGTTTTATTGCATTTTTAACGTATTTTATCGTATTTCAACGCATTTTAATGCATGTTAATGCATTCTTAACGCATTTTATCGTATTTCGATGCATTTCAATGCATTTTAATGTATTTTAATGCATTTTTCACGTATTTTATCGTATTTCCACGCATTTTAATGTGTTTTATTGCATTTTTAACGTATTTTATCGTATTTCAACGCATTTTAATGTATTTTTCTGCTAGTATAGTAGTTTTTTCTGCTAGTATAGTAGTTTTTCTGCTAGTATAGTAGTTTTTCTGCTAGTATAGTAGTTTTTTTCTGCTAGTATAGTAGTTTTTCTGCAAGTATAGTAGTTTTTTCTGCTATTATAGTAGTTTTTCTGCTAGTATAGTATTTTTTTCTGCTATTATAGTAGTTTTTCTGCTAGTATAGTAGTTTTTCTGCTGGTATAGTAGTTATTTTTTCTGCTAGTATAGTAGTTCTTTTCGGCTAGTATAGTAGCATTAAAAACTACTATACTAGTATAGTAGTTTTTCTGCTAGTATAGTAGTTTTTTATGCTACTATACTAGCCGAAAAAAACTACTATACTAGCAGAAAAAAACTACTATACCAGCAAAAAAACTACTATACTAGCCGAAAAAACTACTATACTAGCAGAAAAAACTACTATACTAGAAGAAAAACTACTATACTAGCAGAAAAAACTACTATACTAGCAGAAAAAATTAAACAAACTGAAATTAGCATTAAAATCCATTAAAATGCGTTGAAATACGATAAAATGCGTCAAGAATGCATTAAAATCCATTAAAATGCGTTGAAATACGATAAAAAGCGTTAAGAATGCATTAAAATCCATTAAAATGCGTTGAAATACGATAAAATGCGTTAAAAATGCATTAAAATCCATTAAAATGCGTTGAAATACGATAAAATACGTTAAAAATGCATTAAAATCTATTAAAATGCGTTGAAATACGATAAAATGCGCTAAGAATGCATTAAAATCCATTAAAATGCGTTGAAATACGATAAAATGCGCTAAGAATGCATTAAAATCCATTAAAATGCGTTGAAATACGATAAAATGCGTTAAGATTGCATTAAAATCCATTAAAATGCGTTGAAATACGATAAAATGCGTTAAGAATGCATTAAAATCCATTAAAATTCGTTGAAATACGGTGAAATGCGTTAAGAATGCATTAAAATCCATTAAAATGCGTTGAAATACGATAAAATGCGTTAAGAATGCATTAAAATCCATTAAAATGCGTTGAAATACGATAAAATGCGTTAAGAATGCATTAAAATCCATTAAAATGCGTTGACATTCGATAAAATGCGTTAAGAATGCATTAAAATCCATTAAAATTCGTTGAAATACGGTGAAATGCGTTAAGAATGCATTAAAATCCATTAAAATGCGTTGAAATACGATAAAATGCGTTAAGAATGCATTAAAATCCATTAAAATGCGTTGAAATTCGATAAAATGCGTTAAGAATGCATTAAAATCCATTAAAATGCGTTGAAATACGATAAAATGCGTTAAGAATGCATTAAAATCCATTAAAATGCGTTGAAATTCGATAAAATGCGTTAAGAATGCATTAAAATCCATTAAGATGCGTTGAAATACGATAAAATGCGTTAAGAATGCATTAAAATCCATTAAAATGCGTTGAAATACGATAAAATGCGTTAAGATTGCATTAAAATCCATTAAAATGCGTTGAAATACGATAAAATGCGTTAAGAATGCATTAAAATCCATTAAAATGCGTTGAAATACGATAAAATGCGTTAAGATTGCATTAAAATCCATTAAAATGCGTTGAAATACGATAAAATGCGTTAAGATTGCATTAAAATCCATTAAAATGCGTTGAAATACGATAAAATGCGTTAAGAATGCATTAAAATCCATTAAAATGCGTTGAAATACGATAAAATGCGTTAAGATTGCATTAAAATCCATTAAAATGCGTTGAAATACGATAAAATGCGTTAAAAATGCATTAAAATCCATTACAATGCGTTGAAATACGATAAAATGCGTTAAGAATGCATTAAAATCCATTAAAATGCGTCGGAAATTACAGATCGGTTACCGACGTCCTACACGGATGTAAATTGACGACGAGGAGAATCAGTCTAGCGATTACAGATTGGTTACCGATATTCTACACGAATTTATATTGCGATCTGTGATAATCAGTGTAGCGATTACAGATTGGTTACCGACGTCTTACTTCGATGCAAATTGAGAACGGTGATAATCAGTCTAGCGATTACAGATTGGTTACCGATATTCTACACGAACGTAAATTGAGACCTGTGACAATCAGTCTAGCGATTACAGATTGGTTACCGATATTCTACACGAATTTAATTTGAGAACTGTGACAATCAGTCTAGCGATTACAGATTGGTTACCGACGTCCTACAGGGATTTAAATTGAGATCTGTGATAATCAGTCTAGCGATTACAGATTGGTTACCGACGTCTTACTCCGATGCAAATTGAGAACGGTGATAATCAGTCTAGCGATTACAGATTGGTTACCGATATTCTACACGAACGTAAATTGAAACCTGTGACAATCAGTCTAGCGATTACAGATTGGCTACCGATATTCTACACGGATGTAAATTGACAACGGTAATAATCAGTCTAGCGATTACAGATTGGTTACCGACGTCTTACTCCGATGCAAATTGAGAACGGTGATAATCAGTCTAGCGATTACAGATTGGTTACCGATATTCTACATGAACGTAAATTGAGACCTGTGACAATCAGTCTAGCGATTACAGATTGGTTACCGATGTTCTACACGGATGTAAATTGAGAACGGTGACAATCAGTCTACTGATTACCGACAGAATACCAAAATGTTTAATTGAACATACAATTTTTAATAAGTTAAAATATATTGAAAATGCATTAGAACATTAAAAATTGTATGAAAATGCTTTAAAATAGATTAGAACGTTCAGAAATGCATTAAAATGTGTTGAAATAGGTTAGAATGCGTTAAAATATGGTAGAATATTTAGAAATGCATTAAAATGCTTTGAAATAGGTTAGAACGATTAGAAATGCACTAAAATGTGATGGAATAGGTTAGAACACGTTAAAAATGAATTGAAATACGTTAAAATAAGGTAAAACGTTTAGAAATGCATCAAAATGTGCTGGAATAGGTTAGAACACGTTAAAAATGAATTGAAATACGTTAAAATAAGGTAAAACGTTTAGAAATGCATCAAAATGTGCTGGAATAGGTTAGAATGCGTTAAAATAGCGTAAAATATTGAAAAATGCATTAAAATGGGTTAAAATAGGTTAGAATCCGTTAAAAATGTATTGAAACGCGTTAAAATGTGGTAGAATATATAGAAATGCATTAAAATACGTTGAAATACGATAAAATAAGATAAAAATGCATTAAAATCCATTAAAATGCGTTGAAATACGATAAAAATCGTGAAAATAGCATTAAAATGCATCAAAATGCGTTGAACTAAAGGGCACTGAAATGCGATAAAGTATGTTAAAAGAGCATTAAAAACCATTAAAATGCGCCAATAAAAAAAAACAATTAAAAACCATTGAAATACGCTAAAATATGTTAAAAATGCATTAAAATCCATTAAAATGCGTTGAAATACGATAAAAATCGCGAAAATAGCATTAAAATGCATCAAAATGCGTTGAAATACGATAAAATACGTTAAAAATGCATTAGAATCCATTAAAATGCGTTGAAATACGATAATATACGTTAAAAATGCATTAAAATCCATTAAAATGCGTTGAAATACATTACAATGCATTAAATTGCGATTAAATATGTTAAAATAATAATAATAATAATAATAAACGTCTTTATTGTACACATGTTGTTGTTCAAATGTTGTTGTTGTTGTTGTTCAACAAATGTGTTCAAAATCTGTTGAAAATGCGTTAAAATGAGTGAAATTCCGTTGAAAATGCGTTAAAATGCGTTAGATTACATTAAGCGTTTATTGGCGTTAAATTACTTAACTTTTAGGTTATTTGATGATTTTCAGTGTGAAAATATGAAAACATTGGATTATTTGACGATCTTTTGATTCATGAATAGTATGTGCGAAAAATATTCTCAAATTTCGGAATACTGCGGTAATTGTATAAAATGTGTGTAATTAGATAATAGTTCTATCACATATCTCATCTGTGTCGATGGGTTACCGATTCGTTGGCATGATGTACAGTCACAGATATAATCGCATATAATATAATATTTCTGTAATTTCTTGATAAAATTTTTAATTTGTCGATAAAAGTATACATCACATGGTTGACAAACGGAGTGCATTTTGAGGGACGTCCCGATATGGTCCCAATATGGTCTCAAAATGGTTCCAGGGACGTCCCAGGGACCATTATGTATAATGATTATGTTTTTAATGAGATTTAATGAGTTTCAATGAGGTTTGAATGAGTTAATAATGAGATCATAATGATTATGTTTTTCTTAACAATTATTTAGAGTTGGATCGAGCGGCTTTGCAAATTTATTTTATAGGGGAAGTACTACATACACAAAAATTTGTAAAAAATCGGCCACCCGAATTTGACGACTTCTGCTTGTCGGATGGCCCGTCTAGTCCGATCTAGCAAAAGTGGCCAGAGTTGCGATCGTGCGAAAATAATCCATGTGGCAATCATGCGTCACAATGGTTACATTTGGCAACATCGCAAAATTTGATCAGTAAAGCGAGAGGAAAACGTTTACAGTTCCACATATTACCGTCTTGAAACGTAGAGTGCGCTCGATCGCTACTCTTTTTTGACGATGTCGGTAATTCAGAGCTGGTGTCACGAAGTCCTATAAGGTGAAAGGTCTTTTACTATACCTCGTCGGTGCTATAAGGTCCCTTTAATTAATTCGCTTAGATTGAGTTTCTCAAGGAATATTGTGACAATTGAATGTGTTAGTAACTTTAATTACTTAAAAGTTCTTTGAAATTGTAAAATCAGTAAATCACTACGTTTCCCGCAAGAATTCGTGATGATCGCACAGACTTAACTTGGGATGTGCATATCTATCTAATATGTATAATCATGTATATTCATGTATGCATCATCGTTTGTCAGTGTTTCAACATGGCCGATGCAAATGAAAAGTTGTTAGCAGAATTGCTAAAAAAACCTGGAAATAATGTTTGTGCAGATTGCGGAGCTAAGAGTGAGTGTGGTTCGTAAAATGTGTTTAATGACTACCATGTTCGAAGTTGAATTTATGTGATCTCAAATGCATTACAATACTTAGTAAACTACGTACGAGCACGGTGTTTATATGCACAGTGTTTCTTTTCCACACTTCCGTAATTATAATCAGTTCTCTAGGTCGAATACTACGTGTCAAGTGACTAATTTAATAGCAATAGTACTTGAAGGAAATAGTTTCATAATTTTTCGACCTGTCAAAACGGTAATGCATGTCTTGTAATTACATTAGGTTGACAATCTACTGATCATGTTTGACACGTTATCATACTTTTACGTCTGCTGTGAATTTATAAGTGACCCTGGAATACATAAGTAATGGTTTTCAATGAGTTTGTTCTTTAAATATATTACTATTTTTAGACCCAGAGTGGGCATCATACAATATTGGAATATTTGTATGCACACGATGTGCAGGGGTGCACAGATCTATGGGAGCACACATTTCCAAAGTAAAACACCTTAAATTAGATAGGTGGGAAGACTCACAGGTGAACAGAATTCGTGAAGTAGGAAATGAAGTAGCAAGGCTACATTATGAAGAAAGAGTACCACCATGTTATCGCAGGCCAAATCAAGATGCTCCACAGTAAGTCATTGTTTATAGACAAAAATAGGTGAAAATGTAGTGTGACTTGCTATTTTAATTTCATTTATACTTTAATTTTTATTAAGGGTTAAAGGATTTTTTATTGAGGGACTTTTAATATGTCAAAAGTTGGCTCATAAATCAATTTTAATGGCAATAGGATATTAATTTATAATTCCAAAGTATGTAAAGTATCTACTCTGGGATTAAAGGTGGCATTATACAGAAATCATTTCAATCAATTGACAGAGTCTTAGTGGAACAATGGATAAGAGCCAAATACGAGCGGGAAGAATTTTGTCATCCAGAAAGACAAAATCATTATGTATCAGGGTTTATGGAGGGCTTCCTAATGAAACGCGGAAAGGAAGATTCGCGATATCATCCTCGCAAATTTATTCTTTGTGAAGCAGAGGATACATTAAAGTACCATGTTAAAGAAAATAAGGCAAGGCATTTCTATATTCAACTATATTTCCGATGAGACTGCCGTTTTAGGACGTATTTTTTTATCTTGTTTTTGTCTTATTTTTATCTTATTCAAGGAGCCTAAAGCAGTGCTCAGAATATCTGAATTAAACGTCGCGTTTGCGCCGCCTAAAACTGGGAATCAGAACAGTCTTCAAATATCATTCATGAAAGATGGCACAACAAGACATATTTATGTATACCACGAAGATCCCGAAGTAATAACAAATTGGTATTTGGCAATACGTTGTGCCAAATTACATCGCCTTCAGGTCGCATACCCCGGAGCATCAGAAGCTGAACTTCTTTCCCAGCTGACGAGAGACTTCCCGCGAGAAGGATTCTTATGGAAAACAGGGCCGAGACATACCGACGCTTACAAGAAACGATGGTTTACGTTAGATGGGAGAAAGCTTATGTATCACGATGATCCTATGGTAGGCATTAAAATAGGTCACTTATTTATCTACGACTTATTCTACTATTCTATTTTGTTTCTCTCCTTTAAATCTACTGAATCGATTGCCTATTGATGAAACATAAGACAAGAAATGTTTGTAAATAATTATGAGTCTTTTTTGTTCTGATAATTTAAAGGACGCACATCCAAAGGGTGAAATCTTCTTAGGTCATAGTTCCGAAGGTTTTGCCGTGAACGTAGGTGTTCCACAAGGTGCAAGAGATCAAGGGTTTTCGTTTACACTCGAGACACCTGACAGAACCTACCTCCTTTCCGCTCAAAGTGACGACGACAGGACGCAATGGATGAATGTTATTCAAAAAGTCATAGACAAGCCACTTACGCCGCAAGATGCTACGGGTGAGTGAATTTTTACGCCCTCCCCGATTAATTTTTTTTATACCAATGCTTAAATATTTCCTAAAAACGTGAAAATCTTTAATTCTCTCAGTGGCGGCACGTCTCGTGAGGAAACGCACAGCCAGTGGAACCATGAATATATTTTCATCCGCAAGATAGGGCTGGACCCCCATCAGGCGTTTATCTTAATTATGGGACGCTGATTAGACAAACCAATTAAACTACCGAAATAGGAGACAATTAAGCGCGTGTACGTGTTATACTCGACTTATTTAGAGACACGGATGCGGTAAAACCGCACAATGTCGTCGAGTTGCGCGCCAAAGTAGCGTGTTCGTCTACAAATACGACCGCACGTTATCTTGCTTGTACAATATATGCATAAGACTGGTCGAAGAAAACGGAGTAACTGGTACTAATGTAATCTTCGACGATACCTTTATCAGATTAGGCTTCCCGCTTACTGTCGAATTAACTAAATAGGCAGTATTAGACGTGATACAGTGGAAAATACATCACGTAACGGTAATAACCGTGCGTGCATTACTCCTTCCGGTATAGTAAGACTAGCATTAAAGTTTTTAAACGAAGATTCTTCCAATACTTGAATAATTCGACTACGAAGCAATTTGTTCATTCTTATTCCGGAAGGACTAAAATATGACTTCTGAACTGCGAATACAATTTTTAACTACATAAAATATAGTCCGCAAAATTACAAGAACTTCAACCACTCGAACAGAATGTATTCTGTGAAAGGTACATTTTACACTTAATTGAAGTGAGACTGGGTCAAGGTCCTGGGATAAGGATTAAAATTAACAAAAGCTATCGTAGTCGCACAAAAGAATGCGACGCCGCTGAAGTCAAAGAAATCAAGCACTATTTTTCTCAGTATTTCGTGGTTCTATTGTAATATTTATCGATCTACTCGTACTTCCAGTATAGCTTTATAGCCCAAAAAGCATAATGTCAGACTGCAGACATTTTGTAAAGGCCTATGAACTATGATGTAATTTACGCTAACATTATAACGTTTCCCCTATATATGACACCAAAAATGTGAAAAATACAGTGTTTCATCCTGGTCTCGAAGTGTTCTGTTCGCGATAGAAAACCACACGGTATAGGTATGTGTATGTGTACACATGCATTGTGTATTTATATATGAATGTGGGTGCGTGAGAATGAATCATGCTACGCAATGTCTACATCAGACGACTGATCTGTTTTAAAGTTTACATGAGGAAATAAATATGTTGTAAATGCTGATAACACTGTAAAACACGCAACTATTTAAGGATTAATGACAGGCTGTTGTCTGTACAATAGGCAGACAAAGCACTACGTCGAAGATTTTTTCGGTCATGCGTAATGATACTGGCAAGTATATATTATATACATATAAATATATATATGTATTTTTAATCCAAAGAGAAATGCAAATATTTTAATTGCTTAAAGGTTGAAAATAACTTTTTCCACTATCTACAGTACTCAAAATCGAAGATATGAAAATGGGCTGATAAGACAATTCGTTAGCTTGTGTATGCTAGAATATGAATTAATATTACTGTTTTATTTACGAAAATATATATGATGAATATGTAATTTATATAAATTTAACTTGCGACAATGAAAAACTCTGTAATATAAAAGGGTTAATATGTTTATGATTAATTTAAGTTTGAATACACGTGAAATCTTCGTTTTAAATATGAAACTTACATCGACTTGAATCCAAATATATATGTTTATTCGGCGATTTATGATGTATTTGAATTATCTTAGGCTTTACAAAAGGATCGTGTAACGTTGTTGAAAGTATATTTAATTTAGGAAATTTCTTCTGTCATACATTAAATTTAATACAACTGACTAATTTGGTCGTAATCAGTTTCACGGAAAACACATCTTTTATCGTTTTAAAAATGCCTTTATCCTGACTCCGGAAGATACGTTTTGAATAAGCGTGAAAGTTGTTACATAATGATGGATTTGTTTAAAATAAAACCATTCAACAACCATCGCAGTATTTCTTCATTGTCAGTGATCTCTCGTTGGCATCGTAAATACCTTTTGCAGGTTCATCGCAAAGTTCCTGTGCTTTTTATTTCGTTTTCGAAATGCGGTACGTTCTTCAGGTAACAAAGAATATTCGCCCAACAGAACGTAGCAATACTGACAAACGAAACTCGCAGGGCAGGCGGGATTAATGCGAAGTTGACGAATTGCACTGGCAGCCAATACATGCACGATGTCTAGCGGTAAATAATAAAAAAATAAAATTTCAGATATTACTTTGCGTTAAATAATAGCATTGTGAGAACGTACTTTGAAGGTTGTTAGAAATTTTGCTTTACATTCGGCGAGAATATTTGTTTTACCCTCCATCAGACTCATACCTATAAAATATACCAATTTTAATCAAGTATATGCAACGTTCGAAACTTAGCTCTGAATGTACGAACTGGCAAAAAATAGTACGAGCAGTGGTGGTGTCAGGAGAAATTGATCAGCGATGAGTTTCTTAACAATGATTCTTACGGACTTGCCTTTGTAAAAACCATCGAGTAATTTATACCTAAGGAAAACGAGATCAGTCAACATTTCTTACAAATTAAATTACACTAGTTATCGTTTAATACCAGCCGTGTAAAACCGGACCAGCTAAAAAACACCCAAAAATCGCGTATCTTCTTATTTGTGGCCAATTATACTCTCCAACACGAGTCGATGGATCTTCGTCGATCAATCCCAAAGTTTGATTAAATCTTTGTATCACTGCGAAAAACGTTCCTCTTGCATTTTCTTGAACGATTAACGCTGGTGCAGGCTGCACCAACTGTAATCACAAAAGGAGCGATCGATCGTTCCAAGGATCAGCATAAATATAAACCATGCAGATCGCATAATCAGGACGAACCGTGTAATCCATAAATTATACAAATAATATTTATAGCTAGCTTTATATTAATTTTGCACAAATAAATAATGAACCTAATTATATCAATAAAATTATAATCATTACAAATCACTTATAAACACTAAACAATGAAATTGTGTATAAATATTTGTAATCATAAATAAATGAGGAAAACGGTCATGGAAAAGTTCCATGGGAACTTCAAGGGAACACACGGTGGTAATGTAAACTAACGTTTTGGAGTTTGTTGTAAGTCTGCTGTACGAATTCGGCACTGGTATAAAAGGATCCGTATATAATTGCGTTGACCAGCAACGGTTTTTTCTGTGCAAAACTTCGTAGTTGAGGTAACATCTTCGACACAGACATATTCATTTTCAAATGATCGCACAATTCCCGAGATCACCGTAACATCACCTGCGAAATAATTTGAAATTAAGGACCGCAAGGCGCGCCGCAACTGCAGTGAAAACCATGCGGCTGACGCATTCTTCTTTAAACTACCTGTTTATCGACCGCCACTCAATCGTACAATTGAAAGACATATATTATATGTCTTTACTGGAGTTTAGCAGCATATTATGCTAAACTCCACTTTTCGATACAGTTCGTCATTATGTGTTTGATTTTCACGACATAACGGTTTACTTACCTTTCATTGCCTTTTCATTATCTTATCTGTCTTATCATCAAACATTACGGATTATCCAACTATAATACTGCCTCTAGAAATTCACACTAAATAACAAGAGGATAACTTACGTATCGATCCACGTATCTACAATTTTCAATCCTTTCGATGGCGCTCATATTTTTACATAATGATTCTCTTCCTCGTATTACGCATTTTTAAATGATTAAATTATTATCTCATTAGTGGCATAAGTGTCAATGAACAAACAAATTAAATGGAGACTCTGTAGTCTTTGCCAGAGTCAGAAAAACTGGTACAGATTTCATCGTGTACACGATGGGGACCCGTAGGGACTACTAGTTTGGTAGTTTAAACCACTTAGCGCCAATCACAGCCAATTGCATCTCGATTATTCAACAATTGCGTAACATTCTCGGTGACCTCTTCGAGGGCTCAAACAAAAGAGTGGAAAAAACTCTCCGACCATCTGTTTAATGATTAAAAGTAGGTTTCGTAAAATAAGGAATAAAAATACGGAAAAGTGTAAGTGAAAAGGATTATAACAACATAACTTATATATTTTCCAATCCAAATGTATAAACACATTCATATTCCTATTAATCTTCCGAAGAATATAAATCATCACGTGAAGTATTTGGTGTTTGACAACGCAACCAATTGATCCAGTCATAATCGACGTCTTTCTCTAGAGTTATTTCTTTGAAAACCTCACTTCTGCTTACCTACATTTACGCCATAATTTTTTTCATTACAATGATATTGTGTTATAAATAATAAAATATAAGTAATAATTATATGAATTAACACTTTATATTACCTCCTTAAAAGATAATTTGTAGAACATTTGTATACTCTTGTCATTGTCCATTGTAATTTTTACTATGTACTTATTTACTTTTAATGTTTCAATCCCTGAAAGATGATTGATAGTATTTTAGGTATGGACATTATTATTATTATTTTATATTTAAAAATTGCCATATGATAATCATTTACCATAAACAAGCATAAGTATCATAGATTCCCAACCCATTTTTTTACCCCTACTTTTAACTTCCGCTATCATAATTTCCGCTTCAGCAACATTCGGATTTTCGGCGTCATTGAAATATAAATTCGTATCACCGATCATCGCATCTGCATAACAGCAAAATGTGTGATGAAAAAAATGAAAAAACGATTTTTTATTAATTTGTCTTTGTACCTATTTCATTTCCATTCGTGTCGAAAGCAGTTTTGTCTAAGATTATAAAAGTGCATTCTAAAATGGTTAACAAATATAACATTAGGACGTAAATTTTATTTAAAACTGTTTTTATGACAACTATTATTTGACCACTAACTGTCTTCGTCTTCACGCCACTTCTTTTGCATTTCATATTCCTCTTCTAAAGTCAGTGGTTCTGAAGCAGTAAAATGCTGTAATTCTGGTGATTTCATCCATTCGTGGTATCTAAGAAGATGATTAAAAAATTAAAAGGGAAACGAAAATTGCAATCATTATACGTTTATCCTTGTTCATGAACTTTCTTGGTTAAACTTGATCCTTTTGCTACAAATTCTGTTGTATGATTATAAAAGGAATGTCAGAAGATTCATTCCATTTATCCTTCAGTAGAGTTTCATATTTCTCTACAGGAATCGTCGGAAATAGTTTTTTTAACTATACCCGAATAACTTACAAAAAGTATTTTACTGTGTAGCGATTAAGTCCGTTACTCTTATGGATAATACCAGATTGTTTCGTATTATTGTCAAACAAAATAAATATTATTCAAAATACAATTAAATATGGTGGCAACTAGAGTTGCGTTTCCTTGAATAGTTCAGGGGAGAACATCGCGTATATAAATGAAAATTAGTATACCTTTCAACGTGCTTTCTTTTGTACGGCACCAAAATCACGTTTTCGCCGATAATTCGCGTGTTCGCGTTAATTCTCATCTTGAAAAGCTGACTCTAATCGATGAATTAGAGTAAGAGTAGCGATGTAACGACAAGTATAGGTTATTTCCTCAACGCTCAGCCATATTGACTGTTTCGCAGTATGGTACTCGATGTTATACAGCCTTTAAAATTGAAACCGCTTCTCGGAGAGCCTTGCAATTTGCAAACCAAATTTTTAATCACCGTAAAAGGATTTTTGTACGAAAATAATGGCTTATAATTTCGCTGGGGTGCCGGCCGCAGCTATGCCACCGATGGGTACGTTTTGCTGTTGATTAATTTACTGTTTCTGCCTCAATTAAAAAAAGTTTTCAGTTACACCGATGACATTATAGTCATTTTTCGAAATAAAGTATTGAAACCTGTCGGTCTTGTAATTTAAAAGTGATTCTATATAATGCAATAACTTATTAATTAAAACCTTTTTAGTCTAGCTTAATGACGATTTTTTGTATCATGAAATGCATCCATTTTTGTTTTTATTTATTTTTATACAATGCAGTGTATATTTGTATTGATGTGTTTAGTGCCAATGATGGATGTAATTATGTAATCTTTAGGGATGGGTCCAATGGGTCCTTTAGGCCCCATCGCAGGACCACAAAGTTTCATGGAATTAACAGGTCAGGGATTTCCACCCTTACCTCCACCAATACCTCTGCCAGGCATGAATGATTCACCATTAGAATTCAGTACCAACAAAAATCAACCACCTACTGTCCGTGAAAGTACAGAAGACAACACTGATAAGAGAAATGAGAAAACTGATAATAGGAGAGAAAGAGATAACAGAGAAAGCAGAGACAACAGAGATAGCAATAGAAGGTAAAACACATAGTACAAACTGTTTGTGAAATATTAATTGAAATCTATTACATATTGTCCATAGAAAAAACTTTAAAACAATGTTCATTCATGACAGATCACGGGGAGACAGGGGTGACAGAAGGGACAGAGATAGAGATCGACGAGAAGAAAGAAATGACAGGGAACGAAGAGAGGAACGAAGGCCAGAAGATAGAAGTATGTTAAATTCTAGCAACAATAATGGCCACAGCAGTTCTAGTAGCAATGAAATGCCACCAACATCAAGTTCAAGTGGTACACCAGGACTTGGTGCTCAGATGGAAGCTACAGCAGGTGTTTGGGGAATGGGTGTTGGATATCCAATGATGGGAATGGGACCAATGGGTCCTATGGGGTCCATGATGGGTGAAATGACATTAGGTCCTCACATGGGTCACGCGCACGGTTATGGCCCCATTGCGGGGATGGGAATGATGCCCCATGATGGAGGCATGATAGGAGCTCAAATGCTAGGACCTGAACAAATCATGACTGATACTGCTGCCCAATTAATCACCGGAGCACTGCCCCCTCCACCTACAACGACTCAAGGCACAAAAGAAATTATTCATTGTAAATCTTGTACTCTATATCCGCCGAATCCTAATGCACCACCGCCGACAACAAGAGAACGACCTCCAGGATGTAGAACGATTTTTGTAGGAGGTAGATCGTTTTATCAGTAAATTATCGCACAAAAAGTGAAAACAATACATATGCCTACAATATTTAATAATTCTTAATCGTATTAATAGTTCGTTTGTCGGTTTCTCTTCAATGAAGGTTTGCCAGAGAACATTACGGAAGCTATTATTCAAGAAATATTCGAAAGATGCGGTGAAATAACTACCTTACGTCTATCCAAAAAGAATTTCTGTCACATACGATTCGTCCTGGAAGCCAGCGTCGATGCTGCTATTTACCTTTCTGGTTATAGAGTTAGAATTGGTTCCAGTGGAGATTCTGCCAATACAGGCAGACTTCATGTGGATTTTGCTCAGGTATGTAACAAAAAAGTTGGTTGAAAAAGAGTAATTAGCTTGGAACAAATATCTCCTATAACTCTTATTATAGGCCAGAGACGATCAGTATGAGTGGGAATGTAGGCAAAGGCAACTGCAGAGAGAACAACGTCATCGAGAAAGAGTTGAAAAGGAGAGGCAGAGGCCACCTTCCAGCCCTCCGCCCGTTGTGCATTACACAGACCACGAAGCATCAAATATTTGTGAGAAAATCAAACAAGATGATACATTTATGAAGGCGGTCCAAGTGAGTATATAGATATACTTAATATATTTTCGAAGGAATTTTGTATTAATATGTAATGAACGTAGGTTGTCGTTACGTGGTTGGAGCGTGGCGACTGCACGAAACGAAACGCGAATACTTTCTACTCCATGATCCAGTCGACAAATTCCCACGTTCGCCGATTGCTGACGGAGAAGGCATCCTACGAAGAGGAACTTCAGAAAGCTAGGGAATTAATGAAAGGCAGAATGCAGGGACTCTTAATACAATGTACGTATGTGCTTCATTTTCACATTTATGGTATACCTGTACGATCGTACATTTTACCGTTTAAACGAAAGCATTATTCCACGTACTTATCCCTTTGTCTGGTAAGTTTTTCATATCGTCGCATCCGGTATAGCTATCATCTTTTCATAATGTTCGATATGGGACAAGGGTTCGACATCGAAATGAATTAGAATGTCGGTGTCAATGACATAGGCAGAGATTGGAAATCGACATTGAAAATATTACGGTTTCGAACCTTTGATCTAGAATGGTCAGCATCACGATTATTTTCGGGTATCAACGCTTATATCGTATACATTCGCGAATTTCTGATAAATTTTGGTGAATAAGACCCTATGCAAAGCTGATGAAACGCTTCACTTTACGAACGATTTCAACATCTCTTCTGGTTCCTAATGCTCTTCTGACCGTCTGAGATCGCATTGAAGAACGCAAAAAATTCTCCGAATCATCCTACAACTTGCTTATAAAAAATGAAGTCAATAATCAAAGTCTCACGCTGACACTACGTCATGATGATCTCGTGAGCTCGAATTTATCATTAAGAATTCATCCTGTTTTGGTCAAAACGCAATCGGGCACTTGGTTGAAGGCTCAGAGAATGAGTAGGAGAGGATAAGGTGGGTGAAAGAATGCTGTCTTTCGGTTTTAGACTCCAACAACAAATCACGACGAGAATGGGTGCAGAATTATTATAAAGTTCATTTCATAGAGATATAGTGTAATTGAGAATTGCATGCTTGGCAATGCTAAGGATTAAGGGTGATGGGTAAAATATTTCATATACAGTGATACAAACGATTTTAAACTGCTACCAAGAAATAATATTAAATTTTACAGATGTTATCTTGGATAAATTAGTTAGAAATGAATTTTTTTTACATATTCTGTTTGTAATTTATGTATTTTGACCGCGGGACAACGTAGCAGATTAAAATTGTTTGGGCAAAAGCAGAAGCAGAAGAAGAAACAAGGATAATTGTCACGGATTCTGTGCTGTTGAGACATGGCACTACGTGCACATTTTCATTGGGAGAATAAGCACTTGTTGTAAATTCGATTAGTTAAGAGCAAACAATCTGCGGCCGGGACCGGGACCGGCTGGGACACCTAAAGTGGCGAACGAAAGGGTCGTACGTTTATCACCTGCTAAGATTCTCTGAAATTCTCTGAAGTCGAGAGTAAGTTGCAATTCTGTTACGCATACCCGTACGTTAGAAGGTAATAAGAGGAACGCGAATTCCACGGCTCGAGGAAAGAACGGTACTTATCGTTATTCGAAATGCCTAAAGAAATGAGGAAAAGGGTCGCTCACGAGCGTATAGAACAAACAAGCGTAGAGTTTCAAGCAGGGTATATATACAACAGAAGATTTGTTGTGTTTTTTGTATGCAACATGCGACATCCGTGTCTCCGACAGTCAGTCAGATCGAACGCGTCTTTACTGCGGCCAGCCACAAGAAGGTGTGGGATCACTTCACTAAGGCCCAGCGGAAGAACATCGAAATGTGGAAGAAACAGTCCTCGGTATGTATCTGCATTTCCACGCAAGTAGCCAGACCTCCTTATCCACCAACAATCCCCTTGTCTTTGTTACGGATAGACAACGAGTAACCGCAGCCAAAAGTCTCTCTCTTTTTCTCTTTCTTTCATCGCAAACTGTTTGCTTTGTACGGTCTGCATGGTCTTCGTTTAATGTCTCGAGCATGTCTCATTTTGCACGGCAATTTTGCGAGAAGCCAGGTAAGTGCTCGTCTAAGAGCTGAGAAGCTTGACAGAAAAAACCGGTCAGACACGTGCTTCGTACGCGTGAAAATGTTTCGACTTTCGACAATTCAGAAGGTAATCGCGCAGGGGAAAAATCCGAAAGAATTCAACTTGTCGGATGTGGAACAGGTAATTAATGGCGAAGGACTAATTAACGACATCAGAGACCGTCGATCATCGAGCATGGATTCAATAAGAGACGCGTGCAACGTTTTCTTCGATTTTTTATAATAATTTTTCGTGTGTTTCTTTCTGTACTTCAGAGCTGTAGATACTTCGGATCTGGAGGTAAGCACGACAAGTACAGGATACAATAAGACATTGTTATTGTATATAATTTAATAAACGAGCACACAGACCAGCTAGAGACATTCAAATTGCCATCACGTTTATTTTCCTCAAGTCTCTGAATTACAGAAATGCGTTTTTGTCATATCATTACACACGTCAGGTGACATCATAGTGTATATTGGATCGAGCAATTCTCACATCTAGAAATTTTGTAATTTGGTCATTCTTGCTGACACCGAAAGCAGTATATCGTGCATGCATTCGAGTCTGTGTAATGTCATTTCGTAAATTGAGTTGATTCTAATACACGACTTCGAACTGACAGGAAATTAAAGCCGTTCAGCTGGAAGAAGCTTTGATGGAAGGCGAGGGAGAAATGGAAGTGTCAGACTCCGAAGAGGAGCCACACAGGAAGAAGATGCGAAATCAGACGGACAATCACGATGATACGGAAAGACTGCAGACGATAAAGGATGAGAATGATAGTTTAAGGTGTCAGCTAGAAGCGTATAAAAATGAGGTAAACATTTTTCAATTTCCTAATTAAAAGTTTTTTTACCATTGGTTAGTGACGGTATAAATGGTGCAATTTCTTTCAGGTGGATCTCTTAAAATCGGAAACGAAGTCTGAGATTGACGCAAAAGACAAACAAATGAAAATGTTACAACAGACCCTGAAAGGTATGCAGGAACAATTGATGCAATCCAGGAAACAACAAGCCCAGGATGATCAAAAAATTAAAGACTTAACTGTGAAACTTAATGCAACGAAGAAGGAGGAACCAGTGGAGAATGAAGTGATTACTTTAGATAAAGACGATGACGTATCTGAAGAGCCACGTACGCCGAAACAATTGACTCTCGCATCGAACTTTGTACAAGTTACTCAAAAAGATGCCAAGTTAATAGGTAAATTAAGATGGACAAAAACCATTCTAGCATTACTTCTGTATCATTATTTCAGACATCAGCTTATTTGGTATAATACTGTCATTTGTATTGCCTAGGATTAATCGCAACGTTTTTGCACATTCATCCGTTCGGCGCGAGTGTAGACTATTTATGGTCCTATCTGCAAAAGATGGAACCTGGGATAAAGCCAAACGAAGTTGAAACACTGATGCAAAAATTTCCGCAAGTTTTCAAGCAAGACTTGTTCGGAATTGGGGCCAACATGGAAAGGCGCTGGCAGTTCTCAGGTTTTAGTGTTTATCGGAACCAGTGATTGTTACGAAGACAATCGAAGTCACAATTATACTCACGGCGTTAGGTTCCAGCGAGCATAGATGTATAGATTTACAAAGAGGAACGTATGCCCTATCGTCTGGTCGTTAATTCTTGTCGCCTTGTCTGTGATGTTTGTGTAGAAATCATCGAGCTTTTTGAGAGATCTTTTTATCCATTAATGGGTAAATTTTTAGTATACATTATACGAATAAGATTGCATAATCCTTTCATTTCATTACTTACTGAACATGCGAAGTCTAACAAATTTCTTTCGCTGTGTATGACGTGTGTATATAAACCTTTTTTTGCGAGTCACTCATTTATACTTTGCTATTGCATACACGCTTTAATAACGCTAATTACTTTCCTCGGACGATCTTTTGATTGTCAACATCACAAATATTCAAAAATAATTATGTGTATGGAGTACATTGAATGTTTATGTGCATTGAAGAAATTTTGTATTATAAACTAAGCATGCTCTTGGCGAAAGAGTGAACATTATTGTTATGCAAGATGTATGCATCACCAGAAAGAAATCAAACTGATTGTACTTGATGTTTTGAATAAAACCACTGTTGCATAGATGTCATCTATATCAATAAGAAGCATAGTAATTATCATACAATTTGTGTTTTTCTATAGATGTGTATATATTTGTAATAAATTTAACGGGGAAGTAGGTTGTAAATTTGCGAGTTTTGTTTGACAAAATCGCCAATAGATGGCTCTTTCTACATAACCTAAAAAATCACAGTGAATACGTATATAGATAATGAGCAGAAATAATGATATAGTTAAAAACATATTCTATTTAAGTCCCAGTTCCTTCAGAAAAGAAATATTTCTGTAGTTTTATAGGACATCTGTCTTGAAGTTGCAACAAAATGAGTGTAAATAATTATTATGAAATTCTTGGTTGTCAAAAAGAATCTACACAAGAAGACATAAAACGTGCTTACCATGCACGTGCTTTGAAATTTCATCCAGATAAAAGCGAATCACCTGAACTCAATAAAGGCATGTTCCAACTAATTCTGGAAGCATGGAGAGTGTTGGGTAATCCAGAATCTAGGAAAGAATATGATGTAGCATGCAAACAGGAAGAATTAGAATCAGAAAGTTTTCTTGTATATGCAAGAATATCTCCTCTGGAATTGCAAGAGAATGATGATGACAAGGATATCTTAACTTATCTGTGTAGATGTGGTAGTAATTATTATATTCAAAAACAAGATATACAAGAAAAGAATTGTACAATTCATGTACCTTGTGAAGAATGTACATTTATTATTATCATTGATACTTGATATTGTTGGCATGCTAAAATAGTAATGAAACATACTTTAAAACCCAGGAAAATACTTAAAGAAGTCAGCAGTAAAACCATTTCTTATTTGAGAATATTGGCTTAATTATACTACTGTGAATTTGCTAAGTAAGGTAATATTGACATTTGTAAAAAAATATAAATTTGATAAAGAATACTTTCTGTTTTATCTTAACAATTCTCAAAATAACACATTTCATCAAATACTGTATGCACTATTCTATACCTGGTATTTTATTTGATTACAGGTTCATACAAAAAATAGTTCTTGAAAGGAATAGATTGGACATTGTATTTGGCAGTTTACTTTTATTTTGTTTACTGTCGTTTTATAAGTATATGGAAGAAAATCATCAAGATGGTCCTTTACTTATGTATATCAGATAATACAATTGATACATTTCAAGGAGAATCAATATGAAAGTTCTAAGAACTCACAAAACGGCAGTTCGTAGATTTTGAGAAATAATCGACATAGCTGTATATACAAAGAAGTAGAATTGATATTTTATTTTTGTATAAAATGCTTTTGCATGTCACACTTGTAAATAATAAATTAAAAATACAACTTCTAAAATGGAGCAACATTTTCTATTTCTTATAAAAAATGATACAACAGATAACACATTCTTATAATATAAACTATTGAGCAATATACAAATAAAACACAATTCTTAGAATAGCCCGAAGGTTCAATAATAAGAACCGCAGCTTGCACGACAGCCGATTCATTCGAAGGAATGATACGCTATACAAAAGCCTCGCACCATTGTAGGGCAACGTTCAAACTTTTAATGGCATGGGGCACGGGCTGGCCATCGTTTTTGAAAAGCTAATATCTACATCGAATTTCACCTTGGCTTTCTGCCTTTCATTTATGAAAAAATAAATAATTTTTGTGGACGTTCCACATGTCTAATTTAAATAACTCGTGCAGGCGTGTGTTGTATTGCACAATAAGAGATAAGCAATCCTTATTATTGTACCACGGTCGAACCAGACTTATTAGGGACGTCGAAACCAGTGCCTTCTACCTGAATGTAAGCTCCGCGAATTACTCGTAGTAAATGACCGTTTCTTGTGGACTTCATCCACTTTTATAACTTCCTGCACTTTGAATATACTACCACAGTCATTCTACATTCGATTGCCCGATTAACTCACTTGATTAATGAGAGGAGGAGATCGAGTTCATGATATTTCAATTGTATCGCGCTCGCGAAAACTATCCTGCGCACAATATTTGTGCTTATATAGCATTTCTGTGTTGATGTACAAAAATCACCTTGTATTTATCTCATCAATAATAACAATTTTTCGCATAACTGAAAGTAATAACTTAGAATACTCTGTCAAAAATATTCTGATTATAACACGTATCGTGCATTTTCCTGATTTGTTGTTACAGATAATTATTTACAGTTCATTATTCGTCTTAAAAAGTCTTGATTCTGTCGTGCAAAATCCACATTTTGCAAGATTTAACTGTGGGAAAATACTAATTTTCCATTTTTTTCTTAATCGTTTTTTTTTTCTAAAACGAGGATCGTAATTTCCGGCGTTCAGATCAGAGTTTATTTTTAGTATATGAAAGAGTAAGGCAAAGAACTATGAACAATAAATGGCAATGACGAATGTAACAGCCTCTAAGTGAGTGTACGTTTTGCTATAATTTCCTAGCACTAAATTTTGAAAAGGCCCAAAATAGAAATAACTTTCATGATTTCACCGAAGTTAGAAGCGATCATAAATTTACCCACATGTACGATGTTTCTGTAGAAATTTTTCATGAAAATTAATTTTCACCTACGCTTGCAATTTGAGATTCTTATAAGTGTCAAATTATTCATGGAAGGACGTTTGTCCGCTGAAGATACTGAAACTTAACTAACGGATTAATTTTGCTCATTTACTCGTATAAACTGGCGCTTATCTATTAAACAAAGGAACAATTCGTCATCCGAGTCGGTGGCAACGTCGTTTCACGCGACGGTAATTAATTTAGCACTAATACATTGAATAAGCTCCTCATTCTCGATAAGTCTTTTTGAGTCTTTCGAAATGTCACGTGTGCACCGTGTGATAGGTACATTCCAATAATTAATATAACTAATGCCTTCGTTATTCATCGTGTATCTGTGTGAATGAGAGGTACCACATTTTATCGCGAAGATCACAAATGACGAGCGGCGTAACGGCATCGTCAATTTTCTACAACTCCTCCCGGATTTCCAGCATACACAGTCTTATCACAATCACACCATGTAATACATGAAACATTGTACAGTAGATTGGTTATGCTATCTAATTCAAGTATTTACAGAATTCTTAAAGATCTCACACATCATCGCGCCATTCAAGTAGAGGTCCAAAAGCCGCCGGAGATACAACGCTCTATTTGGGAGACGTCGAGAATACGTCTTTTGGGCTTTGTATCGCATGGGAGTGCAGAACGCACGATAAAAAGGTACACTATTTTACCTCCACATCAAAATCGAGAACGAGGAGTTTCGTCTCCTCCGTGCCGTTACGACTTCCGACCGCACAAACGAGTTTCGTGTCGCTCGCACGAATTCTCCACACAACGCCACCGCTTCCACCGCTTTCGAGGGCAACTAGATTTCTTATGAATTCACCTGCAAGGAAAATAACGTCGGATCATTAATACGCGTTGTTCATATCTCTCTCCTGTGGCGTATGCACTCACGCTTTCTCTATTATGTAATTATGGTTTTATGATTGCCGATTACGTAATTACATTAAGTATCACTGTCATTCAAACCTTGTTTACCTTTAAAGATATGTTAAATTAGGCAAAATTAGTCGTGTGTTTCGTTCGATGAGAAAGCAGGACAATCGATCATTCCTTCAATTATTACGAAAGGAGAAACATAATAAAGATTATTGAAGCTCACCAGTTTTTACGTCCCATAGCTTAACAGTGCCATCGTCCGACGACGTAATTACAAAATGGCTGTTGAATTGAAGACAAGTGACCGCAGACTGGTGTTTATTTGGACCAGAGAGAGTTTGGAGGCAGTGACCACTAACAATGTCCCATACTTTAACAGTCGAATCGGCGTTACCGGATACCAAAATGTTATTGCGCAGTTCCATTCCCGAAGTGAGGGATTGATGTCCCATTAAAGTGTGCCGACAAGCACCAGTCTCGACTTCCCATACTCTTATACTAGTATCCAATGATCCGCTGACAACGTGAACGCCATCAAACTGTTGACAAAACAACGCAATGACATCATTGATTATCATCTGAATGGCCAGTATTATCGCGAGAATGAATGTATATAATTACTTGGAGGGAATAAACTCGATTAGTGTGTCCTTGCAAAGTATGAAGGCACTCCTCCAGCTCAGGATTCCAAACTTTAACCATGTAATCGTACGCTCCACTTACGACCAACTTCCCATCGTATTGCACACATCTAACAGCTGCCAAATGCCCGACAAGCACGTGCAAGCACTCCCCCGAATCCACTGCCCACACACGTAGAGTAGCATCCCTGCTACCACTAACTACCTTGTTTCCGTGTAAGTGCATGCACCTCACTGTCGAGGTGTGACCGTACAAAGTATGAATACACTGACCAGTCTCTGCGTTCCACACTTTCAATGTACGATCCGTGCTACCACTAATTACTGTAGTTCCAGACATTTGTGAAGACCATACACCTCCAGTATGTCCTATCAACGTCCTTAAACACTGTCAAGAAAAGTATTCAGATATTACGTAGTAATTAACGCGTCTCCCTAATCGTTTTATTAAAAAATTGTCTTGCAATATTACCTTGCCTGTAATTGCAGACCATACTTTAAGGGTATTGTCGTCTGAACCACTGACTATCCGGTTACCAGAAAACTGCAAACACGTGATAACATGATCATCGTGACCTTTGAGAACTTTCGGAGTACGAATGGGCTTAGTCCTCCAATTCATTTTGATATTATGCTGTCGCATGTACGCCTGCTTCCACGGTGAATATTCCTTCCCAGAATTTCTACAGTGTTTACGTTTCATTGGGGGCAAGTCCTTCTCTTCTATACCAGCGGCTTTGCATTTTTCCTTCCAAAGCAAATTGTCCTCTGCGAGGAACCGCCAGTTCCTACACGTTTGTGCTGCTCGTAAAAGGTCTCTTGGTTCTAAGAAAGCTAACACTGACAGGGCCAACTCTCTAGGCAATAATGATATGAAATCCCTTTGAAACTGAGGCTCTATAACTTGCATCATGTGACGCACTTGTGTCGGTTCGCAACGTTCGATTAATTCATCTATAGCCAACATTCTTTCTGCATTGGACCATCTCTGCAAAAAAAATAATATCAGGATGTATCAAAACAATAAGAAATATTAACATTATATTTATTACAGTAGATTTACTTGGAATTGTAGAAGCCAACTATTCATTTCAGGTGGTGGATTATCTTTTGTTGGAATGACTGACCTCACATGTTTATTTTTGTCATCTGCCCTTTTTGCCGCCCTGGTTTACAGAAAAATGTCTCCAATCACTCACAGAAAATTTTCACACTACAGTGAAATAAGTTTTAATAAACTACTTACATTGAATGAGATTTGTCAACTGGTTTAGGTTTTTTGCATGGTAAACATGATTCCACTTCAGATTTACGTTTTCTTTGTGGCTGAACTACATCTAGTGGCACACAGGTATGTAGAATTGGGCTTTGGATTCCTTGTGAGAGTGCTGGTTGTGATGGGACAGGTGACTGGCAATTGTTACTCTCAATTTCCTGGTTACATTCAGCATTGCAAAATAATCCTGAATCACTGATCTGAAACCAAAGTTATATGACATATATGACATATGACAAAGTTATATTATATGACATGTAGAGAAACAGACTGCCAACATCTTTTTTATGGCACAACAAAAAATTTTACTTAAGCAAGTACAAACATACTTCACTCTCTTCTTCACTACTTTCATCTTCATCATCATCATCGGCATCATCTCCATAATCTTCTGACTCTCCATCCTGTGGTACCCCACATTGCATGGGATCTATTGTGCTTGGCCCTGGAAGACTTTCTATACATTCTATAGGACTTGGACTTGTACCTCCTGGTTTGGCCCCACTTATCTCCTTGGATGAGGAAGGGGCAGACATTACTGGCATATGCAGCCTATGTTATGCTGAAAATGATGAAGATATTAAATTCATTTTGAAATCACATCTTCCCAACCAGAATTGCCAGTCACCAATAAATTAAAGAAATTATATTGCAATAATAAAAATCCAATAAAGCAAAGCAAACTTTCTATAATAAAAAGCAGCTAATTTGATAATTGTGCAAATCCAAGGCTTTTTGCTTGCTTGAGTAAACTACAGTATTTCATAATAAACTTTCTTCATAGTCCATACTAGCTTCTGTAAACTAAGGACAGTGGTAAATTCATACAAATGTCAACATAAATACATTTACAACAAACTATTGTATGTATGCAAGATTACTATTAACTATCATTATCTAATTATAAATGAAGTATATGACAAAACAGGAATGTAAAAATTATACAATAAGGCACATTGAACAAATTTGATAGAAGTGTCATATGTTAAAAAATGTTCGCATATTTCTGTTTGCACATACATAGCCATCTATGAATAGAAAAACAGCAAAATCATTAACACAAATTTGGAGCGGGATGAAAAAGGCGAAAGTGAATCATGGAAATTCCAGGATCCTAACCTGGAACGGAATGATGGATAGGAAAGTCAGGCGCATTTTCTTCTTTAATAAATGAACATATGAATCCTTGTTGAAAATCATTTAAAGTACAACGCACTAGGAAATGTACTGGAAGGCACGTTTACGCGCAAAGAGATAAAAGTCGTGAGAAAAGTGTAGACTATAATGGATATCGCGTTTGCCGATGTAGCACAAAGCAGGAAAGCCTAGAGAAACCCTAACCTTGAGCGTACAAGTGGCTCAGGTGCATTTGAGATTTCATACCTAGCCTCGAAAAGTAGTGAAGAGCGCTCGGATAAGACAAAAGACCGGTCACAGCCACACCCCGCATGCAGTGGGCAGAAATTACGGGCCTGCAAAAATAAGCCCTCCGCAGAAGGTGGACCGCGATGTATAAAGAGAGCTCTTACTTGTCGGGTTCGGTTTTCCTCTCTGTCTCGCTACGATGTTAATCGGAGCACGTCTTTCACGATGCTCGCGCGACTTCGGCACGTCTCCCCGAATTTAAAGTTCCTATCAAATAAACGTGGTGTGCATTTCTCGCGTGTCGCGGCTCGTCTAGGTTAGAGCTTGAACGGGGATGCGACTTCACAAAGTAATTAGAGTAGGGCGAGACGGGAAACGAAAACAAGAGACGGGTATAAACAACAAAACGTACGATCCATTGGTAGCCCCACAGTCCGAGAGGTTGTTCTCTCCGCTACGGACTCCCCGTGCAACTTTGTGTTTCTATATTCTTGTTTCTTGTTTTTCTTGCACATGCGCTCAAACCATTGCACGTCCCTGAAACCACGGCAAAAATGAACATGAGGACGGCAAGCCCTATTCACCATTCAGCAAATATCTTTTTACCGTTGTTCCACGTGCACAAAGTTTCTGTAATTTTCAACCATCAGCACCCCGCGTATAAATTTAAAACGTACATCAGAAAAAGATCGGTCAATAGACAATTCCCTTTAAATTTTTTTTTTGCTTGCACAAGAATTTTATACTAATTGAAGATCATAAATTTTCAGAAATTGTCAAAATTAGAATTTCTTCCGTAGGTAATATAGTTTTCTACGGCCAGTTATATAATTTGCATCGCGAATCTCATGTTTTTGTATTTCGTGTCCTCCGCTGCTTTACGCGCCGTTCAAAACGTTTTAAACTGTTTTAAACATTCCAAGCGGTTTGGAGTAAATTATAGTATTGATGCGAGAGAGGTTAATATAGTACCCTTAGTGAAATAACTCACCTTTTTCTCGTTTCACACACGTGAATTTTTCCACAATGACGAGTTCGGTTAGTACGAACCCATCGACTTTATTACCCTTAGGTAGGTGAAATGAAAGTTACTTCTAACCTCATATTAAGTATACTTAGAACAGCCACATTTTTATTGTTGTGAAATTTCAAACCGTATTAACAAAATATTTCCTTATTAGATTTATATAAAACTTGAAGTACTTTGTAGAGTATAGTTTTAATTCAAATACTTTCAATCTATTGCAGAGTTAGTGGACAAATGTATTGGTTCAAGGATACACATTATTATGAAGAATGATAAGGAAATTGTTGGTACATTATTGGGGTTTGATGACTTTGTAAATATGTTGTTAGACGATGTAACTGAGAGTGAAGCAACCCCAGAAGGTAGAAGAGTTACAAAATTAGATCAAATACTTCTTAATGGAAGTAATATTACAATGGTAGGTTTTCCATAATGATTGTTGTGGAAGTATACACATTCATATTGTATTTATACATTTTGTTTATTACAGCTTGTACCTGGTGGAGAAATGCCTGATACATAATGTTCAATAACAGTTGAAACTTTTATTTGATGATACGTACGGCTTTATAAAATATTGTTTTCAAAGAAACAGAATTTAAAGTGAAGTTTGTAAAACAGACTTTCCAATTAAATAAAAACTATTTGGAGTTCAGAGTAATGAGTTGATCAATTATAGAGACAAGTGTAGGTCTACTACTAGCATTCTGTGACCACATAGCCCGGTACAATGCTTTGTACTTTCCATTAAATCCATCATCAAGTTCTTCATCTCTAGGACGCTCTCCTTTGACAGTGAGATAAAGAATTGCATGTACATGTAACCCAGAAAATGGTGCTATCCTGCTGAGCATTTGCCATGCAACAATTCCTAGAGAATAAATATCAGCAGAGGGTGTTGGAATATTTCCTTTTAATGCCTCTGGTGCTGCATATCCTGGGGTACCCTGTCAGATGGGTAAACCGTACTTAAGCACAGGAATATTAAAGTAATAATTTTATATACACGTAAACATACATAAATGCTCATCGGTACGTGCGGTTCCTTCATAAGTACAGAATGGCCAAAATCCGTGAGTTTTGGCTGACCGTCGTCTGATATTAAGATATTTTTCGGCTTAACATCGGCGTGTATTATACCAGCGTTATGGCAAAATTGTAATGCATAAGCTATGTCCTTCAAAATACGTGTTCGTTCGCATTTAGCTAAGGAGGTTTCGTCCAATCGGTCTTGCAAGGACTTACCGCAGAGTTCCATCGTAATTAACGACAATGCGGCGCCTTGCTCTATGGTTAAGACTTTTACGATATTGCGGTGCCTAAGCAAAGATGCGTGCTTTTCAGAATTCATCATTGCTTCGCTTGATTTACGACGTTGTATTACTTTAGCGGCGACATCGTCTCCTGTAATTCATTCATTCAAACACATCTTCGAAATAACCATCGTATACTGGAATCTTTTAATTGTATAATTACATTTCATACAAGTTTAAATCATGTTACAGTCATGTTAAATTAAAGAGTATTGTATCGCCCACAATTTAAAAAGGTCTTCAAATGTTAGCGGTCGAGTATTTTTTTTAAAAACATATACCTTTATAAGAAGCTTTGTATACTGTCCCAAACCCCCCGCATCCTAGGACAATATGATTTCTATTAGAAACGCCATGTTTCAATATTTTCATTCTATTCGGAGTGTCAACGTTGAAAGGAGATAATCGGTTATTGTCATTCTTTCTATTAGGTGTGACATTTTTATTAGGGGTCTTAGGACTTTTAGGGCTTAATAATCGGCTGTAAAAACGTATACCGTTAGAATGACCCGAAAAGAAATATACAACAGTCATTTTTGGCACGTAAGGGACATTGAAAGCTTCCTTAATAATATTTACCTTACGGTGGATAAAGATCTTGCGGATCGTGGAGACTTTAAGGAAGAAATTAGAGTCCTGGGTGAGGCCATTTCTTTGTGCAATCGAAATTGACAAAAATATACATTTTATTGACTTATCTATGCTTCATGTTGATCGACCGTTTGACTCCAAACAAATAGAAACGCGTGATTCTGACAACATGAATACGTACACTGTATTCCATGTAAATATATGGTATGCGTGAGTGACGAAAACCAGTGGGAAGGAATCGACGTAGTAAATTTTCCAATGTCGATAGGACGATCAAAATATTTTTTATTCGTTTGCTTCTAATTTAAAGCTTAATCCAACTACTATGAGCCTATTGCTAATTATTACTTTTAATACTGTACGTTAACTACATTATTTACAACTATCTTGTCACTTCATAACAACGACGATCTCGATAATCTCTCAATATAGGTAATATCAGCGTGTTTTTATAATGTGCCTCGATAATTACTATTTCTATCGTAACGTTATAGTTGACCTCGTTTCACTGAATTACTTTAGACGGCCAAGGACGATCTGATCGCCCGGGATATTATTTCTCTTTATAAACCCTATTTTTGCAAGACTTTATAGTTATGACAGAGCTGTCTAGTAGATCTTTCTATCACAATAATTGCAGGGGACGCATACTGCCGTTCCCCCGTTCACAGTTGACGTTAAACGGTCGAAAATATTTGTTAAAGTACGGCGAGATGATAGCACAGCAGATTTTCATATAAGTGTATATATGTATATATATAACCGATGATTTTCTTCAGTGACGACAAACAATTAGTAAAATATTCTAAAGAATGAAAATACAATATATTTCTTTCTGCGGTATCCCTCATGAAAATATGTATTTTTTAATTACTACTTAATATAGTATATGCGCCAAATTGCAGCATATCGGTATCATATCGTATGGAATTGGTCTTCGGCGCAGTGAAATCCAAGATTTCAAACTTTCTCGCCCATATTCGAATACAGATCGTAATTTTTGTTCTACGTAGTCGGCAATTAACGTTGAGCTTCTTCGGATCGTAGGTCCCCGATAAAAATCCGATTATGATACCGACAGGCTTTTTATCCATTTGTCTCGATAGCACGCAATACATTATCAGGTACTTTTCTAAATACACTTTTGGAGCACCACCTTGATTGCTTATTATCAACCCCCGATCATGCTAACATACCGTATAAAATACCTGAAAAATATTCACAATCTGTATTCCCATGCACCCGTGCACTCTGCGCGCATCTAAAAAAGTGCACGTTTTTACATCGATCCAAATAGTAATACTGCATATAGATATATCTTCGTCTTGCTGATTTTAAAGGTAAAATGTGTATGACGTTTAAAGCGTTCTGGGGAGAGAAGGAGAAAGACACAGCTAATGATTAGTACGTTTGTTTAAAAAGCTCGAGATTTAATAAACTTTTTCCCTCAGGCCCTCGAGCCAAAAGTAACTTTGAAAATGACAGAAAAGATATTTATTCGGACCTTTCGTAGATCGTAACTTTTTCCGCTTGAAACAATTAACATTGTACACTTGTGTGAAACAGGGACACATTATATGTAGTTTTGGGAATAAAAACAGAATTACGACGTCGCAACTGCCGATGATTAGCTAAGCATTTGCCGTCACGTATAACAGTACAGAAATCCTAAGAGGAACAAGTACGGTACTTAAGTGAAGATTAAAACTTTCGTTCGCTAGAGCTAGAAACGGAACAAGTTGCGATGAATGGAAGGTATCATTTAATATGTTTTGCATCACTTTCGATGTATAACTCCCTGCAAGATATTGCCTGAAAATAAAGTTGGAAAAATGAAATATTGAGCTAGGCGATGACCGGATATTTTTTAAAGATCAATCAGCATTTCTTCGAGCGAGAAATCTGGACATAATTGTATTACCATACATTTAAGTACACCTGTATTAAGTATTAACGACCAAATTGAAATTAATAATTGTAGAAAGGACACGACTTTTGCAAAAATAAAACTGGTTTGCCTGATAAACATTATTTCGTATTTACGTTTTGAATTGAAGAGTTTATTCGTTAAGACTTTTTTCATAGGAAAATTCAAAAATAATACGAAATGCTAAGTTTGGGAAGATGAGAAAATTTAACTAAGTAACTTTTACTAATTCAATAATTTTGTGTGGGCCTAATTTACGGCAATAATCTCTTCAATTCTTTTTGATGCAATGCTGGATAATCCTCATGTACATCCTTGAACACGTACATAGCTTTTGGAACTTTAATCGTGGTAGAAATTTGATTTCTTTGTTCATCTGCCCTTGATTAACATTCCTCATTTTGGCACTTATTATTTGCCATTTCAGTCAAACAGCCGCATTATCCTTTTCTTGTATACATTGTGCAGCGCTAGTCGGCCCTATTCAACATTATCGAATAACTCGACTATGTACAAAGTGAGAAATACAAAATAGGTTTTCCGAGCTTAAACGACTGACCCCTATCGAAAGATCACTGTGCATTAATATTACAATGGTACGTAATTAATAGGTGAATTATACCACATCATAAATCTGATCTCATGTTACCCGTTTCTAATGCATGAACTGTGCCATGCAAGGCCATTTTACAATTGATATACGCGTTTCCGTCTCTCAAAAATATACTCTTTCCTTAATTAAAACGTCCGTCCGCGTTTCCTCCCCAACGTTCCACATACTAACTGCCCCTAATTTCAATGAAATTCCACAAATTCATCTAATTCTTCTACGGGTAAAGTGAATTTTCGATTTAAGGAATTAAGTACTCATTTTCCTCACGATAGATTTTTAAGTCGGCCTTAAGAGACTTGCGGCAAAGATAGAAGAGTCCCTAGAGAATGTACTTCGAGAAAGATCGGCGAGAGAGTGTATAATGAAGAAAGGAAGGGAGTAGACGTTAGAAGTCGGTAGCAAAGACCTAATGAAGAACGAGGAACCGGAGTAGAGGTCGGACAACTCGAATAAGGCACGGTCTAACCAGGTAAAGGAGCTTCCTCGTAAAAGTCCGGTTCGTCTTCGGTGCTTTCGTGCTCGGAGCCCTTGCTATCGAGGGCCCGAAGTTCCGCGGCCGTGAAGAAGTGGCTCATCTGGGCCCGCAGGGGAATCATGAGAATGAGGAAGAACGGAAGTGCCAGGGCCGCCCTCGTGCTCTTGACGATCCAGAGGATGGCCAGGCACAATATTTGTACGAACGTGAAAATATGCATCTTGTAGGTTTGCACTCGTCGAACGTAGTTTGCGGTGCCATGGTGCTTGACCGGCATGAAGAAGAGCTTTACCCGGTCGAATAGCTGCACTCCGTTCGTCGAGGATATTCCCATATACAGGAAGACCCCGAGGAGGACGGACATTGGTACCCGGCGCAGCAAAGGTGCCATCAATACGCTGATACCCACCAAAATCGCCACCAGCAGGGCACTCACTCTCTGCTCTTTCACCTCGACAATGTGTGGCTTGTCACCCGGGGCGTGTGTCCGGGACATTACTGTCACTGCGGAAACGTGGGTCAAGGAACGTACCGACGCTGCGGAACACCATGGAGCTCCCATCAATCCGCAGCCAACATTCATCAGACAAACTACCACTATATCCATGTGGTAACCATTACCCTTGCGTAGCTTACGTTCCTTCTTGTCGATAATTAATCTGTCAACAATCAGAATCTAATTACATCGTGCCCAGTTATCGAGGAATTTGCATGAAGTAATCAATTTATAATCAGAACATTCGTTCAAAGTATGGACTAGGATCTTACTCTGAGATTTGCGTTTCCATGAAGACGAGGATGTAGACGAGTAAAGCTGGAACACAGCAGGCTAGTGCTATCCAGAGTGGAATGGGTTTGTTGACACCAGCGGGAGAAACGAACCAGCTTCTGTCGGGAACGGTGGGTGAAAGACCTTCGGGGACCAGTAATTTTTCTGTCTCCACTTCCGCCAGGTAGTCGATTAGAGCGAAAACGATGATACTGATAGGCACGCCGAAATCCCCGAAGGCTCTACGTGCACTGCGTCCGAGGTAATGACTGTTCCGAAAGATTCTCAGATAATAAGCCCCGAGGAAGGTTCCCAGGCAGAGAATCGTGCACATCAGAGCCGTGTTGGGTTGGTTAATGAACAATCCGGCGACGTCTCGTTTGGGGATGAGGATTGGGAGTTCCTCGGCTGGTACGGATATTTCCGAACCGTTCCAGGAAGGGTTGGTGACCTTCATTTCGGTGACATTCAGGCGACCGACGTAGGTTTCGTTGAGTTCGGGAGCGAAACTGTAGTCCTTGAGCAGCGGGTTCCGCGCAAAATAGTTGTAGAGTTTGACGAATGTCTCGACGATGTAGAGAAGCGAGATCAAGCCTGTGAAGATTTCTTCCGTGAACCTGGTGAACAGTCTGACGAGGACGGAACCTTCAACGCAGGCGATGGCCAGGGCTATCACGCCCATCCAAGCACCCACGTAGACCCTCATCGTCAGGAATTCCAGCTCGTTTGCCAAACAGAAGTTGTACAAGCTTTCGTCGAAGAGCAAAAGGGGACCTGTCGTGCCAATAATGACCAACGGCTGAGTCGAAAAAAGGGCCATCACCACCCCCGTCCAACAACACGAGATTAAGGTCTCGGAGATTCCAATGACGTTGTTGGTTTTGTCGCTCATTAATCCACCGAAGGTAATAGCCGCGCAGAGGGCGGCGAAGTACATGAATATCGCAGCTGCCATACACGAGGAACTCAAACCGTCGGTGAAGTCGGACAAATAGAAAGGGTAGCGTCGTTTAATGTCATTTATGAGGCCACCGAAAGGTCGTCTGGTTCTTCTCAAAGGATCATCGTCAGGAGGTTTTTTCTCCTCTTCGCCGGCCAATAAAGCTAAAACGTAACAAACAACCTTATCAAATTAAATTTACCCACGATGTATTCTTAAAATTCTTCGAAAACTTAACAAGAAGAGCCCGAAAGGCAAGCGAGTAATTTCTTAACAATCCATGGACCATTACCTTTTTTCGTGATTGTGCCTTCACTCTGAATCGATTTGTTCTTCTCCTCGAGGGCTTTAGCTTTTCGTTTGCGAATAGCCTCGCTTTTAGCCTTGAGTTCGTCGAAAGGCAGGAGGGCCTGTCGTTCCCAGTCTCCCGGGGGAAGGACGATGGAATCATCGAGAAATTCGTTAATAGCCGAGAGTAGTTCTCGTCTCTCGTTGGCCTTGTAGGCGATTTTGTGGAAGGAAGTGTTGGCCATTAACGTGGAAATGGACCTTCCTATCTCGTGGTAATCGAGATCGGCGTTCCTCGGACCCAAGAGAATGAACATAAATCTCACTGGGATTGTCACTTCCGTTATCGCTGACATGAACACCCCTTCCGCTAATCTCACGAAGGCGATTGTCGGCTGGTCAAGAAAATCCACTGCGCCCACCAAAACCACCGTCGCTTCTGCCCCCGCTGGTATTCTCTTGAGGATGTACTCATTGTGGGATTTTTTAAGATCTTCGCTGCTGCTGGTGAATGTTAGTTCTTCCTTAATGTCCAGCACCGTGTGATTGCCGTCGAGGGCCAGGCTTGACGAGACGATCTTCGGTTTCGTGTCGTGTAGGTTCTACAGGAAATACTTCAATTATCACGAGGAATAAAACCAACGGCATTAACGATACACCGTACGATACAAAATACTATACGCAAATACGTGTACCTTGCGTTAACAGAAATATAAATAGAAACATGTCTTAATAATGTACTCGGTTGTTGAATTAAGAGAAACCACGTTTAAGAGAAATTATTTACGATTATATGTGCCTTTTTTTACACGTGCTCTCGTTAACACACGGTACACATAGGGCAGCTAGAATGATTCTAACGAGATAAAAATAAAAAATTTCGAGAATAATTCAAACAGGTAAAGGTGCAATGTATAAACACGGCTGAAGGATGTAGATGACAGTCGACGCTGTCAGTGGTTCAAAACAGTTCCACTGGTGCTTTTAAGTAATGGAAATCAAAGAGAAAATCAGTTGTCTGCGGGGGACAAACACAAAAGAAAAACTGCAAGCTGTAAAATACGGTGCCATGAAATATCATGGACTCACAGGGCGTGCGCAAGAAAAAAGTTCGCTAGCATTATATTATTTGACGTTTTTCAATTCGTGGGAAAACTTCGATAGAGTTCACGATGCCAGGCACTGCGAAAAAAACAACATCAGAGAATCGCACTTGAGTTTCCCTGTAGGTTCATGCCGAGACATTGTCAAAGAATGTAGGTACCCGGAAGAAAGAAGGACGGCACAAGGTAAGGCGAGAATTAAATGACTTGCTAGCTAGGAGAACTAATGAAAAAGAAAGGCAAGAAAAAAAAACTGCGTTCTGAGTCGGGAAACGTGAGATTTACATGTTGGTTCACATGGTTCTCAGCGGCATCCCGCGTAGAGTCTTCTTCCTCCAGCCAGATGGACTGTGGAAATAACATTAGGACACCGTCAGTCAGAAATCTACGCATTCGTCGTAATTTCGTCTTCTATCACAACGAATTCGCAAGGCTAACTGGCAAAAAGCTACTTCGCCGGGCGAGATAAAAAAAAAACTGAAGAATAAGCACCGGAAGGAAGTAGATGCTTCCGTTTTATAGTACTAGGGACTTCTTGAAATGGTAATTCCAGGGCCAAGAGAAAGCAAGTGTCTTGAGGCAAGGCATTCCACAATGGCTTCAGCACTCACGTCATTAATTATATTCCATTAACGTTCGCAAAGATCTTAATTACCGCACTTGATTGTCAGTTAGCTAAGACATCGCAAGATCTTCGGTTAAGGCTAAGATCAGAGGGCTGAGTTACCTGCAAGCTCGTGTAGCTGGAATAATTTCGTTTGCCGCCAAACCGGAAGCCGCGCTCGTGTTCGTGGACATGTCGATGCCTGAGGAGCAGGGCCCGCATGACGACGGCCCTGTCCTCCGGGAGGATCAGTTCTTCGATGACCATCTGCTCGACGACCCTGTACGCCACGCCGGGGAGGTCCTTCTCCTCGAGGTCCAGCAGGACAACGCCCGTTTCGAGGCATCGTCGGAGGTTCAGCAACGAGTGGAAACTCAGAGAAGCTACGTGGGGCCTGCCCCACCTGTCCGCCCCTTCCTCAACGTCCTCCTCGTATTTGATCCAGCGCGCCGTTTCCCGCCATTCCCGTTCCTCGCCGATGCCGTGGAGTTCGTCGAGCTGCACGAACACCTCGTGAGGCGAGTGATCGTACATCTTCTTGAAGGTGTCGTGAGGAATTCCGCCCTCTTTTCGCCGGCCGATCTGGACCGTCGGGTGGGCGGCCTTGTGCCGGCGCATTCCCCGAGGATCGTCGCTCCTGTGGGACTCGAGGTCGTCGATGTCGAGCTCCTGCAGGGTGCTCGCTTCCTCCGGCTGCACGCTTACCCTCCGAGCCAGCAGGCTCGAACCATCCGGTAGACCTGCCCCCGAACGTTTTCGCCATTGTGGGTCCTCTTGCAATGAATACTTCCGAGATTTATGGTGATGGTGATGGTGGTGATGTCTTCTGAAATAAAGCATCACGATAATTACTTCTCAATAGAACCACTATGCGACCCCAAAAAAATTGCCATTTTTCGAGCCACAAAGAATCAATGCCATTTAATACTTTCTTAAGTTCCACATAAATCTTCAACAGTTACTATATCGTAACATATAAAAGGTACTGGCTTCTAAAATGGCAAAGTTTCGTTAAATAATTTCATATGGTAAATGGTAGATATGAATACTCTGTCGTGTCAAGTGCGTTGGTTGATGAGATCTATACCTTATTGTATGATGCTATGTGTATAATAATCGGTATGACGTATGATACTTCGAAAAATCGCGTAATAGGTATCTTCGCAGACGTCTGTCAACGGGTCTGCCTTTAAACACGGTTGGGCTAGTGGACAGTAGCTCGTCGGTATGTAATTGTCTGCCAATACCGTTTTGGTACCTGACCCTGACAGTGAATAGGCCGCAACAGGGTCCGCGCCAATGGAAACTAAACTACACGATACAACAGAGTTTACGGAAAGCTACGAAAAGAGCAAAATACTCGATTGATCACGATCACGCGGGTCGAAAATGAAGACCTATTACTCCTCAAAATTTTACGTGGAACACGTAAAAGAACCACAAAGTCTAACATGATAGGGTTTGAAGAATTGTGTATGAAAATTTACTCGAAAATTCAGTGGTAAATGACCGTTACATGAAGATCAGATGGGTTTGAAAAAAATGGGTTTGGGCAAATTACGGTGATTTTACGTAACGTTATTTTGTGGTAAACTTCTTCGGATTGTGGATGAAACGTCAAAAGGAACAGAATTCTCGAAGGTAACGATGGTAAATCATTCTATTGCTAATCCAGAAATCCGGTGATTATGACTATCCTTTATTGGGGGGTTGTTTGGTGATTTACGAACGGGTTTCCGGTGCACTTAGTAGAACAGGTACCGAATATTTCCGATCCGGTCGAAGGCCCGGTCCCAGGGCCGGTCGACTTGGCCTGGCATGTCGGCGTGAGATCAGAGCGAAGACACGGAAGTGGCTGTCATGATTTTCCGCGGACGTGATGAAAATTTGATCGGTACGATCGGAGCAACGCGACGACAGTGGCCGGGGTCGAAGGAAAATCAGTCGCGCCGTCTGGTGCTTCTGTGGACAAGGATATCGGGAAAATCTGGCCGAAAGCCATCCCCGTGCTCTCCTTTTCCCGCTCTGCCAATTGTCCGCTTAAGGCGTAGGTGAACGGAAGACACGGCGGTACCTCGTAAAGGCCTTTAACCACGTGAGTAGTTAACGAGCAGCCCAGTCCCGCGTGGTTTGTCGAGCAGTGAGCGCAAATAAACCGATCGTACGTTTCGACCATAGGCACTTCCGGTTCTCCTTCGGAGCGTAAACTCCTGATAACCGGCGGGACAAGGACGCATTTCGACACGAACCATCGACTTCCGGCTGCATTACCGTGAAATCCAGCTACGAGTCTTTGCCTCGCCAAGTTTTTCCCTGACCTTCCTTTCAAGGGAAGCTCGATAATAGGCTCCACGCGCGCTATGACTTATATATGCCCCTGACGGCCCGGAAAATGGAGTGAAAAGTGAGTAAAAAGGAGCTGCTCGTTCGACCCAAATTGTCTCGTTACACGAGGAGGGTACCAACCAGATCCGTACAAAAATATCCTTACTGACAATTCGCTGTACATTCGCGTGTGCTGATTCCGTGTTCTTAATGACCGAGTATCTATACCGACCTACCCACGACATCTCGTACTTGCGCTGACAATTATCCAAGGAGTGGCCTACTAAAGTCAGGGATTACCAATTCCTCGGGTTACTACGCTGCTTTCAACTCTAATATCTTACTCTTACATGACAAAGATTACCCACTGATCCGCAGTAATACTAATCACGTGACTTGCCACGATTTTTCGGGAAATAATTGGCAAACTTTCTTCTCCTCGTTTACGTTCGGCAAAGTTTCCAACTTCTTTAACTGATTTAAGGGTGTCTCTAACTTTTAAGCACAAGTTATATGAATCTTCTATTTTCATTAAAGGGAATGACTTTCCTGTGTATTTATGTACAAACTTATTGACATACTGGATCGCACTCACTTGTGTTCGTGTTTCTGGTGTCTTCGTGATTTCCTGTCTTCCTCGGAGAGGGGGGGGGCGGTCGGTTGCGAGATTGCCGTGTCCTCCTCCTTGATTTTCTCGAACTGCACCCTGGGACTGCCGACTGTCGGGCTGTCGCTGAAACCGGAAGAAGCCGCCCTCTCGGAGATGGGGGCTTCACTCTCGCTGCTTCCGTCCCCGTTGCCGCTGAAGACGTTCTCCGCCGCATCTTCGCCGGTTTCCTCGTCGACCTCGGGGGCTGTTGGCGACGTCAATCCGTTGTCCAATCCGTCCGCTACGTCCCCGCTGCTCCCTATTCTCCCCGCGTTCTCTTCCTCCGGGCCGACCTCAGTCCCGGATCCTTCACTGTCAAAAAGAAATTCAATCGCGTAATAAGTAAACTCGAAAATAATGTAGAATAAGTAATGCGTATTATATCAGAATCATAAATCCTTGATTTATTCAGTAATTCAACTTCTTTTCAAATGCACTAAGAATGTATACTGCCAATGCTTTGAAAAAATACTGTTTGTAAATTTTACTGACTTACGGTGAAAGGTGTCGTCGCATAGATCTGGAATGCAGGCTCTTCAAGGGCATATGAGGATGAGGGTAACTTCTTTTTCGATGTTCTGGCATTAAAAGGAGAAAAAACATTACTCATTTCGATGACCGAAATAATCTTATAATTAATGATACGCCTGCTATCAATATTTTCCTATGACGTGGTATTTGTCTTCGTGCGAAATTAAACTTTCGGAAACTTTGTGTAACATTGCATACAAAGTGTTAAAAAGTCAGCGGAAAGGTCACGAGACAGTGTAAATATGGCACAATGCGATACATTTGTTTCGAAACTAGTAGGTCTTTGCCAACAAGACTGTTAGTAGCCTGCGATCGGCAAAGAGTATCATTTTTATAAACCGTCGACAAACAATCGTAATACCTAAAAGTAATTAATTAATATAATGATACAATATATCAAGTCTCAGGGGATTAAAAAAAAGTATAATTTTATAACATATAAAGTAAAATACATATTTTTTGGGGGACGCAAATTTTTGCTGAACGGCTAAAGGGTAAATTTAAGGAATTTACGTACGATTGAGATCGCGATCGCCATATCGCGGGGGTGGTCCGCGATCTCGATCGGATCCGGTCGATTCCGATGGGGAACCGAGTCGAGCTACGTCGAATTTCTCCCCAGCGTCCATCGCGAAGACCTTCTCCATCTCCTCGTCGAGTTCCGGTCCTGTTTCCGCGCCATGCCCGTCGACCTGGAAAGCAAAACCGCCGGTAAAACTAAAGAGAAATCTTAAACACCACTTACGAACAGTTACAATAAGTCAAAGTAATTGTATTCAATTGAAAGATATTAAATTAGTTTATTAAATTCGTGAAGGAATGTCCCGTTTTAATATATTTTAGAATATAACGAGCACCATGTACAAACGGACACGGTAATCGTAAGTAATTATATTGGATTCAATGCCATGTTTCAGTTAGTTCATAAAATTCATAGACATGTCGACCTGCTTTAACACATTATAGAACGAACTGAGTTAGCTCGGAATAATTTTACGTCGATTGGTACTTTAAGTGAAATATTGATAGCGTATTTGATATGCATGGGACAATTAATAGTTCTGCCAGTAGTATCGTGTCGTCGGCGGCCAATTACTGTCCATCAGTACCGCCGTTTACTTTGAACTTGATTTCCCATGCAGATAGGACAGGTTGTTCAAAGTCTGCGCCTACATGCACGGGAGCCGGGGACAACTTTAGCTCCGATCTCCCGGTCATTGGAAATCGATACGAGCCATTGTACATCGACGATTACCATTCTCACATTATATCCAAACCGATGACAACTGTCACACGTCGTGAGTCTGCCGAAGTCAAAGAAATAGAATGAGGACTTTTCTTACTGCCTTCGCCACGTACAAGTTTTACCACGACAGTCAGTAATGATTTATAAAGGGTTCTGTCGAATCGTCTTTGTCACGATGAGAAAAAATGATACAACAATAAATATTCCCTCTCGTACGTATCTTCTGACACGGGCAGATAAAAAGTAAGTACGGGTACCGTAGCATCACGTTAAATGTCATACAAGACCGTGCGGATAATCGATAACAATTAGGCGTGCGATTCTCCGAGGACGATCTTTCACTCGCGCAACGGAAATCCCGAAAATTCCGGCACATTTTCGTTCGATGAGGAAGTACGGCCGCACGGAACGACGATTCCGGTCCGGGGATAGCTTTTCCTATTCACCTGCTGCGTCGTCCGCAGGGAACGTCGTAACCAGCGAAGAACCTTGCTCCGCGCTCGTTGTAGGAACGACTTCCCGGAGGAATCGGCGCCGGCCTCGGGCATGGCATCCCGAGCTCGAGTGACACCCGGCCGGTTCGTGCGCCGAGCTCCGCCGTTCCCCAAAGCACCACTCGATGGGGCGGAGGGGGTTGAAGCGCCCGGTGGGAGACCAACCGCGTAAAAGTGAAAAGGTGGACCGGGGGGAGGGATCCGAAGACAGGACGTTTCTGACGAGCAAGTCGAGCCTCAAGAGCCGGAGGACCAAGGGTTCATGCGGCCCGGGCCGGCCAAAGGTGGGGGGAGGGGGGTTTGTAGGTGCGATTAAAGGGAGAAGGCAAGGAGAAGGGCATACCGTCGAATGGGAAACTTTGAAGGAAACTTTGTAGGGGTGGAAGGACGATTTACGAGATAATGGAGCGCGAGGAAGTGGAACACGGGGAGAAAAACACTGATTGACGCAGACCAGAGGAAGCAAAGACGCCGGAGAGGAGGCTCGGCGGGGAGGGGGGTAGGGAAAGACAAGGCGTTCATGTGGACAGGCTGAACTATGTATACCGCAAGGAGGGGAGGAAGGGGCGGCACGTTGGCAAAAGGGAGAGGATGAGCTGAGAGGGTGCGTAACAGCCACTGGGTCGATACCACCCCCACCCCCTCTTTCCCACCTTCACATACATACAGGGAAAAGCGACGGAGCGGGTGGGGAACTCTGGGCGAGCGCCACCCCCTTCTGTGCATCGGAGCAACCTCCGGATTTCAATTTACTTCCCTAACAGCAATTTCCGAATGCTTTTACAGCAAGCGTAGCTCCGCAAGAATCCAACGAGTAGGTCCACTCACTATTTTTTTCCCCGAGCGACCCATTTCATTAAGGATTTTATTCTTATCTCGAGGAAGGTGTCCTTTCACACCTCCGGTAACCACTCCAGAGCACTCGGCATTAAAAGAATTCATTAGTACTTCTAATAATTGAACCGCGACAGACGCAAATCCCAGCCCATTTTTATTAACCCTTAAAGAATGTCGCGTGTTTTGGAAATAATAATAATAACGACAATTTCGAGGCTAAATTTTCGAAGGTTACGTGGGGTGAAACGCTTGTAGGGGTGAGGATAGAAGGAGGGCAAATTTTCTGGGAAAAATCAGATTGTATTGTGCTTGATGGGCTAATTGAAATAGGTTTGAGGAAACTGCTGGAATGATTTGCTGGACCTTGCTTGCACCTCGTTCGATTTATCTTTCCGCTGCAGGCTGCATCCGGCAGCACTGCAGCGCAGGCGGAGGAACTCGATTGGTCGGTCGAAGGGTGCAACAAGTGTCGGTCGGCCGTGAAAGACGAGCTGGAAGGGATAAGACAAGTGCATCGTCGTGTGTGCAGTTATCTCTCGTAAGTGCTTTAGAAACGAATAAACGATCATTGTCAAAGCCTTTCCTCGGGTCAACAACTCTGCCCGCAAACCCAGACGATTCCCTGCCACGTGCAAACACGTCGACGGAAATAGTGGGCACTAATGAGGAAAGATGGGACGATGATAAAAAGTGTCGAGACGAATCACGCGAGAGCCAGTTAGGTCTACCCGCATAATTTTAATCCTCGTGATAATATTTATCGAGTGATTTCCATGCGAGCGTCAATTGAACCTCGGTATAGAGATTATATCGATAAAGTTGGACGGGACAGAGTCAACATTTGTGCCCAGGATTAGAGGTGTCAATAAGTGGGCTAATCTACCGTCTCGAGGGAATCCAAAGGGGTGCTGGTCGCTCGGGCTCTGTGTGTGAAGGGATGAAAAGCACAGGGAATGGATCGTCTCTGGGGAGAGCAGTGGGGAAGAAGAAGGGGCAGTTTTACGATGGACGAGTCTCGCCGTGTGCTGGTCCAAGGGGTTTCTCGTTTCGCAGCGGGGGTGTATAAACCGCAGGGTGTTTAAGCCGTAGGTCATAGCGCTAGAAAGTGGTGCTTTTATCGACCGGCAACGAAGTCGTCCGATTGCCTCCCTCCGTTTTAGATGGCGCTTCGCACGATGCCAGACAATCATAAAGAACTCGCCGAATCAGGGCTACTTCCGGTGGTTGAGGGAAAGAAGGGTCGTGGCGAAAAACATCGATGACAGAGACGAATGAAATCCGATAACCGAGCTGACAGGCAGAAGACTAGCACAGAGGGTACGAAATAAGAGAGGCGGGGGTCTAAAGGAAGGAGAAAAAATACGAGCAAGTTACGAAACCGACGGAAGAGGGGCGACAGGGGAATAAAGCATCGACTTGGCAAACCAGAGGGGAAGGGACCGACGGTTGGTTCTCTCTTTTTATTTCACCATCGACCGCGAGTTTCCACCTCCTACAGCGGTCAGCTTGTAACGTGCTTCCCGGTTTCTCTGCTTCCTGCTACGGCGGCAATGCGACCTTGAACCTGAACGCCAACTCCCCTGGCGCGAACCGTTCGAGTTTTACGTTCTCCACTAACCATGACCTACCACCTAAATACCGAAAGTGTACACTTGAAAAAAATAAAAAGACTCTATAATACCCCTTTAACTCGGCAAATCCTAGTTTCACCGAAAGGGCATAAGCCATTTTGCGTTGAATAACGAACATCTGAACACCGCAGGAGAAAATGTATGTCAATTTCCGAGATAGCTGAAGGAGATATTTATAAATCGTGACAGTGAAGATCGTTGGGAATTGGCGATAGAATAATGATGACTCGGGGAAACGAGTTTCTCAGGCATATTACACGAGCGAGGACGGGGAAAGTTAATGGCACTCGGTTCGATACGGTTTAGAGTAATATTCGTCGAACAGCAGTAGAGCTTTAAGCGTTAGTGGTCGATTCCCTTGAAGGTCCATCGCGATATACAAGGCTCGCGCGCGCGCTGCTGAACGTGACCTAAGGTCCTTGCTTCTGCCAGACCTTGAACTTGGGCGGGGAAAAATCGTGCCAGCGGAAAGAAGGAAGAAAAGAAAGCGGTGAACCCTCGACCGAGTCGAGAATAATGCCTGAAAATCCGATACTCACGTCTGTCCTACATCCCAAGTAAATACATAGACTCCGAATGAGAATGTAGAAAAACCACTAACAGGAAATATTCGTACAGGGAAATCTAAGATTTTTCTCGTACCGACAAAAATTGTACGTAGAGTAATGGTAAAACCAAACAAAAATTTACGTCGGCCATGATGTTTTATCCAATGCGGTTTCACATTTTATACCGTCCTTCGTGTAAATTCAATTGTGCGGCTTCGAACATAATTTCTTTCCAAGCGTTTGTCATGACTGTTTAACGCGAGATTTCATTATGCGAACCGCGGACGGAGTTTTGCGGGAACATTTATTACGATGTCTTGAATCGAGGAGACTCGGTCGTTGTTTAAGTCATCGGACGAGTTTCGCCATGCAAATGCGGCTCAAGTTTACGGAGGAAGGAATTACCTTTACGGTGGCGGCAGCGAACTGCATGTGTTGGACTCTTCTGCGACAGATCGATAGGCAGCAACATACTCCCATAAAGCCCGAGCTACCTGTACACCGGTCTGAGAAGCTACTGGCAATCAACCTTTATGATATACTAGTAGAAGCGCGATTGACACTGGTCTTGTAATCGAATTTACGGCTTTCCGACCTTGCGTAAGTGCTACGTGCAGCGGCATCGGTGTCCATACCGATTGGGGTTGACAATGCACAAAGAAATACAATTTCCCTATTCACGTTTTCACCCTATCCGTTTTGATTCCCATGCAAATCGACAAAATCGCTAACTTCAACTTCAAAATACTTCAATATTTTCGCTGCTTTTTGAAATTCTTTACAACAATTTACAGTATCTTTTTTAGCAAAATCCTTAACTGTTTCGAAATGTCCTGATGTATGCATGGCGATTTGAGAGATCGCAAATAGTTTGTCCTGCCTCGACGTTCGTTGAATTATCACGCGCCGTTGTTGACTTGTAATTAATTAATATTAACTAATTCTACACGCTACGAGCGGCGTTAAATAGCTGCGGTCACGGCAGTCTCGAGATATTGTCCCCATATTTCAAGACTTACGTACGGACGCGGAATTGTGCCAAATGCAAATTTCATCGTGATAAACAAGTTTTAGGGATTCTCGCGTGTAGGCCAACTATTTATGGTTCATTCCTTTTTTTTTAATATTCGTCTCCAAGGATGTCAATTGCTGTCACATCGGTTAATCCGTTATGACGAGTGGCTTATTCAGTGTTCTACAAGTTTATTCGTCGCTATTTACTCTCGCAGCACCTATTCGAGCGTACTGCTTTTAAAAGACAGGACGAACTCGAGCCGACTGATTAGCCTGATTACCGATGGTCGTAGGTCAATAACCATTTAACGTCGAACGCCGAGCGAATCGTACGGCACCTAAGAGAATCGACATAATCGCTTGACAACGCACGTGACACAACATGACATGAAACGGAACTTTCGCGGAACGCACTTGAATTCAAGATATACCATGACGTTTACAGTTAGTCTCTGCAAATAATGTGACCTTACGGTATTGCCCCGGATATATTTTCCTCCTGGCTGAAAACCATGCCAACATAACTGTAAATAATATATTGCACGTCTAATTGATTCAATACCCGTTCGAATAGTAAGGGGACAAATAAGTAATCATCATTAATAATTGCTACTCAATATTACTGGTACGTAGAAAGATTAGTGTTTTATACAGCGACATATTGCGTGTCTAAAAATCTTCCACGAAACACGAGCACGATAGTCCGATAAACGTGAGATTTAGGTAGATAAAATGAAATAAAATCAACAGGCCGGGACATTGGGTTTGCACTTTTATCGATAGGACTTTAGAAATGGCAATTTGTTTGCCGAGTAAGACGATAAAAATGTTTCCGAGAATCTGCGGGGAACCTTCTTTGCATGTATACTGATTTCAGTAAACTTTTAACCCGCAAGGATACGACTTTGGCCACAGTTGCCGTCGCGTTAATCCGTTTTACACTTAAACTCAATGACTCCGTTCCCGATTGGCATATCAAATTATAGTGTTTGCGGGCACGTGAAATCAATTTAGCTTAACCGCATCGTGCTTAAATACGCCGACGTGCCGATCGACCGTATCGCGGGTCGCTTTAATTCAGCCGCATTAGAATCACGGGATACGAATTAAAATCCGCAGAGTCATCTCCGCATTCCAATGGTCCAAAGCAAAAAAATATGGAATACGCTAAAAGCCGTAATTAAGGTCATTCAATTTAGTTTATCGGAATAAACACGTCAGTTACGACGACTGATCGCCGTGTCTATTTTTTCCTTTCGAATAACATCTCCGTTGAATTTTCGAGCGAACAAAGAACGCACAGATGGAAAATGCTATTGAAAGGTACGCAGATCTTATATCAGCAAGCGAAACATTTGTCTTTTGTATTACACTTTTACATAAGTTCGCAGTGCGTAATTAGCATAAAAATACCAGCGGCAAAACTCGCCCGAAGGTAAACGAAATGTTATTTCGAGCCACATTTTGAAGTCCCTGAAATGCAATTCTAACAACGAAATACTTACGGTATCTAAAATCTAAATCTGGAAACGTCGTTTGCATTTTCGGGACCTTTCCTATGTTATTAAAATGGGGCTCCAGGAATGTATGTTTACATCATACATCTAGGTATACTTATACATTTTTGAAACTACGGAATATTCATTAGAAAATTAAACCGACCTGGTCCGTTTCACGGGCCATAAGTTCGTTGAACTTGACAAGGGTTTGTTCCCTTCAACGATTTGTGGAAAGACTTTGTACGACGGAGAATTACCGGTGAAAGGTTTACGTCTCGTTGGATTTCAAAGCAAGCAGGAACGACGAGAACCCGGTAGGGGACCTCGAGATGATCGAAAAGACCGTCCGCAGTCACGTGCTGAGTTATTTTCTGACGTTCCGTTACGACGTAACATCTTAATTCATTGGAACGCGAAGGGCTTGCATTGTTTACCGCCAAGCCACGTCAACAACAATTAATATTAATTTCACGAATTACTCAAAATAAATCGTGACAATTGGTAGAATCGGACAATTGATCGTGGGAACGCGAAAGAACTTTATGGACCTGTAATGAATCTCAACGTAAATACTTTGCTGGCTCTATAGGAACTTAGGCTGTTCTTAAATGACCGATTATTGCTTTTATGTTGGTTGTCACAAAAGCTGCGGAGACTCACCGAGGTTCTTTTGCCGAATCCTAGAAAGGAGATCTTTCTTCTGGACCTTTCGGTGTTATCCATGATTTGTCAGCAGCGACAGACAGTTGCCGCTGTTTCTCTCGTTGGCGGCTATCCTGTTAAGGCGTCGACTTTTTCCTGGGTGCCCGGCCGATTCTGAGTCGGCTCGGCGATGTCCACATGTGGAGGAGTCGTGGCGATGGCAGCTCCGTTCTGCTGGCTTCTGGAACAGGGACAAACGCGTCCTCGTCAGCCAGACGTCGTTGCTTCACGAATTTGTCTTAACAATAAGGAAGCACTGGCGCCGCAATTGCTCATCTTCCCTTTGTCTTTTTACCAAAGATAGAAAGACAAAATATAAGATCAATAAGCAACGGTTCCTTCGGGAACCATTAGGCTTTGAACCTTTTCGTATGTCATTTGGACCGAGCAAACCTTTAACAGCGTCTCTGTTTGTACCTTTAAAAATGTAGCTAGGCAGAATAGATTGCGGTGAGGTGGGATTACGACCGCTCTGGATTTCCCTGACGATTTTTCGGGGATAAACATCGAGAAGCCGGTGAGATGGCTCTACGACACTGACCGATCGGATAACTCACGGACTGACTGACTAACTGTTCGACTGACCGACCAGCCAACCGATCGACCAGATCGAGGAACGGAGAAGGCAGGAAGGAGAGGGAATTACAGAGCGAAAGAGACGGATTTAGACACACAATTCCGCCAATCAATTGAGAAATAAAACGAAAAACAAAGAGTAAGAATAAAAAAAACGAAGAAAAGTTGAATTATAGAAGTCTGGAAACAGCTAAATTTTCTCTAAGAGACTATGTTTGCTAAATTGTGTATAAAGAAATTCGGTATTTCTTTCTTCTTAATATTTCTGCAATAAACGTAAGTCGATCAATATTTTGAAATGATCTAAATTCGATGTTTCATTTGAACGCTTAGTCTTTTGATAACTCGGTAATAGCTACCGACCTAAAATTAGCATTTTAACTGAATACGTATCGACAGAAGTCGAGTCGACAAATTTATTCCTTAACGGCCGCGTAATAACGCATGATGTCATTGTTATGCGTACGACTCGTAATTGTATGGTAATTTTGTTGCAAGAATTTATGTCGATAGACCATTTTTCCCGATTTTCCACCGTAGTATTGCCCACGAAACTGTCGAAGGAAATAGGAACGATTCGTAAAGAACTTCCCTCCAAGTGGATTAGGAGGATTATTTAGATTATATAGATATTTCTTGAAGAATCCCGCTGTGTCGATATCCATTTGTTCTTTCCACAAATTTCACTCTACCAAAATCCTATAAACCTGCGTAATCCAGTCTCATTTGTTTAACTCAGTATGTTCAGCATTTATTATATAAATTACAACGTATATTATTGGATCAGAATTATTTAAACATTTCTTCTGTTTTGTTAATATATATATATATATATAATAAAGCTATTTAATAAATGGATTTTTGTATGTCCTTCCTATGCAGAAAATTTCGAAACTATGATTTCCCGACGAGTTGTCCGAAGATTTAAAAACCCTTTCCACATGATTTATGAGAATTCTTGGAGAATAATGATCCATAGAGATGGTCTTTGACTGGAAATGGAGGATGCAACAGCTGACACCATTTGTGGATATTTCTTTCGCTGAACCGGTCTTCTTTTGTGCAGGCTCCATCTGCTGTTTAGTTACTAATGCGAAACTATGTTTCTCTCTTCTCCGGCTCGAAGACGACGATCTTTTGTGCAAACTTTCATCACGGCCCTTATTTCAAACAATATTATCAGTGATCAAACTTTGATTGAGTAATACAAAATACGATCTACCGAATATTATTTCCGATAGTTTTAGAAAAAGTTGTGGCTGAGGCAAGTTAACGGACTGTAATTGTATAACGATTTTTTTTCAGGCGCCAATGGTCGGCTGTTTATTCGCGCAATTAGTTTTGCCCGCGCAAGTTAGCGACGGCCTTGAGGATTTTACCAACTGAATCCAGTACAATACTTTTAACCTTGTTTACTACAGGTCTACCGACGGCCGGTGGCATACGTGCGTAATCTACAAAGTATCGCCTGCTTTGCGCGCATGTCTACGAATTTGTTCGCTTCAATTTTCACGTAAAACTCACGCAAACGACCGTCAGGATAGAATGTAGATAACGCCTGCCGGCTGAGGGGCCTTCGAGGAATAAAAGCCGGTCAGCCCGCCGGGGAAAAATATGAAAAAACATGTAAAAATATGAGCGGGCTAGGGCAGGAGCGATCGAGATCTCCATAAAATCAGGTCGAAAACCTTGTAATACGGTCACTGCTTTCCTAGCCTTGTGCCACAAAGGAAACGAGAGGAGAAACCGACGATCCTCCTTTCTCTCGCTAACGCAGGATACCTTCGGCGGAATCGCTCTAAGGACTCAGGACCGATTCTGGAATTATCTCGCTGCCAATCAACGCTCCGACGAGCGCAAGTCGGACGTGAGATAATCATCAAAGCATCGCTACTACTCTCGCGATGAAATATCTTTTTCTATCCAGGACGATAGTCATCGTAATCAATGAGGAATGTCGCCATCACTTCTGGAAAAATAGTTTCAAGAAAGATTTAAGCTTTTTATTTTTGTACTAACGAGGAGATGGGCGTCAATTTCACTTTTGTTTCGTAAAATCGAAAAAACAAGACGACGGACGGTTGGTTTCTAGCGTTTCAGATTGATAGAGATACAGAGAGATACAGAAAAAGCGATCGCAAGACTTAATTGGCACAATTAACGCGTCGAGCAGCACGTGAGTTTCTTATATCATCGAGAGTGGTCATTCCTACGCTTGGCGGAAAGTCGTTCCCACAAGTAGACACGAATTTCTGCTTTTTCATCGTGTTCCATGAATTACGACAATTTTAAACACAAATTAAACAACTCTCTATGATATAAACTACAGCAGACGACAATTTATAAATCACTGCAAAAATGAATTGTTAGATGGACCTTATGCAAACTATCATTGATCCAATGAATTCCTGTTTAAATAGCTTTAGCAAAGAGAAGTTTTTAAACATCCAATTCACTTACGCTCGTTGCACGCAAATTCTCTCGTCCCTGCCGTGACGGATAGGTAAGTAATGCAATTTTCGAAAGTATTCATTTCCTTATCGCAAAATACTAATTACAGGACGTGCTTTCACGCGGCCGGCATATCCTACACGTCTTTGATCTTGCGCATATCATTACGTTTGACGTTTATTAAGCACGTACGTTTACGCGTACATAAGCATTCGTCCTGTTGCACGTGCAAGACTACTTTCTACACGCGCACAAACTCATCGACACGCGTGCTGGGTCACGGCTATAATCTCAATTAGTATGCGTGCATGTGTGACATAATATAGACACGGGAAAAACGGTCGTAGCGAAACTACGATCGATCGATCGCCGTGCACACCCTTTTCAACGCGAATTTCCTTCTGCCTCGCAATGTCGAGCCGTTTGGCTGAAAAACTCAAATTTTCAGAAAACTACCCAACTCACAGAGATTAATGAACAAGAAATGTACGAAAATTAGGTCCCTATTGAAACGGTTGCTTTTAATTGATTAATTCCTCTCAATTGTTTGACCCGAAACGATGATTGCCAGCTCGTCGATTAGAACGCTTTCGTCCGTAAATGAGCAGTTGGCCCGACTACGTTCGGTTACATTGGTTTAATCGATTCGCTATCCTCAGCGCAGTTCCTCGTGAAATATATAAGGATTGCGTGAGGCCTGATTGCGCGCGTTTATCGTGGAGAATAAATAAGTAGTAAAAGTATGCCCGCGAGCCAGTCGATGTTTTACGCCGGGCGAAAATGGACGGAGAACGACAGGTAGGCAAAACCAGGCGTATTTTGTTTTGCCGAGTGCGATTTCAGATTGCTGATAAGCCTAGTTAAAAACGCCGCGGGGGTCGGGCGTCCGAGGGGGCAGGGGTGGAAAAAAACTATCGTTTCGTCGAGTTTTAGGTGGTTCGTCTGTCCTTCCGCAGCAGGTGTATCGATCCTCAACGTCGACGGCTCATTTTGTACGTCGTTGTCATGACATAGACATATTTGTACAACCTACGGACAGCCCAGCAATTTTCTTACAAGCGCCACAGCCTCGGACCAATTTTTAATGACTTTGTACAACAATTTTACTCGGCAGGATGGTCAATAAAGATAATTCTTCCTCAAAGCACGCACGTTTGCCAGAGATTTTCGGCAATTATATTATCGTGTGACGTTTTTAATCCGTTGAGGATCATTCATGTGTGACAGTTTTAGTACAAGATTAAGACGTGCTCAAACTTGTGCACGTAGCGCGGGTTTTACAAGATTCAATTGTATGCAAAGTATACATGTGCAATGAGACTAAACGCTCCAATTAACATAGAACCACTGCATTATTCTTACGCGCGCGTTAAAATCTTGCGACCGATATTTCCCGGTGGAAGGTAAATCTCATTTGTCCGATTTTGCCGCATAAAATGACCAAAGATATACGTCGTTAATTTGGCACGGCGATTACGAAATTCTGCAAATTCAGCGGAAAATATCGTATTCGTAGGACGTGATCGGAATATTGAGGTCGACCGAGTAATGGAATCGATGTAATTGTTGTTTATTTTACAACAACCCATGTCCTGTCACCTATGAATGAGGAATACGTTATTTTAGCATGCTGCGTCCGGCAAATTACGCGCACGTCGTAACCGGCGACAACAGACACAGATGGATGGCAACAATTTTTAAATAGTTTTCTTAGTATTCAGTTGACGTTGATCTCATAATCTTACTGGACGTTATGTAAATTGCCGAATGGTCTTTGCTAGAATCTCACATTAAATCATCGGTCTTAACAAATTATGAAAGAATATTAAATAATATCCGTCTAACGTATCATATAATTGATAGATGATAAATGTGTGTTGCTACGGCGAAAAATAGCTTTGAAAAATATCAACTCGTGCGTTCCACCTAGGCTGACAATTTTAATGTTGCTGTATCAAGAGACCCACATGAAACACCTAAAAATTTTCCGAAATATTCCATATCTTTGTACGGTGAATCTGTTGGATTTGCAAGGGCCGTTAGCGAGGCAGGTGATAAGTTTACGCACCGAAGGGTACGTGGGATCTGTCGTACGTTTTTCCGTGTCCTTGTTTCTCCTCTCGGCGGTCTGTCGAGGCTCTCGCTCACTCCTGGGTGGGGTTTATCGTCCTGCTGGAGTTAAACGAACCGTCTAGCGAGTCACTGACTGACTAACTGACTCACTCGCGGGGCTTTCACTGGCCAAGAACCGCGGAGAATCGCCCAACTCTCTGGGTCCCGATATTCCGTTTTCACGGGCCTTTCAGCCGACTTACTCCAATGAACCTCCACAACTATTCACCAACTGCCGAACGGACGAAACGAACGACCAGAAACCCGCTGACCGGTCTACGGCTCGCCGGTAGATAGCCCACCTGTGGTCACTGTACCGCGTGGACTCGACTTTTCCTGCAGGTGGTCGTGTCACACCGGCGCATGCACACCTTTGCACCTTCCATGCTATAAATAGGCGTTTCTGTGTGCGGAGGCACAACTGCCCGACCATATTGGTCATAGCAATGGTCAATGTCAACCTACATACACCCATACATATGGCCAACGTGCCGGACCTATGCCTCGCTATTCCCCACAAACTTACCCAATGTCCTCGTATAGCAATAAATTATATTCCACGTTTAATAATTTAGAACTCATCAATTATTCTAGCCCTCAACGAATCATCCACCATCGATAGAATGTTTTACTCTACTTGTACTTTCCTATAATAAATTATGGTTTAAATGTGCTATATAGTTTTTTCTGCGAATTCCTTGACATTAAGGGTAGCAAGTTTCCTGCTGTAATTGTAGCCGCTTTGCCTCATTTGACGTAAAGATAATTACAATGCGAGATATCGGTATCACCGACAGCAATGACGAACATTGATACGGATTAAGATTAATCTTAACATACGTTGCGTTTCATTTCCCCCGCGTTAATGATTACATGATTCTAAAAATAATGAATTCATTCAACATCGTTCATTCCTGTTAGCAATAAATTTCTGCGCAGGAGACGAATGTTTGACTTACGCAAAAGACTATCTTAAATAATCTGAAATGCCGTATTGCGGTAGCAGAATCCGATGATTCATTATCACAAGGCGCATTCCGTGCGGCGTGGATAAACTCCGCGGCTTAAAACCACATCGACAGTTTCGCAAATCGTCGTCGACACGACGATTCAACGACAGAGCCGAAAAAGGACAGGCGAAAATAAACCACGTAAATATCCTGAATGCTAAAGAGTCGCGTAAATAATCCATTATGTAACTGCCGGGCGACGGGAGCAATTTGTCTTAGCCAGGCTTTATCCTGGTCAAGGTAAGACAATGTTCCTACGTATTCTGTCGGCGACGAAAAAGAATTGCCAGCACGGAGACCGGTAGCTGACAGTGAAGTTTATTCTGCCACAATCACTTCCTATACAATTCGCCGACGTTTGTACAACTGCAGAGTTCCACGTGTTTTCACGAAATCGAGTCCTAATCATAATATTCTTGGCGACGAACGTTTCCGACGAAATCACGGCCGTACGAGTCTTCTGACTGTTAATTGATTCTCTTAACTACTTACGGGGTCGAAGGGCGATCCTTAGTGAGGATCCTGATATGCAGGCAACATTTCAGATGTTCACACGAGTCGGTAGCCGCTGATAATGATCGACACTTGAGCTGATTGTTCTAGGAAGCGCGTAACGTAATAACTTAATCGGAAATAAAGCACCGGCGATAAGGGATGTTGATATCGATCGGTCTCGACCGATCGGAAGACAAATACCGGGAACAGACAATGGCGATTCGAAATTTACACGAGGATCGCGTGTCCCGGGCGAAGAAGCCGCTCCGACGAGAAATTATAAACTGACCTGCCGAATGTGATGTTTATTAAGACATTCCGCAAGTAGCAGAGGAAGATACGTCTCTGTGTTTGTATTTATATTACGCTGACGAAAGCGAGTACGCAGCCATAATGGATGTGCTGACCTGATCGTAATGGAGATATACAGCTGCCTTCTATATATCTTTTCGACGTTTTTCGAAACATTTTTTTATTTGCGCCATATGCTCCCGAGTCTCCGTCAACGTGCCCCGATTAATTTACTCCGAAACGGATTTACTGTCAAGTTCAAACGGCCAATTGCCGGTTGGCAAAATTGCTTTGTCGCCAAACGAGAACGTTGCGCTCGACAGTTCCCTGTGGCCCAAAAGTTCAGTCAACTCGCTCCAGTGAATTTACTCGACGTTACGATCGATGGATCTTAAAGCAGATATGTTACAAAACAATGACGTATCTGCGGTACGACGTTACATAAAGTCGACCGATATTTTTAAAGCACAGCCCTCTGGGCTTTTCTCGCAGTAGGTGTGGCAATTTCCGAGCGTGGAAAATTTCGGACGGCGATATTATTACCGCGAGGTTCGCGTCATTATTATTTCTGAACCCGTCAAAATGTAATTAAACTGTGCCCTGACGTGGGGGTGTTTGAGCGAGAGCGACTTTTACGCGCGCTCACGTGCGCGTCCATTGTGTAACGGGCGATTGTGAAATAACGGAGAGACAAAACGTACGTTCCTCTCTCCACCAATGCTCGTGAACCCGCCGCGAAAATAGATTCACTGGCATTATCCAAGGGTTCGCAGTGTGGGCAGACACGTTTCCGTCCATTAACACATCATACTCTTGCTCCGAGGGGGTGGAAGCACGTGCACGCCCTTCTCTCGGATAAATCGAAACCCGTTAAATCATGACACGATCTTTCCAACCCGCACCAACACTTTCGTATCGTTATAAAATATGACGCGACTCAAATGGAATTTTAAGTCGCTGAAGGACAGTTTGATTATCTACCCTGGTAAATTTATCATATTTTACACGCAGAAAGATCCTATTTTCAGTAAATTCTCATAAGAATCTTAATAAAAGGTAACAAAGGAATTGTATCCCTAAATACTCTATCTAAAATTATTTCAGTATTGTTTTGTGAAACGGTTCATTTTCCTACCCTCTTAAGAATTTTCTAATATTCTTCGTACAAAGGATTTTACTCTAAACAGCAGTAACAAAGGAAATAATGATATTTTTGGATACAGCTTTGAAATCTTATGTCCTGCTTTGTCTTCGACGACTAAAGCATTAAAATCCTGGCTTACGACGTCGGTGCTTGTTCGAAAAGTTCGAGTTTAGACGGTAATTCTTTTTTTACGTGGCACACTTGCATGACAGGCCAGAAGGTCCACGTGCGGAATATTTTTTCGCCGGATAAACGGTGGTCGTGTAGACATGGCAACGTTCCATGGTAATCCGTGTGTACGTAGCAAATGCCAGCGCTATCAATAACGATCGAAGGAAATAGGATTTGTATGGCGCACATACCCACCTATACCTACGGCGGAAATCGATTCCTCGACGGTAGCCGTTTCTTGAGACAGCGTGGCTACGAAGCCACGGATAGGAAAATGTTTACTACTGTGCCGGGTATTTCACTGTCTCCTCGGACTTTGTCGTCGTCAGAAAGTCATCGTTTCGCGCCGGGGAACGGTCACTCGCTCACACGGAAATAGACGGCAACGAGGAGGATCTCGGCACACGTGGCCCGGGGAATTAAATTTTCAAGTTAACGGAGAGAGAGAGAGCTATCGTAACGCGGCAATTCACGACGAATCCACACTCACTGACAGACTGGTTTGAACTGGTCGGTTGGGCGTCAAATTGCCGCACGTCCCTTGGGATAGTCTCTCTATTCATTCCCTCTCCCGGCCGTGTTCTCTCTCTCCTTCCCGCTCGGACCGCTTCTTCTGCCTGCTTTCTTTTGATCCTTTCTTTGCGAAACCGGTATGACCGAGCCGGAAAAGAGAGAGATGGAAGAAACGTACGCCTCCCTGACTCACATCGGAGCAGAAGGCAACAGGAAACGACCGCACGTTCGCCAGATAAAGGTGAAAACAGTGGAATCAGTAAACACTAACGCAAGAATCAAATTTCAACGCCTACTATCATTCGCGTGCAATACTCCCACTTTACGGCCTATGGAATTCCATTTTTTTAGTCCTGCTAAACGATCAAGAATTTTTTCAAAAAATAAACACCCGGATGAGCAAACAAACGTTTTCTAAATACTACCAGTTAGTGAAATGATCCTTCGACGCTAGTCAACAATTTCGACGATTAGGATCGAATGAGCAGGCAATTTCGTTGCAAAAATGTACATTACGTTTATTAACGATGCCTGATTTTAATCGTTAATTAGACAGCAGACATCCGCTAACACAGCGGTCTACCAATTTTCGTAGTACATTTATCGTCTCGTTATTCCCTCCCTACGGGGGCGGAAGTCAGAACAAAATGGATCGCGGGTGAAAAAGATTGATACGTTAATATTCATACTTTTTAGTGATACATCGGGTATAATGCTGGGGCGTATGTAAAGACAGTGATCCATTACATTATTCGTGATGATGATAATATATATATTTTTATATGTATACTAAGAAATAATGTGACTGACTGAAAAAGTTGGTAGTCACAGGCTACGAATAAGACACTTTATTTGTTATCCGAAAAAGGAAATTGTGAAAACTCTTTGATCCTATGGAGGATTCGACGCAATGCCCTTTTTCGCGATAATCAACACTTACTCCGTGTCCGTGACTGTCAATTTTTCGTTCTCATCACACGTCTTACTCAGTGTGTTGTGTGTGTGTGTGTATGCATACTCTGCACGATGCATAATTCGCTCGCTTAATCAGTCACACGCTCGCTGCTCATTCGCTATCAACGTACAAACTATGTATACCGTAGGTTAATATAACTTCTAACGTGAGGGACGAGGGGGACGATTATGTACACAGCCTTAGACCGTCAATTACGCACGGTCTACGGTTAATCCTGTCCGATATAACAATCGAACACGTGACGAGAAGTGGAGAATCGAGGAGCAAAGATCGGTACTCGATTATCCGTCGTTCACCCCGCGGATAGCGACGTTTCGCCGACGAATAATGAATATCACGCGTACCTACATTATTTATTAACATTTATACAATAATACAACCAAGTATCTCGGATTTATCACGCACGCACTCCCACCCACCAGCGGTAAGATCGTGCAAAAGGGGTCTCTATGCATTTTATGCAAAAATTTATACGCAAAATTACGTGCTTCTACGAACCGTACACTGAAGAAATATTTATTTCAGTTAACACAACAGCACTGTCTTCTTTATTTATACCATGAAAAATTTTAATCATTTGTTCAAGATACGGCCATGAAAAAAACATAGAAAATTATTTTCGATGATTTTTTATAAAAGACAAAGATCTATGTATTTTGAAATAAATTTTCCTCGGTGTATGTTTTTAGATTTATGATACCTATTAGTTACTATAAACGTTAGTGACCATATATGAGTCCGCTATGATAAATATTCAATTAATACAATCCCCGTACGACCGAATATTGTCTACACTTTAAAAAATTTCTTCCGTACAAATATCTACTACGCTCAACACAGACCTACTATACAGAAACGTAACAGATACAATATTGTTGACCAGGTATTACGACTGACTTTCCAACATTTAAAGCACGGTATTTCCGCCAGGTGTAAGTATAAACAGTCTTTCATAATCGTTTCCTTCTTTCCGCACGGAGAACTGCCCCCCGTGAAAGTTTATCCAGCGGAAAAATCATGCGATGAACGTTGAAAAATCGAAGTCGATCTAAACGTGTTTTGGTGGATGAGAGCTCACTGGTTCTACCGGGGCTTCAAACAAATCCATCCATTAGACGGCAATTCGCAAATTATGAAATAGCTTAGCTGCTAATTTAAAACTAAGACACGGCGCGTTTGTGTTTCCGTTGCCACGAAACTGTATTCTTAATTTATCTTGCATGAAAGAATAAGGGATCGCAATCTGACATGGCACGAATGCACGATAGCTCGATAATTGCAAAAAAAGGCAGAAACAATGAAGCGTTCAATAATGGGAAGCAATAAAGGAACAGAACGAGAGTATGTAACGCTCGAACTAGTTTTAACGAAAGAACGCTATCGTCGCAGCAAAATATCAATGAACACTATCGAAAGCTTCTCATCGTAATGATCAATAATACCAATCTTCTATGACTATTTTGCCCGGTGAATAGTGTCCTTCCCTCAATTAGAAAACAAAATCTATACCTAAACGACCGACAAAAGACATATCCTGATCATTTTGTATTGTACGTATTTACAAGAAACGTGTGTTACGTGTAGAAGAAACGACGTATGCAGATCGCGAGATTTCGAGGAAATCAACTACATAATTCCCAGTTGCGGAACGTCGAAAAGACGAGCCGCTAGACGCGTGTCTATTGCACTAACGAACGATATCGTCGTTGATAATTGATCGTCGCGACAAGGGCTTCTACATTCTCCAGTCAGTCCGGCTCGTTCCTACAAATGTCACGACCCGATATTTGCCTACCAGGGATGCTGTTCTACTTCGAGGTATAAATTCTACGCCGATTCGAGACGGCACGCTTGACGACCTACATCGATTAATGTTTATGCATGTGTACGTTGACTTTTCTTCAGCGCTTAAGTCGATGAAAATAGGCCTTCGGTTTCGGGAAGGTATCGTCCTGCCGGGCTGCATTGTTAATTACGTTGCAGAGCAAGGACATATCCCGACGAGAGTTTTACTTAATAAATGACAAGTCGAAGAATCGACAAACGGCCCGGCATCATCGCCTCGACATGCTTAATCTGAGCTTAGTAACGATCTCTTAATCGATTAACAAATGTCTAATTGTAAAAAACGGCAATGTGCACGTCATACCTGCTACCGCGAGACCACTCAGAGATATGCGTCATGCATATCGGTACGTTAAAATGGGAGTACGAATTTATAAAATCATTAACAAATATCGACTTCAGTAAAAATATTTGGGAGATTATGAACATGATCGGCTGAAACGGAAAGCCAGGTAGCCCATTTTTGGTCCTAGCATACGAGATTAGAAAAGGGATTTCTTTAAGACATGTAATTTTAATAACATTAGCAAGCGACATGAAATAAATAACAAATAGTGCAGCATTGTATTACTGTAGCTGCCGATCTTCAAGTTAACAGTTTTTTTTAAGACAGTCCACGACATTTCGAATATTTGTAGACGCGTGAAAAGTACTAGCCCAAAAACAGGCTTTACCGTGTAACTGAATTAGTGTTTGTGCAGACACGTATAAAAAGAATATTGATATCAAACAGTGGCTAAATGATTTTTTGCCACACTTTGGCATTTCATTATATGTTATGTAAACAATTTGGATATACATAGAAAATTGAAACATTGTGCGCAGCGCAGCTTATATTTGTTGGTATACTTTTCACTTTATCCTGTTAAATACGATATAACAGAGTTTAAGTAATTTACCGAACAATGACAATAATATCAGAAACCGTACTGCGTATGTTGTGCGAAACTACGGATATAGGCAAAGAAATCTCTATTTATATCACGATTTTGTAAAGAAGTATCAACAACAGGTTTAATATTTCAAACGATAAAGCTCATTGAAAAACTTCCTATCCGTTGCTCGTAAGAGTAGGCTATACTCGTTGTCGAAAATTCGGAATTTCGTCGTGTAGCGTACAAAAGCTATCAGCTGGAGTGTAAAATACCGATCCAGTGGCAGTCCGCGCTTCAAAAGTTCGTGAATTTTTTCTTCAGGCACACGCAATTTTTAGATATCAAGGAGTTGTTTAGGAAACAAAACGGTTGCCTCTGCTTGACGATTACAAAGCTTTCTATACTCTTTTTATGAATTTCATGAAAAACTCTTCGCAATCGTTGTGTTTCCTGAACAGATTATGATGCGACGAAGACGATGACGAACGATATACGTACGTAACACTACGTAAGTCCTGGCAAAGGATCCTACACCAATATGGCAAGACGTGGAATAGAAAATCCGACTCGATCCCGGCCCTTTGACGACTCCATGAACACGCGTACGAAATAATGCGTATCCATTCTAGCATATGTATCCAGGATTATCATCGGAATATTTAGTAAATTTTTGTAAATTTCGTATTTGTCTGGGCATCGTGGACGTATCTATATAACGTATTTACGATGATGACGATGACTTCGAGAGTAGAAGACCAATGAGCATGAGATATAGAGAGTATGGGACTTTTGCCTACGATTTTTCCTCGGCATTGGGTACTACTTCCTGGAGCTCAAAATTTACATGTTGTACGCTACGTAAATTGGATCAAGTTGGTCAGCAAGAAAACCATCGCGCAGGTGCATTCGTTGCTTTTCACCGCGCGAGTTTATGGGAACCACGCCAGGGTCTACGACCACCACAACACCCACGACGAGATGATGTTCTTCAAGAACAGCGCTGGTTACCAACGCCACCAGGTCCAAAGCTTCGCTCTCGCTTCCGTCGAGCTCAACTACCACCACAAGTAAATTCGTCCAAGTGAAAACAGCGCTGTAAACAGAAGTGACAGGAAACGATAAATCAAGTGTAATCTGATGCAAATTCTGTATTAAGTGCTACAGATTTGTAGTTGTACCCTACAGCGAATATTGATGATATGTACTCGATTGCTGCAAATATTCAGTACTGAATTTTGAAGCGCTCACCATTCTGCGATCTTTTTGTGACACCTCATGACGCTGTTCTCAATATCGATCGGATGGTATCTCATACCCCTGAGGAAAATTGCCTCGTCAAGCGCTCCGACGACGAAAACAGCATCGTGTAGCTCAGCATCGCCGGGTACTACGTCGATTTCCGAAGTCGACGTGTCTCCGGGAACATCGCCAATGACCGATTGCTGAACGCTTTCTGTACGCCTGAGAAAACCGAGGTACCCTGTTCTCGCGTAAACTTCATTCGTGTTGCCTGTCACTAGTCGGGCATTAAAATGATCCGCGTAGTCGTTTTCATCTCCATAAATCGTGAAATAGCCGCTGGCATTGTGCGACGATTGGACCCAAATCTCTCCCAAATGAGAATCACCGCACTGGCCTTTTGTCTCCGGATTGGCGATGATTACCTTCACGCCAGGCAATAATTTTCCGGATTCCATCAGACAAAGGGAATGAGGACTGCCTCGTTCCACGAGAGAGACGCGGTCGTTACGTAATGCTCGAAGATCTACGTACACTGTGGATGGTTCTGGACTAGATGCTCCCTGTACGCAAAAGAAAAAGGGAAGGCATCTTATTAAACGTCCTTGTCCAATTACATAATGGCTTACAAACACAATGTTGCAGTAAGATTATAGTGACCTTCAAATGCTTCTTATTTTATTCTTGCGTACGAAAAAGCTTACCTGTAGACAGATGGCAGTGTTGACACGACATCCAAAGGAGGTAGACACTGCACGTGGACTTAACCCGAGAGCGGAAAAGAGTTTACTGAAACTTGTTGTCAGTGCTATCCGCGGCCTTTCTTCAGCAACGACTACGCAAGTCCTGACGCAGGCCAAACTGACTCCACGTGCTTTGAGCGCATGAACGGAGGAACCTAAACCCTTTGTACAAAGTTCCATTACACCGTACGAGCAAAACGTGTCCCTCACCCGAGACTGACTGACTGCCGATAACCAAAGCGCGGGGTTTGCTTCCACCTATGAACGAAAAGTAAACCCCAACATTAGCTTCCGACGAAGACAAGTCAGGGACAGCAAGATTAAGAATTTACGGACCTCTGACGGTGGTATGAGAATAGAATGATGCCCGCTGTATATACTACTCAGACACCAGAGGGCAAAACCGAGTCCTGAATAAGGATCCAGACAAAGAGCGATATGCCTCGATGGATATAATTCGCAAGCTAATTTCATAGCGCGGCATAAAGATGTCACAGCCGCATGAGACATTTTAATACCCGCCAACATTCCTGTTGTCGAAACACTGAAGTCCAAGTACGCTAACATTTCTGCTGTGGGTGCCCGGTACATCACTTGCAGTTTCTTCTTTGGCATATCGTCCATGTCGAGAAGTGTCGGCCAGCTCTTAATGTCGACGACGTTATTAGCGTCCTGAGAACAAATTGTAAACTTTCCAATAATGCCTCAGAGTTGACCTTTACTCATCTGAGTGGCATATTTTTTAAGCAAAAAAAAGTTGGAACAGTGATTTTTCAGAGTTAACGCCAAGGACTTGATCTGAAATTACCTTTGTTTTCAGCAGTTTCAAAAGATTCTGATTCGTGAGCACGAGTACGGACTTACTAACGTCCACGATCATGCGAACCGTTGGCAATGTAGTCTGCAAGTTTTGCGGATGGGGCGGTCTTATTGTAACCGGTACGGCACCGACGTAAAGGCAGCCATAAAAGGCGCAAATCAAATCGATACCAGGTGGGAAGATCAACGCCACGTGGTCCCCTTTATTGATTCTTCCGCGGTCCAGGAGAAGACTTCCTATGCGCTCTGCTTTCTTGTGTAATTGTGAGCAAGACAAAGAAGTCGCTACTGCGCCTTTGGCATTTAGCAACGTAAATATTACATGATCGGATGTACTGATCGCGCGCCAACGGAGGATCTCTGAGATGAACTGATACTGAAATACATAAAATACAATATTTTCAAAATAACTCGCAAAGAAATATAAGCACATAACTTATGTACCTTATGTGTCATACGGAATAAAAGGTATTGAAAATTTGTTAATTCATTTATTATTTTTTAATACCTTTTTGGCGCTATCACTATCCTCGTCCAGTACACCCATATCTCGTCCTTGCGCAGAGGCTAGCCGATTGCCCTGGACGATGTTACCCACCATCACGCTGGCTGGACCCACGTCTACAACAGAATCCCCCGCTACACGCCCCGCACCATTCCGTTAGTAAACCAACACAAACACTCAACCCGCTAGTGAGTAGCTCACGCACTCTCCCCTGACTGAGGCCGGAAAATCAAAGCTAAAGGTCAAAGCCGATCCACTTTTACCGAACGTCCACGTCGCACGACGTGTTTTTCTCTTTCGTTTTGTTCTTTTATCACAGCTAGAGAATCCCATGATCGATGCGCGTTAGACGAAAACTTCTGAAATACTTAGTTGAAAGAATATGCAACGAAACTTTTTTTTACCAAACAATCTCAATTACAAATGCTTAGGAAATGAGTACAAGTTTCTGTCTCGTTTTAACTTGTGTATCGGCAACAAAGGTATAAATTCATGTTAATAAGTTAATAAGTGTGGGATGTTCAGAACTCAGCCAAAAGAATGAAGGGGCAAATAAATAGCAGGATCAGATACGTATGGTAGGACGGAATGTAACCATAGCGAAAGCGTTTGTCATCACTGGACGACGCATTTCTCTCCTTATTTAGTCACAGATACTTTGTATATCTTTGATTGTTCAAACACTTGAATACGTTTAGAGAAAGTAGTATTAGACAGTGACGAGGAACGTGTGTCCCAGTGAGAACGTTTCTTTCGTGGTCTTCCATAATTAACGTTTGGTGGAACAGTGAATTTTGTAAGGAGTGATGCAACATGCTAAGCATAAATTAATTTCGCATATAAAACAATAATAAACAATGATATCATAAGCCAGAGGTACAAGTACCACATTTAATGGGAATTTAGTGTTGAAATTTTCTTGTTAATAGAAAAGAAAGCTTCAAACTGAAAATCACCGTATTGTTTACTGCATTCACTCTCTCTCACTGGTCATTCTTAAAAGATCTTAAACTACATAATTCTATGGTCTACCAGGATTATGATTCTCGATATATTAGAATTATTTTCCAGGATATAAGTTTTGTGTCAAATTACATGTACGACTAAAGTAGGATATCGATTTTACGAGGAAATATAATTCGGTTGATTCGAGAATCGCAACCCGAAATCCAAAAGAATATCCCGCTTACCAGAATGCACCTCACGAGGTTTTGGTAAGTTGGTAACACATGTATGCGGACACAAAAGGACATTTGCCGGGTGTAAGGTGCCCTCAAGAAAACGTCTTTTCGTTTCTGACAAGTGAATACCACCTAACGGGGTCTTCGGAAGATAATTTGGTGGCACTAAAGCGAGACAGTATATTCCAACAGCGTGAATCGAGTCCACAGCTTGTAAAACCCTTGACATCCATTGGAAGCTCTGAAAATGGACAAAAACTATAACATTACAACACCGTGGTTTTCAGAGATATCAATGATTAGATCTATTGCTGAGATTATCTCGAAAAAAGTTGATTTTCGGCAACAATTTTCTGAGATGTTAAACTCACTTCCTCTTCGCTGCAGTCAGGTCGCTGCTCAGCGACGACGCATATCCTTTCGTCTCGCAGTACTCTTACGCTGAAGACAGCTATTCTGCCACGGTAGATAAATTTCATAGGTTCGACCGCGAGAACGGTAGCTATAATGTCGTCCGCATTGTGTTTTCTGCCAGTTACAGTCATAAGCCCGTCTCGAGAACCGCAAACGAATACCAAACCGCCAGGTCCAAGGAATCCTAGCAATCCCGAGCGAACGTATTCGTCGTTGCCTAATGATGCTCCATCGCCTTGCAATGGTGATACTTTGAACGCATTGTTCGTCAGACCTTGTAGGCCCCAATACTGGCTTCCAGTTGCGGAACTGTGCACGCAAATTTCACCGACTTCGTCGGTTTTACAAATGAATGGTTGTCCTTCCATTTTTATCACTATGACGATACCTAAAAGAATGACGGAAAAATGGTTCAGGGTCACGAAACCATTTCTATTTCGAGCCGCAATCTATTTCCGTATTATAACTAAAATAACGAAACTAGTGGCAATGTGAAAATGGTTCGTACTTCCGGGCATGACTTGACCACAATCTTGAAGAGTCAAAGACGTGAGAGAATTTTCCTGGTCCACCCTAACGACACCGTAACTTAGCCCGGACATGGAAAGAACTCCGCGGCCAGTAGCGTTGACTCCGGCTCGTCCAGGTCTTCTGACGGAAACCGTGAGAGCTTCGCTGGAAGATGCACAGGGGCAAACGGCATCTGGCCTGAGGCCTTTCGATTGGAACACCGAAAGGAATTGGTCGCAGGAAGAAAGGGACCAGGGATTGGCACCGTCGGCGACTAGGAGCAACCTCAAGGACGACAAAGAGATATCCTTGTGATCTTTGGTGGCCAGAAGACCCCAGTGCAAGTCTCTCGATTTCACCACAGCCACGCTAGCTCGATGCTTAGTAATCATCTGCATCCAACTGGCCGGGTTGACCTTCATCAACGCGTAGGGTATGAATATCACGTGCATTCCATTGAGGATGCTGGTGAGCGTGCTATGCCATAGACCGACTTCTCGTTTGAAATCGAGCACACACACCGCGTTCTCTCCTTCCGTGTAACCGCAGGCTTGTGTTAACGCCCGACAGTGTGTCAGCATCGCTGACCTCGTAACCGTTACACCCATCACGGAACCATCCTTGTCCGTCGTGTACTCTATGTATGCCGGTGTGTCGTCGGTTAAACGAGGCGGTGGCAACCAATCCTTTGGCGTTTTTCCTAAATGCTCCGTAACGAACCAGTGGAGCTTTGGCCAACCCTTGAAAGCGACCACTTCCCCGGCTGCGGTTTTTGGCAAACCTTTCAGACAGGCTTCGCTCGTAAGGGCCACCTGTTGTCCAACACATTTAATTAACGATCACAGTAATGGTTACTCAGAAAATTAAACGGATAGAAACAAACACACGCTCTTAGGTAGGTTATAATCATATTTACTTGTATACCACAGCTGCCTAATAGAAAACCGATCTGTTGAGAACCAGCATCCCTTCGAGTCAATGGCACCTCGATTGGCACGGGAACGATTCCAGCTTGAAGACAGCCGTAAAAAGCGCACATGAAGCTAATTGGGTCGTTGTTCGGGTAGACCAGAGCGATTCTGTCTCCTGGTTTAAGGCAACAATCGCCATTTCTGCTGAGTGTTTTATTCAAAAGCGTGTACGCTATCTTGTGCGAACGACTGAGCAGTTTTCCGTAGGTCAATGTCACGCAGAGCTTGCCGTTTGGATCAAGAACCGTTGCGGCGGGTGCCTTGTATGATGCTGAACCGTATCTGAAAAGAAAAATGGGAAATTTCATCCACCCTCCTTGACATCTGTCAGAAGTCCCTTGTTCGATGCTTCGTTCGTTCAAAAGACTAGTTTTCTTTGTACTTACCTTTGAATCGCAGCTTCCAAGGACCTGGGTAACCCTGAAGGCACCGACATGGGTTCGCCGATCGCAGAGGTCATGGTTCCACCTTCCGGTTTAGGTGCATTGGGATCCTTAGGATTCGCGGCAATCTCCAGTTCGATGTCGTCGTCCTCGTAGAACTCAGGCAGGGGCCGTCTCTTTGGTCGCTTGAGGGTGTTGAGCAGCTGTTGTATCTTCGCCGAGACCTTCCACCTCCCGGTGGTTCCCGTGTTGTTCTGATCTTCGACAACGTGGTACCGATTTACGCGATCGGCGCCAGGTCGACGGGTGGATTGCTGTGTCATCGGCGTGCTGCTCGTGTGCGTCACGTCCGGGGGCTGAATGTTACAATAAGCGTGCGGTGTGTACTCGGCGATGTCGGTGATGTCCGCCCCGGGAGGCCTCCTGGCCGGTGGCCTTGGCGGAGGGGGTGTATCCCGAGCTGACCCGGTGCTGCTGGTATCCGACAACCCTGTACCTAAGCATTGTCATTAATTCGTCCGATCAATCGCATAACTCGCAGGGCAAATCCTCGGGGATCAAGACTTCAACCATTCATCCCATTACTTGCAATTATAGCTGTGCGAACCCTCAACGATTAAATTTCATCCATTCAACGGACTACTCGCTAGACCTGTTACTTGGAAGAGAAGTTCTTGACAGTGATACCGTACTGACAAAGAATTGCAATTAACGAAAGATAGTACCATTTTCCACGTACAGCAAATTCTCATTAAGTTTATCTTCCGAGCTAGAGTCCTAAGAGACGGTGGAATGAGTGGCTTTACCTCCCTGTAAAGCGGATATCAAGTCTGACCACTCGCGACTTATTCTTTCTTTCTCTTCGCAATGCACGTGAGTAACGTACTAACCGGTTGTTGTTTGCAGCGGACTGTAGAATAAGTAAACGCACCGCGAGGTGGAACAATTGCTTCTTAACGAAATCGCTCAACCGATAACCACACGTTAATTTTATTATACTCCAAGCAGAACGTTTACTACACGTTTCTACTTGAGAAAAGGTTTCCAAGACAATGACAAATAATTGCATAGAATTACAGTTACCACTGGATTAGGGTATTCCAATTTGATACTTTATTGTCAACAGAAATAAATAGTATTGGTGTCCTAGATTATTTTGTAGGTGAAGGCGGACATGAGTAGGGGAAATATGACGTTTTTTAGGCTTACCAGTTGGACCACCTGCACCAGGACTTTCTTCTGTAACGACACTATCCTCGTCACTGCTGGATTCTCCGCTATCACGACGTTCCCGGTCGGGACTCCTGGCCATCACGGAGGTTCTCTTCGACGGCATCGGCAAGGAAGGCTTAGGGCGACCTTGCATCGCCGCCAATGCCTGCTGTACAGCTTCCTGTCGTACCTCTGTACACCAATCATTCACAATCCAGGCAAACGTTTTATCACTAACTCCATAACGTTAGCTCCATGGAAATCAAGGGACAATGCTTAGCACATAAGATTACAACACGACACTGCTCTTAAGACATTAAGTTTCTAAGCACTGGGATCAGAGCAAGAGCTAGCTACCATTTTGCTTTCCAGATTCTTTACGAAAGGAAACTCTTGAAACTAGCTGGAGATCCGTGCAAATAACACGCCGAGCAGAAATCTCTTGAAAGTTGAGAAACAAGAGAAAAGGGCTCGCTGTCCATTGCGTCCGCGCGTGAAACGTAAGTAAGGGGAACGATCTATCGTTTGAGACCCAGCCGCTTGTGTTTGGTAAATGAGGCTGGCCCTGAACGTCCATGTTCGTCGACGAGGGAGAATCATAGCGCGGTGCATAATGCAAGCGCAGCTATGCAATGCCGGCATTGCAACGCGTGTCCCGGCGTTTCCGGGTGCCGAAGCGAAGCCTTCTTCGTCCTCCTATCGTTATTACGACATCATGCAACATAGGGACACGGTTCGTTATACCGACGGAGAGACGCACGGGCCTTTCGTTGTGTTCGAAAGACTCGTGCGTGATCGGTTCACGGTGCGCAAGCATGCCACGGTAAACACGCCGAGGAAGGAAGCACGTGTCCGTAAGCGAGGACTTATCATCGCTCTGCTCATTCCCTCGGTAACGGTGCACCAGATGCAGAATTACCCGGGGAATCGACCCACGCTTCGCATCTGCCGGGCCAGATAATTCTACGACATCACCCGCAGGCCGATGTCTCAATTTCGTCGGACTACCGAGAAAAATAAGCTATAAAATCGCAGCCAACTCGCCGTTTAATACGGTCCAATGCATCGCAACGAATATCCCTAGGCGAAGGTCGTAAAAATCCTAACTGCATCGACGTAACACGGATTGTCTGTGCTTCTGGAGCACCAAAAAAATAGGCTTGTAACTTTAGCGTTTCAAGGGATTCGAAGAGGGGAATTCGCGGCGATGCATATTTCACGAGAGTTGGAAAAAGATTTTACGAGTCTAAAGTGGGACACGTCGTCTATTATTTTTCAGGGAGACATTTTCCGAGGAAAGAAGGTCGCAGAAATCATTCCCATGAACACAAACGCTTACAACGTAATCATATCAATACAATCGCGTTGAAATACACGCCGCAATATCAGCGCTTTAATAAGTGGCTGCCTATCTATGCGATCGGATTAATTCGTACCTCTCGTTACCCAATGACCTTGACTCCGACGCGTGGGAAAGGATTTCTTAAAGCAAATTTACGCGATAAGCGACTCTTCGCTCGTAAAAAAAAGCACGGTAAACAAGGGGCGCGGTTTACTTGGGCGATTAATATCGCACGTTGTAATATTGACTCGACAAAAAAATAGCAGTATGTGTACCGAACTTAACCGTGACATAATTGTCCATTCTGTTCGAACAATGAATCACTCGTATTTAGAATGAAAAACGAGTAACACCAAGGCTACGATTTTCTGGGAATACATCATTATATCTATTTCTAAAGGATTACTCCAATTCAACATTTATCAGCGGATTATTTCTAATTAAGCGTCTACTTATCGTTGGGGAATATTCTTACAGCCACGGTCGGGACGAGAAAATGCAATGGAAGAAGAGAAATGTAGCTTTTTTATCGTGATGTTTTGTGATTTTTCATGTTTTTAGGACTGATTGGATTTCGAGAGCATCTCGGTTGATACTCACCAGAATGGTAACGGCTCTCATTGCGCGTGAGTCTGCGATTTCCGCGTCTAGCAGCCGCCGAATTCGTGTTTCCGGCGGTGTTTCCGGTGGAGCCGCCAGATCCCGGGGGACTGGCGATCCCGGCATGTACTAAACGGCCGCCTGCATGCAACACATCAACAACAGAAGGCACATAGACAAAGAGGAGCTACTACGAGGACGGAGAAATTTCTCATCCGATCATCAGACCGATGGCGAACCTGCATCGCTAGGGAACAATTGAAAAATCTCGAAAATTCGTTTGATTTCACGACTAGAATGCTGTGCAAAGTATTTGATAAATTGTGAAAAAGACAAATGGAGACTCTAGTAAATTTGCCGGTCTATTTCTTTGGAACAGAGGCAAAAGTATAACATAACCGAGCGTTTCCGGGGAAATCATTTGAATGGTAAGACACGGGGGAAAACGGTATGTCATTTAATGGAGTGATTGTCCGCTGTGCGATCGTGCCTGACAAAATGCTGTTCCTAGTGCGGAGAATCGAGGGCAAGGAATTCCCTTGAGAAATCTCGTATGAGCTCGATCGAAACGATTTCTTCGATTCCACTGCTTTCAACGCTCGCTCGGGCCTACGCCAAGTGCTGGGTTTTTGTCAAGTTCGCACGACGGTAATTAATCGTTTGACTAGCGATGCAGGGAACGGGGCAGAAGAGGGGTGGCGGAGGGGAATTCGATTGCGCCATCGACGAGACCGGTCGTTCCACCTTCGAGACGCGGAGACGACGACGACGACGACGATTTCACTTTTATCGATTGTCCCTGGCTGCCGTGCGCGCGACAACAGCGGCGTAGGAAGTTCACGAAAGACGAGGATACGTATGCCCGCATTGGCGTGATTCCACCCCCGGAAAAAACGGAGCAACGAACTCTCAAGCAAAAACCGGAGAATTGATCGCGACAATCATCGAAAGTTTTCGTATCATTCCGACTGACATTGAAAATCCGATGAATCGTAAAAACGTTGCATCATTCTCGAATAGTACCTCGTTATCACGCTATCGATCATTCTGTTATCCTCGTTGGAGGAGGAAGGGGCCAACGAACTTTAATCTCGTGGAAAAACTGTTCGGCCGATCGATTACGTTCCGGAGTAGCCAGGAATTCAATAAAATACCCACCGCGCAATTCTACCGCGTTCAACTCGACTCTCATGATGATTCGAATGCGCCAACAGCCGGGATTATTGTCTCACGCTGCTATAACTTTTTTCGCCGATGACACAAGAATTGTCCGCGGGATCTTGCTGTCGTGTCATTTTTAGTAATAGGCAAACGCGTCGCACGGAGGAACGACTGGTCTCGACTTAATGCCTACATAACGTAATTCGATTACAAAAGAGCGTTTCAACTACGCACAGCCAAGCCGTTTCGCTAGAATCACTTCCGATTCACGCGAGAAATATGCAAGCAGGTAAGCAGGCGAACGAGCAAGCAGACAAACAGGTATATGGATATAAACCCAGCGGATGAGGGTATGAAATTACATCAATCCGATACTCCTTTAACGTTTTAAAGGAAGAGCGATTCGATGCACGAATGGTTAGTAAAAGCAACACACAGCAAAACATGTTACGATACACAGGCCAAATACCAATTAGATGCAATATTTTATCAAAATCCTTCCTGCCTAAACCTGGAAGCTGCAAATTTCAGGGTAAACGCATTCCCATTTTCCTTAGAATAAAATTGAAAAAAGGGAACTTGACAATCATGTGCCTGGGGCATTGACTTCTTTCTAATTTCAGGGGGTTCGTAAGACGATGATTTGTTCACTGGGTCGACTTAAAAGGCCGCTTCGTTAGAAGCATAACGAGAACAAACGCCGTGCTAATTATCCAACGAGAGCGCGACGTCCACGACAGACAAACCTCGCGACAGCGGTGAATAAACGTGAGAAGTGAATTAATAGTCTGGCATACGTGGCGTAACCGTAATTATTTACGATAGCGTCGCATAATCCGCGGTAGGCCCGTAATTCCTGCTTTTTTTCTTGGGGGAGGTCCAACGAGGAAACGGGTCCGTAAGATCCGGGAAGTAAATCTTTGGTCTCCAGGAAAAGAGTCTTTAGGCCCTAAGGACCAAGTCTGTAATCTCAGGAACAAAGTCTGTGGGGTCTAGGATCTTTTTAACATGTGTAATTTAAAGTTTTAGTTCTACGAATCTGGTGTGTAGTCTTTAAAAACGGTCTCTTGGGATTCCAGACCCTTTACAGGCTTCAGAGACAAAGATTCTAAAATTTGGAAATCGAGTCTGCCACGTATAGAAATTACAAGTACATCTTTACTTTCTGAAGCCTAGGTCTTGAAACTCTAGAAGCTAAAGTTAAATAATATCCCTGAATTCTAAACTCTTCTTAGGCTCTATGAGTCAAACATTTACGTTCTAAGTATCAACATTTTCGGCTGTAAATACCGACGTTTCAAGCGCTATAAACTAAATGGATCCGGAACATCTAGCCATTACCAAAGACCGAATACTTAGTCTCCGGAAAGCAAACCTCGAGCATTTGATCTCTAAAAGGTAGGGAGGAACAGTGGGGTATAAGATACGTTTTGCGGCGCTACCTGAATGATAGCGCTTCTCGTTGTGCGTGACACGACGTTGCGTGCGTCGTGCACGTGGCTGTGGTCGACCGCCAACTCCTCCGCCTCCTCCACCACCACCACCTCCTCCTCCTCCGCCGCTGCCGCTACCACCACCACCGCTTCCATAACCCGTTCTCTCGATCCCTCCACCTCCGATGAGCCCGCCGCCGACACCACCACCTCCACCGTTCCCGGCCCCTGTAGGCCACACGTATACACCCGTATGCACTAAATTGTCCACTAGGTCACTCCACATTCCGATTCTCCCGGCTAGATACCCTTGTGTAATGTCACTGATTTATCCATTCGTATAGGCATTTGCGAAAGCTACGACTCGAGCTAATTGTCTAATTACCGTATTATTACACGAGGATTATTATTTCTGGGCTTTCAACGAGTCTTGTTCAACGAGCGACTCCTAATCATTAGGTATGGTGATAAATGAGAGATTAATGTATATGTTGTATAATTCAAACGAAATGCTCTTCCGCGTGAAAGCGATTAACATCTACATTGTTCGGACACTAAAAGGAAATCTACGTACATAGCTTCCTCGCATCGGCTGGAAAATTCTACTTCATGTACTCCGTATTTCTCACAAGAGCATCTATTAGTCCATGTTTACTTCTTGAGAACGCCGAAGGATTTCTCGCCGGGACATTTTTTCGGGTTAGAATTTTTCTGCAATTTCCATCACCTCGGTGAAGGGTATGCCGGAAAATTGCTTAGGCTTCGACTTGCATTTACGACAATGGCAGATGCGCGTTAGAAACGAATGCTATGCACACGCGGAAGAGGTTCTTCCGCGTGCAAGTACAGTTAATGTTTATGCGGTGCAGATACTAAGGTCGATCAAGCCCACCGGGCTTCGACCGATTGCAGCTGCCTCGCTCGAATGCAGCCGAGTTTCGAAGTCAGCAGAATATTTGCATGATCAAGAGAGTCAATTTTCCAAAGCTACTCCATGCACGCACAAAGGAATGACCTATGACTGACGAAAGAACTTTACAAATGCTCAAAATCAGCTTAATAAACCATGAGCTTACTGAGAAGTTTTCTTCGGAAAGGAAATTTATTCTCGAGCCTCTAGCGTTGATATTCTCGCGTAAGACCCACAAGATAGGTGTTGGTACTTGCGAATATCGCGACTGCGTAAGACCGGGCGTTTTCCCGTGATTCTTTTTCTGCTATTCCAGTTGCATCTGCCATTGTATTTCCACTGCAATGTCCTCTGAGAATCGGAACGCGAGTATTATCGCGAACGGGGAAAACTTGTTGCGTCCGCGCTGTGTCGTCATGCACACGTGAATATGACTGTTACGGGGGGGGATGAAGGAAGGTAAGACGAAGAATGACCGGTATGGAGTTACGATATTTGTTATTCGCCCCGTTCAAACGGTTATGCCGTGTAAAACGCAAGAACGTGCCTCTTGTCACACTCCGTTACGCAATGTTAATAAATCAAGCCATAAACTTACCAAGTTGCTTCGAGGCGTAAGGCTGAAGTAGACGTGTCCGCTTTTTCTCATAGCCTTTCTGCGTAATGTCCCCTTTAAAAGAAACTCAAATCATCACGCACAACGTAGTCACACCTGAAACTCCCGCAATACTGTCCCTTTTTGCTCAATTTTATACCAAGGACAATTACAGTCCCGTTTCGCTTGTTATACAATTCTCGGTACCTGCGTTTCTGTCAAAGGTACGACCAACCTATTCAACGACCAGCAATTACAGGAATATACGATAAGGAAGTAATGTAAACGATCGGTTCGAGGTGAAAACAAGTTGTAGGATTTTAGGAACGATGAAAAATATCTATCATCGTCGATTCCTTAATCCTGGAAGCCTCGGACATGGGTGCTGTGAGAAACGGATAAGCCGATGGCTCAGGGCGAGTGTCATGTAAAACGAGTCGCTATCATAATGGCAGGCAGGCAGCTCGTCACGCCTCGTAACTCGAGAAAATGCCCAGGCTATCGATCGGCTAACGGCCGAGACACGATTTTTCCGCGTATGAGCAGGAGAGGCATAGGAGGAATCTGGGCCACTGGCGAGAGATCTCGTCGAACGGCTCGGGAAAGGAGCCGCTGACCACCGATTGCACAACCCTATCGACCCTTTAAAGGTACCAAATGGTACGCGCTCTTCCCCACGCAGACAAAAATAAATACGCAGTACGGAATTATAACATCGAGTAAATATTCGAGACGAAAAGAAAACACTTATTCTACGCATAAATCTGTCACGTTTCAGCATAGACAATGTTTCAGCGGTTTAAAAAGTGTAAAGATCTAACGAGTCAATGGAGAGTAAGACAATTTGTAAGATCATAACCATGAAAAAATGTTTCACGAATACGAAGCAGTTGAAGAGAGAAAGAGAGAGAGAGTGAGATTTACTTTCCACAATTAGCAGAGCTGCTATAAATTACCACTTTTTCCAGGTACAAGAAGAAAAGAATATTAGGTGAGACTTAAGAAGGCTTTGCCGATGGGGCTTACTGTTTCTTTTTCTCGGGGACGAGCATTTGCGGACGAGGAAGACCGGCTGGCCGGAAGTGCGTTTGAGTTGGGACTTTCTGCGGAGCGGTCTCCTCCTGAGGCCGGCGGACTTGTGGCCCTTGGGTAAATGCTGACGATGCACGACGTGCACGTTTCTCCTGCGTTCCAGCGTCTCGGTCTCGCTGTTAGTGTCGCTCGAGGACAAACACCTGTACGACGTGGAGGAACCTTCGTTCCTCAAGCGACCCTTCCCGTTGTTGTTGTTGTTATTGTTATTGTAACAACTAGACGAGCCTTTAGAATCCGGGGGAACCTTGGAGCCCTTCGATAGGAACTCGAGGAATTGGGTACTGGCGAAATAATTGCCGGAGGCCGGTGATTTCCAGGTTCTGCTCCTGGCCAAAAGCCCGCTGTTCCGTAGCTCCTCGTAGAAGAGTTTGTCCTCGTTGAAGTCGCTGATCTTCGGTGACGCGGCGGCCGGGCAACCGGACGAGGACGTCGAGAGTCCTGAGAAGGATCCCAGGGAGGACGAGATAAGGGAGTAAGGGGGAACTTCGTCCTCGCGTCTCTCGTTGAAGTCACCGGAAAGCAGTAGCTTCTGGTCGTCGAAACGATCGTCCTCCGACAGATTGGACGAACGGTCCGCGAAGGTTTCGATCCTTTCTCGGTTTTCCACCTCCTTGCCAGCGATCACCCCCTCGTCGTCTTCTTCGGGAAGATACCGAATCTCCCACCAGAGTCTTCGCTGACATCCCGATCGACGTCTCTCCGGAGGAACGAACCACACGACTGGACTCCCCGCTCGTGTTGTCTGAGTCGTCTTCGTCGTAGTCGTTGTAGTTGTCGTTGTCGTCGTCGTCGTTGTCGTCGTGACGGTCATTACTGCTGCCGTTTTTTTGGCCTTTTGGCAAGCAAATGACTGTTGTTTCTTGCCCCGTCGACGCGTCGACAAACTACTTCTCGGCGCGCTCGTCCTCTCGAAGTAATTCTCCGCACTGACGCTCGGCGATGGCCTCGAAGGAGTTTTCCGCCGAAAGAAAAGCCCGTTTTTCGTCCTCCTGAAGTCCCATTCACACTTTGTTTCCTTTCCCCTTCATTACTTATACATTGTTTGCAAATAAAGCTCGATCGAATCAAAGAGATGGTAGGAAAAAATTCAAGCATCTATACGATCAAAAGGTTTCCTCGTTAGCTAAATTATTTACTTCGTATTCTTACAATTGAACAAACAATTTTCCGGTTAATACATTACTTTTCATTCGTAAAGTCGTATCAGTTTGAATTTCTTTTTCTACCAATTCCATCAGCGATCTCGGGAAGATTGTAATCCTGACGACTGAAAAAGATAATAACCCTGCACCGAAATCGGCCAACCACGCGATCCTCAGGGAAAACCCGTGGGACGAAGATGCAGACGTCGTTGGTGAAACCGCATCCTTGTTGAGATTTCTTTCCGGTGCCGAAACGGTCCTGGCGACGATCCTTTCCGGTGGTTTCCGTTCCTTCAGGCCGCTGTCCAAGGATCGGTGAACCGGCGCCGAAGTGGTCGACGTCGGAGCGGAAGTCGAGGGCGTCTGGAAGGACGAAGGAACGGTTTCTCTCCAGACTCGACCAAGACTGATGCTGACACTCGGTGGATTTTCCGCAGAACCGGCCAATTCCTTCTGTTTTTCGCGATCCTTCGAATTCTCTTCATTTCGAAGGCTCTCCTGCGAGGCACAGGTCCCGAGGGAAGGCAAACTCGGGGCCGATTCGAGTTCCAGGACCTTCAAGTCCTCCGCGATGAACTCGATGACTTCCTCGAGGTTCGGGTTTGCCTTCGGACCCCTGCGGGTTTTACCCTTGCCGCCGGCAGGTTTGTGGACATTGACGGCCCGAACCTGAGGAACGGGTTTCTCGAGGTCCTCCTCCAAGGCCCCGAGTTTCTCGCAGGACAACGAGGAGACTTCCTGCAGCCATTCGTCGTAGCTGACGGACTTGCGGCTGAGGGAACTCTCCTCCTGGAGTCTCTCGATTTTGCCCCGATCCTGGCCGCCGATCTTCTCAGGCGGCGGACAGTGATCACCGGACAAATTCTTCGGGATGTTGGCTGCATTGGGCAGGGGTGGGGCGGAGGATGGATCGAGGGCCTTTTGGATTTTACCGCGACGTTTGCCGCGGTCGAGGTAACTCTTCCTGATGGAGATCCTCTTGAAGGACTCGCTGCGTTTGAAGGTGGGCTCGTTCCGGTCCTTCCTGCGGCCGCCCACGAGCCTTCTCAGATTCTCGAAGGAAAGTGGCCTCATATGGACCCCTCTTCGATCCCCAGCCCTCCTCTCACCTTCTCTCTTCGGCCGACAGTCCCTGGTTCTCTCAGTTCCCCCCCTTTAACATTCTTCTCTCCATTTCCGTTTCAACGGCGCCCTTCGGCTCTCCTCGTCACTTAATTCCCGTCCTCTTATCTTCCTCTTCGCGTCTTTCTCCCGAGGCCCCGCCGTCCACTCTCCGCAGAGTCTTTCCCTTCTTCTTCACCTCTTTCGACCCGACCCTTTCCTCCGCTCCTCAGCCGCGCGTTCCTGCGATCCTAAGGTGCAACCTCGAGGTCTTCCAGTCGCGAGTATGGCCGTGGCTTTCCTTTTTCGAAGCCGCTCCGCTGCTGCTACGGCGCTCCTCCTCTTTCGTCATTCTTCTTCTCCCTTCCGTCAATCGTACCCTATGCACCAAACGAATCATTCTACGCGTACAACGAATCTAGACTCCCTGTCAACCACGTAATAACACACTGAAGGTTCTCCGTTGATTGAAAATACTTCCCAACCCTGCGTTCCTCGCTTATACGTACGCCAATGCACGACACTTCAGGAATTTAGTTACAACTTAGCGAAGTTGTAGGAAATTCCGTTGGCGTAATTGCGCGGAATAATTGGGGATTTTTGCCAACGATCAAGCGTTTTATGTTTCGGTCTCACGTATTCCTGGGCTACGGAACGTTACGACACAGATTTCACCCTTTCCCTCTTTCTCGCGCTTTCTTCCTCTCGCAGCACTCCTCCCCCCGCGGGGCTCGCACAAGATGCACTCTCGCGACTCTCTCGACCTTTCTCACAGATCGGCGAGCTCGATGTGTATCGGCGTTGGCGCGCTCAGGCTCCTTCCCTGCGATGCACACAACACGTGCGATCAAGTGCATCCACACCCTGAAGAGCCCCACTCAAGCTCTTCTCTTGGGCGCACCTCGGGACGCGGTTAATTGCACGGCACTTGGTTTCCCCGCGTTTCTTCCGGCAACGAAGAGCCGATCCTCACTCAGCGACCTCCATTTCCAGCACTCGCACTTTCCGTCAGCGGCTGATCCCGAAGAACACTCATCGGTCGCGAAATTCCCACGATCCTGATGGTTCACCGGAGGAGTACCTCGCCGGCGAGTCGTTGAGAATTTCCGCGGGCTTTCGAAGGACCTCGAATCCCGAAGGAGGAGTTAACGAGCTTCCAAGGTCTCGGAGGTACGCGTAAACGGGAAGGCGTCGAGCTGAGCATGCTGGGTTTGCTTGGACGACGCTCAGCCGGAGGATCCGGTATCGCCGGCTCTCGGAGAATCCCTATCGAGCGGCCAAGGAAACGCCGGGCACGTTCGCCGGGAACAAGCAGCCTCGAATCACTGGCTTTTCGCGAGCCAGCCCCGTTGCACCTCTCCGCTCTACTCGCTGCACATTTACTCACGGAGGGACGCGGACGCACGCGGGGGCAGAGGGTGGGAGGGGAGCCGATTAGTAAGAGGAGGAGGAGAGAGAAAGGGAGAAAGAGCGCGAGCCACGAGCAGAACCAGACGAAGCCCAACTGAGCCCCTCGGAAAGTGGCTTTGGGAATAAAAGTCAGGATAGCCAGATAGAAGGACCGGCAGAGGGAGAGAGGCCATCGGTGAGCGACGCCGGGAGGGACAAGGAGACCAGCCAGAAGGAGAGAGTAAACGGGGTACGGGGATAAGGACGAGAAAGGAGGAGTGCGTGCGAGGAGAACCTCAGGAATAACAGGGAAGGGAAGAAGGAAGAAAGCAGGTGCGAGAGAGATCTCAGGGAACTACCGGAGGAACATCCAAGTGGGGGACAGGGGAGAGGGAAGAAGTGGGTGTCGGCGAGGGGGGTACAGATGGAAAGAGAGAGGAATGAAGACGGGGATTCGAGAAATAAGGAGTATCGTGGTGGTGGTAGCGGTATGCTGTCCGTCCACTCTCGCCTCTACGACGACCACTCTCTTGCTTCTCCCAGCATCCCACCTCTCGTACCCCCCCCCCCCCCCTTCCACAAGCCTACTACCACCACACGAGGAGCATACTCCTCAGATCGCGAGGTATTCCGTCCCTCTCCGTTTGATTCGTACTCGCCTCCGCAAGGCTCGGTGCTTTCTCGAGCGACGAACACGTACACGCGTCTACGCGCCCAGTCAACTCGCATTAAACGGCCTGATGCCTTTCGACGACGTCGCCTCATTGCTCGACGCACTTCTCCCGTTTCCTCCGGAGGATTGTATCGCGCACCTCCGCGGAAGCTAGCCCTACGGGGAAGTCGCTTCCAGCCGACGACGCGATGACGCGTAATCGCGAGCAATTCGCTTCGATGGGAACTCAGGGCAATCGTCGTCACCGGAGCGAAATGGGAAATTCAATTTCGGAACGATTCCAGCAAACTACTCTGATGCACTTTAATCTCGTCGGCAATGAAATGCGGGACGACTTAGAATATTCTTCTACAAGTTAGGCATTGAATAGGCATACGTTTAGATATTGAATAAATATTTATAGTTTATGTACCGTGCACGAGAGTTTATGCTTGTCACGATATAACACGATATTTCAAAGCAAGTTGTGTTTAGAGCACGTGGCACGTACATGCTGACTTTCATTCACAGGAAGATAAGGAATCACTCAACTTCGTAATTGGACGGTATTTACACGACACTGTTGTGTCATTGCACGGAATCTCAGTGTCATCGCGACAGAAATAGTTCAAACTATATTCGCGCGTCGACTGAATAGCTCGTGAGCGATGTTGCGTTGATTACGCATTTGACAACTATTCGTGCAAAATTCGTAAAATTTGTAAAGCAAGGAATTTTGTGTCGAGCTGCCGCGAGGCTCTTTTTTACCGCGGAAGGTGAAGTTATGATAAGTTTCCTTGATTTACGCGTTTCTTGTATGTGCAGCAAAGCACGCATGGAAGCACGTGGACATGACAAAGCGCGGAGGGTAAGGCCGTAACTCGACGAGCAGGGCCGAGGATATTACGGCCGTTGCTTCAGCATCGGTGCGGTAACGTGTACCAAGAGGAGAGGAGAAAGATTCTCTCTGGGCATCGTGCAGGCCATCGAACACACCGGGGAACGTGACACGGCAGTCGTAGGTACAGGATTGCCCGTGGAAAGAGGGAAAAAGGGAGGTAGAGAAGGGGGGCTGAAGGGCGCGGGGGAGGGTCGGAGTAATGGGCAATAACCAAGCGAATCCCGAGCGGCGTGTGCAGCGAGAAATTCAAGGCAAACGGAGGACATTTACCCACAAAACTCTCGACCTTGATGAATCTCCCCAACCACCGAGCCAACCCTCCTTGCGACATACGAAAGTCAAAAGCGAAAACGCCAATCACCCTTGTAGCTGACGTCAAAGCGCAGTAACCCCCCCGTCCCCGTATTGCGACGCGTCGGAATAGTAATCAGCTAATTGCAGGCAAAGAGTTTCTACCGGCTCGGCCAGCTAAATTGTCCTTTAACTTAATGACAGGGATAATGACACTTTCCGGCTAATGCACGTATAATTCCGGTCGTTACGCCGGAACAAACGTTTCAACTAATAACAAACTTTCACGTAGTGTTGACGAAAGGCGAAAAATTCAGTGCAGTATATCACTAATATATTTCTTAACCATCTTGATATTGCAAATGTCAGGTAATCGTTATTTATTCATTCCCGGTCAATGAAATTATTTTCCATGCTGGATATTCCAGTTTTTTGGAAATGTATTCGAATATACTGCTTGCAGGTAATTTTATTCAGATCGTCTAACCGGTTCTGAGAATATTTTACCAAAATGCATGCCGTCGAGAGTTACCTTTCTTACCGACAGACCTATGCACCGGAGGACGAGAGCAATGCACTTAGGTGCATCACATTGAAGTATACATGCTCTTACGAATTTTCTTTCACGGCAGAGGTCAAATTTACATTCATTAAACACAATACGCCCTGAAAAGTCATGAGAAATCCTCGTCTAAACCATAGACGAGGGAATACTGTCATCGCTAAAACAATAGATTGCATAAACGCACATGATAATGTTCTGTGACATAAGTGCTTGAAGGTAATGATGTTCGCTAGATTTATACAGGTCACTTACTGACAAACGTCAGATTCGCAGTTGTAAAGATTCTTATTGGTGCGAGACGGCCGTGTAGTAGTTCATTTCTATTAGAACACACACGGGCGGGTAATCAGCGCAATTACCTCACATGCAAATAAACCTCTGTGAGGATGAACAGTGACCCAATGTACGTCATGACGTCATTCGCACGAGGACACGGTGCAAGAAATGCAAGGAGATCATTGCGCGAACGTGATCCCAAACTACAGCAGCAGCTGGACGAAAACAAACGGCGATTTCACGTTTGTTATCGCTCGGCTGCTTTTACAGTAAACGTTCGTCAAAGCCGACATTTATCCCATTAAATATCGATGACCTAGACATATTACTTAATTGTAATTACGAAATTTTACAACCCTTTATAACGTATTTCAGGAAGAAACGTGTAATGTTCAGTTAAATGAATAGGTCTAACCAAATGAAATGATTGGAATAAAATTTGTAAATATCGGGAATAAATATCAAATTTTGTTCACATTTTTTCCTGTGCTTTCTTGCGTTTGAAATAATATTTTTGCCCAAAGTTCTTATCGCTGTTGTCTACGAAACAATGTTTAGATAAAAGGTAGTGGAGGGAAACGAAATATTCTAATTGGTTGGAAAGGAATAACAATCCCGGGGAAGATAAATGAGCGGGGCGACGCGTGCTCAAGGAATGATTCAAGAAAACCGGTCGGTTCCTCGCCGTTGGAACAGCTCTAACCACGAATGCAAATACACACGTATCCACGGGTACTGGCCGTAATTCTAGGCGAAGTTTCTCGTGTTAATCGGCAAGTTTAAGCTCGTCGTATATCCGCGAAGACGGTCGTTGCAGCGCCATGAGACACTCGTGCGAACGTGTACGCATGGAGGAAATTCCTTGGCGATAAGAAGACCGACGACGAGCCTAGCAAGTACGAGAGAAGGCTCGTCAGAGAGATATTTCGAGGTGGAGACCGTTCGATTTCGAAATGTTCGGCACATCCGTCCCAAATATCTGGTAGCCTCCTCGCCGATGTTTTCGAACGCCGAAAACTCGCCGGTGGTTAATATTGGAAACCCGTGGGTTCTCCAATGCGAATAGTAGAATTTCTAAATCTGCATTCTGCCTAGTACAAGCACTCCAGTCGAAGAAAGTCTGACGTTCTTGACTTGGGCAAACATATAGAGTAAATCTTACTCCGTTGTACCATTTGATATCGGTTTGAAGGCATCTGGGAAGTATTTATCTAAGAAATTGGAATTTCCTCATGGGAGCACAATCTAGCTAGCAGGAAATAGTGGTTTGTGCGATGATCCTGCGGCTTTTTCGGCGAACATGTTTCATCGCAGGGAAGATGGTGAAGGAACGCGTGAATAATTTCTCCGTAAGCACCGCAAGGTTCCTCTTGCTCGAAGGATGAATCAGGCAACACTTTCCATCGGAACGATCCCGACTAAACGTAAAATCGTTACACGAGTCCTCGACAGTAAATGGTCGGAAATTATAGGCTGGTATCGTCGTCGGCATATCGCATAGCCCGCATGCACCTACCACCGCCAGGAGACATTATTGTTAAACCTACAGCCTGTTATTCCTTGATTGACAGTAAAAAGAGTCGACAAAAAGTCACTCCAGATGGAAACCTGTTTGGTACACTTTCCAAATGTACATGGTCAATCTTTCGGTATCCATAATATTATCTCAAGTGTATTTTTTCATCAGGGACATTTGGTTAAAGAAATTCAGTGGCCAAGAGACGTTTATGAAGTTCAACAAGAGAAGACTTTCGGAGAATTATGTTTTATTGGCAGTAAATGAGAGGTCACACAGCATTTAATTCCAGATTCCTTTTCATGGACCATCGTATCTCAGGGAGAATTTCGTCCTCAACGTAACCGTCAGAATGGCGAGCAGAGAATTGCTTTACAAGAATATTTTGCGGAAAAAAATGTAAGGGAGGCGAGTCTACTGGGGTAGCGTCATTGTTAAAAATATGTGATAACACGGCTATAATTTGCGATTTGGACGTACGGCACGCGATGCGAACAGGTTATAGTATTGTTTATGGCAGAATTGATTTATCAGAAGTGCAGCTGCGAAGACCGGCGAGGTCGTGCGAAATTATTTCGTCGGTGACAAGAAGCGGCATGTAATTCTCAGGTTTTCGGGATCATCCACAGGAGATAAACGTGTCATATGTACGGATGAGGCGCGGTCGACGATCTCGGTATCGTCCGGTCTGTTCGTCGATGACCGTTCGTAAAGGGACGGTACGGTTCGCATTCGTTGGCACCTTTGACAGAAATCGCGCAAAAATCTCACCGAAACGCAGTGTAACGACCTGCTGAACGGTGTCTGAGCGTTGTCTGCACGCGTAAAATGGCAACAGTCGGGGTGTTATCGATTTTATCAACGGGTGCTGGGGGATTCTTTCTCCTCCATAGACACGCATAGAGACAGACGGGGTGAGTCAGAAAGGGTTTATGCGCCGACCAAGTGGCACTGGCCGAAAAGTTTTCGTACTCACCCTCGGAGAGCTCAAGGTCCAGCTCAGCAAGCTTCTCCCGCACGTCCTCCGGGAGCTTGCCGATGTCGATGTTGAACTCGGCCATCGCTAGGCCATTCGCGCTGAGCCGAGATCGCCAATTCTCCAGCCGTACATTCCACGACCCGTCAGCACCACCCGGCCATCTTGCCAGTCACTGATGCAACCTCAACCCTGCAGGTGGCGGCACACGACGCGACAATCTTCGCGGCAAAACAGGTGATACGGAATCAATTTCCAAAACTTCCGTACATCAGCCAGGAGCGGCAAATATTCGTGTGCATCCCGTTCGTCCCCTCACGAAACTTTCTGCTACCGGCACTGCATATTACAAGCAATTTTTACGCAGCAATTTTGTTCTCCACATACCATTCCTCCTCACGTAATTTAACGTACAGAATGAGGTTAACTAGCAATTTTTCCTGAAACATACACCTCAAATAAACTGTGTTTTCTTGTTTAATATTTTTCGTAGAAAGTTTTTAAGAATTCATGAGGGGAATAAGTAACGTCGTATCGTTTTATTTCATATGATTTTATTCTCAAAAGCTTTCGGTATTGATGGGGTATGTTTCCCCAATTCCACTGTCGACAACTGCTGCATCCTGCACTGGCTGTGTTCATTGTCATATGTGCAGCTCTCTGACAATCCATGTGGCCATCGTGAGTGAAAGCCTCGTGTTTACGCGGGAGAGTATCGTAGGAATGAGTTTTAACCTAAACCAGCTGCACTTTTAACCAAAACGTACTCTCATTAAATAATAATTTTACTAATATCATGGAACTCCTGGAAGATCCGAGTTTCAAGCTTAAATATCAGAAGTATAAACTCAAAGTTAAATTATGGGAAAGTGATTTTATGGAGAAATATGGACGCAAACCGAACAAGGTATGTAACAGACTTTTTAAAGGTTTACCATTTTCATATAACAATCTCTCTGGTTAAAGTTAGTTTAGATTTTTAATATTTATCCTTCAATTTAGTCATCATTGTTGAATGTAAAAATAAAATACACGCGTTCATGAGTATTTTAATTAGAAGACTGCTTCCAGCAGATGCTACATTTTTTAGTCAAATTTACATTGTTCTTGCGAATATGTAACCATGTAAAATTAATGGCGTAATATTACTCTCATTCCTTCTCTAATATTTATTCCTTTTTACTTCAAGAATGACATAAGAGAAGCATCTTCTACAATCAAAGAAGCTTACAAAATTTATTGGAAATTAAAAACTAGAGCTTTGGAAGAGACACTTACTGATATAACATTTTGTGAAGATGTACAAGCAAACATATCACTTGCCTCACCAAGCCCATCAATTGTTGAAAAAGCAGAGGAACACAAGCTGGTTGAACATGCAAAGAAAGATACAGAAAATATTGACCCTCACAAGATTTCTCATGAACATTCAAAAGTGCCTGAAGCCTCACCTACAACCTCAGCAAATGTAACAAATGTAGAAGGGGCATGGGGAAATCATTTAAAGAAAAGTGTTGAAATTTTACCCAAGAAAAGTAATTTGCCAATCAGCAGATCATCATCCTTTCAACTTTCTCAAAATAAGTTTACAAGCTCCAGTTTTACAAAAAGGAATCCTAGAAAATCTTTATCAGCAAATAAGATAAAGAACAAATCGGAAAGCAGTAGTAGTATAGATGCTACCCCACCAATCAGTCAAAGTACAGTTGAAAACAATGATGGTTTTGATGCCATTGAAGCAACCAAAGGAATCTTTGGTGAAACAGTAAAAATTGTCTATGCAGAATCCACTTCTGTTGCTAAACCACTAAATACTGTCCACCAGCTGATAGAAGGAGAGGTAACTAGCACAATTCGGAAAGTAGATCATGGTTGGTTAAATAGATGTTCTAGAGATTCTACTGTGGAACTTATGACATTCCAAACAAAAAGACTGTCAGGCACAAGTGATTCTGGAATAGAATCGACAGAATCAAGCATACAGTCTTCACAGGAATGTACACCAGTATCAGAGGTTCCTAATCAGTCAGCAATATCAGATGATGAAGATTTTGTTCTAAATAGTGACTCAGAGGAAGAAAGGAGAAATAAACGTATTAGGAACTTTAGGAAAAGACTTAGTGACCAAGACTGTAATTCTGCTAAAAGACCATGTTTAGACATGGACACATCATCATTACATGTAAAAAGTTTGTATACTGCTCAAACTACCGTCCCTAGCTATAAACATAGCATTGTAGAACCTGTTAAACAATCAGTGCATAATGTAACTTCAATGCCATCACTTCCCATGGAAGGTGTGAAAACTAATATATCTATTCCCCAAGAGGATGTTATTAAATCTAATAATTTTGTACATAATGTACCTGTAGAGCAGAAGTCATCTGGCAAAGATGGAACGAAAAATAATCCAGAGCCAGAGCAAAAACTTAAGACACAACGAAAGGGTCGTCGGAGGATACGGCATGTTTCATCGGATGATTCCGACCACGATCATTCTGATCCTGAATATAATGATAGGGATAGAAAAGTAAAACAAAGAAGAACGCGTAAAGTTAATACTAAAAAGAATGTTACAAGTACCGAAAAAAGTAACACCGCAGAGTCGAGTAAGAAACCCGTTGTTGCGACCAGGAGAAAATCCACAAGAAGAACTAAGAACAAGGATGTAGAGGAGGAAGATAAGCCTGTGGAAATGGAGAGCACAGAAAGTCAGGTACCAATATATGGGATAGAAACGTTGGAAGCTATACCACGGTTTCCAATTCAAGCAACAGCGGACGGAAATTTGGTAGAGGAATTTTCTAAGTCGGTGTCTATGGTAAATTCGCATTCAGAACATGACCGTACGGTGTCGAAGGGCACAGCAAAGTTAACAGATAAAGAAAAGCTAGAGCAAAAAGTAGCAACTGGATCATTGAATGATAACTTTGTCCGTATAAACTTGAAGAAGAAGGTGTTTGTAAGAGGCAAAAAATCATTTAACTTCTCCAAGTATAAAAAGAATCAATGGAAACAAAGGAAGAAAGACCTCGCGTCGAGCGAAGGTAGCTTAGATTTAGCTGACTTGGCCGAAAAGAATGGAGGTGTATTAACGTGCTTCAAATGCGGGGAGACTGGGCATTTTGCTAGATTTTGCAAATCCGGCAAGTCGGACGAATTAATACCGTTGGAACATGTCGACGACTCCTCGGATTTTCCTACTCTGCAGGAAGCTGAGAAAATGGCTAGTAAATCTGCAATTTCTGCACATGCTCGTAGAATGGATCGACTTCCTGAAAAACCTTCAGTGTCTTATTCGGATCAAAACGAAAGTGTAGAAGAAATGTGGGACGATGATTTTGACGAAGAATTATCACAAATAACCGAAGAACCAGAAAGACAGGTAGTGATTTCAATTACGTTGTATTACATGAAAAAAATATTCTGATTTGTATATATTAAACATATTTATTATTGCAGGACATTCCATGCGCACATAAAATTCCTAAGGATTTACTAACAAAACTGTTACCCCCAAAAGTTGATGTTGTTAACCCCTTGTATAATGTAGGTCGCGACCAGTCACTTATCGGTAAGTTAAATTATTCCTTGTTACTTATAAGGTCCACTTATGTAAACATTCTTGAAAATATTTATAACTCGCAGCCACACCACCGGAGGTCTTCGAGACGTTACACATGTTTGGCCATAAGCATTTCAGACCAGGACAAGAAAAAGCAATAATGAGGATTTTATCAGGACAATCGACCCTTGTGACTTTGTCGACTGGATCTGGAAAGTCTCTGTGTTATCAACTTCCCGCGTACTTGTACTCCAAACATTCAAATTGCATTACGTTAGTTATTTCACCTCTGGTTTCTTTGATGGACGATCAAGTTACGGGCGTGCCAGCATTTTTATCAGCAGCTGCGTTACATACTAGTCAGTCTCCGAAAGTAAGAGAGAATGTCATGAACATGGTAAAACAGGGGCAAGTAAATATCCTGCTCGTATCTCCAGAGGCTGTCGTGGCCGGAGAGAAATCAACAGGCTTTGGTGCCTTACTCAGACAACTCCCCCCAATTGCATTCGCATGCATCGACGAAGCTCATTGTATATCCCAATGGTCTCACAATTTCCGTCCGTCTTATCTCATGATTTGTCGTGTCCTTCGAGAAAAATTACGCGTGAAGACGATCTTAGGTCTTACAGCGACTGCCACGAAGGCCACGGCGGAAGGTATTGTTCAATATTTGGGCATCCATGATGGAACCAAGGGCATAATATCAGACACACCAATGCCTAGAAATCTTTACTTGACAGTTTCGCAAGACGAATTTAAAGATCACGCTTTAGTGAAGCTCTTGCAAAGCGACAGATTAAAGGAATGTGAATCCATTATTATTTACTGTACTCGTAGGGAAGAGTGTGTGCGAATTGCTGGCCTTCTTAGGGTTTCCCTACAGGTATTAGAAACAATGTTTATTGACTTTACAACACAAAAATCTCATATATAACTGACATTAAATTTGTTTGTAGAATCATCATAAACCTAGTCAGAAACAAAGTACAAAAGTATCAACTATCGCCGAGGCTTACCATGCAGGTTTATCAGCACATCGGCGTAAAATCGTTCAAAAAGCATTTATGAGTGGTCAGACGAGAATCGTAGTCGCTACAGTTGCCTTTGGAATGGGTATAAACAAGTCAGACATTAGATCCGTGATTCATTATAATATGCCAGGAAGTTTCGAAGGATACGTTCAAGAAGTTGGAAGAGCGGGACGAGACGGTCTCATTGCTCAATGTCATCTATTTCTAAACCCAAAGGTAAAACACTAGCAATCATTATTCGATTACTGCTTTGAACTTTGATTGTACGATCAATTAATCATTTTTTGCAGGAAGATAGCGATAAATGGGAGTTGCAGCGACACATCTATTCCGATGGAGTAGATAGACACGTTATTAGACGATTACTTCAGAAAGTTTTTATACCATGCTCTTGCACAAAAACAGCTGGCAAGAACGCAGGAAGGAGGTGTCCAGGACACGAGGTTGCCATTCCCGTGGATGAAACTGTCAGAGCACTAGATGTGTCTGAAGAAACTATTTCAACATTATTATGCTATCTGGAGCTTCATCCTAAGCGATACATTACTGTTTTGTCGTCAGTTTACGTAAATGCCCGAGTATCGAGTTATGGAGGGTCACAAGCTTTGAAAGCTGCAGCTCAATCTGTAAGTGTTGTTTGGAAAGTGACTTTAAGAAATAAAGCTATCCATTTTTGCACCATTTTTCTGTTTGTGCTGAATTATACTAACGGAATGTGAAACATATTTTAGTCGCCACCGCTTGCAATGGCAATCGCCATGGACACATCAAAAGGCATTTCTCATGAAAATAGTACCATCATACAATTCCCCATCGTCGAAGTAGCTTCAGCTATCGGATGGGATAGTGGTGTGGCGAAGAGTCATCTGAAGAATCTCGAGTGGAAAACCGGTGAAGCATTCAATTTCCTTAGTCGCATATGTGGGATTGTCAAATTATTGCGCTGTACTAAATGTTCTTTTTTATTTTTCATAGTTGATGGACAAGCTAAACGAACTGCTATATCCGTCCGTTATGATACCCTTGGTTTAAGGGTGAAAGCTCCTGGTGACCTTTCTGACACGGAATTAGATGAGGCCCTAGAAGCACTTGTTACCCGCACACAAACTCAAGAAACTTCGCGTCTCCGTCAACTCGAAGCTATTAACACGGCGCTTAACAAATTCAGTGTACCGTCAGTTCGACAGTGCTTAGAATTAACCGAGGAATTGAAACAGAAGTCGGAGGAGTTGAAAAACACTATTAGGTCATATTTCCAGTCCGATTCACCACTGGACAACACTCCAGTTAAATCGGAGGTATTGTTGTTTGATTTTTCATTTAGGTCAATTTCATTATGGACTTTTATTAAATTCTGATCGACTTGCAATTGTAGATGAAACTGGCGAACGAGGCGCAAATCGCTGCAGACGTGCGCAGCTTGGTTCTCAGCTACAGGGATAACAATTTCAACGGTCGAGCGGTAGCACGTATTTTCCATGGAATTCAGAGCCCCAATTATCCAGCGTTAATTTGGAGTAAATGTCGGTTCTGGAGAGCACATCTCTCTGCGAATTTTAATGCAATTTGCCAGATTGCTACGAGGGAAATTCTGGCACTGCGTTAGACACATTTTCTTAAATATACATTTTATTTCGACTGCGTAATTGTACCGTGTATTTAATTAACGAGGATATAAGACTTGAAGACTAAGTGTCCTTGTAATTTACAAGACAAGACCTTTAATGTTGAAAACTTTAATAACATAAACATATGATTCTAAACCCTAGTTTTTAACATGTAAGTTGGACACGCTGGTTATTAAATATAATGTAAAACGTGTATCTATACCTATAGAAGACAGAACTTATGTAATATGTGATGATTGTAATAAAAACTGTTGTTTAAAGAATAAAACGTAATAACAAAACGACGTTTACTAAGTTTTGCCATGAGATATGTTATCAGCGTTGAAAAAATTACAGAATTACGCACGTGTTTGACCTTGGTTGACTTTCAAAAACTCTAATATTTACGTTTTCAAAATCCTAACTTCTCTTGAAGAGCGCTTATCTCTCCTTGGTTTGCTAATACTATACATAAGTTGTGCAGAGGCTAAGCAATAATTCCTTAGACTACGAAATATCGTGTTAGCCGTTCACACGAGTAAAAAGTTCGCCCTAGGCGCGGAAAATGATACTATTAAATCCGACGGCCGGTGTCGAGGACGTTTTTCACGTTACTACCCTCTTCATGTAGTTACACTGCCGCAGGAATTTGTGCATTCGTATTTGTTGCATTTTTCCCACACGATCCATGCAGGTCTCGTTTTGGCAAAGGGCACAGAATTCGGCGGAAATGGCGTGAAACGGAGATCTGAAATAAACGCTGGCGTCCTTGAGGGCCTTGTTCTTGTGATGCGCCCAGACGTGAAGGATGACTTCCGACAGCATCATAATCACTAGGAACCAACGGAAAGATATAATGGCCGGCAGAAACAAGCAGACAGGATTCGTTTGACCGAACGATGCACCAGCGGGCACAGGCTCGACTTCTGCCAAATTTCTGCGCTTTTTCGGCCTCTTTTCCTTCTCTTCCTTCGGAATCTGCAAAACAAATTAGCTGATTAATTAAGCCATTCTTACAATTAACGGACTCATTAATTTATGTACTCATAAATATCTTGCAAACGACACGACTTTATACGGCCGATAATTTTGTATCGCGACCACGAGTTTGCAACATTATAAAACTGATAACTAGCTTGCCGTCTTACGTCAAGCAATATAAACGACTTTGCTTACGTAAAGCAACTCTCCCGACAATTGAATACTTATGAGTAAGAACTCTCCGTGTGAATAATCCAGCTAATAAATGTTCGTGAAAAGTCAATGCGAGTTACGAATGCGTCGTCTAATGTTCTAATGCAGCTGAGAAAAAATAGGAAGCGTTTGGCGATTGGATTTTGTATTACCTGAAAAGGTATTCTTCTACTCCTCGGTGTGCCGTGCATTACGTTGATTTCAGGTTCCCCAGTTTCGGCATTATTTATCGGATCGTCAAAGTGTCTGATTTCACTGTCGACGACCGGATGGGCAAGACTTTCGCCGGTCTCTTCGTCGATGAAAACATGATCCATTTTCGTGAACGGTCCTCACTTTCTTCCGTGAATGATTCTACGGCGGCAGGAAAAGTTGCCGGCGTCGTTATTCAAATGAACGAGTGGCTGGGTCGTCGAGGTCACTTCCCGGAAGCTCGAGACTATATGTACACTTTATTCTAATGAGTGGCCAAGCGAAAAAAAGGAACCCTGAAACAGGTCATGGGATAATTAGCCATTAACCGCGAGATCTTATCGCTCGTTGAAGAAATTATACGCTACGCACGGAATTTTCCTTCGCGAAGGACGGAAATGCTCGACAAAATGCCTGGGTTTTCCCGGCCGACGATTATCGTCTATTAACGCGCTCGATTTACTTGACATTCCCGACTTTGCCACGCCATCAGGCCGACCAATTATTCGAGATGTTGTCGATGTCGTCTTCCGGCCAACACGCGCAACACGCACAACCGCAATTTTTGCACAAGCTCGACAGAAAGGAACAAACCGAATCGAGTATGCAACACATCGCGGGGACGAATTCTTACCGAAACAAACAGTCGATAAACAGCAGTCGATACAATTCTTTGCTTGCCGATTTTCCGGCTCTCATTTGTCTCCACAAATCTGTAGAATGCGGAGGATGATTCATGAACAGGTAAGAGCGTTATAAAAAAATGTACTCAAAGTATAAACAAAGGAATATTTCTTCGACGGGGAAAAACCCAAGATTCGATCACGTTTAAATGACTTATCTTCACAAACGTTAATTAGTCAATTTCGTTACGTAATGTTGTCAACACAATCGTGCGCAACGATGACTGCATACAATGTATCGACGATGTGATAAGACGTTGACAAGAACACGATCCTGACGTATTACTATTTTCGTACACTCAAAACGTATCTCACTTTTCCAGTTAACCGTGATTTGCAATAACGTTGATAAAGATTGCTACTTTCTATCAATCCCGGTGCACCTATAGATAAGACTGATATCTCGTAGCTTGACTCATCGGTAAAAATTCGCGAATAAACACGAGGACTATTTGTCAACATACCGCAAATAGAACGATGAAGTTTCAGGAAAATGTGTAATCGTCGCAGGAATAAAAATACACCACGGTCACTTCGTTTTTCTCCATAATACGATTTCTCCTCGTCACTTTGTCACTATTTTTTGTAAGCACTACAGAGAATGATTGTTTATTGCGTGAACCATAATCGACTCGAGAAACACCTATGCGATAAGTACTTGCGACAGGTCCGTCTCTTGCAGTGTCTTTCGAACGACTGAGAGCGAAAATATCCAGGTGACTTCGTGCTGGGACTCTGCGAGGCCTGTCAATGTAAATGAATATGACACTCTTCGCGATGCAACGTGGATAATTGTGACTCTCACTTAAATCAATCCTCGGCTAAACATTTCCTTAGGAGTATTTTTAGGTATAAACAAGTCATACACAGTTTTAACGAAATTAATGTTTTCTTATCAGTCTGAGGATTTGAATGCAGCTACGCGTTTGGTGTTTACTTTCTTTGAATGCGCAGGGCGGGATTTCATTTGTTTAATCAATAATGGATAGTGTCATGAATGAATCCTTGGCGTACATAACATAAACGGTGAAAAATAAAGTATTTATTGCGTATTAGTAATTCTTTGTGTCGTTTATAAATGTACTCAAGGTGATAGGTGTACAAAATGAATACAAAATGGGAGCGATCTTCCCCGTCCTCGAACCTTTCCGACTCAAGTGATACTTCGAATAATTCCAAGAAGACCTCTGAGTCCAATGGGACATTAATTGCGCAAGAATTCTCTAATGAATACGATAAAACGAATACGAGTACTCTCATGTCAAGGATTTGTCGAATACCTCAACAGTCTTATGCAAGGTATCGCGCATTTTAAAAAAAATAAAAGTCAAAGGAGATCGCACAGATAACTTTTTGTAATATTAATGAATTGTACAGAAGAGGCGAGGAAATACCATTCTCTATTCCGCCAAAAAAGTTACTTCAGAAGATCGAAAACAAAAAAGAAATTCCTGAACCACTGGTGAGAATGCAAAACTCCGCGATTAATGTAACAATTGTAAAAATGATAAGAAATTGTTTAGACTGGATTTGCCGCTGAACAAGAAAGAATCCGCCAACAAATACGAAAATCGGAAGGTTCGTCCGTGGAAAAAGGAGGCGTTTCTCGCGAGGATATTTTGCAGCGAAAAAAAGGAACAATCACGAGTAAAGTTCAAATAAACATTTGCAATGGAATATACGGTTAAAGAAAATGGAAAGAATCGCAACGTTAAACTCAGAGCACAGAAAACAGTGAAAACCTTTTCCCGGGCAGTACAAGTACGACCGAAGGCAGAAATTTTGCTGGAGGGAAAAGCTAGGAAAAAACAAAAGAGGAAATCTGCACCGCCGGTGATTGCCGATCAATTGGAAATCGTGGAAAAATTAAGGAATGATCCTAGCATCGGATTTTATTATCTCGTCTACGCCGTTGATCGTTCCTCAGAATATTTTACTCCTTATGCCTTGAAGTAAGTAAATTTTACACCGGAAAAGTCATGCTCTCTATTCCGAAATACTAAATCTTAATAAATTGTATTAAATCACTTTGTAAAAGATTCATTGTTTTCGTAGAATCGTTCCTTATGAAGAATTGAGCAAAATATACCTAACGATAAGTTCCAGGGGGGTAACTCAGTATAGTCCAGAGGAAGTGATGTTCACCCCTATAGAACAATGGCTCAGAGAATATAATTTTTACCAAAAACTCGTAAAGGTAAACTTGTTGCACCCAAGAATATTTTCCGCTTAATGTCATTGACATTAACGACCATTTCTGAGTTCTGTAGATCAGAATATTCAGCGTCTATTCAATGTGGAAAGCTTTTTACGTCTGGAGAAAACTAATAATCCGGCGAAAATTCACGCAAGCAAAATGTCGTATGGAAAAAAATCTTTTCGTATCGGACTTGGTGCTTGGCAATGTTCTTCTGGCAGTCAAAAAAATGTCTACAGTGTTTCTGAATTTGAGTTTTATCGACACTTCGGTCAACGAGAAAATCGGCCTGTTTCTCTTCGCAGAATTGCAGGTTGGACCTTAGAAACATATTTATAAGCACGTATCTTCACGTTATATGGTTCTTTCTAATGTTATTGTTGTCAGCTGGCTAAATTGGAGGATTACAGAAATCAGCTTGACGAATTTCGAAATTCGGCGGTGAATATCATTTATGATGCTTGTCTTCGATCACTTTTAGAAGCTGGGTATACTCCAGATGATTCCAATATCACGATAGAACAAACTGCCTTCGGAAAACTGGGTAAAATGGTTTCTTTTCTTCAACGTAATTATAGACCACCAACTTTGTGTTTCGTTTCAAAGGTCAGTTTAGTGGTATCAAACCCCGTTTGCCGAAGGATGGGATTTTACGGATGAGTTACATCGAGCAAGCACAAAAGAGAGAAAAATGTTACCGTCTATCCTGGTCTGTAATTCAAAAATTTTATGTAAAGCGAATTTCTTCCGAAATACTATAAAACCATAAAGGTCATTTTATTTCACAGTTTTATTCATTTGTTCGACTACCTGCAAACAAACATGATGCTCGACCTTTTGTTAAATACATACACAGAATTTTTGCGGGTTTTAAACATTCATACCCAAGTATTACCTGGGGCTGTACATTTAGACGACGATACGGTTAACGCAATTTTCGAACGACGTCGAAATTCATCAGACTTTATTCAGGTTCAGTTTCACACGATTAAATTGTTCCGCTTTACCCTTGTTTAGGACATCATTATCCACGAAATTCTCTTTATTCTCAGTATCCATATTTTGTCGTGGATCTATCGATATCTGTTGAAAAAGGTGTATTTCTTGACCCATCAGAGGACGTTTTCCTTTACGTAATTAAAACTCTGCAAATAATGTGGGAAGAAAATTTGAACGCAATTAGGCCATTATTGTCAGACCCTTGCTTTCATGATTTCACAAGGTATTCGCATGATTGAAATGATATGTATATGAAAACTTTAAAGAGTAATAATATAACTGAAAAAATGTTCTTGAAGGCCTTTAATCGACGGGAAAAAGGAAGATCGTCTTTGCGGTGATCCGCCGGATATTTTGAAAATAATCGAAGAAAATTCACTGCTGAATAATTTGAAGGAAAAACTAATGGACACATTTCGCGTGAATTTCGATGCTGTCGAACGATACTGCAAACGTTTCGACGAGATAAAAAAATTTTACGACGACGACATGTCCTTGGACCATAACGTCATTCGCAACAATGAGAAAATGGACCAGTTTCGGCTATGGTGTATTCGTTATCGCGGGGAAATCGAAAGCATCAACGAAGTCCCCGATCAACAATTATTGGGCATTTTTCTCCTGCGACTTGAACGATTTAAAAACACTGCCCTGCAAGCACCGATGGGCAAAATGAGGATTATTGAAACAGTCATGCCTGGGTAAATAACATTGTTAAAATCACCATGTGCTCACTAAAAGACACAAAACAAAATGAAAATCATCTAAACGCAGTTAGTTTTTTAAGAAATCTGTTGGACTGTCTGGATGATCAAGTCATGAATTATTTTCTAAATTTATGTAGAATTGGGAAGATCAGAGTCGATGCCCTGCAAACGGAAGCTGTAGAAGCCATAAGCTACCTGGAATCCGATCCGATATCGACAGACGATTATGTCTCATACATAAAATTTGTGGACAAGGCTCAGCAGAAGGTCGACCAAATGGAGGGTCAACTCGATTTTATTAAAGAACTGTACGACACAATGGGCGAATTTGAAATCCCCATTCCTCCTGACGATTTAGCTAAATACCTGGTAATTCTAATCGTCGAAAGCAGATCAAATGCAGAGGAAAATTTCTAAGGCATTTTCTTCGCATTATTTTCAGGGCATTAGCGCACATTTTACAACCTTGCGAGTAGCGGTCGGGAAAAGAATGGAAGACAGAGAGAAGTTAATTACGAAATTCAATCTTCAACTGCAGAAAGATATCACCGAACTCACCGAGCAGATAACAGACATCAACGAAGAAGCGACGGTACTGGGAATCGTTTGCAGGATTTTCCAAAATATTCTTGAACACGGTGGAAAATAAAACTGTAATTCGTTTGCAGCAACCGTGGTTAATTGACGCTGAGAGCGAAGCTGAAGTTTGTTTGAAAACTCTCAAAGATCTGAACCAAAGATTGGCTGTTTGTACATCTACTGCTGAAGAATACCGAACACATCAAAAAGGTTTTAGGGTAAGATTTCAAAAGGAAATATTAACATACTAAAGAAAAGTACGCAAGGAAATGAATAAATATTTATCGAATGGATAATAAATTAGATAATCAACATATCTCTGTAAATTTATCTATTATCTATTGAAATATCTTCTATACGTTTTATTAAAAGCTGCGACACCGTAGGTGGAGATTGCGCGATTCGAAATGTTGGAACACGTTACGAATGAAGTAAAACTGCGCACTTTGCTATGGGAAAGCGTGACTTCCTGGGCCGACGCCGTGGAAGATTGGCAGGAAGCGGATTTCGATACGTTAAACGTCGAGGAAATAACGGCTTTCACGATGCGCCAGCTGAAGAACATCGCGCAGCTGGAAAAGGGTTTACCGGCGAACAACGTGTTGCCGAAGCTTAAGGAAGACGTGGAAATAGTGAAGGACAAATTACCAGTTCTGGGCTACCTGCGGAACCCACACCTGAGACATCGACATTGGCAGAGAATCGAGGCTCTCTTAAATTTTAAAATCAAATCTGACGAACCGTTGACCTTGAATCTTCTGGGTAAACTCGGGGCTTTCGCGTATCCGAAGGAATTGATGGAAATCGCAGCCACGGCTAGCTCGGAAGCCAGTCTCGAAAGCATGCTCAACAAAGTCGACGAACTCTGGAAGAATTTAGAATTCCTAGTACTGCCGTACAAGGACTACAAGGATGTTTTCATCCTGGGCAGCTTGGAGGACGTGCAAAATGCCGTCGATGAAAGTAATATCACCATCCAAACTATCGCCGCTTCGCGTCACGTTGGCCCCATTAAACCTAGGGTCGAAGAATGGAACAACAGGCTCGATTTGTTCATCAAAACTCTGGTAAACATTTGAATCAATGCAAAATTATCGGAGCAAACTAACACAAATATCTCGAAGATAATGAAAGGTTTAGTAATTGTATTTTGTACAGGATGCCTGGCAATACTGTCAACAACAGTGGATATACCTGGAAGCAATATTTTCAGCGCCGGATATTCAACGACAATTACCTATCGAGGCGAAGCTATTCATACAAGTCGACAAATCCTGGAAGGAAATTATGAGAAATACGGCTAAGGTAATTTTAATTGTTGCGAAATTAATATTGTTATTGACACAGGGGTTATTGATTTTATTAGATGCCACTCGCGATGGAAGCTTGCACACAATCGGGTCTTCTTGATCGCTTAATTGACAATAACAGAAATTTAGACCAAGTGACGAAGTGTCTCGAAGCTTATCTCGAAACAAAACGAATAGCATTCCCGAGATTCTTCTTCTTGTCCAACGACGAGCTTTTGGAAATTCTAGCACAGGTATCAAAGTTCCCACAGAACCCTAAAAATTTCTCTGTCTTGAATTTTACAACAGAAATCTTGCACACAAACCACAATACTGTATAAGAAAATTATTAGTCCAAATAAATTCTTTTGGCGACCTTTTTTTATCCTGCAATACCTTTTCCGTTGCAACCCTGACAAATGGATTCATGAATCTATGGATCTATTAGACGAAAAATCCTCATGCTGTGCAAAGACACCTTCAGAAATGCTTCGACGCGATTTACCGCCTGGAATTTGCGACTGTCCCTCGGGAAGAAGGTGCTGAAGAAATACCGGAAATGACGATCCTCACGACGGATATCCTCGCGATGATTTCGCCGGAAGGGGAAAGAGTTCCCCTGGGGAAGGGCCTAAGGGCAAGGGGAAACGTGGAGATTTGGCTGGGCAAGGTCGAAGAATCCATGTTTGTGTCCTTGAGAAGAAGAATGAAGGCCGCCATTGCTGACTTACAAGCAAGAGGAAGAGAAATCTTCCTGTCGGCACATCCTTCGCAGGTTAATAAAGAAGTTCAACAAAAAGGAGATAATGCCTTCGATCCATTGCCTAAATCTTACTTTTATTTTTCTCCTTATCCTGCCAGATAGTGCTGACAGTTTGCCAGATATCTTGGGCACAGAATATTCACCTGATCCTTGAATCCGGCGTCAATGTCGAAAACTCCATGCAATCCTTCGAGCAGAAATGTTACTCGGTTCAGTAAAACATTTCTCTTGCCTGACCTCGTTTTAGTGAACGTCAAATTACACCTTCTTGTCCTGCCCTATTTCTAGGACTTGAATCAGCTGGCCGCGATGGTGAGGGCCGAATTGCCGAGATTAATTCGCGACGTGATAATCAATCTCATAACCGTAGACGTACACGCAAGGGACGTGGTGACGCTCTTACTGGAGAATCGAGTCCAATCCACGTGAGTTTCGAGTCGCCGCGAAATTTCTTCGGATTAACTTGTCCTTGGAGATTAATCGCTCCGTCTGTCAGCGGCGATTTCGAGTGGGTGAAAGCGCTGCGTTATTACTGGGACGAGGAGATCGACAATTGCCTGGCGAAAATGAGTAATGCCGAATACCTTTACGGATACGAATATCTCGGGGCTTCGCGCAGATTGGTCATCACTCCACTCACCGACAAGTGCTATATATGCCTCATGGGTGCATTGCAACTAAATTTAGGCACGTACGAGATTCCAAAATCAACGCAATAAATAACAAGAAATAAATAGACGAAAATTAATCGAACTAATATCAATTTTTTATAAAATTTGACTTAAGTTTTATATATCTTAAAGTCAAGATAAGCATTTTATGAATTGCTGGAAACAAATGTGATGACAGGTGGAGCACCAGCAGGTCCTGCCGGAACTGGGAAAACGGAAACCACAAAAGACTTAGCTAAGGCAGTTGCTGTACAATGCGTTGTATTCAATTGTTCAGAAGGATTGGACTACAAAGTAACAAAAAGCCAGAACTAGCCTCTAAAATAAACTTTTGTCAGAAGGATCTTTATTCTTTATTCAATATTGTAAATAGATTATGGGCAGATTTTTCTCGGGACTTGCAACCTCAGGAGCCTGGTGCTGTTTCGACGAGTTTAACAGAATCGACATCGAAGTGCTTTCCGTCATAGCGCAGCAATTGATTACGATAATAAATGCCAAACTCGCCGGAGCTTCGGAGTACGTTCATTCTCAGAATTGTTTCAAGTGAAACTATGTTTGTTCTAGTTTTAAAGTTTTTCTTACCATTTCCAAGAAAATAGAGCATAATGAAGCGAATGTACGCTGCAAAGAAGACAATTTTTCTATACTTTTAGGTTTATGTTCGAAGGTCGTATGATAAAGTTGGTAATGTCCTGTGCAACTTTTGTTACTATGAACCCCGGTTACGCGGGTCGTACGGAATTGCCGGATAATTTAAAAGCCCTTTTTCGACCGTTCGCCATGATGGTTCCCGACTACAGTAATGAAAATCATTCCCTAACATCTATCCCTTCCTTAGTCCCTATTACTAAAATCATAACAGATTTATTATACTGTACCTCGCGGTAGAATTGATTGCCGAAGTCACCTTGTACTCCGAGGGATTTGAATCGTCGAAAGCACTTTCTAAAAAAATGACGCTCATGTATACACTTTGCAGTGAACAATTGTCGCAACAACATCACTACGATTTTGGAATGAGGTATTGTTTACGATATGTAATAAAAGAATGTGTAATATTTTATTAAATCATACTACAGTGAAAATAGTGGCAATTACGACAGCATTATTTTCTATAAAATCATTCTCCCATGATTTACAATTATTACGTTCACGAAGGCGATAAAGCAAATGTAATGTTTTGCTAAATCGTAGAGCAGTGAAAAGCGTGCTAGTTATGGCAGGTTCGTTAAAACGCGAAAACCCAGACAGACCGGAAGACGTTGTGTTGATAAAAGCCTTGCGAGACAGCAACATCCCGAAATTCCTCGCTGATGACGCAGAACTCTTCCGGGACATCCTAGGGGATTTATTTCCAGGAACAGTAATTCCCGAAGATGATTACGGAATTCTTGAGAAAACGGCCGTCACAGTAATCAACAATACAGTTCAAAAATATTTAAGAAATACATTTTATAAAACATGAAATTCACAATGTGGTTCTTCATTTTTTTACTAGGTGCTAGAAGAGGCAGGATTACAACCGGAAAAATGTATAATTAAAAAAGCCATTGAATTACACGAAACTATGTTAGTCAGACATGGAGTGATGTTGGTCGGACCGACTGGCGGGGGGAAAACTACTGTTCTTCGCGTAAATCAATTAAAAACAATCTTTAAAATTGGCTTAATTAGCTTAATTAATTAAATCTAGGACCTGCGCTTTCGTTGCAGACTTTACGAGATACATATACACGTTTGCACGATGAAGGAGTTTCTGGGAACGTGTATCAAACCGTTCAGATGTACGTATTGAACCCAAAAGCTGTGACGTTGGGTGAACTGTACGGAGAAGTTGATCGTTTGACCAACGAATGGCGAGATGGTTTAATAGGCGCGATTATTCGTCACGCTTGCTCAGTAAGATATTAAAAATACAAGCAATAATCATGAGCATTAATAGTAACATACAATGAAGAAATATGAGTCTTTGAATTTTTCGTTTTTCCTGACTAAGTGGAAACGGGGAATAAATTGTGCACGTAATTTTAGTACTTGACGGAAGATCATCAATGGGTCGTTTGCGACGGACCAGTAGACGCCGTGTGGATCGAAAATATGAACACGGTTCTAGATGACAACAAAATGTTGTGTCTAGCGAATTCCGAAAGAATCAAATTCACGCCCTACGTTCATATGGTTTTTGAGGTGATGGATTTGGCACAAGCCTCGCCGGCCACAGTCAGTCGATGCGGTAATTTCAAGGAAAATTCAACTTGCTAATTATCGATAATAGTAGCAACAGTGAGAATTTTGTATTTGCCAAAGGAATGGTCTACGTGGACCCCGTTGAACTCAAGTGGTTGCCTTACGTGAAATCTTGGGTCGGAAAAATGCCTAAAGAAATAATCACCGACGACAGTTGTCGAATTATCATCGAACTTTTCGAAACTTATTTCGAAGATGGATTAACTTTTTTCCACAAGAGCTGCGATCACGCAATCGCTCAGGTTGGAAAATTGTAAGATACGGTACAAGATATTATTCCTACACAATTTCTTCGTCAGGTTGATATCGGCAAAGCTAATATGGCGTGCGTAATAATGGAAAGTATTTTGTTGGAGCCTGGAGCGATAGACAAAAATGCCGAAAAATCAAGGGTGAAAACCTTCCTCACGCAATGTTTCATTTTTTCATTCATCTGGGCGGTCGGCGGAAACAGCGTCGACGATTCCCGAGAGATTTTCGAACTTTTCGTCAAAGACCGCTTCGACGAAAACTCTGACGCACGGTTAGATAAATCTTTTGACCAAAGTATTTCCTACAGACCGGTTTTTGAGAATTAGATCGATTAAGAATGGCAAGAAAACGAATTGAGACGTTGAGGATTTATGTTATAAGCTTATACTGTCCCTCGATCTAAACGTGTAAGCGTAATTCTGATTTACGACAGTCTGCCATCAGCTGATTTGTGGAGTCTTTACGTCAACGTCCAAAGTAAACGTCTTGACCTCTGGGGAAAGATAATGCCGGCTTTCGCTTATGACAAGGACGTGCCGTTCTGCGAAATCCTCGTACCAACAGTCGATACTGTGAGATTTAGTTACATAATGCAAATGCTCGTTGAGAGAAACAAAGCAGTGATGTTCACCGGTGCAACTGGTAACGATCACTTAACGACAATTTCCTTTCCCAAAGAAATAAAGATAAATCTATGAATCAATGGATTGAGACATTGAACGAATGTTTCCATTAAATGACACTTTTCTTTGTGAGTAAAATAATTAATTTCCCGAATTTTTGTATATTTTATGATAGGCGTGGGCAAATCTGTAATCACGAAGGTCGTTTTAAACACCCTCCGACAGTCCGAAAACTGGTTACCGATTTCTTTAACCTTCTCTGCTCAGACTACGAGCGGACGTACTCAGGAAATATTGGAACTCAAGTTAGAAAGGAGAAAGAGGACGGTTATAGGTGCGCCAATTGGCAAACGAGTTTGCATTTTCGTCGATGACATTAATATGCCAAAGTTGGACACTTATGGTTCTCAACCACCCATTGAACTGTTACGGTTATTATCGGTATTTTTCATGTATAAACCACAATAGGTAGCGAATTTTAGGTTAGAATATATTTTACTAACATCCTATCTGTTGTAAAAAAAATCGGACATGCAATGAAATACTGTTTGAAAAATAGTAAGATTCTTAGTTTTATTTTTACTCTTGAGTCTGTATGAATTTTATAGGCAGGTTCTGGATTTTGGCGGATTGTACGACCGCGAGAAACTGTTTTGGAAAGACATAGAAGACGTGGTTTTCACAGTAGCTTGTGCTCCGCCCGGCGGAGGCAGAAATCCTCTCACAGCCAGATTTATAAGACATTTTGCGATGCTGCTCGTTCCGTCTCCGTCAGAATCAACTCTAAAAACCATTTTCAGGTTTTTAAGCCAACACTCTTAACTTTAGTTTCTCATCGGGCCCTTGGGAAAAAAATATCACACTTTTATGACTTTGAAAATTATTGTCTCGTAGAGCGATAATTCGTGGCTTTTTGCAAGAATTTATGCAACCTGTAATGGATATCGCAGATAAGATAGTCGACGCTACTGTAGAAGTGTACGACGGAATTACGGAAGATCTTTTGCCTACGCCCGAGAAGAGCCATTATGTCTTTAACTTGCGAGATTTGTCGAAATGCATTCAAGGCATGATGCAAGCTGATCCTTCAGTCATCAGAGAACCGAAGCAAATGTTAAGGTTCATCATTTCAATATTTCTCAACGATCTTAACAACGTGTTACCTTCACGAGTTGCAGAATCTTTTCTACTAAAATATGAACTTTTATATATTATTTTATTTGCCAGACTGTTCTGTCACGAATGTTTACGAGTTTTCCACGACCGACTGATTAACGCGGAAGACAAGAATTACTTTTTCAAGCTCCTCAGGTCTATTTGCGTGCGTGTTTTCGGCGAGGAAGTAATTCCATTGTCAAATGAAAATGATGACAAACCACCGATACTTCTTTTCGGTGATTTCATGTCCATGAATGTTCTGAGGGAACAACGGATCTACGAGGAAATAACAGACGTTGCAAAAATGAAGTCTGTTTTACAGGTTGTCACGTCTAGATTTTAATAATATACATTATTAGGATTATATAAAGATTTTTTTTACAATTTTTCCTTGAGACAGGATTTTGTTATTATTCTCTTATTATTAAGTCCATTTACGAAACAATTTTTGTATTATTCTTCGTCAGGATTACCTGCAGGACTACAGCCTGGGTACAGGCAAGGAAATGAAAATAATTTTCTTCGTGGACGCTCTAGAACACGTGTGTAGACTCGCGCGAATTTTGCGATCGGAACGAGGAAACGGTCTTCTCGTCGGCGTTGGTGGAATGGGAAAGCAAAGTCTCACAAAACTGGCGTCTCATCTCAATGGATATCAGTTGGCAATTTTTTGCAGAAATTTATTCCCGTATTACAGACTGCTGAGTGAAATCGATTTTCAGCTGTCATCAGATCGAAGTTAGCCGAGGATACGACAAGCAAACATGGCACGAAGATTTGCGACGATTTTACTTTAAACCCGGGGCTCATGCTGAGCACACAACGTTCCTCTTCGCGGATACTCAAATAGTTCTCGAAGAATTTCTTGAGGATATTAATAACACGCTCAATTCCGGTAATAGTGAAGAGTTGTTACAATTATTTATATTTCAATGCCATTTAAATATATATCAATATCTGCTTTAATATATTATGGCAGATTATACACGTAGAAAGTAACGCTTTAAATTTCTATTTTAAAATCAGATTACAATGATAAAATCCTACGACAGTGCTGTTTTAAAGTAATTTACTATCGCAGGCGAGGTGCCGAACTTATATGAAGCTGACGAACTTGAAAACGCTATAATAGCAACGCGACCAGCAGCGAAAGAAGCTGGAATCGAAGAAACTGACAGAGATGGGATTTATGAGTTCTTCGTCGGAAGAGTTAGAAATTACCTCCATCTCATGATTTGCATGAGTCCCATCGGCGGTGCCTTTAGGTAAACCCAGTCAACTTTGCAACTAAGAAAAAAATGATATGTTTCAAAAAACAAACAAATTTGAATAGCACTCAAGTGAAAATGGAACGTTTTATTGACGCAATGTATGGCTTTTCTTTTCAGACGACGTTGCCGAATGTTTCCGTCGTTAGTGAATTGTTGTACGATCGATTGGTTCACAAAATGGCCCGACGACGCGTTATTATCCGTCGCGGAAAATATTATCGCTCGTATCGTACCGGATGACCCGGAAAAACTCACGGCTTTGTCCTCCATTTGCGTCTTGATGCACCAAGTACCAAAGAAATGGCAAAGAAAAAGAAATTCGCGCATTGTATTGTTCAGTTGAAATGAATCCCTATTTTCTGTCATGTGGTAGAGCGTTGAAGATGCGACAGACCGATTCTTCCGAGAAGTTCGTCGACGATATTACACCACTCCCAGTAGTTACCTCGAACTTTTGAAATTGTACCAGACCACCCTGAACAGGAAGAAAAAGGACATTTTCACGTTAAGAGACAAGATATCTAATGGTTTGAAAGTAAATTTACAGCAATTGAAATGTTAAAAAATGATAACCTTTTACAGAGGGTAGAGTGGTGGAACTATAATTATATTTTCCTCATGATAGAAACTGGACGAAACTAATGTGATGATCACGAAGATGAAGGACCAGTTGGTCATACTGGCGCCTAAACTAAAATCGAGCAAAGAAGACGTGACGAAGTTGGTGAAAATCGTTGCGGCCCAGCAGGTGGAATGTGATCGAGTTAGGAAAATCGTGTCCGCCGATGAAGCAGTAGCTAAGGTAAACAAGAATCTTTAATTTTCATAGCCGTTGTCTTCCCCGATTAGTCACAAAATGGGTTTATCAAAAATTGATACAACAATTTCTGAAAAATGGGGATATCACTTAGGTGAAAGCTGAGGAAACTGCAGTCCTTGAAGCTGACGCTAGAGCCGATTTGGAAGCTACGATGCCGGCTTTGCAGGAAGCTCAAAAGGCTCTCGAATCACTCAACAAAAATGACATTAACGAAATTCGCGTGTTCAATCAGCCGCCGCGATTGGTCCGCTTCGTAATGGAAGCCGTGAATTTACTGCTAGGCGAAAAGTAAGAAAACCATTCCCAGGATATTGAGTATCGCTGAGAAATGTGATGGGTCGGAATTTCTTTGTTAAATTCCGCCTTAATTGAGGATAACGATTTTGGTAGAACCGACTGGCCGACGGCCAAGTTAGTTCTTGGGGACATACACTTTCTCGATCGACTTATCAACTACCCAAAGGACGAGATAAGCGATAAGCTCCTTTACAAGCTGCAGGAATACGTGCAACATCCGGATTTCCAGCCGGAACTTGTGGCCAGGCAGAGTAAGGTCTGCAAATCCATGTGTGTGTGGGTGAAAGCGATCAATGGATACGCAAAGGTCTACAGGGTCGTCGAACCCAAACGCCAAAGGTGAAGTTCATTACAAAGAAAAATGACTCCTTAACCATAATCGACAAAAATTTAAAGGTTGCCTGTTACTTTAAATTGCAATTTTTTAATCCAACGTCGTCGAACCAAACACGAAAGGTCAAGATACGCATAAAAAAATTAATCCTTCACGTTAAACGGCAAAAATCGAAGAATTCTGTATTACTTTGGATTAAAATTCTTTTTTATTCAAGGCTCCAAGCGGCGCAAAACGAGCTTCGAGCGATCGAAGGTGTCCTTGCACTGAAGCAACAGCAATTGGCCGAGGTCGAGGCCAAAATCGAAAAGCTCGAGGCTCAATACAACATGGCTGTAAGAAATTTGAATCAACTGGAGGAGGACATGAATCTCGCCGAGGCCAGGTTAGATAGGTCAGGAAGATTGACTTCCGCTCTGGCAGACGAACGAATCCGATGGGAAGAACTCACGCAGGCAAAAACTCTACACCACAAAATACAAAAATGGAGTTTCTTGTATTCATCATGGATACGATAATGTTTTCAGGAATTCGAGGACGATATTCGCTATCTTACGGGAAATATTTTGATAGCGGCTGGGGCATTGGCCTATCTTGGTGCCTTCACGAATGTTTATAGAGAAGAACTGACGAGCAAATGGCTAACCAATTGTAGAGAACTAGGAATAAGCACGTCCGAGAATTACAGTCTCGTCGAAATATTGGCTAATCCTTACGAAATACGTTTGTGGAATATTCACGGCCTGCCAAGAGATCGCGTTAGCACGGAGAACGCGATTTTCGTGACACAGGCAGGTCGTTGGCCTCTCATGATCGATCCTCAAGAACAAGTAAGTCGTCGAATTAAAAGGTGGAATTACGAGAAAATAAAGAAATACTGTAAGTAATAACTTTTTTTTATGAATTACCTGATCGTTTTATCGCAAAGGCAAACCACTGGATACGCAATATGGAACAGGAAAACAATCTGCGGATCTGCAAAATGACCGATGGAAATATGATGCGCATAATGGAAGCCTGTGTTAGAATAGGAACACCTGTATTGCTAGAAGAAGTCGGTGAAATTCTCGATCCAAGCCTGGAACCAATATTATTGAAGCAACTATTTGCCCTGGTAAATTGACGGCGATTAAAAACGATCTGTTCAGTTGCTTCATATTGCTGATTATCAATCGAATAGGGTGGAAGAGTATTGATACGATTGGGTGACACGGATATCGAATACGACGAAAATTTCAAATTATACCTGACCACGAAGATCGCTAATCCTTATTATTTACCTGAAGTTTGTATAAAAGTAACGATAGTGAATTTTACAGTTACCCCGAAGGGTCTGGAGGATCAGCTACTGGCGTATGTAAATCTCATAAAATAATGATGAAAAAGTAGTTTACTGAATTCGTCTCGTTGATACAATGACAGAGACGTGGTGCGTTTGGAGAAACCCGATTTAGAAACAATGCGAAACGAGTTGATCGCGAAAATTAACGCCGACAAGGGACAATTGCAAAACATCGAGGAGAAAATATTGTCCTTACTTTACGGCGCAGGCGACGATATCCTCGACAACGAGGAACTCGTGGAAACTCTGAACGACAGCAAGGAAACTTCGGCGATTATAGGCACACGACTGATCGAAACTGAGGCTACCGAGGAGAAAATATCCGTCGCCCGCGAGAAATATCGTTCAGTGGCCGATCGTGGATCAGTTTTGTACTTCGTCGTAGCCAATCTGGCCGACATCGACCCGATGTACCAATTTTCGTTGAAATACTTTACTCAGGCATGTAACTGCCCGTATATTAATGTTTCTTTCAGTGGCACCTCGCCTTTCTTGCGAATGAAATAATATTTCTTCAGATTTTTAACGCGGTTATCGACAGCTCTGAAAAAGACAGCGATTTAGAAGAACGTCTAAAAAGTCTGATAGAGAAAATCACGATTGCCATTTACACAAACGTGTCGCGAGGTTTATTCGAGAAGCACAAACTGGTTTTTGCGTTCATGCTGAACATCGCGATATTTTTAAACGCACAGCTGGTATCACTCGATGAGTGGAATTTTTTATTACGAGGAGCAGGCCAAATCAAAGCTGTATGTAGTAGTGAAAAATTTGATGAAAACAAGAGAATTTTTGGGCTATGTGTTTTTCTCATTTCAGAGCAAAAAACCAGATTATCCCACGTTGTCAGAACAAATGTGGACGACGCTAAATTACCTAGCGCAGAATTTCAGAAAATTTCAAAACATTATGAACGACGCGTTCAAGAAAATCACGTTGACACTCGGATACTTCGAAGAAGTGATCATAAAATTGTTTATCTTTTAATTATTCATTAGTTCAACTAAATTGATTATTTTTCTTATTTGTAGGAGATCAATATAGTTTCTACAAATACAGCTAGAGCCGTGAATAACTGGAACGAAATGCTGAGCGATATAGAAAAACTTATGCTACTGAAATCTTTAAAAGAAGAACGTCTAATATTTGCAATTACTGCTTACGTATCGATAAATCTGGGTAAAAGTTTTGTCGAATCGCCGATGACATCGCTTCATCTCATGTAAGCAATGTTTTAATTAAGAACTAACAGTTTTAAGTCACTACACTTTTTTATATCATAAAACATGATTTTTTGAAAATATCGAATCATAGATACCGCGACACGTCGAACAGGATTCCCCTAATATTCGTTCTTACAACGGGATCGGATCCCTTCGGTGCCTTTCAAAGATTCGCCGGCGAAATGGGTTTTTACAATAAGTTCGATTCGATATCCTTGGGTCAGGGACAAGGACCCATCGCCGAGAAACTTTTAAGGCGTGGGACGGTACAGGGAAGATGGATATTCCTGCAAAATTGTCACCTTGCCACGTCTTGGATGATCAGCCTGGAGTATCTCGTGTCGGAAATAGCTGAGGAAACAGAAGACGCGATACATCCTGACTTCCGGTTATTCTTAAGTTCGATGCCTAGCACTGCTTTCCCAGTTTCCGTTCTTCAGAATTCCGTGAAAGTCACCATCGAGCCCCCCAAAGGATTAAAAGCCAACATTAAAAGAGCCTTCTTTGACATGGACGAGGAATTCTTCGAAGAAAACAGTGAGTTTTATCTAGCGATTCGCAAAATTCTGTAATGATCATTCTATTCGTTGTTATTTAATTACAGTCTTAGCCGAAAACTGGCGGAGAATGATATTCGGGGTTTGCTTCTTTCACGCTATTGTCCAAGAAAGAAAGAAATTCGGTCCTTTGGGGTGGAATATCTTGTACGAATTTAACGACAGCGACCGGGAGTGTTGTTTGTTGAATCTAAAAGTCTTCTGCGAAAACGGTGTTATACCCTGGGACGCACTCATATACACAACAGGTACAACATGCTAATACCAGCTACAGTTATGAAATATAATTAAAATATAAACTACAGGCGAAATCACGTACGGTGGCAGAGTTACGGACAGCTGGGATTTACGATGCATGAAAACAATTTTAGACATATTTTTTTCTCCCAAAACGTTAGCTATTGGCAAGTAAATGTATTCTTACAAAAACAACGCCGTTTAACATTGTATTGTTATGTGTAAATAATACAGGATATTACTGTACTTTTTGCAGACTACACTTATTCCCCATCGGGGACATACTATTGCCCCGTTTATGAATCTTTGGACAAATACAGAGATTTCATAGAAACCTTTCCGATAATCGAAGACCCAGAAATATTCGGAATGCACGAAAACGCAAACATAACATTTCAAGTAAACTCAAAACAAGTTTAATGAATACTGAGTGAAATACTGTGAAATATCTTATTACAGTTAAAAGAGTCACAATTTTTAATAAATACGATAATGGATGTACAACCAAAAGCAAGTGCTGTAGCAGAGGGTCAGTCTAGCTCAGATATGGCATACGAAATAGCAGACATAATTATGGAAAGAATTATGCTGAAAATAAATCCCGACTTTTGCAATTCTCAACACTTGAAAGTAAGGACGTGGAATAAATAATGAATATGATAGTTCTCAAAATACTTTTAATGTTTTTCGTACAGAGAGATTCGCAAGGAAGACTTCCTTCGTTGACAACTGTTCTTCTACACGAGGTAGATCGATATAATATACTCTTGTCTAAAATTCACACTTCCATGGACAATTTGCAACGGGCTATAAAAGGATTTGTCGTCATGTCTGAGGAATTGGAAACAGTTCTTACAGCACTGGTCAATAACCAGGTACCGAAAGTATGGCACGATGTAAACGTGTATCCATCGCTGAAAACTTTGGGAAGCTGGATATGGAATTTAGAACTGCGTACAGATTTTATCGAAGTACGATTTTTAATACAATCCAGTAACCTAACATAAAGAAAATACAATTTTCTTTTCATGAATAACTAATGTTATGGAAACACAAAAATTATTTTCTTGCAGTTAAGAAAGTGATAAGAAAGTGGAATATGTGAAATGAACATTGTTGATAATTTTTTTATTTTTGACAGATCTGGCTCATGGATTCCCAGCCCATTTCCTTCTGGTTATCTGGCTTATCTTTTCCGCAAGGATTTTTAACTGCCATGCTGCAGACCTATGCTAGAAAGTATAATACACCAATCGACAAACTTAAAATGGACTTCGCAGCGACCAGCGTAATTTTGCATCAAGATAAAATTGAATCGGCTCATAGAGAAACGGAAAAAGAGGTCCTATAATATTAGTATTAAAATAATCTTTAACTTTAAAGTTAACAAATTTTAGGTGCCGGAAATTTACAACGGTCTGCAATCTCCCGATGATGGAGTTTTTGTGCACGGACTGTTTATTGATGCTGGTCGTTGGGATTTCCGATTTATGATATTGGTGGACGCCAACAGAGGTATTATCAACATATTCTTACACTTTTACAATATATAAATAATTATTACATACAAACTAATATAATTTGAGTGCAAAAAACATAAATACAACAACACATAAATATACTATCCTAAGTTAACTACATTACCGAAAACAACTGACAAAACCAAATATAATTTTAAGAATATGCATAGCCAATACTTTAACGTGTTTAATTTATTTTAATGGACGTATTTAGGATCGCGAGGTTTACTTAATTGTACGTAACAGTACATTTAACTTATCCAGTTGGGTATTTACATGTAGTTAACTACACATAATGCACTTCAGTAAAAGCATAGTTACTCCTTTATAAAGGTATCCAGAAAAAGACGGTGTATCAAAAATATTGTTTTAGGGGAAATGTATCCACTACTTCCGGTGATACATATAAAGCCGGTGTTAGAGTTGCCAGAGGATGATGCAAGATACATCTGTCCTTTGTACAAAACAAGTATACGAGCAGGAGTTTTGTCTACAACCGGGCACAGTACGAATTTTGTTATGGCCATTTTATTACCATCAGCACAAGATCAGTCCTACTGGATCCTCAAAGGAACAGCACTTTTAGTCGAAATAGCTGACTAGCTCTTTGTTATTTATGATTAACTAACATACTCTTGTATTTGTATAATGTAAGAAGTAACATCGCAGTAAATAGTTAAGTAGTAAGAACGCGCTTTATCTTTAACAAAATAGTTTTGTATGCAGAACTTTGCATAATAAAATCAGCTAAGTTTCTTTTGTAAACCCGATAAAGTCCTATGTTAATAAAAATCTAGTACTATATATTACCTCTATTGAAAAAGTTAACAAATATTTCAGGAATTCAGTGTAGGCAGTTCATGTTAAGATAGAACACATAATAGAAAGCCGAAGAAAAAGTTAAGACATATGTATACGCTTTCTTCTGACAATGTTAACATGATAATTGTAATCCTCTTCATCTATGTTCCACATCAGTACCATGTACATTGTCAATATAGAGGCAAGCAGTACTCTATCAACCCTAAGAATTATAAAGAATATTTTATGCTTCTGCAGGAAATATGTAAATGAAAGTTAGAAGCTCTAGAACTCCTATTACATCAAATGTCTTACGTCATAAATGGATGTATCCAGATAATTATGAAGAACCCTATGAAACTGGGATGTCTCATATGAGCAAAGTAACGTTGCAGGTCTCTGGACTTCAAAGCTAATGGACGTGGTCTGTCTGAGAATTTGTAATATACTTGCTTAAGGCCAGCTAGTTCTGATATATCCATCATTAGACATCCGCTATAAATTATAACCCAGCCCAAAATATGAAAGGCAGTGAATAACATCCACAATTTACTGTTCCCTGAGGTATCTATGTCCCATATAGTTATCCATGATATAGACTGCCAGTTATTCAGCATAAGATGAAGAGCAGCTGCACTACTCAAGTTATAAATACTTCTTTCTAACTCATCAATATTCAACTTTGAGTACAATTGTTTAATTGTATTGTTTGCCATTAAAGAATGTTGCAGCATAAAGATAGTCAATAAGGAAACGTTTACCAACAGTGACCATAAGATTGATAAACTGACATTTTCTTCTATAAAAACAGAAAAGTTAATGTATTACTGTACTGTGATTTAATTAATATGCACGTGTTATAATTTAGTACTCTAATATCCATGGAAAATACTGAATTTACCTTTTCCTTCTATCTTATATTTTTGTTCACCATTAAAGTTGGATAAAAAGTACATAAAACTGCACAAACTGTAAAATGTGTACAAGAAACTTGTAGCACTGATGAGGACACCAAAGATCTGCATAATCATGTTTACGTTTTTATAAGACGAAACTATTAATGTGATTATTATGATTTAACTGTTTATATGTATACAACGTGTTCTCATTTAAAGCGATTTCAAGAATTCTTGCTGTCTTATGTCATACTTTGACTGCGGAATAATGTCTTTGCTGCTGTTGTAGATTCTTTCGCGACTGCTAACGGTTAAAGATTCTTGTCACACTTGACAGACACCCACACAGTTCGCTATTATAAACAAAACTTTAAAGGCCAATTGGCTAATCGAATTCTAACCTAAAGGTACATTTGTGTTGTCTTAAAAATGGTGACTTCCGCTGGTGTTCTGTTTTACCAAGTAAATGTAGGATTGTAAGGAGCACAGACGAGATGTAGACACAGACCAGGTATAGGGATAGACCACTCATGCAATGTATTTTCGTGTCACCTCATTGTGGGGCTCTAGAGGCCCATTACCATTTTCGTGTCACGCCCAACATGAGGAACAATACTGTACAATTGTAAATTCAGATTAGTGGGGTTGTATACAGCAAAATATTCTATTAATTTATCGGGATGGCTATTATCGGTTGTATTATCGGTAGTGGCACATGTACAACATACGAACTATATAGATATAATATATATTATATACGTACTATATATGTAACATGCGTACTATTTACCTATTATATATACTATATACGTACTATATACCTATTATATATGCTGTATACGTAATATATATATTATATACGTATTATATACTCGTTGTACATACTATTTTATCGTATTTCAACGCATTTTAATGGATTTTAATGCATTCTTAACGCATTTTATCGTATTTCAACGCATTTTAATGGATTTTTAATGCATTCTTAACGCATTTTATCGTATGTCAACGCATTTTAATGGATTTTAATGCATTCTTAACGCATTTTATCGTATTTCAACGCCTTTTAATGGATTTTAATGCATTCTTAACGCATTTTATTGTATTTCAACGCATTTTAATGGATTTTAATGCATTCTTAACGCATTTTATAGTATTTCAACGCATTTTAATGGATTTTAATGCATTCTTAACGCCTTTCATCGTATTTCAACGCATTTTAATGGATTTTAATGCATTCTTAACGCATTTTATCGTATTTCAACGCATTTTAATGGATTTTAATGCATTCTTAACGCATTTTATCGTATTTCAACGCATTTTAATGGATTATAATGCATTCTTAACTCATTTTATTGTATTTCAACGCATTTTAATGGATTTTAATGCATTCTTAACGCATTTTATCATATTTCAACGCATTTTAATCGATTTTAATGCATTCTTAACGCATTCTATCGTATTTCAACACATTTTAATGGATTTTAATGCATTCGTAACGAATTTTATAGTATTTCAACGCATTTTAATGCATTTCTAAATATTCTACCATATTTTAACGCGTTTCAATACATTTTTAACGCATTCTAACCTATTTCAACACATTTTAATGTATTTCTAAATATTTTATGCCATTTTAACGCATTCTAGACTATTCCAGCACATTTTGATGCATTTCTAAATATTCTACCATATTTTAACGCATTCTAACCTATTTCAACACATTTTAATGCATTTCTAAACGTTCTAATCTATTTTAAAGCATTTTCATACAATTTTTAATGTTCTAATGCATTTTCAATATATTTTAACGTTTTAAAAATTGTATGTTCATTTAAACATTTTGGTATTCTGTCGGTAATCAGTAGACTGATTGTCACCGATCTCAATTTAAATCCGTGTAGGACGTCGGTAACCAATCTGTAATCGCTAAGCTGATTATCACCGTTCTCAATTTATATCCGTGTAGAACATCGGTAACGAATCTGCAATCGCTAGACTGATTATCACCATTCTCAATTTGCATCGGTGTAAGTCGTCGGTAACCAATCTGTAATCGATAGACTGATTATCACCGATCTCAATTTAAATCCGTGTAGGACGTCGGCAACCAATCTGTAATCGCTAAACTGATTATCACAGATCTAAATTTAAATCCGTATAGGACGTCGGTAACCAATCTGTAATCGCTAGACTGATTGTCACCATTCTCAATTTGCATCGGAGTAAGACGTCGGTAACCAATCTGTAATCGCTAGACTGATTGTCACCATTCTCAATTTGCATCGGAGTAAGACGTCGGTAACCAATCTGTAATCGCTAGACTGATTATCACCGATCTCAATTTAAATTCGTGTAGAATATCGGTAACCAATCTGTAATCGCTAGACTGATTGTCACCATTCTCAATTTGCATCGGAGTAAGACGTCGGTAACCAATCTGTAATCGCTAGACTGATTATCACCGATCTCAATTTAAATCCGTGTAGGATGTCGGTAACCAATCTGTAATCGTTAAACTGATTGTCACAGTTTGCAATTTACATTCGTGTAGAATATCGGTAACCAATCTGTAATCGCTAGACTGATTATCACCGTTCTCAATTTGCATCGGAGTAAGACGTCGGTAACCAATCTGTAATCGCTAGACTGATTATTACCGTTGTCAATTTACATCCGTGAAGAATATCGGTAACCGATCTGTAATCGCTAGACTGATTGTCACAGTTCTCAATTTACATTCGTGTAGAATATCGGTAACCAATCTGCAATCGCTAGACTGATTATCACAGTTCTCAATTTACATTCGTGTAGAATATCGGTAACCAATCTGTAATCGCTAGACTGTTGTCACAGTTCTCAATTTACATTCATGTAGGACGTCGGTAACCAATCTGTAATCGCTAAACTGATTCTCCCCGTCGTCAATTTACAACCGTGTAGGACGTCGGTAACCGATCTGTAATTTTCGACGCATTTTAATAGATTTTAACGCATTAAAATCATTGTCAACGCATTTTCAATGCGTTTTAACTCTTTTCAATTCATTTTCAACGCATTTTCTACGAATTTTCGACGCATTTTAACAGATTTTAACACATCTGCGACGCATTTCAACTCATTTTTAACATACTTTCAACGCACTTTAACACATTTAAACGCATTCTGGACGTACTTTAACGTATGTAAACGTATTTTACTGCATTTTCATCACATTTTAACGTATGTAAATGAATTTTAACGTATTTAAACGCATTCTTAACGCACTTTAACTCACTTTTATGCACTATTGACGTATTTTAACATATTTTCACACCTTATAACGCATTCATAATACGTATTTTCGTGCACTATAGCGCATATACAACATACGAACTATATACCTATTATATATACTATATACGTAATATATATAACATACGTACTATATACCTATTATATATACTATATACGTACTATACGTCCTATATATATAACATACGTACTATATACCTATTATACGTATATATACGTATATATACTATATACGTACTATACATGTAACATGCGTACTATGTACCTATTATATATACTATATACGTCCTATATATGTAACATACGTACTATATACCTATTATATATTCTATGTACGTACTATATATGTAACATACGTACTATATACCTATTATATATACTATATACGTAATATATGTAACATACGTACTATATACCTATTATATGTACTATATACGTACTATATATGTAACATGCGTACTATGTACCTATTATATATACTATATACGTCATATATATGTAACATAAGTACCATATACCTATTATATGTACTATATACGTCCTATATATGTAACATACGTACCATATACCTATTATATGTACTATATACGTCATATATATGTAACATACGTACTATATACCTATTATATGTACTATATACGTACTATATATGTAACATACGTACTATATACCTATTATATGTACTATATACGTCCTATATATGTAACATACGTACTATATACCTATTATATATTCTATGTACGTACTATATATGTAACATACGTACTATTTACCTATTATATGTACTATATACGTACTATATATGTAACATGCGTACTATGTACCTATTATATATACTATATACGTCCTATATATGTAACATACGTACTATATACCTATTATATGTACTATATACGTACTATATATGTAACATGCGTACTATGTACCTATTATATATACTATATACGTCCTATATATGTAACATACGTACTATATACCTATTATATGTACTATATACGTCCTATATACGTAACATACGTACTATATACCTATTATATGTACTATATACGTCCTATATATGTAACATACGTACTATATACCTATTATATATGCTGTATACGTGATATATATGTAACATACGTACTATATACCTATTATATGTACTATATACGTACTATATATGTAACATGCGTACTATATACCTATTATATATTCTATGTACATACTATATATGTAACATACGTACTATTTACCTATTATATGTACTATATACGTACTATATATGTAACATGCGTACTATGTACCTATTATATATACTATATACGTCCTATATATGTAACATACGTACTATATACCTATTATATGTACTATATACGTCCTATATACGTAACATACGTACTATATACCTATTATATGTACTATATACGTCCTATATACGTAACATACGTACTATATACCTATTATATGTACTATATACGTCCTATATATGTAACATACGTACTATATACCTATTATATATGCTGTATACGTGATATATATTATATACGTATTATATACTCGTTGTACATACTATTTTATCGTATTTCAACGCATTTTAATGGATTTTAATGCATTTTTAACGTATTTTATCGTATTTCAACGCATTTTAATGGATTTTAATGCATTTTTAACGTATTTTATCGTATTTCAATGCTTTTTAACGTATTTTAATGTATTTTAACGCTTTTTAATGCATTTTTAACGTATTTTATCGTATTTCAATGCTCTTTAATGTATTTTAATGCATTTTTAACGTATTTTATCGTATTTCAATGCTTTTTAACGTATATTAATGCATTTTTAACGTATTTTATCGTATTTCAATGCTCTTTAACGTATTTTAATGCATTTTTAACGTATTTTATCGTATTTCAATGCTTTTTAACGTATTTTAATGCATTTTTAACGTATTTTATCGTATTTCAATGCTTTTTAACGTATTTTAACGCTTTTTAATGCATTTTTAACGTATTTTAATGTATTTTAACGCTTTTTAATGCATTTTTAACGTATTTTATCGTATTTCAACGCATTTTAATGGATTTTTATGGTAAATTCAGAGTTCTCAATTTTTTTCTGCTAGTGTAATAGTTTTTTCTGCTAGTATAGTAGTTTTTTCTGCTAGTATAGTAGTTTTTTTCGGCTAGTATAGTAGTTTTTTCGGCTAGTATAGTAGTTTTTTCGGCTAGTATAGTAGTTTTTTCTGCTAGTATAGTAGTTTTTCTGCTGGTATAGTAGTTTTTTTTTCTGCTAGTATAGTAGTTTTTTTCGGCTAGTATAGTAGTTTTTTTATGCTACTATACTAGCCGAAAAAACTACTATACTAGCCGAAAAAACTACTATACTAGCAGAAAAAAACTACTATACTAGCAGAAAAAACCACTATACTAGCAGAAAAAACTACTATACTAGCAGAAAAAACTACTATACTAGCAGAAAAAACTACCATACTCGCAGAAAAAAATTTAGAAAACTGAAATTAGCATTAAAATCCATTCAAATGCATTGAAATACGATAAAATACGTTAAAAATGCATTAAAAAGCGTTAAAATACGTTAAAAAGCATTGAAATACGATAAAATACGTTAAAAATGCATAAAAAGCGTTAAAATGCGTTAAAAAGCATTGAAATACGATAAAATACGTTAAAAATGCATTAAAATCCATTAAAATGCGTTAAAATACAATAAAATACGTTAAAAATGCATTAAAAAGCGTTAAAATATATTAAAATACGTTAAAAATGCATTAAAAAGCGTTAAAATACGTTAAAAAGCATTGAAATACGATAAAATACGTTAAAAATGCATTAAAATCCATTAAAATGCGTTGAAATACGATAAAATGCGTTAAGAATGCATTAAAATCCATTAAGATGCGTTGAAATACGATAAAATGCGTTAAGAATGCATTAAAATCCATTAAGATGCGTTGAAATACGATAAAATGCGTTAAAAATGCAACAAAATCCATTAAGATGCGTTGAAATACGATAAAATGCGTTAAGAATGCATTAAAAAGCATCAAAATGCGTTGAAATACGATAAAATGCGTTAAAAATGCATTAAAATCCATTAAGATGCGTTGAAATACGATAAAATGCGTTAAAAATGCATTAAAATCCATTAAGATGCGTTGAAATACGAAAGAAATCGTGAAAATAGCATTAAAATCCATTAAAATGCGTTGAAATACGATAAAATGCGTTAAGAATGCATTAAAAAGCATCAAAATGCGTTGAAATACGATAAAATGCGTTAAGAATGCATTAAAATCCATTAAGATGCCTTGAAATACGAAAGAAATCGTGAAAATAGCATTAAAATCCATTAAAATGCGTTGAAATACGATAAAATGCATTAAGAATGCATTAAAACCCATTAAAATGCGTTGAAATACGATAAAATGCGTTAAGAATGCATTAAAATCCATTAAAATGCGTTGAAATACGATAAAATGCGTTAAGAATGCATTAAAATCCATTAAAATGCGTTGAAATACGATAAAATGCGTTAAGAATGCATTAAAATCCATTAAAATGCGTTGAAATACGATAAAATGCGTTAAGAATGCATTAAAATCCATTAAGATGCGTTGAAATACGATAAAATGCGTTAAGAATGCATTAAAATCCATTAAGATGCGTTGAGATACGAAAGAAATCGTGAAAATAGCATTAAAATCCATTAAAATGCATTGAAATACGATAAAATGCATTAAGAATGCATTAAAACCCATTAAAATGCGTTGAAATACGATAAAATGCGTTAAGAATGCATTAAAATCCATTAAGATGCGTTGAAATACGATAAAATGCGTTAAGAATGCATTAAAATCCATTAAGATGCGTTGAAATACGATAAAATGCGTTAAGAATGCATTAAAAAGCATCAAAATGCGTTGAAATACGATAAAATGCGTTAAGAATGCATTAAAATCCATTAAGATGCCTTGAAATACGAAAGAAATCGTGAAAATAGCATTAAAATCCATTAAAATGCGTTGAAATACGATAAAATGCATTAAGAATGCATTAAAACCCATTAAAATGCGTTGAAATACGATAAAATGCGTTAAGAATGCATTAAAATCCATTAAAATGCGTTGAAATACGATAAAATGCGTTAAGAATGCATTAAAATCCATTAAAATGCGTTGAAATACGATAAAATGCGTTAAGAATGCATTAAAATCCATTAAAATGCGTTGAAATACGATAAAATGCGTTAAGAATGCATTAAAATCCATTAAAATGCGTTGAAATACGATAAAATGCCTTAAGAATGCATTAAAATCCATTAAGATGCGTTGAAATACGATAAAATGCCTTAAGAATGCTTTAAAATCCATTAAGATGCGTTGAAATACGATAAAATGCGTTAAGAATGCATTAAAATCCATTAAGATGCGTTGAAATACGATAAAATGCGTTAAGAATGCATTAAAAAGCATCAAAATGCGTTGAAATACGATAAAATGCGTTAAGAATGCATTAAAATCCATTAAGATGCCTTGAAATACGAAAGAAATCGTGAAAATAGCATTAAAATCCATTAAAATGCGTTGAAATACGATAAAATGCATTAAGAATGCATTAAAACCCATTAAAATGCGTTGAAATACGATAAAATGCGTTAAGAATGCATTAAAATCCATTAAAATGCGTTGAAATACGATAAAATGCGTTAAGAATGCATTAAAATCCATTAAAATGCGTTGAAATACGATAAAATGCGTTAAGAATGCATTAAAATCCATTAAAATGCGTTGAAATACGATAAAATGCGTTAAGAATGCATTAAAATCCATTAAGATGCGTTGAAATACGATAAAATGCGTTAAGAATGCATTAAAATCCATTAAGATGCGTTGAGATACGAAAGAAATCGTGAAAATAGCATTAAAATCCATTAAAATGCATTGAAATACGATAAAATGCATTAAGAATGCATTAAAACCCATTAAAATGCGTTGAAATACGATAAAATGCGTTAAGAATGCATTAAAATCCATTAAGATGCGTTGAAATACGATAAAATGCGTTAAGAATGCATTAAAATCCATTAAGATGCGTTGAAATACGATAAAATGCGTTAAGAATGCATTAAAAAGCATCAAAATGCGTTGAAATACGATAAAATGCGTTAAGAATGCATTAAAATCCATTAAGATGCCTTGAAATACGAAAGAAATCGTGAAAATAGCATTAAAATCCATTAAAATGCGTTGAAATACGATAAAATGCATTAAGAATGCATTAAAACCCATTAAAATGCGTTGAAATACGATAAAATGCGTTAAGAATGCATTAAAATCCATTAAAATGCGTTGAAATACGATAAAATGCGTTAAGAATGCATTAAAATCCATTAAAATGCGTTGAAATACGATAAAATGCGTTAAGAATGCATTAAAATCCATTAAAATGCGTTGAAATACGATAAAATGCGTTAAGAATGCATTAAAATCCATTAAAATGCGTTGAAATACGATAAAATGCCTTAAGAATGCATTAAAATCCATTAAGATGCGTTGAAATACGATAAAATGCCTTAAGAATGCTTTAAAATCCATTAAGATGCGTTGAAATACGATAAAATGCGTTAAGAATGCATTAAAATCCATTAAGATGCGTTGAAATACGATAAAATGCGTTAAGAATGCATTAAAAAGCATCAAAATGCGTTGAAATACGATAAAATGCCTTAAGAATGCATTATAATCCATTAAAATGCGTTGAAATACGATAGAATGCCGTAAGAATGCATTATAATCCATTAAAATGCGTTGAAATACGATAGAATGCGTTAAGAATGCATTAAAATCTATTAAAATGCATCGGAAATTACAGATCGGTTACCGACGCCCTACACGGATGTAAATTGACGACGAGGAGAATCAGTCTAGCGATTGCAGATTGGTTACCGATATTCTACACGAATGTAAATTGAGAACTGTGACAATCAGTCTAGCGATTACAGATCGGTTACCGATATTCTTCACGGATGTAAATTGACAACGGTAATAATCAGTCTAGCTATTACAGATTGGTTACCGACGTCTTACTCCGATGCAAATTGAGAATGGTGATAATCAGTATAGCGATTGCAGATTGGTTACCGACGTCCTACACGGATTTAAATTGAGAACGGTGATAATTAGTCTAGCGATTACAGATTGGTTACCGACGTCCTACACGGATTTAAATTGAGATCTGTGATAATCATTCTAGTGATTACAGATTGGTTACCGACGTCCTACACGGATTTAAATTGAGAACGGTGATAATCAGTCTAGCGATTACAGATTGGTTACCGATATTCTACACGAATTTAAATTGAGAACTGTGACAATCAGTCCTGCGATTACAAATTGGTTACCGACGTCCTACACGGATTTAAATTGAGATCTGTGATAATCAGTCTAGCGATTACAGATTGGTTACCGACGTCCTACACGTATTTAAATTGAGATCGGTGATAATCAGTCTATCGTTTACAGATTGGTTACCGACGACTTACACCGATGCAAATTGAGAATGGTGATAATCAGTCTAGCGATTGCAGATTCGTTACCGATGTTCTACACGGATATAAATTGAGAACGGTGATAATCAGCTTAGCGATTACAGATTGGTTACCGACGTCCTACACGGATTTAAATTGAGATCGGTGACAATCAGTCTACTGATTACCGACAGAATACCAAAATGTTTAATTGAACATACAATTTTTAATACGTTAAAATATATTGAAAATGCATTAGAACATTAGAAATTGTATGAAAATGCTTTAAAATAGATTAGAACGTTTAAATTAATAGATTAGAACGTTAAAATGTGTTGATGTAGGTTAGAATGCGTTAAAATATGGTAGAAAATTTAGAAATGCATTAAAATGCTTTGAAATAGATTAGAACGTTTAGAAATGCATTAAAATGTGATGGAATAGGTTAGAATGTGTTAAAATAGCGTAAAATATTTAGAAATGCATTAAAATGTGTTGAAATAGGTTAAAATGCTGAAAATGTGTTAAAATGTGTTAGAATACATTAAGCGATTATTGGCGTTAAATTACTTAACTTTTAGATTATTTGATGATTTTCAGTGTGACAATATGAAAACATTGGATTATTTGGCGATCTATTGATTTATGAATAGTATGTGCGAAAAATATTCTCAAATTTCGGAATACTGCGGTAATTGTATAAAATGTGTGTAATTTAGGTAATAGTTCTATCCCATATCTCATCTGTGTCGACGGGTTACCGATTCGTTGGCATGATGTACAGTCACAGATATAACCGCATATAATATAATATTTCTCTAATTTCTTCATAAAATTTTTAATTTGTCGATAAAAATATACATCACATGGTTGACAGACGGAGTGCATTTTGAGGGACGTCCCGATATGGTCCCAATATGCTCCCAAAATGATCCCAATATGGTCCCTGGGACGTCCCTGGAACCATTTTGGGACCATAATGATTATGTTTTTAATGAGATCTTAATGAGATTTTAATGAAATTTAATGAACTTTAATGAGGTTTTAATCAGTTAATAATGAGATCATAATGATTATGTTTTTCTTAACAATTATTTAGAGTTGGATCGAGCGGCTTTGCAAATTTATTTTATAGGGGAAGTACTACGTACACAAAAATTTGTAAAAAATCGGCCACCCGAATTTGACGACTTCTGCTTGTCGGATGGCCCGTTTAGCCCAATCCGAGGCAAAAGTGGTCAGAGTTGCGATCGTGCGAAAATAATCGATATGGCAATCATGCGTCACAATGGTTACATTTGGCAATATCGCTAAATTTGATCAGTAAAGCGAGAGGAAAACGTTTACAGTTCCACATATTACCACATATCATGAAACGTAGAGTGCGCTCGATCGCTACTCTTTTTTGACGATGTCGGTAATTCAGAATTGGTGACACGAAGTCCTATAAGATGAAAGCACAGACGAGATATAGGATAGACCTAACATCTTACGAGGTTTCGTGGCCACAAAACTGAATTACCGATGCAGTCAAAATTATAATTTATAGTAATATAATTATGATTATACTAATAAATAATCATAGTAATTATAGTTATAGTAATATATAATTATACTAAAATTATAATTATAGCGCTGCTATACATTTTCAAGCTGTATTGGTAACATAAAGCGTGACACTAAACCGTTAAAGGGGGCCACATGGCCCCCAAAAATGTCGCCAAAAAATTACATTGGATGTTAGGTCTATTCTATACCTCGTCGGTGGTGAAAGGTCTATTCCTATACCTCGTCGGTGGTAAGGAGTTTGAGGACGTCACAGATGACTTCGTCGGTGAGGACGTTGGTCTTTGTCAAGTTCCTTCGCCGTTTTTGGTGCATCGGGGTAATGGTCGGTGCATTGTGATTTTTAATTTGGGATGCAACTTCCTGTCAAACGAAAAGTTCAGGTTAACTTCGAGTCGTGTGGTCTCGAAATTTGTGTGTCTATCAAGTGGCTGTTGCAAAAGTTAAGGACTTACGTATCATTATCTAGTATGTAAGTGCAGAAAATAGAGTAATTCAAATTATAATACTTTATACATCATAAACATACAGTGTATGCAGACAGTTTAATTCAGTCAAGGTGATAGTTCTTTGACATATGCCAAAACAACAACTCGTTATAGACATTCAGAAATTTCATTCTATTTTAAAGAGACAATCGTATTATTGTGAGCTTTGCACTACCAATTTCATCAATTATTTTATTACTCTTTGGGCTACTAAGGGGTCTGTTGTTCAATATTTTAAGGAAATAATTATTTTATATTTGGATGTCCCACTTTCTCAGAATTGGTATTCACATTGACAAACCAAAGAGATTGCTCACAGAGTATGTCCTATGTGCATAAATTCTCATTGAATTTCATATTTGTCTTTTGTTTCTGTTACATACGATATCTTTATAGACAAAATATTATTTAATATCTTTTCAGTTGGCCTGCCATGTCTAACCCTGCAGAACGATTAAATTATGTGCAAGACAGCAGCAGTGACTCTGAAACAGATTATAAGGTGACAGATGGACGCGGACGACAACGTGTGTATAAAAATAGATTAAGGTAATACATTTTTTTTAATTAAACAATAATAAAAGTACATTTCCCCATGACATACTATAAAAATAAATCTTTATGGAATTTTCTTATTATCTCCTTTACAAAGTAATGAGTCATACATGAATGAAATGGGTAATCCTTCGGTTGCTCAATATTTGCACAACACCTTAACAATATTATTAAAGTACTTTCAGAAATTTGTGGGACAGATTCTTTTTCAAAATTAAAAATAGTTACCGTTGTGCAAACTTGATATAGGTACTGTATGTGTATATATCTAAAAAACATCTAACACTCTAACTTTGCCTCTTACAGTCATTAGAATGAAGTTAGTGTAATCATACACTAACTTGAGAAATAAATTAATCATAAAACTCATTATAATACAGCATGTACTTAAATTTGTTATAATAGAATTGCTATATGCATGTTATTTTGTTTCACTTTAAGGTAGTTAATTTTTCTCATTTATATCTTAATGTTAGATTAGTTTAGATAGTACTCAAACTACTGTTAATGAACACCAATCATTATGTTAGATTAGTTCTCTGTTTCCTGAAATGTGTTTAAGATTATTAAAATATTCATCTTTCCAATTGATGTAACAATATTATAAGCTTATCATTGTTATAAATCTTTCCTGAACTTGACAAATGTAGATGGTAAATTATGAGTGTTATTTTACATGTTTAAAGATCAAATACTGTATATTTTTATTTAATAATTAGAACTCTGTATTTACAAACAAAAGAAAAAATAATCTTTTTGGAAAAATAGGATCTTATCTTGTCAAATATTGAAATAATTAATTTGTGAATGATAGGTAAGTTGTTGATTCCTTTCCACTAAATTCTGCTTAAAATTGCAATAAAAAGAAATTTCAGAAAGCAATGTATGTAAAGCTGACATTGCTTTCCTGTTTCTTTCACTCTACTCAGTATCCATAGTTTTTGCATATATACATTGCTTTTCCTTAGTAGCAAATATTAGTAAGGAAATGTGGTTGTTTTGCATGTAGTTGTGGTGGCTCGTCCAAACCAAAATCTTGTCTGGTTCAGAGGGATGGAAGCAATGAGCGCCACTGTCATTCCTTCAATACAGGCAGACAAGGAGCAAATATAAATCAACAAAACAGGTATTTAGTTAAGATAAAAGTAGAATGATACAAGAATCCCTCATGCCTTTACTCTTTTACACTTACTTCGTACAGACTACTTTCTGTTCTGTACACAATGTTCGCACTTAAAATACGCTGGATTGTGATTGGTTGTACTTATTTGGTTACTGAAATCTTCCAAACAAGAGTGAAGGCTACATAGTTGTCAAGGTAGGTCCTCCTCACACATGTTCCTCTGCATATCGCGACACTTTGTACATATACACATCCTGCATAGTTGGAGAGTTTGCTGTTTCTAGAGGATATATTGTAGCACCTTTAACTTGAAAATTAGACGATTGTGTACATGATCTAGTTTTATTTGTTCAGACTTCGCTCGGGAGTTGGAGTTGGGAAGAATCAACAGAATCAGAACAGAGATGCCTTGCCGTCTTCTGGGTCAACTACGGGAATAAGTAATCAGCAAACCAGTGACGAACGCATCACTCTTATCGTTGATAACACTAGGTAATGATGTTAAAACTTCAACTGAATGTACCGAACGAAGGACTATTTACTTCCTGAATTTGATTATACGCGCGATACATGTATTGAATGTGCATGAAATGGTATCGCAGATTTATCGTGGACTCAGCACTGTTTACTGCTCATCCAAACACAATGCTCGGAAGAATGTTCAGCTCTGGAATAGAATATGCACAGCCTAACGAGCGCGGCGAATACGAAGTCGCGGATGGTATTTCCGCCATGGTGTTCAGAGTCATCCTTGAATATTACAAAGGGGGAGTTATTCGTTGTCCACCCACCGTCTCCGTCCAGGAATTGCGAGAAGCCTGCGATTATCTTCTTGTACCTTTCGACGCTAGTACGGTGAAATGCCAAAACCTAAGTAAGTGCTACTCTGCTACAATCATAAACATTTTCCCAATGTCTACACTTTTTTCAAAGTACTTTGCATCTTTGCAAAACGATTTATGAGAAGCGTAATAAATTGGATAATAACAAAAAACAAGGTAAACTCTTGTATTATTCTATTTTTAATGGGTGTTTCAAACTGTTTACGATTAATATAATTAATTAAAAGTTTACATTATCGCTATTAATTTCACAGCAATGTTTCAATTGCAATGACTATCTGATGCATAAAGCTTTCGCTTTTGTGTGTTTCTGTTCCCATAAAATCGGTAGAGATCAATTCTGAAACAGTTAGAAACTAATTTAGCGAATTACAGGAGGATTGTTGCACGAATTATCCAACGAAGGAGCACGGTGTCAGTTCGAAGTTTTCCTCGAGGATTTGATCTTACCTCTAATGGTGAATAGTGCTCGCAGAGGTGATCGAGAATGCCACATCGTTGTTCTCCTCGAAGACGACATTGTTGACTGGGATGAAGAATATCCCCCGCAAATGGGAGAAGAATATTCCCAAAGTAAACGAATAACCGAGAATCTTTATGATGAAAGACGCCATTTTCACAATCATATTTATCATGCTGAAATTTTTATGATACAGCTGTTAACAGTACTGCTATGTACCGGTTCTTCAAGTACATCGAGAACAGGGACGTTGCGAAACAAGTGATGAAAGAACGTGGCCTGAAGAAAATACGTCTCGGTATCGAGGGTTACCCTACATACAAGGAGAAAGTGAAGAAAAGGGCTGGAGGCAGGGCGGAAGTGATTTACAATTACGTTCAACGACCCTTTATCCACATGTCCTGGGAGAAGGAGGAAGCCAAGAGCCGTCACGTGGATTTTCAGTGTGTCAAGTCCAAGTCCGTAACAAATCTAGCCGAAGCCACTGCCGATCCGGTGCTAGACGCTGGTGGTAATCCGACAAACGCGATCGCGCTTCTCCAAGCTGCGGAACCGTTGCCTCAACCCGAGGCCCTGCCGATCGGTCAAGATGCCGACGTTGATGGCGCGGTTGGCCTTCCACCGGATCCCGACCTCGGTCCTCTATCATGAGCCTACCTAGCGCCTCGACGTATGGCTTCGTTCGTTTTGGGAATACTCGTCAACTATTTCTCTCTCACCCAGACGTTCCTCATGAAAAATATTACTCGCTAATGATCTGTGATTATCAACGATAGTATGCTACAAGTAACGTTAGCTTCAGCTCCGGAATGTGTAAGTAGAACGAAAAAAAGGTCACGGTTTTGTTTTTATAAGATACAAAAGAAAAATTCTACATTGAGGTGTTTACGCATGAATATAGAAAGTTAACGTATAAAAAGCAAGGTGTATAGTCGTAAAACTGCCATAGCGAGATCGTATTAGATTGGTAGAAATTCTGCGGACCTCAAGTGTGCATTACATGACTCGACAGTATACTATCGCTGATAGGTGCATCAACTATTACTCGATAATTATCATGTTCAATTTTTAGAAGCACTAAAATTTTGTACGGATAAAGCTGAAATTCGTTGCCGTTGTTCGCATTGTTAATATTAAATCGTAATTGCTAAAGCGAATTGAATATTTGGACAATTCTGCGGTGTTAACGGTGCATTAATACAATGTAGCAATAGCAACGGTGCAAGTTAAAGTTAGACGTTTGTCATCAGTTTCAGCTTCATTCTGCATAGTACCGTGCCAACGATATCATCGTCCTACTATATTTTTTAAACAGCTCACTTTACAGTCTATTTTAAACTTTCTTTTAGCGGAAACGATGTATTCTCGAAATCTAGGTCATCCAAAAAGATTAGAAACAACTCGTTTTGCTGGGTGTTGTATGGCGTATAAGTTCTTAAGAAATTCCTATAATTCGTTAAATGGCGAAACGTTGTCACGATCCTCTAAGTTGCGTTGTGCTCGATCTGCATCTATTTATGGACTGTTCCTTCTTCCTCGCGTCAATTTTCACGTGACAACGTCGTCGTAACGTATCGTATCTCAGTAATCTAGCGTCTTGTGATAGTACCCGTACCGTACGCATGAGGATCTTGTCTCACGCAATTGCGTTCGGCGAAACGCACCGTATTCACGACTTTTAAACATTTTTTTATACGCGTGTATAATTGTAAGTACCGTTAACGTCTTTCTTAATTCCTAGCAGTTGCGAAACGCTATCGATGTTTGTTGATTCGATATACGTCGACGAGCATCCTTCCTTTTGTACGATTAATAAAATTGATTACGATTTCTCAGTATTCCCTTGTACCCTTTCTCTTTCATTGCCTTTGTACCGCGTAAAAGCCTCCTGCGAGCTTTAATCTATTTCCAATTACTACCATCCAGGACGAAAGCTTTAATTACATAACGGCTCAAAAGCATACACTCTTGGCCTCAGAATTTTCTTAAAAATGAATCGCAAGTTTTACTCATAAATCTTTTTAAGACTAATCACGGAACGGTGTATCGTTTAAAGATTCCTCGAATGGCCTGAAAAGCTGAAATGCTTAGTTTATTTTGGCAAAGAATCGGACACCGTTACGTCTACTCTGATGAAGGACCAGCGGGTCACAGAAGGCGCAGGGTCGAAAAGGATTTTCGAACGAACCACCAGCAGCGGTGGTGGTGGTGGTGGTGGTGGTGGTGGCTGAGGGATGAAACGCAGGCGCCGATGCGATCAATAAATACTCGTTCCTAGTCGATGGCAGAAGATCAGTAGCGTACGGGTCTGCGTCCGGCGAGGGTGGTCGTGTGCATTTCCGTCGGCTAGTGGTCGAACGAAAACAACCGGAACAGAGGTCGACTGCTCCGACGACGGTGTTGGAACGGGCTGAGGCTGCCGAGCAGGCCCTTCGCCCTCCAGCATGCAACCACCACCGAGAAAAGTAAGACGTTAGCCCCCGTATCTTCCTGTTCTTCTTCCTCTCGGGGCGGTGGTCCTCCGAGCGATCATTTTCCAGAGGTCAAAAGTCACCGATCGCTCCTTCGCCTCCCCTTGCCCCCCCGCTGATTCGAACCGCCTCAAGCACATCCTTCATCCAGGAAATGCGACTGGAAAAAAATAGCCTAAGCATCGTACAATGCCATTCTCTTAGCTACGTCTACGTTTACTCGAGATCGATCTTCCTCCCAACGAGAGTTTACCTAAGATCTCACCAAGAGAACCGTAAATTAAACCGTACTGTTTTAATCAAAGTATTAATCAAGTATTAAAACTATTGGTATTCAATTATTCTGAAGAGTATCCTCTCTTCTATTTCTTTGTCCCATGTGCTGCCAAATTACCTTATCGATCAGACATAATTCTGCGGGTAAACGAGTCACCCGCGCATTAGAATCATTATCACTTGAATGTCATATTCGCTGATACAATTGAGACAAATTTCACGTCATTTGATCCTACTACATTTTCATGCGAGCCATATTGCCTTTTTCATCCTTCTTCGCGGATAAAGTCTGATCTTCTTCTCGACTCTCGAGCAAACTATCATCCTGATTGCCTTGAAATCGCATGCTTGCAGTGACAACTTCTCTCGCCCTTCGGAATCTTTTTTACGGAATTTCTGGGGTCCGTTCCTTAAGGGGATCGAGGCCCTGAAGGCACGGTCGAATAACAATCCCTCTGCAGTATCTTCGTATACATAAGCGCATATCGATCTTCGATGCGAGCTTTCACGAAAATGCACTTGAACGGCGCCGGACGATGTAGCGTGTGACACGGATGGAAAATCAATGCGTATGCTCCTCCGCCCGCTACACGGACGTTCGCCAGATTCTCATTTTCGAATTACACCCCGCGATAAGCGGAAAATGGGACACCCGAATTCCGTAGCGGGGCCTGGAAATATGGGTTGAGCGAAAACTCGGCGAAATCCTCGTCGGTCGTTTTAATCCGCGGGATTGCCGATGAGGGCTTGATTTTCGGGCCGGGCAAGGCCGAGGAAATTGCAATCGATGAACGGGGGGTATCGTAGACGGTGGAATTAGTGTGTCGAGGGCGACATGTGCTCTTGGGGGGCGGTATGTCAATGTTTCTGTGTCGTTCTCCGGACAATCGTAGACGTGTAGAGAGTATCGTCAGCTGCACCATCCCCCGTCGTGCAACGATCGGGAGATTCAATCCTGACCCAGTTCCTTCGTCCGAATGCTGGCCGTTACGCGCGTACGCGTCGAAAACCGTCGTCTCGCATTCTTCCTCACTCGGCCGCTCGTTTTTCTTCCTTTTACGTCAGCCAATAGCAATAACGTGCCTACTACTGACCCACTTCCGTCTTCTGTCTAATGCCAGCTCGCTATACCAATGATGTGGCGATAAGGGCTGCCAAGGAAGATCGTTCTTGCAGTCTAGATACCTATCGAACCAATCCATTGCCAGCTTAAAATCAAAATCTCCCATACTCGACCTTCGCTGAATCCTAAAGACTTCAGAAATTATCAGCTACTCCACTACTTCCGGTTTCTTTAACACCGAAGAATTTACCTTCAGTTACTCGTAACGTCAATGGAAGGTCGCGTGTACTTTGGAAAGTTTATGTTCACTTTTGAACTGGACTACAAGAAATTTTCACCGGAAGTTAATAGCTCCTTGAAGTATACCAATGTTAACCAAAGACACATCTTTAAAAAATATGTCTCCTTTTAATGTACCGGAAACGATCAATAAGGTCATTATTATATAGGTGAACGGTTAAAGATGTCCTTGTCCTCTAGTTTACGCTGAATTAATAATAAAAGTACATTATTCTCGTTTGAACTTGTTTACCATTTCAAAACCGTACCCTGACGACGTCAAAAAAATCTATTTCTGAAGACAAGTCCGTCTCAAGTATCAACTTTTATCGAACTTCTTCGAAATTATTTCGTGGGGATGTGAGAATAAAATGTGATTTCTCTGTAGGGAACCTATGCAAAGTTTCTCAAAAATGTACACGCCGAACAAGCAGCGAAATTGCAAGCAAAGAATCAACATGAGTGTGACCTTCTCGAAGACATCCGGTAAGCGTATAACTTATTTAAAAGAGATTAGATAATGCTCTTTTAACTCGTTTATAGATATGCAGAACATGTTATAGGACGCTTGAATTTCTTATTCGCGTCATTGTCGTTTTTCTTTGCTTCAAATAGACTTTATCAATCACTGTTTACATTACCCATGTCTTAGTATCAAAATTTACGAACGTCTTTTGTGATAGGATAATCCTACACTAAATATAACATACTTTCGTAAACAATAACGCTGTGTCGCGATCCCGGACTGTGGAAATTAAAGTGGAATTTTAATGTATACATTACAAATTTTTCCAATTTCAGTAATTTTACAATTAAAAAGTCTGCCATTGAAAAATCATACTCCGAGGTGAGTCGAGTTTATTTTATTTGCGTTGAATTCTATCCAAGCAAATTACAATTAATTTCATGGAATAATTACTTCTAGGCGTTGCTCAAAATATCTTCCGCCTATTTGAACAAAAAGATACCAAATATTCCCGATCTCAAAGTCGACGGAGGAGAAGAAAAATGGTAACCTATCGTAACAATACAGATAAAGTTGCAAAAACATAGATAAGTTGCATGTAATTTCAATAATTGCAGGAATATGTGGAACGTGTGGAGAACCGTGCTGGAGGAAAATGAAAAACTGGCGAGAGCAAGACTGGCGGCAGTCGAAGTTTTCCAACAGCAGATTGCCGATGATGCGAAGAGTTTAAAAATGCATAAGATGCAAGTTTCTAAAAAGGTACTTCATAATCACTCAGCAATATCGATTTTACCAAATCACAACCCTATGTCAAGGGCCTGAATTCACGATTAATGTGCGTAACATGAACGCATAAATATTTTAGGCAATCGACCAATTAATAATAGTACAAAAAGACCTGCAGACCTGCGTCCAGGATGTGGACAAAACGAAAAAACTGTACTTTGACGAGGAACACAGCGCCCACGATGTCCGCGACAAAGCAAAGGACATTGAAGAGAAGTAAATATTTCAATGACCTTCTTCGAAAATATTGTCAAAAATTATACTTACGCGGAACCAAATTTTCTTTAGGCTAAAAAAGAAGAAAGGATCTTTCTTCCAGTCAATTACATCATTACAGAAAAATAGCGCTAAGGTAATCGTCCACATTTTGCGTTCACCGGACTGCCTTTCTAAAAGTTTACCCACCAACAAGGTCCTAATTACGAAAATAATTTCCTTAGGTAAGCTCTAAACGAGACGCTTTGGAGGAAAAATCAACAGGCGCCAGAAATGATTATCTCCTCAGCCTCGCCGCTGCCAATGCCCATCAGAATAGATATTTTGTAGTTGATTTACAAATGACCATGCAGGTAAGTCCTCACGTCAGTTGCAAGCTTTCTCAGAGAGTTTCCCAGATATTGACGGTCAGTATTTTCGTTTCTCAGTATTTAGAGCAAGGCGTTTATGACAAAGTAGCAGAATACTTGACGCTTATGGGTCGCACCGAGCTTCTCACATGCCTTGCTACGCAAAATAGCTTTGGAAAAATACGCGATCAAGCTCAGCAGGTGACTTTCTAATCAACATTTTATTTCAGTAAAGCAACTAACTTAAGGACTAAGAAAATCCTCTTTCAGCTTACTAGGGAATACAATATACAATGTTGCTGTTTATATTATCCAGTCTTGAAGCAACATATACAGTACGAGTTTGAGCCCTGCGATAATGATCCGATAGACAGGTTTGTAGAAGAAGTAAATACGGTACAATCCTAGAACTGTTTGGTGCTAAGGGTTCCTCTGCTTTTAGGATAACTGCAGATCATGCCGCGGCGACTACATTAGGAAAAGAAGCTCGTCGCTGGTCGACGAGAATTGCTCGTGAGGTAGCCAATATAAGGGAAAGTAACCGAAAATTACAAACCCTTTTGCAGCTGAAGGAATCTGGACAAAAGGTAAAATTCGCTGTAAATTTCATATCGCACCTCTGATTATTCACGACGTTTGATTTTACCTTTAGACCGATCCTAACGATCCAAATGGCCCTGATTTGGACACAAAGATCGATGATCTCAAACAAACAATTCGCCGTGCGGAGGTAAGTTCACTCGAATTGAAAGTCAGTCGAGTTAATTATTACAGGGTCTTAATTTGTCATTTGTTTCACGTTAGACGGCAAAAATGAAAGCGGAAGCTCGAATAGAATGCCTACGAAACGGAGGAGGTATGTTGTGGAAAGTTTCAAGTTTTCTTGACACGTGTCAGTGAATTATTTCTTCGATGATTCTTGTTTCACAGTGAACGTCGACGAATGGCTTCAGGAAGCAGAAACTTTGAGCGTTCAGGACATGCCACGATCAGCCAGCTCTCTGTCCGTCAGAACAGATGCCTCAGGCACAGCGGTAATCCTTCATTACTCCTTAATTATCCTGAATGATTACCTAATTGATTGATCATCGCCCCAACGCAAAACAATTTGTACAATAATTAAAGAACAAAATAGAGCAAAGGGTGTGCTTGCCTCTTTTACTTGGCTTTTCACGAATAGGTATTTGAAATTTCTTGCTCGTAGGAACACCCATCCTCAGATTCGTTCTACGACAGCGATGGCGATGGCGGAAGTGATTTGACAACTGTCGAGAGACCAGGAAGCGGACGTAATGCACCAAAAGATGAAGAAGAAACCGAAGAAAGACAGAGGCACGACAGTGCGGAAGTCGATGGTACGTTCGTAAGAGCGTTTCAACAAACTCAAATTGTCAACGGTGGTATGTAATTACAAGCTGTCCACATAATTTTTCTTCAGCTCTGCTAGAACAAGAGAAACAACGAATAGAACAACTTACTGCCGGCTGGGACGATCCGACATCAGTGGATTGGGACAACGAAGAGAAGGACGAAGATTTTGATCCAAGACAAGAATCAACCGAAACCGCAGCTCCACCTCAGCAGATCTACAAATGCACAGCTCTCTATTCATACACGGTAGACTTTCAAATGATATAAACGCAATTCATACGTGTGCGTGTATGGAACAGAATTTTGAATCTTGCGGTTGCCCGTTAGGCCCAAAACCCTGATGAATTGTCCATCGTGGAAAGCGAACAACTGGAGGTCGTGGGCGAGGGCGACGGGGACGGTTGGTTGAGGGCGCGAAATTACCGCGGAGAGGAAGGATTCGTTCCTCAGAACTATCTCGACGTAGAGCGAGAACCGGAGCCTATGACTGGTCTTTCCTCGCACGGACCGGAATTAGTTCAACAGATTTCCTTCTCCTCCGTGGACTACACGGTCGACGATCATGACGCGGTCGATCCTGACGCCAATCTCCAGCCAGAACCACCGGGAACGATAGTACAAAACCACATAGGAGGTAAGATTCATTCCCCCATTCTTCAATAGTTAGCAATCGATAACCAACCACCCCGTAATCAGCAATTAAGGACATTAATTTACGAACGTATCGTTACTATTCCAGAAGTGGAACAGTACTGCATCGCCCTGTACGATTACGACGCTACTTGTGACGAAGAACTTAGCTTCCTGGAGGGCGATATTTTGAAGATACTAAAGAAGGAACCCCACGATGTGGATGATGGATGGTGGGAAGGAGAATTGCGCGGGCAGAAGGGATTATTCCCTTCTCTCGTGGTGGAACCCTGTGGACCGGATGGAGCCCCCATGACTCCTCAAGTAACACGAAAATCATCTTCTATAAGGCAAAATTATTCTCTCGGATAGCTCAATACCCACGAAACAATTCTTTTGTTTTAGGACAACGTTACTCCGCCAAGTTCCGCACCGCCTGTCTTTACTCCGCCGCAAATTCCGGAAGATTTGTTGGCAGAAGACTTAGCACAATCACTTATAAACGGTACATAGATAGAACCATTATAAATACATAATATGAACGCAAAGTATTTACTGTCTCCCACGCCTTCGCAGAAGCGCAATTACAAGAAAAACTCTCTAATGTTGAGCAACAAGACGATTTTGTAATAAATTTACCAAAGAATCAGAAGAATCAATACGGATCGCAGTTTGGAGATGAAAATCCCGAAGCACCAGGCATAGTTGGTAAGTACGGTATTTTACTGACTCTTGGATAAGTAAAATGCAAATTATACACGTGTAAAATACAACTAATCCCTTTAATAATACACTTAATCCATGAAATTAATTCGAAAATCGCTGCACAGTCGTGGAAGTTTCGGGTGAATCTGATAAGGTAAATTGACGTTTGAGGTTTCAAAGTATCATTAATAAATTCACCTTTATCGTCAATATGGATTTCTACGATCTTCAGGAGACTTTCTTTACCACACAGCAGTGAATTTATTATTGGTTATTTTTCCTGTAGATTTTCTGAATAGTATGGCAAGTGTGACGTGACTGAATATCGTATGGAAGTGTTTAAAATGAATGTTTTCGTTTCCAGAAAGAAGAATCGGAAGGTGAGAAGCCGTCGCTGGATCTGTCGAAATTCGGCGAAAAAGAACAAACCGATGACTTCGGCCTAGGTGTCGCACAGATAGTTATTACAGCTGCAACTCCCATGGAGGAAGTGGACCATCCTTTCCCAGGCATGGACGAAGCTGGGGACGATACCGTTAAGTCTACCGAAAGCTCTGAGGCAGCGGAGGAAGCCGGAAGCAGTGCTACAGACGTAAATGAGAGCGATTGTAAAGAAACGACGGTCATTATGGACGAAAGAGAAGAGCAGGAAGCCACCGAGGCACCGGAAATAGAAACAGAAGAAAAATCCGTGGTTGACGATCTCCCGACGGACTCTGCACCGTTTCCGGTGAGCAGCAGTTCCGGTAGCGACGCGGACTCGACCGGCCCGAGTACGGCGGAAAATTCGCAGTCTATGTCCTGCCGTGGTCCAAAAAACGAGGTCACTGAACCGGATATGCCCGACATTATACCAGAGAAGATGGTCGTTGGCGGGCGGGCTAGTATTCCCGACGAACTCCAACCCGACCAGCTAGAGAAATTGCAGAATCTCAAGGAATCGAATGCCTAGGATTGACTAGACCTCGGAAACGAGGATACTGACTATCCTGCCTTATCGAATAAACTGGCTCTTCCGGTGAATCATCCGAACAAGTTCCAGTGCCTCCTGGAATTCTGGAAATCTCCCGAGGTCATTGGGAAAAAAGACTAATTTCCAGCTGCTCGTACGGGCACGCAGTCACATCGTTAACGTGAAAATACGCGGGGGATTTTTATCTTAATACACACCATGTACACACAACCTTTTTGCTAGACGAATATCTCTAGTGAAATATTTCGCAATTCGGGGGATAAAGAATGTTGCGACTTTTGCAACGTATTTACAAACAAGCGTCAATGTACAGTCGTAAGGTAATAAAGAGAATTGTCGATACCTGTGTTAGGGGAAACTCTCGTTATCGATTGTTTCTTGTAAAGTTTAAGAGGAATTACAATGGTGTTGCATGTAAAAAACTGTTTTATTTAACGTTTCTGTTTTCAATCATAATCTCTCACGTGGCGATCATAAAAAAGTAAGAAATAATTCAATAGCGCTTTTTCAAAATAAACCTTCCTTTCATCTGTATGAGGACATCTGACGTTAAAGGTATTAATAAACATTAGAAAAAATGTTTCATTGTAACAACAAAATACTTTTTCTTTATGCAAACCGCAAAAATGGCCAAGGTTATATACAAATATATCACTTTTAACCAGTTTTTGCCAGAAAAAGGATTTTCGCGTATAGCTGAGGAAATGCATTTTGTTGTTCCTTTTGATCACAACAACTTCAACGAAACATTATTTGTAACACGTCCTCCATAAGAATTTAAGGCTGCATTCTCAGGGCACCGTCGAGCCTGATGACTTCACCGTTGAGGAGAGGATTCTCCACGATTTGTTGAGCGAGTTGGGCATACTCATCAGGCTTGCCCAATCTCTGCGGGAACGGGACAGATTTGGCAAGGAAAGTACGAACTTTGTCGGGCAGAGATTGCAGCATCGGTGTATCGAACAATCCAGGTGCAATAGTTACAACGCGAATGCCCTGAGACGAAAGGTCACGGGCTAATGGCAAAGTCATGCCAACGACCGCAGCTTTACTCGCGGAATAAGCAGCCTGACCCATCTGGCCGTCGAAGGCGGCAACGCTTGCGGTATTTATCACCACACCACGTTGACCATCCTCATTAGGTGTATTCTTATTCATTAAACCAACAGCCAAGCGGATAACATTGAACGTACCGGTGGTGTTCACGGTTAGCACCTTGGCAAAATCTTCGAGTACATGAGGCTTATTTTTGTTGAAGTTGTATACTTTGTACGCGACAGCGATTCCGGCCGCATTCACAACAACGTCCAACTTTCCAAACTTCTCTTCTGTTACTTTCAAGGCCTCAGTAACTTGTTCCTCTGATGTTACCTACAAAGGTCAATTTGTCAAACTTTGTCCACTATTAAAACTATACAACAATGACAATGGACTGTTTTGCTGTATAATTGAGTGTAACATATTGTTCAGTGACATCTATCAGTTGATTTGCTTACATCCATTGGTACAAATATAGCAGAATCCTTCAACTCGTCTGCGATACGTGATCCATGTGATCCTGGCAAGTCCGCAATAACAACCTTTGCTCCTTGCTTAACAAATCTTTCCACCGTTCCACGTCCAAGCCCTGAAGCTCCACCAGTTACTAAAGCTACTACGTTCTATAACATTTTTATAATCAACATAAATTTTTACTTTTATGTTCTATAAGTCTTAATTATTCATTGTTACTTCAAATAATTGTCTGCATATAACATGTTAGAAAATTATCAAAATATGTGGATATTTAATTCAAGCTGTAAACACGTGCAATTCTTAATTCAGTGATTTATAACTTAAAGCGCACGTAAGTTCGTATTATTTATGTGAAATAGAACATTTGTACAGTAAATAAAAGTTTGTAGGACATCGGTTACAGTTTTGACCAGTCATGATGACCGACAATTTAAACCACCTTCAACAATTAAAACAATTTTCTTGAATCGAACAACATAAACATGAACACGAGAAACATACCTTCAACATTTTCAGATGAAAATCGAGTAATTTCGAATTACAAAGTTCACAAGCTGGGAGATGATTCCAAGAGTTTCGCCGAAAGACCTTTAAGAGCTTGAGTCGCGAATTTTTATAGAATGCGAATGTGGCAAAGTAATATATCGAGATGGACGGATGGACATTGACCCAAGCCTATTTACCCGGCATATCTGCTGGCCACATGCTGTCTCTGAGCCAATAAGAAATCAGTTCGTACAGTAAACGCCATTAAATGTGTCTCTGAATTTTACTAAAAAGTCGTGCTTCACAAAAGAAATGTATAATAAGGACGGATTTTACATATTTCAACGTTTGGTTATTGTGGAACCAAACGTAATAAAAACGATGAAATAATGTCTTAGTTTTCCACAATGAAATCTGACAATTTTTATGACATCTACTGTATTATTTAAATAATATGTTTAGCCGACCAATATGTAGATATATGCACAAATGTACGTTTAAAAGGGTATTTGTGGCTCTCATTATTAACAATACATGCACATGTTTTTAAAGATACGGTATATGTTATCCTACATGTCCAAGGTTTATTACGTAGCGCTTCGCACAGTAACTTCGAAATATTTGTAATTTATAACACTAAGAATCAGTTGGTCAATTACTGTACATAATTTAGTAATAAATGCTGTACAATATTATATACATGTTCTTTACATTATGGTACTTTTTATTGGCATTTTGCGATAAATTTTGCAGACAAAAAGTGCAAAAATTTGATTTATTATACACTGTATTTCATTGAAGAAAAAATAATATTTACTATTAATATAAAGTTATAAAGATGTATCATGCAGCATTATACATTGTAAGTTATGAATTACAAAACAAAATTTGTTTACAGCTTTATACTAATGCACTACATCATTATACCTACTTACAAATATATTTCATAACATTTATTAAAGTCATATGAAAACAGGATGGTATAACTAATTGCCAAAAATATCCTAATTAGCTTCAAATATTTACATCAAACAATATTAGAAAACATGTTTTATAATTCCTTTAATCTCTACTTTATTGATAAGCTTTCAAATGCAGAGTCATCATCTTCTGTACTTTGTTCTAACTTCTGTAGATCGGTGACCTCGGATAATTTGTGTCGGGCAATGATTGTGCCAACGGGTTTAATGTTAACAGTCTTATACGATGCATTTTTCTTTCCTTTATGGAAAACACACGTTACAGCGTCTGTATTCGTGTGCAAGATTTTAAGTTTCTGATTTCCAAGCTTTAATTTGTTGCTCTTTAAAACCATCCGTTGATTTTTCAAGCTACACAGGTCCACTGTGTTTGGAATATTTAGTATGAAAACTTCTTCATCTTCATCCATGTCCTTTAAGGTGAAGGATGGCGCTATTTCATATACAGACAGTTCTTCCTCTGTAATTAAATTATCCAAAGTACAAGGCCGTTTGTAAGATTTAATCTTCCGCTTTGTCGCGACATTTGAGTCTTCGTGCACGGATTGTTTGTCGATTGAATCACAATTATTTTCAACAGTTTTCTGAGATGTTGGGCTTAATACACGTTTCAACGAGTCTATTTCAGGTACCCTATCGGTTAAGTTACTTTCCACGTCCTCTCGTAATTTCTGCTCTTCATCATCACTGACTGAGGACTCTTCTACTTTCTTATGTCTTTTCAATGACAAAATAGATGTTTTTGTATGTTCTTTAGTATCCTCTTTCAAATCTTCTTTCGATTCTGTAGAACGCAAACTATCACTCATTTCGTCATCATCATCATCTTTCTTTGTATTAAAGTTCTTCTGTTTGTGGATTTGAGAAGTCTCATGTTCACATTGTACCTCCTCTTTCATTTCAACTTTACAGTTGGCATGTGTTACAGGTCCATCTATTTGGATCGGCTTAGAAAGGCGGCTTTTTTGCAAATGCTCTTCGTCGTCACTCGAACTATCACTGCCAGTAATCAAATTTAATCTTTTCAGCTGTTGCAAACGTCGAACAGCTCTGGGAGACATATTACCACCAACATTATCATCGCTATCTTCGTCCACTTCCTGGCTTCTGAATAATTCGTTTGTTCTAAAAACATGAACCGGGAAAGGTCGGACAGTACGATTTTCAGGTTCCTGTTTCTCCTCATCTTTTTTACTAGAGTTATTTATGTTTACATTTTCTTCTCTTTGCGTATGCTGGTCATTTGGATATGAATTAATTTCACTGTCCGTTTCATTATCTATTTCATGATCTTCCTTTATCCTTAATGTCTCGTCGAAATTATATGATTCTTCATGAACAGCATCAGAATCACTGTCATTATTGAGTTTAGAAATATCTGTTTCTTTATCATGTACGCAAATTGTCGAGTCATGAGAATCATGTGTTGTACCATTTAATGCCTTTTCAGTATCTTCACTCTTTTCAGTGTGCTCATTGATCTGATCTTTGGCAATGATTTTATATTTTTGGTTGACAACTTCTGTACGCATTACTTTTGGTGGCATTTTCTTTTTACGTACTTCGTCCGTATTCTTCATTTTAGAGGGACTATCATTTTCTTCATTCATTTCTGCATCCTGTGATTTATTAATTACTTCTTCACCATGCTCTTTTTGCGATACCATACTGTCTAATGCATCACAAGTTTCTGGTGTTAACGTACTATCCGAAGTGTTGCTGTTTTCTTTAATCATTGTGGTCCTCTCCTCTATTTGTTCTATAATTTCTTTTGGTACTTTATCAAATTCATTTTGGTCAACATCAACATTATCTCTTCTGACTGTACCAAGCACATCTTCATCCATTTCATTGATTGTATTTTCAGCTTCTGCATGATCCAATATGCTTTTTTCATCATGTGAAACAGATTCTTCATTTTCCAGAATGGTTGCTGATTCTTCTTCTGCATTTCTACATGTTAGAACTTTATTTTTTATGATTGTGGCTTTATTTTCATTTTGCCAGGGCTTTTCAAGTTTCTCTTTTGATGGTGTTATATTTGCTTTATGACTTTTGCCCTTTTTAATAGGAGTCGAATGCTGTTCTTCCTTCTCAATAATGAAATCAAGTATTATTTGTTCATTTACATTTGCTGACTCTCCACTTGTATCATCTGTTTTACAGGCTTTTTTAATACTCATATATTGGCAATTAGGGGATTTAATAAGATCACCATTTTGCATTTGTGTTTGGCTTGGGATAGTTTCTGCATTATTTTTACCTTCTCTAGAAGACTCTTCCTGAGAATCTTCATCAATACCTGAATCTTTTGGTTGATGCACAATGTACTTTGAAGGAGATATTGTTTGTGAAGGAACTGATATTTTTGCTGTGGCAATATTTTTAAGTGGAGTACTTTGTCCCAAGAAACTGTTACTCTCATGCCATGGATAATTCCAATTTGAATTAAAATCATCACTGATATCTTCTTCCTGCTCTGTTTTATACACCTGAGTAGAAGTTGTGGAATCTACACTTTCCAGCTCAGATGTAAGATTCCTTTTAATATATTTGACTAATTTCTGTTTTTTCCTAATCGGACCTTCTTCTGTGTTATTACCCAAGGGATCTAATTGATCTTTTTCTGATTTATCCAGACTGTCATTATCAGTCATGGTAGATTCTTCTTCCATGCTGGCAGTAGATGTAGTTGGCTCACGGTTAGAATAATTCAGGTCCCTTTGTGAAGTTGTATGTCGCTTTCGGGAAACACTTCGCCAGCCTACATCAATGTCTGTAACAACCTTTTCCTTTGTTTTTTTCTTCCGTTGCCGACTAGATTCTTTAATTTTTCTTTTCTTATGTTTCTCTGGAGTTCGTGTGTCATCATATTCGTCTTCCCATGAAATCTGCCATAATCTGTCTGAAGATGTTGACATATAATGCTTAAGGGATTCTTCAGATTTATATAACATAGCATATTCATTGTCACTCATGACTTCATCTTCTGTTTCATCATTGTCAGTGCAGTCCCTAAGAACTGAGGTTTTTATGGAAACATACTGGCTGTAACTTTTTATATTAGACATCTTTGCAAACTTTTTATTCAGTATTTTTGTCCTCTTTTGTAATTTTCGTGGAACCAATTTGTGGATCAAAGAAGAATCAACCATTCTGTCCTTAACAGTATTGTCTACTCTCACCCAGGTAAATTCCTCATCAGAGTCAAACTCCATGATGAATTTTGTATAGTTTCCTAAAAACAAATTTGTATTATTTAATATGACGCACAGGACAAACATATACTGCTTAGCCTATAATTTGCAGAACACAAAATACCTTATGTATCATAAAATAACAAACAATACACGTAGTTAAACTTGTTGATAAAATCAAATTGTATATATTGCATTAAAAGATACTATCAAACATTGTAAAACAATACGTAATATACAATGTATTCAAAGTAACAAGATTGTCTAAGAATTGTATGAAATATGTAATAATATTAATGGATAGAATTACTAATTACCTTTAACAACACGAAACAGCACAATGTACAGTTTAACTGTGGTTCACAAACTGAAATCAAGCGAAGTAACTAAATACACGTGTGACATAGCGCTGCACGCTCACGTTGTTATGAAGCTTGTACTGAAATAGAGGAGGTTATACTCATTGCTAGTATTGAGCAATGGCGACACAGTGTTATATAGAAGCCTGTGAATGGCGAACAACAAGAGGTTAGAAAATATCTCACATCAGATAAGATCTTATTCTGAAACGTAGCGTTAAAGTTCAGCTGTAAATCTTTGCCACAGTGTTTTATACCAATTAAGAAGAAAATGGCATACATATTCTAAGCATTATACGAGTAAATTAATTGTCATTCCAATCATCATTTCAAATTTACCTCGCAAATTTTTAATCGAATACAATCGAAGTGCGGGGAAAATTGCGGACTTTTTAAAACAGAGAATATAACAAATAGTGCAGAACCTCAGAATGATTCCTCAGAGGACTAAAAAAAGATTAGTAAAAAGATCTGTTCCTGTACAATTCTTAAAAGTTAGTAAGTATTATGTACTACTTGTTGTATTGTTATTTAATATATCGGTTTCTATTGCACCACGTGCTTTTTAATGTAATGCGCATGCGTGAGCTATATTTTAATACGCCCCGTGATATTTTTTCAGTCACATGAAATTTCCTTCTTTGTCTACGTCTCTGATTATATTACGATGGTTCTATTGCAAGTAAATACGAACGGTATTATCGTTGCTGCACTGTAATCGAATATGTGGGAAAAAAGATGTATAACATTTTTTGACAAGATTTGTCTAACATGCCTAACGTTTCTTATTGAGTTTTTTCGTTTGAATACTGTAAAAAAAATTCCATTTTGATCCTTTTGTTAAGAAGTGTTGACGGTTCTAATGACGCGGTCGCGATCGTTTCGCCTAAAACTTCATAAGTCCATTCTTCCAGGTGGCTCTGCTGCATCAAACATAGCTGCGAATAAATACTGATCGTCTGGTAAATTAAGATCGGTGCATTAAACTACCGTTCTGTGATAGAACGATGCAACGTGATACGCAATTTTTTGTAATTGGGGCTTATGACGTCGTTTTATTAACGATAACTGTAAAATAACGAAGAATGCTTACAAAATAAAAATGCTAACTATGTTTATGCGCACAACTACGCCTGCGCTTAGTTACAACCGTCATGTAGGAAGAGTTCTCGTACCGTTGATTCTTCTTTTTTCTGATCAAAAAAGAGTACTATTGTAAAACGGATATTTCATTGTTATTGGCATACCGTAAATACAACTTAATAAAATGACACAGGCGGTTCACAGTTGTATACGTATATACAAGTCGAGTTTCCAACAAAATATTGAAGATTGTTTCGAAGTCTTTTTATTAGAGTCAGAAGGTCCCGGGAGCCCTTGTTGTGACAGGCGATGAAATTCTCCTTCTAATTGTAAGGTTTAGACTTAAACTAGAATGGCCTGAGATCAAGGTGTGTCTAATGATGTCCGATGTCAAAAAAGAAATCTATGGATAAAAGGGAATTAGCAATAAATCAGTAGTTTAAATAGGCATAGGTTTAAATAGGCATAGGTAAAACAGGCCGTAATAAAAATTATATTGAGATTAAGATTTAAGATGCGCGCTGCAGGTCAGACAGAACGTCTTCGGATTACGTAGATAACGGTGGGTATCCAACAATAGTAGTATGATGTATTATGTGGGCAGTACATAGGCTAATATTATTATAATAATAATTTTATTGACTATAACATTACAATAAGATTTACATTGATATTAAACATTGTATATTATCATTAAAAGATACTCAAGTGTTATGCAGTTCATACTCAACTCACTCGTGACCTGTAGGAGTGGGTCACTCTTTGCCAAAAATAACTAATTATAAGACACCCCAAGTGATTAATATCTGTTAACGTATATAAATGAATGATGGTCTTTCTGAATATCACCTTCTGCGTATATGAGCAACAAAGAATAAGCGAATATTAGTGAAAATTTATCGACATTGTATGAGGAAAATACATGCCCTCGTTGGAACATGAATGAATTATGCCTTTACCTTAGGTTTGTCTGGTGGATAGTTTTGTATTTCAGATTGACTGAAATGTTCTTAACATGTTACAACCAGTTAAAATTGTTTACACATTGAATTAGCAGGTAAATTTGTGAAATATGCAGGTGAGCTCCGTACCGGGAGTAGGAACTGTGGCGATGCATCGGACGTGCAAGTACAGCTGAGTCTCTCTCCATGGTCCGCGCTCCGGCATAGTACCCGCCATTTCTCGTGGCATCTTTTACCGCGCAATTGCAACGTGAAAGTATTATCTGGAAATTTGCAACTGTGCTATTTCAAGCGAACATTGTTCAATATCTCTAATATTCTTCGAGATGGCTGATAAAGTAACATCTCCCGTGGTAGTGATGGGCATCCCTGGGCCCCAGTTAACTCCTCCGAAGAAAGTTTCAAAGACAAAGAAACCGCGAGCTAAGTCAACGCATCCACGTACAGCAGAGATGGTAAATTCCGCGATAGCCATTTTGAAGGAAAGAGGCGGATCATCCCTTCAAGCGATCAAGAAGTACATCGCCAATACGTACAAAGTTGACCCGGAGAAGCACGCACCTTTCATCAAGAAGTATTTGAAGGCGGCCGTAGTCTCCGGCAGTTTGGTGCAAACCAAGGGAAAAGGAGCTGCTGGATCATTCAAGTTGTCGGTCAAGACCGAAGGTGCAAAGACGAAAATCATCAATAAACCTACTACTGGCTCGAAGAAGGTAGTAGTGAAAACACCATCACCGGCGAAGAAAGTCGCTGCGACTAAACCTGCGCCGAAAAAAGCACCAACTGCTGAAAAGCGAAATGTAGCTAAGAAACCAACAGCGAAACCATCAAAAGCAAAAACTACAAAACCGAAATCTGTTGCTGCTCCCCCGAAGAAGGCCCAGCCGAAAAAACGCCCAACGGTTACGAAGGTCAAGAAACCTGTCCCAAAGAAAGTTACTTCTCTAAAAAGGAAGTAAATTACCACTGCTTCTTTCACGAAGTTATTCTCCAACGGCCCTTTTTAGGGCCATCCAATCATTTTAACGTTTGGAATAATTCACTTGTGACAACGTATACACTAGTGATAAATATTAAAATATCCTGTTCAAATAAATATAAAAGCATAAAATAAAAAGATATGCGCGTTACAGTAAATTCGGTTGAGATATACGCGTTCGGTAATTATGATTGGTCGCTCTTGATTTAGAGAGGAAAACTACCACCGGAGTATATGAGTAATGACAGATCAGTACAGAACGTATTATGTATTGAGTCGATTTCACGTTAGAAACTCAGAAAACCCGATTTCACGTCATTCGTTTCTGTGACGTTGAGAAAAACAAAGTTGGCTAAAAACAATGGCAATTAAGGCATCGAGGGTTAAACCCAACATTGCCTAAAAAATTCATCCACTTACAGTTCAATAAAACACCTCCAAATCTGATAATTACCCCCCTAACATTCCTACTGGCTCGACTAATCCTACTCTTATGGAAATCCCAGATTCGCTTATTTTTGAGACGCCAATTTTTGGAAATGATAACGGTGCCATGGAAACCGAAATACTTAACGTGGAAACCGATAAAGTAACATCACCCGTGGTAGCGGTAGGCATCCTTGGGCTACAGTTAACTCCTCCGAAGAAAGTTTCGAAGACAAAAGATACTGCGAGCTAAGTCAACGCACCCTCGCACAGCAGAGATGGTAAATTCTGCAATAGCGATTTTGAAGGAAAAAGGCGGATAGTCCCTTCAAACGATCAAGAAGTACATCACCAATACGTACAAAGTTGAAACGGAGAAGCACGCACTCTTTTCGGGGCCACCAAATCATTTCAACGTTTAGACATTAAGACATGACATGGAATATTTAGAACCATTGTATGTTATATGACTATGTTAATATGGCTCGATGTCCACGGCGCAATTATTCGTTCTGTTTTACATGTTTATTTGACAAAATTAAAGAAGGTCGTCATTGAAGATTGTTAATAACGGTGGGTCGCTAATTAAATGTTTGTAAACTATGCTTCAGAGACATAACTTATAATAACGTATACACGAGTGATAAACATTAAAATATCCTGTTCAAATAAATTCGGACAGGCTAAAACATGGGTTAATGCGTCGGCGATTCTGATTGGTCGCTGTCGACGTGGAGAGGGAAACGTTTGCCACCGGACTATATAACGGCAGCTACAGTGCAGAACGTATCATTTGCTGTTAGTTCATCGTAGCTAGTTGACGTACGGTTCGGCTGAAAAATGACTGGTCGTGGAAAGGGAGGAAAAGGATTGGGAAAGGGAGGAGCAAAGCGGCATCGCAAAGTTTTGCGTGATAACATCCAGGGCATCACTAAACCCGCTATCCGTCGTTTAGCACGGCGTGGCGGAGTAAAGCGTATCTCAGGTCTCATATACGAAGAGACTCGTGGTGTGCTTAAGGTGTTTCTAGAAAACGTCATTCGTGACGCTGTCACATACACCGAGCACGCCAAAAGAAAGACCGTTACTGCTATGGATGTAGTCTACGCTCTGAAACGCCAAGGTCGTACATTGTACGGTTTTGGAGGTTAAGATCACCTCGAGTTTCCCAACATTTCGAAAATCGGCCCTTCTCAGGGCCACCACATGTATTAAAACAAGGACATTTCTCGTACAAACATTTCATGCTGGACATAAATAACCATAAAACAATTTAATAAATATGAACCATTTACAAGTATAATGTGATGTCAGAATTTATTACTCCAATAAAAATAATCGCATTATTTTTATTTTTTTAACCATATTAATTTTAGTACTGGGTATTCTCCGAAATGTATGCATTTTTCGTATAATGATTATGCGCATTTAACCGTTTATATTTTCTTAATACGAAACAGTCATGTAGCTGACGACAAGATTCAACTTATTTTATGACTAACAGTACATTGCGTAAATTCAGACCATCTTGTACCAGAGATTATTTTAACCAACATTTCATTATATTACACATTTAGGTTAAGTGTCAAAATTGTGTCATATTATTACATGCATCTTGAAGCTACCGATGCAATTAGTTTTTAAGATAAAAACAATCTTTAAATCCTGTGGCAGATAAAAAGTACACATTTCTTTAAATGAACCTTTTTCTTTTTTCAATCTGATTCATGTACAATTAAAATACACATAACTTAGAAAAATGTTAACTCCATTTACTACTTACTCACGACTGCATACGCCCATAACACATATATACATGAAATTAATTAAGTGAAAACAATTTTGATTCTAAATCTAACAATAAGTGGCCCACGGAAGATTAAATGGATTTATGGCCAACTACAGTACAGAAGAGCATCGTACTATAACATTTATTAGCACATAGTATTTCACTTATGGAAAAACTTCTAACGATTTTATTACTTATTACATCTTGTAATAAGGTAATATTTTTATTTTGTTTTAAGCGGACTTCGTAGGTTACTTGTAACTATCCTTACAGTTTTCTCGGTAATGCCGTTTTCGTGTAATAATATTTTGATCAAGTGATCTGATTATATAATGAAGGAACTAAACTGCATGGACTGTAGTATATGAAATATTTATAAACAAATTTCAAGCAGATAGATGATTTTAAAATTTTATTTTCTTAGGACAATGTGAAATAGTGTAAAGCTTCACGTATTCCCTCTTCCAATGGTCTTCTCAAAGTATACTAATACCGACTATTTTATACATTGGTCAGGTAGATTTATTTATAAATTATTAAACTTTATCAGCAAGTATCTTTGTTCAGCATATATTGTCGAAATTTCAGACAGAAATAGAAAAAATTTTATCGACTTATTGAATGATGAGAAGAGACAAAGATAACCGGATGCGCTTAAAGCGAAAGTGAACGCACTGAGCGAATTATCCATAGATAAACAATAATAAATAATAATTTTGTCGAAAGGGTGGCGTTTAGCATGAAAAACATTGATTTTTCACATAAAACTTTTTATCATTTAAGGAGTAAGAATTAATTACGTCTGAATCTTCAACTGCGTTATTCACAGTCTGCTGCAACCGGGCGACGAACTATGAGCTCTAAACATCGCTTTATAAAACGTAAAAAACAAGAATATATGCGTTCGTCAAGGTTATCGCCGGGTAGCATGAATCATTCTGACTGCATTAATAAAAGAAAAAGCGAAAATATTGTTTTGTTTAAGAAATTTCAAGTGATTTTAGTGGAGGGGTGTCCTAACTATAGATATGCACGGGTTTCGACGCTTAATGTTTTTATGCAATAAAAGTCAACGCTGCTTGTCGAAAGGACATTTAAGTACAAGCTGGACTATCCTTGCACAAATTCCAGGCATCGAATCGACCGAATATCGCGACGAAGTGATCGAAAATAGGAAAAATGTGACGATAACGGTACCGCGTTGTTCAACTATCGTCGAATCGCAGACGTGCAAGAGCGGTGGGGTCTCTCTCCATGGTCCGTACTCTGGCTGCTATTCCGCGCTCCTAGCGGGTAACTTTGATTTCACGTTGAGCTACAAGCAGATTTCGTACTATTCCGCACAGCGCTCGTATTGTTGCCAGTTGTAACACAGCTAAAAGGAAGGACTACCGGAAAAGTATATATAACACTTCAACCTTTCGTCAATTAGGGCCATTAGGAAATTTTAGATACTTATAGGAAGTTCCAAAAGTATGAATTTCCATGTGCTATCGATTCTCGATTTTTCGATTTTCTCGTAAATAATTGAAGTCCATGAGAGTAGTAGAACGTAGCATCATTTAGCATATTTTTATAAACTTAAAGAGCAGTAAAGAAAGATGGCATAGTGTTAGCGAGAAAAATAGCGCGTATATCAGTCAAGGTAGTTGAATGAGAGTTATCTTATATATGTGTATTTGAATTTTTCAGCTTAGAATCATTGCGAAGAAAAAGATGGCCGACAAGACAGCATCTTCCCCGGTCGTGATGAACGCGTCTGGGACGAACAGTCCCAGCGCTCAGACGGCTTCGACGAAGAAAGCGGCTGCCCCAAAATCGAAGAAGCCACGCGCCAAGCCGACTCATCCTAGGACTTCGGACATGGTGAACGCAGCCATTAAGACCCTGAAGGAACGTGGCGGTTCGTCTCTTCAGGCGATCAAGAAGTACATGGCCAGTACGTACAAGCTCGATGCTGAGAAGCACGCGCCGTTCATCAAGAAGTACTTGAAGGTGGCGGTGGCTTCCGGTACGCTGGTACAGACGAAAGGCAAGGGCGCCGCTGGGTCCTTCAGACTGGCATCGGCCAAGGCGGAAGCGTCGAAGCCCAAAGCTCAGCAGGCCAAACCCGCTGCACCGAAGAAGGCGGCAGTTGCCAAGAAACCAGCCGCCCCGAAGAAAGCCGCCGTGAAGAAGGCACCGGCGAAGAAACCAGCGGCTGCAGCCGTTGGCGAGAAGAAAAAGGCCTCGAAGGGTCCGGCTGCGAAGCCGCCCAAAGCCAAGACTACCGCGGCCAAAGCAAAGCCAGCGGCCAAAGCGCCGGCCAAGAAAGCCCAACCGAAGAAACCTGCACCCACGAAGGCCAAGAAACCCGCCGCGAAAAAGGCGGCTCCGAAGAAGAAGTGAAACACTGCGTCGCAGCCATTCTCAGGATAAGAACTCACAATCGGCCCTTTTTAGGGCCATCAAATCGTCCTCGCATAGGTCAATTCGCACTGTCGCACACAAAATCATTGATAGAATATTCAAGATTATAACGTTTTCCTGTCCCTCCTGTGCCCCCCTCTTCTTTCGGCAGGGATGAAATTTTCCAGTCTCCAGGTTCTTCGTATTTGAATGACTGGTGGGACCCCCCTTTGCAGCTGCTGCAACCTCTAGCTCTTTATGCTTTGGGGAAGTTGAATGGATCCTTTCGAAGGACACATGCACTTAACGTCGCACGACTTTTTTTCGTACGAACGGAATATGCTACATGATTATATCTCACGGCAGAAAGAAGTCTAACATTACTTTTAGTTATTTATAACGTGCACAGAAAATGAGGACCTTAATAGCAGATTGCATTGGTCCAAAATAATGATATGTGACATACTTTTTTAGGGGAAAAATAGGACTGGGTTGTACTTCAATATTATCATTTTATAGGTACACGAGTATAATGTTTATGGAATAACAAGAGGTCATTCAACTAGAAAGTTACGTGAAGTTGCAGACCTTGGAGAAATCTATGTCGTTATAAAAATTCTTTGAAAATATTTACTCCGCAAGGTAATCAATAATTATGATTACTAATTATGCACGTTGCAAAAATCGGTCACGTTTTTTGCCGGTCGTCAAGATTATTATTCTCAGAAATGAGCGTTTTGGAAAAACAAGCTTTATAATGACGTGCTGATTTCGATCAAATTTGTCGTATAATTTGCATAATCCATTCTGGCAGAGAACATATATCGGTATTTTGACAAAGACTTGTGGACCAGCAGGTAGAACACCTTTACTACCACAATGGTCACTGGTAACCGGCAGTTTTCCCCTCTATACCGATTTGTACCAGTAAGCGAAATAAGAAACGCATTTCTCCGAGAAGAATGAAGCGTAATACAATATGAACTATTGCTGTTACTCCTATTTGCAATTAAGTGTCTCATGAATGGTAATTGAAGATTTCTTTCTTATCATCTAACAAACGTGCGTCATAACACAGAAATAAGGATACACAGGAAATAGGCGTAAGAAAACCTAATGAACTGCATCGTTAATACGTAAATAAGTATTGTAAATAAGCATTGTAAAACAAGCATGTTGAGAACACTGCAATAGTACCAAGTATTTTTACCTATTGACACCTGGGAAATTTTAATTACCCTTGGTTATCCGTGAAATTGTCACTGGATAATAAGTCGAAAAGTCTTTACAATGCCTGGTAACGTATAATACTTTAAGACCACTAATTATATATTAGATTATCGATTCACAGGTAGATGAAATACGGTCAATTCGCACAGTTAATCTCCCATTGAGTGGTCAGTACGATTACCTGAAAGTAATCGTCCCATCCGTGAAATTGTTTAATCTTAAATTGGGCAGTATTATTTCAATAGATTTAATAGAATTGTTGGAAATCTAAAAGGACGAACCAATTTGTTTCTTTTATTCAATATTTCTTTGGCATTTATACGCATTTGCTACTCATTTGATGGAACCAGAATGTTCCATAGTTATTAATGTATAATATACTTTATGTTAAAGGGCATGTGTACCCCTTCGAAGCAAAAATCGGGATGAAGTTCGGAAAAAAGGTGATAGAGAGGTTATTTTCTACCTGGTGTCGTAAAGTGATACGAAGGAGCGAAATTTCCAGACATAACCGTTTCATCATAAAAATTTAAGATGAGCATGGAAATGAATCACCTTACTTTATAATTACGAAACATTTTTTACATAAATATACGAGTAGATCCCATTCTTGTAAATATAAAATACAAAACGAAAGTATTTTTCCACGAAATTAACGTTTGCGAAATATGTACTTCAAGAAAACTTTATCATTCCCTTGAACCTATGTTTTATTCCTAGATTCTACAACATGGAAAATAGAATTTGGTTCATTTGTAATGTTATGCAATAAATTTTGTGAAGATTAAAATAGTGTTAATGCTTGATGGATTTTATTTCACGATCTTCTAAGGTTGTTGGTGACTCATTCTTATAATGTCGCAATACTTGCTGTGATACTTTTAGTACGTGCCGCAGTTTACTGATAAAAACCAATTATTATTTTAAACTAAGCAGTCAATACAAAACGCAGTTTAATTTGTACTATTTATAAATTTAGTTTTCATATTTAAAAATTACCTATTACCGGACAGTAATAGACACTGAGTGAATCAAATACGCATATTCAAAAATTTACAATACAGTTTATAAATACCGATTGAATTTATGTGGATTATTAAAAAATAAATAAAATTTATTTTCGCTCGTCAGAAATGGAGGTCGCATTTTGAAAATGAATGGTGTTCAAATAAAATAAAAAGATTGATTTTCACGCTTTTGTCTCTGTGTCAGGCAAATTATCATTTATCAGTTCATTCGTCATGTGGATTCCGTTTTTCTTCTTTTACGTAATTACGGAGCAACGTTAATGAAAATGTATGTGTATATATGTGACGATAAGGTTGAGAAAAAATTGTAAAAAATAATTTCGAATTCATCAATATAATATCCGAAACCTTAACTACGTTCAGTAGCAACGGTATGAAAGAAACGCGCATAAGCGAATATGTAACCGACGTTTTATAAGCAAGGCAAATAAGTTTTCAAGTTTTTTTATCGTTATAAATATGTCTGTAATTTTACTATTACTTGTGGACAAAATTTTATACTGCAATAACAGTACAAATAAACAGAATGAAATCTTGCACCGCCGTCCATAATGTGTCGATGGCGGCGAACGAACTATGTACATGAAACAGGGCTGATTATTCCTGTATATTGTGGTTCAAAAATTCGCGACGGACGTTTTTCTGTGAAGTATGGATCATTACTAACGTAGAAATGTGAAAAAAGGCGATGGTTTGGTTGATTTTAATAAATTGCGAGCAGTTTTATAAGACGACTGCACTAGTTGAGTGCGTGCATGGTCGGAACCAAGTGGCGATATTTTTGATATATTGGCAGAAAAGTCTTATGTTATACGTAAAAATGAAACTCAGAATATCCTTGTTTAAGTGGAAAATGTTTAAAACTCTCGGAAGTGTTGTTGTAATAGTGAAAATGTTGAAAAATGGGGAGCGTGGGTACCACGCCCAGGAATGAAGAGCGCGCTAGGAGCGTACAAGTACGTTAGGGGCACTCTCCATGGTCCGCACTGGGCTATAGTATGACGGGTGCATGGCGGCCATGTAAAAACTCAGAGACATCTAACGACTCGATCGTACCTTGAAGAAACGATACCAGGACAACATTGTTGAAGAAATGGCAGATAAGAGTACATCATCTCCGGTTGTTATGAGTGCATCAGGAGCAAATAACCCAAGTGCCCCGGCGGCCACGCCGAAAAAATCGGCGACTAAGGCCAGCAAGCCACGTGCAAAGCCGACGCACCCGCCAACGTCGAAGATGGTAAACGCTGCCATTAAAAACTTGAAGGAAAGGGGTGGTTCCTCTCTGCAGGCGATCAAGAAGTACATCAATAGTACTTACAAACTCGACGCTGAGAAGCACGCACCTTTCATTAAGAAGTACCTGAAGGCCGCTGTGGTATCCGGCGTTCTGGTACAAACGAAGGGAAAGGGCGCTGCAGGGTCGTTCAAGCTCTCTACCGCCAAGATTGATAGCGCCGACGCGAAGCCGATCAAGAAGAAGCTGGCCAAACCCGCCGGCGCTAAGAAGGTTCCCGCCAAGAAACCAGCAGCTGCGAAGAAAACTGCTGCCGCGCCCAAGAAAGCGCCCGCCAAAAAGGCCATTGCTGGAGCGGAGAAGAAGAAGGTCGCCAAGGGCCCGGCGGCTAAGCCTCCGAAGGCAAAGACAACTAAGGCAAAACCTACGGCAAAAGCGGTAGCTCCGAAAAAGCCAAAGGCAGCGCCGAAAAAGTCTCCCGCTCCGGTTAAAACGAAGAAACCCGTTGCTAAGAAAGCAGCGGCACCAAAAAGGAAGTGAAATGATTTTCACTGAAAATACTGTGAAATTGCAAACGGCCCTTTTCAGGGCCATCAAATTTTTCTAACGTTTAAGATTCTCGAGCACAAACAATGAATCATCATCCTTACCTTCTTAATCCTTTAATAATTTGAGATATAAGATAGAAACAACAAAGTACAGAAAGTTTTCTTAGCCTTTACATAACTTTCTTAGAGTTATGTCAGTTTGTGATGACTCAGAAAATTATAATATAAGTAATAATTAGGAAGACCTATATAGCATTATATAATTTTTATACTGTTCTCAATAATGAGAAATTTTTATTACACATCTAAATCCAACAGAGAAACTAAATCATTGGAAATATTACATTAATAACAGTCTAAATAGATAGATAGATAGATAGATAGATAGATAGATGTTTTATTGCTCTGGAGCATGGCCTATCTAAAGTAGATCTGTAAGTAAACTTTTAGGTAATAGAAATAATATGTTAGTAACAAGGTAATAAGTAAAAATTAGACATACATTAGATAGCAATATAGTTTACATCTTAATGCCAATTCAACCAGTAAAATGCATTATGTTTGTAAACATTATAAGGTTGTAAATGTTAATTCTGTTTGTAAACAAACACGTAGCATATTTATGAAAAATGTCGCTTCGGAATTTGTGCATAACTTTCGTCCACTGCCTGTATGCGGATCCGTCGAATATAGAGGGCGTTGTGTGAAATACGCTGATTGGTCGAGCGGTTGATGGAGGGGGAAGAAGTTTGGGAAAGGTATAAAAGGGGGTAGTCAGCTCCGTTTTCATCATTCGCTGTGTTGAGTTTGTATCGTAAGCTTGTCGCTGAATTTTAAAGATGACCGGTCGTGGAAAGGGAGGAAAGGGATTGGGAAAGGGAGGAGCGAAGCGGCATCGTAAAGTTTTGCGTGATAACATCCAAGGTATAACTAAACCCGCTATCCGCCGTTTGGCACGTCGTGGTGGAGTCAAGCGTATCTCGGGTCTCATTTACGAAGAAACTCGTGGTGTACTCAAGGTTTTCCTTGAGAACGTTATCCGCGATGCGGTAACTTACACCGAGCACGCTAAAAGGAAGACCGTCACCGCCATGGACGTCGTTTACGCTCTGAAACGGCAAGGGCGCACCTTGTACGGTTTCGGTGGTTAAGATCTTCACCATTTACAAAACGGCCCTTTTCAGGGCCACAAATATTTCTACGTGGTTACTGCACTTACCGTTCGAAAAACAATTCCCGTAAACTTAACAACGCAAATAAATGACTTCATACTACTGCTACCCAACTGAATAAACTTTGCTGTTCTATAGGAAGAACCCTTTGTACGTTGTGACTCCAACTCATAAAATCAATAATCTTCCCCGTACTTTCTAAGATTCGTTACGACCATAAGAAATGCCTTAGTAAAGTAAGTTTTTCTTCAATGGAAATGTTTATTGATACGAGGGAAATGACGTTTCGTTAATTCGTGGCTTCATACAAAATGGCTCCGACTGGATACGAAACATTCCCTTGCACATTGGTGTTCGCGTGGGTGCACAACAATGCTCGTTGCACGGTCCATATTTCGTCGCCATTTTGAACGGTCAGTACCCGCTTTAAGTCGCGAGGTGGTGCTACAGCCATAACTACACACAGTGCGTGCCACTCTCACACATTCCTTCGTACGTACTATTCGTGTCGTTTACCTGTTGAACGTCGGAATTCGGGATGCAGATCACACCACTATCGCGGGGACAAATCATACAGAAGTTACATTATCAAAACACTTGGAGCATCTATCGCCCCGCTACAATTCTTTCGTACCGTTCCTTCCACGGACACTGTAAAGGTTTTGACTGAAGTCTCTGTTAGCTTTGAAAAGTCAATGATTGCTGTGATTCGTTGCTGCACAACAGCCAGATTAGTCTTAATATCTTGAAACATTATTGCTCCAGCGAGTCTTCCTGACAAACTCACAGTATCTTCGCCAAGTAAGTGGTTCTAACATTTCATTCCAGATTAGTAAAAGTCAAATTGCAAATGTTTACCAACGCGAGATCTAGAGATGTCTCTTTAGACAACTTGTGATGTAAATTCCTTCAAGTCGTCCAAGTTACAGAAATTTTCACAACATGTAAAATGTTGTACAAGTAACTTCATCAGCCTCTACTAACTTATCCAGTACTACAGCTGTTACATCATTTGATTTCAGTTCCATACATGTACGTGTACAGTGTTAGTACATTTGTTTCATGATCTGCAAGTGTAAGTATGCACCACAACAGAAGGAAGAAGAAGAGAGTGAATTATGGTGTCAGAGTGGTGGAATTGGTGCGTGGTACAAAGGGATTTGGATTCACAATATCAGGCCAGCAACCTTGCATATTGAGCTGTATTGTTCAAGGTAGTCCAGCAGAGAATGCTGGATTACGAGCTGGGGATTATTTGATCGCTGTTAATGGCCATAATGTTAGTAAAGTACCACACGACGATGTTGTACAGCTGATCGGATATTCCAATGGAATCCTGAGACTGCAGATAGCTGAAAATTATTACTCAGATTCCTCGGATGAAGAGGGGCTTGCTACGGTTCGGTCGAAGCACAAATATGCTCATAAACCACGTACAAGCAACGCAGCAGCATTGCAGATGCAATGCAGGGTTGCTAAAGTTGTGCGGGACTTGCACAATGGGGCTACGCATGACACTGCTGGCAGATCAGCACCTCAGAGTAAGATGCAATGTGGACATTCTGGTCTACATTATCGTTGGAATTTGGCTAGTCCCCTTCCTCCACCACCTCCTCCAGCTTCTCACAAACGTGATTCTGAAAAGATTGTGCATAGGACAGTCGTTGGCTATCTTGGTACTATTGATATACCAAACCAGCTACATCCATCCTCTATGATGCAGGTATACTATTGAAAACTACTCTACAGTATCCAAGAAACACGTATGTTGACACATTCTTAAAACCCTACTGCTATTTTTTTTCAGGTTCTCAGGAAAAGCATCAAAAGGCTCAAGGCTGAAAAACGAAATCCAACCACAGTTCTTTTAACAATTCACGTTGCCAACATAAAGCTTACTAATTCAGAGAATAGAGTAATTGCCGAATATCCGTCGTATAAGATAATATTCTGCAACTCATTTTCCGAGCAAGACAAACAGTACTTTGGTATTTTAACGAAGTCTGGTAGAGACTCGGACGACATTGTCTCGAATTCTTGCCATGTGTTCACTATTTATTACAAGCTAATAGACCATGCGGTGCATTTTAGTACGTGCAATATATTCGGCTTTACGTGCACGAAAAGTTCGGAACATAACGTGTGCCAAGAATTTCCCGATAGTTGTAACGGTCTCATCGGTGCTATTCAAACATTGTACATATCCGATTCCGTGGACGGAGAGTCGCATTCTTATAACGAAAGAAGGCACCAGGAGGCAGCTTCTCCTCAGCCTAGCAACGTTAGTACGTCGACGGCTCATTCAAGTAACAGTGATTCTGGGATTGGTTTCAAAGATGATTATGGCAGTCACTCCGATAAGAACATTGGCATTGACTATTCACAAAGACATTGCCCTTCGAATATACGCCATAGGGTATGACTCACTTACATTATTTACCCGTTTAAATAAGCATGCTACAAACCCTGAGTAAAAGGCAGATGATTCTTGATAAAAGTTTGTTATTAATAATTTAGCAATTTTAATTGTATATATCGGGTACGTTGTTCGTTTTCATAATGATTGGTTGGACACGCTAATGAGGAATTGTTTTCATAATGTATTATCAGTATATCATTGTTAGTAAAACATTGGCCAATTTAAAGTCAGATCAGACATACAACGCGGTTCACTTGTCGAATGACTCGTTAGGAATGACGCAAAAAACGTAATACTCCCGGCAAGATTAAGCTTGAGAGTAAATTATCAGCGGCTTCCGGTACCTCCGTGCTAAACCGAGATAAGTAATTTACGTGATTTGTACGAGTAAGTCAACCACTCGAAAGCTGTATTTTTGACAAACGGCCATACGTGTTTATAAACGAGTACATTATAACGTTATTACAAATTTAAAAGTGTTCCATTCATTAAGATACGCAATAGTCGTTTTACCGCAAGAGGAAGAAGTTCTAACAACTTTTAAAGAATCAAAAGTGATACTACAGTAATGAAACAAATATTAGGTAGAGATTGAAATATCTTTTTCAGAATTCCGGGGTTCCATTATCGAGATTACCTCCGTCGGATTCCGTAGGATCAAGATTGACAGTTCGCGCGATGTCGGACTCGAGGTGGAACGGAATGATGAAGACGAGCATCTCCGAAGCAAGTGCAAAAGCGTACGAGACAACGTCGGGATTCTCGGACGTCCCGGCGAATTTCGGCAGAATATGTAACGGGATTGGCACGTGTGCGGGGCCAGTGGGGAACCATGGAAGATATTCAGAGGGAGAAAATGCATCGAAGGGTGGGGATACGACCACCTGTCCCGGACCATCTGCCTCGATGGTCGAACAGGGGTTGACTAGTATGTCCGTTGGTTCTCTCGCGTCTGTTTGCACCACCGCTATGCTCCACGGCGACGAGGATACCGCGGAAACTTCGGAAAATTCCACCAATAATGCCGAGGAACCAACGACGAACGATCTGTGCAACAAACTCAGCCCGAAGGTCTATTACGGAATGTCCAAGTCGCTGGTCCACAGCCTAGAGGATCTTAACCCCAACCTCGAATATTCCCAGTCGGTCTCCAATCCGTTTCTCGGCACGAACGAGAAACCACGACCTTGGGGAAGTTTGCAGGAAATACGAAACGTCGGAGGCTGTGCGTCGGATAATTGCATGGTGAGATAGACTTTCTCTTTTCTTTTGTCGTACTTTCAACGGGACACCAGGCAGGTATAAGGGATACACAGTAATTACCGTTCAACTTCCCAACGAAGCTAGAAATCCTCCAGGTTTTCAGAAATATTCTAACCATCACTGTTATTTGAAACTGTATCAAACTTTGTAAAATGGTTCTATGCTCCAAAAAATTGTGTAATAGCGAAGCTTATTTCTTTACTCCGGGTTAGTCAGACAATCGTTTACACGATTGAGTTTAATTACCAATCGGGCAGTCGTAGGACGGGGAAAATTGTTCCCGACAGATTCGTGTTGGCGATGAATCGTCGAGGACCAATTGTCTTGCGAGTTCTCGCGTCAAGGAACGGGGGATTCGAAGTAATCTTTGATAAAGGTTTCTCGCCATGCATGCTTTCCGGTTTCCTTCGTTCACCCGCTATTGAGGCCGCGTCATCATTTCCTGCTTTGTCGTGGTGGTCGGTGGAACGAAAAGGGGCCGATGAGAATGTACCGTCAATGCTCGACTTCCGTGTAATCGTGTTCGTCAGAGCATTCGTAGATGCTTAACACAGTAGGCAGAGTACACAATCTCTAGCCCACGAAATTCAAATTCTTAACGTACCGGTGCTGCTTCTAGTTTTGAATATAATCAGGAACGATCAAGAATTGCCCCTCGTATAGAATGCGGTTGAAATACATTGTTCGGTATACACGTGCATGCATATACCCTGAAATAGTTTCTGTGTGCGCAATGCTGAAAGACAGAGAGGGAACTCGGTTCTCATCCGAGCGTAGTGAGTCTCACATTACACATACATTCTATCCGAGCATGTGTTGGTAGTTATATGACGGTAGAGTTCATGCACATCAGAATGCATGTACATTTACCTATGCTGTACCGTGTTCCTAAATACCTTCTGTTCAAATTTATCTGATACGCTTACGAAACGACTTCATCTCCATGTTTCTATTTAATTCCAAATATACTCCAAGTGTCACAAGATTAACTTCCCTCATTTTCTCTGAAGATCAATTAACTCTTGCGTACTTTTTCTCTACTAATTCTATACACTACTGACAAGGGGAGGTCTAAAAAGAGGGAGGAATAAAACATTCTAATATTTGGGAAAACCTAAATCCTAGTCACATCGACAGTCTCTGTTATAAAACTTACCTGAGCTGCGGTGTAATCCATAAGTATGTGTGTTCAGTGTATTGTACATGGCAATGCACAATCGTCTAAAAAATGTTTACCTTATCTGCGTTCTCCGTTATTAGTTACAAGCGAATGAACTAATATTTGCGATTAAATGCATATGACTGGCATCGAAATTACAATTCTATTCTCTGTATATAAAGACCTTCAAGTACTTCGTTTTGTTGTAAAAATGTTTAACGCTTTATGCGTATCATATTTTAAATTCTATTAATACTACTTATATGCTATAGTACATATACTACTGCACGCACATAAAATTTGAATATAATGCACACATACAAAATGTCTATAAATTCACTGTTCTTCCTAACGCACAGTAACATCCCTATACTTACCGTTAAAATTTTTAATAATATCCCAAAATGCTTACCTGATAATCCCTTGACCATTAATTGGAGTCGATCGATCAATAGTACATGTACTTGGAATTGAATAGTGAAACACACTCACATACGACATTCTGGCCGTATAGAATGCATTTACTTGCGTGTAGCATGGGAATGTGTGTTTACACATTCACAGGTTTCTATACCTAGTGTCGTGTAACTATGGAGTGTGTAGAGTACGTGTACACCCATTTACGTCCGTGACGTTAGGGTGCGTGTACGATGGTGGTGTGTAAATACGTGTATACGTCTAACTTACACAGATTTCCGTGGCGCTAGTGTGCGCGACTGTCTGTCAATCGCAATCGGGAGTGCGTTCCGTCGGGCAGTTGCTGTCAGTATTGCCGTTGCTGTTGGGCGGAGTCCTTGTTAAGGAGTCGGTAGACGTTTGCCGTGCCGCGAATTGTTCGACAAATTCCATGACGAGCTCGTTCCCGTGAGAAAATCCCGGCCTTTCTAACAGTGTCGGGAAAGAAGGTCATCGATGTAACGGGCTTACCCCGGAGTACAAATTTTACCTTACCTGGCATATAAGAGCATAGTTTTTTTCCGTCAGTGCACGTGCCCCACGGAGAATTAAATGGGATTACACGTCTTTTCGAAGAAGTACTATCAATCGCGACATGGAATCCATCAAGTCGGTACGTTTCCCCGAAAAACGTCGAATTTCCGTTTCTAGGTTAGATCATTATTCATGAGCAACTGTCAAATTTTTTGTTATTTTTGTTGTGATTAGGATCTTTAAATGGTCATTGTTATGTCTCGTGTCTTGACGAAATTTTCGGATTAGGAAAAAGTTAATCCATCACGAGCGGGAGTACTTTCATTAATTTACTCCGAAACGGTGTAAACGTAATAATTTACACTATCAGAGAATGTACGGTTTTGTTACTTAGCATTAAAAGAATTGGTCCGTGAAACAAGGCCAATACATCGTATTTTACCTCGATAAGCCATCAGAAGCAGCAAATGGTGTCACACAGTGCTCGGTGATACAGCTTAATTAATGACTAAATGAGGCGAAGCACGTTCGACGCAACGCAACACGCAGGATGTGCTAATTCTCCGTATCGAGGAGCATTTTAAAAGTACCTCTTTTGTCCTTTATCGTTGCTTAGTAACTCGAGTTTCGAAGATTCGAAGGAACGCGATGAACGCCCGAGAATTCCACGTAAAACACCTCCGTCGAAGCCTCAATGTAGAACACGCTGTACGTGAACTTGTGCGATGAATGAAATAAAGCGTAGGAGGGTGTTGTTTGTTCCCACGCGATGCACCTGTTCGCCCATCGCAGGTGCATCAAAGCGGTGCTAACGTGATGCACTCGCCGAGAATGAAAATTCAATACACCCAGCTTTTGCAATCCTTTTCCATCGAACTTCGTGTTGCAATAATCATTGTCATTGGGCTTTAACAGTTTGGACTGTACTCCAAAATCATAGGTGTCACAACTTCAAATATTACACTACATACATTGAGAATCATACTTTAAAGAGTACATTTTTCCTTTTACAAGAAGTAAGAATGCATTTTATTGTTACAGCATGGGAGTACAGAATCTTGTGATAAGAGCAGTGATTGCAAAAATGTGCACTCTTGGGCCAATGGGTTTGAAAAATTGTTGGAGGATCCTAAAGGTTTACAAACATTTGCTGTAAGTATTTAAGCGTAAAAGCTTTTGCCGACCCCATCGTTATTGTACTAACATTTGCTTTCTTGTTGAAGGAATTCCTTAAGAAGGAATTTAGCCACGAGAATATTTATTTTTGGGCAGCTTGCGAGAGGTATAAGGATACCGAAGACACTACTAGTCGACGTAGGATAGCTTGGCAAATTTATCAACGTCACTTATCGAGTACAGCTGCTGAACCGGTGAATGTCGACAGCCATGCTTCGGGGCAGATCAAGCAAGAACTTTTAAACGAGGCACCTGCCACGCTTTTTTTGCAGGTCAGTACAGAAAAATTAAGGAAACCCGTAAGAACATTTTTTGAAATAAATGTATTACTTTTCTAATATAATGTATCAATGTTTTAGGCACAAAAGCAGGTGTTTAATCTTATGAAGTTTGACAGTTACCCTAGATTCCTGAGGTCTGACCTTTACCGACATTGTCTAGAAACAGGAAGTGGTATAGTCAGTACAGAAGATTGTGATTTAAATCTTACTAGCTCACCTAGTGTGAAGTTGAAAAAAAGCCATTCAGATGCTGAGGATAGATGCCGAAAATCTATCCTTCCCTGGCATAGAAAAAATCGGTATGTATCATCATACAATGGCTTGTTTTCTAAAATAAATGTAGGAATTATGATTAGCATTATTAACTGAAAAAATGACTTCAGTGATGGTTACAGATCAAAATCGAAAGACCGGGGAGAATCGGAATATAATAAAGTTCCTAGCCGAAATGAAACGATATACAAGAGTTTTACAACGATTAAAAAGGAATGTGAGGGAAATAATAACGAAGACAATGTCTCTATATCGAGCAGCAGATCATCGTTAGCATCATGGGATTTGGCATTGAGACAGTCTTTCAATAAACATGTGAGTATCGCACAGCAAACAGAAGGTAGTAGAATTTCCATACACATAAAAAAAAGAGATACACAGGATAATTTCCTATAACTAAGCTTAAATTATAATAAATTAGCTCTGAAAATGATACATAGCAGTTGCCCCAAGTGTAAACTTTAATTTGCATCAATACGAGCTAGTATGTATAACTTGTAGTCCGTATCGTCCTGCGAAGGACAATCAAATGAAAAGAAAGAAGTTCGCACCAAATGTACCGGGTTGTGTCGAGTAATATTGCCTGACGGGTCCACTACAGTAGTGCCGACTAGCCAAACGGAGAGCATTAAAGATGTTGTTACACGTCTACTCGATAAACGAGCTCTCCGATACTCTAACTATGACGTTTTAATAATAGCTACAAATGAGGTTAGTGTATTCCACTATCTAACTAATTCAAACACCGCGAAATATAATGCAACTAACCCAATTAAACGTAATATTGTTACATAACGTGGCACATTGTCAAGGTTCTAAACAAACTGCACGAACTTTCAAGCTTAAATATAAAACCATCGGAACTGCACGTCTTATGTTTTCTCCACAAGGGCTATAGGGATAAACTAATATTTTTCTTAAAAAAAATCACACGGTTCAATAATCATTATCGTTATAACTAAATTATGGATTACGTACGACAATATTCTTAGAATGCTTCATAATTCTTTTCTTCGAGACTTAACAAACACCTCTGAAGGACTTGTTTCATGGAATGTGAGTCATTGTTCAGTTTGATTCAATTTCTCAGCATTTGCACGCACGTGGACGGTGAAGGAGGGGAACTGGAAAGAGCTTTTCATATTGCAGTCACGCACATTATGCACTTCCTATGAACTTCTGAATTCTGCATAAGAACACTTTGCATTCATTGTATCATATAATCATCGCATTTTCAGACGCCAACTGTGTGCTCATTATGTTAATGAATGACTTTTATATTTCCAGATGATAAGCACAAAGTATCCTTCTGCAGTATTATCTGGCCAGGAAGTCGAAGTTGTCCCCGCGAAAGCTCTAAAGGTTGACTTGCCGTCGCGTAGAGTAATTACTGTGATCGCTCATAAGGGTAGAACCCTAAAAGAAGTATTGAAACCGTTGTTAAATAAATACGGCTTTTCCTTGGAATTAATTAGTGTTTGGGGTGATGGACGTCAAGTGTCTTTAGATATTCAAGCGATAAATGCACCTACGAGACTCGTTTTGGCTGCAAATAATGAAGGTACATTATCGCTATTCTATTTCCCTTCAGAGATGCAGTGATTTGCTTTGTGACTTTCATAATGCAAAATTTACAACAGATTTTCAGAGAGAACTGCCTCCACTGCGGTATTCAGAAACAGCTCGTGGTCAGCCTACCTTGGATGAAATTACCAATAAAGTATTTGAAGAATTATTAGTGGGAAAGGGTACAAACAAACCTCAATATGAAGGCTCGTGTAAGGTACTATCCTTTGATAAGAATATTTTATATTACGTTTTCCTTTAATATATAACGGAATCAATTACTATAATCTTATTGTTTAATCATGTTTTCCATGTTTATTCCAGTCGGATGACCAGCGGTCTGAAAGTTCTTCCGTTTTGTCTAGTAAATTTTTTCTTCGTGATTCAACAATGCATGGAAAGAAAAAGGTGTGTATCGCAGTTGGCCAATTTTTTAGGTGGAGAAGTATAAGAATTGTTAAATTTGTTTAGGGAAAATCCAAGTCTAGTTCAAGTGAAAAGGGCAATACTACGGAAAATGCAAACGAAGAACCTACCCGTTCTCATCCTCCTCTAATTGCAAAGTGGCGTAATGGCGTGAAACTACAGCTTCCAGGAAGATTTGATGGTGATGGTCCGTAGTTTGTAATCTTGCGAATAATAACGCGATTTTATTAATCGTAAAAACTATGTACTATCTTTACAGAATTATACGAAGGTTTAAAACGGGCGCAAAGATCAAGATTGGAGGACCAAAGAGGGACAGAAATAAATTTTGAGCTTCCGGATTTTCTGAAGGTAACAGTAAGTTCATTTCTAGCCGTTACAATATTATTAGGTGGTACTTAATGCTGTTTGTAGTAAATTATTTGACTCCTAACGGTACAAAATTATTAACCAGAATAAAGAAAATGGAAAATCCTTGGATGGTAACAAATTCCGAAGACCTCGAGTTACGTCCATTCACGGTGAAGGGAGTGCAAAGTTTTACGATTTGGCTGAGGAGAAAGTGAGCGCCAGCACGCACGATCTCGGGACATATTTGGTCAATGGAAACAAGAATGGCAACAAGCATGAAAGTCAAAGCGAAGGATTGCCAGTTTCCATAGATTCCACAGCGCACAATTCTGAGAGTCTCGACAACTCGAGCAGCATGGATACAACGTTGATTGACGGCGATCAAACGGTCGTAGAAAATGGTCCTCGAACTCAAACGAAGGTTGATGATACGACATCTTTTAATTCTCAAACTTCTCCCACAAAACTTTCAACACCCCCGCCGTTACCTCCGAAACCTAAAAGCCTTCTGACGAATGTCGTAAAGAACAGATATATAATGTCATCCAAGCGCTTCCAAAAATCGACTCAAGCCATTCCTGTGCCTTCAACTGAGACCTGCCAGAATAACAATATTTTTTGACTTGTATACAACATTCCACTTTAATGACGAGAAACTTTATGAACGGCGAATATTTATGCAGTAGAACCTTGATTACTTGAATTTTTGCTTGAATTTTTAACTCGATTATTCGAACAATCAGTGTGTAAACGAATTTCTGTCTGTTTTTGTAGGTAACATTCGTATGACAACATCTGAAAATCCGAATAATCGATGCGCACGCCTTTGCCTCGGAAGAAATCTTGATAATCAAAGTCCTACTGTATATTAGTCTGAATAAGGATGGGAATTCGCACGCATTGTACATAATACATCAAACACGATGTAAGACTCCGTTAGTTTGAGTCTTGACAGTATTCTAAGCCATTCCTAACAAGTATTTATATTCCTTAAATACTGTAAATGTGAGATTTTATATGCTGAAATACTGCTAAACGAATATATAAAACAAGGGCTGTCAGTTGTAATACGTTTAATCATTAGACTGACGTAATGTAAAAACAAAATTTGTGGCCTTGTAGCAAAACTTAAAGCTAACGATATTTTTTAAACGTCGTACCATTCCAAATCGCATGATTATAAGCAGCTCTATTAACGAAATCTTATTGTACCTTAACATCAGTCCTTTAATTACGATGTTAAGACTAATATCATGTTCGCTGTATTTATAATTTTATAATAGACTTGTTATATTCCTGGTTGTACAGGATTTATTAGGAGTATTTTATCGTATTTATATGCGGTTTATGTTGTTACACTGACAACACGAACATTTATGAAAACATGTCAAATGTTTTGACTAAAATAAATTAATTATATGAACTTTATTCTGTGCTTGTTTATTATTCAAATGTTACCGGTGTTGTATAATCCACTTTAATTAATCCGAAAAAATGATTTAGGTTAAATCTTATGTATAAATACATGTTTTATAAACCATCAAAAGGCATCGAATGAATCATAATTTATACATAGTATAAATAATATAAATTCAAATGAGAAGATAATGGTCAATTTATGTTATGTAGTGATATATATATGTCATTTTGACACAGTGTGAAATAGAGGGCGCCATCATTCACTCACAAAAGCCCGCGCGGGTGGTTCAGCCACTCTGCACCTCGCAATTCATCAAATTATATTTCAATTTACACAACAGAAGCAACATTCTCATTAGCAGATATGTTGAACAATATTCACACAATGCAGTGTCCTGAAAGGAGTGTAGGAAATGAATAGTGAACTATCAACTCTTCTGATCGAAATTCACTGCCGAACTGCAGAGTAAGTACCTATCTTTGGTTTCTCCGTCTTCGTTTCTATGTCTCTTTAAAGAGGTTCATTGTTTTACTCCTTCTTGAGTGTAAGCAACTTTTTCGCAATGTGAATAAAGTAAAGGAAGGTAATTAGTATAACCCTTTAACGGTAAGCATTAATTAACCTGAATTCTGTGGTCGAGTATGTCACATATTTATTTGCGTATGTGTTAGGCTTGTTGAGTTCGTAAACAAGGACCTTTAAATCGAAGAAGTGAAGGTTACTCAACAGTTACAGTCACCTCAACAATAGCTCTTGATTTGCCATACATTGTTTCTTTAAATCATTCGATATTCTTTTCGGTGTTCTCTGGTAAACGGTTTTCAAGAAGACGGCAGTTGTTCGATTTTAAAGTACGGTATTGGCGGTTTGTGACGGTTTACGCGAGAAGGTGACGATGATACGTTCGGTGGGTGGTCTCGGTTTTCATATTCTTAAATTTCATACGAAAACCATTTGGCAGGCGATTCCCTCTCATCGGACACCACTGACCCGTCCAAGTTCGGTAATTCGACCTCCTTGTACCCATTCATGGGCCATTTAAGGTTTAAATAGGCCATGAGACGAGTATAGTCATTTTCGTAACAGTTCAATAAAATTCACTTATCACGCAGAGTAAATAACATTTCGAACGAACAGAATATAGTAAACTTCAAGTAAATACATAATATAACATAAACAACGAGAGCGTTCCATTTTGTAACTTTTGAGGTGTTAGAAATACATATCGTTGCGCTGTTAATCGTTTTATTAAACTTTCTTCAAGTGCATACAGGAAGAAAGCAATTTCTTTAGGGCGAGGCGTAACATGGATATCTTGTTAGGTAGTAATGGTAGGCGAAAACGGGGAATGTGTTTGTCGGGCAATCTCATAAGCATATGTATACATACACACAGAGAGGGAAGGTATTGGCGGGACGGTTAAACTGACCCATGTCAATAGCCCTGACGTAGTATCTCTGCTTTTTGGTGTCGGGATTGTGTTAATGTGTGTTCGGCGGGCAACCGAAGCCAAGTTGGATGTGTGTGCGTGTGTAAATATGTAGGAGTTTGGTCCTCGTAGGAGGAGTATTAATCGGGGAATTGGATCCCCACCCTCGCCAAGTGTCTCCGCGCTCCTCAGTCCCTTTTTCCTCATGATCCCTCCCTCTCTGAGCTCGTTTGCTCCGATGGCTTGACTCTTCCACGAATGACGGCCGTTGGTAGACCTTTGTTTATCGCAAATATTCGCGCGGTTCGTAACCGTCATTCTCGGCCAGTCCCTATCGAGAAGCCATGCGGTGCGCATCTCTCGCGTCTTGACAGCACGTTTCCAATTCATCTCATCCTCATATCATCGTCATTGTCATCGTCCCATCATCCTCACTTTCATGTCAATCATTTTCTAACCGCCCGTTCCAATAACCGGTAAGTCATCCTTAGTGTCGCCCAGTGGTAAAATACTGACAGAAGCATCGAATAGTCCTAATATTACAAAAACTAGGAACTTTAATAATCGAATGACGGTTTGTTGGTTTCTCCGTTCGTGAATTCAACTATACTTGTAACAAAGGAATCTCAATAGGAATAGTTAGTTCTTTTAGGGCATCTGGAGATTCAAGTTTTATTTCATTTTAATAACAACAATCAGGGAAAAGAAGAGCACATTGCAATACTTACTCATTTTTTAATCTTCTTTCCAGGTATTCGGGCTAACAATACCGATTTCCTACTGCGACCCATCCTTGCCTTGTTCCATCCCTCAAAGGGGTAAGAACGGTCGTTGCATAGCGAATTTCATGATAATGAATTTCTATTGAAAGTATGATAACTTGTCACAAGGGAATTTTCTTATAAATTATTTTTAATTCGACTCTTTTTATTTTATGTTGCTTAAGGTATAACGCGTGTTGTTAAATTGTGAATGTTTATGCTACACTTCGCGTTTTTAACTTGTTTCTTAAGGTTAATAAGTTGATTTGCTTTAAAATTTTTATAAACGATAGATTATTTATTTAGTTCGTCCAGGTCAGTTACGAAAAAACCTACATAATTAACTGACAAAGTTTTTAGCGTGGATATATTTTTTAACACGAGTTTATTCGTTGACCTTGGTGCGGTCCTTAGTTTCCTTCAGAACTCCCATTCCCGCAACCCTAAACACCATGTCGCATTTACGCCGAATGGCAATACTCTCGAAAATCACCGAGACGGACGGTGAATCGTCGAGAACAGTGCCGAATGACTCGCCGTCGGTCGTTTCACCGATCTCCAGTATTGTTCGCGATTTGAACAACTCAACGCTTTCCAACGATGACTCGCCGAAGTCCCGTAACGTCGATCGTTTGAGCTACAAACGTGGTAAGTGATTTTCAAAAAAACATTCAACACGAACGAAAAAACACGGACGAAAAAGCAATAAACACTGATAAGATTGCACCTACAAGTGAGCAGTGGAATAATTCAATGCCCCATAGACATTGCTACGTGTGATCGAAAATTTCTTATTACTTTTTTATAATACATGCTTCTTCGTGGCTATTGTTCACGTTCGCGGTGCTGGTCAGGCCTTACGAATTTATTCACGTCTGGGGGTAGAAAAAACGTAGGAAGTACATTCAACGACTCGAGCGAAATCTTTTCACGGGGATGGAACGAAGCGAAAAAAGGGGAGGGAGAGAATGAGAATCAACAGAACGGGGTGAAATTGGATGGCGGGGTACGTGTACCTCGGGACGAGACGAAAGGGAGTGGGGTGACAGGGGTTTCCCCGTCCTTGAAGGGACTCCTGCTTCGTCTTCGTACTCCGCGATCTCAGTCTTCAAGTAAAAACGGTTCTCATTCCCATCCCTTCGTCGACATTACTCAATATTTCATACAAGCCCCAAATCACGTACAACAACATTGCAAAACATACTCGCGGTGACTAGAAAAAGTCTCACAATACGATAATAATATTATTAAGTGCCTCATACTTCTCATTGATGCAATAGAATCTACATTTTATCCTTAAACACTGACGATTTTGGGGAGTGTATTTCGGTTGGTTGCAAAGTATCGTTTAAGTTGCACAGTTGTAAATGTGGCGCGCCGGTAAATTAAGGTTAATTAAGGCTTTCCGCTTGGGGGAAGAAAGTTAACGTTAGGACCCCCGTATAGGCGGGATCGTTGAGCACCCCTTGGGATTCGGTAGGCAAGTAGCTCGTGCCGGAGCTCGGCCAGGTGCTCACCTGCCCTCTCGTTGGGTGGCTGCTGGTTGGCTTGGCGCCCCCTTTTGCCCCGTACGTGTGGACCGTCCCCTTGGTGTTGGTGAACGGCTCGACCTCACCGCCGGCCAGCCAGAGAGAGAGAGACGGATAGTGTCGGTGAATGGGTGAGATGGTGGCTCTACACGGCTATGACAACCGGCCCTCCTGGGGCACTGACCTACCCCCGTAACACAAGGAGGGACCGTTAAGGAATCAGCTGTTCGCTTGCAAAAAGCCCAAGATTTCCTCACGGTTACGTTCGTTACGTCCCGACGCATCAAAGGGTTCGACGTTCCTCATAAAAAGGACATAGGTGAACCAATAATTATCTCCTGACAAATCCCGTTTCACGCTACGCGCAAGGTTCGACACTGTTAATCGTTTTGCGCGGAGAACAATTTCTTGCATCGTTCGGAATATTTGGAATTTCATGGTTTAGTGATGCGTTTTAGGAACTGTACGGAAAGAAATTAGCAGGAGTAAAGTGGATAATTTTCAGGAGCTAGAGTTTCTCATTTTTGGAGGTTTTCGATTGACTAACGGCTCGTTTTAAATGATTCTTCAAACGATACATGCGCCGTACATCAAGTCGAACCCGGTTTGCGCGTAGTTTTTTGTTCCCTTTTCGCGAGACATTGTCCTTTTTTGCGCACAATCCCCCAGTTTTCTTTGCGAAGCTCGCTCCCGTTCTCCCCTTCCGAGCCGTCATCCGGCAGACACTTTTTCCTCCCCAACTGTCTCCGGGCGACGTCGAATTTTTAAAGGGACTGGCCATTTAAAGTTTAAAGAGCTCCACCCCGGGCCGTTGAGGATCAACTTTTTGGGGTTCCGAGGAACCAGATAAATCCGACTAACGAGCACAAAAGTCTATGCAAAAATCCCCGATCGTTGTCGTTCCGTGTGATTCTGCCGAGCGCGGATCATCTCGATTCCAACGGCCACTTCTTTCGCGTCCATTAGCATAGCCACAAAGAATACAACTTTGACCGTTTTGCACGTTCAAACTCTTGCAATATATCCTCCTACAATACGTGCTCATTTGTCCTGCGCAGTGCTTAAAAAAGTTTATTTAAAAAATTACAGCTTATTTGTAGCTTATCTTTTCGCCAACACCAACACCAATTAATAACGACCTGAAATATTCCCTAACCATTGTGTAAACTGTTCTTCATGTTCCAATAAGGTCGCTGAGCTATTTTTCCCGTTTGGTAACAATAAAAGACGTTAACCTCGTCGATGCTTAATGAAATTTATTTAAAAAATTACACAAGATATTGACATTTGTCGTATTCAAAGTAACTAGCTCGTCCAGCTCTGTAGTGCAAATACCGATTAATAACGACGTGAAAGATTGTTTAGTCATTGTATAAACATTTTTTCCGTATTGGAACGGGGTCGTTGGGTTATTTTTCCCATTGGAGAATAGCGATAGACGTTAATCCCGTCGTTAGCATCGTTTATCTTCGTTGATCTCGGAGGGAATGGCTGTCATCTTGCGTGGATTATTTGCCCGGAAAATCCGGGGGTTTCGGTTTCTTATTAATAGCCGCGTTTTGGCCATCATCCTCTCCCCTTACGGGGACGGTGCGAGGGGCTGCGGGGAGGTGTCACCAGGTTTCGTCGAAAAATTGACGAGCAGTCGGGGCCACATGTCGTCTTCGTTCCCGTCCGTTGCCCCGGAAGTACGTTGCACGATAGAGACGGGGCTAAAAGCCCGAGATAGGTGTTTCTGCACCCCTATATACGCGCCATACGTGCCGACATGCCGGCCACGCGTTCGTGTAGGAGTCGTGAGGGGGGGGGGAGGGGAGGAAACACGTCGATGCACCCGTATTAATAGACGCGTGCCCAAACTTCCACACAGATGAACAAACACTGCAATTAATAGGAAAGTAAATGGATCTGTGTACAGAGCGAAGGGGGTCAACCGACAAATTTTCCCATTCTTCCCACTCCCTGCCAGTTCGGTCGATTGTCATTGGTTCAATATAAAAACAATTGCTTGCATTAAACATACGTTGCTTTTATAGCAGTATTCCGGTTAAATCGAGCCAATTATTGTTAAGAATACTAAACACGAACAAACATTGTTCTGATTTGTCCTTCGTTTATTGTTAAAAATGTTACATTTCCAAGGCCTTTTTTTATACATGCAATTCTTTGTAGCACACTATTTGTCCTTGCTTATTGAAGCTGTCCGTAACGTTTCCCTCTTGTTAATTTCACCTCATTTCCGACGTCAAGGTAATGTTAACAATTAGTACGGGCAGTGCGGAATTAAAAGTCGTTGAAGCATTTCCTAACGGCGATAAGTTCCGTGCGGCAAGTGCGGTAACGTACTGGCTTTTACTCCCATTTCCCCGGGACAGCCGGAATCAAGGTGGAAGGTGTTGTCTCGCCTCGGTGAACGGGCTCGCATGCCTGGCTCGTGCGTTCAACGGAAAAGTCGAGGCTACTCGCGATTAAAGCAGCCCGCAAGGTGGAAATGCCGGAATATGCGTCCGTTTGTCGTTCCGTTCACCTGTTTCCCCGCGCTGTTCGTTGTCCAAAGTTTCCCTGAATACGTTCCTTTTTTTTAGCGATGCTTATCCAATTTGCAGCTGATTAACAGATCGTACTAACCAAGAAATGTACGTCATTAATTGTCCTTTCTCCGAGGTACCGCATTAGTTTACTTTTGAAAACCATCGATGGCACTGTTCTCTTATTCCTTAATTATTCCTTAGAAATCAATGTTATATATGTTATTGGTTTCTTTTATTATCTAACTGGTCCGGTCGGTGAGGACCTAAAAGAAGGGTCTTGAAATTTGATTTCATAAATGGCAAATGTTCGTATGGATGAACCTTTTTTTGTGTAGATGGTGGTAATAAAAAGCATGATTCTTTCCCAGACTCTCGGGGCAAGGTGTGCGTCTTGTCGCGTTAGTTATGGTGAAAGGGGTTGGCTAGATCGTCGGCCTTATCCTCTACGGAGGGTCGGTTTCTTTTGCATCGTCACCATTATTCTTTACCCCCCGCGTTGCATCTGGCACGAGTCTTATAATTATTTATAAGCAACCTCTCAATGGCACGGGAATGCACGGACGCGTGCTTGCAGTTCATCGACATGGACACTGACCATAGTCTCGTTGTACGTCGGTTGAGAGAACTGAAAAAAAGTCTCACAAAGTTCGGTCTTCTTTGAAAATTTGAATAACCAGCCTGGCTCACGGATTCATACTCTCCTTTGATCGAATATCCTTTTAAAATACACGAGAGAATGCCTTTAGTTAGTCAGAATTCATCAAAACTTGATGGCAATTTTTTCAGGGACCTAAGGGAACGTACCTATGTTGAGGCGATTAATCTCGCTTGTAAAAATATTCCGAAATACTTTAGAATGTCGAGACGAAACAGTGTGACAAGCAAGAAGGAGAATTGAAGCCAGGTATGTTCTTGAGCGATGGTTTTTCGATCAGGATTTACAATTTAAATGCGCCGGTGGAAGGGTCGCAGGACGAGGAAGGGGGGGGGGGGAAGAAGCATGTTAAAGGATTCAGGGCTCCTCGGGGTCTTGGGTGTCCGGGGGAAATTAGCATATCCCGTAAGGCCGGTAAGGCAGGTCCCGCAACATTTCGGAAGACGGAGAGGTTGCACTTTGGCAACCTTTAACGGTTGCTCGGCGAATCGCTAATGGACTTTTTCCTGCGAATAACTTGGCCCGATCAATGCGGTCGTTCAGTGGCCCCTGCGGGATCAATATCCTGCCGCAGGATAAACGGCCAAGCCTTTCGAAATGACAACTCAGCTTTCCCTTTCCGGTCCCTCCGAAATCCATGATACTTTTACACTAATTGTCGACAAAAAAGCAATAACGTACTATGTACACGTACTAGAGATTTCACTGTAGAGGAAAGACAGTTGACTCGGGCGACCCTCTGATTCTGCGAAAACAATGTCGAAATCAGGGATAACGGAGATTTCTTTGACGTGCTTTCCTGACGTTGCTTTCTGGAGTATCGCGCGGCACGTTTTGCAGGGGAATCCTCTTCTTAAGGAAAGAGAAAACAGTTTCTCGGTTATACATATCCGTTGAGTGAAAAATTCGTTGGGCGCGTGCCGGCTGCACGACTCACCCCTCTTGGTGCGTGCTTCTGCTAATGCCTAAAGAGAAAGAGAAAGAGACGGCGGTGGTAAGGAGGGAAACGACGGTGAGGCCAGACGAAGCCGGGCCGAGCAACCACCCAGACGTTGGGCCAAAGCCCGGACCAACCCCCCGTGTTCGCTCGTTCCCGCGCGCACAAGCGCAAATCTCACGCGTCTTTTTCGCCCTTTGCACGCACGCAGCCCAGCGAAATCGTGTGCGTACACCATTGCGCCGTGCCATCGGCAAGAACATCGGTTCCACGGGCTCACCCTGTTGCCAGATGGAAGAATCTCGACAATCACACGGCCCCCCGGGTTCCTCGTCGATGAATCGCGACGTACAACTCGGAGACAATGTTAAATAAAGATACGCCAATTTCCTCGCTGGTGTAGGATTAGGTTTTTTGTATTTGTTTCGCTGGGTTATGGCGGTTGACAATCGTAGAAATTGGAGTCCGGCAACACTGCTCCTTCACCTGAGTCTCCTTCCTCCACGTTGCCCTCCCTTTTCTTCGTCTCCGCACGCGTTGGCCGGCTTTTTCGCAAAATACCGTTCGGCCGACGGGGTTGAAAGTGCGCGGGCAAAGTCGCCGAGACAATGGACACCGACAAGGTGTCGGCATTGTGCGCGCCGCGTCGCCGAAAATTAAGGGCCGAACCCTTTATCACCGGCTTAAAAGAATGGAAGACCGCGGGAGAAAGGGAACGGGGCGAACTTGCGCACTCGTAACGAATTGGCTAAACGGAAAAATAAAAAGCAAGACCTTTGCGTCACCGAAACTTTAATTAAAACACTCATCAGAGAATAACAATTCATTTTTAATGATTCATCAAAATGATATCTTCTGAATTAACGTAAAACTACCTCTACTAAAAAATTGCCTTAAAAAACTGTGAAAATACTTATAAAAGTGGAATTTGATTTTTTGACCCATGGACCCTTGTTTCAATGGTTTTCTAATGACGAGAGTTAGATGAGCGACGCAGGATTGACATCTTTTTCGTCTCGTCGGCTGTCAAGATGGAAAAGACACTCATGGCGGAGGGTGCAAGGTGCGAGTTACAGGATATAGATCTTCCTGTGGGAGGTGGTGATCCAGCACGTGCCACGCTCACGCAGATGCGCGTGTCGTTATATCGTCCGGAAGAAAACGCAAGTGGGTAGGCGTGTCGGAGCTTCTGGATTTAGATTCACGTGTCTTCCGAGAACACGTTTTCCTCTCCCCGCCCCGGAAAAAACGAACTTTTATTGCTCTCCAGCTTCCCCAGTTAGCCAACATATTTTCGAATAATAGCAACAAAGTTAGGACATAAGTGAAGTAATAATTTCGTTCGTCAAGTGTTCCTACTTGGAATATTGCTCAACCAATTTCTCATGTCCTAATTCAAGCAAGATATTAGGCACAGAAGCTAGACTTGCGTAATGTTATTATCACCGTGCAGACGTATAAATCGTGTCTATGTGTTTCTTCACTGTCACATCGAGGTCTCGTAGTTTCCGATTCCGTTTCGATTAGCTCACGTATCGGTGGCTCATAAATATATCCCCATGTTTTCCTTATCTCTGCGTTCAAGTAACGCCATATGGCGCCACTTACGAGTTTCCTATGTCTGCGCCGAACTACCTTTTCGTGCTAGTTTCGTATGCACCCCATTAGTCCTCGCGTCGATCGACATCGTTGCTCGTTTCACGCTGATTCCATCAAATTACCTTCTTTTCCCTAATAATCAGGAAATTCACTTCAATCGGCCGCACTGTCGAGTAGATAAGAATTAGTACCATTCCTGATAACTATTCTCGTATTTACATTTCTCATGAATTGTAAATTTGTAAGTACACCAGCTAAAATATCCGTCCAATATTTTTTTAGTAAACCATTCTGTTATTTACCTGCATCTTACTTAAATATTCTACATTGTATTTTATCGGTTTAACTCTCGATTAATTTCGATATCATTGCGTATGTTCTACAAGGATACTCGATGGGGTTTTATCCCTCGTGCGCATAAAATATGCGGCGTTAATTTCGTCGAATTCCCGAACTTATACCGGTCTTACCTGCGCCCATCTTTGACAATTAGTCGGACCCGGGGGCCAGTGGTCGTTCGGTTATCGAAAGGAGAAGGGAACGAAAGAGAGAGAGACGGATGACAATGACTCGTTAGCTGAGGGGGTTCGTCGTTAATGTTCCGAGAGCGGTGAGCGCAGCACTCGGCTCTGAATCATCCCGTCATCCCCCGAGAAGGGTGCCTTCGACCCTGCTCAACGGACGCGCTTTTCCACCCCGCCATAAGCAAGATCCCTGCAAGCGCTATATTTACCCCCGGAGTAGTTGCACGCGACCGTTAGAACATCGTACGTGGGTGTTCTGCGAGATGACAAGACCCTTTCGTTGCCCAGAATAGCCCCCTGCCGACCGTTAACAGTTTCCCTAAATAAATCCAAGTACTAAAGTACCCACCGAAGGAAGGTACACGTAAGCAAGGTCGAGAGAACAGAAATACGGGTTAAGAAGAGTCAAAGAAACTGTTGGGAAATGTTGAATATTTTAACCATTCATCATTTGATACGATAAACCGAACGCTTAAGCAGCTTGAGTACTTGATAATGACAATCAGGATTCTATGTTACAAATTAACAGACACGCTGAAATTTCTTCAAGAATGAATTCAATTAAAACGACTGCGTACTTGAACGTATTTACGAATTTCGTTCAATTCCTTCTTGAAGAAATTTCGGCATATGTCAATCAGTAAACCATTCTCGCTATGCATATATGTACGCTGTACACTAATTTTGGCTCGAGGAACTGGGTAAAAACATTTCTCTCTATCCAAAAAACTTGTCAACCTCGATGGTACGTCCCATTGAAAGTCGGTACATACCTTGTTGGCCCAATTACACGTCGCTGTAAATAGCATCGCGTTTGCGCGTTCTTTTGACGACTAGGCGGGGAAGAGTTCTTAAGGAGTTGCTGATGCATAAAGGAGCGGGTAGCATGCGCCGTGGAATTTGAATGTTTAACATGCTAGCGATCGCGGCTGGTCACGGTGGGGTAGGTTGCACCTGTGCTGCGGGCGGCTGTGCAGGCATTACGAATGTGTAGCACATGACGGTTTCACTTCCCTTTTCCACTTCGCGCTCTACGCGTATCCAGCCGCTACTCCGTCCTCTCCTTTCCTCTTCGCGCGAGTCCCCCGTACTCACGACGATCGCTTTCGCTCTCGCAGAGCGACAAGGACGGCGACAGGGTGCAGTGGACGGAGAGGGAGGGGGGGGGGGCGAAGGACACACGGTGTCCTGCGCAATGCATGGCTGCATTGCATCGGTGCAACCTGACGGGAAGTCAAACAGCCCGGAACGGGGAAGTAAGCAGATCCGGGGTTGACGGCCAGCCAACAAACGACCATTGCTTGTTTACTCGCCGACCGGCCAAAACAAGCAAATCTATTTTTAACATATTTTTCATTGCGCCTCAAACTCGCGGAAAAATACCGGACAATTTACTTTCCAACGAACAAAATAGTCGCGACATGCTGGGGATTGTCAAAGTTTATATCCAGTTGATATTCGTTAAAGTGGCATTTAACCCTTTCTAATTCATTTTTACCCCCCTCTCAGATTCGTTGGAAAATCCTGGAAATTTATCTGTTGCTTTACTCATATCGCTGAAATATGTTGAAGACTGTCGAGGTTTATCCTCAGTACCTGCTTATAAATGCATTTTGATTACTATTTTTGTTCCTATTGTTATTTTGTGAAATGTGTTCAGGAAAAATCTGAAGAGTAGGAAATTTTTCTTTTTGAAAGAAAACGACCTGTACGATCCACCCCGCGGTTCGAGGGGTGCAGAAAAGTCTGTCCATATATAATCATTAATCACAACTGCCCTTGTGGCGGGCAACGTCGATGGGATTAAGTACCCGATTAGCTTCGTCGATGTCCCTTGGTATAATCGATGCATAACCAGCCAACTGTATGCACTCATACCGTCGGGTACTACGCGTCTAGTCGACCGAAAGTACTCTCAGTATCGTACTTCTATTCCTCAACACCTCAATCCTCAATTTCCTAACTCTATTAAAAATAAACAATCCTTTGATGACAAACAATTCTTGTACGCATATATTTTCTATATATCTCGAAATTTTACTTACAATAATTTCTATTTCACCGTAGTTAGACTGGACTCCGAATTTTGAATTTTCCCAGAAATTACTTAACATTCTATTCTCGCATTTTACAACCATCACCCTTATCCTCTATTGCATTAAATCAAAATCTTGCTTTATCCTTAACCTTTAATAAATGCATCAATGTTAGAACTTAATGAACAGGCATAGAATGGAGCTTCGAAAATCGGCCAATTAAATCAAAATGGAGCGCAATCGAACCGATTGGAATGATAAATTGTTAATTTTCTTGTACCTCGTCGAGGATGGGCTACGAAAATTGCAGTTACGACCCTGTCGGCTGCACAGTCGTCGCTTATGCATGGATGGTTGACGCAAGGGTGTGACTGCCGACAGACACAGACGCACTCAGACCTTTGCAGGCAGGGTGCGTGCTTTACCTACGGGTAGAAGCATGCTCCTGGGGACTCGATTGCAGTTTGTAACGGTGGCACGCGCCCGTTAGACCGGTCGGCCAATCGATATATCGGGGGCACGTGGGTGCCCCGGTTTTGAGGGCGCGGAAAAAACTGCACATATGTCGCGGTCCCCTCGAAACTATTCCCAATGATACACGGGGGCCCTGCGTAAATTCGAGAAATTCGACACTGATTGACTACTGTTTACCGTTCTGCAGAGGACTTAAATGAATCTCGAATCTTCATTAATATTACATGGCAAATTAATATTGTGAGCGACGATTTTACTAGGCGATATCGGTTATTATTGTTTCCTGAAGCGTAATGTCCCGTGTAAACGCGGAATATCGATAAGAATTCGGTCCCGATGTACAGACGGCTATAGAATCGCTGCCCCGAACTGGCGTGGCTGAAATTTATTGCAGCTTAATGGGCTGAAACTTACGCCCTTTGTGGGCAGCTCGTAAAAATCACCGTCGCTCTGTTGATAAATGCACAGCGTGACGTTTTCGAGCTCAAAGTCAGCCACATGGCAGTAACAACATAACATACCGTATGAGTGCAACGGTACACAGACATACCGGTACTCAAAGCTTACCGAACAATATTTATTCATTTCTCTGCTATCATTATACACTTTAATTCAGCAGTTATACTCTGCACATTTTTATCTATACAGATATCACACACATACACATTCCTCTAAACTCGAATTCTTCAACCATCTTTTTTGAGCTAGCAAGTAAGTTTCTAAAGGACAAACATACTCGCGCAAGGATAGGCTGTATTTTTTTGGCCATTATTATTTCTTTCTCACGATGGGGGGGTCTTTTATTTTTCGTACATCGGACTGTTATCTTGCACCGTATGTCGGATCCTGTGGCACGTTAACTCTAGCATCGTGGCTCACACTTGCGGGGTAACGTGTCGCACATAGACAAACATAGGAACGCACATGGGGCGGTATGGTAGCAGCCACCTGGCACAGCGAGGTTCAATGCTCCACCCCTCTGTGCACACATAACTACGTACCCCCGAAACTCGTCGTGACCCGAACCCTCGCGACTTGGCTCGTGCCGCAATGCATTGTCGTAGGCAATACCGCTCCGGGGAGAAAACGAAGTCACCCTAAGAAAGATACCCAGAGGAGTTGTTTCGCTGGCGACCGATGCCAAGGAAACCTCGAGTACGCTCTAACCGTTCAACGACTCGTCGAGATGATCGATCTCTCGTCTTTCTCCGTCACGTGAGTCGCGAAAACGACTTTTCCTCATTTCTCCGATCCATAGAAATACGGCGGGGTCGTTGAAAAACCTGTCCAGAAGGGTCTCGTACGTTGAAGTTTCCTGTCAGTGTGTCTCACTGTTCCGCGGAAATATATTGCTAAAAGAACGACACTGTACTACACAAAATATCAATTTTATTGTAACATGTTGTCAGTGACAAGTGTACGAAAATGGGAAGATAGTATTCAAAGCTTGGAGCTAATATTTCCCTGTAGTTGTTCAAAAAAGTCAAAGAGATAAACATGTGTCAAGCGGAAACCTTTCAATGCTCAGAGATTAATGCAAAACATTAACACTTTCTCCTACTTTTCGGTATAAAAATGTAACGATACGTTCCTCGTGAATGACTGTACCGCGAATTCCCGTTTTGTACCTGCCTAGCGGGGAAGTTTGACGAGATTAATTTTGAAAGTGAACGTGGAGGAGCAGACGGACGGTAAACGCGATACGCCAGTGAGCGGGAGTTAACGTTCCTTTTCGTTGAGCCGCGCTAGTTATATCGATTATTCCATGCTCCCCTATCGAACGTGCATGTGCACACGGGTCCTTTCACTGGGGTTCTATAACGATATCGTCCGCAGATGATACGCGCTCTGACAATGCACGTGCGTCGCGCATAATGAATCCCTATAGTCGAAGGGGGGTGAGGGTGGATCGTCGTAAAAGTGCACGCATTGTCGTTATTTTATCGCAGCGCTTATCGCGTAAGCCAACGCATATCCCTCGTCTCCCGTTAAACCGTCAACACTTCATTCAGTATTCCGTCCTTGTGCGAGTTGCCAATGCGAAGTAAAAGCAAGTTCAAGGTAAACGCCGGACGTTAACACTGAACTTATAAAATCGGTCCTTGCATTTAATCGTTCGTGAAATCTATTCTATTCTAGATTCAGGAATGCCGTGGAGATTGTTCTTACCGATTTCATTCAGCCTTTCGTCCTTGTGTGACTTGCCAATGCGAAGCACAAGGAAGTTCAAGGCAAACATCGGACGTTAACACTGAACTTACGTTACAGAATCGGTCCTTGCGTTTACTTGTGTCATACACTTTAATCGATTGTAAAATGATTTCTACTTCAAATCGACGAGTTAGTTGGCGACTGTTTTTCCTGATTTTTCACGCTTACCGCATTTGGGAGTCAAGGATGATAGTGCTTTGGGGAATTTTGGATTTCCTATTTGGATTTTGTTTATGTTACTCGCGGCATGTGTGATGTGCATATGTTAATGAGCAGTCGGAAACGGATGTCGTGAGACGTTTATTCTAAAATTAGAAGAGCGCCTGCGCATCGTGCAGTCACCCTGATTTCTGCCCCACGGGTACCCTTGAACTTGGTATCACGATTTATATTTAGTCGCGTTCCCGCTCTATCGTCTGCGTCGGGAAACGGAGTCAGGGTCGACGCTGATGTATCCCCGCACGTGTTACTTTACCTTCCAGGCAGGACAGTTTTAATGTCTTTGCCAACCTCCCACAATCCCTCAAACCTTTACAGTATCATAGAACTAACAAGATACCCTCTAATCAGTTTCACAAAAACGGTGTTCTCGACAAACCTTCTTTGTCCTTAAATTTGTTCAAATTCGATTCACATATTCTCTTTGACTCTCAATGCAAACCATTTAATCGGTAATTTCGATGACGTTCTGCTCGATAAACTTGGTTTCTTTTCGTTGTCTACCTTCTGGTGAATGGTTTGCCGACAATTCTGTTGGTCGTTGAGTCGAGTTTCACTCGGAAGCGGTATAAATACTTCCACGTAGGGTTTCCCTTCCCCTCCGCGGTGCGTACGGTAATGCACGAAGGAAGATGGTTAAAGGAGGGCTGTACTGTCGGCTGTGCGGTGAAGGAAGAACAGGATGAGGAGGAACGTTAGTAACAGCGAAACGTTGAAACGATACGCCTTTGGAGAGGAAGGAATCACAGCTGAAAGCGCTTCCTTCCCCTCCATTACCTTGCCCCTTTCCTCTTACTCGCGATTCTACGTAAACGTCCGCAACGGTAAACAACCCGAGCTAATTCCATTTCGATCTTTCAAAATACTAGAAGATTGTAAGACAAGATTGAAAACTCCATAAAAAGGCCTGCATTGCGTGTTTCAAAAAACGAGTAAGACCTTTGAAACGAAAAATTACTAAATAATGACTAATTAAGTTGATTTATATTTCATTTCTTTATGATTTCATTTCTTCATTTCACTTTCACCGGGGTAAAGTTGTATTGTTTTTAAAACATAAGGAAATGTTGTACATAGAGCGCTGCAGGTTGAAGCGGCACATCTCTCGTGGCATTTTAATTAGTCAAATGCGAATAGGGTGGTCATGGCGCGTATAAAAGGGAGCGATATGCGTATTTGATAGCGTGAGGGTCGACGTAGGATCCAGGAACGTAAGGACAACGAAGGAAGGTGTGTATTTACGCGGGGAAATTGAAGGAGGGTGCGTGTCACGGGGAGTGAGTCGACTTCCGCAGGAAGTCTGACACGACGGGCCAAAGGAGAACGAGTTTCTGTCTCCCGATCCCGTTCTTCCGTTTATTCCGCATGTCAAGAAAATTTATGAAATTTTCTACCCAGTCTATTCGCCTCGCTTTCACAGAATTCAGATTTTTAAGAAGTATCTACGTGCTAGGAAAATTACACAAATCTCATCCGAAGATGTTTACTAGAAAAGACGTTGATTAATATAAATTAAAAAAGTCGACTTTACAAGTTTCTTTTTCCTTTTCCGCACGTGAAGGAATTTTTTTAATCCTTTAGCCACACCTTCTTTCTTTCTTTCTTTCACTGATTCAAGTGTTGACCCCTTCTGAGTCGTGAAAATTATTTTAATGAACCTGGTCGCGTGATGATCGACGAGAAATTTACGTAGGTATTAACGAGGCATTGATCGGTGAAAATGAAAAGTTGGCATTCGTGCCCTTTTGCTTTGCTGGCTCGATTCTCCTGGTTTCGAGCGTTTTTCTTCTCGACAGGGCGGGTATTCTGGTGGTTCGGGGCTGCGGGAGAACATCGTTCTCGTGAACCCTCCTGACCACGAAGTCTTCCCCCTCGTACCGGAGCCGTATGCACGTCGATCCCTCGTTCCCCGATCGCGCCATGTGTCCTCGATTTACGATATACTATACTCCCTACGCGAGGGTCTCGCCGGCAACGAGGAATCGTCCTCCAATTTATCCCGATTCCCAATTCCAGATCTAATCGTCTCCCAGTACCTGCGTAGAACGACTGCTGAAATATGGCCGGTTAAAATAGCTGCATCGCGGTTAAAGTCAGGCAGAACAAATGGACAGAGAGATCTTCAGAGGGGAAAGAGTTAGAGGCAAAAAAATAAATTGCAACGACGTATGTATTTGAGCAATTTTGTTAGGAAGGTAATCATTGTTATTACAGACATTCCTTGGGAAGAACTATGATTTTAGTTACATGGAGGATTTTTAGACCCATTTCTTTGTACGCTTTTCGTGTAAATACGTAGTCGATAAATTTCTGCTTTCGTGCATGGTGTCCCGGGTTGTTAATTCTGCGGGAAAATTGTAAGAAGCTGTCGATAATTTTATTCGGCAACCGGCAAGTGGATTCCGTGATTTTCCGTTCTACATTGCCTCGTGTAACTGGCCCCTAGGTTTTCTAATATCATCGGTTCTTCGACGTTCTCTTCTCCGGCTGGATTGGCTCGGTCGATAAAATAGGAGGAAGATGTGGGAAGATCCTTGAGGATCCTAGGTCCTTGGACCATCCTCCTCCGGGTTTCATTCATCGGTCGAGTATCCAACAACCTCTGTAGTGACTTCGGTGTCCGGTGTGGCGATCGGGGAAAAAGGCGGGAAGGTTCCCTGTTTTAGGCGGGAAACCACGGTTCTAGGGTCGATGACTATCGTCCTCGTAATTCGATAGTCTCTTGGCACGAAATATCCATCAGGTGTATCAACAAGACACACTTTCAACGCCATTTCCCTTTAAAAATTATCTTCTTGTCGGATCAGTACTTGTTTCCCGGCTAAACTAGGCTAACGAAATACCAATATTTCATGTCCATTTAATTTAGATCCTCATATATTCAGATTAGGTCAACGTAGAACGGATGAAAAATGAATCAGTGGGCGTAGCAATCTTTTGTTCCTGACCTGCGAAATGATGTTGGGAATTTTACTGCTCCTGGGAAGATAGTGATTTGTAAAAAAAATAGTGTTGTATGGAATAACGCATGTGCCTAATGCTCGTTTGTACACGTGTCGAGGGGAAAGACGACATATCGGCCTTGCGGTTATGGAAGCCCCGACGTGTCCCACGATATTTACTTTACCATGTGCGATCGTAGCTCCGACGAAAGCAGGAGCAGAGAATGTGTGCCTGCTGATCGTTTAAACGCGACGCATAAACCGACGGAACGGTTTTCCTCTGCGTTTCTCGCTCACATCGGTCTCCGTATCCCTGTCCCTGTATTCGTGTACGTGTTTACACACGCGCAGGGAATTTGTAATATCTGCTCTGCTCCCTTCTGTCTCCCAACGATCTCGCAATGAGACAATTAAAGCCGCCGTCTGCCTATCTCCACGTCTTCCGGCTTCCAACGGCCTAACGCCGTTTGAAACGCTCTCTCCGACACGTCTGACCTTATGCACCGCTTAACCGACTGAAACGTTCTATAATTAACGCCCGGGAGGCCTTACGGTTCCTCGCCTCGCACAAATTTCGTCCACCAATAAGACTGCCATGCGATCTTAACGCCCGTTTCATGTCGCGCACAGGTACGGATTTTTAAACCTTTTCAGCGATGGAATATTATATTACATGTATATTTTCTGATAAAGAGCTCAGCATTGGTTGATTTTATGCTGCTTTTAAAGAACAATTATTCATGTAATTATATTAGGAAAGAAGTAAACAAAACTAAAATGAATTGAACAAATAAAGTATATCTAGGTATATGGAGAAGAAATGATTATTATTGTAAATATTGTACATGATTGAAAGAGTGATATAAATAACGGTTTTCATCTGTATCTTTGCATGAACTAAAATTTGAAAGCTAATTTCAACCACTCACACGTTATTATTTGTATGGCCTCACTGTGAGACCAAATGGGATAGATTCTATTTTGAATGAAATTCATGGATTTATCGTTAGCTGTCGGTGACGGACCGATAAATAGGAACATGTGTACACCACGCAAGGATATTTTGTCGTGTCCTGTTTTTTACGGCCTATTCGAGTCCCATTTTTAACTTAGCCTTTGAGCATCGACTGAATTCGTTTAAACCGCCGCTTTTCCCGAGAACTTGACAATTCCTTGTATCGCTCGGTTTTACGGGAGAGAGTCCAGCGCGATTTCGGCTGTGCAGTAATTTGAAAGGAACTTTTTAGGGCAGTGCAGAAGAGGGCGTGTAGGAGTAGCGGTAAATAATGAATGAGACGATGGCTCATGATTCCTCGTTGGACCCTCTTTAGACGGCTCCAATTGACGAGTTCTCCGGGCAGCCGCAGTTCAATGAGAACGAGGATCGTGACGAACCGCCCGAAAGAATCTAATGTTAATCGCGTCAATGGCGAAGCGTGCGACGTACCCGAAAAAAAGACTTAAGCGGGGGTGCTTTTCCGAAGGGAGGGGAGGGCTAAGTTTCCTCCGGTGAATCTTTGTGCGAACGGTCACGGTTTAACGGACGGTGAGTGGGTTCCTCCGGGCTCGTGAGAGGCCCTCCGCAAGGAAACAATAAGAAATTCTTGCTCCTCGCGCGTGAGCTCGAGCTTTCTAAAACTGCCAGAGGCGAACCCCAATGGCAACCCCATGGCGGCGACGTACGCAGTTTTTAAAACTCTTATGGGACTCGGGAGCATCCACATGGTACGCACATGCCGGTACGCTGTCTCCTCCGGCCAACAAATATGGCCCTCGTCCTCTCCTGAGACTCGGAACCGTAGTGCTCCTTCTAGGAAAGGTAGTCGAAACTTTCCAACGATATGTCATCGGGACCACCTTCGTATTCTCTTACGTTGATAAGGAGCTCCGATTTCGTAGACAGATAGCTTCGTAGCTTCTGTTCTCAACCCTTGGCCGCAGAAAAGAACAAATTTTTTTCACTGGGCGGGTTTACAGATAAAAGCTATATCCCCTTAACTGTTTTCTTAAAGCCCAACATTGCGTCGGCAGGTTTACACGAAACCCGGAATTATGTTGTACGATGAATGAAGAAATAGTTGCACAAACCTGTGCTTCTCAGGCTCCATCTCACCCCCATTTTCGAGGCAAACGAATTTCAGCGAAAACCTTGCGGAAACGTCTGATTGGATAATTCCGTTGTTCCATTGAAACGTTGATTCGGCAGGACGGTCTAATGATTCGTACGTATGGCGGTGTGGGGCGGTTTGGCCGATTTTCCCTCGTCGTTTGCGTGCGTTATGGGGGAGAAGGATCCGATGGGGTCCAGAGCCATCGGGCGATAGTGCATTGCGGCTCGTGTGGACATGCGTGTCCTCGTAGGTAGGACGAGGGGGTTGAGGACCAACGACCCACGATAGGGGAGATACCGAAGCAGCTGGTCTCACGTGTGATTCATACGCGACTGCTGCGCTCGTTCGGGAAATCATCATCGGCACGAATCGTAAAATTAACTCGTCGGCATACGCGTGACAAGAGAAAATTTTCAAAAATTAATAACAATATTCGTATCTTAGGTTCGTAGCCTTATATACCAGAATTCAGTCGAATAATGATGTATTCATGGATTACCCTTTTTGCTTAGGTTTATTAATGAAGTTTCTTTATGAAACCGATTTGGCAAGAAGGTTTTCGCGTCATTTTGTTAAAGGAAAGTGCAATAACATATGTTTAGTTACGGTTCTGTACGTAACAGTAGGAACTGACAATGAGTGGACACGCGTTACGCTTAGGATTAACGGAGAAATAAGATCGTTATGCGGGTATTGTATGGGCTATACACGTGGGAGAAGCCATGTGTTCAAGCCCAAATACATTGAACAATTACTAAATGATCTGTGCCCTCCGTTCTTTCAATATCTGCCTATTCAAGCATTTTTATCTTCTCTCTAACGTACTTTCAGCTGTGCTTAAATATTTTATGTATCACTTAAACAATACAAGAAGTAGTAACATTATTGAGAATTTCATATTTCATAATAACATTTTACATTTTACTTTGGTTTCAGATCTGGCCGAAAAACAGAATCAGCCTGACGTAGGTCCTAAAAGAGGGTAAGTCCTGTTTAACATTCAATTATAGTAGATAATTTATTTGTTTTTTTTGTACCGTAAATTTTGATTTGTAATTATTAGGTGCATGTATTGTGTTATTTAAGAACAGAGTTTAGTACCTACAAAGGTGATGATTTCCGAGATTAGGACGTGAGGAAGGTGCGCAATGTGTTGAAAAATTTGGAGTTTTCACCCTTTCGTCGACAACCCGCATGGTTTGATTTGTTTTATCTGGAGATTCGAATCTCCCTGCGGGCGAGCATAACGCGTCTAAACGTAGCTAGAATCCCATCCGTCCAGTTTACGCCTTTAAATCTTACGTTAGGTCAAACCTAGTCCCTTCTCAAACTATTCCACGCCCCTGGAGCGTTTACTAATTCTCGCAATGATGTCATCTCAAGCGGGCGATACAGCTGGACTCGAGAAAAAAGCGCGCAGCAACTTTAATTGATTAACAGCACTTTTTTTCATAAACCCTAAAAGTCCAGTGCAGGAAAGAAGTTTGTGGAGAACAAATTCTTCAATTTACGTAACAGGTCAATCCAATGTAATGTTTTTAAGAATGATGCGACAAAATATTTTATTCAAGGGCAATAGAATGAATAAAAAAAATTAATTTAACGATTCCTTCACATCATGATAATCTTTTTTCTTTATCTTAAATAATTAACCGCACTTCATTTCGTACACACGCAATAAAAGTTTGTAGAAATCACACTTTTATGTAACAACAAATCAATTCAATATTTTTAAGAAATGTTAGGCAAAATATTTTATTCAAGGACAGAGGTTTTACTATCTGACGGTTACAGTGAAGTACGTGGAAAAATTTGTCCGCGCACGACGAGTGACGGTTCGTTTGCTTCATGAGAATCTTTTTCTCTTCCTTCGACAATTACTCGAGGGATTTCCCGGAACGATCTGAGGACGTCCTGTATGTCCATTATGAGATACTCGAGGTTCCGGTTTTGTTCGATGGGCATTCGACTATTCTCGCGCGATTAGAGGGACTCGTGCGATTCCTCCAGGATTCCTTTTCCCATGCGACGCACCGCTCCCACGTTCAATTCACGAATTCCCGCGGCCTGTACGAAGATCGCCCAGCGATCTTCCATCTCCCGCACGAATCCGCGAAGACACAACGTTTTCTCGCGACCAACGGTTTTCACGACCCACCGGAAAGCGGAAACTATTGCCTCCTGGATCGGAAGTGAATTTCTGTCTATCCTCATTTCCATCGTTCTTCGTTTTACCAGTGAAAAATAGTTGTGCGATTTTTGAACCTAATTCAACTATCCTACTTACGAGGTCAGGGAAATCTTCTCGTAGATGTTTGTCGCAGAATAAATGTGATTGCTCGGTTAGTACTTGGTAAATTTCAAACATATCGGATAAGTGACACGAATATACGTATCTACGATTGCTGTTGTTTGCCATCTGAAATATTTTTAAACCCTTGCTCTCGTTAAGTAAGTCGGAAAATTGGCCGGAAAAATTCCTCAACGTCGACGAAATTCCTCGCGAAGAGCGTCGCGCCATTTTTCGTAAACTCCCACGAAGTTCCGGGCTTTAATCCGGTAACAGTGAGTTCCTGATTCTGGGAAACTCGGTGAATGAGGGCGGTTTTATCCCCGTTGCAAGGAGATCTCTCCCGGTCGGCACTTCTCAGCTTGTGCGCGCCCGGAATAGCGGAATTTTTGGGAAAAAGACGGGCCGCAAAGGAGCGCGAGGTTTATGCCCTGAGAGCCCGTTGGAACTCAGCGGCGACGGGTCTATAGGACAATGCCGGATTCCAGGGTGGTTCCCATGATTCTCCGTGTTCGCGAGTTTACAAAACAGTCCGTCGGTCGGCAGAAGTGGACCCTCCTGTAATCGCGTGCGTAAGACCGTCGTGAATGAACCGTCGCGCTTTTATACGCCTACTATGGCCCGGTTACTGAAATTCCCAAAAGTCGTTCACCGAAAAAGACGTCAATGGAACCGACGATGCTTCACGAGCACGCGTTATTTATTGCCCCGGGGGTCGTTTCTTAAATTAACCGATACTTTGAAAACCTCAGACCCACCTCGCACAATACATACTCTCAACTGGCAAACAAATACAATAGTTTCCTTGAACTTGTATCTAACAATTTCCTGAATATTACCAATTTTTTAGTAACTGTCTTGTTGAAAGAATATTACGATTTGGAAAACGGTGAATATTCTAGCTTTATGGCTAATTAGTCTGCTACTTTCTTCGTTTTAACTTTTATTTTTTGAAGCTTATGAAGGGCAAATTTTGACCATTTAGGGAACAGTCGTCTCATTTCCCATGTAATGGAATTTTCCGAACGATGATACGGCTGTATGAAAGAGTTGAAAACTGCGCACACGCCCCATTGCGGATCGATTGGTTATTCAGTGAGAATTCTCTCGAGAGAGATGAATTCTGGTCGGACGAGATTGCCCTCTTTGACAAGCAACGGCATGGGGCAGTTTCTCTGCCGTTGTCAAATGAATCCATGTGATTTTCTCTCCATTGAAAATGTCTGCCTTGCCCACGAACCACGGGGTTTAAAGTCCCTTTCGCTTTTCTCAGGGGATTCATGCACCTACATCCGAAAAATATTGTCGCACGCGTTCTCAGTGTTCATTTTTCAAGCAATTATTGGCATGTGCCCGTTTTGTCATCTGATACATCCATTTTATGATCTCAAATTTACCAATTTTCATTACATTACCGATTTACACAAACGTTAAAAAGTCTGAACTTAACTGCCAAAATATCTGGTGAATTGAAATTTACGAGGAGCAAGACATTTTTAAAACGATTTTTCTTGGTCGGTAAAATCGTTGGAAATTTCTTCTGAGATTTCTCAAAAGGCTATCACGACCCTTTTAACAACGAATTATCGTTGAGAACGATGATAACCGCGAAGCAGATGTGGTACAGTGACATGCAAATCGATTTCGAGGATTCGGCATATTATAAGCTAATATTCGCGAAGATTGAACGAACGTCCGAGGATCGATCTTTTGAGTGCGGCTAATCAAATTATCCGCTTTCGTTGAAAAGATCGTCTCGACTAAGGACATCCGGTGGTTCGACAGGAAGCTGACCCACCGAGCAAACCCTTTGACGTAGGCGATTACTTATTCATCGTTCCATTCATTTCTCCATCCGTTGGTCGCGGTTTATCGCTGCACTGACTTTATTACAAAAGCCAGCTACAGCAACCTGTATTTGCAACGTCTCAATTCTGCGGTCGCAGTAGGACTTTTCTGAAGATTTACAGTCTAATGCTTCCGCCCACAGGTTTCTTCCCTTGCCCGCCTTTCTCCTATGTTGGTGGTCCACTGACCGGCGATTCATGATTGACTGACCGCCCATTTGCCCCGGGTCCTTCTCAAACTCCACTTACCTAATGATCTTTAAAGTTACAAATGGTACTGCGACCCAACGACGCTTTCCCGTTTCGCGCAGACTCGCCAAATTTAAAGAACCGTCCGTCCGCTCTACCAAGGTTTTAACTTTGCTACAGAATTTTTTGTTCTTCACGTGACGTGTAAACGATGACAGTCAATTCGTTTTGTAGTTTTATTCAATATGATAACGTTCTTAAGAATTTTGCTAACAGCCGAACAGGCTTGGTTTTTATATTTCCTTGAGTGAATTCCTTTCTGTGCATGGTTACGAAATTTTCTTGAATCGCTATGACGAATTATTTCTCGGGTAGTTCGGTTTTCTCGGCCAGGGAAATTCATCTGGCGAGCAGAGGGTTTCTTCGGGGCAGGTCCCCCCCCCTGGGCACCGTGTAATTACGCACAGTAAAATGTCTCTTAGGCCCGAATGTAACGGATAGTCCTGAGAACAGTCAGGGACTAACGATCGCCGAGGACCACTTTTGTCCTCTACTTTCTCTCTCTTTCACTCAACTCAACTGTCTTTCTCTCTCCCTCTCTCTCTCCCTCTTCCCTTGAAACGTTGCCCTTTAACTCGGGAAATGTCTCTTGGCCAAGAAGCCCTTTCCCGACCATCCCCGCTCTTCTACCTGTGCTTCACGTGTCAAAATAGCTCGGAATTAGGACCACTGTTATTTGGATTTTTATTTGCCCTCTAATATTACCGGCGCTACCATTCATTTACGTCCTCGATTTTTCTCCCCTTACTCTACGGTCGATTAATACCTTCCTGCAAGACGTCTACATTTATTTCCTAAACTGAACGAAGTATTACGTGAGTTTGCATACTTATTCGCCGTCCTTGATAGGACAAAAAGTGTTGACTATTTAAATTCATTTACGTGTCACCAATCTTTCCTGTAGGAGTTTCAAAAATTTCAATAATTCAGTTGTTACAGAATGACAGATCAATTCTAACAAGAATCTTTATTTACAGTAACAACCATTGATCTAACAAAAATATAGAAAAATGATAATCACGTCGATTCTATTAGTTTGCTTCAACTAAATCCGATACACCTAGGAAACAAGTTATCCGTGAAACTCGATTGAATTCGCAGTTGCGTCCCTGACAGGTAGGTGTAACGAACTTCCGGTTGGGCGAGCAGAAAAGTACCCATCGGGATTAACCTGCGCTCGTGCGTGGATCTAGTTCCGTTTTCCCTTTGATCTCCGTCGAGGCGTTTCGCTATTTCGCCGGGATAAAACGGTGTGCTCACCGAATGAAAGAGGGGGGTGGGGGGATAGAATCCCTCGATTTTCCCGTTGCGTTGGAGCAAGAGAGAGGGAAGGAGGGAGGGAGAGTGAAGAAACGTGGTCCTTGGTGTCGTGGGGTCCGACGTAGTCGTTTCATTCATGACTCGAGGTTCATTCATCGAATCCCACTGGTTCCTCCTCCGCCTCCCCCCTCCCCTCCCGTTTTTCCCTCCCTTCGTTCGTGCCCTGTCGGTCGGAGGGATCCTCTCGACCTCCGCGCGTTCTCGCTTCGTCCTTCGTCCTGCCCTCACCCCCCCACTGACCCTCTCTTACTTCTCCGGAGGCCCCACTTTTTTTTTACCGGCAGTCTTTACCGCCTGGCGGGAAATGGTCGAAGCAAAGACGCTCTCTCTCTCTCTCTCACTCATTCCTCTACTCTTCTCTCCTTTTTGCTTGTACGTACGTCTTCGTGGCAGCTTCCTTGCGAACCCTCGTCGAGATCTTCTTTTTCACGCTTCCGCCGACACCGCAGTCTTTGTCCCCTCAAGGCCTGTGCGCCTCTTACCCTTCCGTCCTCCCCGGAGAACAGGTCCTGATCTTGCTCTCTCTTGAATTGAAGCTTCGGGGGCGGAAGTTCGCCGTCCAAGAGAGATTGTCCCACGTACGGGCGCGTTGTTATTCATTGAAAAATACATACAGGGTCCGAATAAACACGGTTACCGTCTGACGCGAAGATATCCCGCGAAATAGCCGCTCGTCATTCCCTTTCTCGGCTAAAAAGGAAAGCCCCGGCCGTGTTATTACGATCTCCGGGAGAATCCGGCCAGCGTAATTTCCTCCTTCTCGCGTAACGATCGCGTGTTGGTTTTTCGAGAAGCACTGCCTCGCGCACACGAACATTGCAAAGAAATCTTTGTCCCCTCCCCAGTTTGTACGTACGTATCATTGAAGAATCGACTACATGCTCCTTAGGCAATTCTAAGGTGGCAATAAGGTGGTCCCCTCACAATACCAGACACGCCAAAGGGCTCGGGGGAGGGGAGGGGGGATCGCCGTGTCGGTGGGTGGAGAACCTTCCGGGCCGGATACACGGCTTTGAATTGTCAGTACTTCACGAGGGCAGTTCTCGCATCCTCTCGCTTTCATTGTAGGATCGCGGTTTGCCGGGCAGGTACGCTAACCATTATTAATTCACAAGAGGACCGCTCAATGGAACACAGCGTCGATTGCCGTCGGATGTTGCCACCCCTTTTCAACCAAACGTCAATCCACAAATCGCCTAGCCCCCGAGACGATTACCATTATACGTCTCTCGCAGATTTCGACACTCTCCGCAAAGTCTCCATTCTACGGAGAATCTTGACCTTCCATAGATTTTTTCACGGGAGAGTGGCTTTCCCGAAAAGTTGTCGTAGAAATTAGACAGGAGAATTCATCGAGGTTCTCTGCAGGGCATTGACCTTCTACATATTTACGTATACCATATTTATATATTTCCACATTTTTATATATATTTATTTTCATTCGCGTCTGGACAATGAAACACTTATTCGTTTTCATGCAAACTCGAATTACAGATGACTTTATTCTGATTGTTACATAAAATCGGTTTCACTTTTGTTCAATTTGCGCGGGGTATTTGTACGATTGCTGCGGTAGCGAGTTCCTCTTTTCCGTTTTTGGAAAATTGGGGCAGGTTGGAAAGAAACCGGAAGTTGCTTGGCGGGCTTCCCGGGGGGTGTTGGAAGTTCTTAGGTATTTTTATTAGTTTGTAGTTTGAAATTGCCGCCGAGGGGGGTGGGGGAAGGGTTGTCGTTCCATCGGCGGTAATAAAGGAGCGGTAACCACTCGACAGACATGGCGTTTTCCTCGAGAGACCCTTCTCTCCTTAGAGTCCAGCTCCTCTTGTGCTTCTTACTTGTTCTCCCGTCTTTGTTTGCCTTTGGCACCCATTCGAATTTACAATGGACGGTCGATGTACCGGCAGAAGAGAGCCCCGGGAAGACGTAGGCGCGAGAACCTTCTTCTTTGACCATTAACCGACATTTTCTATTCTGTCGAGCGGCTTTTTTCCCCGGGCGAACTACTTCCAAGAAGAACCACCTCGAGACTCGTCGGTGCTTTTGCGTTTCGATATTATTGTCACGTATTTGTTGAACAAAAGTCCCTTGACAAGCTCCGTCAAACGTCAGACGACGACTTTGTCGAAATATTCGGTTCTATCAGTTTTATCGAAATTCTCGAGAAATCTTTTGTGTCTCGTTAAATCGTTACTTAAGTTGATCTCGCTAAGTCGTGATTTAACGTACCGTGGAATGCAGGTTCAGGTGTCATTATTTTATCTTTTAACTACTTTCCGAAGGTATATCTTGAGAGCTTTGAGAAGGATCGGAAAGCTGTTTATTAGTTGGGTTCCGTTCATAATTGCCAACACCTCGAACCTCCTATTCCTCATCGAAACGATCCTTTAAGGGCCAGCGATCCTTCGTTTTCTTAAATCTCACCTCGTTGGGCGGTTCTCTTTGCCAAAATCGGAGAATTCGTATTGCCCTTTCCCGTTTAAATATCTACGGATTCTTTAAATCCCCCAATTATAAAACGGAACAAAGACATTCTTTAAAATCAGATTTATCATCAACGTAAGCTTTTGATCTTTACGAGAACAATATTATTTCTAAATAATGCTATTTCTTCCTGGAGTTAACTAGTCCTAGAACTCATCGTTGAAATGAAATCGTGTGATACGAAAGAAAATTCAACGAAGTGGCTTCCTTTTCGAATTTTAAACCCTTAGAGAAGTTCGTTAAAATTTTATGCTCCGCGGTGTGGTCCTGCTGTTGAGGACAGGGATTTTGCGAATTAAATATCGCGTTGAGAACCTCGACGAAGTTTTGCTTTATTTCGGGCGGAGGGATCTGTCGGAGTGAAGAGCAGAGAGAAACTGGCGATACTCCTCTCTGTTCGTTGCCTCCCGGGATTCTCTCTGTTCTTCCCTTTCCCCTTGTCCCCGTGGTTGCACCTTCTCCATCTCGTCTGGCTACGCGACCGTTAAAAAATCGAGTAAATCCTCCCCCTTTGCCGCGTAGCCAATGACGCCCACCTCGTTGATGCGTAGGACACAGACACACACACACACACGCACACGCACACGCATATACGATTATCTTTCTCTTTCTCTGTGTACGCTTATCGAACGTTCACGCGTGCACACGCACGGGAGATTTAAATGGCTGGGCCATTTAAATTCCCTCACCGACAAGTGCAGCGTCGAGGCGGTTAAAAAGAATTAGAATCGCCTTTCACTCAACCAGTTCCATCTAGCGTGAAACTCTTTATTAACAGCCGAAAATTATTAACACTTCGTCCTATGGTTTAGCATAATTTTCGTGTCCTCATTTACTTGTTTCTCGTAAATTCTTCCGCTAGATCTTGAAGCTCGTCGGAATTTATCGTTATTAGTTTAAAGCTCCAGAGTTCTTTATTAACTCCCTTTTGACCTATTGACACCTGACGTGAAATTCATTACCCAGTGTGGAATCGATGTTGGACGATTCTCTTTGATTTTCTACAATGTTGCTCGAGTTTTTTAATAATATTGCCCGAAGATGCGTCGTAACGAGGCGGTTCGGCTTTACGCGAGGGATCTCGTTGGTTGAGTTGGGTCAGGATGGATAGCCAGGCCGATTTAGATGGACGAGCAAGTGCACCGATGGAAGACGGAGAAGGATGACTCGCCATTTCGTTGGTCTCGGTCGGCTCGTTTGTGCGTTTAACGCTTTCCACCGACAAATAGTCTGTTTTTCTTTTTCCTTCGCCCAGGGAGATTAACAATGAGCCGGCCAGATGAGTGCTCTGGAAATTCGAGAAGGAAACCACGTAGATCTATGTGTGTGTGTTGCGAAATTCGGAAGAATCCAGCGCAGGTATTCTACCGATTTTCAACGTTCAAAACCGACCGAAAGTATCCCGGTTTTTGGGAAAATTTGCGATAGTTTCCTGCACAGGTCGATACTAGAGACTTCTTACCGGAGTTTCTGGTTGGCTGGAATGCGGAGTTTGAGCAAGTTCGAATGAGAAAAGCACACAGACTGCACGTGTATTTAGTCGAGCCGCGAGACTTGCTCGTATCGTTTGATTCTGCCGTTACGTAACCACTTACGTCGTTGCTGCGTGACGAAAGGCCTTCTTCTTCGGTCGCCTACAAGAATCTCCACAAATATTTCTATCCATTTATCTTGTAGACAAGTCGGTGGTTGACTCTAAGAATCCTCCGCTGCGACCTACAAATATCTACGACACAAACCTTATGCTCTTCTTCCATTCCGTTCTATCAATTTTTCGTCTTTAGGCTGCCCCGTGTTAATAAAATTACGGACACGGAAGACTTCGTCTCCGAGGGAATGATTTCGTAGCAGCCTAGTTTCGACGTCCATTCTTCCGGTTGATTTCTTGCCTTCACATCCGCTCGTCATAATTTACGAGAATTCATGCGGGCGAGGGGAGGGACAGAGTGAGTGCGCCAAAGCTGCTAGGAAAATGCATTCTTAAGAAATGTTTATTCGAACGTTATTCAGCGGGTACGTAGATATGTACATATGCAATGGGCGATGCTCGGCCGGATTTCGGCGTGTCATGGCACTGATTTACAAGTCATTTTCCGAGGTGGGTCGAGGGCGGCTCGAGTGATTTCTGTCGGAGATGGATTCAAAGCGATTCTCGCCGAACGATCGTCAAGGGGTGGAATTTATTTCGACCTACCGAGCCCCCACCGATCGGGAGATACAGTGTCGTCGCTCCTCGGGATCCTCGGCAACGACTTTCTCACGATTTCCGAAACGCCACTTTGGAGAATCGTTTTCGAGATAAGCCGGACAACGGGAGACGGCAGTTTCCTCGTGTCTAAATAACTAGTCTCGCCAGTCGTTCTATTATCCCCGGTGATTGTGTGAGTACGTACGTGAAAGACCTTCGACTCTATACCGTTAGAACGTGAATCTAGCGGATTGCTTTGGCATACAGAAACCATCGGCCAATTGCCAAACTCGGTACACCAGGATCTGTCCTAGCACCTTTGCCTAATGTATTCCTTTCAAATCTCTGCCACGTCCACGAACGTAACAAGTTCCCCATTATATTCCATCTCTATTTTGTTATACAATAACGTAGGCAAGGACTTTATATCAAAACTATTTAATAGTTCAAACTAGATCACCTATAGACTGGGAATTGCCAAAGCGTGTAAACTTGAATCTGTCAAAACTTTTGCTTAATATTCTAATACTCGTCTCAAATTCCTATTTTATCTTCATTTTAATTTTAATATTCAATTTTAATATTTATTTTTAATTTCATTTTAATATTTCTATTTTAATTTCATTCCTATTTTATTATACAAGAATGCGAACATTAACTTTGTACGAAAGCTATTTAAAAGTGGAAACCAGCGAATACACGTTTTACGGAAAATTAACTTTTCCATGTTTTTTCTTTCGAATCTTTCGTTTGAGTATTATCTATGACGGGGCAGATGTCGTTATAAGTTTCTATCTGGAATCTTTCGCAATGTGGAAACAGCTGATCCGCGTCCTGTGCGGTTTCCAGCTAGGACCGAAGCCTCGTGGGTTTGCTGGGCGGACGGACTTTAATTTTTTTTTATCTCCACGATAAATGAGCTGTTTGAACTCCGCCCTGAGTGTCGCGCCGGTGATTCTAGTTATCGTGCCAGTGCACACGATGTAGGCCGACGATAAGTCTGTTTACGTGGTATTTCCGAATGAAAGGACTCGGTGGGATGTGTTGTCAATGATTTATCGTTGACGTGTGTTCCTGCTTCCCGATAGTCCCCGATGCACATTCCGTTGGAATCAATTACCTCGTGAACCGTTGACGAACGTAGGGAAACGAGGCAAAGTCCGCACAAGGCAAAGGCACACACGTCAAAGGACACGGTGCGAGAATGAAGGAGAATCCATTGCGTGGGGGCCCGTTGTGATTGAGGCTTAAATAGGTTTTCTTATCGTTGACTGCTCGGCCGGGAGTCAATGGACAACATCCGGGATTTCGTGGATGGGGTTGATGAGGTGAAGCGCCGGGGAATCGTCGGGGAATCGTGGAGCTCGTTACTAGCCGGGAATCGTCGGTGGCGAGGCTCGCGGTGAATGCAAATGCCCCGGGGACTCGTTCTCAGAATCGTCGGAAGCAAGCACAAACGACGTTCACCGGCATTCCAGCGCCGGCGGAGCTTCTTCACCGATTGGTCGGCCTTTCCCGCCAAGATCCACGGGGCCCGAGGAACCTGTTTGTACGAAGGATAGCGCCGTCTCGGACCCCGGGGCCCCACGACAGCCCTCTCAGCTGATCAGCTTCTTTCTAGTCGCGTCTGGGTTTCTTGACTCGACCCAGACGGAGGGAGAACATCACGGACCGACGGAGAGAGACGGAAAAGACGAAGCAAAGCTTGGAAAGAGGAAGCAAGAGAGACAGAGAGAGAGAGAGAGCGGGAGCAAGAGAAAGATGAGGATCTTCGAGTAAGAGACAGAGGTACAATGTTTATTGTGGATTAAGACGGTGCACTCGGGGAGAAAGAGAAGAAGCCGTAGGAAAGCAGTATGGGAAAAGAAGACGCACAACAAGGGTATTAGAGGGACGAAGCGAGATAGACGACAAGAAAGCAAGACAAGAATCTCACAGCAAGATAGAGAGAGCTGGATTGTTTATTATGACTTGAAACGGTGCCGTCAGAGTCGAAGAGAAGCAGGCGTAGGATGAGAGCAAGAGAAAAGATTAGAGAAACAGAGATCAAGAGAAAGAGAGAGAGGGGAAGCAAGTAGGAAGTCAAGAGAGCAAGAGCAAGACAAAGACAAGAACCCTCAAGCAAGAGACGGATGTGAAATATTTATTATCGTTGAAGATGGTGCTGTCGGAGAGGGAAAGAATAAGATATACGAAAAGAGCAAGAGAAAAGAGGATCTAAGAGAAGGGAATAGAATTTGAGTAAGAAAGCAAGAGGCAGAGGTACAATATTTATTATGGCTTAGAATCTCGCAGTCAGAGAGAAGAAGGTAGATGACAGATAATAAGAAAACCTGATGATAAAGAAAAGGTTTATCTTACTGAAGATATTAAAACCAACCGAAGAAGAACAGCAAGTAATACACTTAAATGACAGTTTACATTTTAAATATCCTTTAAACAGGAATTTTTAAACTTCCTCATTAATTCCATTAAGTTACATGAAAATGGTAAAGAGATTACTCTTACACTTTGAGAGGGAGAGTGGTAAAGATGAAGCATAAGTTAACAATTAGATAAGTGGCAAAGATATATACAGATAAAGCAAGATGATGTAAAAGTGGAAATAGATAAGAAAAATAAATGAATGTTGGACTGTCTCCACTACCTTATTAATTTATACGAATTAAAGAGAATTTTCCTTGGAAATATAAATTATCACACCTCTGGTTACGTCTTTACTGGAAAAGTCCTTAGGATTTTCCGTACGTTACATTCCTAGCGATTAATCAGTTTGAGGGGTGCAAGTTACTCAGGAAATCCCTGTCGGGGGAATAATAAGCGGAGATTTTGTCGCTGGGAATCTCTCTTAAATTCGAAACTAATCTTCCTTCCACGACAGGAGGAAGATCGTAAGATGATAGATGATTCGGCGGGATTTACCGTCTTCCCGTGGTCGTTTCTCCCGGATTTTTCGGCCGGTACGTTTGGCTTTTTAGCAGGTTCGCAGGCACACAAGGGCCCTGTGTATATTTTTCCTGAAGATCACTTCGATGCCTCAGAACGCACCAATGATTTTCAGATAAATGGACGACTTTTGTGTCCCTATAATTTTCCGGTATTTCTTCTCCCCGTACAATTTGGTCAAACTCACCGTGACACATTTATTTCATTAACTCTGGAATTAATCCTTCGACTTGTCTATGATTTAAGAAATTTTAGCCAATTTCTAAACATAGGGGGGTCAAGCTTGGGATTGGAAAATTCTTGCCTGGTTTTGGAGAATTGCCCACTTATATCGCAATGGGGCGCGATATCAGATTTTCCAAAGCAGGCCCTTCCGTCCCGAAAGCAGTGGAATTTCGGCCAATGAAAATGTCATAAGCACGTAAACAGTGGAGCAGTAGGGGCTCGTCCGATTCCAATCGGAGGCTTGGGGGAGGAGAAGAAGAAGAACGTTTCTCGTCTTCCTCGGCTTCTTCCTCCTCTTCGTCTTCAGGTAAGTGTGGGAAGATCTCGGCCACTTTGTGCCACGTCGTACATCTCCTTTCCCGCGGTAGGTGGTTTCACGTGTACACACCAGCCTCAAAGAGCCTTCACGCGATTGACAAATTTTTTCATCCAACACAAGACCCGTAAAAGTAGAAGAATTTCCTCGCCAAACAAGGGATTTATAATTCGTATTATTCGTCAGGGTTGTCTTTGACATTTTTTTCGAAAATTGCCCACTTCAGCTAACCTTAAAGAATATTAAACAAATTATTACAGATTTTTCTGGCGGTCACTGTGGACAAAATTGAATATTACAGAACTGTGAACGTGAATCTTTTTGGATCTTCTTGCTTTCTTGGGGGGTAAAATTTGTTTAAAAATCTCCGCTGGACCTGGACAAGGGTGGTATATTTACACTACCTGCCGCGAAGCACCTGAGGACGAGGAGAGTAGTCGGCGATTTTCCAGACGAGGAACCTGTGCTCAGCGTTTTCCTTTCATCATGCACCCTCGCTCTATGGGACCTGTTGTGTCGTGTTGCTATGCCAACCACCCCCGCGCGAGAAGGACGGGGATGATAGATCAGTCCCTTTAAAACGGGACTCACTGTCTATCGGCCGCCTTAGGAAATTAGGAGACCCCGGGGCCAGTGAAGGAACCGTCCGAAGAATCTCGGCCGTTATGACCTAGAAGATAAATTTTTCCTCGGTGGACAACGTGAATGGGCCCGCTCGTAGCCATCGGTTTTTCTATCGATGTACACCACGGAAAAGTGCCGTCCGTCGATCGGGATGCGTGATTTAAATCCCATTCGGTGTTTGTAGTCCTCCGTAAGGGCTCGCTTCCCCGAAGAAAGGCAATGACGGTTTACGGTTACACTTGAACCAGCATATCTCGTTGCCAACATTCCCATTCCCGGCGAATTCTCAGCCCTGCCAAGGACAAGAGAATTCTTCGTTAGCCTTACACCTTCTCTTCGCAGCATCCTTTTGTGTTATTCCGTATTTGTCGTTTAACATTATCCTAACCTATTGTTCCAAATGGACACGGTGTCGAAACTTTGCCTACCTACTATCCCTTCTTGACTCTCGAGCAGTGTTACATAATACCACGTTGGGATTACCAGTCCCGAGGAGGAGATTAGCGTGGAGTTAGTGGCAATTTCACGGAACCCCAAGGTAGCTGTCGGGCTTTTGTGATGTCGAGGTATTGGACGATCTCGTTGGTTGGTAAGGCGAGAACGCACGATCGTATGTGAAATCCCGGGGATCCTTTCCCCTCTGCCCGATAGACACTCGGGGGTTCTTGAGAAAACGTCGTCCGCGCCATTTACGGCGACGTGCGATCTCCACCTACTGCACTCCCGGTTTATAATGGGCTGAAAAGGCAGTCGAGGTCGGCCCGCATCGGGGGAAACCGTGGAGAGGGTGTCCTCGAAAGTCCTGGGAAAGATTAAACCCCGACGACGAAGCTTTCGGGGGAGTCCTGTTACACACGGACAAACAGGTTGACATCCTCTTACAATATTTATCGGCGAACGCCCAACAAGTGGCCCAGCCCTACACCATTACATCGTCTTCTTCTGTCGTATTTTCCCTAACCGCCCCTTTCTTTGTCTCACGCATGCGTTACGTGGGTGCGTGTTCCCTCATTTTTGGCGGGAAACCGCGTTACTCGAGAAATCTTCATTGTTTCGAGCATGATGGCAAAAGAATGATCTTGAACAACCTTTTAAACGAGCCTTAAAAAACAATCGGTTCGCTTTAGCAAAATATTTCTGCGAATTGGTCTCCAGTTTCCGACTTCTTTTGTTCATCCGTGTATATCGCTTAATGCCGATTTCTCTGGCAAGAAAATTGTATACAAGGATTTCTTGGATCGTTCTTTAAGGAAGACGGAATTACTCGTGGAAATTATTTCTGCGGATCGACGTGGCTTTTGCCACATCTTTCATCGATATTTCTGTTCCTTTGTTTTCCGACCTGGGTGCTTGCGAAGAGACGTGTTGCGGCACACGTGGTACGCACACCGGACTGTACTTTTAGGGAAAAATCTGTTCCCGGAACGCGAAGGTCCAGAACAGAGAGAGCACGTGAGCCAAACGCAAGTCGGCGAAATAAAGCGGAACGACGGGCGAAGATTCTTCTCGGTGCTAAGCAGAGTGGGTCCACCTACGAATTGCCGGAAAATGCCCATGCCGAGATCGAATCCGGGACAAACAGCATTTAGCCGGGCAATTATTGCCGGTGAAGGTCCAAGGATAAGCCTCATGCCTCGTCTCTTCTGTTTCTGATTCTCCTCGACTGCGTTCCACTGTGCCCTCTTTATTCGTACTTCTCTTTCAACCTACCGCCCTTCGGTAGATCCTACTTCCGAAGAAAAACTCACTAACGAATATCCTCTGCTGTCACAGAATTTAACACGATTCTATTGCCATTCTACTGACCCACAAATTCTGTTATATTCGTTATTTTGTTAGGTCCTTAAGGATGAAATTTGTAGTGGAAAAAGGCAAAGTTGCTTGATAACTTACAAACTTCATCCTGCACGACGTGATATTTAAAGAAGGGAAGCATGACTGTAAGGTTTTCGAATCTGGTGCAATTGAAGTTGTCAGAAATAATTCAGTACGTTATTCCTTGCAATTTATGTGGGAGCATTTCGTTTTCCGGTCCTTTGTTTCTGCTGGCCTTTGCCTATGTTTATTTCTTTTGTCTCCCTCGCCATATTCCTGGCTGCTCTTGGTGTATGGGCCCGACGTGGGAGACCAGAGACGAGATTTTTACGAGCCTCATCCGCGCTTGTTTTCTTCTCTTCGGACGAACCGCAGGGGTGCTCTTCGTCCTATCGACAAGGGACTTGCCGAAAAAGCAAACGATACACACTCCGAGCGAGTAAGCCAGTGAAATCTAAGACTTTACCGAGAATGGCGATGGAGTAAGAGAAAAGGTAGAAACGAGCGAGAAAGGAACCTTAAAAGGCCCAGAAAATGAACACAGTTAATTCTGTATAGAAAATATTCTTCAATAATTTAAGTATTAAAAATCCTATGAGTGTAATAGAGCACAGAAAATATATTGTACCTAGTTCGTTGTATTTATTAATGAAATCATTCTAACTATAAGCACCAAAGTTGTAGTAATAAACTCTTCAATATGATTTAATACTAACTCAGAAAGGTTAATGAAATAATACACAACACTTAATTCGTGTCGCAACATTGTTTAAATTGGTACGTTTAAACCGTTGTTTCGTTTGCACGAGCAAAACAGAAGGAAAGAGCGAGAGAGAAGGAGGAGAATGAGAAAGAGAAGTAAAACAGCAACGTGATGGTCGGTGAGTCGGGGTGGGGGGCAGAAAGGGAGAAACAGAGGACGAAGGGTCGGTGACGTACGAGGAAGAAGGAACGATAGAAGGACCGGGCGGTGTGGTCTTTTAAATCGCCGGGAACGTGGGATTTAAAAATGGCCGCTAGCTCTCTCGACGGGGTTTCAAGGTTTCCGACGATGTGTGTGTGTGTGTGTGTGTGTGTATGTATGTGTATATCTGTCTGTCGGTGCGTGTTTGCCTCCTTGGGTTTCCCGGCGGACCGTCGGCGCGTTGCTCTTCCCTCAGCTGAGAGGATGAATCCCATCAGCTGAGCGAAACCCCGAGGAAAACGAAATCCCAAGGAGCAGGCAGCAATGGAAAATTGACGGGCCCGTTGAGAGTCGGTCCCTCGTTAAAAAATTTCGCGAAATCGGTGAACGCCCATCGACCGAGGTGTGACCTCGGCGACAGCGGGAAATCACTACCCTGATCCCGTTAATCATAGGGTTCCCCGGTAATTACGTTTCCCAAGGACCAGGGGGTAAGCTTCTCAAAATCTCCCAAAGCTGCCTGGTTCTCTGGGAAATTGCTGTTTGCATTAATTTTCTTCCAATAGGTCGACAGTCGAGACGGACAGGAATATTACCATCCTGCCATCTACGGCATCGAAGAAGTCGTCGAAAAAAATATGCAGGACTTTACCGTTATCCCCGAGCGCCTCTATTTATTTGCCCGGAGTATTCTCTTGATTTCTCGGCCGACTGCACCGCGTCGACTCGAAGCTTTCGACGACGATCCCCGCGCTCTCGAGTACTCTTTCGAGTGCCGAGGAAAAAAAGGATTGGTCGAGGGCAATGTTATGTTAATTTCCAGCGACGTCGGAATTTTTATGTTCACCGGCGGGATGCTGCGTCAGGGAGAGAAAAGAGCGAGTTCTCTTCCTCGGGGCTCTTCATCGATCCTGCCGGCGAGCCCCGAAGAACCCTTTATCCAAAACCGAGTCGTGATTTCGTGTAAGGGTTTAAGTACGTCGATTTACGTTCGCACGGGGCCTACCTTGTGTGGAAGACCCGTTCCGTGTGTAAACCAATACGTTTGCCGGAGATACGCGACCAGAGATACCTGCTTGCCTCAGCGGTTCTCAGGCAAGACACACACACTCTACTTGCTTTCCCGCCAAAAAGTTCACACATCCTTAACGCCAAAACTCGCTTAACTCGAGACAAAAATTCTTGCTTCACCGTTATCATTTTAACGTAGACATTAAAGAACGCTAACAAACAGTAAGAACCGAACAACTTATCTTCAACTTCTCCCCATCACTGTATTCATATCGTAAGAATTTAAAGTCCCTTCAGAACTATATTTTCACACAAGTATGTACGGAAGTGTTTTGTATTTAAAAAAAAGCAACAACGAGCATCTTGGTTTTAGAATCGTTGAGTTTCGAGCATTTATATTTTCGCGAATTTATCCCGAGAACAGGGAAGGAGTAACGTTATTCGTGGTTGCTTAATGGCGATTAATGTCACTCGGACGAGTGAAAAAATGGGCGGCTGGGGGAAAAGAATGGTTGTTGGAAATGTGTTTGGACGGTTACGTGGAGCGCGTGAGAATGGGCTTATCGAAGGAGAGGTATAAGGATGGACCGTTGCAGGTAGTTCCGACGGTTGCTTTCGTGATACGTAATTACGAATCTCCGAGATTATTAGGATGCGAGAACGTTCGACTCCCCGTATCGAAAACTAGCCTGACCGCATACTTTCATTATGGATAGCTTATCCTGCCACTAAATTCTCCTGTTAACATCTCCATATTATACTCTTTTTTACTGTCCATCAAACCACACCGCGTGGCACGCTATTTACGATTATGCCCCCTCGATTCCACGTTTATCCGGTGTTTTACGATCGTTGTAAAGTTCATCGGTAAACATCATCGCGCGGGATATATAACTTCACGTGTACTGTAGCCGTCCCAACGGTTGCAGGTACTGTACTAATTGTTTCGTTAGCGGAATTCGACGTGGATCGTTAGAATTGTAGAATCGTCGGATAATGGGGATAACCGTGTCGGAAGTAACGGTCCACGCAGAGAGAGAGGATTTGCTGAATGACGCTGAAAATGCTGCGAAACGTGACGGAAAATTCGGCGAATAATGCGTGTGTGGCACGTGATCCCGATGGGCTAAGTCCTCAAAAGTTTGCCGACAGAGTCGTCCTGGGCCTTGCCCGAAGGCTCGTCTTTGTCACGGGGTGGGGGTGGGGGGCGAGAAATACAGCGGGGGCGAAAAAAGGTTGAGGTTTGGGAAAGCACACGGACTCAATGAATTCCCATCGTTCGCGCTCTGAAAAGGATTTCGCAGAAGCGGGACAAGTAGGTACACGAGACCTTTACGATCCGTGCTGTGCGACAGGAAATATCGCAGGAAAACAGGTTCGTCCTTTGCCCTCATTTCCCCGGGCCCTCAATAAGAATTTTCCTCGCATGAAATCTTATCGTTCGAGTGGACCAGGGACTCTCCCACAAACGGCCACGTCTTCCTTTCATCCGCCATCATTGTTCGCCCCGTTCTCCAGTGGAATATCGAACCTTACTGCCTTTCCCATGGGATATCGCAGTCATTTTTTCCCAATGTCCGTTTCACCGGTACAAACGTAAATGTTGCGACTTTTAACACGATTCGGCATTCTCTCTCTCGATTATCCGAGCCTGAAATAACAAGATCATCCCCAATATTTCCAAGGCCTTTAAGTGTCAGAAAATATTTATTAAACATTGTCAATGTCAAGTTCATTTCGTAAGTCTATTCACTTCGCTATTTACTTTAACCTTAGATGCTCAACATAGACAAAAATACGTACCATTTGTCTTGACATTCATTTTAAATATCACAACACTGCACTTATGAATCTACTTGCGACCTTTTACACGTTCTTTCTGAAGAAAATCTACAAACGACACGGGAAAACACGTGCACGCGAGTTTTCTACAGAACGGTCGAACACGACGGCAGGATTTAAAGGGACATTCGTCTTTCGATTGTCACGTGGAAATGATAGTCGACTGTTAAGAAAGAAATTCCCAATGCAACGACATTCACCCTTCCGCGTGGCATTCTTTTCGCTGTGAAAAGCGGGGGAACGTGTCGGCGGAGTTGTTCCATAAAGCGGCGGAAAACGATCCGTAAAGGTGAAAATACAGGGTACACGGGGGGGAATAATCTCCGTTTGAACAGCGAGTCTAATGATTTTCGTGCCGCGGGGAATTCTGAGGACCGCGTAAGCTAAGGTCCGCTTTTTCCACGTTTCATGGGCTTCATTTGTATTCCTTAAACCAACCCTGCCGGCCGTGAATTTTCTTTATAAGCCGCTGAGAAATACGATCGTAATACGCGTTCCCCCGAGAATTTTACTCCCCGAAACAGGAACAATGGGTGCCGCGTAAAATTGCATTCAGGTCCTTATTGTAAGTCACGTTTGCCGGATAATTCATTCTTTAAGCCTGTAAAAATCCCTAATAACGCCAGGATTCAAATGCATTGGATACTCGTACAAAAGGATATCCACGAATCCCCCAGAATCTACTTTTACATTAAAAGAAATAACCCTTACGACAAGAATTAAACTCGTTGTATTTAATTAACGACAAAACGATTCCTTTTCAACAGTTTAAAATGAAATGCTTGGAGTTCTTATGAATTTCAAATACAAAAGACCTTTTAACTCTTAATAGAGAGTAGGGCATTTTTGAACTCTGAATTAATGTTACTTCAGAAGCTAGTGGAATATTTAAACAAACACGTTTCCCGGCGAAAGGGGGTTCGGTTTGGACAAAAGACCGGCGCGAAGGAGAGCAGAATATTCCTTTCGGGAAGACTGGAAATTCGTTTTTGAAAGCATCGCCGCGCTGAAGAAGGACCGTGGCATCGGTTTAGCGAGTTTCTCCGGTCCTCGAGCCGGAGCTGACGAAGGTCCGCAAAGGACTGCCGGCTCCCACGGAATTCCGAGGGTCCCCGGGGCCCTTCGGCTCTCCTCTCAGCTGATGGGCCCCGTCCCCCCCCCCCTCCTGGCCGTTCCTCTCGGCATTTAAAAATGTCCGGTAGGCGCCGAGTTGGTGTTTTGTCGGCGGAAAACGTGGCACGCACGCACACCAGCACGAATCCCCGAGAAGCCGGCAATTCGGCCCGTCGGCCACCGAAACGTGTCTTGATTTGTTAAAGACGTAATTTGACACGAAGCAGACCAGAGCCCTACGTCGAAGAAAATCTTACAATTGTCGCGACGCTTCGCCGGGACATTCCAAGCTTCACAATGGTTCAGCCTAATTTTCTAGGACATTCATTTTTCATCCAAGAGAAACGTTCCGTAGAGGAGAAATTACGTTGGTCCTTTAAGATGACTTCCTAAGGACGTATGTCAGCGTGAACTGGGAAGTTTGCGGGCTTATGTTGCTATTGCTGAAGGAATTTAATCGTAGTGCGCGAATGCCTTCTTGCTTTAGTCAGACAGTTAGCTGATACGAGGTAACTCGAGATTGCTGCTTAGGAACGGTTGTATTAGGCGGCTAATCCGTCCTGGAGGTTCTCTCTGCTCGTGATTATTAGCTCCGGAGAAGTTTCCATTGAGACGCTGGCCGATATCGAGACGATACTTGAAAAAACAGCTTCTCAAACGGCCGTCTGTATTTTTTCGTTTGTTTTCCCTGCCGGCAAAAGAGCGGGGACCGTGAGTAGAGTCCGCTTTCGGGGAACTAAGGGCAGGTCCCGGATTCCTAGAAGGCCTTGGCCCCTCGCACTTGACGATGCATCCTCCAACATCGACCACCCTCCGCCCCAGCGATGCTTTTACCCCCGCAAACCCCGCGCAATGGCGGAAAGCGAAAAATTCAGGTGAACGGGAAGACAATGCCGTGGCCGATGACGGGGAAAGTTGGTCCTTCTCTGCCGAATAAATCGTCGTTCCTGAAATATTCATGATATGCGGACGGTTCGTTGCTCGACGATGCAGCCCACCACTTTCGGGGGCAATAATCTTTCCGCGATGCTGAGAAACTCCTCGCAACACGGTCAACGTTATCTGCTATTCACCGATAATATCGGACCAACGAATGGTCTACAGAAGATTAGGACGTTAATCAATCTCTGTTCCTCAAGTATCTTCAGTCTGGGTCTTGAATCGTGTACGGAAAATGAAGTTGTTAATTCACTTATTTATTTCCTGCCGATCGTCGTTTGAAGTTTGCATTCATCTATAGGAAATTAGAATGTTTAATCATTTTTTTGGTCTTGAGGTGTTTTTAGTCCAAGAAGCACTTTGTTTCTAATTTCTATACCCTCGGATGACCGTTAGGGCCTTTACCTATGGTTTTCTATTCGTTTCTACTTTACGTCGGTCGATTCCTTTGCCGCGGACGGCTAACCCTGTTGTTTGGAACTCTTTGACCTCCGTTACCGTGACCCCAGGTTCACGTGAATGATCTCGAGGCTCAGGGGACAGGATGTCTCACCTTCATTACCATTTCCGTTTCTCCTCAAACACCGCGACAACTTCGCCAAATAATCTCGCCGTACTTCTCTCTGTACTTCTCTGTACTATACTCTCTCTGTACAGGGAGACTACTGTCTCCCTGTACTTCACCGCTACTTCAGCCAATTATTTAAGACGAACTTTTGTACTCACGAAAACGTGGAGTACTTTTATTTTAGTGAAAATAATTTTCCAACGTTTTATCCTTAAGTTTATGGCTCATGGTATTATTTCATTCAGTTTTGAATAATCGTACTTTGAGCAGCTGAAAATTGTAATAAACATATTATTATCTTCTAGCTGGAAAAATTTTTCTGTAACGAAGAATCCTTTTTTCTGCGCGTTCCTCGCGAACAATCAGGGCCGTACGAATCGCAGGACTCGACGTGTGCATCGCGATCGCCATTACTGTGGGTTTTTATGGGCTCGTAATGCGTGACAATGCATTAAGGGCGCGTCGTAAACTTGGCACTTTTTTCCGGAAAAGGATCAAGCTTTGCCGAGTAGGCTCCTGAAGTGAGCCGGGCAAGGACCTGCCACGGGGGCTCGTTTCTTTGTGAATCGGGATCAAAGTGAGCAAAGCCACCCGCACGCAGCTTCTGCGAACAGGTAGGACCGGCGAGAATTCCCTCTTCATCCCGCCAGTGCTCTCCTTTTCCCTCCCCTTCCTTCCTCCTCGACGGATTTAGACTCCTTCCGTCTCGTTTTCGCCCGGACCACGGGGCTAAACCGTTTTCTTACACCCCCCCACCCCTTGGATTTTTTGCCATCTCTCTCGGCGCCGTCGGTGCTCTCCTTTTCTCATCAATGCAGGAGGGAGGATTTCGTCCTTCTCTCTTTAACACGAAAGAGGGCGGATGCACGCCTCGCCGGACCTCTTTGGGGGATGAATTTTATTGCGCCTTCCCCGTTGCCCGCCCACGCCTTCTCATCTCACAGAAGGAAATTCCCAGGATCAGCAAGCAAACGCACCAATGTTTTCTATGGGAATTCCATTTAAATGCCCCTAAACTCTACACTGTTTTGCCCCACGGCGAAATTGCACAACGCCCATTCGCACCTTTTCCCCGTTAACTTATGACTCGACAGTGTATACCTTGTCAATCAATTTTCGTATTAAACAAGCACCGAAGGAGCGAACTTTGCAAGGTTTCTTTCGATTGTCGAAGTTGCGGTTTGTTGCAATTTTCAAAGTTGTTCCTTCGGACAATGAAGTTCTTTCCCGAGTGTCCTTCCTGTCGATTGATCATCGAGAAACACTCGAGGAAGACGTAGTGCCATTTTAGAAAAACAGAAGTTGGTAACCACGGGGTGCCGTCTATTTGAACACACTTCGTATGCAGTAGCCATTCGAAAACGTGAATGAATCGCTCGCTAGACGCCGGGAATTTCCGGTAATTCAACACGAAGACAAGATATACAACGTGGAAAATCGGCATACCATTCTCTTCCTTCGCCGAGATAAAACATGACACGTCAACGTCGTAATAAAAGAAACATTGTTAATGGGACCCATTAAATCGCTCGTTATAAATGCGTAAAACTTGTTTACGTCTAAAATGGACCTGTAATCAATTTTTCTCTGGATAATAATGTCTTGGGAAATGAAGATTAAAAAGTAATGACGTATATGCAGTTAAGAAGTGTCGTAAATCACATACTCCACTTTTCTACATATCTGTGTACTTATCGTTTTTCTCATAGAGTGCTCGAGATTTAATGGCTGATCTGCAATTTTTCTACGATAAACTTGAACGAAGAAGACTGTCAAAGGGCATGTAAATATTTAAATGCTCGATTTTAGAGTTTACCAGCGTCTTGCAGGACATATTTCACTTTCCTAAATGTCTGCACACATTCTTATCCTCGTGCTGATACAATGCTCGACATTTAACGACTGGTCTGCAATTTTTCTACGATAAACTTGAACGAAGAAGACTGTCAAAGGGTATGTAAATATTGAAATGCTCGATTTTACAGTGCTTCACATGAGATATTTGACTTTCCTACATGTCTGTGCACATTCCTATCCTCATGCCGATAGAGTGCTCGACATTTTAATGGCTGGTCTGGCGCTTTTGTGCGGGAGGCGCCGATAATACGTAAGAGAGAGGAGAGACTGTCGGGGCTCGTTCGACGCGTTGGTCCAACGACGGTTGGAGGTTGCGCAACTTCCTCTCTCCTCTCGTTCTCGCGATTGCCCTCTCGCTCGGCTTCTCTGCTTTCTCCCCGCGCGCTTTTTGTCTCTTCTCTCTGGGCTGCCCCCCGTCGGCCGTGGGCCCCGGCAACAGCCGAGGGCTTTCGTATTAGACGAGGAAAGTGAATCCCCGGCGGAATGCGCGCCTGATACACCGTCCACGATATAACGCTGCGAGCTGCCAACGTCCGTTGCCCGGCGAACTAAGGCCCCGGGGCTTTTTTTATCGGACCGGCCGATATGGCCCTGGCGAAAATCGATTCCGAGCCCCGGACAACTCCCCCTCGTATCCCCGGGAACACGATCGGCCAAAAGATCCAAGCCCTGCGAAACCCTCTACATTGGGAATCAATGAAATCTTCGTCCTCCAGTTAGCATTTCAATTTCTTTTTATTCGCCAGGAAAAATCTTGCCTCCTAGGACATGGGAGGTTGATGAGGAAACGTACTCACGTGCGTTTCGGCCGACCTATCGTGTCCACGGATATTTGCATTTATTCCTTTCGGGATGTTATTCATCGTCCTGCCTAGTCGCCGTTATACGTTGCCGGAATATTTTTACGCATCCACGTGGGAACGTCCCGTGTATCCAGTCCGCATGCCCCGTCGCACCTTTTGTCATTACGTAATCAGAGATTCACAAAACCGCGGAAATTGCAGCATTTTTTTCAAAGGACTTAAAGTAATCGGGTCGTTTTTATTGCGCTAAAAACGTATTAAATCAATCTTACTGTATACAGTTTCTTTTACTTACTTTGGAATAACGAAAACCAGTATCTGTCAAAATACGACCATAAGCAACATATTTTAGTGTCATTTAAATGCACACGATACAGCATTGATTAAAGATCATTTTTCCATTAAAATTCTATAGCACATAATTGCTTGGATATTTCTGTAAAGAGCAGAAAATTTCGGTTGTATAACGTTTTGCCTTTGAACAAGGCCTGTCCGTAAATTCTCTTGAGTTTTCCGAACAATTACACCTGTAGCAAGATAACCACATGTTCCACCTTCTCTCCCCCCCCCCGCTTGTATTATAAGTGTCCCTCGATGTAGGCACGTGCTAAGACACTCGTCCCGCCCGGAATTTCCTCTGTTTGCTTCCTCGAGCGCGCTTCCTTCCAACATGTTCACGTGGCCGACTTGCTCTTCGTACGGTCGACTTTCCCTAAAATTCAAAGGGGGAACAGTAAAACGGGGCAGTAAAACAGGAGCAATAACACAGGAACAGTAAGACAGGAGCAACAGAAGCGTGGATTTTTAATGAAATTTCCTGTTTGCTTGCACTCCAGTATTTACAACCTCTTCATGTACTTCTCAGGGCATTGGTATAAAGTAAGAAGTCATTGAATAGGGATATGAAATACTGCGAAGCATTGTTTTGCTCGTAAGTACGGTAAGAGTCGTAAAATTGCAAACCAACTAACAAGTGCAATGACTTTGCTCCGGAATTTTATTGGCGCGTAATAATGGTACCCGGTGATAAAGTTGGTGGTGTTGGTTATTGTGTCGCGAAGACATCGGAAAGTACCTTCCCCCGTTCGATAAGGTTTAAGGTCACCGATGCGGTTCTCAGAAGGAACTTTTGTCCCTGTTCGCATAAAGGGCCTTCTTTGTTCAAGCCGCAAAGTGAGCAACGGTTGAACCCCGTCGTCTTTGTCCGACTCCTACGTACGAAATCTTTAATCCGCCAACCTGAATTAACGTCAAACGCAAATGAAATCGTCAACAAGTTAGCAAACTCTTTGACCAACTAATAAATAAAGTGTACAATTGATCTACGGACTGCATAAAAAGAAATTATTCAATACACTGATTTCCTAATTAGAATTTCATTGAATAACGAATTTTCTGGTTATTCGATTTATAACACGTCATTTTATTTTGTTTTGTGTATCTTTTACTTTTTTCTATCTCTGCATTGTGATAAACGAATATAACTCTTTTATGTTGCGTGGGCAATTTCTGGTTCGCGTTATTTCGGCAATGGATCAATAAAAACCGTAATGCAAGTAGTGATTTTCGCTCTGAGGACATACATATTCATGCTCGAAACGTAAGATTCGTCGAGCGCGCGGTTGGATCGTTAGAAACTGGTTTCAGAGTTCATCTCGGGCCAATCGGTCGGCAGAGAATCGATATCGCACTCGCATTTTAACCGGGCATACATGTTCATCAACATGTCAAGAGTAACGACAAAGTTTCTCCTTAAGAACACAAATAAATCCTTCACAAGACGAATAAACTGATGACCATTATTTCTATAATAATGAAGCTATTTATCTCTGTATCCCCCATTCTACAATATTCTCTATTCTATAATCTAAAGATTTACATGAAGATACATTAATCTTCTGTTTTTGACGAATAACTAAAATAAATTGCAAGATTAATCACTGACAAAATTGTAGGTAAATTGTCTTTTTTATTAGATGTAAGAAAAATTGAAACTGTGAAATATATTTTGCGATATGTATATGAATGCATGGTTGGAGGAATGAGTATTGAATGTTGTAGCAATGATTGTGTACTCCACTCTTCTCTGTTGTGGCCGCAGTAGCGGTACATTAACCGTCGTTTCCTTCTGCCGGTTGAGTTTCTTCCTCTTTCTTGTCCCCAAGATTCTCCTTCCTCGCATTCTATCATCTCTCACTGCACTCGTCGTTCCTTTGAATTATTCCACGCTTTCATCTATGCTTTTCCTAAGTTTCTCTCGACTTTTATCGTCTTTCACTTGCTTGACATTGCTTCTTTTAACCGTTTATCTTGAATTGCCTTTACCGTAACCCGGTTTTCTCGCATTATCTTCTTCGGCGAGCGTCGGATCTTCGTGTTGGCCAGTCTCGCTTTTTTTTTCGGGGCAATTTCGGAGTTGCATCGGCGTGCAAAGCCAATCGGCCGGTTCCCATCCGATGTCCGGTTCACCGACTTCTTTTTCAACGAAACCCGCTGAAAATGGGCCGCGTGGCGGGACGTGGGTTTCTCGATTTATCCCGGGAGGAGATTTTTCGAAAACCTCCGTCCAGGGGATTCTGTCCCATTCCGGGATGCACCCTAGCCACGCCCGTGTAGACCGCGGGTGGTCAATTCGGAATTTACGATTTTATCTCGCGCCGTATTCCACGTCTCCGCTCATTTCTTATGCAACGTTAATCAGCCCGATCGGCCGGATAAACCGGCCGATTGATGACTTACCGGCCCATAATTTGGAGCAAAAATGTCAGGTAATATTTTGCCTCTATCCATATATTACCGCAGCAACGGGAACGCAATAATCAATTTGAAAAATTATATAAACGACGCTGTTTCAAACGAAATTAATTGAAATTAATGGACAAACCGAATATATCTCTTAGCTCCCTATGCTCGGCTTATCTTTATCCTTGACAAATTTCTTCACGATTTCCTCGACAAATCCCAAGTTTGCTTTGAGCGCTTAGCACTGAAATCTCGTTTAGAATGAAGGTCAGTGATTCAACTGCGCCTCGTAGAGCGATAAGAAGAGAACGAACGGAAACAAAGGAGCGGAACCCGCACACTCGGAGCGTGTTTCCGTTGGCGCACGTACGTCGGACGGGATTATAGCCGTGTGGGTATGTTTACACCGAAGGAATTTAAAGGCCAGACCGGCCGGTGGCTGGGGGTGGACGGGGGAGGGGGAGGGGGTTAATCTAAGGGCCCCGGTTAAGCTTCATTCCGGTGGGCCCCAGCGGGGTGGTGGGCGGGCCCGGGCCCTTTGTCGGAGCGTGGAACTTATATTATACCGACGTGTCCGAGCTCTCTCGAGGCTGAGGCCCGCAACCAGGTCCGGTTTCGCGCGCACATCGAGCTCTCTTACCTCCCAGCGACGATGATCTTGCCGGTACCAACGTCCCAGACATTCCCCAAAGCCTGCAACTCGTATCAGCCTGTTTTTATCGATGCAACGGCCCACAGCCGTGTAACAACGTCGCCAGAATGTCAACAATCGCTCTGGAATGAAGAAAAAAAAATGGTAAAACTTTGCTGATCGCCGTGGAAGATTGTTATGAGATTTGACTTGCTGGTACCAAGCACTCACTGAGTGAGGGACAATTTTTTAACAAGTATTTCTTCAAATTGCCGGTCGTCATTGCATTTAATTCTCAACAAGGATTGGTTTTTATGCTACCAATGTGGCTGACACTTTTCAAATTGACCTAAAGTCGTGTCAGTATGTCTTTATCGATTCAATTTGAATAACCGTTCCAGAAGTAATAAAAAGTCTTAGCCATTAACAATTGCCCAAGGCTAATATTTTTAATAATAATTAATACTAAGACTTCTCTTTGAAATAATATCATGATTGTATTCAACTCTTGTGTAGGATAATAATTTTCTTGTGCCATATTCTTTGGATTCCTGGCATCTGGTGACACACATTCCGGAGAGAGTTCGAATGAGCTTGTTTTTATCAATGCAACGGTCTTTTCGCGCGCAGCAACTACGACGTTCATGGTCAAAGTTGGACTTACTGATTCCGTTTACCTCTTATCAGTGATCCCATTCCACGTAATTCTTTTCAACTACTTTGGAATTGAGTTTCGCCCAACACTCAGGTATTTAACTTCCATGCCAGTATTTATTTATTCTTTGCTTCACGAACTAAACTTTCATCCTGTCGACGAGAGCTCAGTAAAATAATTTCTTGTCGGCGTTGTGATATTCGTTTGAACGCATTTTGATTGGATGCATCTTGGGCAATAGGTGGTTGAAAAATAAATTGACCAAGTCGAAGGAATGACGTTGCTGATAGCAGCGACGTCGTGAAGGACGGTTGGAAATTCAAGCGGGCAAACTCCGAGTAAAAAATTGATGGTTCAAAAGTCGATACATGACAATTAAGTAACTAATAACGTGCCTTCTAAATAAGTGAAGCAGTCTGAAATAACGTATTTGCTGCGCTATCGATCCGTTATTTCAAATACGTCATTAATTAACACAGCAGTAAGGTTATTCAATCGACCGAGTAGAATTGGCCAGCATGTGTCCACTGGTTTCTAATTCGCGTGGAATTATGCAACGTTAAGTAAACCTGACAGTTCCCCTGACGAAAGTTGAAAGTCCTACCAGTTTTATACCAGCCAAATATTTCGAATCTTCTTACTAAAGAAACTAAAACTACGTACCATTCATTTCGACAATTAATTTTTGCATCTCTGTCTTTTTGCCAATACACAACGTAACATTTGACCATCAGATTTACGTGAGTCACAATTCAAAGCAGACATGGTTTTAAACTAACCAAACATTCCGAATCTTCATACTACGAGAACCAAAATCGTCTCCACATTAATTTTGATAATGAATTTTTGCAGGCCTGTCTTTTGTGTTGTGTCAATAAATAACGTAAGGCTCGACGAGTCATGTTTAATGTCCCTTTTCAGCATTTCGACAGATTTCCACGAGGGAACGTGCTCGCAAACGGCTCCCACGTGATCTTAATAGGTTCGTTATCGCGAAAGTAAGTCGCACGTTAGGAGTTTGCGCGCGTTGGCTGGTGTAAGTCGGCTTTGGCTTTGGTTTGCGGCTTCTCGGAGGCGTCGGAGACTGCCAAGGGGGGCAGGACTCGGGGACGATTTCAAACCGCGAGCCGTTGAAACCGTAAACTGTTGCCAAGCCGCGCCGGGCTAACAGGACTCCCGGCTGGAAACAGGGCGTCTTTATCTCCTCGGCCTTCGAACCGCCTTCAGCCATATCGTTTCCTCATTTTTCTATGCCTAATACCGATACACGGATTGCCAATAATTCAGCAAGGCTCGCGTGATCCTACGATCGTTATGCTTCTACGCAGAAAAAACTTCTTCAACTTCGACTTCGCGTAACTTCCCTTTCCCTTGCATTCGTGTCAACGTTTTCCGATGAGTACGTAGACGGTCAAAGTTTAAGGACATCATGCATAAACATTTCTGTAGGTTTAGTTTTAAGTAAACTGGGGGAACTGGGGTCTTCTTCTGTAAGTTGTCTCGATTTTACCCGATCACGATACGTTGTTTCTCAGTTTTAATCATCCTAAATTCTATGCAAAGAATTAAAGGTTTCAGAATGTGACAGATAAAAGTTCTTCAATGTCACGTTGATTAAATCAAATCAATTGTAGACCTGTTGTTTTTGAATGTTTATCATTTCATATTGACCCTGCACAATCCGATCAGACCGTGTACCTTTTAAATTTTTCTTCACGGTCCTGACCTATCCCCGCAAAACTAGTATGAAAATTTGCAAAAATTCCACCTGTCCTGTTGCCTAAAAATCTTTCCTTAAATCCAACGAGTCCACCTTGTGCCGGGTACATCGAGTTCATAGGTAACTTAAAACTGCGGAAATTCTATACTGGTTCTAAGATATTCCTGAGGCGTTGAAGACCATCGTTAAATCGTCCGTTAGGAGCTACATACATTGTCTGGCTCGGTGAAATTAAAGCCCCGATCATCTTGAACGCCTCGAGCCGTTGACGTACCGGAAGCGATGGCCGAATTACTCGTCCGTTCGAACGGGAAGTTGACGAAACGTCCTGGACGAGACGGATAATGGCGTTTGGATCGTTGCAGTTTTGCGTGGCGGGAACTCAGTTGGGAGTATCTCGTGGCCAGAGGCGGCGGCGGGGGCTCGCTCTCGGTCCAGGATTTTAAATGGGCAACCGTTGAAACGTGACAAACCGTTGGCACGCCACGGGAGAAGAGGAGCGGGGGGGAGATTCCTGGGCGGGAATCGGACTTAAGATTTTCCTCGCGGATCGAGACGTTCGCTCTTTCTCCCGGCCTGTGTTGCTATGCCGGCGAATACGGACGGGGATGGGCCGGAGAGAGCGAACCTCGGCGATGCTGCGCGTTCCCGCTTCCCCGGCGAACCAAAGAAACACGAGCAGGTCCGAGGAGGTCCCACCGACGGGAGAGGGTAAGCCCTGCGCGGGAACCCAACGAAGGACGTCGGGGGAGATTGCCTTCGATCCCGAGGTGGGCGGCTCGAGGGTAGGCTGATTTAAACGGGAGAAGGGCCAGGGGGGGGGACCAAGGGCCGCTGAAGGAGATGAGAAAAAAGATTGTAAGAGAGAATAATGACAAGCGAGGAGGAAGGAAATACGTACCGGTGAATGATGATAGGGGATGAGGAAGGAGATGAAAGCCAAGTACTGAGAGAAAACAAGCGGGGCGGGGGGAGGGGAAGGTGATTCTCCGAGAGATGAACGAGCCGACGGCGGCAAAGGGCCCCCGAAACCTGTACAGCGTCTCAGCGTCGTCTAATTAAGGAAATAATTGTAGCCAAAAAGTAGGGCAAAAGAAATGGGAGGAAATGCTTGGCGGGGGGTGGAAGAGGGCAAAGAGCTCCCGCAGAAGAGACGTAAGGGATGTGTGTCGCGGGGGGAGAGAGAATTGCACGTCGTGGGAGAAGGGAAAAAGGGACGAGACGAAGAAAGCCGTGGAGAGAAGACGAAGGAGAGAGGATTAAAGTCGATTGTATTTGCCGGAGAGGAAAGAGAGAGAGGAACCGACGGATTGGTGGGACGCGGGAGGATAGAGAGGGGGGAGAAAGGGCCAACGGACAGAATGGAACGCGAAGAAACCACCAACGAAGTCGAAGGGCGAGACGGTCCTCTTCGACGCTCGTAAATACCAATGTTTCTTACCAATCCCAAGCCTTTTTTTTACCACAATTCCAATTACTTCCCCAAGAAGTTCAATTCAACGCTTTTCTAGCAAGGCTCAACATTAATCCGCAAAGAAATCTTTGTTCCTCCCACAATAAAACCTTGTAAAAATACCAACATGGCCTTTTTACTGGCATCTCCAAGAGATTTAAACCTTTTGTCAAGCCTGGACGTTGTCATCTTAAAACCTGAATTTCGTCTAAAATGCAAGAATGACTTTTTTCGCAAAAACTCTTACTTATTGCACGTATTTTCTTGTAGTTAGAGTGGGCTAGAGGGAACTTCTGAACTTCCGTCTCTTCGTTTACAGGCCAGTTTAACCGATAAGCCAAACTTGACGGAGAACTCAAGTGAACGCGTAAGGAATGCCCTTACGAAATAAAGCGGTCCCGATGGCGCGATAGTTGAATCTTAGACGTTTAACGAAGGTTATTGGCGAAGGTTGATAGCGTGTTGCATCACAAGGTTGCAGCGGAGAGTGCATCTGAGTCGGCGTAATACCACCAGCGACGCGACGCGATTTTCTGTTTACAAACAAGGCTTCCATCGCGATGCTTGCAGACCGCGTCTCTCCTGTGCCCCCCCCCCCCTCCCTCCGCCCCTCGTCCCGCCTTCTCCACCCACTGGGTTTCCTCGTGGATCTTGCTTGCACCGTTGGGTAGTAAAGTGGTCGATGTCACTTTATCCCGGGAATTTCTTCTCTCTCCCTGCCCCTTTTCCTCTTTCCTCCCGTCGTCTCCTTCCGCCTCTCTGCCCCTCCGTTTACCGCGAGTTCCTCTTGCGTTTCTCCCCACCGCCGCGACGACCGTTGGGATTTAAATTTCTCTCCACGGGAGGACGTGTGGAGGCTCCGGCCTGGGAACGAGCAACGATATTGCCTCCGCAGAGGAGAAGAAGAGAGAACGGCCCCCGCCGACCCAGACATCGCGGCGAACAGACGGAGACGCAACGACGAGAAACGCGGATAGCACCGGCGCAAGTACCACCGGACTCTTGGTGAAATCTTTTCGCCGGGTCCACGGATAAGGCCCATTTCAAAGGCCAAACACGGTGAACCCTTAGCCCAAAACTGTAGCACACGTGATGCAAAGGTACAAACCATTCAGCATCAGGAGGAAGAGCTTTAAATGATTTCCAACATTCCTCGAAGATTAAATGCCCAGCGAATCTTCTTTTAAATATTAACAGAATAGAAGCGGAACCAATGTCTTCATTATTTCGATCAACTCGTAGGAATGAGTAAATATATTGCCCCTTGATGCCAGGGAAATTTAACGAGTGGAAAACGTCAGGATTTTCTTTGATAGCCGGTGGACAAAAAAAATGGAGAACGGTCATCCTAATTACGGTAAAAAGTGCACTGTTCCGCTGCTTAATTAATACCAGTATTATACTTTACGCCCGAGGAACCGAGGGGGTTAGAGGAGCCAGGAATGCGGTCCGTTGGTTCTCCTCCGGCGAGGCTCCTTCCTCTCTTATTTTACCAAACCAAAGCAAAGGAGAAAAAAGGGAGGATGCACGAAAACACGTGAAAGAGCGACAGAGATAAAGGGAAAACGATGCACCGACGTTTCTGTCTGTTCTCCATGCACCCGCACTCTTTCTCTCTGTCGTTTATTCTCTTCTCTCTCGATCCTGCGCGTTTTCTCCTTCCTTCCTTGTCCTGTCCACTTAGAATTTCTCACGCCCGGGGCCTCCTCCGCCTCGCCCTTTTCTCTCTCCACCTTCTCCACCTTCCTTTGGACGATGCGCCTCGCTATCATTCATAACTCGTCGGCTCTGTCGGCATAACTAAAATAGACGGACTCGGCCAGGTAGACGATTCTCTTTGGTCATCCTCGGATCAATTTGGACCGACGCACCGGCGAGAAATCGCTGGCCATCGGAAATAATGCAAGCGGATTACCCCGAAGCTCCAAAGCACCGTGCGCTTTTACGTGCTCGTTTATCGCTTATAATAAAGTCAACGTCGTAAAACTCAAGGCTACGTTTCAACGTGCTCATTTGTTTCACTTTTCCGGATCAATGCCGGGGATCCAGTTGGAACAGAAACGTTGTTTATATCGACACGAAGTAATAACTCGGGAAAACTTTGTGTGTCGAAATAAAGGACCTTGTGTTTCGGTAACCGCTATATATCGACGCATAGAAATTTAGAAAACAGTAAAAGCAGTATAAATACGTATAACTAGTGCACCAGTCAATGAAGTAATAATTCAGTGAAACTTTGTAACCGAAACAATGGTCCCAGTGTTTCGTTGACCACTATGTCGACACATAAAAATTGAGAAAACAGTAGAACATGCAGAGCGGAAATTCTATGAGGAATACATTTCCCAGTCATACTTTATGGAATAACAAAAATACGTAGTCAACGTAGCAGCGGTGAATACAGCTTGGAAATTCTTCATAAACCCCGCAAAGCCGGCATTTTCGTCGAGACGAAATCCTGCGTCATTGACTGGACTTGTGGAAAAGTGTGGTTGTTGGCGCGGTTTGCCGAAATTTATGCGATCCTCGGGGCCAAGGAGAGAAATTGCACGTACGTGATGTTGAAAGGGCGAAAGGGAAATTTCCATGTCCGGCGATTTTCTCGTTGCTTTGGCGCGCGCCTGCTTCTCCCTAAGTCACGTATTTCCCGCGGTTCATTCAGTCCTTACGAGGACATTATACGCATTTTCGTGAATCGCCGTGGCCCTGGGGCCCGGCCATTTGTAAGGTGGAAAAGTATCCGCCACGCATAACGACTGTGTCGGCCCTTCAGAAAGAGCCACCGACGATTTCAATGCGAGATTATCCACGACGTTCCTCGCTCTCTTCGTCGACCAAGAGACAGATCTACCCGTCCAAGATTAACCACTGGGACGATCCTTTCCTCTCACAATATCCTTTCGCCCTTTGCGCCGCATAAAAATGTCCTTTTCATCCTAATGCGTACTTTAGCATTTTTAACATTTTTCCTACCCTCCGTGCTTTACTATATTTTACCGTAATTTCTTTTGTCTGTTAAATTAATGATTTTCAATTGTGTGTAGGGTACTTGTAGTTGGAAGGAACAGTCGTTGAATCTCGTTAGATCGGCCCGAGTGGTCTTTTATTCCTTTTAATGAATTTCATGGAGTCATGATCGTCACGTACGAACCTGTCGGAGATTGATGATGATCGGAGAAGTCGTAACGGGTGGGAAATGCTTAAAACCCATCGCCCTATCTTAACTCCCTACGGCGGTGTCCAAACTCGTCCAGCCACGCTGGAAGATCTCATCTCGAATTCTTCCCGCCTCATTCGAGACAATAAAGAATCGATAGGGTATCGAAACGTGGAGAAAAATGTCCTGACTTTGATCCATTGCGTCTCGGAATTCGTAGCAACCGTTCGGAATCAAAGGAATTATCATTCCATGCCGAAATATTGGCCCAAAAGTTTAACATACACTCGAGAACGAAACGTAAATCGGCACGTGACTTGTCAGATAAAACTGATTAAAGTGCAAAGATAACGTGAGCATTAGAGATAAGGCTACTGGATAACCGGGGGAATGGTCGTCAGGAGTGAATGGCATTTGAAATTTGCCGAGGGGCAAACATCGGGCGTAGAGAAAGCGAATGGTCCGTGTCTCTGGTGGAGATTAGAAAAAAGCCGTTCGAACGGGAGAGAAAAGAGAGTAAAAACGAAGACTAAACCACCCCGCGGACTCTGCTTTTGGTCGTGCGTTTAAATCCATTCTGTGAAAGGGTAGTGCACTCAGACAATGGCTGCAGAAACGTCTCCCGTCGGCCGATGGCCGTATCCGGTTCTGCGAGATGTTCCCCTGAAAGCGACGGGAATGAAGCCGCGGAAGTCGGCCTTTTTCTCGAAGCCGAGGTCCAAGGTCCACGAGGACGGGGAATAAGGAGAACCTTCCGAAGACGAAGCATTTTGGCCAGCAGGGAACCGACTTTTCCACCCGCCCAAAGGCCTTAAGAACCATTGAAAAACCAAGTGGTTCGCCAGACCTCACCTCCTTCCCTTCTTTCGCCTTTAAAGGGAACATAACACAACATTCCTAATACCCACACACCTATAAACTAACAAAGCTCCGCGGAAGAATGACACAAAGGAACTTGTCGAGTAAGAAGTTTGTTATCGAAGGACGCCAAGGGTGATAATCTTCATAAAAAATTTAAGAAGGAAGATCTTGAAGAAAGCTGAAAATGGAGAGTACGGCACGTAGATGAGTTATGTCCTGTACCTTGGAAAAATACATTTAACTCGAAATGTATAAGAGTCTCAATTAATCTGACGTCTTGGAGATAATACGTTTCATCTGTTTTGCGAAACTCGTGCATCGAAAGGGCAGAAGATTTTTTTGAAAATTTTGCAGGGACCGCGAAAGAAGGTGATTTTGTAGGGTCCTTGTGGAAGTCCGAGGACGGGTTTGTATGAGATTTCGTGGACCTGTCTGCCACCCCATGCGGCGACCACCGCAACGATGTCGGCAGGGATCGTATATAAATAACGATGTTTTTCCAAAGTGTCGAGCGTTGTTACGAACAGAAACAACCGTTTGCTCCTTCCCCGACGACCTCGACGTCAGGAAGATCCGCCGATAGGTATTAAGGGCTCATTTTTCCTTCTCTTTCTACCCCCTATACCCCCTACCCCAATGCTTTCTCTCCATCGTATTTTCCTTTCCTTTGTCTTTAACCACGTTTTACCCCCCTGGGTCCTTGTGTTACTTCTCATACCTATCCTTACCTATCTTTACCTATTTTTACTTATTTTTACTTATTTTTACCTATTTTTACCTATTCTTACCTATTTTTCTTCACCCTGGGACCCGTAATAGCAGGGGATTTTTTCGATTTTTCTACCCTCTTCCTCTCGTCGCGGTTCGCACGGAAGATGTCATCTTGTCAACACGTGCATCACGGTTCCTCTTCGGAAATTCCTCCCTCGTTTTTATCTCACTCGGCACGTCGATGACGACCTCGTGAGCACCTCGGAAACATTGAAATCCGATCGTTTTGCCCCGGACGATTTTTCTCCTTCGGTTCCCCCGAAAGGCAACGTCTTCGGTTTCGGGAAAATCTCCTTCGGCCGAGACGAATTTCTTTCACGGCAGATAACCAATCTGCAGATAGTATCGGCCAGTTCTCGGTTCATTGCCGCGTGAATTTCCCGGTAACCTCGTTTTCCGCTACTTGTACGAATTATCTTTGCTGTTCCCGAATCGTGTTAGAATTTCGAGCCGCCGTTTAGCCGTACACGGGACATTCTACAATTTTTCGGTGAATTTTCATAATCGTTTCCTTTCCCATTAAAGCCGAAGTGACGAATTCGCAAACGAACGCTTTTCACTTTTCCATTGGTTCACTTAAGTACCTTTTGTAAGTTCTTAGCGTGCCATTCAATATTTCAATGGCTTCCTTTACAGCAGGTGGAAAACACCGACTGCGGTCGGCGCCGAACTCAATGGTAAACGCCATAAAACTTCCGGGTTTTATTAACGCTCTACCTACTGGACTTGGTTCTCACTTTTTCTACATCGTTCCGTGAAAAGGAATGACCCATTTCCACGTTACAACCAGTTCTACCCTTTTCGCAAAATCATCCAGATTTCCTTTTTATATCCTCTGCCATAAAGAAAAACGACCGTGTAATAACACATTGACAGGCTATGTTATACTCGACTCTTGACCCATTCTGACGTTCAAATTTTTCTGTATTTCACGAAAGAGTTGACACAAAGGGCCGATTTTCGCCAAACCACCAACGGGTTCCCGTTATTATCCGGGCGAGCGTTGTTATGCTGTGATTCTAGTGTGACGCGAAGGCTTGGAATACGGGAAGCATTGTCGCGAATGCTGTCGAATTGCTCGTGCATCATTGCTCTGAACGTGACATACGTTGGAATATAAAACGGGCGTGATCGGCCACGTACGCCCCCATCGGCCTCCCCCATGTACCCCTCGGCCCTTACGGTATTGTTTAACAGTGGCTCTCGTGCACGGCATACGGGCGCAGCTGTTTCGCCCTGGCTCCAACGAATAATCGATAACGCCAACCAACGGAACCGCCCGTAACGAGAAAGCCGTCATTGCCAATCGTAAATACAGTTAGATTTAGCCAGTCGCGGTATTCTGCTAAAATTAGGATTGCACTATGACGGTTGCTCGCAGTTTGCAGTTGCAATCAAAAGCAATACATGCTTTGCAAGGAGAAATAATTGGAATCGTGCTAGAGTTAAGATTTTGATGCATCAGTTGACCGCAGCTTGTAAGTGAAATTTTAGTGTAAGTGAATTTTATAAAGAGAAAGGTTCATTGCTAAGAGGAAACACGTAGATTGCATTTAATCAATTGTGTGACCCGTGCAAAAGAGTAAAATCAGAGCTGAGAAGTAGAATAGATCACACTTTGCAATTGGAAGCAAAGGCAATGGACCATTTGTCTGGACAAAATGTTTTCTTGCTAAGAGACAATGTTAATTAGACTTTTATGAAGCCCTTGACCCCTAGCTACATTACCACTTGAAGTGTAAAAAAATGCTAATCATTCGCTGCTACGTTTCATTATCTACTGACCTACATAGATTTCCTGGTACTGGATGTTTCTTCATGAAAAATGACGTTAAATAATAGTGAAACGTATAAGCACTTAGTCGATTGGTTATGTGTCACGCTGCCGATGAAATGTTTTGCCTTTGACTTTGGCAGCTGGTACGGCACGTGGCACGCACTTCACCCACACTACGACCATCGCTAATTTCACCTTCTGAACGGGGCTCCCCTCTTGATCCTTGATACGTTGCACGGGAAAAAGGCGGCTGTGCTTTTATACCCGAATTTACCGCAACGCGGTGCACACAACTCCCACACTCCCCCCTCGTATTCTCTGCCCAACTAGTTCTCTACATTTCCCGTGCACTGGAATCCCGAGGAAACAACTTTTCAATCACATTAAGATTGCTAACAAATAATCGAATCGACGAAGCAAATTTCAAATTAATATCCGCTTTAATAAAGGCGCTTTCTAATGTGTTTTTCTCATTTTATATTGTTTACAATTAACCTTAGTATGATGAATGTGTTTGTAATCCTGCATTCTCTTGCAGATTATTCTGCGCGATTCGTAGTTTTGTGCAAAAAATGGACGGCCAAGGACTGGTGCTGTTGTATCCCTTTTGTCACGATAAGAGAAACGAAAGGAGTGGGCTGATAAGACGCGTCGAAACTGACAGAACACGTGGATTAAATGCCGACGACGATTCGTGGTCAGCCGCATCGACGCGATAACGTTATTCTTGTTCCCGCCGTGTAACGTACTTCCAGGGGAATGCTAGTAGGGTCTTATATTCCGGGGAATACGGTTTATCAAAGGTCAAACATTGACTCATCGATATAACGGTCTACGCGAAAACTTTTACAAAACACCATGTACCTACTCGGTAAGGTGAGGCGATTAAACAAATACAATTTTTCTTCGAATTATTCGTTGCAGAAACCTGAAAGACCGAGAAAAGATGTGCTACTGAACAATCGTGAAACATTTTTATTCACACGTATTAGTTCTTTATGTTAAGTGTTTTTACTTGAAGAACCTACGTATTTGTAATGTAAATGCGGGTCAGTTTGTTCTGTTTACTTCCGAAGAGACAGTTTACCTGGAAAGTTTGCCAACATTTGTGCCTTCTAATCCCTTCGTCCAAGTGCAGCAGGTCAAAGTAATTAGCCGACGGTCGAAGGTGTGATTATCAAGTATGCAAACTCCCAGTCTCGAAGTAACGGGATTTTCGACGCTATTCAGTACGAAAAATCGGCTTTAGTGACCTGTGAAATTACTGCCGGGCTTTCCCGAGGAAACAATAAGACGATTTACAAGACTCTATAATCCGCTAGTAGGTGATTCAGTACAAACCTTTCTTGTTTCTTCGAAACAGGAGCTAATTTAACGGTGAAACGTGTATAACCCGCAAATCATAATTATTGTTTGCATCCCGTGAATTTCGTAGGAGGAAACTATTAAACGGATTTTAACACGTAGGAGATTTTCCGATAACTCTGGAATTTCGGCAAAAGGTGTTACTGTCTCGCCGTTGAATCGATTACGTTTGAACGGATCGCGTCGATTCCGTCGGAAGTTCCGGCTGGAATAGAAACGTGTTACCGGGAAAAGGTCCCGAATGCAGCGTCGATTATTGACGATTAACGTGGTAGATGGGTCTCAGCAGATATACAGTAGGGCAGATGTGCTTTCGTCGTACGTCACCGCATTACGCGCCCTGCCGTGGATTATTTCGAGCCAAACCGCCTGTAATTTACTCGTCCGACGATGAGAAACGCGCGGGAATCAAGAAATCATCATAATTCGCCGTTAAAAGCAGATGCGTGACTCGTAAATTGTTCATCTCTTACGAAAATTAGTATACTTACTACCACAATTATATTATCGATACTGCAATTAGGTAATTTTAAGAAACTTTAGGGTTGGGACTTTTTAATTAATTTGTACAAATTGTAACGATTAATAATTGATGATCAACCCAGGGTTTAGCAGTATTTTTCTTGTATGTTTCTTATTGAGCCTAATATTTTTGCAATATTATTATGATCACTGTGCAAATTAAGGAAGAAACTAAAACGTCATTGCTGTTGGAAAAATTTTATCGCTTATCCGCGCTAGATATTTCATCTAAACGTATAATCTTGACAATTGAGTTCCTGTTGATCGCAAGCTGGGCAAAATCGACCTACCGTTCGTGCACTTTGCTTTCAACCGTTCCCCGTAGAGAATTTCTACCCGTGACTCGGTTCCCCAGCCGTCGTCCGGGGTTTTTCGAGGTACGTCAGGAGGCAAAAGGAGAGCAGGTTTGTCGCGGCGAAACGTGTTTTGCCGTGGACGTCGCGACGGCCGTCGGTAACCGACCCCGCGATCCTCGTCGACAATATTTGCCCCGCTGTGTGCATACAATTTGATCGAGTCGCGGCAGATGTTCGATCTCCTCGCGTCTACGACGTTGTCGGCGAACAATGAGCAATCAGGAGGAATTCCTAGGTGCCGGGGGAGCCCGGCAAATACAAGCACCTAGTCGCGTGTGAATTAAACACCCCGGAGAATCCCCACGGACCGTCCCCCCCTCGAGCAATAAAATAAATATCCGCCAAGAAGTCATTTTCCGCGGAATAAACGCACGAAGAGACAGGGTTCAAGACTAAAGAAACGGAAAAAGTGGGCTAACTAGCGTGAAAATTGCTGGATATTCGTGGCAAAGGGGGAAATGGGTAATTCTTGTCGAGCCTAGAAGCTTAAAGGTTAACGAATTACGAATTATCATTGGCACGGGCCTTCGGTAGGTACTTGATAAAAATTTTCGGAAGACCTTTCGAAATTAATCATCGTGGAAGAGGAATCGTTCGTCACGTTTGTTTTAAACATGAGGCGGTCTGATTATCATTTACGGAAAATTGCAGTGAAAGATGGCATTATTCGTAGGATATTTTATTTTCGGGGAAGAAGGTTTGTACGACAGTCCCCTTCTATCGAACCGTAAAAGCCCCTAATTCCTCGTGTCTTGTTCCTGCCCATCCTGTCTCGTTCTTTCTCTTATTCTTGAGGCTTGCACCCTTCGAGGAAATTATGCATCCCCGTTGCACGTCGCGTCACGTGCCAACTGCCACCGCCGCCTCTCATTATTTCATTCTGTTTCTCTCGTTCCCTCTCTATCTGCTCATCGATCGATCTACCCATCCCTTTCTCCCCCTATCGTTAATCTCAAGCCGATAAAAAAATGTTCGTTCTGGGTACTTAACACGTTAGCTGTCATAGATGTTTTTTTTATAGATTCCTATGTGCCACACGATCCATATGTCGTCGCGGAATAGCTGGTCTATTAAAAAACGATGAATTAAATGTACGTCGGAAAATAATAAAACCTGATACATCGAAGCTCGATGATGAATTTTGTAAAAACTTTAGAACGTCAAAGTAATTGGAATATCTCAAATGCTTTGGGTCAGAAACTCTTCGAGATTATTTCTTTCTCGTTAACCGGTACGCGCAATTTCGGTGCGATTAAAACGTCGGAGGGTAAAGAACAGTTAATGGCATGGAAATAGGTTGAAGAGCGGCTTAACCGTTTGAGGGGTCGGATCCCCGTGGTTTATGATATCGAGTGTCCTTGGGTGTCCCCATTGATCGCGACCGGATCCTACGAAATTGCCGGAGTCGTGGATTAGATGGATTAGACAGCTCATAAAATCCATGGAGCTCGATCGGGGAGCATCTGGCCGAAGTTTATCCAGCCTCTTCCCACAGGACTTCCGTGATTCCGTTTGACCGGGCTATTTTTCTTCCTTCCTCCTCGGTTTCGGCCATTGATCCTTGCTCCTGTCTACAGGGGTTCCATCAATTTTTTCCCTCCGCACCCTCCTCACATGCATATACATATCACGCAGCTTCGTCTCTCTCTTTCTCTCACGCCTTCTCCCTTCGTCTTCGTCCTCTCGTTCTCTCCTTCCCCCCCCCTTCCTCGTCCCCTCCTTGTTTCCCACCCTCCGGTTCCCCCTCTGTCTCGCCCCCTCGACTTGTTGCTCGGGCCCCAGTCGTACGTAATGCGAATTCTTGGCTCCTCGACGAGCGCACACTCGGCGAACGGTGCATCTGCGACGGCTGTGCCTATCGGGGAAAGAATGGCGCGAAACGGCCAGGACTACGGGCCATAGGGTGGAATCTCCTGAAGGAACAGATGATGATCCCGTTTAGGAAGCTGCAAAGGTGCGTCTCACCTCGCCCCGAGACTTACGGTTACGGGGTCATCGTCGTCAGCGCTCTTCCCCCCCCCCCCCGTCACACCCCTCGCCATGCAGTGTTTCCGGTTTTGCGAGATCGGCCCCCGGGCAACGCGCTTAAACAACTATCGTCTTTAAATACACGCGAAAAGCGATATACGCTATACTTAGAGACATAAATCATTACTGGGGATAATTTGGAACACATCGTAAGAAGTTCTCCGATTATCGCAAGGAATATTTTTCTTTCGTGATGTCACGAAATGCTTTTGAAAACGTTGAAAAATTTCTTGTACATCACACGAAGTCCCGTGATTATTGTAGACAACATTTCTACTTGTAGCACTTATACCTTACACGTGGTTTCCGGTTCTGCGACGTTACCCCCGTCAGGAAGTTGGAATTTAAATGCTTACACACGCGCGAAGCAAGACACTGTTTACAGTGAGAATTATACGAATTACCTAAAAGAATACATTGTACATTATTGTTAGATTTCGTCCATCGTTGCCCTAAGGATACATATACTCTACCTTTTTCCTTGGCAATAAATTTAGACCCAGCATTGCGTTTTGTCGTGTTAGAGTGCTTGATATAATCGACACGCGGCGATGCGATTTTCATGTAAATTTGCTATCGACTGGCCGATGTGCGCCAGGTAAGACGGTATAAACACGCGTGCGGGCCTCTCGCGAGTGCATAATGCACGAATGCACGCGGTACGTGCATATATCAAAGGCAAACGCTGCCGACTCTCCGTTCATCTCGGCGACCCCACGGCAGGTATTGCGTAAGTGCTTCCCTGCCAGTATTATCTGCCTCCGCGTATCGAATGTCGCAGGTGATTGTACTCTCGCCTCGCTTTATGCACGTATTTCGATACCTGCATGCCCACTCCACGTGCAGCTATGCACTCCCAGTGCATTTAAACTGTGGAACATGGACTCGCAAGCAAATTCTTCACTCCTACACTTACGGGTCTTTAAATTTATCGTACGAGCCACACCTTTTTTTACGTGTAAGGAAATTACAATGCATTTCCTTAATATTATTTGAATTCTTACACACAAAATAGGGGAAAGGAAGGTGACGGTGATAAATAGAAGACAGAATAAATGATTATACGAGTGCTAACCAAAGAGAGTATTGAGATGAGAACCAAGAGTGAATAATAAACATTTAATGTCGTTTCTCTAATTTGCAGAGGAACAATTCAGTTTATTTATTTAGAACACCCGACATTAAAATATAGAACGTTGTATAACAACATTCAATATTTTACCGTACTATTTAGTAAGCTGTGAACAATGAAACCGTTCTATGGTATGATAATCAATCTTGTTTATCCTCTTTTAGAATCCTATGAGATTTATCGTAAGAAATTGGAATTCCCCGTTTGCACGTATCTCGTCGCTGCCCTTAGACGGTCATTAGGAGTGAATAAAAATTGTATTACCTCCGAAGAGGAATGAAATTTTCTCGGATCGTCGTGTCGTCCCGGCCTGCCTGGGTTAAGATTTATTTATTCGGGGCAGGTATTTTGCATGGATTTGACGGTGTGCGTGTGTGTGTGTGTGTGTGTGTGTGTGCGTGTGAGGGTTCCGCGAGCACGTGCTCGCGTACCTTATGACTCTCACACGAATGCACAGGCCTCGCCTTGGAAGGGAGGTGGTGATGGAGGGTATCGGAGGGGGTGAGAAGGGGAATTGGCCGAGGATGTGCGCCCCTAACGTGTCTCCTCTCGGCGGTGCACCATCGACACCCCTCGTGGCACGCGCCGTCCCTGACAATGGGCGACCATCTGCACTCTTTCTCACAGAAAAATCAAAGTCGCAAACGGGAGAATTCACGGAGAAACGACGATGCCCTGAGAGGCGCTATCATTCGCCCCTCAGGGCGGGGGGCACGGGGAGCATGTGCGGAACCAAGTGGACGGCTGATATTTATTTCCCTGCGGTTTCTGCACCGTTGGCCCATCCGACTACTTCCCTCCGTTACGTCTGGGTTACCGTGTAAGAAGGTCCAATAGACCAACACCTTCCAACGACACCCCAATCGCTCTCGTCGACCGGAAAATACTCATTACTACCAATACAGAATTACGTTAAATCGAGGAAACTGCTCTTACCGGCACATTCAGCGAAACTATGAAATTCTCAACTCTCCTCCCTTATCAAGTGCTCAAGTTTCTTATCACATAAAAGTGATATTTTATACGTAATTGTAGTATGTACACAACAATATGTTTAACATTTCTGAACGGACTCATTGGTCCCGCGATTCCTTGACACTGTTTTGTAACGATTCTTTTGAACTATTTAGTGTATTGCTTTCCTTATGGACTGTCGTTTACCCTTTTCTCGACATCTTGAATTTGGCCCGATGGCTCAATGGAAAATACGATAATTCCGGGGAGGATAACGAGCAACGGCCCGGGTGCGGTGGATAACGGAAACCGACAGTTAATTAACGAATTACAGTGTCTGTGGGTCCTGGCGGGCGTTGCATAATGAATCGGGCATATGTCGCGAAAAAGAAAAGACAGAGGGAAGGAGCGAAAGACGGTGGCGGAGGTGCAGCTGTAAACGAGGGGGTCTCCGACCCCTGGTACCCCGGTTTTCAGGACTGGCAGCTGAGCTACCCCCGTGGCACGTTCTCCTGCTTCTTTACGCCCTGTCTTACGTACGGAATGGCGGGAATCGTTCAGAACGTTACACCCAGTAACCCCGTCCGTCTTGCTTCTCCCACCTGGGACCAACAGAGACGACACCATTCGATACTCGTTACTTTCTACTTTCTTTCGGACGGTATTCTATCGCTTATCTACCCCCCCCCCCCTCCTCTGTTCACGCTTATGCGGTAACTACTCCCCATTCTCTTGCGGTCTCTGAACTCGCGAGAGACGTCGAAGAAAGATAGGTGGATAGATAAGAAAGGTAGATGAAAATGGGGAATGAGTGAGGAACAGAGAAGATAAAGTTAATTCGTATTTTCCTGGCAATGTTTTAGGTCTTGTTACTGTTTTGTTATTCTTGTTTCTTGTCTATGATAAGTAGTAATAAACGAGGCAGAACAGAAGGAAGGGAGAAGGAAGGAGAAAACAGAATTATTTTATTTCTTCTCGTCTCTTTTCTTATGGTTTTTTTTTAATTTGTCTTTACCCTCTGTCATGTTTACAGAGTTCCTTGCATAATTTCATGTGGTTCTTTCATTTTCCCTTCTTTATTTGCTCTATTTAGGATTCGTTTTCCTCCGTTCTCCTTTCCGACGTTTTCCCCTCTCGGGGGACCACTTTTGCTTTTTTATTCATCCTCATTTTTTCACACGTTTCCTGCGCACCCTGTTTCTCCGCTTTCTTCCTTATTTTTTTTCTCTAGCCGCTGCTTCTTCTCATTCTTTTTTTATATCCTTGTACTTTTTCCTCATTTGGACGGTCCTTGCACGAGTACATGCGTGTTTCCCACGATCATCCCATTATTTTCCATTTTTCTTGGTACTTTCGCCAATTTTCTACGAGCGATTTCCTTCTTTCACATCATTTTCCCCGTTTTATTACCTTTACTTATACTTCATATTAATTTCATGTCGTGTTCAATTACATTTTCGCTTGCTCATATTTTGCCCCCTTTTTCCTTTTTATTCAACTTCCTTGCATCTCCGTAATTTCTTTTATCAGATCCCACAATCCTTTCATGATGTCCATTCCCCTTTTACCTATTTTTTTTTATTATTCACTCGACACTGTCAGCTACATTTGCTTATACTTTACCACTTCTTCATTCTCCTTCATCGTCGTCATTTCCTTCCCATCCTCGTCCTCATCCACCGTCCTCTCTCCCCCTTGTCGCGACAAATTACCACCCCCTCCCCCCATCCCTATTTCTCCCCTTCTTGGCGTACCGGTGGCGGTGGCGAGCTTTTAGCGGGGGGTATTTTGACGGTGATCTTTCGCGGCCGGAGTGAGGCTGCATTGTAGGAGTACACCCTCTCGGGCGTGGAACAATTGCCCAAGCGAAGGAAACCCTCGCGTACGGTGCGGCTCAAAGAAATCCGCCGGGCCATGGGGTCCGATTAAGTCAAACGCCAGCTGATCCCGTCCTAAGGACATAAGTCAATAAGTACGTTGGCCCCGGCGCGCACGTTCTGCGGAGAATCGACGAGGACGACGACGACGACGTCACGAGAGGGAATGATCGAAAGAAGGAATGAAGGAAGGAAGGAATGAACGGAAGCCCACATATGCCCGAGGGGTGCCGACGGAAGGCGTAGGTAATTTTCTTGGCGCGTTCCTCCTGACAAACGACCGGTGGTCGATCGCATCGGGCAGATGCGCACCGAGTCATCGTAGCACGCTTCTCCTTCTTCGCTTGGGGCAGGTCGGGCTCGCACCGCCACTGTCCTTCCTTCCGATAAATGCCACTTTCTATAGGACGTCATTAGACGACTTCACATCTCACGTATCTTACCATCTATCCCCGTCCGTTACGGCTTGCTTGTTTAATAACGTATGGCGTTTCGAGGAACGTCCTTGCCCATGTGCACTGAAATGTATGTATTGAGAACTGTTCTACGGCGATCTTAATATCGCAAAAATACATTTTTCCCGAGATGGCAATTACTACGTCCAGTGGGAATGAATTTTCTTTGAAAAAACGGTCGCGTAGATGGCCGAATGACGCGGATTTTTAAATACTGTCGTTTTAGGGAAAATCCAACGAATTTAGGCGACGGTGCAGCTGAAATTCACACGATTTCCCATCTTACATAAATAAGAGTCGACCCCCCTGGTTCCTGGGCGCACTTTTGCTTTTCCCATGCGGAACTGCAAGCGGCAGATGACGAGGAAACATCTTAAATTCTGCGACCTTCCGTTAGGCATCGTCACTCCCCTCCGGCACAGCCGAAATCGATTTTCTTCGGGGATCAATTAGGGATCTGCCGAGATATATCAAAGATACTGCTACTTTCCAGTGGTTATGCTTGCTTTGCGATCACCTTATATCATAGTTTTGTCACGGGTCAGCTGTTTGATAGAAATTTTGATATAGGTCAGGGCAATCCGCTGGAAGTGAATAAATCTACTATCAAAGTAATAGGGATTATCATTTGTCTACGGTTTCTAACGTCTAAGTTTCATACCACCTTACAGAATTTTTCAACAATCCGTCCAATTTTTTGGGGGATTGAATTTCATTGAAACCGTTAATAAATGTATAACCGAAGTGTGAGTTATAATAATAAAATGATGAATTATCTAAACCATGTGTCTAACAGAATCTTTACAATATTCTTAAAAATCTGTCCGTTTGTCCTCATTTCATTGGCTGTAATTTTCATTCAAATCGAAATCAAGCTACGCTTGGCTCCAATTTCATTGAAACGGTTGACACGCAAAAAACAGTACTCGCCGATCAATTATTTCGTGAATTATTCTTCGGAGTGTGTAAGAACAGAAGACAGTGAATCCCGAAAGGTTCACCATGGAGAAATAGATGGGACGCAGTCATCATAGTCCCGAGGGGAAGTTTTATTCTTTCGGCAAGATTAATAGACGACACTTAGTGCCCAGGTTTGGACCGTTAGCACCGTTCGCCGTGATTTCCTTGCTAAGGGTAGGCACTAGATGCTATAAACATGCTTCTAAGTGTCGCACATTTGCATACAAAGCGTGTACCACGCGGGACCATTTAATGGCAATGACCCATCGCAATCCTCATTGTTGTATCTTGTAAGAGCAACTAACCCTTGGCCGACCATGGAATGTACGGTCATCTCACTTAACCCCGCGTTCTCCGCGAATGAGCATGAAAAATGAATTTTCGTAGCCGTGCGAGCCTAAAAAGTCTGAGAGTGAATGCTAAATGAATCTGAAATTACCTTCAGGAACGAAGGTCCATTTATGACTGCAAGAAGTAATATTGTTTTTGCAAGGGTTATTGGTCGTAGAGTTAATACTCTGTGAAAGCAGGGCAATTGAATCGGTAGGCATGACTCATTTGCGCATAAGTCGTCAATAGAGTTAAGATAGGTCCGGATTTTACTGTCATTTTACGGTGGTTATTGCACTTGTACCGTAAAATTCGTTTACCGATAATCCCTTTGTATATTTCGAACGACCATGTCCTGTCGCACGACTAGGTAATGACACTTGTCCTACCGTTTATTACCTGTCGCGCGATCAACCGTGCCTTCGACGTCCGTGGGCGGATACGGAAATGAATTTCCCAGTATTATCCTTGTTGACCACCGGAAAATCCGGCAACCACAAAAGGAGTGAGAATATGGGCACGCAAGTTTATTGCACTTGTTTCAAATGGTACAAGGGTACCATACAACTTTCACTTGCCTCTATAATCCCTAACGTCAATTAACATCTTGCGAACCGATGAAGGTAAGAAACATGCAGGTAAGAAACATTTGCCCTGGATTACGGGAAAGTGTTTCAAAAGGGGCGGAGATTATTGCAGCTGTATGACAACCCTTCATCGGCAAACTTTCTCTCAATAATTGTAGTTTTACAGGGCAATAAAGCGCAAATATCTTTTTAGTACGTTGCCATTTTACTAGTTGATTGCAAATTTACAACACACTTTGCCATTGTTAAGTGCTTGCCTTACAAGATAATAACACCTGAAGATCTTCCTAGAAGTACGCTGAGCTTGACTGAAACATTATGATCCATTTTCTGCTCTTCGCGAATGACTTCCTTGTTACCCTTTTTACGACTCAATCGAAACAATTGAACGCAAGCTTTTTTCTCGATCCTTTCGCTCTTCGCGAAATTTAATAAAGTCTCATGAGGCGGGATACGTGTGTTGGAAATAGCCCGGAGGACAGGGTGGACGTTTTCCGAGCAATTCGAGGGCGTACCTGCCGTGTGAAAATCCCCGAAGAATGCGAGGGTGGGCTCCCTCGGCGGCGAGATCAGGTGAAGCATTGTCATCCGGAGAATGAAAAAACGGGCCGAAGTCGTACCTGCAGCATCCTTCTCGGGGGTAGCCGGTGCATCGCCGGGAAGGAACGTGCAAGGTGGACCCGAAGAAACGAGAACGAAGGGCCAAGACGAAGCTTTACAATGCTCCAAGGAACTCCCGCGAACGACGTGAAACTTTTCCCCACGACAAGGGAACGACACCGAGGAACGACATTTTTCTTCCTCCAAGACGTCGTTTTCTTTTCTTCCAAGGGTTGCTTCCCGCGGACCATTGTGCCCGCTTAATCGTGTATACAGAAACGTGTCCTGCCGATCGTTATTATGCCCTTATTTCGCTCAAAGGACTGTCCCGCTTTAATTAGCACGCTTCGTTCTGCGTATTCTCCTTGTCAATCGTCAACGTCTCTAACCGCGTTCCTCGTTCAAAAATCTTACCAGTCGTTAGACATTCTTCAAAGTTGTTGAAAATTATATTTCCGTGCAGGATATTTTGTTACATTCTTAAATGTCCAATGAACTTGTCCTTCCTTAACTCGATTTCTAAGCTTGTCGATCTGAAAAACGTTCCGAACCGCGTTTCTCGTTCAAAAATGTTACCAGTCGTTAGACATTATTGAGAGTTGTTGAATATTATATTCCTATGCAGAATAGTGTTAATACATTCTTAAATGTCCAATGAACTTAACTCGCTTCCTTAACTCGATTTTTGAGCTTGTCGATCTAACAAAATTATCAATAACTGCTTCAGTGTAATATCAAAAAATTTCTATTTCGCTACGTATTTCCCTATTTTCTATAAAAAGTTACGGCTCCCCGCGAAATGGGATCGAAACACTGATTAGCCTAGAGCGATCAAAGGGTTAATTAATTAAAGGTTTGCATATAAATGTATTAATTAGATTGAAATACAGGGCGGTGGGCCCCCCCAGGGCGATTTCTTTGGAAAGTCGAGGTTTCCGAAAATTCTCCCCTGTACGGGCGTGGGCAGTCTAGAGGGGTTTAGGCGGGCCCTTTGGGCGCACGCGATTGGCCGGCCCTTATCCCTACCATTCGAGCGTTCCTTCGGTATATAAACGAGCGACCGTACGTAGAGGGCAGATTCGCCGTATCACACGCGTTCGGTTCGGAAGGTACACTGACCCCCGAGTTCGGTCAGTCTCTCTGTGTCAGTCGTGCGCGCAACTTCGTGTGTGTCGTCTCGTCACGGTTCCACTTTGCAAAATTCGACAGTCGTGTCGCGCCGGGAAGTTTTATCGGCATAAAGTGCTGGTGTGTATCTTGCGACGATGTTCAGCAAGCTCGTTGGCGATTCCTTCGACATTTACCAGTGTACAAGGTATATATCAACGGAGAATATTTACGATTAAATGTCAAGTGGCCGCTCGGTCGTCGCTAATAGGGGATATTTAGGCACAGTGCAACGGATCGGATGTGTGATATATAATACGAGGAGATACGCAAGTGCAGTGACGTGTTTTAACAAGTATCAAAGTACGTAACAGGGTTAGAAGTGTAGGCAAAGTTTTGGCAATTTGAAAATTTCATGTCGCGATGATGTACGAAAGTTTTAACAAGTGCAGTGCCAGACTTACTTTACTGATTTTATTCATTAACATTTCTGCTTGATATACGGATTTCTTGTCAGTGTTTGCCAAATTTTTGTTCAATTTATTCGAAATGATCTAAGTTTTGCTGCAAGTTTGCTCGAAGATTGAGGAAGATAATTCGAAACTTTCTGCAGAGTTTTACTGGATTTTTAATAGGCGTGTATTTTATGCTTAAAGTACTTTTATAAGCGTTATTACATCGAATTTTATACTTTGTTCACTGAGTGGTTCATCGTTTAAAATTGCTCTACTACGGTAGAATATAGTGGGTCTTACTACGAACATTATCTAAGTTAATTGTACGTACAATTTTTGATAGTTTAGTTGATTGTTCTATTTATTAGGAAATGAAATTCAAATTGCCCGCGCTACTGATGATTCTTCTCTCGTCGGTCTTCGTCAACTCGTGTCAGTTGCGCGCCTACTTTTGCTCAAGAATCAAGTGACTGTTAGTGTGTTGCAAGGATTTTTCGAAAAATGGAGTTTTTCTGAATTAACCGATGGATATATTTACCTACTCGATTTCTACAAATAGTCGAACTACCGGTAGGGCTCGATTGTCAAAGGATTTCTTGTGTTTGTGACTATTTTCTCTTAGTTATTGACGCACGATTTGTTTGAGGTTATATCTCTTGAAGCACATTTTTCTCAGCGAACAATTTCGCCAGTTTGAAAATTAGCACCAAATCGCATGCATCTTTTTTTATCACGGTGAACTGAGTTTTCGGAATTACAAACTCTTATTTCCTGTAACTTTCAGTTTAAGAAGCATATCTTTCAATCGGGCGCGCTTTTGCGCGGGCACCATGTTACCTTCAAATTTTTACCTGCCTTTTACATCGAACCCGTTACGCATGTGAAGTGTGTGTTTCTAAATACGGTGTGATTTTTTTCCCATGTGTTATTGAAATTGCGAGGGGGAATACGGTGATATAAAGGTGGATGAAAGTTTTTAGGTTAGATTATCGCGTATCGCATCGACTGGACCGCGGTTTCCGTTGACTATAAAACATGTTTGGCATTTCGTTGTTACTGTATGATAATGTCTTTCGTTTTGGTTATTTGCAGTATGTTTAAAAATGCCTTCAACATCAGAGGCACCCCAGAAGGCCCGGTAAACACAAAACCTAGGGGCCGCCGTTTACTTGCAATGGCAGCGCGACAGATTACTGAGTCTGAAACCATGTCGCCATCTGCTGATACGCAAAACAACCTCATTGCTCTGAGCCCCTGCAGCTCCAGCCCGCATAAGGTAATTATTACTTTTTTTAAATCAATTCGCGCATTCTCGTACCTCGTGCAAAAAGTTTTCCGTTTTTTACTTGCAATTGTTTACGTAAGAGTTTTTATGCGACATTGATAGATTGATCGTGATCGATGCAACATCTGCACTGAATTTTTGAATTACATGTAGTTGATTAGCATTAAGAGATCTTAGATAACTGAATCCAAATGTAGAAAACAAAATTCCTATGTATGCGCCTACGTTTTCCGTTTAACATAATCGTATTCGACACCTTGCGCGGTTAACAGTAAACTTTAAGTGAGAATCGACATCAGTGATGATCGTATCGCGTATATTAGTCGCGTATAATTGGACGTGTTTATTTAATGAATTAGTCAAACGAGTGGGCACTGTTTGAGCAAGTTTCTAATGTCTGCTCTCTTTTTGCTTTAGAATCTTGCAAGGAAAGTTCGCTACCCATTGGAAGACTGCGATCCGAACAGTCGGAATGACGGATATTTCGCGAGTTATGCCGAAAGGAGCGAAAAATCACGGAAAAACGGGCTGTTCGCGACTCCCCTCGGCGTGGCACCTCGACGTTTGTCTTTGGATTCCCGAAGCCCGATGCAATCGCCGATTAGAGCATCGCCGAAACACAAGCGGCCTGCCGTCTTCAGGAGCTTGTCGTCCGGATACGAAAGCATGGAAGATGATTACAATGATCTCATCGACATGGATGCACTCGAGCAGGTTTCGAAGCTTCCGAATGGCATCACGTCCCTCATCACCGGACAGATCGTCAGCAGGGAGAAATTGATGGAATGGGACGTCACGATGACACCGGAAAACCCTCGCAAGACCTCAGCGAAAAACCTGAGACGTTCCCTGTCCTTGCAATACGGCAAACAAGGAAGTCCGGGGAACAGTACTCCTCCGACGTCGAAGGTGAGATCCTGTCTCTTCCGCTCGCCGAACGCCACTTCGTCGGTAGCTGAACTGAGCTTCAACGAAGCCTCCACCGAGAATACCATGTGCATCGACAGCCCAGTCACTGCCAGTGTCTGCGTCAAGTCTTTCAAGCGCCCTGAGCCACCGTCCCACGTCAGTCCGATAATAACCAAGAGGTCCAGGAAGTGTACCAGCTTCGAGGTGAAGAGCGAAATTGCGCCAGTTGAGAGTTCGCTGAAGAAGGCCGTCTCCGAAAGTGAAGCCCACACAAGCATCAAGTTAGCCGTCCAGCGAAGCACCACCGACGCCGACCTTACAGGAGATTTTAGCAAACCTTGCATCCTGCCGCTCGCTGAAGGACAACACGATGACCTCAAGTCGATCTCCGCCACGACATTAGCTGCTTTGATCCGCGGTGATTTCAGTGACCAAGTGAGCTCCTTCAAGATCGTCGATTGCCGTTACCCGTACGAATATGAGGGCGGTCACATCAAGGGCGCTATAAATCTGTACAACAAGGATCTCATCTCGAAGATTCTCCTTGATCCGCTGACCCACACCCCGGAGATCCAGCCGGACTCGTCGAAACGCAGCATTCTGGTGTTCCACTGCGAGTTCTCCTGGGAACGAGGACCCAATCTATCGCGTTTCTTGCGAAACATTGACAGACAACGCAACAAGGAACATTATCCTGCTCTGCACTATCCGGAAGTTTACCTGCTTCACGGAGGATACGAGCAATTTTACAAGCTGCAAAAGGAGCTTTGCTTCCCCCAGGGATACAGACCGATGAGGCATCCCGATCACGAGGCGGACTTGAAACAATTTCGTAGTAAGAGTAAGAGCTGGCAGGGTGAGAGGACAAAGCTCAGCGGGCTAACCGCACGTGCAAATCTTAAAAGGCTAGGTTTCTAAACATAGACTTAGACTTAGCTTTCTCTTCTCTCGTATCGCGACGTTTCAAATGTTCTAATGGATGACGAATCATTTCGTTTCTACGCGAGGAAGGTTTTTGCATCATCGACGTGTCAGAAGTTTTGTCGATTTAATAAACCGCAGTAGTCACAGGAAGTTTTTTCGATCCAAAGAATAGTATTGTTTTGACAAACAATCTTATTGACTTGACAAAATTACTGCACAATCGCTTTAACGTTTCCTGAAGGTAACCGAGGATTCACTCTACTGTAGATTGTCTTGTAAATATGTATTTAAATGTGACGAGACGGTTACATCTTGAGCGATTCTAACGTTGATAAAAAGCCTTTAGCCGAATAGCAACGAAATGTTTTTCTCGTGCATAAATCATTTGTCTGCCGAGCGATCAACGAGACCTGCGCGAAATTTTGCTCGAGCAAAACGCGCGTTTACAGTGCAAATCAAACGCGTGGTGTTGTGATATCCTGTTACTGGACTCGTCAAGTCATGAATGATTAACGAGAGCCATTCGCCTAGTGATAATGCCTCGACGAGGTAAAAATGTTCATTAATTCTCTTGAGCGGTGCGGTGGCCCTTTTAGTCCACGCGAGATTCTAGTGAAAATAAAATGCAAAACGCTTAGTAAGATCAAGATGACAATCGGCCAGAATCTTTCGATTTTCGCGTTAAGATGCTAAGCACGATTGTTGTAAATAGTTATTCCTTTTAGCACATAAGTCCATACGCATACAATATTCCTATACATACGTGAATATATATCGCAGAGAGAAATCGCGCAACGTTTCCGTGGAGAAAACGACGAAACGTTAAAGTTGCAATATAGTGTCCTGCGAGGAGGCAGGACAATAGGAGCCGAAAATCGAGCTAGAGTTAAGCGTCGAAATCTTTAATGCTCATTATAGCTTCTCGGGTGAGCATCCCACTGTATAAAATAAGACGATAATTCTTTGGCTCGGTTTTGCGGGTATGTCGAGCTTTATTTGTCGAGTTTTATTCGATCAAATGTTTATCAATTAAGTTCGTCGTGCGTACTTTCCTCGTGAGACGATGCGACCAAAGTGATTTAGTGAAGGTAAGAATGAAGCAGAGAATTTCTCTTTCGACAACATGTATTTACCCTCGATATGAAAAATGTTTATAAATTTGAATATTATTGCGAACGTTCGAAAATGTGCAAAATTCTCTGATGTTATGTACTATAAAATTGTCCTATATAATGTATAAAATTCTTTAATTTAGACAATATACTCTTATAAAAAAAAAGTTATGTTTAATTCAACAATACACCTCTTCCATCTGTTTTATAAGACCTGCGAATCGTGCCGTATTACGCAATTACGTAGATATTTCAAAGAAAGGGTACCATTGACTTCGCAGAAATGTATCATACAACAGAATTGTTACGAAATTCTTTGTGATAACTTAGGCACATCCTTTCAAGGACATGTCATGGTAATGTTATCTTGGTTGAAAAATCGCAAGATAGAAAAATGCGATGATCGCGTTCATTTTGCCGGCCGTTTGGCGAGATTAAACGACGCAAATTCGGCGCCATAGCTGCGCGTGTCGTTGGGGAACGAATCGGGGGGACAGAATCAGCCATTAGTATTTGCCGATCACTCCGAGGGGTCAGTGGGTACTGTGCATACAGTCTTCTTCTGGATTGTTCTTGTACGTGTTACTCGGCTTGTACGACACACCATGTCACTGCTTTTCCTACGCTCAAGTAATGACTGTCGCGTTGCATAAACACTAATAACTCGTCCTTCCCCACCGTTAAATAATTGCGAAGGATCCAACGGTGCGTCCCACCACGTCCCGACCGGCCGGTGTTCCTTTCCATCTCGCGGATTTCATTTCCAGCCGGTCGCTCGCCAAGCACAATTCCATCATGGCATTCCCGTCGACAAGTTTTCACCTTCCCGTGTTCGCCTCGATGCTACTCTTTTCCCTCGTCACACAGAGTAAAAAAACACTGCCGCCGGCGACATTCCGACGGTTTGAGGTTATAATTACACGTTTCTGTTTCTGGTTTGCAGCCGTTTTAGCGACGACCAAGAAACCTTTTGTGGAGATTGGTTCCCGTTTGGTGTCATCCATGGCGCAAGCTCTGCAAACTCACGAGGTCGTACCTGACGTTATCGACAAGGTACCGCCGGCTGTTCTTAATGTGACCTACCCCAACAACCTCGTCGTCGAGATTGGGAAAGTCCTCACGCCGACCCAGGTCAAGGATCCACCCACCGTTGCCTGGGAGGGCGATGCAAACTCGTTCTATACTCTTTGCATGACAGGTCAATATTTTTCCTTCATTGAATTACTGTCTACCCTCCGCATATCTCTTGGATAGATCAAATGTTAAAATCAGCACATTTATCTTGTAGCGGCTTCATTTTGTTTGCTCTTATTTGTAAAGTTTTTTTCTAGAGTACAAAGTTCACTTGTTCAGTATCAGGTCAATAAATACATATGTGTGTACCATATCTTAACTAAACACAAATGTTTGTGATATGTCTATCTGTGCTTGAAAGGATCAAAGAAACTTTCACCTAGAAACATATGGACAAAGTAGAAACTCAATTGGGTTTGTGTTAAATGATTGTTTAGATCCTGATGCTCCGAGCAGACAGGATCCTAAGTTCCGTGAATGGCACCATTGGCTTTTGGGAAACATTCCTGGTTCAGATGTTTCCAAGGGCGAAGTACTTTCAGATTACATTGGATCTGGACCACCACAGGGTACTGGGCTTCATCGCTATGTCTTCCTGCTGTACAAACAGCCGCAAAAACTTACCTTCGACGAGGAGCGTTTAACCAATCGAAACGACAAGAACAGAGCGAAATTTTCTATCCGCAAATTCGCTGCGAAATACAATCTTGGTGATCCTGTTGCCGGAAACATGTATCAAGCTGAATGGGACGATTACGTACCGATTCTTTACAAACAGCTCGGTGGTTAAAAACTACAAGCTTTTTGAAGAAATGAACTATTTTACTATTTACGCTATTTAGCTTTGGCGATGATATATGTTTAGACAACATATGTATCGATTATTATGGTGATACTGATGGACATTAAACTTTCGTACTATCAACAACTGAGTCTGTTATTTTTCGATGACTCTGTACCTTTACGGAACGTCCCCTGTCTTTAGACAATGTCCGCAGTGTTTTCAAAAATTATACGTCCATCGCTGTGCACTCAACACAACATTAGTCGTCCAAATCTTTATGTAACACAATTACTGTATTCTTTCAGACCATTTGAAAATCTACCGCCACACTAATATGGCATTATGTAAGAGATATTTTTTTTAATGTAGGTGGGAAATTCGTCTTACCTTGCTATCCTCCTTGACTTCATTAGACACAGGAAGTAAATTCTTATGTAAATGTTACAAAATTGTTTACGTTTTATATCTATATAACCATAGACGACGGCGAAGACCCAGTTGCTCGTTCCCATTTATCTTTTATTATACCTATAAAGCAAATTTGATAGCGCAACGAGCCGGAAATGAATTACAAAAATCTGTGGTCATGAGCCTCGTTAGCATAATCTGTGGTTATAATAACTGATGCTTTGAGTACACTTCCGCAGGTAAGTATTTGTTGATGCTGATCGGGTGATTACCTTAATAAAATGCATTTTCATTTAATTACTGATTTTGTCGTCGGTCCAAGTCTGCCATTACGATCCTCTTTAATGCGATCTGTCATTTCATTACAGCCAGTCTGTTATTTCTACGTTTCACAATGATTATAAGTCATTGGTAAGGCAATGATCTGTTCTACAATGGAACAACACTTTATCATTTTTACAGAAAAGTGTGTAACTCTTTTCTTATAATAACGATATTCCGTTAGTTCTTTTGGGTCTTTGGGGTTTAAGCGATTGCTGGACCAGGTCGTCCTTGGTAGGATACGATCGTGGTGGGGACGCTTTAAGATAAAACCTTCGATTTCCTCGAGAACCTGTTTACAGCCTGGCGAACGGTCCACCGGTAACGAAGATGAAGCTGCTGGTATCAGGTAAGTAAAATAACATTTATTAAACGCGCTTAACGTTCGCAAAAAGCAATTAGAAGATTAGCAATAATGTCCGTGAAAGAAATCAATGAAAAGTCGTGATATTGTTCCACCGTAATGATCTCGCAAAAGGATTTTAATTACTCATACAATCGGATTTTATCTCTGCCTTGGGAAGCTTTAATTGCCGTTGAATAATGAACAATGCGGAATTGCACAGTTCTTATTAGAGTTCTTCGTTTATTCGAATCGATTGGCGAATAAATCTTATGAGGAGTGATCGACAATGACCGTTTTCAGGAATTCTTTTGTGCCTCGTCGGGCTGGTCTTCGCGGAGAAGGATGTCAAGGCAGAATTCGAGGATGCGAAAATTGTGCCAGACATCATCGACAAGGCGCCTGTCGACAAAATCGAGGTGCATTTTAATCCCTACGTAAAAGTCAATTCCCGAGGAATAGTTCTGCCGTGCGCGACAAATAAATCTTTTAATTGAACGCAACAGGTGAAGTACGGGGACAATGTGGTCGATTTGGGAAACGAATTGACTCCGACACAAACGCAGCAGATTCCGGAAATCCACTACAAACACGAAGGAGGTGTTCTCTACACGCTCGTCTTGACAGGTGAGCCTTTCCAATACCTTTTCCTTGTTTTGCGACGAATGAAAGTTTTTGAAAACGTTCTCTCTCAAAGTTAAAGTTGTCCCCTTCCTACGTTCATGTGCGATTGATGAATCTGGATTGGCTGTAACTGTATGCTGTTAAATGACCTTAATAGATAGACACGCGAAGAGACCACTTTCACCAGCACAAAACCTGTTTGTAACACTCTATGCTTCATCTGATATGAACCTATGTACAAGCTCGAGGCGTGCGTAGAAACTCGCGAAGGATGACACTCGTTAACTTTTACTTCCTGCGCGATAAGCCGTAGAAATTGATCGCACAGGACATAAGATTTCATTTAGATCCCTTCGTTCCATGAAATGTCGCGTTCATTAGGTAAAGCTCGTATTTCGTAATATTTTCCCTGGATAAAATCCCAGTAATTCCCTGTAAAAATGAGCTTTGAGATTGATTTAATGGCAAATATTTGGGGTAGATCCTGACGCACCAACGAGGGGATACAGACGAGAATTTCGTCACTGGCTTGTCGGAAACATCCCCGAGGAAAACGTAGCTAAGGGCGAAGTCCTCGTAGAATATGCCGGTCCTGCGACGCCCAAAAACAGCGGAAAACATCGCTATGTTTTCCTCCTTTACAAGCAAAACCAAGGAGCAATAACTTTTGACGAGAGGAGACTCAGTAACAGGTAAAATATCAATAAACAGTGGAAGAAATCATTAATCTACGAAACAAATTACAGAAATCAAAGAGAAAGAATTAAACAATTAAAGACATCATTTAGTTAAGCAGAATTTCGAATGATTATGATAATTGTAGGGATGGTCCGCTGAGAAGAAGATTTTCGATAAAACAATTCGCTGAGAAATACAACCTCGAGGGACCAATCGCTGGGAATTTCATGAGAGCACAATATGACGATAATGTGCCTGCTTATCTCAAAAAATTAGGCTTGTAAGAGACTAAATTTTCGTTACACTGCCTTCGTTCTCTATTCCAAATTCACTACGCAATTCTGTAAATCTCTGACAGACTGATCGACGCATTTGTTATTTTCGAACGTAATTTTGCTTGGTTTTATACCAGAACATTGGGCAAGGATTGAATTTTCCTGGGAAATAATTTTACGCTCGCTATTTTTTGTCGAATATCGTTTACTTCGTTGGCATCATTATAAATATAAAATGTACATGACATATTACATTTTGTGTCCCCGAGACAATAGTTTTTACGATGGTACATAGAGTATTTCTAGAGTAATAAATCCTTAGAACTACAGTATACAAGAGCTTATCTCGTACGTTGGGTTATTAAATAATATATAACAACTAGCGATACGTTATACACAAGTGACTAGAGTAAGATGTGCGTTTATCAATGGGGAGGAGGGGGGGATGCGGGTAAACTTACGGTTTACTGTATTGTCGAGCACCTTTATAAGAACAAAAGGTTTCGCTACTGACAACTCGAACGCGCATAGGAAACCGCTTCTTTTTCGCACTTCGGAATTGCTTTAAGCTCGAATTAAAGCGATTTAGGACAGTGCTCGAAAAAACCATGGAGCAGAATGACAAGGAGAAACAGTTGCGCGGCAAACAAATCGAGTGAAGGTAATTCAGTCGATGTAAACTTTCGTCGTTAATCACACGGTGATTACTGCGAGCCTTAATGAGAATTTATTCTCGCGAAGAAGCCCAGCGAAGGCCTTGAAGAGCGCGCGGAAAATGACTTTCTACGAGGAACCGCGTAACCAAGGGCGTCAGAGGCGAGTTACGGCCTAGCAAAAATAATTCGTATGAAAAATATCTCCGGCAAATGGTTTTAAGTACAGCAATAACCGCGTCTAGGCGATGAGCAGCGTTGCAGTCATTTCAAATGTTTTACCGTCGAATCACGTGAACACAATGGAAATACTGTTCTACCGATGCGACGGCCTTGGCGAAAGCTTCGTATTAAAGTAAATCGTTAACTGAAAGATCACGGGAAGTTCCGTGAACTTCGTCCATCGCGGAAGTCCGCAGAATTTCCCGTCGGAGCGAGTTTCGTTGAATTGCCGAAAGTGTCTTTCGCATCGCTCCGGGAAAAGGCATCGTTGAATTCCGAGCGATTCTTCATTGAAACGATGTTCATCGAAATACGAATAACTTTTCTTCGAATAAACTATAGCGATCGTAATCAGTGTCTTCACTAATTATTATAATCATAGTTCTTCCCCGTCACGCGGCTAAAGAGTCGAAAAATGCGTCTTTTTGTTTTAAGAAAACTTCTCAGCCAACGTACTCGCAATTGCCTATGGACGACTCATTAAGTCTTAAGTGTTTTTCTTTTTTTGAGCGTATGCACGTTCTAACTCCGTGGAGTATAGCGGGACAATTTATACTCTTTTTCTTGCCTCTTTTTTTTGAGCATCGACGATTTTCTCGCGAGAACCATTTCTTCGCCTGTCTCGCGGGTTTTTTAACTCGCGTGTGCGTCTGCCGACTGTGTGATAATGTTCGTGTAAATGTGGACTTGCGTGAGAAAATCCGCTTCATCGACAGAGAATGAGAAAATACTGACAATAAGTGTCCTATTTCCTGATATCAATTTTGTTGAATTTTGAAGTAGCAGAAACAATATAAATTTTAATCATTTACTGTCGCGATGAAAGCTAATTTTGTTAAACCCGATTTATTTTATTTCTTATTCTCTTTCGATGCAGTTTTAATTATGACAGAAAGTACCGTAAATTAACTTGAAAATGGCTTGTTTACAAATATTTTTAAAGATTAATTAACTGTACCTGCGCGTAAGCATTAAACAGTACGAAGGAACCGTTCTTTCTATTGCACGAAATTGAGATTTTTAGAATTTCCTAGGCCTGGAACTACAGTCCCTTTCTGTCATAAATAATGATTTCGATCGGCCGTGAAAGTCCAAGCGCTATCGTAGACCTAGCATTAGATTACCTAGAAAATTCCTAAGTAACAGAACTCGTCTCGTGGACGTTTCTTTGGCTATATTCTAGCAGTCTCCGTATCCACATCGCCCAGCGATCGGTACGTCTCTGTGTACGTGTTTCACGTGTCTTCACTTAAAAGATTACACCTGTATGTGTGTATACGTGTGTATGTATTTCGTGTATGTACGCCTACTCGATAAACCTTCTCGAAACAACGAGGCAAGGATCTCGACAAACGACAAATTCGCGCAGCAAACGTCCTCGAAATTGCTGGAAATTGTCGTTTAAATAGTTCGCCATTTCCAGAAGATTTCTGCCGAATTTCTCGTTCGGCAACATCCAATTGCCACTGTTTGCTTCGGAGGAAAGCTTTCACTCTCGAATCCTACGGTATACGTTTAGGCTCAGCTCTCAACTACTTGCTTTAGCATCCTTAACACTTCTAGCCCGTAAATAATTCATACTCCCCGCAGCAGTGTTAATGAACATTCGAAGCGGGTGTCTACCCTCGTGGAAAATCAGGCTTCCCGACATGCTTCCCCGTCCCTGACCGACCGATGTCTTCTCACTTTTCAACGCACTTGAGGAACTTTGTTTCTACAGCACCCTTCGCCCTGCTATCGCACCCGACCGTTAACTTAATTACATTAATTTTGTGCAATTTTCAGGATGGACATTTCAGGACATCGTATATGAATTCCCATTGTACGTAGATTTCCCGAGTGAACCCCGACGACGCCTAAGTATTCCGTTTCTACGAGGGCGGTTCTCCCGCTTGCTTTACGGTGAACGGCGAACACACTTTTTTCCCGAGAATCCTCGGCCGAGCGTTCAGGAAACCCGGGGACAAATTTCCCCTCTTTAACGTCCTTCGCATTGGCCGGAATATCACGGCAGCACGAGATCCGGGTATATCGTTATATTCCAGCAAAGCTGATGATCGCGAACGTCTCCCCATCCACCGTTCCCTTTCCTCAGCTTCGTCTTCTTCGTCAAACCGGCCACTGTCAAGGTCAATTGCGTCGGGTACAAATGATCCCGTGCCGACCTCAACACGTTTTGCACCTTAGCTATCACCGCCGTCGACTCGCAGTTCGTCTTCTTATGATGAACTCCGCTGGAACAGGGTCATTAATGTCAGGCCATTATTCCAACTGCCCTTACTTAAGTATTTCGTCTCGTACATCAGCATTAGTCTACCGAAAATTATGATTTCTTTCAATAATCCGTTTATCATTGATTTATCAATTTATCGAAGCAGTTTCAGCAAATAAGGTAATCAATTTTACTATTGGGGATTCATTTTGTTCAAAAGTTTTATTTCTTAGAATGCTGTTATTGTACACTGGTCCTTTGTTTGATTAAAGATTAAAGATCTTACTGAGTAATTTTCCACCATTAATTTTGAAATATTGTTGCGTATCATTTGATTTTGTGATTACGTTATTTAGCTGTTCTCTTTTAATTGGTTTATATGAAATTCGTTACTCATTCCTGTATGCAGATGATATAATTTTACCATTCCCCTATGTGAAAGACTCTAGGTGCCCTCATCATCATCGTGATGAGGCCTGAATCAGCTCTGGGAGCTGCTCCTGCACCCCTGCTGGGAGGAAGGCAAGTTTGAGCGATGTGCTGAAGACTCCAGTCCCAGTTGTAATCGTCGTACGAGCAAAACTGGGCCGCACATTTCCTCAGCTTGTTCCACGTCGCTCGGTTAAAAGCCATTCCCATGTTATGCTTGCTCGAAATCCACGGGGTCACCTCAGCCTGGCACAAAATAATAACAAACATTATCAAACGAATTTTACACTTAGGACTCTTGGGAGTGCAGCCGGGGTAATTGAAAGAATCTCAGGGAACGAGCTTTCCGAATGGAAGAATAGCGTGCGTAAAGTATTTCTACTGACATTTCAGTTGTACGAAGCCAAAACATAATGGTCCATGTTTATATCTGATAAATGAATGTACGCTTTGATTTTTGATTGTCAAGCTCAAGCGATATTGTTCTGTAGAACCAAATATCATGTATTTATGCGTTAATTTAATTCGAACGTTGCGTACGTTCCTTTTTTTACGGTTGCCTCATTATATCGAGCTTCGTATTCAATGCCCGTCGTGACAATAACGCATGCTGCTGTGCACTACGTGCAATGTGTGCGGTCCTCATGAAAGCCGGGCGCGGAAAGTTGATGGTAAATAAATCATAAGCCCCGCGAGCTCGGCCAACTAAAACGAGCAATTCTCTACTTCGTGCTGTAGGATGCCATAGAAATTTCCAAGCACGGGGAAGGTCTACGGTTTACGAGAGATCGGCTAGCGTGCCCTCGGCTTTGACTTTCACAGTTCTACGTTCCCTTTACTTTCTATCTTCCTCGGCAAATTCCCAGACTGCATACCGCGGCTTCAAATTCGACATGGCCGTCGGTTATAAAAAATATTCTCTGGCTTTCACGCTGCTCACTATCTCTTTCTTTCTTTCTTTCTTTCTTTCTTTCTTTCTTTCTTTCCTTACGATCGAAAGATCGATGCTCGACGGCAATGGCGAACTTTGCCGGATTTCTCGGTGATTCGTGGCAACGGGAAGGGCTGCCATTTGTAAAACGGAAGATTGCCGAGGGAAGCTGAAAGCCGGAATCTCTGATAATCTGGCGAGGCTTTTTCTGAACCTTCTGGTAGTGGTTGTAGAGGCTGGGTAAAAGCTGGAAAGCCCAGGCGGGCCCAGTCTGCACGGTCTGTGCGCTCTGATAGGTCGGCAGACTGCTGCTTCCGGTGTTCCCGCTGACCCCGGGGACGGCACTTCCGGCGACCTGGCGCTGCGACGTCGGCGTCTCGCGTCTCTTTAATCCGCGCAGAAGCTCCTTCTGCAGGGCGCTGTTGACCCCGAGGAACTAACGAGCCGTGCGTGAAACATCGGATACACACACACACACTCGTCACTCGGCCACAATTTCCCCTCCCCACCCCCTCTCCCTCTCATTTCGTCGCGTCTACATGTGTGCGTTTTGCGGTGTGTGTCGGTGAACAGTACACAGCTCCGTGCATTCAATGTTTCAACGGTCCCGGGAATATTATTTACCGGAATAATTCTCTCCCCCGGGCCCAAAAGTGCAAAAACTCACACGTCCCTCGATTCGCGAGAATTCTAGAGTTTCCCGTGTCCCCCGGTTCTCTTGTTTAGATTTCAAAGGAAATGATAACGAACCATTTGCGTCCCCGTATTGTTAATGATTTTTGTTTGATCTCCTTGGGTATGGACGGATTACTCGGTCACTCACCTTACGACTGAAATCCGCGAAGTAGTTGTAGGTTTTCAGATATGTTCCGAGGGAAAGGACGTTGCATCTCTCGCAGCTGTGCCTGCAAGTGCGCTCCATGAGTCTGAGGACGTGCAGGAAATCCTCGGCGACGTAGTGATCCTCCTCGAGGAAAAGGACCATCCCCGTGTGATTCCTCGTGATCGACAGCTGATCGAAAACACGGTTGGCCTTCCACCACCAGTGGTGCTTGGTTTGCGTGAATTTTGCCTCCCTGTAGTGGCCGTACAGGTCTGGGTGTTTTGCGTTTATGCATTTCAGGTGTAGGGCTCTAAAAAAATAACACGTATACAGCTCCGCACTTATCCCAATTCCCCGTGTCTGCGTACTATGTACGCTTACCCATCGATATATTTATTTATTTCGTATTTACTTATTCATCCATCTATTTATTTGTTACTCTAAGTATGATATTACTTGTTTATTTATACTCCTATTGATATTTTGTCATGGACATGCATGGACCCATTGGGGGTTTAATAGGACTTACTGGTCCTTGTGGATATTTCTTGGACAATCATTAGGATCTTCGCCGGGGAAGGTTCGCGGGTGCGTTTGAATGCTGTGCGGATAGAAAATCTGCATGACCCGGCAGAAATCGACGCTCTGGACGAGGTAGTTGATGTCCGGGTCCCAGACGTCGTGGCTAAACACCAGCAGGGCCTGTTCTATGTCCTTGGCCTGCGCCAGCGAGACGATCAGATGACGAAGGTACGTCAACCGCGTGTGAACCTGAACGACGATCACCGGGGCATCAGCCGCCAACGGCCCGAAGGCTTCCTCGTTGTAAATCCTCTGCTCCGCATTCACGCGGTCGATGTTACGACGAATTTCCCCGATTTCGTGCTCCGAAAGAACACCCGAGGACGTGCCGTTCGCCGAGGAAGACGCGTTTCGCCGTTCCTTCAGGAACCTGAAAAATATCTCGTTAATTGTACACTTTAACAGCGCTACAACCATGCGAGAAGAATTTTGCAAAAATTGAATAAAGGGAAAATTAAGCGAAATCCACGACAACTCAGCTACATTGTCGAGGTACAAATTTCTTGAATCACGCAAAACGTAATGAAATACTCTCCTAATGCGCCAGTGCACCGACGTAGAATTTGCTAAACTGTTAACTTAGCGTGAATAACTGGTACGTTAAGCCAAGTCTTTGACAATTCGTAAGATTGCTAAGGCCATGTAATTGAATCACGCGAAATGTGATAAAACCATTTTCTGTTGCATAGGAAGACACAGTTAAATGCGTTCACGTAGAATGGGTGAAATGCAGGATTCTGCAGGATCCTGGGGAATTACCTGTGAAGTTCCTGAGGGACCAGGGCGAAAAGCGTCTCATTTGCCGTCGACTGGCTGGAACCGTCGCGGCCGGTTAGGCTGATGACGTGAAGCTGAAGCCAGAGAAATGTCGCCAGGAATACAAGGGCTAGTGTCCTTATCAAAGTTCCTCGGCCAGACCTCACCACACCGACTACGGTTACCCCTGGTTAAAGGTTAAAAAAATATTTAACAATCATAGGACTCTATTATGAAGAAATACAAAATTAAACTCTTTCCACTCTAATATCGTGATTAATCTACTTTAAATATTTTCGTAATAATCTGCGACTGAATGTTACTTCTAGCTAAAGATTATAGAAATATTTAACAATTAATGGATTCTAGTGTTCCAGAAATGAAATTTCCCTCCATCTTTGGTGTTAATTTAACTTCAGTATTATTCCGATAGTTATTACTTCTATCGAATTAACAGTACACTATGAATTTTAATTGTTTCATTTTTTCCGTACACTGTATCGTTGATAGGAGTTGCATTTATGAACACGCTCGATGCATAAGTAATGAAATTACATGCGCAGTGCGATCGTTGGGTGTACGGTTTAATGCTATTCTCTTCCTGCCTGTTTCTCGCGGGATGATAGGAAAAAGCAACGCAGCTGTTGGCACGCTCACCCGCAGAACAATTTCCACTCTGTATCGAGGGATGCATTAAGTAAAAAGTGCAGCGTTCGTGCCAATTACTGTCAACTGCATCCGTTTAAAGGGTATATCTTCATTGCTCGACGTTTTGACGAAAGAAGTTTTATTAACTTTGTGTTCGTTCGCCGCGGGGTACATTAAAAATAAATCAGACATGAAATACACGTGATACAAATGAAATTTTAGTGCAGAAGGTTGAAATACTTTCAGGCTGATTATGCGGAAGTCATTTAGTTTGTCCGAGCCGGATTTTCGGTGCACATTGGTGCATTTTATGCAACTAAAAGTGCAGGGACGTGGAAGAAACACGACGAGTGCACGCGTGTGCGTGTATACGTTTACGTCATAAAGTTATTTCGAGTCCAGACGAGGGACACGTGCAGATTCTTTCAAACGCGTGTATACACGTGCGAGTGCGAACAACCCTCGGCTCTCCCTGTTATTCGCATTCGACGAAATTTCGATCGGGCGAACTTTCGACCAGCGGAAGTGCAGTTTCCTGCGGAAAGGAAAAGGGAAGACTGCAACAAGCGGTAGGAACAACTCGCTGAAAATGAAGGAAACTTCCTTCCCGAGAAATTCTATCGATTTAAACGGTAAAATATTGCGCCGTTCTCACAAATCAGAACTTATCACAGTCGACTAAGTTTTTACATTACAACGCGGTATTTCACAACCGCGGGACGCGAGAATTATTAACAATAAACCCCTGGGCAACGATTCGGTGTTCCCCGGCGTCGGCGATTAATTGCGAATTCCGCGAGCAGAAATTACGCCGAAATAACGGTGAAACGTGCGTACGATTATTAACTCGCGCCTCGGCGAACAGTACGATATCGTTTCATCGGTGTTTACGAGAGCGTGCGTAGGAACACGCGGAGCGTTTCGGTTACGATGAAAAGATTACGAGAGAAGTCGACGGGGAAGGTTCTCCGTCGCACCTGGACCCTCCGCCTGATGCCAATCTAAACTCCAAATTATACCCCACGACAAAGATATACACCGGCAATTTCGCAATCCCATGAATTACACGGTTTCTACGCGTTACGCGCTTTAACCGCGCTTTATGCACTTCTCGCTGGCTGACCATTTGTTTCCACGGCGAATTCAGCACAAAGTATACAGAAATAATGTTGATTCAATCTCACGTGTCAATGTTTTGTAACGTATCGTTTCTTAAATGGTACACCAAATAACGGTAGATGATATTGACGTATTTTAACCGCAAAGGGGTAAACGTTGTAGTTATTTTGTTGGAGAGAAAAGCGATAAAAAGCTGCTGGAAAAATGGTCATGCTGCATCGCTGTTTGTTACGATCGTAACGCAATTTTTGCTTCAAAGGGTACCTCATCGTTGGGAAACATTTCTCTGGCAGTTATGATTTTCCTCGGCACTACGGCACGCTTGTTTTTCGCATCGAATACGGAACGATCGATACAGTTATCGCCGTGGCACAGTAGACCGCTATAAATCCGACGTTAAACTCGCGATTGGCGTTATTACGCGTGAATTAGCGAAGACTTTTCCACGCACGAAAACCGATGAGTAACGGACCATACGAATCTCCGGTTTCTTCGTTTTATCATTCGCTTAAATTCACGAAGATCTTATGAAGGACAATTTTTCGATCATTTTAATGTCGACATTCTTAGAGACACTGTTCCATTTTATTCTTTACCTTTAGTTCTCTCATTTCGTACCTCTTTCCTTTTTCTGAAATTTTTTAGTTTCGTACTCTCATTCCATACATTAAAAGCGGAACATTTTCGAACACGCTCCGTGCTTTAATGCTCACGATATTCCCAGCGGTTGCAAATTAACGCGCAGAATTCCGGGAAATTTATTCCCCGAGTCCTCAGGAGCAGCGGTATATTTTTATCCGTGGAATTCGCGGCTTTTCGTCGACGGCCCGGCGGTTTTCGATTTGAACGTAATTAATGGACAGCGATAAATCGTGAGCCTCGGTCCAAGTAGAAGCTTCCCGTTCGCCGATTAATGGCGGCGATGGCTTAATGTAACGAGTTGGTTTCACGCCTTTCACTGGACCACCGCGAGAAGAGCTGAAAATCCGCACGGTATCACGTACGGTGCATCTGTGCCGTCTACCGGTGCGGGCTCTAACAGTTCTTCCAACTGCATCGACAACATTCGCGGTTACAGCTATGTCCGGTACACATCGTATTGCCCGGCGATGCGATAGCTTTCATGTTTTCAACCGAACTGCAACGCGCGGGATGCAGTCGAATCTTCCCTCGTGCAATTTCATCCAATCAAGGCCTGGCAATATATTCTTCTTTCGTACATACATTGGAACAGATCAATTTTAGGACACAAGTGCGTTTTCTGTATTGATCAATAAAATGGGAAAAATGTTGTTTCAAAGGAATGAATATTGGATCAATAGTTCGTATTATGTGGATGATTTCATTAAAGCTATTGGTTTTCTTAATTGTTTCTTTCAATTTTAATGTACAAGTGCGAGCCAATTGTAGGGCACAAAATGTATCTCTTGAATTAAGGCGAACGGAAAAATGACGGTCTTTTTTTGCTACAAAAGATAAAACTAATGTCATTCGACCGATTGAATATCTTATAATATCTTGAGTATCTCGTTAGTTGTTATTATCGTATGGTAATACAGAAAGATGCGTGATATTGCGTGAAGGTTTCAGTGACGTAACTGTGTTGGCGTGTAGGAAAAAAATACGACTCGGTGATTTCCTTTTTAGCGCGGTGGAAAAGTGATTTCGAAAAGCGTGCCGACGCGCCGAAAGAAACGTCAATTGCGTAGTCGATTTACGGGCATTACCTGCCGTCGTTCCCTTCCTTCGTGGATTTAACGAGCAGGCAGGATACGGTTTTACGCAACTGCGCGAGGCTGGTTCCTGCGATTTTCCTAAAATCATGCCAGCCACTGACGTAAGATGTATTTCAAACGATCCGCCGGTTTCATTTTTACTCAGCCCGGAATGTATATTTGTCACGCGAGGAACCATTTTAGCGGAGTGCAGAAGAATATCAGAAGGAAAAAGAGAGTCTCGAATTGAGATGGAAACAATCGTAGAAACTCGTATATTTTCGGGAACGCCGGAGATGAATATGAAAATTGTAATCTAGTTACGAAATCCAATGAGTCATACAGGATGGTGAATTGGATTTAGATTCGTTATTAAATGAAACCGAATTAAATCGGATTAGTCGAACAGCGCCGGGATATACTTCCTGTGTGATCGAATAAAGTGTCGAAAATTCTATTAAGCCCCCGTAATTTTACTTAACATTCTGTTAAAATAGCTGAATTTAGTCGTTCTCTTTCACGTCGGTCCAAAATTAATCAGGACGTATTTACCGTCGAATTTCCTTTTTGCCACATCAAAGTCCGATTACCGCTGATTAAAGCAGATCACGATAAAACAATTATCCGAGTTACTCAACGTTATTAATTTAATCATCTAAATTAACGCGCATGTGAAATACATTTCAAAGTGTTTTCGGTTTACGTGAGTTATAATTTTGTCGAAACTTCATTAATTAGTAGCTGTAATAATTCTGTTTTCTAATATTCCAATTTGCTTACATATGCCCGGCTAATTAGTTTCGTTATTTATCGGTATTCGATGAGCGTATCTCAAAGTTTTTCGACGAGGTTCGCTAAAACCTCATTAAACGTGTACTAGCGTAATCTGGTAAACAATAATTATCTCTGTCGAGCGGGCGTGTAACCGTTGGACATTTACAATTGACGATCCGATAACCGAGGCACTGCGGAGTTTCTGGTTAGAATGGCCAGGGGTTCTGGCAGTCTGATACACCGCCCTATCGACGTGCATGCAGAACCCAGTGTCGTCGTATCAGCCTTCAAACACTCGAAATCCGCTTCCCTCTACCATGCAACGCGTCGAAATATTTCAGGAATACAGAAATTCAAAATCATCTTCAACTCCTCGGGCAAAGAGTGTCTTACACCTTTCCAGTATTTACGGTGGGACCTTTTTCGTCGCACTTCGAATTATAGGCATAACTCAATAGTTAGAGCAACACTCTCAACGATGACAAAGAAGTGAATGCAATTTTGTTTAGGGGGCAAAGTCTGGAAATAATTCGGCGAATTCCGCGAAAGAGTAACTGCAGTGAATTAAGTACGGAGGAAAGTGTTTTACGAGTTTAATAAAAAGAGTGGAAATTCCGCTGTCCCTCTTTCTAAAGCGTCTCGTGTAGGCGCATAAATTCCGTTTTAACGGGCGAAAATTCCGGGGAGCGTAGAATTTGTTGTTCCTACATTGATCTAAGCCAGAGATTTTGAAGCGGTGCCAATTATTCCGGGGCCCCCACGCGCTTTCCCTGCTTTTATTCCCGGCGGAAAATGCAAAGCCCCCGGCCGAGCTGTCCGCGTAGACTCGTTTCTTTCGCTGGAAACGCAACGTCTAATGAAAATCCCGCCTCTCATTTGCCATCTTCCGCAGGCTTTTCCCCCGAGTGTAAAGGCATCTTTTTACAACCATAACGCATCATACACAAAACCTCCCTTACACGTATTTTAACCGGTAATTAAGACTTACCTCTCATCCTGACATCCCTACGTTTCCGTTCTGAAAGGAGAAAAGAATCATCAGCATGAGATCCAACGACACAAATGACGGGGAAAATAAAAGATAATTCTCGGCGTGAGTTGGAAAGGTTCGGTTAAATAGAATCCTTGTTTTAGGACAGATTTAGTCTGGCGGGATTTTTATCGAGGAGAAGATAGAATGCTTTTACCTCGGTTCAAAGGTATTGCGTTCTTTTTCCACCGCGGGTTATTAATATTGTTATTCCTGTTGGCCAAGGCCGTAAGTCTAAATTCACGCGCTTCTCCGGGCAGACGTTATTGCAAGTGTATTGGAGAAACACATCCTGCCGAACTACAGACCGGGTGACAGTGTATCGGCGATTTGTCGTTATATTTATCGGCCGGAGAGCGATAAATAAATACGTGCACGCGCAACGCGCGACCGAATATCGTCATTCGTCAACGGAACGCTGGATTCCACCCGGGAGATATCGTTAATTCTTCGCCTTTCGTATTTTGGCCTGCGCTCAAAAATTAATTCCCACAGAGTCCAGAAGAATTACTAGCGCGTTATTCCGACATGGCTCGACAATGAATTTTCAAAAGGCAATAATTAAACAATATCGGCAATGATGTCGACACATTTTCCAAATGATTTATTATTACATAAACAGGAACGACCTAGTCAAGATGAACAGTCTTACGTATACTTGGGTTTTCCATTTTCACGTTGATGTCGTTCGGTATCGTGTTCATTGTGTCATTTAATTAGCAGCTTTCATGAGTCGTCGTAAAAGAGTTGTGAGTCCCATTGCGGAGCGACGGTATTGTTCGCGAGGATCATTTAAATGTTAAAAGGATTATAATGGGCCGGGAAGATGGCCGGTGACTTGAGCTTTTCGTAACGACCGTTGGAAAGTCTTTGATCGAATTAAACCTCGCTAATAAGGTTATTGCGGAAGCTGCTCTTGAATGCTATTATAGATTTATGTATCGTAACGACACAATCACCCGGACACGTGGGTGTAGACGACGAATTGACCCGGCGGGGTTCTACGTAACGACGGCAAACGGAGAAAATATGTCACCGGCCATATTTCCGCCCAACTCCTTACGCAATGGATTTTCATCATTTTCAGTGGCCCTTATCGCGCCGAACTTATTATTAAATGCCGGCTCAATAATTAACCGAGAGTTTCAGCGAAGTCGGTGCATAAATGAACGAGAAATTAAACTGACCTTAAAGCAGGCGAAAAGGGCATCGGGTGGTCCTCCATTTTCGTAGAATCTGCAAGAAATAAGAAGAATATTTTTTAGCAATCGAAGGATAGACGATGTCGAGAGAAATATTGCAAGAACAATACGATTCGACTGTCGTTCACATGTGCCGTTCATTCAATACCATTCGTAATCGATTTTCAATTTATCAGAGAGATCGGCTAGCAACAGGAAAATACAGATGCGTCGTGGAATATTTCTTTTCCAAAGCAAGAAAGTTATGAAAAATTATACCAACGAAGTTTTGCGGTAATGCAACATTATTTTATCGCTGTTTCATTGGACCTTTCCGTGAGATGAGCGCGTCTAATTTCTCAGTGAAATTTTCCGTAGAAGGGCTTCTTTTGTCCCGGAGATTTTTCGCCTCTATCTATCGCGGAAATCTGAACAACTGGTGCAGCTCCTAACGAAGGGCGCTGGAAAAAAACGAGGGCGCGCTAATTGGCAAGGAGATTATCACACCGAGTGGCGAGATACGAATTCGAAGCATCGGCGAGTTAACGGCGTTAGTTCGGTAATTAGCGCTGCTGCACCGTCGAAATAATTGATTTACGACTTCGCAGCTTATAAAGGCGAACTCGATAGAATCCAATCTAACCAATTCAACGAGCGGAGGACTCTCCATGCCAGACATCCTCGACAGTTTCGAGATTCTCCGGGTCTCAAGATAAAACACGGCCATCGCATTGCAGATTCCAATAATTATCCCACCCACGTGCGAATAATCGCTCCTCAGTTCTACTCCCAATTTATTTCCCCGTTTAGCCGCGATTCGCAGCTAATCGTCTCACCCATTACGGAAGGTATCGTTGCCAGCGAATTTCGTAGCGCGAGAGAAAACCTGGTATTTTGTACACTCATAAATTCCTACAGGTGTATAAATTTCACCTGGAGATACATGTTCGATGTTCGTCCCCGGTTTCGACGCTTCCCCCTTATCTTCTTCTTTTCTCGCACGGACAAGAGTTTCACCGATCACTGGAAAATCGATCTTCCGCCAATTCCTTGATTACGTGTCGCGATTTTTTTACTAACTGTGATCAGAGTTAGAAAGAAACATAACATTGATTCTTTTTTTTTTTTTCGTGCTATGAGCAAAAATGTTGACTGACAAGCAGAAAATTGGGTTTATCTGCGGATAGGAGGACGATTATTTGCCGCGTATTTTTCGTTGATTCAAAGGGGTCAAAAGGGGTAAAAAAACTGCGGATCGTTTGTCCCCTATAGACCGGGTGATCGAGCGGATTTTCCGCGGTAGGATTTTACGATACGAGCGTTGCCGGCGCGCTGCGTAGTGATAGCGAGCGCGATTTGCAATGGTTGCTAATAAATGCACCGCACTGCTGACCTGTCCCGTTCTTATCAGCGCTCTTTACAGGCCGGACGGGGGACGATCGGTTTCTACCCAGAAACGCTCGGCGAAAAGTGCCAAGTCGCGACTGATAACCCGCTGACAAACGTGATAACCAAACCCGACATCCCCTAGCGAATTTCCATTTGCTCCATTTTACCGCGATCATACGTCCCAGAAATTTCGCAGATTCAGAAGAGCCGATTTTTTTTGTGCCAAATGTCCTGATATCAGGCACGAATCAGTGAACTATTGAATCCCTAAGAAAAGGAAAATGTTGTAGAATATACGGTTTATTTCCCTAATGAAGCCTAAAGATTTAGTTTTAGAGGAGGCACGTCTTTATGACAGTTGGAGAAACGTTATTTTTACGGTGCTTTTTTAAGAACCCGGAAAATCTGCGATAAAATATGAAGGAACGAACAGAGTTGAACGTTTGGGTCACGAACGGCAGAAATTCAGTATCGATCGTCGCCGCGGACGACGTTAAATTCCCTTTACACCGTGCCGGTGTATGGAAAATGCATTGAATATGACCCACTCGTGGAAAATCACGATTTTTCCACGACCTTTCACCGTGGCGAGAGCACACCCTTGAGAATAAAACGTCCTGTTCTATTAGATTCCTCGGAAATTGGCGAATAGATTATAATAAGAAAAATAACTGAGCGAATGTTTAAAGCTCAAAGCGATTTATTAATTGTGCATCAAGAGTTATGCATGATTCGATAGTATCTTTTGACATTCTGCTTTTATCGAACCTTTCACCTTGCCCGGACTTCACGTGACGAATCTAGAAATAGAAAATACCGCAGTAGCCGTCCCCGAAGACCTCCGATAACGATTCTCTGCCCTCGGACGAGCCGTTGAGAAATAGGAAAATTTCTAGGGAGATCGTCGGCCGAGGTCAGTAAAGGTATTGTCTTCGTCGAGCTTTGTACTTTCCCCTCGGCAAATCGCTAGATAAAATATCTACTCTACGACGTCATACTTGTGTCATTATTCCCTTCTGTTGACGTGAGTCATGTTAATTAAAACATTAAGTACAGTCCTTACGCGCAATGAAAAGTAGCGACATATTACGCTTAAAAGGACGAAACAAGCACTGACTTTGTATTGTACTTTCATTGCCAGTTTTTGCGACGAAAATTGACAGATAATTTTCTACTGAAAATCCTGCTGGTAGTTTTTACTTCTCCTGATTCTTCTTAATTCTGTAACTTTGATTGTGAGTTTTTTGAAATGATCACAAGTGTCTAGTGGATTTTGTGTCGTCGACTAAAGGCTAATTAAGGGAATATCGAAGGGACGATTGCTTTCCCCTGGCCATTTTATTGGCGGAAGGAAGAACCGCGGACTTTACCGGAAGTAGAGAAATTGCCGCTCCGATGCGACGGGACAAAAATTTACGGCCGAGACGTAAATGCGTTTTGCTACGGAGAAAGCGAGCTTCACCGCACGAATTAGGAGAATGGAGTAGAATCGGAAAAAGTGACGACGTTACGAAGAGTTATAGCTATAGCGAGGTAACATTGACTCCGGCATTTGTAATTTCGACGAATTTTCCTCGAACCGCTCTTACTTTCCCCGTTCGTCCTATACTTCCATCCGGCAAGCTGGATTTATAATGCTTTTTTTGCCAAATAAAATCCCCCCCCGAGGGATCTAAAGTTTTTATTTCCTCTCAGTTCTTCCGCATCCTCGAGTGATTAATGCCAGTGGTTCTCCGCGAAAATAAATAGGATTTCTGCAGCTAGAAAATCCTCCTTCCTCCGTGCTTTGTCATGTTAAAGGAAACGACTTTTCTCTAGTTTCAAAGCCGGGGTATTTACGTCTGAGCGGAAGATGTTGTAAGAGATTTTACGAGACGTGCCAACGTCCAACCGTAAACGACCACACGTAGCCATGCGAATGCATTATGTGCACCGTTGCACGCCGTTCCGTGCTGTGCAAATGCACCGAGATCGAGCAAGGGTGCATTATTGCATATTGCAATGTCACTATAAGCATCCGTGACCGATTGTCCCAGTAACATGAGACCTACTTCTATTTGTGCTCCTCTCAAAATTATTCTCACAGAAAACTCCCTTCTGACGATAAAGCCAAGAAACTTCATCTTCCTCCAAAATCGCCTGTGAAATTATTGAAAAAATTCACTTTTCCCGCGTTATCGTCAGTGATCATTGTTATCCATTAGTTGGCAGGACTTGATTTTAAAATAATTTAGCGATCGTTGTTACTTGCAGTGGTCGACAGTTGATCCACTTAATTAAAAGGATCTATTTTAATCTTCGTAAAGTCCATTTTAACAGCAACAAGTAGAGCTCTATGAGGCAACGTTTTTTCTGCCTTTGAGCAGCAAGTGCACGTTCATGTTGCGTCTATCGTTTTTGCGTATTCCTCGTTGTTGCATTCGCGTGCGGTTTGTCCTCGGGATTTACAGTTACATACATAGGAACGGATCGTCCGCAATATCATATTTCTGTAAACGGGACGGGAGGTCAATGTGCATGCAACGTGCTCGTCCGACGAGATTAAAAACTCGGAAGAATTGCTCCCTCCAGATGTGTCTGTTTTCGTCCTACCTTGTAATTTCAACGTTTTCTCGTCCGGACGAGAGTCCTCCATCGGCGCGTCTTAATTAAGCCGATATAATGAGAAGTACACCTAAGCCCCGATATTCTTCAAATTAATCTCCTTGTCAACGGCAAAAACTCTGCCGCCATTAGTCTAATTGACGGATGCCTATTACCCGCGCAATTGTCCAGTGCCTTTTCGGGGAAACTTTGTCCTGCTCGTCGGAAAATATTCATACGTACTGTCTGCCGCAAAAAAGTTGCTCGATATTGACTCGACGATCGAGCGGAGAATGAGAACGCACCGGTCGTCTGTTCTTTCGATCTTTCTTACGTGGCCCGTCCTTGTGCGTTGATATCGACCTTTTTTACACACCTCGGCGCAAGAATTCTCGAGACGATGCATAAGCCGCTCGTACTTTCGTAATACTTGCCATCCGGAGAGATCTTGTAAAATCGCGGTACGGAGGGTTTCCTTCGCGATTCACGTCGCATTACACGTCGGCAAGGCTTCATACGTAAATGACGAAGACACCTACCCGGCGTTTAACTAGAATTATAACACCAATTATATCGATACCCGTTTACACCGATTTGTCGCGTGACAATAAACTCAATCGTAATCGCACGGATTTATAGTTCGGATTTTTAGTTCATACAATATTTTCTACCATTAATAACCGTTTTATTTGTATGGAAGTATTATAGGTAATTTTAGTGAAGTTTCAATGTAAATATTACTTTCTATTAATAGTTGTACGATGTTTAATTAAAAACGCTTTTGTATATGTTCATATAATTACAGTTTCTTATTCCTTCTTGAAGTCTTTAGCAATTGTGTCTTAGGAACGAGACGCTAAAGTTTAGTGATAATAATTATCATTAACTACAAACAATGCAAAGGTCTAACAGAGAGATATTATCTGTTCAGAAAAGAAATACTCAAACGATATGTCCAGTAGGTATTTTCTTGAGGTGATCAGTGTCAATGTTAATGAACGTTGGACTATGCATGTTGTGGATTTTGCTGGCATTAACAGTCGATTGCGTCTAACGTGAGCCGCAAAGTAGGTATTAATTAAAAACGATACGCTTCTCAGGAGAAGTAGTATACTCAGTACTCAGCAGTATAGGAGAAGTTGTGTTATTTTCACGTCATCTGTGTTTGAGAATTTTTTCGACTGATAAGTCTTATGCCGCATTTATTTTGCCGGGCTGATAAGGAAACGATAAACGTTCGCTTCTATAATAGAATGTTTAGCAAAAGGCAAAGGTCCTTGACAAAAGTTCCTATTCTCCGCGGCGAATGCATTTTACGTGAGACGACAGAGGAATTGTCGCTCGTCCCGGGATTTCAATGTCGCTGATTCGCCGTCGAGGAACGTGACAAACGCAACGATAAAACATTTCTTTGTGGTGCAGGTGCACAAAAGATTCCTCGGCTGACATAATAGACTGCATCGTAATGCACGCCGGGCTACGGAATAAGCGTGATAAGCCGTGATAACACGGGTGACAGATCATTGTGCACCCGAACCGCAAATTCCGACGATGCAAATTGACCGTTTAAACTGAACCGAAGGTCAAGACCCTATGGCGCGTGTTTCTAATCGGCGGGAAAGGGTGCGCAAGGTTAATTAGCAAATGGCCAGCAGGATAGAATGAGAAACACTCGCTGGGTCATTATATCTTCGTCTTCTTACCACTGACCACTCGCGTGCCAATGTTTCCTAATGTAAAGTGGGTGCAATCATGCGCCCGTGGGCCGATGAAAAACAAATCAAACTCACGACGATGTTTGTCAAACTGCGCGGCTTTGTGCAGAGAAAATGAAATGAAATAAAACTCAACTAGAACTGGTTGAAAAGTTACGGAATTGTTCTGTTAAAAATCGTTAGTATAGTCCCGTTAACATCTTCGTAAGAAGGACAATTTCTTATGAATACGGATCAACCTGATTTTCAGTCTGATTATGAAGAATATTGATCCGCCTATAATTTAGAAATAGATCGATCAATCTTTCTTCTATCATGGTTTTTATTTCTTAATGACGTTTATCGAGATGAGGCAAAACATAACGGACAATTGTTTCACTTGCCGGTTATCATTAAATTTTTTTAGTGTCAGCGCTGAGGGTGGTGAATCTCGTGCAAAGGCAAATGAATATTCTCTTTTGTCACACTTAACGCGTGTCCCCCGCGTACCTGGACCGTCCGATGAGTAAGCCGGCGCTTCTAATTTGGCACGCTTCTCATCCTCCCTGCGAGCCTCGCGTCGGAAACACCGCGTCTTAAATCATCCGGAAGATCCCCGCGAATTCCACGTTCACGTTGAGCCCTCAGAAAATTTCGCGGTCCGCGATGTTTCTAGGCAGAAACTAACAAGCGCAAGCTTCGCAAACGTTTTTTCTCCGATCCACGCGAATTTATTGCATCTTCGTCATGCTCTCCGTTTACATATTTACAAGCGCGTCCAAGACAAACGTGTACTTTATGTCATACTTAGTCTGTTTTGCCAACGTCTGTTTTTCACTGTTCTGCACTGACCTTCGGAAACAAAACTAAAGGAAAATACCAAGTTCAGCCTTTCGAAAGATCCATCTTAATTTTTCTCGGAGCAAATTGTATTTTCCTGGGTGTTCTCCAGCTTCCTTACGTCCGGAGGTTTTTCACGCGAGGGGCGTGCGAGGCGCGATCAAGGGGCGGAAAGTTCGTACGGTGAAAGAAGGGCCGAACACTCGCTGAGCACGGCAAAATGATCACGGTATCAGCGAACCGAACCGCACGAGCCGTCCGCGTCGACTGGCCGAGCGGAGCGATTGCGCGACTCACGAGCTCTTCGCGCCTTGCGTTTCATAATTCACGTGACGAACCGACCGGCACGACCATTGGACGACAGTTCCCGATCGTCCGTAACCGACCCGATCGGTGGGCCATTTACGCTAAACAATGCGACACGGCACGACACGGCACGACACGACACGACACGACACGGCACAGCACGGCACGACACGACACGGCACGGCACGGCACGGCACGGCACGGCACGGCACGGCACTACACGACACGACACGACACGACACGACAGGATAAAATATTTTAGTACATCATCCACATGTCCATATTCGCGTAAGACCGTCATCGGCAATCTACAACAAGAACGTAAATTATTCAAAAATATTGTGCCGTATCGCGTCGTACAGCTAGTACTGTGCGAAAACTTTGCATTTGCACGCTTTTTAAACTGCAGGATAGGTAGGCCATTGACGTTTTACTTTGCCGTATTTAGCAGATGAATTGAATGCATAATCGAGTGGTTTTTTAAAACAAGCAAGAACACTGTCAAACCGTCCGAAACTGTATTCCGTGAATCATGGCCGTTTATTTATGTAGGGAAAACGCCATGCACGATTGATGGTCGTTTTATTCGGGTCGCGATCCTTCCAAGGTCCGTCCGTGGCCTTACGACCACCGTGGAAAGATTTATTGGAATAATAACATCTCTCGCAGCAATATCTTTCATTAAAATCACTTCCATAAATGTTAATTTTCCGTACAGATTTCTAAGGTGTTGGGTCTAAAATAACATTGAACGGTTGGCTTTTTCTTGTCTTTTTCTCTTGTCTGTCTTATTTTGACGAGGATGGAGAAAACGGCACGAGGCCGTCCTCGTGTCGGATCGTCGAACCGATTTGAAAAAGAAATCACGGCGATTCGCATTAATCCCCGTCGTTCCTTGAGGTCTTTCCGTCTGCATGCAGCTAGCTGTACGATGCCGTCAGGAAAGAGAACTCGGTCGTGCAAACATACATTCGTCTTATGTAGTATCGCTATTTTTACATACTCGACGTCCGCCGAACGCAGATATACATCGGATTCCCGAGAACCGCTCTAAGCGGACTATCATATATATGTCAGCAAACATTATCGAAGCTCGAGAAAAACGACACTGATTTTCATGTCAATCGATATGAAGCGATCGTATTTTCCTGTCTTAAAGATTGATTAATCTTTAAAACGTTTCCAGTTTTTTTATTCGATAAGAGACCCTGCTCGGATTGATCAGATCGGTCTTAAAAATGGTTCTACCGGAGTAGAAATTCGTTGGTCATGATTATAAAAAAAATGTCCTTTTAGAATAACTGTCGAACTTTTAGTTACCGCTTGAAAATTCAAAAATTTTGTTTTTCAAATGTGAGCGAATTAAATTGAAGAGTTCTGTCGACATCCCTTTTAACGAATTTCTCGGCTGTTCGGAAGGTTTGTCGAAAGATTGATGAAATGTCCGTAGGCGGGGGTGTGTTTCTGGGGCGCGGAGTCGGATATTCGGTACTGGCGGCAATTCATCGAGGGTGCGAAGGCCCGCGGCACGTGAGTTTCCGGTAGGAGACTCCGTCGCGTCGGTTTGGCTGGTGCGAAAGGCGGAAGTGGCAAAAAGGGGCGAAAGGAGTAGTCGGCTATCTACGAGGAACAGCGTGGGCATCATCGACATAGTGTGAAAAGTATAATCACATCGAGAAACAATTCATATCAAATCCTCGTTGTATCCTATGTAAAATATCAATTTTAACCGTAGAAAAAGCACCTTCATCTCTGCCGTGCTGCCGTGCATTGCTACCGTGAGCAAGAAAAAAAGGTATAAAACTACATACATATTTCTATCGTCCTTTGTATTCTTTGTATTGTCCACAAATTACACTTGTAGCGTCGAGACGGAGGTTTCCTGGTTCTTAAAGGATACGAATGCGACCAGTTTCGAATGGACCACGAGGAGATGTCTGCTGGGAACGAGGTGGATGATGGCACGAGGGGTGTCGGGGGGTGACGGAAAGTGCGATCGTGTTCAGAACGTGGCGGTTCTCGGGACTTTAGAGGCCGGGGCCGTGCGAGGGTTCTCCAGACGGCCGAGTGCTTTTCTATAGGCGAGCATCGAGTGGCTGCCGGTCGACAACGACGCTCGGGCCTCACGACGAAACCCGGCTAATGTAGGTCAGCTGACTTGGCTACGTGGCCCGAAACAATGCGGATGTCCGCAAGCTTCGCGCGATATCGCCGCCAAAAGGAAGAGGCCAAACCCCTCCAACGATTCACGCTAATGCACTCCTGTCTTTGTGCTGACCACCCCTGTCTTTGACCAAATTTTTCTCGGCAAAGCCCTTTCCGACCTAGGCAAAGCCTACCGGCAGTCTCGTAAACCGTCAACCGAACAGACAGATCGATACGAGTATTGTGGCAATTTTATATCCCTTCATTTCCATCGACGTTTCAAACTTTCAAACAGAAATGAAGAGTCCTTCATCGTGCACGTGAGGCTGGCTTTTCGTTTTATAAATTCAATATAAATATGTCAAGAGTGTAAATATCATTCTTCAACAAGGGACCAACGTGACAGTGATTCCTTTTTTAATATGAGAAGTAGTTGTGCATTCGCATTTACGAGACATTTTCGTCCCCTCGGTGAATTACTCGTTTAATAAAAAAAAGACCTTTAATCTAAGAATCTGATACGGCGAGCCCCCGGAGACCTTCGTTAGTGCCGCGTGACTTGCCAACGTAAAATTTTTACGGCAGCGCGATTTAACGAGGCGAATTTTTTCCCTAATCGACGGAGAGTCTCAGCGGAGGTCGATCGGTGGTCTTGCGCTCGAGAAATAAATTTTCCGGCTTATGGGGAACAGCGGGGGGGTGAGGGAGGAGGGATATACAAGGCTTTTTCCTTCGCCGATATTCCCGTGCAAAAAATACATCCTTTGAGAAAACGTCAAATCTGCTCCAGGGGGGTTCGTGATGCTCGGCATTCCTGCTCGTCGATTAATTTTAATCGGTCGTTTCTGTCAGCCATTGATCGGCGAATCGTCCACTCGTTTTACCATCGAGACATCGTTCGGGCACTTTAATTCTTCGTGAAAAACAAACGAGCGCTTTGACGTCCGAACGTTCGCTTAACGTTGTAAATACGACGCGTTACGTAAGGAAAGCGGAGAAAACGGAGCCCATAGATTGGGCTTTATTGTAATCGACCGTCCTTGGCTATAAATATACGCGATTAAATGAAACGTCGCCAATGAGGCCCCGATGACGTAGAATCGCACTGGCGATCTCTTAACGTTTGTCCTACGCATCCCCCCCTTCGACGAGGGCTCGACGCAAAGTTCAGGGTTGATTTGACGGGAGATCCGTCAGTCAGTCCATACATTAAATGTTAATGATAACGAACGATCGATATCCTGCCGGTCGTTGTTGCGTTTCTTTTCCAACTCGAATGCACGCCACGTAAAGAAAACTACGAACCGCCAAGAGAAATTATTCTTTCTTCAGTACAATTTGTCACTATTATGATTCCAAGCACTTTCCTCGACCACCCTCAAATGGACCTATTTCTTTAATACTTCGAGGTCTTACATTAAATTTTTCATATTTTTAGTATCACGTCATGATGTATTTTCTCGGACATTTCGTTTTTGTTTATAACAGATACGGAATTACGGTCTTAGGGAAAGAGTAATTGAGAATTCCGAGAGAAACGGATGTCTGAAGGGAGCTTTTACTTCCTTCCATCGCGGGGTTATCTGCAGCGGCAAGGTAATGAGCGGTTTTTTTTACAGAGGGTAAGATGTCAATCGTAAAACGAAAAAGCTGTCGGCTGTATACATTGCCAGAGCAGCTGCTCCCAGAGGCATAAAGTCACGTCCTTCCTGCACTTTGCAAAGCTCCAGCGTGAGTCTATCTATGCAGATGCATTTGCAAGAAAAACCGTGGGGAATGGTATCAAATGAAACATCCATTCAAATAAACCTATCCCATCTCCGAGTTTCTCATTTCTTTTCATCAATAGTTCATTTCCCGTACGTGCAAATAAATAGTTTTAACAACGAGCTAATTAGAGTGTTAAATCTTACATTAAAAGGTTTAGAATCTTTCGTAATTTTTACATCAGGAGGATTTTTTGTACTTTCAAAGTGTGACGCAATGCCATGGTGCAGTAATTTTTGAAATGTATAAATAAAACGCCATGTGCTATTTACAAATGACGTTGAAAGATTTCGAATATCTAATAATCCACTGGAATCATTTATTAAGATATTAAAATATTGATACGAGGTCAATTTTCTCTGCTTTAAAAGTGTCATGTAATGCGCTGACTCATCTTAGTCTAATCTAATTCTTATCAAGAGCCACCTTTCAAATAAGATTTTCTGTATTATTTATAGATAACGCTGTATTACGTGACATAAATATTACACCTTTCCTCCTGGACAAAAGCATTGTAATTCCTGAAACGAAAAAATTCGCTTAGAAAAGTTGAATGCGGTGTCAGAGTATAATTATACATTAGGAACTTTGTTTTCCGTTAAAGAGCGAGAAACTACATCGTTCTAGCACGTTGTACCCGGTGTGTTAATCTAATCGTATTTTATCAGCTCTGATTAAATCCCGGATGCGATATTGCCGTCCATTGTAGACATTTTTCGTCGGCAAAGGAAAGTCACCCACAACCTTCCTAATCATTGTAAGCAAATCCGAAACTGCAAATCACCATTTCATGAAGCCAGTAAATGTCATTTATATAATCTCGTGAATTTCCATACTTGTGTAATCCTTAGATCGACTTCTTTAGATTGATTTCGACAAACGTTAGATTTAGTTAATCCACCGGTTGTATTTAATTCCCATTTGTTTTGTATTTCCCTTGAATCGTTAAATTTGCATGCATGAAGCAAACGAAGGATCGTTCGAGTGATCGATTTGATTGAGGCTTGCATTCGAAGCGGAACCTCTTATTAATGTAATCGAGAATGGAATGCCGCGTTACACGAGAACGCGAGATAATCGATTCTCTTCTGACGTGTTCAAGGTAAACCGGGAAATAAGGAAACTATTTTACGGGTGGATGAGGGGAGCTGATTGCAGCGCATCGCGTATACGGGAAAGCGTCTACGATTATATTTCCAGTCCGCAGAAGCATCATTCCTGCACCCCTGGCCCTTCCCCCCCCCTCCCCTCAAGAGAAAGTCGTACAATTAGCCGGAAATTAATAAGAACTGAAACAAAAATAAAGAAAAACTCAATGCTTCATAAAATCCTCAATAATACACTTAAACATGTTGGAAAATGAATTTAAGTACTCTCCTAGAATGTCTTTACTCTTACGTTTCTCTGTTACGTTTCTTTTCTCCACTCTTTTGTTCCTATTGTAATTCGATCATTGCTGCTGCTATATTTTTACACCTTGTCCATACCATTGTGTTGTTTTACATGAAAGTAAACTAATAAATGGAGAATTTCTTTTTTATTTATTTGAGTGTTGAGACGAAAAACGTCCTGACGCGGGCCTCGGTGATTTATGATAATTAACGGGATTCACGGACAATCGCGGCGTCGTTATGCGTGTTGCACCTCCGCATTCGCGGAGGAAATGCTAATCGGTCGGCCCGAAATAACGGTCGCTGAAAAAGAAGGAGCAATCTGCGCTTCCATCGGACGTGCGCCAATGATAATTACGAGTAATTGCGGATGCAACGACCAACGGAATCCTTTACCACCGCCTCTTTTGCCTGCTTTTTTTTCGTGGAGCCGTGCGAAAACTCGGACTCGATTAGCCGCGAATTCGCGGGACAAAATGGTCCTCGAAACGTCAGAAGCCACTGGATCCTGGCTTAAAAATAAGTGAATCAACAAATATTAGCTAATGAGTGATTTACGAGAAAAACACGAATTATTAGACATTAAAATGAATTAATTGGCAATTAATTCAAGGAATGAAATATTATTTTATTTTGTGCTTTCAGTAATTTCGAATAAACAGTGAATTCGACGTTAAATACAGTTAATTAATTAATCATTCACGAAGGTAATTAAATATCACGCAACCATAGGTCATTTCCACGGTTAACGAAATTTACTGAACTATATAATTGATTAAACAATAATGACTTGATTTGATAACATATGCTACTTTATGCTATCTGTAATTTTGAACAGAGAACAATCCATGTCTTACATTGTTTATACAATTATTTACAATTCAGTTTCTGCCTGGTCTGAACAAATGAATGTTAATTTATTGATGAAATCGGGGGCAATTCATACTGTTTTATGTGGCAAACAGTAATTCAGTTTTATCTGCGTAGGTATTTAAATATTTACGTAGCGTGCTAATTGCCGAGGAACATAAACACAGTAAATACACATGGCTGACTAAATATTATGTAAGGTGGTTTGGTGAAAAGGATCAATGGTCATTCGCTACGGTAATTATGTTTATGCACTGGCAGACATCCTGTCCATCTCGTCACGGTAGAAACAGCTGTCGTTTCATTCTCCGTTTTGATTTTTTCTCCCTGTCCACTATTTCCGTCTCTTTCCTTTGTTTTTTACACCTCACTTTTTTGCCCCATTTTCCTCGGCGCGCTATTTCTATCGTCCTCTACCTATCCTTCCGTCGCATGCACTTTCCGTTTGGTAATTAGTGCTGCAGTGTCCTTCATTAAAATAATTATTCCTCCACGAAGCTACACCGTAATTCACAAGCGTCAATAGAATTTTATTTTCCGGAATTTCGCTCTACTCCATTCGCAAGAATTGTACTTCCGCGAGGCGGTCTTTATTGATTTATTAACAATTAACAGGAAAATCAGTTGTCACTGAACAGAAACGGAAACACCGTGAAAGCTATTTAACGTGACACTTGAAACGCTATTCCGTGAGATCCTTTTCCTTTTCGAATTGGGGGCTAAAGTACGGTGTTAAGCGAAACTTCTTGGTGACGAGTAAACGGTGATAAAGGAGGAAATTTCGCTGGGGTCGTGGGAGAATTTCGCGGGGAACGTTGAACCCGAGATACTGCCCCTCGTCTGTGTTCCCCCGCGATTGCTGGGGGCGTATAGAGAGGGGCAGGGGGGACGGGATTTCCCGGAGGACGCGGAAACGGAAGCGCATAAGGAAGGCACACGTTCGGCCGTGGTTTAATATCGATCGTCCTCCCCTGGCCGTGAACGGGTGCTTGCAAGTTCCGCTTGTTTACAGGATGCACAGAGGAGGACTTTGCCCGACGGAAGACGATACTCACGCAGGGCCACCGGGCTCTCCGGGAACGGCGGATCCTTCTTCGTCCCGCCACGAATGGGCCACGTAGGTCCTTCAGGTTTTCCCGAGGCTCTCGCGGAATTTCACCTTCGAAGGCCGCGCGATCGGACGCATCGTGCGGAAACACCACGCGCCTTCATCCCCGTCGGCCGACACTCTAGTCGCCGCTGCTCATTCTTTCACCCTCCTCCCCCCCCCGCCCTCCTTCACCGACCCTGCACCACCCTGCGCCAGAACTACACGACTCCACCCTCGCCGGCGGTCAACCCTGCTGCCATCGCTCGGAAATGACGACTCTCAACACCCCGTTGTTTCGAAATTTCAAACCCCCCTCAGCATGCCCATCGGTACTTTATCAGCTACCTTAAATACAGTCCTTTACGATGGATTATAATGCGTTACAGTGGGTCAAAGTACACGAAATTCGAATTATCAAATGCAAATGATTTACAGCAGTGCTATTTTTATCGAAAAAGAATTTTCTCGACGACGGAAAGTTGTGCTTTTAAAGAAAACAATTATTTAGTAAAATTTGAGTCATTCAAATTCACGGATCGACAATCAGAGAGTATGTCCCATTGAGTATTTTAATTTTAAGTAGGAACATGTATTACTATGTATTATTTAATTGCAAGGGAAGTAAAAATGCTAATTTTTCAGAGTATTTATAATATTTTTTACATTTATAAAATTTTTTACAGTATTTATAATATTGTATGTAGATAAACCGGTTAAAAGTCTGCACATTTATCAGCGGTAACTAAAAAAAACCTTTCTTTAAATTCTGCGAAATGAACCGATGAAATCGATGCTGAGGTTGCTGTTCGGACTACGTTTTAACATCGACGAGATATAGGAATAGACCTTTTACCTTATAGGACTTCGTGTCACTAAGTCTGAATTACCGACATCGTCAAAAAAGAGTAGCGTTCGAGCGCACTCTACGTTTCATGACGGTAATATGTGGAACTGTAAACGTTTTTCTCTTGTTTTACTGATCAAATTTAGCGATGTTGCCAAATGTAACCATTGTGATGCATGATTGCCATATCGATTATTTTCGTATGATAGCAACTCTGGCCACTTTTGCCTCAGATCGGCATCTGACAAGCAGAAGTCGTCAAATTCGGGTGGCCGATTTTTTACAAATTTTTGTGTATGTAGTACTTCCCCTATAAAATAAATTTACAAAGCCGCTCTATCCAGCTCTAAAGAATTTTTCGTTACGTCGTCTCTGTATGGAGATAATAATAATAATGTAGGAATAATTACAAAGAACCGTCAAACGCTTGCCAATAATTGCCTTACGTCCCAGGATGGTCCCAGGACCATTTTAACGAATTTTAACGCATTTTAATGGACCCTAATGCTATTTTAACGACTTTTACCGCATTTCAATGCATTTTAAAGGATTTCAATACATTTTTAATGTATATTATCGTATTTCAACGCATTTTAATGGATTTTAATACATTTTTAACGCATTCTAACCTATTTCAACACATTTTAATGCATTTCTAAATATTTTACGCTATCTTAACGCATTCGAAGCTATTCCAGCCCATTTTGATGCATTTCTAAACGTTTTACCTTATTTTAACGTATTTCAATTCATTTTTAACGTGTTCTAACCTATTCCATCACATTTTAATGCTTTCTAAACGTTCTAACCTATTTCAAAGCATTTTAATGCATTTCTAAATATTCTACCATATTTTAACGCGTTTCAATACATTTTTAACGTATTCTAACCTATTTCAACACATTTTAATGCATTTCTAAATACTTTACGCTATTTTAACGCATTCTAACCTATTCCAGCACATTTTGATGCATTTCTGAACGTTTTACCTTATTTTAACGTATTTCAATTCATTTTTAACGTGTTATAATCTATTTCAACACATTTTAATGCATTTCTAAACGTTCTAATCTATTTTAAAGCATTTTCATACAATTTTTAATGTTCTAATGCATTTTCAATATATTTTAACGTATTAAAAATTGTATGTTCAATTAAACATTTTGGTATTCTGTCGGTAATCAGTAGACTGATTATCACCATTCTCAATATGCATCGGTGTAAGAAGTCGGTAACGAATCTGCAATCACTAGACTGATTATCACCATTCTCAATTTGCATCGGTGTAAGAAGTCGGTAATCAATCTGTAATCGCTAGACTGATTATTACCGTTGTCAATTTACATCCGTGTACAATATCGGTAACGAATCTGCAATCGCTAGACTGATTATTACCGTTGTCAATTTACATCCGTGTACAATATCGGTAACGAATCTGCAATCGCTAGACTGATTATCACCATTCTCAATTTGCATCGGTGTAAGAAGTCGGTAACCAATTTGTAATCGCTAGACTGATTATTACCGTTGTCAATTTGCATCGGTGTAAGAAGTCGGTAACCAATCTGTAATCGCTAGACTGATTATCACCATTCTCAATTTGCATCGGTGTAAGAAGTCGGTAACCAATCTGTAATCGCTAGACTGATTATCACCATTCTCAATTTGCATCGGTGTAAGAAGTCGGTAACCAATCTGTAATCGCTAGACTGATTATCACAATTCTCAATTTACATCCGTGTAGGACGTCGGTAACCAATCTGTAATCGCTAGACTGATTCTCCCCGTCGTCAATTTACATCCGTGTAGGACGTCGGTAACCAATCTGTAATCGCTAGACTGATTATTACCGTTGTCAATTTACATCCGTGTACAATATCGGTAACGAATCTGCAATCGCTAGACTGATTATCACCATTCTCAATTTGCATCGGTGTAAGAAGTCGGTAACCAATCTGTAATCGCTAGACTGATTATCACAATTCTCAATATACATTCGTGTAGAATATCGGTAATCAATCTGTAATCGCTAGACTGATTCTCCCCGTCGTCAATTTACATCCGTATAGGACGTCGGTAACCGATCTGTAATTTCCGACGCATTTTAACAAATTTTAACACATCTGCGACGCATTTCAACTCATTTTTAATGCGCTTTCAAAGCACTTTAACACATTTAAACGCATTCTGGACATACTTTAACGTATGTAAACGTATTTTAATGCATTTTCATCGCATTTTAACGTATGACAATGAATTTTAACATATTTAAACGCATTCTTAACGCATTTTAACTCACTTTCATGCACTATTGACGTATTTTAACATATGTTCACACCTTATAACGCATTCATAATACGTATTTTCGTGCACTATAGCGCATATACAACATACGAACTATATACCTATTATATATACTATATACATACTATATATGTAACATACGTACCATATACCTATTATATGTACTATATACGTACTATATATGTAACATACGTACCATATACCTATTATATATACTATATACGTACTATATATGTAACATACGTACTATTTACCTATTATATATACTATATACGTACTATATATGTACTATATACGTATTATATATGCAACATACGTACTATTTACCTATTATATGTACTATATACGTATTATATATGCAACATACGTACTATATACCTATTATATATACAATATACGTACTATATACGTCCTATATATGTAACATACGTACTATATACCTATTATATGTACTATATACGTCCTATATATGCAACATACGTACTATATACCTATTATATATACAATATACGTACTATATATGTAACATACGTACTATTTACCTATTATATATACTATATACGTACTATATATGTAACATACGTACTATATACCTATTATATGTACTATATACGTCCTATATATGTAACATACGTACTATATACCTATTATATATACAATATACGTACTATATATGTAACATACGTACTATTTACCTATTATATATACTATATACGTACTATATATGTAACATACGTACCATATACCTATTATATGTACTATATACGTACTATATATGTAACATACGTACTATATAACTATTATATATGCTTTATACGTAATATATATATTACATACGTATTATATACTTGTTGTACATACTATTTTATCGTATTTCATCGCATTTTAATGGATTTTAATGCATTTTTAACGTATTTTATCGTGTTTCAAGGCATTTTAATGGATTTTAATGCATTTTTAACGTATTTTATCGTATTTCAACGCATTTTAATGGATTTTAATGCATTTTTAACGTATTTTATCGTATTTCATCGCATTTTAATGGATTTTAATGCATTTTTAACGTATTTTATCGTATTTCAACGCATTTTAATGGATTTTAATGCATTTTTAACGTATTTTATCGTATTTCATCGCATTTTAATGGATTTTAATGCATTTTTAACGTATTTTATCGTATTTCATCGCATTTTAATGGATTTTAATGCATTTTTAACGTATTTTATCGTATTTCAAAGCATTTTAATGGATTTTAATGCATTTTTAACGTATTTTATCGTACTTCAACGCATTTTAATGGATTTTAATGCATTTTTAACGTATTTTATCGTATTTCAACGCATTTTGATGGATTTTAATGCTTTTTTAACGTATATTATCGTATTTCAACGCATTTTAATGGATTTTAATGCATTTTTAACGTATTTCATCGCATTTTAATGGATTTTAATGCATTTTTAACGTATTTTAACGTATTTCATCGCATTTTAATGGATTTTAATGCATTTTTAACGTATTTTACCGTGTTTCAACGCATTTTAATGGATTTTAATGCATTTTTAACGTATTTTATCGTATTTCATCGCATTTTAATGGATTTTAATGCATTTTTAACGTATTTTATCGTATTTCAACGCATTTTAATGGATTTTAATGCATTTTTAACGTATTTTATCGTATTTCAACGCATTTTAATGGTTTTTAATGCATTTTTAACGTATTTTATCGTATTTAAACGCATTTTCATGGATTTTATTGCATTTTTAACGTATTTTATCGTATTTCATCGCATTTTAATGGATTTTAATGCTAAATTCAGTTTCTTTAATTTTTTCGGTTAGTATAGTAGTTTTTCTGATAGTATAGTAGTTTTTTCTGCTAGTATAGTAGTTTTTTCTGCTAGTATAGTAGTTTTTTTCTTCTGGTATAGTAGTTTTTTCTGCTAGTATAGTAATTTTTCTGCTAGTATAGTAGTATAGTAGTATAGTTATTTTTTATGGTACTAAACTAGCCGCAAAAAACTACTATACCAGCAGAAAAAAAACTACTATACCAGAAGAAAAAACTACTATACCAGCAGAAAAAACTACTATACCAGCAGAAAAAACTACTATACCAGCAGAAAAACTACTATACCAGCAGAAAAAATACTATACCAGCAGAAAAAACTACTATACTAGCAGAAAAACTACTATACTAGCCGAAAAAATTAAAGAAACTGAATTTAGCATTAAAATCCATTAAAATGCGTTGAAATACGATAAAATACGTTAAAAATGCATTAAAATCCATTAAAATGCGTTGAAATACGATAAAATACGTTAAAAATGCATTAAAATCCAAAAACTGCGTTTAAATACGACAAAATACGTTAAAAATGCATTAAAAACCATTAAAATGCGTTGAAATGCGATAAAATACGTTAAAAATGCATTAAAATCCATTAAAATGCGATGAAATACGATAAAATACGTTAAAAATGCATTAAAATCCATTAAAATGCGTTGAAATACGATAAAATACGTTAAAAATGCATTAAAATCCATTAAAATGCGATGAAATACGATAAAATACGTTAAAAATGCATTAAAATCCATTAAAATGCGATGAAATACGATAAAATACGTTAAAAATGCATTAAAATCCATTAAAATGCGTTGAAATACGATAAAATACGTTAAAAATGCATTAAAATCCATTAAAATGCGTTGAAATACGATAAAATACGTTAAAAATGCATTAAAATCCATTAAAATGCGATGAAATACGATAAAATACGTTAAAAATGCATTAAAATCCATTAAAATGCGTTGAAATACGATAAAATACGTTAAAAATGCATTAAAATCCATTAAAATGCGATGAAATACGATAAAATACGTTAAAAATGCATTAAAATCCATTAAAATGCGTTGAAATACGATAAAATACGTTAAAAATGCATTAAAATCCATTAAAATGCCTTGAAACACGATAAAATACGTTAAAAATGCATTAAAATCCATTAAAATGCGATGAAATACGATAAAATAGTATGTACAACAAGTATATAATACGTATGTAATATATATATTACGTATAAAGCATATATAATAGTTATATAGTACGTATGTTACATATATAGTACGTATATAGTACATATAATAGGTAAATAGTACGTATGTTACATATATAGTACGTATATAGTATATATAGTAGGTAAATAGTATGTATGTTACATATATAGTACGTATATAGTACGTATATAGTATATATAATAGTATATAGTACATATAATAGGTATATGGTACGTATGTTACATATATAGTATGTATATAGTATATATAATAGGTATATAGTTCGTATGTTGTATATGCGCTATAGTGCACGTAAATACGTATTATGAATGCGTTATAAGGTGTAAACATATGTGAAAATACGTCAATAGTGCATGAAAGTGAGTTAAAATGCTTTAAGAATGCGTTTAAATATGTTAAAATTCATTGTCATACGTTAAAATGCGATGAAAATGCATTAAAATACGTTTACATACGTTAAAGTACTTCCAAAATGCGTTTAAATGTGTTAAAATGCTTTGAAAGCGCATTAAAAATGAGTTAAAATGCGTCGCAGATGTGTTAAAATTTGTTAAAATGCGTCGGAAATTACAGATCGGTTACCGACGTCCTACACGGATGTAAATTGAGAATTGTGATAATCAGTCTAGCGATTGCAGATTGGTTACCGACTTCTTACACCGATGCAAATTGAGAATGGTGATAATCAGTCTAGCGATTGCAGATTCGTTACCGATATTGTACACGGATGTAAATTGACAACGGTAATAATCAGTCTAGCGATTACAGATTGGTTACCGACGTCCTACACGGATGTAAATTGACGACGGGGAGAATCAGTCTAGCGATTACAGATTGATTACCGATATTCTACACGAATGTATATTGAGAATTGTGATAATCAGTCTAGCGATTACAGATTGGTTACCGACTTCTTACACCGATGCAAATTGAGAATGGTGATAATCAGTCTAGCGATTGCAGATTCGTTACCGATATTGTACACGGATGTAAATTGACAACGGTAATAATCAGTCTAGCGATTGCAGATTCGTTACCGATATTGTACACGGATGTAAATTGACAACGGTAATAATCAGTCTAGCGATTACAGATTGGTTACCGACGTCTTACACCGATGCAAATTAAGAATGGTGATAATCAGTCTAGCGATTGCAGATTGGTTACCGATGTTCTACACAGATGTAAATTGAGAACGGTGATAATCAGTCTACTGATTACCGACAGAATACCAAAATGTTTAATTGAACATACAATTTTTAATACGTTAAAATATATTGAAAATGCATTAGAACATTAAAAATTGTATGAAAATGCTTTAAAATAGATTAGAACGTTTAGAAATGCATTAAAATGTGTTGAAATAGATTATAACACGTTAAAAATGAATTGAAATACGTTAAAATATGGTGGAATGTTTAGAAATGCATTAAAATGTGTTGAAATAGGTTAGAATGCGTTAAAAATGTATTGAAACGCGTTAAAATATGGTAGAATATTTAGAAATGCATTAAAATGCTTTGAAATAGGTTAGAACGTCTAGAAATGCATTAAAATGTGATGGAATAGGTTAGAACACGTTAAAAATGAATTGAAATACGTTAAAATAAGGTAAAACGTTTAGAAATGCATCAAAATGGGCTGGAATAGCTTCGAATGCTTTAAAATAGCGTAAAATATTTAGGAATGCATTAAAATATGTTGAAATAGGTTAGAATGCGTTAAAAATGTATTGAAACGCGTTAAAATATGGTAGAATGTTTAGAAATGCATTAAAATGTGTTGAAATAGGTTAGAATGCGTTAAAAATGTATTGAAACACGTTAAAATATGGTAGAATATTTAGAAATGCATTAAAATGCGTTGAAATACGATAAAATAAGGTAAAAATGCATTAAAATTCATTAAAGGGCACTGAAATACGATAAAATATGTTAAAAGAGCATTAAAATCCATCAAAATGCGTTGAAATACGATTAAATACGTTAAAAATGCATTCAAATCCATTAAAATGCGTTGAAATACGATAAAATACGTTAAAAATGCATTAAAAACCATTAAAATGCGTTGAAATACGTTAAAATATACGTTAAAAATGTATTGAAATCCATTAAAATGCGTTGAAATGCGATAAAATACGTTAAAGATGCGTTAAAATCCATTAAAATGCGTTAAAATGCGTTAAAATTCGTTAAAATAGCATTAGAATCCATTAAAATGCGTTGAAATACGATAAAATTCGTTAAAATAGCATTGAAATCCATTAAAATGCTTTGAAATGCGTTAAAATTCGTTAAAATGGTCCTGGGACCATCCTGGGGCGTCCCTCAAAATGCACTCCTGTGTGTCAACCATGTGATGTATATTTTTATCGACAAATTAAAAATTTTATCAAGAAATTATAGAAATATTATATTATATACGATTATATCATGCGCGGCTGTTAGAAACTTCGAAATTTAGTTTTAATTCCTGCCATTCACAGCGTTGTCATCTTTTACTGCTCGCGGACGATAACATTGATCTTGACATGAAAATGGTAATGGGGCTCTAGAGCCCCAAAATGAGGTGACACGAAAATAGATTACATGACAGGTCTATCCCTGTATCTCGTCTGTGAACGAAGGATATATTTCTCGTGTGTCGGCATATTAGATTTCTACGAACAGAACAGCTTCAAAGTCCCCTGAAATCAATAAATTACATTGCATAATTTTGCATTTATTCATAGAAAATTGTGTAAAATGAAAATAAATTTATTCAACCAAGGATTTACTTCGCCAAAGATTTACGTTTCGTCCAATAAGTATTATTAATATTCTAGTAAAAGTTTTTCCTTGTCCAGTCTCCATATTGTCTTTTCAATTGTTACACTTTGCAATTAAATTATACCGATTATATCAAACTTCAAATTTGTGAGTCACTGAAATTTAGTTTACGATTTATGGGAAATGATATATTCCAACGAAATGAACAACCGTCTTACTCTCAATTTCTTTTATATGCAGGAAATTCAATTTAGACGTAATTTATCTAACAAATGCGTTTAAATACTTTCTCCATTTTTGTAGAATCCCTTTTGTTACGTCGAAAGAAATTCAAATAATTTCGTACATTTCAAATTTGATTCGCCCGTTAAAACTGACATTGGGAGACTTTTTCTCAACGGCAGACGCTATTTTCAATGAATATTTTAATGTTATTATGTAAGACGGCTTGTCTCCATTTTCCTCCATGTTAATACAATTGACCTTTTACCCCCACTTCCGGCGTAAAACACCCTCTGTATCGATGTTTCCCTGCGCATTGACTTCTATTTTCCAGCAGAAGTCGCGCACTTTACAGCGACTGCTTCCTACGAACCAATAGAATTTCCCCTAAACCCCACCCCCGTTTCCTCCACTTAACAGCAAATTATTATTTAAGCAATGCAAGAATCCAGGAAGCCACATTAAATATTCCAACCCAAACAAACCGGGGCGCGCATTTGCTGTATTCATCAATTCCATCATAACATTACATTAAACAATCTCTAAATTCCTATTATACTCCTATGTTATTTAGAATCTAAACAAATTTTCGTTGAACAATAATTCGTTTGTCGCTTATTTTATTCTTTAAGTAAACTTGCAAAAAACGTAAAGGGTGGTTCTTATTCCATTGAAAACCTTGTTTCCTCTTTGTAAATTGTTTCACACTTTCCGACGAATAGATTAACTTAACAATGCTATAAAGAGAAAAGTTTTATGCAGATTACATGAAATTGAAGACCGCTGAAAATGATGAGCAAGAATTGCCGAAAATACAAGACTTGCCGCCTGAATTGTACGGTTTAGCGAGCGAGTCTGTTGAAGAGGATTCCGGGGAGATTGATTCGTCGAAGTTCCTCATTTATTTATTTGCACAAACAGGTATCCACGAGACGATTGGTTCTGCGCAGAGACGAAAGACACGCAATAAGAAAAGCACCGACACGACACAGTTTGTCAACGGAAGTTCTCCTCGCGACAACCCCGCGGCGATTTTCTTTCTTTATCGTTTTGCAAAATGTCGACTGATCGGTATTTTTCCCATTACTTTCGTATCAACAAGATTTTCCTCGTAGCAAGCGGCATTCTCACAGATATCCCAGGAGGTGGCATTATTAGCGGTTTATGCGCAATTTTCTCCGTTCTCGGCTCGAGTGTTATAACGATACCTTCCATCTACCATACGACGTATTATTCCGACGAAATCCCCGCGATACAGAAGTCCGACATGTTGGGCAGAGTCGCCGAATCCGCAGCGTCAGGCATCAAAGGCAATTCACAATTTCATGGCTTCATCCAAGAATAAATTAACAACTATTCCTCTCATTCATAATAATAATTCACACGTAACAAGAGAATTTATAGGAGAATTTCAATGTCTATCAGAGTCAAAGGTGTCCGTTATTTAATGGTTTGAGTACTTGATTGATTTATTCATTTATTTGACCAAAAACAAATATGAATTCATTTCTTAATAATATTGTCTTAATTATGAAACATTACAATTCGATAGACTTATAACAAGTAGTATAATTTACGTTTTTAAATCGCATCAAGATTTCCCTGTATTTACACAATTTTTAAATTATTCATGTCCGCACTTTTCGCATTGGTTTTATCACTTATCATTGACACTTTATCATTGACTCTTGACAACGACGCGCGAGTTAACTTTTCTTCTTAACGTCGATGAACGTTAATAGTACTGCTACTGTTGCCAAAACGGAAGGAAATGCTGAAACTCGTGGCTCAGCTGCGTGAGCTTTGGGAAAAGGTGGAGAACGAGGAGGATCACAAAGCTGTAATTCCTTACGCGAGTTTGTCCGTTCGTTTGACTTACTGGTTCACAGCGAACGTTTTCGCCGCATTCTCCAGTCTGATCTTCGTTTCGACATTAAGCGGGCCCTTCGTCTTCGAAAATGGCACGGTCGTGCAGAGCAAGGCCCTTCCCCATCCCTTCGGAATTCCCCACTCCGACCCACGAGAATTTTACCTTTGGTTTTGGATGCAAATCATTTCTGGCACGCTCGTCGTTATCGCCATCATCGCCGTGGACGCAGGTGCGTCGTTCTTCGTTTTGCAAGGGTGTGCACACTTCAAGCTCCTCGGCGAGAAATTAAGAGAGATCGGCGAGGATTTCGAAAAAACAGGACGAGCCGAAGGCCAGGAAAGAACGGCCAAAGATCTCGCCAAATTCGTTGATCATCATCGAACCCTTTTCACGTAAAATATTCTCTTACAGTTATTATAATACTCGTGGCACTAAATGTTTTCTCACGTACATTGTAATATTCAATAACCGTTTGTGTATTTACCATTTATCTGACAGTGGTTTTCAATGTTTATCGTAGATACTGCCAGATGATCGAAGACGTTTTCACTGACGTCATATTTCTAGAAACTGTATTCAGCATAGGAGCTATTTGTGTTTTTGGATTCAATACATTACTTGTGCGTATTTCTTTCAAATGATTTATCCCGTGAAGCGATGTTTCCACAGATTTACGAAATTTCTCATTCTTTAGCAAGACGAAGGCAGAATAATATTCATTTGTCACATCATGGGAGGAGTTCAGCAATTGTTCATGTTTTGTTGGCCACCGGACGATCTTCAGTCGGTAGTAAGTACATTTATTTCTCATCAACAAGATAATAATTAAAGTGACTGCCATAATTGCTACTAAGAGGACGTTTAAACAAAAACAACCTAAGAAAGTATCATTCGAATTTATTCTCTTTTCGTTGCTGTTCATACTGACGTATCTCAGGTTTAATTAATTTGCATTGCAAGACGAAAAATACGTAATTTCAGAGCGAAGACGTGGCATTCACGGCTTACAACCTGCCTTGGTACGACTGGCCCACCGAACAGAGAAGAAACGTTCGCATCATAATGTCAAGATCACAAAAACCAGTGATAATGACCTGCAAACAATTCGCAACTATGTCGCTTCAGACATTTTCCTCGGTAAACAAACCCTGAAATTTGGCTCATTGGACAACCGCTAATTACATCCCCTTCCTTTTCAGATTTTATCCTCGTCGTTCTCATTCTTCACCGTCCTCAGGAACATGGTGTAACGGTCGCGTCGCGCGTTCTGTAAATATGTAGAAAATTGTACGCTTGGCAGTGAGTAAATTCGCAAAGTGCGTGCTTGCACCGGTGAAACTTATTTTTCCCCGAAATCTTGAGGAAATGGGGGAGGGGGACAGGGGGAGAAGAGGGCCGTGGATGATCGACGATGCAGGGCTATGACCGAACTCGCGAAAAGTCCCGTTAATTATTTCTCCTTGCCCGGGACGATCGATTATCGGGAACTCGCGACGTTCACGGATTCGTCCGTAACATCGGGAAACTTTCGTCGCGGGCAAAGTTTATTTTCGGTATAATCATAGCTCGCCGTTCTTTCATCACCGGCACGTGCCTTGCTCGTCTCCGTCGGCATGCATGTCCAATCGGACCGGCAAAAACCACAGAAATACAAAGACAAAGAAGCGGCGGTTACAAAACTGTCGACTGTCGTTTAGAGAAATTCTTCGGACAAACTTATTGGCGGCATTGTCAAAAAAATTGCTGCAGCTGTCGATTCTTTTCCTTGCAAGCTTTTTAACGAAAATTATTGGCTACATTATTATACAAATTATTATTCATATGTGCATTTGGGTAAACTTTTGCTAACGAGTTGTTTACTTTTCCTCGTGATCTTTTTATAGAAATTCTTTATTGGAAATTAATGTTGATACTGTTACCCGATTTACGCAAATGCTTAGTTTCTTTCGGATTTCAATTCATCAATTATTATCCAATTATTATATCCTTTATTTCCGTTCTTGTTCTGTTCCTGTTTTTTTTTGCCTACGGAACATAGTATTTTATTAGAAGAATCAGAATCGTCGTACTTTAAATACTTGTCGAAAACTTGAGCGGTAGCAGGCAGCGAAGTTTCCAGCGTCCATGTTATTATCTATAGCGATTTGACATGCGATTAGAGCGGAGAGTCAGGGCGAAAGGGTTGCACGAAAGCTTGGCCGAATATGCGCAGGTGCATGTGCAATGCAGCTACTCGCGGTTTGTGTAACCCTTTGAATTTCTCGGACGGTTAGTTTCACTGCTCTCTTTCGCCGGAAACAACATTACATCACATCGGTCGCGTCAGACTTTTTCCAACGAAAATTCTCCGCGAAAACCAATAATTCCACGATAGAAACTTCATTTTTTTTTATGTATCAACGATCCACTAGCGCGTTCGCCGAGTTTAATTAAACGTGAGATCACTGGTTTCGTATCTTGGATAATTTTCTTTCATTTTGGACTTTATCTCCGGTGATTTCGGCGGCGTCGAAAGAATGGAAGATCGAGTCGAGCCGTTCAGCAGCGTCATCAGTATAAATATATTCCTATTGAAGCTGTCGGGGGTGCTGGGGCCTAGACGGCAGTTCTTTCTCGGGATTTCTCTTCTCTGTCTCTCGACGTACTCCGTGTCCTACACGTACGAATTCGCGGCGAGGACCGGCGGTCTCGACGAGGCAATGGAATTCTTCACGCTCATCATTTCCTTCGTCGGCGGACAAGCGCGATACGTGATTCTTCTTCTTTCGCGACGGCGGTTCCTGCGAATCTTGCGACTATGCGAAAATCTCTGGCAGGACCTCGAGTCCCTCGAAAAGGACTCCCTGCGACGTTACGTCGATAAGACCAAACGGTTAACGTATTATTATCTCTACGGCTGTGCCTTCACGATTTTCCTTTACATACTCGCGAGCATTTTCGCCGCGATAGATTCCCAAGGATCCACGGTGAATGAAACCGTAGTCAGGAATCTCCCTTATGCCTTCGTCCTTGACGCACAGGATTCGCCGTTTTACGAGATTCTTTACTGCTATCAAGTCCTAAGCGTCGTTGACGTCGGATTAGTTTGCGTCGCGACGGACACCGTCGGACCCGTTCTCATCATTATCGCTTGTGCTCATCTCAGAATTATTCGACAGAGAATTCTCAGCATTGGCCAACAAGCCACGGGGAACGTATGTAGACGATTAAAAATATGAAATTATCATATCTATCAACATTATTCACGTACCATGTGTTATTTATATATCATTTATGTTAATTCCATTATTATTATTATTTAGGTTAAATCGTACGATGCGTTGAATATTCTTGAAATGATTAATGTTTACGAAAAATTTTATTGGTACAATTATACATGTTTCTAAATACTTTGACGATCATAAGTCAATTGCAGGATTGTACGTCGAATTTCATTCGCGAAAATCCGGGAAAAAAATTGGGCGATTGTGTTCGTTACCATCAAACAATCTTGGAGTGAGTACAAATAGAAAAAAGCTAAGTTTCCCCTTTTCGTTTCCCGAAGCCGACGGACACTTTTTGTCCATTAATAACTCGACCAGTTGACGCGCTTGTAATTCTTTTGCACTGAGTGTTGAAAAAAGGTTAGTTTGAACTTCTTGCAACTCCTCCGGCAGATTTTGCAGTGACGTTGAAAAAATGACGAACCTGATTTTCCTCACCCAACTCCTCGGCAGCACGTACAACATATCACTTACCGGATTTAAGCTGGCCGGGGTAAATGCCTTTGCTCGCCGACAGAAAAATACCGTAAAATTCTTTAAGTTATTCGCATGGTAAAAATCGTAGAACGATCCTGACAAGTTCAAGTACACCACGCAGATGAGCATCGCGGTAATACAATTGTTTCTGTGCAATTGGCCACCTGATCTCCTCGTTACCGAGGTACTTACATTAAAAAATGACATTACTTAAGCTCAACGATCAATTTTAAATCCCTGCTACGTAATATCCGTTCGTGGGAGAAAAATTTCCCTAGTGAAAATCAATTTGTTCGTCGTAGGGTGAAGCCCTCGGAAATGCAGCATATTTTACGTCCTGGTACAATTATTCCACGAGGCTAAGGAAATCCATAAATATAATAATAATGAGATCCCAACGACAAATTCGACTGACAGCCGGGAATTTCGTCCACTTGTCTCTGGAAACTTTTGCATCTGTTTGTATAAACTGTTTCGTAATAATTTTCAATCTCCTTTCACTTATATCATATTTAACATTAACGATTTCAGATGATTTCCACCGCAGCATCATTCTTCACTGTTATAAGTAATTTAAATTAATCTGCATTGGTGCATTCCTATGAAATGACTGTCCAACTACATTTAACAATGAATGTCATAAAACAATGAACAGGAATGGCCTTGACTTGTTATCGAATATTTTGCAAATCACGAAATAAATATAAACAGCATTGTACGCAATAATAATTGACCTTAATTAATGCAAAAACCCGGAAAATCATTCCTTTCTTATTGTAATTGTTTATTCATCTTTTCCTTCGCCTTGTAACACGACATATAATTGAAACACATTTTTAAATTGTTTACAGCAATAACTGTTGTTCCGCTAATTAACAATCCTCGAAAATAGTTTTATTGATCGTTGTTACTGTTGATTTCTCTTTCCCTATTCTTTGTAACGTGATTTCTCGCAGTTTATGTGGCACTTAAAGTCGACGGCGATCAACGATAATCGCAGGAGGGTCCTCGTGGTGTCCGCTCGAAAAAATGGAGCAGCTGTTAACCTGCGCGGGGAAAATAAGCCGGGAAGAACGTGTCACGAGAGAAAGAGGCTTTCTGTGTAGCTCTTGGCTTAAGCCAGGCATCGATCATTTTCCTCGCGGTTCTACGTTTTCCGGTTCTGTCCAGTGGCCGGTCGTTCCGCTCCTCGATTTCTCCCGGAAAGCCCCGTTCATTGTCCACTAATTACCCGAGTCACCGTCGGTCGATTAATAAAACCCATGCAAAAATGTAAACGTACGCGGGGAAAAGCACTCGTCAATCGTCGTGGTAAATCGACAAAATAAATCGTCACTCGTGAAAGTGTACAAAAATATTTGCAATTGGGAGGATGTTAATTGAAGCTTGTACGTTCGGTTTCTTTTTTAGATGCTTTGCTGAGCGCCGAGTTTTCTTTTTAATGGTTTACGTATTTCGGAAAAACTGGGCTTTTTCGGGAGACTCACGGAAATTGGCCGGAAAGGAAGAAACCACGTTCGCCATGAACTCACCTTGTTTCGCTCGTTAAGACGGCAAAATCGCGGCCCATTAGCCTCGCTATCGACAGGCACGTCCTTTTACAAACTTGCAACTGACTGCCGTTTCACGCTACGCCGAGCCCGGAATTTTGATTCCCGAGAAGACAAATCCCTCTCTGATATTCATTCGCATGAAACTGACGGCATTATATAAACAATAAAATATCGATAAGCTTGAAAAAGTTCGATAAGATTCCATTAATGAAAATGAATTATTAAATTTCGATTAATCAGTGGAAAGTCAATGAATACAATCCTAATTAATCTGGTCGGTTGAGTGTTTATGAAAAATCAAGAAAACTCAGCATTGAGACTTCATGAGTATAGATTCTAAAAAACCAGACGATTGAGTACGAAAATTGGCTGAAAAATCGCCAACGAATCAACTGATTTGGATTTTCGGTATTTTGTAGGACGTGCTAAGTACTTTCCCGTTCCACGTGGAACCGTGACGCAGGGACACGTTAAATAAACAGCCTGGACCTCCATAAAGTCGAGAATCGCGTTGAAGTATATCGCGGTAGTTCATTGATTTTCATGAGAACGGCCGTGTGCGTGTTGTTCTTCCCCGAGACCGATGGGCAATCCTTGATTCCATCCAATTCTTCGCGTAAAGTGCCGGACCCCGTAAGAAGATTATAAATAAAGATGAACCCCTGCCCCCCTCGCCGAGGGTCGAACGCCGAGGAACGAAACCGTGATGGATCGTCCCACTTCTTATCTGCCGTGGAGCATCGTTGTTCGTAATAAAAGCAAATATAATAGGTATACGTGCCATTCCATATCGCATTCAAAAGGTTTCTTTACGGAAGGACCCAGCAGAAATCCTTCGAAGAAAACAATTAGCTGTTAGAGTACTTGTAACTCCATACTTTTCCTTTTATTAACCTCTGTGCTCTTCTTTGTTCCAAAATATATGTCCCACGTTACAATGAAATAGTGTATTCGTACATTGGTCTTGCGTTCTGATATATTATACACATTGTGTTACTCGTTTCTGCTATTATAGTATAAAATAAAAGAAATCAACAGACGATCTACTCCTATGTATAAGAATTTTGCACACTATAGATATACTAATGCGTGTACCTAAGTCCTGAAATATTTTATATAAGGAATTGTACTATTATGTATACGTGTTGTCGCATTCACGGGGAAGGGTGGGGGGTTTGTTTCCCTGTCTGCTGGTTTTTGAATGAGCCCGCAAGGCAATGGATTTCATTAACTGGAGGATCAACCCCCGTTTAACGGCGAGCGAAGGAGGAATACGGGAAACCGGAGATATCGTGGAATTTCTTTATTGTGCGGCATATCAAGGTCTCCCCCCTCCCTCCCCTCTTCTCTTCCGACCTACCCCTCCGCCGTGAGAAGTTTCAGGCCCTGTCTACAGCAGACTCTCCACTCGACCATCGGGCTATCATCTATAATTAATTCTAAAGCGACCGTTCCACCTTTAGACAGACGGTTTGGTCTCTCTGTCCCTCTACCCCCCATCTTCTTTACTCCCGGTTATTCCTTATCATCGTCTCTTTTTCTCTCTTTCTTCCTTAATGTCTCACCTTCCTCGTCTCTCTGTTTCTCCCTTGTCAGTAGATACAGTAATACTTTGGACAACGTGATTCTCAAGAGCGTGCTTTAAAGCCCGCTCAATCATACTTTTGCTCAAGTAGAAAAAATAATCCATTGCACGCAAGAATGCACTGATTGGCGCAGGACAAGCTGTTACGCTAGTTGAAAGTAATAACATTAATAACAATAATAGGTCACATTGTTAATAATAATGAGGATATAATAAGCTATTATTACCTCTTCAGCCTTCTCTTCGACAGGCCTGACGATTCTAAATTTCCTGCTCAACTCATCTTTCCCCCCCCCCACCTTTTATTCGTACTTTGAAGCGACTAATCGCGACATCTTTACTTTCACTTTATCCCTCCGCGGGGTTTCACTTTTTCCAGGACTTGGCAGGAATTTCACTGTCGTTCCTTCTCGTCAAAGTCAGTTGGGGTGGAAAGTCCTGGAACGAGTGCATTTGCTTCCGCGAAGCTGCCCTGGGCCGACTGCAATAAACCGACAGAGACGGCTTATCGGGCGGACGGTGGCAGATAGCGCGAGATTACAGGGGAATTCACTTATCCCGTAATTGCCGAAGAGTCAGGATCCAGGCGGGGTCTCCCTTTCCTGCAGTTCTACCTTTCTCTCTCTTTACTTCTTATCCTTTAAGTGGCAACAAGTCGCCGTCAATTCACGCTCATCTCGCAACCGGGAATCACCGGTCACGTGTCGTACTTTACAGAAATTTTGTGAACAACAACATAACAACTGCGCACGAACTTAATTTAAGGTTCAATGATTAAAATAATTTGTCTGCACGTATAAGTATTTTTTAACGTCCGACCTTGTTTTCCATTTATTTGATACATTTTGTATTGTGCTCTGTTTTGTGTAATTTTTAGAATGATTAAGAAATAGCGTAAGTACGTATACTCTGTGGGTAATACAGATTAATTCTATTTGTCCTGATTATCTATATTTTACAATGAGGAGAAAACGAGCAAAACATTGTAGGATTTGTTTGTTGTTGCCCCGGGCAACGACTTTCTATTCGATGAATCTTTCATTCCTCCTTCAGTTTCGACGTAGGAAGGAGGTTTGCTTTACAAAAATGTCAAAATAAAAATCTTCAAGTGAGAATCTTCCGCTGGTCAGCTGGCTGCTCGTCGAAAAAGTAAGTTCTTTAATTCCCAGAAATTCCCACAAATCCGTTTATACCGATAATTATGTGTCTTTGGTTATTCAAAATTTCTCTCTTTGTTTCTTGCTCACGTCCCTTTTTTTCGACATTTTCACGGATCGCAGGATGAAAAACTGAAGGTCAGGGATTGCAGCGAAGCTGTGCGTTTGGCCAATGGAAGGAGAAACAGGGTGACGAGTTGGCTCAGGGGAGGAGGGCAAGGATTACTTTTGGCCGGATGGAGCTTAACGCGGATTAACCGTCTCCGTGACGAAGATTCTCAACTGAGGAGACAGCGAACTCCGCTACGACGACGGCCGTACAGTTTCGATTCCGCGCGGAAGGAAGGAAGGAAGGAAGCAAGGTACCCGCTTCGTCTCATTGAATTCTATTCACTCGGCAGCCAAGTTCCACGTCATTCAATTACGCACGCTCCTCGGCCTCAAGCTTCGTCTTCGTAACGAGCGTTTCAGAGCTCCTTGATTCGCGCGCGATAAATTATTTGTCGCCGACGCTCGATACAGAAGTAAGAAAAAAAAAGATGTGCCCCCGACGCACGTTTCACAGATTCATTCATTTCCCCAGCCGCGATTTTTGTCCAGCGAGTTTCGGGGGTCTGGGAAATATTGCAGGAAATGTAAGGATCGTTTCGAAAGGCGATTGAAAAACCACCGAAAAATCGGCGAATTAATAAATCAGTTGTCGAGAAACGTGGAAAAATGTCCCCTCCGTGCACATTTTTCCCGTTAATTGTGGGTTTATGGAAAGTTTTGCGGAAAATTTTCGATCGTTTTAGGAGCTGGTCGAGGAATGAGTGAACGTTTTGCGAGCCGAACGAGCAGCCAGTTGTCGAGAAACACGGAAGACGAGGAAAACTGTGACTCTGTGAACTCCCCAATTCTGGAAATGCGTTAAACCGTTGATCGTTGTCCGAAGTTTCGTTCCCTGCCGCGCACAGAAAAATCAACTCTAGTCGTAGCAAGTCAAGATTATCAAGTCAATAAACCCCAAGGCGGAACTCACTCCCAGGGGGGCCTCAAAATCCATTAAATGTATTTTCATTAGCCACAAAACGAGTTTTCTTCATTTAATAATCCGGGAAAATGTAGGGCAAATTTTTTTATCAATCGTCTAACGTAGGATTTCTTTAATAACGTTTTTATTAGCTAAAAGGCAATAGACATTTTAATAGATATGCCGTTAATCGATCGAGTGGTTTGACTCTCCGGAAAATCGAGTAATAATTAACTGGTCGAATAAATATTTTAAGGACGACTATTCTCGTCACGATCTTCATCCACCCGCTCCTTAATTATTCTTACTGCGAATAAACGGGCCACGAGTTTTCCTTCCCAACGATGGACTTTTAATTTCTTCCGCTGGACTTGTTTTCTACTTAGTCATTAGCATGGATTCGCTTTCAGTCCCGTGGTCGACACAATGAATTCAGATTCATTAAAACCATTTAATCGTCGAATTATTATACTTCCCAGTAACATGAAAGAAATGTTATTTAATCAACACAATTATGGCAACCAAATAATTTCTTACAAAATTTAACAAACGAAAATACTATCACGTAATGTATTATTAACAAACAAAGTTTTTTATTTTTCTACTTTGTTTTATTAAAAGAAATTTCATTTTTTTTCTTTATTGCATTCCCTCTGGTTCTTTATAAATTTTATCTATGCATCTTAGGAATATTATTGCAGTTTGAATTATTCCGTAAAAAGTGTTTGTTGTTAAACTCTGAGGAATTGATATATTGGTGAGGTCTTAGCAACAAGTTGCACCTAGCGTGTTTTCCTGCCGAGTTTCCTAAAATCAACAAGTGAGCTCTCTCTTCCTGCCTGGAATTTCTATATTGCACTATCGTTCGGCGTTCCACAGGTGGTAACTCGGCGAAGACCTCATTCGGACGACGTGATTTTAATCGAGAACCATCCAATCAGATTCGTAATGCGAATTTCCATGAATCTACGATACTCAGCCATTTCCTACAACCGTACGACGAATTTACAGGCCAAGAAAAGGACGTTTCGAATGATAAATAAGTATATTTTAACATCTCAGAACGTAAATCATTGACATTAAAATCTGTACACAATATAATCCGCAAACACGATTTAAGAATTCGCATTTCTATTTCTCTGTAAATTAGAATTCAATCGCCCTGTTCCCCATGTACATTGATTTCCTGTTTGCTGCGATATTTAATTGATAACAAACGGAACAGGGTTGTCTGTTGTTCTCGATTAACGAATTAGCCATTGACAAAGGATTTTGTGCGAACAACAATACCTTTTGTTCCTCCGCCATTGACACTCGAAGAATTTACGTGTGATCGATCGTGGATACGCTGGAAATTCGCCTGGGCCAATGGAATCATGAACGGAGGACACACGTAAGGAAGGTTCGTTTCTGGGGCGTGATAAAAGGCGCTTTAATAAAGATCCTCCCCCTCCCCCCGTCTGTTGCGGGGTGACCGTCGGCAGCTCATATCGAGGATTCTTCGAAATCCTGGCATTCCTTCTGGCCTCGTCTCTACATTCTCGCGGATCCACCGTTTCTCCGCTCCTTATGCCGACACCGTTAGAATCCCTATGATTATCGCCTACCAACCCCACCACTCCCCCCCCCCCTTCCGTACCCTCAAGGACGACCGCGAAATATTCAACGATACGGGGAAAAATATGCTTCGACAATGAAGACATTATTTATCAACACTGTCGTGAAGTCATTCTTATTAATCTAATCATCGTCGCCGGAGCAAATACTTTGACGGGACTTTTTTCTTCCTTTTGCCCTTGGAAAAGTGAATCGTTGAATGATATTGTCCGCACATTAACGGGAACTTATTTCTTGTTTTTATCGTTTAAAAATTCGAATATCGGAATTTTTGTTACTACTAGCTTCCCTTTTATTACCGAAAAATAATTTCCTTTCCATTAATTGCGCTCGATCTCAAAATTCTCGACCATTCTAGGGAATTGTGAGATTCAAGGAGTGTTAGAATATCATAATTCCGGTCACCACTAACTTCCTTTTTAATACCAAACAATAATTTCCTTATTACCAATTGCGCTCGATCTAAAAATTCTCGACGATTCTAGGGAATTGTGAGATTCAAGGAGTATTAGAATATCATAATTCCGGTCACCAATAACTTCCTTTTTATTGCCGACAAACAATTTCCTTGCCACCGATCCCCACCAGATCTCCGAAAATTCGTTCTCAAAGTTCTCCAAGATTCCTCGTCGAGGGGGGAGGGGGGGGGGTAGGTTCCGGTGTTGCGCCGACGCGGATGTTTAGCCGGCGAGGACGCCGACGCCGAGATGTCCTGGGGGACAGGATCGGGCCGCGAGGTCGCCGAAGAAGAACGGCGGACGCAGACGGCGCCGGCGGACGGGCAAGAACGCGCCTTACGACTCGGCCACCGAGCCGTAGCCAGGGGTGAGATGCACCCTCGTCGGTCCTCTCGCCCTCAATCGGCCACGGCGTTCCCATCGTGGAGCACCGCTCCTCGCACCCTCCTCCAGCAGCCACGAAACTAGCAGCAACAGACCGACCGACACCTACCGTTTCTTCCGTGAGTCGTTTTCTCGAATATTTTTACAACCGTACGTTTAACCCGTGTCTTCTGTCTCAGCAAAGCTGTTTCCCTTAAACTTTCGTCCCTAAATTACACTAATTTGTGCGCGCGTTTAACGTTCCTTCCTTCATATTTGTGCACTCGAAAAACTTTGAGGACTTTGTTTTACTTGTGACTGTTCTTCTTTGGTACCTAAACTCGAGGCAATTATGTTTGTAGTTGATCGATATTTATGCATTTGGAAACCAAGATTAAGCTTCTTTTCGTAGTTGTAATTATTGTTGTAGGCAAGAACGGTATTTCGGTATTTCTTTAGTGTTGATATTTTTCTTTGAGATTTTTTAGTATATCTTTTATATTGGCCTCAATGTACAATTCTAGGAGTAATATATATTGCCTAAAACTATTGTATGACACGTGGTTTTCATGATATTCTCAAATACGTAGCTTGATTGTCCTTTTTATTCACATTTTATTACTCTTCTTTTTAAAAATATGAATATGTAAGTAACGTGCGCAGAAAGTCCGTGAAAGTACAATTACAAAATCGTTTGTTGAAATAAATTGAACAATACGGAGATAAATATCTAAAGGTTTAAGAGTTTTCTTTGTATTTAAAATAAAATCTTATCTAAACCAACGTAAGTTGCAACAGAAGAATAACTATATCCTTCGTTTGAGTTTGGAACGGCACGATGAATTGTTAGCATCTCACATTACGTAGAACACCGTTTAACTTTGTTAATTGCTATTCTCAGTACATGCTGCTTCGGTATACTCGTCAAGTTTTTAATTCACTTATCATTTAGTTCTTCCCCCTATGCTCGAAAGTAACGTTCGCCACGGAAATATCCATCGTCCAAGACTTATTCCATTAACACCGTGAAAATAACTCGCGTATCCTTTCAGCACGTAACAAACGTATTACCGCTTTACAATAAAAAATGTATATCTAACTAGAGAAGCACGATGATTCTAAAAATTTCATGACACTCTTACAGCCACATTTAATATTAGGAAAAACTAATTCACCGCTCCCCCGTGTTCGGTGAATTTTTCTGCGTTTATCGCGACGCGTTTATAACCGTCCACCCTTATTATCTCGAATTCCTGTGAGTAGTTTGTCCGGGTCTATTTCGTCCCCCCTTTGCCCCTTGGCCTTCCTCTACTCGACGAAACGTTAAATTCAGCGTCGAGCGCGGAAGGTCCGTCTGGTCGGAAGTTCCGTTTGACGGCCATTCTGGCCGGGTTCCTCGCGATACGTAATTTCCTGATGACCAAGTCCACCGTGAGATCGGTATCCCTCATTTCCACGTGTCCCGCGCAGTCCCTCGTTCTCCTTCTTCTTCACCGTTTGACCGGCGATATACCGACCCGCCCGCACTTCTCGTCCAACTTTCATCGACGTCTTCACCTCCGATCCTCCCCCCTTTGTCCTTCGGACCCTTTGAATATTATCCTTCCCCGTCCCCCCCTCCCCTTCGCAGTCACGTCGTTTCTCTCTCTGTGCTTCGGCAAAAGGAATGTAAGTAGGTACTTCTTCATTTGAGCAAGTCAACGATTACGACTTTGTTCGAAATTAAAGTTCAGCTGAACGTCATGGATTTACGTGTAGTATTATTGTTCTTTCTCTTAGTACGAGAAAATCGTCGTTTCTGGACAAAGATATTTATTCAAGAATTTAGTTCAAGTGAACATTCAGTTGAAGGTTATGGATTTATATGTTGTATTGTCTTTGAAGAACTTCCTGTGTTGGAATGTTTCAATTGAAAATTCAATTTAAGAGGTGAAAAGTTAGTTGGACGCAATGCAGTATTATCTTTCACTTAATTCGTGGGGGGGAATTATCTCGACTTTAATACTTTAATTAAAGAGGTCAAGATATTGAAGTTCTTGGAGATAACAATCTTCCTCAACGTAACACGATTTATGTGTAATTTGAATAGCGAAAATAGTTTTTTACTGGTCGCATTTAATCGAGCACCTATGTCGTCTATGTGTTCGTTAAGTATATAATTCCCAGCTAGGTGTAAAGTAATGGCTGAAGACGTTAAAAATCTTTTCTCGGAGTAGCACGTTAAAGCCCGCGGACGTAATGGGAGTTGAGGGGATTTTCTTGGCTGGCTGGCAGTCTCTGTCCTGTTCTTTCCGTCTGCGGGCCGAGTTGGAAGGTACACTCTGGCAGTGCCAACGTCGTGAGGTTAATAGAGTGATCGGTAACAAGGTTATAAAGCAATCTGCATAACCCTGGCCAGGTACTTTGCCCGACCTACCGAGACTCCTCGCCATTGCTGGCGCTACGGCGAAAGGGGCTCGGTCCAAGGGAAACGGGGGAGAAGAGTTGGGGCCAAGTACAGAAGGGTGGGACAGAGATAGAGGGAAAACGAGGAAGAAGACGAGCAAGAAAGATAGTGGCAAATGCCAGGGAAAACGAGGGAGAGGTGTACTGAAAGGCAATGGAACAGCAGGAAGGGTGGAACGAAAGGGCGGTAAATGGATAGGGAGAAATTGTGAAAGACAGAGAGAGAGAGAGGGAGAAGGGTGTCGTAATTACAGGCCATAATGATATTACCTGATCGTCAAGGCCTGTAACTGAGACTGCTCGCTCGACGACGACGTCTTTTTAACCATACGCCAATCCCCTGATACTCTGATACTTACAAATACTTGACTAGAATAAAAAAAGAGATTTCTCCTAGCGTACACATTTTTAGGTCATTTTCTTCGTCTTTTAAATTCATTCAAACGAACGATCTGTGGCAATGTTGTTGGTATTTTAACGGTATATTAACGGTTAAGTCGATTACTTTAATAAGGTTGCTCGTGATACTGCGATGCTTATAATTACTAGTGTTGTATAAAAAGGAAGTTTCTACGATATTTATAAATACTTACATCACACAAAAATATCCTTTTTTAACATTGTAATAGTTTAACACTGTAGAACTGATTTTTTAAAGTCCTATATTTAAAACTGATTTGAATCATGAATATGAATCCACGGTACTATGACTAATATTTTAACGGTACATTATGGATAACAGAATGTACTGAGTACATGAAATCAGTGACTACTTTGATTAATTTTGCTGTTTCCTCGAAGGAAATACGTTGTATATTTAGGAAATAAATCCGAGAGTTTCACTAGCGGTGCAGTGGACGGGTAATTTTTTTGAGGGATCGCTACCGGCGCCAAATGAGATTCGATTATTGCGCCAAGGATGGGAAAAAATCGGTCGTCGCGGAAAAGTCAGGGACTTTCGCAGGGTTTTTGCAGATCGGAGACGTAATTTTGTCGAGGCTTCGTCGTCTTCGTCGTCGTCGGCCTGCGCTATTTACATTTTCATTCCCTCCCCTTCCCTCCCTTTTTCCCGGTCGTTCGACCGGCTCGTTTCCAACTTTACGACGAAATAAAGGCTCGTCGAAATCGGGAGATACGACTCGACGATCGAAGACCTATGTAAATTTCGCCTAATCCACGAATTTCCACGTAAAGCACAGGCAAACTGTTTTCCCCATTCTCCGCGATGTTTAAAGCCACGATTTTCACTAATATTAGTCATCCAAGAAAAGGAAGTTTTTGAAGGATTAGGTTTTGAAAGCAAAGTCTTTGAAATCGTGTTCATCGGAAATTTTGAGGATCGTATTAACGAAATTTCATACGAAACTCTTGGCACGTGTCGCTGTCACAGGTCGGTTCTGTTATAATCGCCAGCTTTTCATTATCTCATTTTCTTCTGCGCCTTATCCCCTCTAAGGCTTTTGCATTGTAACCGACAGTTGGCCAGTTTAGTGAGATCCAACGAGTCAGTGTATTTCCGTCGAGCAGATAGTCGTAAGTGATTTATCCAGATCGAAATTGAACGTACGTATCACCCAAAGAATATTTAATTACTTATTTGATCATTAACATTACTAATTAATCGTTTGATTTAGTCGTTTAAATTGCGAGCATTGTATTACAGAAGATTAATTGTCAATTAGTTAGTAATTGAACAATCCGATATAGTAAAATAATAATTAAAAAGAATATAGCCAGTTAAAATTGAGATTATAAGTAAATCAGTTTGCGGATCATTCGGTATTTTACGTGAACAATGTTTCCACGTGAACTTAGGCGTGAATATGGTAGAATTTTGTGCGTGACTCTCCTAATTTATTTGCCATGGGACAAAGGCTTCTCCTCGACGGTGACAGCCGACACTAATAGGTGATACTAAACTCCGTATTTCGGGAAATTAATACAGCCGAAACTACGGGCACTGAGCTTTGTAGTCGTCGTCGGGGTGGCTTTTCCGCGATGCTAACGAAATTCCGAGGACCGGTAATTCGCTTATCGTGCAATATCGCCGGACAAAAGCGACGGGAAACACACCTTCACCTTCGCTATTAATCGCAAAAGGCCCACGATTTTGCCGCTGTTCCGCGAAAAGTCATAGGAAAATTTGCCCAACTTTAATCACCGGTCGAACACACTTTCAATAACTTCACAAACGGATAACAATGACTAAATACTCTTGCGTTTGGCGCAATTTACTCGTTTTCCACGGAAGTTTAGGAGGAGAACTTTGGCGAAAATCATTTTCGTTCAGTCGCTCATTCGAATTAATTGTTTCGCGACTAAGCGACTTGATTAAGGATTCGGTGTTTCAATCAGCCTTGCTCAAAGTTCTTAGAAGTGCTGGCCCGCCGTTCTCGTGCGAAGGGGAATTCGATTTGCCGTTAGTTCGAAGATCGATCGTACGGAAGAATTTTATGGGACAATGGATACCAACGTAGTACATAAATGGAATGTCGATTACACGGGCCAGCTAGTTCAGGGAACAGCGATGTTCGTTTCAGGACTCTAAAATTCCGTGAAAGGTGAAAAAATCGATCGTTCAATTCTAAAATCACGACATAAACATAATTCAGGAGCATTCAAACGAAAGAAATGAAACGTGTAATTAAAGATTTATCTAAATATTTAAGCAAAGACTTAACCAAAGAATTGAATAAACTCAACGAAAACATGATGGGAAACTTCGTATACCCTTCAAAATAATGTAGAAAATACCAAACAATTTCTACGAATTTCTAAGTAGCTAAATCCGTCTCGGTGGTGTCTGATCAAGAATTGACGTTACCACTTTTCCTCGAGCAGCCACTTCTTTCTCTCGTTAATGGCTACTTCTGCGCGTGAGACGAAATTTCCCGGCGAAAAACCCCTTCCCTTTTTTTCGCCGCGCCAACAAAACAGGCATTCTTTCTTGACGAACTTAATGGGCCGGAATGAGTCGACGAAGTTCCCGTGGTTTTTGCCACGTCGACTGCTCTTCGGCTGGCCTACTTGTTGAAACTCGAAGCAACAGTTTGCCCTTTAAGCTTCCCTCGTTCGCGTCCTCCTCTTTGCTTCACTCGTTCACCACCACTCACAGATTCCTCCGCAAAGATTCCGATTGCACGAGGCGCTTCAAATCAATTTGCCTCGCTTCGTCTCTCCAGAAATAATACAAAATTTTACTAAAAACTTCGGCCAGCCAGGTCGACAAGTTTTCGCGATAAATTACTAATCATAATTGTTTTCAAAATAAACCTACTGTTGTAGTATTTAGTTACATAGATTAGCGACTAAGAAAATTTGTCCGTAATACTCTGTCCTGACTTTTTTTTAAGATGAAATTATCATTATAATTGAAAGAAAGGGTAGTGTGAATTGTGAAGTATTTCTTAGAATTTTTTTACGTATTTTACCTGCTTGTTCGTGGTGTTGGTAAATTTGAAATCTTGTAAGTGTCATCGTCCGGTAGTGTGTGAAAATATGGTTATTTTCTGCTGCGTAGGGCGAAAATAAAGGGTATGAGAAAAGGGGGGAGGGGAAAGATGGCGGTGGAAAGGTCCTCGGTCACGTTTTGCAATAAATTCGCCGAGTCGACGGCGGACACGATTTTTCTATTAACCCGATTCCCAACAGTTGCATCGGGAAGCTTTTTTTTAGTTAACACCCGCGCCACGTGAGGGTGATAATTTTGAAAATATAAAAATGTGCAACGTGCAACGCAGGAATACCTTGCCGCCACATCTTTATCGACCGATTTTAATAACTGAACTCACGTGACACTTGACTCCCTTTTCACGGTCATCAAATTTATCTTCATACGCACAAAAGTTAGGCTTAAATTCATACTTTTTCCAGAGACTCATTGAATCGACACTTGTTGATATTAAATGTAAAATTCTTTTGTGGTAAACCGTCGTAGACATTCCTCTTATTGAATTATCTTGCGTCACGATATAACGCGATGCATTGCAATCCGATATGCACTGGGATGGTGCGATAACGAGGTCAGGTGAGTCGGCAGAATTGCTCGCGGGCACTTTATCAACGCCGTGGTCGAGCAGGGGATGTCAATCGCAAAGCATTTACCACGTCAAACCCTTTCACCGAGCCCGTCCACTTCTTCATTGGCCTCTCCAAACCGTCAACCCCCGATCTTCGCCACTTGAGCCCCTGTCTTCTTTAAAATTCAATGTAGGCCCAAACCATTCCCGGTATTCACCAGTGCTAATCATTATTGAACACGGAAGCAAGGAAATCGTAAATAAATATTGACAACAGAGACTTTGAAAAATATTTCGCCACTTGTCGAGTATTTAACTGTGAAGCAAATGAATTTTTCATCGTCGAATTAACGAGTCTAGATAAAAAATAACTTTGTCCGACCTGACTGGATGTTGTGACTCGAGGGAAACCTTCTCTAAAGTTAAGAATCAATATTGCAGAATATTTTGTAACTGTTTTAAATACGTGTTCCTGAATTTAATGAAACTTTGTGGTCTAAAAAATCTTCTCAAGGCAAGATCTAATTACCCAACTTCCAACTGGTGTTATTCATATCCAGGAAACAAAGAGAATTCACTTATTCTCAATTTGCCGCATTACTGTCGTTGAAAATTTGAACCTTAAGATCTCACGATAGAACGGAAATAGGTGTAGTTAACAGCATTGAATACCAGGGACGAGGAGTGCAGTTCCTTTTTTTCCTCCACCATTCGCCGTAGTGTCTTCTCTTTCTCGGGAGGTGGAGCGCGGTTTAGATGGGAGGAGGAGGGGGTGGGGGTTGATTGAAGCAAAGCTGGGCACAAACAGACCGCGCGGTCATTCTTTTCCGTAATTACCGAGGAGATAAGAGACCGGCGAGTGGGAGTAGCGGACGAAGTAAGGCATCATCGGAGCTTATAAGTGGCGTGGGCGGGGAGGGAGGGGAAAACCAGTGAAATAGCGGCCGGGGGGAGGGGGGGTACGGTCTTTTCCGAGAGAGTAATGCACACACCCTGGGGACCTGGCTTTCAGGAGAATGCTGATTGCTTCCCCCTCCTCCTCCCGTCTCTTCGCCCACGAGGAGTCTTCTGCCTTCTGATTCCCTCGCCCTTCCCCCCCCCCATTCCGTCCCCCTGCTATCAATCTTCGACTCGTCAGGCGGGGCTTTGTACGCACGGCATCGCGACACAGCACGGCACGCTGATGCGCTTAAGGCGTCGCTGCAGATAGCTTATCTCGCGTAAAGACCGTTCCTACGGTAGCTAGTTTTCCCCCGGAGCAAATAGCCCGACGAAACGGAACGGCGGATGCGGCGAAAATGACGACAGTCCGACAGATAAAAGTGACCGACGATATTTGCATGAGAATATAATCAAGCACGCGCGATAAAGAATGGTTGAAGCAGTAGTCGTAAGGAGATTAGGCTACGAATGAGGCGAGTAAAAACGGAACTGAGAGAAACGATTAGCAGTCAATGAAATTAGATTAGAAATGATCTGACCGAAAAACGAATTGGTTGCCTCAAGAAGGTGATGTTTATTCGCTGATCGTTTTAGGGCAATTTTGGAAAATAGAATAACAAGGGCGTCGTTGACCAAAGATTTATTTAAATGATTTATCGTGGAACAGGAAAGACGTTGGTTGAAGGTTGAATCTGAAAGTCTGAAGACTTATTGTTAAGTTGAACGTTCGTCCTTTGCCGGGCGGTCAAGTAAATTAGCTCTGCTAAAAGCACTGAATAATCGAGTTATTACGAATAAAAGCGTCGGGCGTAGAGAGCGAGGCAGTGGACGAGCCAGGTGACGTTAAAAGCCCATAATTAATACGGCTAATTGCGTTTCGTTTAACACGAAGGAGAGAGATCGGACGATCCGATGATGCCGCCCACTCTAACCCACTTTTCCCCGGTAGCTTGACACTTAACAGTCGATTTATCCTCGATGGAACACACGACACGTCGCAAACGAAATTATGCCCTCGACAGTACGGGTTATATGACGATAAATTGCGAATTTTCGCCCTTCGTCGGCCCACTAAATTCCCCATTAAAATATAAATAGTTCAACATGCTCCAACGCGGGTTTCGTTAAGTCTTCGAGAAATACCAACGGGATTTTTACAATATTCACGAACAATAAATAAAATATCAGATCAGTTAAAAAGGGCTTAGGAACCAATAAGGAAGATAATTCTGTTTCGTGTACATAAATCATGAGTAATTGTATTCAAGTTCATCGCTTTTTGATGGATTTCGCATTTCTGAACTGCTAAAATCCTTTTGGCGATCTTTTCGTGATTTCTGCAAAGATTTCCACCCGACTCGTCCGGCACTTTGCCGCGAAATAACTCTTTTTTTCCCCCGGCTGCGAGATTCAAAGGGCCAGTGGGAACCGTCGCCGAGGAAAATACCGTAAATCTCCGGCGAGGGTCGAAATATCGGAGCACTTAGAGCGATCGACGAGAAGCGAAAGAAATTGCCGCGGACCGAGAGACCTGACGATCAAAACCCCTCGGACTTTTGCCACGATGTCCTCTAAGTGGCAGAAATTTCTGTCGGTCGTTATGGAATCGCAGTTGACTGCCTTCGATTCCAACGATCTTCGACAATGTACCCAAAAGCTCCGGCGAAAGGCAATTTTCAAGTCGCCAGCATCCCTCGATTCTCCCTCGGAGAGTGTTTACCAATCGAAAATGTTGCAAATCATTCAGAAATCAATCGACAGAACCTGAAGACAGTCAGAACGTAATACGAAGTCTTAATGTTCATTTTAAAGATTCATTTTAATTCATTTCAGTCACTTAAAGTTAATTTAATCAACAACAAACTATAAACTGTTTCGAACGAACTGTTCTCCCCCGGAGAATGTTTACGAATTAGAAATATGTTAGTAAATTATCGAAAAATCACTGAGCAGAACCTGCGGACGGTCAGCAGGTAATATTAAATCTTAACGCTTGCTTTTAAACTAATAAACTATTAACTATAATAAACTATTTAACAAACTACCTTATTTTTTACATAAACTTTGCGACGTGTCGGTACACGTAAGACGCTGTTGAGCGAAAAATTCGTAAGGATCGGTCCGTTGGGACGAACGTGCGACTGGTTTGTAGACAGTAGGTATTTTCAGTGTGATTAGGACCTTGGCGGAAGACGTTGAACGAGAAGGACCCCTTTTGAAACGTCACCCTTTCCCCCCTGCTAAGGGGAATTTAATTAAAATCACGTTTAAACCGTCCCCGTTGGTTTGCACGGGTAAACGGCGCGACGTGTCAATACAATACAGGCAATCAGCGGGTTCCCCCCTCGCCCTCTTCCCCGAAAACGCACCGTCCCGTCAAGTGCACCGCGAGGAATGAAGATTTCCAATCTCACGGCAGAATCTCCCTCACCTTCACGTACATTTTCTTCGGCGCCTCGATTTTCTTCCTTCCTCACCTCGGCCTTTGCTCATCGTGCGCTTCCCCGACCAAGGAAACACTATTACCCGAGCAGTTTGCACAAGAATCGTTATTTTTCGGATTAATCATTGACGGTGATTGCTCTCACGTGCAATATAATCATTGTCGTTAGACATTAAATGAAAAAAACAGCATAATAACATATAATTCTCGTGATCAATCGGTGGTCGATAAGAGACAGAGAATTGTTAGTTGATACATTATACGAAATTGGAATAAAATCAGCTTTAATTATTTTTGTAATCAGAGAATCACAGGGTGAATTGGTCAATGTAATTTAACGTTGATATTAAACGGACTGTAGGAGTGTGAATTTGATTTTCTGTTATGCTTTGAAGGATCGTTGTTTGAGAATTCCTCGTGTGATTTTTGTCTCTGTAGAACATCGGGAAGAGAATAAAGAAGGAGAATGGGCGGTGGAGAATGGAGCGGGTGGCTGCAACGCTGCCGAGAATCGCGAAGGCTCGTCCTCGTGATCGTCGCCATTGCTTTGTTGCTGGATAACATGCTGTTGACGACCGTCGGTGAGTACGTTACATCCAGTTGGCCGCTAAACAATCTCATTTCACGTTTGCCCCTTTCCCCGCGGAAGCGAATTCCCGTGCTCGCTGAATAATCCGGGAATTTCACGCAGGCAGAACCTTTGTCCCGTATAATATTCCGTCTCTGTTTATGCACAAGACAAGTGTCGGCACAAAGTTATTGCATCGCAGCGGCTATTTTGCTGATTATTTTAGCCGGTTAATTAATTTTAGAAGGCAACGGGGCCCCTTTAATGAATCCCTGAAAGCGTGGCATTGATTTCGCCTGTTTAATTTTGCACAAAGGGACTAAACCACGGTGAAAGTAAATCCCTGTTGGAGTTGGACACAAAGTGGCCACTCCGAAAGGCAATCGGTCTTTTTCCTCCTCTCAGCCTTGGAGTACGAATAAACCGGCAAGGCCCTGGGAGAAGTTTTAACGAGCTGTACGGTTCCTTTCGTGGCGCGCATGTATCTGCCACTAAGTACACACTGTTCCTTTGAGGGGAACGGAAAATCGCGCGAAGAACGGAAGACCAGAACCGACGTCGCGAAAATCACAGGAAAGTTGCCGGCACGAGAAGGACAAAAATTGGAGGGAGAAGAGCAATTAGTCGGACGATCCAAATGGACGTCGGATGATTTCCCCATGGTCGAGATAAATCTCTTCTGTTCGTTAAACCACCGAGACTCGTTAATTAAATTTTCTATAGACTTCCGGAACTCGCGGTACTTGGCAGCCGGGCAAGATCCGATTTTTATAATCCCCGATTCTTGCTCCGACGATCCGAGGAATATATTCTTGGGAATGAAAAAAAGAAAGATTGGGACGAGCTGATCGATAAAGGAAGCGGTGCGGGCCCTCGCGAGACAAGCGACTGCTCTCAAAAAGGGGGGAAAATTGGCAATCATACCGCGAGAACGTAAGTCGGGGGTAATTCCGGGGCTAGAAATCGAAATCCTCCGCGAGAGCCAGATAGAAGTCGAACGGGGGATTTGACGAGATTAGACGAGATGCTCCGCGGGGCAGAAAACAATATCTTTCAGTCCCTTCCGTCCACTCGACCGTCACGCAAGTGAATTCCCCAAGAAAGTCCAGGGAACGTAAAAGAATATCGTTACATAATACACAGACAGTTCCTCCGACAACCGTACAATTTGTTTCATTTTTCAAATGGAAAATAACTGTTACGTCAGGCAAATAATTATGTACAAGGGGACCGATTTGTCAGTGACAAACATCGAAACCCTTTTATTGGTTTTTCCTTTTATTGACTGGATCTCGATAAAGCAAAGCTGTATAGGCGGTCCAGTTTTTCCGGGCTCTTAACTCTCGCCCTGGTCTGTCTGGAAAGATGTTTAATTCAGAAACCATTCGTCGGTCCGGGCAAAGGTGGAACATATGGGTTCCCCACGCGTGTCACGCTGGCAATCCGGATAAGTGGTCATGCATTTATGGAACGCCATACTTCGCTCTATACGTGATTTCCAACCGCGCTTTGACCACTGCATAACACTTACCAGTTTGTCCACTTACCGACAAATCGTTACATCTACTCAACATCGCCCTCCGATAATTAAATTACACAGGACTAATTTGCTCGCCAGAGACAAAGATGAAAATAATGACTTACTGTGCTTTAAAAAGCAAATTCGAAGGAATATTATCGTAACAGTTTAAACAGTGCGTGACGAGAATAAAAAGACACATTCATGTATTTATTTATTTATCGATTTAATTAGCATAAAGTATAAGTCTGTGGGAAGGTTTATCAAGCACGTTGAACTTTCTCAACGTGGATGATATCACTGCTACTCTTCGATAAAATAATTTATGCGTCCACCTGTTGCGTTACGGTTTCCAGACATGTCTGTAGCGTAACAGGTAATTCTACTTAATTAAAACAGTCCTACAAATCGTAAAGTAGATCTCATACGTTTATTGTAAGACATTGTTCGGCAGTAAAAAGAAGGGTAAAAAAATGTTTCCTTTGGAGGTGCTGGGATTTGAACCCAGGACTTTCAGCATGCGAAGCAGACACTCTACCACTGAGTTACACCCCCAACTTGATAACAGTTTGCGAAAAACATGCTGAAAGAAGAAAACAGTGATAAATGTACTTACAAACATTTTTACTGTTACGTGAATATTACATGATCGACCAAAAATTCATTTACACCCTTATAAAAAGAATGCGAGATAAGATTTAATTATATGGATATTATTTACTGACGCATAAGGGATTAAGGGAGCAGAATGAAAAGGTTGCAAGGATGATTAAGCAATGTGTTCTTGCAGTACCAATAATTCCGGAATTCCTTTACGATATTAAACATCCTAACGCTACCCTGAGTCAGCATCTTGAAGGAGGGTCGTCGAATTCTCATTACACCTCGACGACGACATTGCCAACGTCTTCGACTCCAGGCAAATGCACTTGCGGGCAAAATGCATCGAATCACAACAACTCCCAATTGGAATTCCTCTACGCCAGCACTCCGCTCACGGAACTCGTTGGTACGTTAATTTTGACCTCACATCTTTCGCACACTGAGAGTAATGTTAAAAAGTTGAATAATATGTGTGCAGAAACTACGACCGTCAACCTCACGTTATCGGAGGAGAAAGAAAAAGAACAAAGACACCGTGAGCTCCTGCAAGAAACCGTGGCCGTTGGTATGATGTTCGCGTCAAAAGCTTTCGTTCAATTGCTCGCTAATCCCGTGGTAGGACCACTTACGCACAAGTAAGTAGATTTGAAAAAATATTAAACATTGCTTCTTATACCCTGATTGTTGGACTGATTTCCTTTGATCGAAAAACCTTCTTTTTGTATTTAGGATCGGATACAGCATACCTATGTTTACCGGCTTCATTATAATGTTTATATCCACGTTAATATTCGCCTTCGGTCGAAGTTACGGAATTCTGTTCCTCGCTCGAGCTCTGCAAGGTATTGGGTCATCGTGTTCCAGCGTATCAGGTAATTCTGATAACCTATGCTCTGATCTATTGCCATTATAGCTACATTGTAGATATTATGAAAAGGAATAAGCAGCACATTGTAAATGTTAAAATGTAAAAAAAGAATGCATCGGCCGGGAATCGAACCCGGGCCGCCCGCGTGGCAGGCGAGCATTCTACCACTGAACCACCGATGCTTCGATGAATGATCAATCTCTAATGATAAGGAAACTGGAATCTTAATTAATTATAAAATTAGGTCAAAACAATGGATTATGCCTTCATAGGTATGGGAATGTTGGCGGAAAGGTACCAAGATGATAAAGAACGCGGTAATGCGATGGGTATCGCCCTTGGAGGATTGGCACTTGGTGTGTTAATAGGACCACCCTTCGGAGGAGTCATGTACGAATTTGTGGGAAAATCTGCACCCTTTCTAATTTTATCGGCGCTTGCCCTTGGCGACGGATGTCAGTATAAATTGTCAAAAATTTCTCTACAGCAATTATCGTCGAAGGTTTGACCTTACATGATGTTTTAATTTTACAGTATTACAACTTCTGATGCTTCAACCATCGGTCGTTTACACAGAAGCAGAACCACCGTCCTTAAAAAGCCTCATTACCGATCCTTACATCGTCCTAGCCGCTGGTAGTTAAACATTTTATTAAATCGAAACTTCAAATGAACCGCTTTTAGTACTTTTTAATAGCAAAAGACGTCATATGTCGCTTTTTTAATACGTTATTTTTTGTTCATAGGGGCAATAACTTTCGCGAATATGGGGATCGCTATGTTGGAACCGAGTTTACCTATTTGGATGATGGATACGATGGGAGCAAGTAGATGGAAACAAGGAGCTACCTTTTTACCCGCTAGCATTAGTTACTTAATTGGCACAAACCTTTTCGGTCCCCTCGGGCATAAAATGGGCAGGTAGGTAATTTAAATGTTTTCCAACTATTTTCATTAAAATTTTTCCATATATGCGAAATTCTACATATGTACAATATACACACATAATATAAATTTATTTCGACATAAAATGGGAGACTAACAATTTAGTTCCGCTTGAGTTAGTTCGAAATTCTTATATTTTTGAATGTTTAGTAATTGTATCGTACAGTAATATATATAGATATAGTAGGAGGGGAACAGTCGCTGGTAGCAGTGAATTTCGTCGCCCGGATAGCTCAGTCGGTAGAGCATCAGACTTTTAATCTGAGGGTCCAGGGTTCGAGTCCCTGTTCGGGCGATTATATTTTTGCTATTTTTCAATTTTATGTTATCCGATATTATTTTGATTGTAAATAATTACATGAAACATGAAACTGACATACGACTGTTGTTTTTTACAGGTGGCTGGCATCATTGATAGGACTTGTTGTGATTGGAATTTGTTTAATGTGTGTAAGTAATAAAATGATAATTATTATCTTGCATCCTTTATTCCGTAATGAATCGAAGATCTTGATTCTGCGTTTTATTTGGTAGTATACAATTAATTTATTACTTATAGATACCTCTTGCCAGGAGCATAAACCATTTAATTGTTCCCAACGCGGGTTTGGGTTTCGCTATTGGCATGGTGGACAGCTCGATGATGCCTGAATTAGGATACCTCGTGGATATCAGGCATAGTGCTGTATACGGAAGCGTTTATGCCATCGGAGACGTCGCATTTTGTTTGGGTTTCGCCATTGGTACGTACATAATGCATGTTTTAGCCTCTTATTTTCAGAAAAAATGCGGTTTTGTAATAACATATTGCATATTTAAAAAAAAAGTTGCATCGGCCGGGAATCGAACCCGGGCCGCCCGCGTGGCAGGCGAGCATTCTACCACTGAACCACCGATGCTCTTGAGAATTACTTTTCTGAATACTGAATAATATAATAATACTTAGTAATACTTACTAAATTAGGTTAAAATATATATCGTAAACACAGACTTCTTATATAGAAGTCTGTGATCGTAAAGTATAACGATATTACGCCCTGCATTTACAAACTTCTAATTAACACAATTTTTTACATAACTGCACAGGTCCTGCTCTTAGCGGAACGTTAGTAAACAGCATAGGTTTCGAATGGATGCTCTTTGGAATAGCAATTCTTAACTTCATCTACGCTCCCCTTATGTACTTCCTTAGGGCACCGCCGACCAAGGAAGAGAAGAAGGTAGGTACTTATACAAAGTCTTTGTAAATACAGTATTCCTTATCGCAATGAATAACGTTCTAGTCACTGATAATCGGCGAGAAGTCATCGGTGCGTTACGTAACGTACCAGAACGAGGAAGAGGAGCAATGAAGTACTCATTAGAACTAATTAAAATTTTAGCATGTACTTCCGCATTTGTTTGTCGGTTTCTTTACTTTCGTTTCCTTATATTCTGCATATCATTTTATAGCAAGTTAAATAAAATAACAGGCCAGCCCCAGACGATGTTTCCTCATATGAAAATCATATTCTATGATAAAATGTTGTCTGGGGCATGTGTATGTTACTTTACATCTATAAAAATCTTAGCTTGATTTAAAGTAAGTTGCACGCTATTGGTTTTTTAATTTTCTTTAAATATGTTCAATAATAATTTCATTATGTCCGGTAAGCGTTCAAATCTTTACGATTCACATCGTCAGAATTTGCAGATTTACTTTTAACTTGAGACACACGCGATTTTGAAAGCGATGCGTGTTCTAAGAAATTCCACACGCTTTCTGCAGATAATCAAATGTCGAGTGGATAGCCGGCAAAAGCTCGATCATTCATATTATTGAATTACGAGATCCTAAATATATACGACTTGTCCACAGAGTGAGATCAAGGTATTCGAAATTCGCATTGTGATAAAAAATGATATTCAAGAACACAGGTCAACGAACAAATCGTAGCAGCAAACCCATTAGAAATTTTTCCTGAGAAACCTAATAACTTCAGTTGGCCGCAAATTTGATTTGTTAAACGAAGGAATTTGTAGTAAATCAGGTTCTAATGGGTTTGCGTAAAGTACAATTTCTCACGAGAACAATTGGAACGAATGAATGTACAACGAATTTGCATTACTTCCCCGAAGACAGAACAACGATCTCACGTCTCTGGACTCGTTTTGTATTTGTAAAACAAATCGGTCTAGCCAGTCGTAAGAATTTTTCGTATGCAAATTGCATTACGCACAAAGACAAGTACTTGCACAGTGTGCATAGATGCACTGAGTTATCGGAGAAGAACAATACCGATAAATCTTACAGAGAAATTTTACCAATATACAAGACACTATACTCTAATCGTCGTATATCGAGAACTAATCTGACGTGGAAAGAATGAATTAAGTATTATATAACGACTTCCTATGATATCTCGTACAAGAGTTAAACGTATCTATTGAGGCTGTCAGAAGATTTATGCAGCCCTAGGTGGATTATTATGTATTAAATAAGTGTAAAATGCTTATTACGGTATGCAAGCATGCTGTAAAGTTATTATCGTAAGAATAATTGCGCGCCTTCAAGTTGAAACAGACCACTATATGTTACTCATTAGGCAAAGGTGCTTGAAAGTAGGTAGTAATACGTAAAAGAAGAAGTAAGTTTGTAAGTTATGACGAAGGGATTGATGACCGATAAGAGCGTAAAACGACCGTTGCCCAACTCTGACGAATTTCTCTCCTTGTTTGAACCCGCGCGCCGAGTTACGTTCGAAGTTCGAAATTTTGTCGAAATTTAAGGATCACACATACACAGGGGGAACAGCCCGGTTTGGATTCTCTGAATGGCTGAAGGGAAACCGTGCGGAAAATTGCGGCCGGGTGTCATGAAATGTACTCCGCCATCGGGCTTAGCTTTCACGATAATTCGATTTATCCGACGTGTGGAAATGTCACGATAATTCGGGCGCGAAGCTCGCGGGATTATTTGGTTAAAGTTACAAGATCTCCGGAAACGGAGAAATCCGGCACGGAGGATCGATCGATCACGATCGGCCATACACATAGTTTGATCTTAGGTTGCACATTTTCCTTTGGATCGACGTCGCTCGTCCGACCTTCCGTGCTGCAGTCTATAATTTCCTCTTGATTTACACAAGTTTTATCGCCGAGGAGTGCGACTCAGCGTTCGGAAAATTCGCGAGCTTCACGAGAAACTTACTATGTGAATTCGCGGCGGGAAACTCTAGCTGGGAAGTGTCATTTTTCTGCCTTGTTTCGAGCAGTTGTTTTTGTCGCGTCGAGGAACGACGTTCCGGAAACGATCTTGGGACGACCCGCAGACAAACTAGTACATTCGTAGAAGCAATATATAGTCGGTGCACGCGTAAAATATACGGTAAACATATATAAAACACGTATATATATATATGCACATTTATGTGGAAACGTAGGACCTTCCAGGTCACATGAATGTTACAATAAACTATACAATATATTCCTATATAATATACGAGAGTGTTACGCATACGTTCATGTGAAAGTTACTGTGTTTAGCAATTTTAACGATCGTTAACTGTCGTGTATTTATTGTTCCTTCGAGACTTAGAGAGAAATAATTATCAATGGGAATTCCCGCCAAGGCAAGGCGTATACGTGTGTTAAGATCCTAAGCTACTGTACGTACCAACATTATAAACAACGTATATGCGTATACATACGTAAGAGATAATTGCATGCTTCTTAATTAATCGCATTTGAATTCCATTTGTCACACGGACGTTTCGTTTGTCGTCGGGATTTTAAATCGTGTATCTCACCAGTGACGAGAAGATGTTTAGTCAAGGAATTTTGCTGCTAAGGTTATAAGATCTCTAGTAATACGTGTCTTCGAGCTTACTGGAAATTTGTCTCTATGCTAATAAGCCGCGCAATTATTTGCGCCGTAGTTTTAACATGGGGTCCCTGAAAAATGACAAAAAAAGGTTTTCCTGTGTTTCATTTGGTGGTGTGCAAACGGTCCGTTAGGTCGATTCCTACCATCGTCCCCGTGAAGCTTAAAAATGCAGAGAAAGGGCCATTCAATTGGCCGGAGGAAATTGCGAAAACATTGGAATACTGGCGATTGCCAAACGGGTCTCGATATATGCGCGCTGAATTTACTCGGATTCAAAGAGAAACAACGCGGCATACAGCGGAATTCGATTGCCCGGGGAATGAGGATGGAATTTAAGTAATTTGCGGGATGCTGGGCCGAATCGTCCGGCGGAATCGCTATTGCGTTTGCTCTACAGCTTTTCACCGCGGATTCGGTGAATCCACGAGGTTCGCAGATGATTGTTTGCGCACCTACTCCCGGTACGAAACGCGAGTCAATTCGGCACGCGAATTTTCTTTTCTGTCGAACGCTGATGTCGCACTCGGACACTGCAAGAAATAAATAAATAATCGACGAAGGGTGCAAGCCGACGATTTTCAGAGCCGCGCCGGAGTTTAAGTAGAATGATAAGCGTATAAAAAAGGAACGACGCGTAAGGAATTCGTTGGGATTTTGAGCGAGCTGAGGAGAAACGAAGTCGTAGAAGGATGTTATTCTTACCTGTATATCTCTAGACGTATATTCTACGGGGACTTGGATATTTCATTGGGAATATTACATTTCTGTAAATAGCATAGACACGCTTGTAAATGGGCCACGATAAAAAGATGGTACAGCCGCTGAGATACCTTGATGGACGTTGTTCCGATTTTCATTTGACTTTCATGAAAATTAAGGGATTAGATCTTGTTGGGATTCGCTAGAATGTTACGTTCGTGAAATATCTCGTGTAAATATTTATCTCTTCCTTTGAGTCTGACTTAAAAATTTCTTGTCGTCATCATGAGTCCATGATTTTGTGTATATTTATATTGCGGAATAGATTTGGTGGTTTGAGGTTGATGAAAGTGTCTACTCGTTCCAGACTGTTGCATTTTACTCGTCTTAATGTACAATATATCACTGACAATAGTAGCATAGTATATGGTATTTACATCACTGTTGAAATTTCGAATTAAACATACGCCGGTCCAACGTATTCCAGCCCGCAGAACATGAACTTTATACTTAAGTTCATAGCGATGATTTTTACAAATTGTTTAGAAAATTAGGAAGCAATGTATGCTTCGAAGGAATTTTTCGGAGTGTACTTTTCGGTTTAAAATTTTCCTGAATGGAAGTATCGCTGTTTAAGTGGAATCACCAGGGGTGTATGTAACGGTTGACTTGTAAAAAGGAGGATGAATCAAAAGGCGACTAATACGCGATTATCGCCGAGAGCTTTTAGTAATCGAATTGCCGATGCAATCAACGGAGTGATTAACGGGACGTAGGAGAAAAACGAGCTCTAGGGGAGAAAGGTCCATAAACATATCGTTAAAATAGAATTACAACGAAGGATCGTACGAACGTTACCTCGGGAAATTCTTCCCCTCCCCCCCAACCCAAACCCTACCGTTTTTTCGTCCCTCTGTACTACGCGAAACTTGTCCCACATGTTTTTCCGTATCTCACTTGGCGAAATTCGCGAGCCGGTGAGTTACACGTCGACACACGGCTGCTATTGTGAACAGACAATAAGCGATGAAAAATAACGGCGCTAGACTCTTCCCGCAATCGAGACAGAGTATATATCGGGCGATTGTTCCTTTGTCGTGAACGCAGCTTCCGTAAAATATAAGCGAGCCGTAAATCAAGCCGATAGTCCCTTCCGCGCTTTACTCTTAACATTTATATAAAGAATAAATAAATATACTATCCGTGGGAAAATGATCGCTTATACGCTATGTTTGACCATTCGAAAGAGAGTATTTTTACTCGAGTAACAGTCGATAAGAAGTCGAAGTTGCTCGATATTTTGGTCCGACGAAATTACATCGACGACAGAGCATTCGCAGAAATGGGCAGAATAATCGTGAATTGTGGAAATACGGTTTAGCGGTTTTTATAATCCACTCGAAAACTTGCGTCGCGAAGGGACAGGAAGAAGTTTCACCCGCGCCCTTTCTGTATTTATCGATTAATTCGCCCGGACGGGAGATCTATTTCGCGAATAATCCTAAAATCGCAATCTATAAAGTACGTATTTACGTGATATCGTTGTATCGTAGATATTTAACCAGCTGGTGTATGGGTCCGACTTTAATGCCTGTGTATTTGTCGAGCAAAGAAAAAAAGGCGAGACTTAAAGAAACACTGTACTCAATGTGCAGCCCTTACTTTCTAGGCGATATCTGTGTAGCTTCGAGAAACGTCGTTGTAATACGTGTCGCGGATAAAAACGGCTCTGAAAATTGCCGAAAGCCCCTTCGACCGACTATCACCGGACTTGGAGTTGTATTTAAACTTTAAAGGCATGCGAGTAACGTGAATACTAACAGCGATGTAGGCAGTCGCAACATCGACGATGTAACGATGATTGTCAACGATACGATGATTAACGAAATTGCAAATGCTCCGAACACGATGTACCATGTCGAAATAATAATTGTGTGGTATTATATATAGAATTAACCCGTTAATCGTAAAGCAGTTTAAATGTATGGCGTTAACTTCGATGTGTGCATATCGCATCTGTATCTGTGTATGGGAAAAGTGTCTGACATTAACGAAATAAATGTAAATGATCGACAAAACGTGCACCCTGGTGAAATTACTTTACCACAATTCTTTTCCTTTATGGTGGCCAGGTATAAGAATTTTTCGAAAATTTTATTATACTCTTATGAAATATATTTGATTTGCCAGAGGCTTTTATAAGTGAATTCTTTCGTCTTTCGAGTAACTTCCTCTCATGTGTTCTGTTAAGTCTTCTGGTAAATCGCTCATCTGCAAGTCGCCTTTAGAAATTTGTTTAACGTAATTTAGCATGTCCATCGTGAGATTCATTGTCTGTCGTAATTGTTCTGAAATAATAGCTAAACTTATGTTAAAGTCTTTGGAAGTTTATTGTAGAAATATGACAAACAAACCAATTCCTGGGTATTCGTTGTTGACTGTTTTAGAATCAATCAAAGATGTAGATTGATCTGGAATTGTATTCCCTGCTTCTTTCATCCTCAGGAAAGTATTTTCATCTGCCAATTAACAATTGGAACATTCATATAGAAAGTTGCAAATTTTTATAAATCATCTTTATACCGACCATAAAACGATTCTTTGGGCGCAAATATTTTACTCCGCTCTGTTAAAAAGTTAATGTCTTTAACGCGCTGGTTTGTTCTTTCGAGAAGACTTCTGTTTAGTTCTATACGTCTCATTAAAGCTGCTAATTGCATCTGTTAAAACACACAAATTTACGCTGATTTGTATCATAATTTTTATCGACGTTTTTAAATTTCCATAATTGATTTGTAATGAGAGATCGTTACATCGATTTCCGTGGGTTTTTTTGCCTCGACAGGCACATGATCGTCGACGTTAATGCCATCGAGAATATCCCCGAGAAACGAGAAGGGTTGGACAGGATTTTCCTTTACCCTCTGCAAAACGTTTCTCAAGTCCTGCGGAGTTATATTATCCAAATTGTACAATAATTCAGTCGTCTTCGAATCATTTCCCGATTCTTTATCTTTTCTACGATCATCTATTTCCGGTAATTTCTTTCTATTTTTCTCAGATACGTTTCTTTGCGGGATATTTATCTTTTTCTCATGAGATGCAGAGGAAGTATCTGTACGATTTAGGTCCTTCTTGAAAAACTGTTCGGATGACGAAAGGCGGGGAAATGAACTCTTCGCCCGCGGACTTTTACGCAATGATTCTCGTAATTTTATTCCTTCCTTGTTTCCTGAACTGTAAACAATAACACGTTATTTTCAATTGTAAATAATGTTCAATAGAATCGCGGACTTGGTTTTACCTGCGATTTGCCGAAACTTTTAAGAATCTGACGCTTGCAGATGATTTGCTTTTCATCCTATCAGGAAAATTAATACACAATTACCTTGCTTTGAAACATTTAACATTACCGCTGTATACGCTTACCCGTCATTCATATTTTTTTATGACTTTTGAAGACTCAAAGCTGTTAAGAACTGATATTTACATTCATGATGGAAAATATCGAGTAAACAGGCATACGGAGTTAGGAATAAATCGTTTCCATGGTGAAGAGGATTTATTAGGTCGAAATTTGGTGGGAAATTCTAATCAATTTAAGTTTTACAAAAGATATGTACTTGTAATTAAAAACAATAAACTTGTCTTATCAACAAAATTATTTATATTTATGATGTACCTGTAAATACATCTAAAATAATAAAGCGAATAAATTAATTACAACTGTTTATTGTATTATTGCTTTTCAGATATTATCCCGCTAACGAACATTTCGCAATAAAGCACAACACATTCAAACGTTGTAATAAATGTATAGCATAGAATATGAGACCGAACGATTACAGATAATCGCATAAATGAACATAGACCATCTATTTATGAATGTAAATTAATCTACAGTCATTATTAGATAATTCCTTTAAGTTTTTATTTCAATACGCACCTATGTATAAAATATTCTATAATCATGTTAAAACGTTCATCGAATATTTTAATCCCGGTATAAAAAACCTTTCAATTTTGTTTTCGCTAGAACACATCCGATATCTACGTTTCCCTGTTAAAAACACATTTTTGTGCTACTACTAGATCGCCTCAGTTTTCGTTGAATGAATACATAACAGTTTTTGTTGTATTCAAAGTTTGAAGGCATTTTAGAATTTTTTGTCACTGATACTCAAGAACTCGAAAGGAACGCGAAATATTAAACATCGATTTCTTCTGATAATCACATATTTATTTATTTTACAGATATCGTCTGAACAAGGAAGTGTTAATGAAATGGTTGATTTCGTATTAAATATTGCAGCCTGTGTGGACCTGTACAAGAAATAAAAAAAGCACATGTAATTCTTGAGAATCAGTCTTTTCAGAAAATGTCGGGAGCCGTGATTTTCTGTTGGCAAAATGGTTAAGAGCCCTATAGGCAATCGAGCCCATTACACCTACAGGTTTTGCGATATTAATCTTAGGATGCTAACTGAAAAAATATTTGTTAGTGCGGGAAATGACGAATACGAACTAAAAATAAGTATAACTTAAATATTGTATTATAATCTGATAATATAACATTATTTGAGAGCTTCAATTTCATCCGCAATTAATGTTGGTTTCCCCATTTCTAGTCATTCTACCGTTATTTATGTCAATTTCGATTGACAGTTCGTGATTGAACATTGCTAAAAACATGGGTTGAGCCTATATTACAGCCTGCTGCTCTTGCGTTTATGGGAACGAAAAATGAACGATTTCTACTCGGAAATAAAAATCTCGTTATTAGGGTAACGATTATCGATCCACGTAACATGAATGTACTCGTATGCAGAGCTTTGAGTATACCAAAAACAGCACAAAAAAGAATTGCAAAACTATGTACGCTTCGACGGTACGTTCTTTCCGCGTATGTATTTGTATCACAGTAGTCTAGAAATATATGAGTCTAGCATCCTCCGGATTTTGTTCCACCGGGCAGTACGGGCATTTGAGTCTGGAAACAAATTGATTTCTATTAAAAAAGTGTTTTCAGTGTCGGTTAACCACCTCCCCATTATATTCGAACGACATACTTGTTAGCATTGGTGAGCTTGTTCAGCGCATCTCTTGATATAACGTGACCGCAAACCAGCTTCATCGGTGGATTGTTTTCCGTGCTCTGTTGACGAAGAATGGGGCACGCAAATACCGAATGATAACGACTTTGTTTGCCCAAATCGATTTCAATCTGTGTAAAGCATATTCGATAACGGTTAGGAGAAAATTTACATGAGTATTGATCTACAATTTTTGGAGATCTACATACGGGTAGTTCGTCCTTTCCACTCCAGATACCAGTGACCTGCCTCTGTTGCATCACTTGCTTAATATTAAGCAGTGCGGGTAGAGCTGTACATCCTGCGTTAATACTGCATAAACCCAACTCAATTAGTATTTCGGTCAATGTAAACTCATGAAAGTCACTAATTAGATTGATATCAACTTACCAAACTGATAAAGGACTATCAACACTTAGGCCTAACAATGTGCATGCTTCTTTGGTGAAAACGTCGTGAATATCAAGCCATAAAGTTGGATCGAGTAAATGGCTGTATGGAGATGACTGAATCCCGTTTGGCAGATACAGTAAAGTTCCCATTAGCGATTGGACTTCCTTTTCATGACGAGCAACAAATTGTGTAAGATTCTGTCTCGCATATTTTATTGCCTCCGCTTGTTTACTGGGACCTTGTTGTACCAATCTTATGAAGTGTAATCTGTGTAGTTTGAACTCGAGGGACGAATTCTACAAATAAATAACTTATTAATTTCTATCAATAAACATGAAACTAATGTATTTGTAACTTATATTGATATGTAGGCAAAGGATTGAATAAAAACACACTTGTGCTAATAGAGCCTCTCTATGCTTTTTTGCCCATTCTAGTGCAGGTTCCAGATTTCTCTGTTTTAGGCAATCTAATATGTAATTTAGTTCTGTGAATGGTTCCTTTCTTCCTTCATCAGTCTTTATCCCAGCTTCCTAAAATAGCTTGAACTGTATTTTGTTCTGTTAATATTTTGTGGTAATAAATTTTCTTTATATTTACTGCTGCTAGTTCATCTGCAATATCCAACATTCCTTGCCGGTAGAAATGTTGGCAAATAACTTGATTGAGGAGGTGGGACTTTTCAGGTCCAGAGAATACATCTTCTCTGCTGGTGCTTGCAAAGTCTGCTATGAAGTTCCTGTCTATTGCTTTGCCCACTTTTGAAACTGTACTATGCAGGTCACGGTGATCAGTCGTTAGTCGCTGAACAGTGTCACGGACTTTAGTCATTGCCTGGTTTAACACCTGAACTTGCCCAGGTGTTAACTCATGATTAGGTGGTGCTGAAAAAAATGGTTTATTGTGTACTACCTTTAATCTAAACATGTCTATAGTTATTTATAGATACAAAAATATATGCAATACATATAGATAATATAGGTGACACAATATTAAATGTCAATTAAATGCAATGTATAATATTATTTAACAACAATATCATTTTCGTAATAAAACACAGGTCACTTGTGTTGCTATATCAAATCTTTGTTTATATACAAAGTCGTGGAATGTAAATATTTATTTTTCCTAATTAGACATTCCTTATACTTGGAATTATAGAAAATGCTTGCATTATTTTGTACATTTAAATAATTTCTGAGCTAGAACAATCGTGAGAGTTTATTGATCTCAAACATTGTATAAATATGATCAAGCAAAAAAATTGTTATGAGGTTACCTTGAAGGGGTTATGATTTTTAAAAGAAATATATAGATTTAAACGCACATATGTATTGAGGTACTTCATTTAACACTGAACAATATTAGAATCATATTAGATGGGGATAAATATAGTGAAAGATCTGAGGGAAAGCGCGATGCTTTGTTAGCGTCGATGGTGTTTCTACGCAGAGTTTCTAGCCGATACTTACCTTCCTCCAACTCTTTCTTTAGAGACTCAATGTGGTTTATCAAATCCCGCAGCACTGTTTCTGCATGTTCATTTATTGCACCGAATTTTAACAAAACTTTATCGACTTCACGTTCGACAGCATTACAAGCGTTACATGCATCCATTATTGTTGTTCTCAGTAGGAATCACGTCACCGCTACTGTCACTTTTGCTCTGCAAATGCTCTCTTCGCTAGTGATTCGAAAGTGGCGCCACGCAGCGTCAAAACAGCACTGCATCATAGCATCCTTTTACAATTTTCAGTGATTTAATACTCTACATGAAAGGTACAAGTAAAATAATATATTACTTCTTGTGGGACCTCTGTATTATTTTCTTGGTTCCTGGTTTACACATATTTCGATTATTTTTCTACTGCTGATCAACAAAAGATTTATCGTGGTTTCATGAATAGTCATGCACATGTTCGATGCTGAAGATTAAATTTACTGTAAATCTAGTTCGTAAAATACAATTACTAAAACCACATATCTTGTGTAACATACATGCATATCAGACATAAACATAACAGTTGTACAATTATTTTACAGGAATTCTGATCATGAATGCTTTGTACAAAAATTGCATTCTGAATCACATTGATTAAATTATCTTTTCATAATGCATTAAGAACACTTAACACTATCATAAGGTTAACATTAAGTGTTCGTTCCTATTTAATACCATACAGTTTTGTATTTGTATATGTACATTAATGACTTTTTGTGGAATGATTAGTTAACCCTCCATGAGCCCCGTGCCCTGTAAACATAGAAAAATGAAACATTCATCATTCATTAAATACTGTTACAAATGCATTGATGTGTTTTTTAAATAGAATAATCATATTCTTACCCATTCACGTGCCATTACAGCAATAGTAGTATTCCTTAATTTAGGTCCAATCAGAGGATTCATTTGCGCCATGTAACAACAGAGCCAACTGTAATGTACAATTTAGATTATCTATAATAACCAAATCATTCATATTTAAGATTTTCTAGCATTACAATACTTACAATAACCAACATGTAAATGCAGTTAATATTAGTATAACCTGTAGAATCCTGAAAGCAACGACAATTTACGTGAAATTTTTAATACGAACTAACATTTTTAAGGCAAAATATTTGCAGAGATTTATATGAACTACGTGTAATAATTAATAAAGCAATAAATGACTTTGTAACGAAGAACAACAATCGATTGTTTTAACGTCAGGTGTATGGGATGGGCAAGTAGAAAGATCCTTACCCACGGTTCGGCCCTTTCGGAACGAAAATCGGTAAGGCTATTCCAACGATGCCCCAAAGGATCGTAAAAATCAACACTGGCAGTGCGGAAGCCCCCATTATACTGTCTATTTAAATTACTCCAAAAATTTGTGTCAACCAGCGAGAACGTATTATTGGATTTCTTCAGCACGTAAATGTGGGCAAGTGTCACATGAGTAATTCTCGATTTTCGTAAGTTTCGATATATATCGACCTTGATATTGTACACACCTATTTCACCCGGGAATTTTAAACGTTTACTTTTTGGTTGGAAAATAATAAGCCGGGAATATAATGAAAATAGTTTGGACATTTTATTGGTTCCAAAGTACAAAGTGTCAGTCTATAAATTCTGTGCAAAGCATAATGGAAACATTGAAACAGAACTGTAACATATTACCTGCTTTAACTTACAAGTTTGCAATAGATTATTAATAATTAACAGTAAAATGTGATTTAGCAATCCTTGTTTGTAAGAAATTGTTGCAAAAATAAAATAAACATGCAGGCATAATTATGCATGTTAGAAAATAATTGAAACACTTTTGCTACCGCTCGTTCACTTAAAATTCGAAAACAGACTTTTCGGTAGATTTGCGAAGTTACTACCGATACTAAATGGTATTAGCATGAATTTTGTTTTCGATATCTCAATGTATTAAAATAATATATATTATTTTGTCACTTTGAAATATGCTTCTGGAGCGTATCGATTTTCCTATTTAATCGATGAAGATCTTCCAATCTTTCCGGAGTTTCAATAGCGGAAGGTGCATCACCCCCACCGTCCGTAGAATATTCATTTAACTTATTTGGACTGATAGATTTATTTAAGTTACTCAAGCAAAGTCCTAGCGATACTGCCATATTTTTCGGAGTTTCGTTAAATGTGCTTGACATTTTTTTTATACAGAGCCCATCAGTTGATACGTCATTTCGATTTTCGGTTTTGTGAGAATTTCCCATCACAGATGTTAGTGTATCAGACAAAGACGTAATTTTTTCTAAAATCGCTGCAAAATTTTTTTTACAGGTGACAGTAATATGACGGAAAAAGTAGAATCATTATTGGGAAATGATACAATTTGCTATATTACCTGTTAAATCTATACTTTCATTAGATAGATCTATATCACTTTGTGATGAAAAACTGTCTCTACTGAACAGGTGTTGCCTGACAGTTGATAAGTTTCTCATTTTTAACTCATTTTCTGTTGAACATTCGTATTGGTCTTGATTTCTTCTGGGTGTTTTGTACATAATCGATCTTTCAATGCGCATCATACGTCCCTTTCTTATGTAGGGTATTAAACAAGATAAGTCTGATTGTGTCCTAGGTATACTATTAGCCGGTTGTATAGACAACGGTGGTTTATAGTTTTTCACTGCAAATTTGTTAGTCATTTTTTTGCGCATCTATAAATTGTTATTTGTAGATAACTGTTAAAAACCTACCTGTATAAGGTGTTCGTATGTAAGTAAAAGTCTTTTCGTCTTGCGGTAAACCGTGAACCGAAGAAGGAAAACTCAGCGGAGAATCTTATCAAAAAGTATGAAATACAAAATTAGAAATCAATTATATACTTATATTATCTTGTAATGTTAAACAACAGAAAGATAGTGCATATAATTTGTATTACCATGAAAACTATCTCCTTGTCCTACGCTGCTTCTTGAGTAACTTGTGCTTATTAGGACGGAATTATTCATGACTATAACCATTGCTGGTTGTAATCTTTTCACCACATTCAAAATTAATTCGCATCGTTTTATTACTCTCAGTTGTTGAGGCTCTGTTGCATTTTCGACAAGTAAATTCTTAGACGCAGCATCAGCTTCGTATATAGCTAAAATAAATAATATTTTTTTTAATCGTGTTCATTTCTTTCTTCTGTATAAAGACTCACCAGCTTTCAATTCGCGGATCATCATTATCGTTTGTCGATCAATATTTTCATGACCAATGTCACTTGCAGTCGCAGTAAGTTGGCTGGCCAGAGACAAAGCTCTATGGACCACACCTTGCACATGATTTTGAGTCACTGCTTCTCTGTTATCTAGACAATCTGACATAATTTTGATGCGGTCTTGTAAATCATCCAAGATTACCTGCAAATTAATACACATTTAATTTCAGACAATTCAAAATGTATGTTCGTTTAATTACCTGGCAATAAGCCGCCGAATCGATAATACGATCGACTGTATCATGCAGTGTATTAATTTCTGACTGCCATTGTGCAGTTAATAATTTTACACAGGCACGCATTTCTTTATTGTCAGGATGTAAGTAAAAGGCAGTTATAGCAGACACCAATTCAGTTTCTAGAGACTCTAGGCTGGCTATAGCGTTTCGAATTTTACTAACACCTAAAGAAATGAGTACATTAAAAACTTTTCTTAATACAGTAATACCAGGTGACATAATGAACATACGATTTATATCCCTGCAGCAGGCAATAGCGAACATTCCAATTTGCATAGTTTTATCTGTAACCTGATCAAAATCTTCTATAGCATGAATAAGATCATTTTCCGATCTTTGTTTGGCATTGAGTGAGTTTCCACAGCTCATAACTAACTTCCTCAAAGCAGTGAAAGGGTCACTAAAAACCTCCATGACTAAAGTCAATATGGAAACATTCACTTTTCTCTCAAGGCGATACAGAGCATCAGTCAAAGTGTTCATGAATAAATTATTTAATGATGGGTCTGGTGCTTCTGAGAATAATTGGAGTTTGAGATTTTCATATTCTGACATTATTGATTGGCAAGTTCCACTTATTGCCTTAAAGTTATAAGGCTGACACACTTGAGCAATTGACATTGCATGAGAAAATACATCTTCTATACCCTTCCAGAGATCTGTGCAATCATTCATTTGTTCCTCCTGCGTTTTACCTGACATTCCCAGCAAAATATCTAATGTTAAATCCATCCTGTGACAATCATAAAAAGTACATATTAGTCAAATAGCAAAATTCAAAAATAGTAAAAATAAATCAAATTAAAAATATAATTGCCTGTATACAAAATGATTCTCTGCTTCAAATGTTTCATCTTTGATTGATGGATTAGGTGCATCCAATGTTTCAATGAATAATTTCAAACATAGACACATTCTGTCACAAATATATTTCTTACAACTCTATGAAGAAAGTAAAAAATTTCAGTCAAATACTAATAAATAATAAGCAGTAGTTAATCAGTAATTCATCTCACATAGATTGGTGCATTTAACTGATGTTGGTCTTGAATTAACTGGACAAGCATACTAAAGGTGGTATAAAGCTGGCAAGAATATAAAGCTACACTTCTCGATAATAACTCTGAAATTAGACTTTTTCTGTACCTTTGCAAAGGCACAAAAACTTCTAAAATAGAGGTACCTAATTCCTGTAAATTATATATTGTAATGTACATGAAATGCATATTATAAGAGGAACACACAATATGTATATTTTTTGAAATTACTTTAATATTCTGGAAATCTTCTATTTCACTAACTGCACCCATTTCTTTCACATAATCATAGCAGTCTTGAAGTCTTTGTTTTAAAGGTAAACATTCCAGATCCTCTAATGCTTTTAGAGCTGATATGAATTTATCCAACAAATTGTCCACTATATCTTCCATAAAATTTTCTTCAAGATTTCCCATCTATGAAACATAAAATGGTAAGAATATCATTGTAAAATATTTCAATAATAGCAATATGTCCATACCAGTTTATTCATATCGCCCAATGAGCAAAATTCTTCAACTGTATTGGTAATCTTAGTCTTCATTTCTTGGTAATCACAACCTTCATCCTTTGACAAATTGTCCAATTTCTCAGTAATATTTTGCATTTGTTCAAGTAAATTTGATTTTATGACTGAGGTGTCTGATGATTTCGTCGATTTATTTACTAACAGCTGCTTTAATTTATTTACCTTAAAGGATAGAAAGTAGCAATAATAATATTCATATAAAGTACTATTTGGAGGTTTTTATCAGTTATTAGTGCACAATTTTACTTGGTTGTTGATGGGGTCCAGAATGTCCCTCATTCCTTTAGTTTTTACAATCATTTTCGCTTCATTCATGGTTTGTAACTTTACCGTAATATCACGCACTCGTTTCAGAGCTTTAAACTGGCCGTTTATAAACAAAACGAATTGGTAACCAATCACATGTGGAGATTATGGAGAACAGCTGTGCAACGACGCGCATTGTTGCCAAATCTACGAAAATAAACATGAACTTAAAAACTTCTACCACTTAATAGCTATCAATATTAGACAAATTATTCAATCTTACAATGTTTCAATCAATCAGCATAGCTTTTTTGACGTTTCTTCCGTCATAGGCACGTAAGAAAGTCCATAATAACAAACTTGGTGTCTGTATTTTACAATTGTAGTGTTATCAGTCTTGCTGATCAAAACAAACAAAACCAAAATGGAGACCGTGCCAAAGGTTCAACAAAAGAGTTAGATGGCGTTTGGCAATCGCGTTCCTCACGCCAGAATTGACACGAGGTCTTCTATAGTGAGGGTGTTAAATATGTATACAAAATTATTTAGTGAAACTCTGTAAGAGTCAAAATTTCAAAGCCGGTTAAGGTGGGAATTTTGACAGAAAAATATATCGGTTCGTTTACAACAATTCGTAGAAGTGAGTTATCGATCCTCTGTGACATTGAATTACTGTATTAATTAACCTATTAAACGTGTATCAAAATATTATCACCTGTAATGCTTTGTCAACATTTTGTTCCTTGTCTAAACTTTTCTATAAAAATTTGTGTATTGAGTATGGACATTTTATACTCAATCAATTATTGTGCTGTAATGAAATTATGATGAGTTATGTAATTTTTTGGTTTCTGGAGAGAACGTGCCGACCCGTTTATTTCGTCCTTCACCGGTAAAAGTTCTTTATCCTTGATAAACCAACAATCTTTCAGATAGTCGATCTTATCAGTGAAAGACATTACATTTTGTTGTGTATTGTACAGTCTTCAATATTGAAAATAATAATTTTTCTGTATAACACGTTAAAATCTTAAGGCTCTGTTATTTATTCAGTAATTATAAACATATCGTGTACGTGAAACTCGTAAACACATCGTTTAATAGATTTCGCTAGTCATAATAATGACAGTTGATAACCCGTTTGCATTTTAAAGAAAAAAAAATGTACGTGAGTCGAACCATTCAGCACATGGCGACCGAGTATTTATCTTAATTCATTTATGTACGTTTTCGACCCATGTTCTATTACAATATTTACTACAATATTTACACATTTATTTTCGATATTAAACAGTCAAGAAATACGTAAACAAATCATCAGTTTAATGTACTTTTAAAATAAAACAGTTAACAGTTGTATCCACATAAGACATTTCTGTAATTACAATGGTAAAATATTTTTTATATTATCATTTTCAGAAAAATATCTGACTAACTGGAACTCTAAAATTCTTTTAAAATACTGTAAATATTTAGCGTAATAATCTAATTTTGAGGAAATTTATCACAACTCGAAGAAATGGTGAAGTATTATGAAAATTGTACAATTTTTCAATTCAATTGGACTCAAGTGGTACAAGGATTTTGGAAGAGATATCCAAATCCAAACAGGTTTGTAAATTAAAAGTATAAACTAATGAAATCCATGCTAATTTTAATAAATAATAAATTCTAATTTAATACTATTATTTACATGATGATGTACTGTTAAAATTAATTATTGTTATTCAACCTTACAGTTCACATGTCCTTTCGGAAGATACAATTAATAGAGAAGTGAGGAATGGAATGTTATATTCGAAAAGGCTTCTGACCAAAACAAGTGGAGTCCCAAAATGGGGGAAAAAGCTAGTCAATAAAAATATTGTTCAAATTGTTGAGGAAAGTATTGTAGACCCAAAGGAAAAAGTTCTGACCACATATACAAGGAATTTAGGATACACAAAAGTTATGGTAAATAACACAAGATGTTTAATAATTTTAACAATTCAATATAATTCTGTATCTTTCATTCATTTTTTTTCTCTGGCAGACTATTGTTGAGAAAGTTGTTTATCGAGTATCTGAGGAAAATCCTGATTGGACAATTGCACAGAGATCTGCATGGATCGACAGTCAAGTTTTTGGACTAAGCAGAGCTATTCAGGCTTTTGGTTTGGGCACATTTAAGAAGAACTGCACAAAAATGGCAAATGGATTCAACTATGTTCTAGCACATATGTTTCCAGAAACAGCACAATCCATGAGTCCTTCATTGTCTCAGATGGGATTTGTACAAGTGTGTAATGCTCAGTGTCATATTACCAATTAGCAGTTACTTCGTTGTCATTAATTATAAAGTACAAAATATACGGGATTATTGTTTTATTACAGATCGAAGAATCGGCTGCAGGCAAATCAACGCTGGCGGAAGATTTGCAGCACTCTCTGCATGACAAAGCTGAGAAAATGAAGGATGCCGCGAAGAAAGCTACGGATATAGCAAAACAAAAAGCTGGCCCAATTTACGCTGGATATCAATCGACCCAGACATAATTTCTTTATCAAATTTTCAATCATCATGTAAATACAAATTCCATCATCATAATCGCGACTTTATCAGAACGTGTTTACGAATGAGTTATTAGGTATGCACGGCATTATGTATCTAACTAAGTTTCCATTCCTTTATAACTGCCAACGGTTAGATAATGTGTCTATAATATCTGTCTATAATGATACATCCTAACAGCGGATGATATTTTTTGTGCAATCGATAATGCTGCCACGATTAACCAATTACGTCTTATCGAAATTTTATCTATTGGCCCTAGATCGTACAATATTTATTAAATTACGTGCCGAGTGTAGTAGACAGAAGATTAATGCATTTCGTTTTACGAAAAACTTTTAATTAAAAGTGTACATTAATCTACATATGAAGAATATTTCCTCATCACGCAGTTTGACATAAAGAAATTAAATGTTCCCTACTCAGCACTACGATCTTCCCCAGTTGTTTAAATGTAAATTAAATTGTTGATCACACATGTGCAACTGTTCACTTGTGTACAAATTTAGAAGTTGTTAAATAGCATGGAATGCGGCATAAGAGTATTGTAAATATGTGAATTGTAAGAGTATATGATTTTTTTGTACAATTAGAACTGCATATCGACATGTAAAGACATTACCACGCGTTTACGAAATATTTTTTCTGCTGTCTCTGTGTACATAACGAGCTGATCCTTTGCGTATTTTTTAACGTCGAAGAGAAATGTACAATTTATAATCTGCGATTATAAAAAAAAGGTGAAGACAAGTTCGCGCTGGTGTATAAAAGTGATTTTTAATTTCGTAGTCACTCCTCAATGACCATAGGTTCTAGGCTCGAAGTTCGTAATACATACCAGTAAAATGTTGTTCGTGTATATATCGACGAAAATAGGAAGGACTCTAGAATAAAAACTTTAATTGTACACATTCTTTTTATGACTGTACCTTTGCCCAGCAACGTTTACATTATTACAGATTCAACATTATGCTTATCGTTTTTCCACGCGGCGAACAGTTTCCTCGTTCGTTTTGTTTTCCTTTTCGGCACCAAAGACCGGACACTTGGTCACGAATTTCAGGAGGTCCGCGTCTGGAAGGAAATTAGCGGTGTATTTTCATACTCGACGAGAACCGTGAAATGATTTTTAAGAGAAACATTTGTCGGATGAGAATTTACCGATTTGTTGGTCGCAAATTGCGTTTCTCAGATGACAGGCACTGCTGAAGGCCCGTTCCTTTATGCAAATCGGATCGTACTCGTTGGGATCGCAGTTTTGTTTGCAGTTATTACTCGAGTTATCCATGCCTGGAAGCCAGTTACAAATTAATTCCCTGCATGACTGAAATGTGTCTCTGGGATTTGACTCGTACGTGAAGCAATTCGCGGGCTCAGAACCACCGTTTGGTTTTCCTCCTGGCCTTGCCTCAGCAAGGAGAGGTCAAACTGGTTCATCCAGTGTTCGAGGGGCCCGTCGTCCTCGGGTTCGTCGGATTCCTCGCTGTAGAGGGTCCTGCAGGGCTCCATGAGGAAAATCGCCGATAAAGCTGAAACGGGAAAATTCGTGACGACCGTCACTCTCGGCAATGACCATCGCATTTCTATGTTTACTCACGTAAACGCGCGGTGCATACGAGGCTCTTCACCACGCAGGAATTCGCGTAACGAATTCCTAGGATGCAAACAGGAGCCTGGGCATTCTCCGACGGGCATTGACGGTCGCAGAGAATCGCTTTTAATCGCCGATACCGTGCGCCTTAAGACAGTTGACAATTTGCCAAAGGAAACATAAATATTTATCAATAATAGGGTAAATCTCACGAACAGTGGCCTTCAATTATAAATTTCTTGGCCATTTCGTAACCGCGCTAATTAAGTTCCCGACAAAATTCAATTATCAATTTATTCATTGAAAGGAATATTAAATTCTGACATTAATTTTGATTCGTTTGTCAGTGCCTTGTCTCGAATATCATTGTTAACAAATTCTTTACAATCAGTCTTAACGTTTTGTTCTTCTCAGAAATCTTTGATAGAATCGGAATTCTTACGGTACGACGTGCACTTTGATTTCGCGGGAACTTTTCTCTTCGGACCAGTCTGCTTGGCGGATGGCCGAGAAATTTTCTCATCTGCGGACGGTTCGTCGAAGAAACCGCGGAAGATAACGCCATTTTTGTCGATCGCTTCGACGGAAGCTCCTGTTTCGTCCTCCAATTTGTCGTAGCCAGGACATGCCTCAATGTCTCCATAAACTTCGGTAGCTGAGGAAAGATATTCATCGCGAGAAATCGTCCATCATTTATGATCCTTTGGTACTTATTTCCGAGGCGATTAATACGTACGAATATTTTTCTTGCAGATTCCTTGCTTGAGAACGCAGAGATTCGCATAGGATTTTCCTCTCGAGCAAATCGGCTTGTATACATTTGCCGGGCAATTTTTTGGACATTCGATTATCTGTTTACCGACACATGTTCCTGCGCGAGGACAAAAAATGAATTTTCTTGGTAGTTTCAAGCACCGATAATTCGGTGATGAATAATTACGACACTTCCCTGATAAAATTGTTCACTTAAAATAATTAGATAATAATTTCTTGATTATTGAAAGATTTAACAAAAGCGATTGCTCGATACATTTGTGACGATCACCTAAAATAATTGTTCATCTGACGAACGGAATTCCGTCAAAAAATTGTTATATTCTAAATTACGTTTTAGGTGAAATAATTAGAAAGGAATATACTGGATGTAATAATAATAATTCGTTTTGCAGGGCCAGTGTCTCACCGACGAGAAGGATAAAGACGACGTTAAGGTTGAATTTCCTTTTCATCCTCTCGTTTCCTGTTCCTTGCTCCGTGGTGGATTTATTATTCACGGTACTCGGGGTCTCACCTTCGACGTGTGCCGATCTTTATGCACGGCAGAGTCGATCTGGATCGATATTCCCGTCCCTATCTGCACAGGAACACGGCGTGTCGAATGGGAAACCGGGGGGTCGTCGTTCATTTTCTGAGGTCCGCTTCTGAATCGACCCGGTTGTTGTTCCAATCAAAATCGCATGACGACCAGTCGTCAAGATTTCACGCTTCGATCGCGCCGATAATCTCGCGAAAACTTCCTTACCCGTCACCGACTACTTCATTTCTCGAAGGAGAAAGAAACGTTTAAACCCAATCGCCCGCTTATTCAATCACAACTACCTCCACGTGTTTAAACTATTAAGCGAAATAACATTTTACACGTTTCACTTGAATTCTCGAAGGAGAAAGAAATAATAGAGTTTTGGAATCACAACCACGTCGATATACTTGTACAATTTATCACGATGAACTATTTATTATACAAGGTCGAGCGAACAACGGTCTTCGCAATAAGTCAAATAATACTTCATGTATAATTTAATAAAATAGTATTTATTCCTGACGTTCCCAGGGGAATCGTTTCTAGGTAAATTTCTTGACTAATGATTTTCGGAAGCAGGGGACCGTGAAATGCGTGTGAAATGCATGTGTGTTTGCTCGGATCATTAAATATTGGGATTATCGTAGGTATTTCGTGAGCGTAGCAAGTAACGACCCTGATTTACTTGGTATCCTTGACGTCAGACCGACCAGTCGAATGGACTTCCCGCTAATGAGATGACCACTACTCCGAAATGACTACACCATTTTCTCTCACACGTTTGTCACATACGCGGAAGCCAAGACAAAAATCCGGAAGACACGGTAAAAACCTTACCTCGGTCCTGCCGGAAACGTAACGAAAACCGAAAATTGAAGGAAAAGGAAATTATGCGACAAGAGTGAGCTCATCCGTTTAGAAAATTGTCCTTATACCTCGAATTATTTTATTTTCATTTATTATTTCACGAAACGTATCATATTGACAATGACAGGTAAGTGTATTGGGTTCCACAAGAGTGAAATGATCCTTTGTTGCAGGAAGAGTTTAGCATCAAGGAAGGACTTGAAGGCTGTGTTATGACATTGTTATTAAATTCTTATTAAAGCGTGGCATATTTATTTATAATACATATCGCTATCCGGTAGGTGTGGTTTCCGCAAGAAACTGATACACCGTGCACAGCAGGGAATCACAATACGATTAAATTGTGACACACGTATCAGCCGCGGGGCTTTCAGTTCTCGTAAATGCATAAAGTATTCATTATTTCTCTATCCGCTGCTGACGGAAAGTATTCCGCCGACGACACAAGAACCGCCGTTGTTTTACCCGGAAATTAACGTTTTCCCGCGAAGACTCGTCAGTCGTTGCGTGTCGCAGGCGGTTTGAATTTCCGCGAAATTAACGCGAAATCGAGAGGGGTTTGCATCGACCGTAGAATAAAATGTCCACGTCTAAAAGAAAAAGAATAAAATCATGGATAAAACTTTGCCACGAGTTACATGAGTTTTTGTTAAATTGATGAAAATGAAGACAATGATCAAGTTATTGATCGAACTTTGTCACGAATTTCGTGAATCTTTCTGTTTGTAAAATTCAAAGTAAGGATGAAATTATTGTTAAAATTTTACCATGAATTTCGCGAGGTTTTCTTGAGTTTCGAAGATTACGGATAGAGATGAGATTAAAGATAGAATTCTGTCACGAGTTTCATGAATTCGGTTTAATTTTTATCACTTACCGACTCCGCACACTTTTGAGCATCGCAGCATTCCGGCGTTATCATAGGTGATCCTGTCTGTCCCGCAAACGGGATTATATTCCTGCGAGAAGGGACACTGTGGGCAAATTTTTGGCGTACCGGTTGTCGTGGAAACTGTCGTGGATTCCGTACTTCCGGTTCGCGTAGTTTCCCTCGTCCGAAAAGTGGAAACTGGCGGGGTAGTTGTATCCGACTTCCGTTGCGGTGGAAAATCTTCGACTTCGTCCCAGATCCAAGGATGATCTTGTAAATCCAAGGACGAACTGGCCGTGGCTAAAAATTAATCCAGCCCGATCGTCAATAATCATAATACACTTTTCGACAATGTTAAAATTAACGATTGCTTTAGAAACGAACCCAAGAGTAAGAGACTAACGAGGAATTTCATCGTGCGACTGGTAAAATGTTATTCCGACGTTTAAATGGATACGGTTGGTAGAAAACTGGTCAGGAATCAAGATGGGATGGCTTTTATAAAGAGGATGACCAGTTCCACAAGATGCTGATGGTTTTGCAAGACGATGCAGGTCTTCCGCGAATCTCGAAGGCTATTTCTTCTCATTTTCTCCGTTCGAGTTTCGTTTTTTCCTTAAACCACTCACACCGAGGGTCTCTCGAGGAAAGCTGATTAAACTTTTCTTTTTAAAGCTGGCGCTATCAATTTTACGCTATTGGATTTTGTTTCAACGAATTTTACTAACAGGGTGCTGTTTTTCTAGTTTCTATTTTTTGAACCGAAAAGTTCAATCACGCGGCCGTGGAACATGTGGAAATATTTGCGTAGTTCATGCTCCGCAGACTTTTCTTTCGCTTCAGAGAATCATGGAATAGGTTAATACGATTTGACACTTCGATAACTTTAGCATTGATCAAAACTATTATTTACACCACACACAAAGTTCTAAATAAATCAGACCCACGAAACTATCGAGCCATTAGTTTTCCTATTTCTTAATAGTCAATTCTTTATTTTATAATATACAATTTAAAATCATATAAAATTACTTTCTTCTGTTTTCGACGTCGTCTCTTTAAAACTGTGTTATCTTTCTATGCCAAAAAATTTAATCAAATACTGACTAACGGGGATTTACCACGCGATAATTCAAATTCGCACATAATCGGCCAATTAAAATTACTGCCAAAACTAATTGGGCCGTATTGATTTATTTTCTGTTACGTACTTGGGGTACGACGAACTCTGTTATCATTTGAAATCAAATTTTCGAGTCATTGACATCAGAATATCCGTCATTTTCGTTTGTAGTAGTGTTTCACTCTGTGTATCTAGTTGAGCCAACAATTTTTGAATTTCCAACATTTTCTATACAGGTGTGTTTTTTCAAGTATTTTTCCCCATACGCGACACTAGGTGATAAGCATATATCAATTTTTATCCAGAAGCAGAAATCATGTAGGGTTATTGAACTTTATTTCAAAGTGAAAAATAATAAAACAATATTTCTGTACACTAATATTTGTAAATTATATCCCAGAAGACAATAATGATCCTTTTAAAGAAATTAACAGTTCACGATATTAAATAATTGCTAAAAGTTAGAGTACAGAAGGACAAATGAAAACTCCCGAATGTTTATATACAATTCTGAAGATCACAAACTGTAAGTTTCCGCAGTCTAAAGTAAGACTCGTTAATCGGTACACATTAATCAAATTCTAAGTCGTTTAGATTTTGAAAGATTAATATCTATTCAAACAACGAAGTAATTTAATTTAAACGCTACAGGTTTTGTGTCGTCGTTGAATATTGCTGTATATGAAACAACTGTGTTAGTGAAAGAAAATAAATTTTTAAAACATTGACATTTGATAAAAATACAGGTGACTTAAAAGTCGTATAACCGTTAAAAAGTTTATTTAACGATAACAAGTTTTTTGACATATTTAAAGTTATATTGTAAATAAATGCCGTTGCTCGTTTTTTAAAATAACAAACTCAGTTTATGGAAGAAGATAAATTCTTAAATAAGTCCTTGTTGGAAATTTTCTTGATGCTATGCCCATTTGAAAATTACCGAAAAATTCGACGTGTCCTTGCAATTAAAACAACATTCACTGATCATTGGTATTATAAAAGGCTAATGTTTATTCAAGAACCGAGCGATTTAATTCGGACATTAAAAGACTTGTATGATCGGTAAGTCTTGCTGAATGTATCTTCGGTAACTGAACGAAGAATGATGAATTGCCAGACAAGCATTTCATGGAAATTTTCTTGCTCGCTTGACGATTGAAAATTACCGAAAAATTCTGCGTGTCCCCGTTTAATCGGCTTAATTGTACGTTTTACGGGGAAATCCAGACAGAGTCGACCGGACATACGCGTTCGTTCTTCTGGCACGTACGTAATATTATCAGTAGCATGTATCCGCGGACGGTATAAAAGCCCCAGACAACTGATTCTTTCTACCAGTAGATCTCGAACGTCGGTTCAGTGATCGACAATAGTCAAGGTTATCCCACGAGGATCCACAATTCACCGTCCGCTTCCTACCGAACGTCAGAAAAATGTTCTCCTCTATCCTCGGACTGGTCCTCCGTGAGTATAGAAAAATAATTCCAAATACAAGCCAAATATGAGGAACGAAATTAATTAACCCCCGTTCTGAAAATTTATGCTGACCAGTGAAACTTTTAACACGAATATAACATGGAATTTCGATCCTTTCTTTTGTTTCAGTCTCGGCTGTATTTTTGGAAAATGGTTCAGCTTTCCCGCAGGTAATTCAAGTTTATCTTTTCTTAAATTTCTTTTTTGTAATCGTCATTCCAGTGACGGTGAATCAGTGAAGACCCTTTCGAGTGGCATTTTTTGTGGTGTTGGTTGTAGGCGAATTTTCTGGGGAGTAAATGTTGACGTGGATGTGTTATTTTTTCGCAGAATAATCGTATAACCGAGGCGGACGGTTTCATTTTCGATGGGCCTGCAGACAGGCCGCCATCAAGGCCCCTGGGTCCAGGCAAAAACGTTGACGGAAGTTCTGAATCCCAGCAAACATCGAGCACTTCCGCCCCGCAGACAACTCCTCAAACCACCCCCGATATGCAGAGGTTTAACACATGTCTCAACTCCTGCCCGGTAAATATTGACAACGAAATAAATAAATATTAAAGAACAGCGAGTATAAAGGTATTCGAGCAAAGAGAATTCTAACACTTAGAAAAATACTAAGTACATTAATTTTTTCAATAGATATTACAATTTTAAGAATGCCACAATAACGTGCAAGAATTCCAATATTTAGACAATAAAAATCGGAACATTTCAAAATGTACGAAATATAAAGTAAATAAGTAAAGTAAATTCGTTGTGACTCAATTGAAAATGATGATCATTTCACTTTCATTTGATTTCACTTTCGTTCGAACTATTTGAATCCGAATTCTCTTTCCAGCCTACTTTTTTCGCAGAGTTTCCGAGACTTAAGAAATGAAATTTCCTGCTCACTGCGAAATGTTTGTATTTTTATTTAAGACATCGTGTCAATTAGATCTGTTAGCCGCACAGGATTACAAGACATTCCGCGAAATGACGTTGCAGTGTCGTTCCTTCCGGTTAAAAATAGTCGCGAATTTTTTCGATACCCACGTGTGTAGGAAGAGAAGTTGATTAACATACCGGTTCTTCCCGCTCCGGTCACTGCGATGAATAACACCGACCGCACGGTTATTGCCGATCTTCAATTTTTCATTACAATTCGACGCACATGACTCTAAGAGTCATTTAAAAAACAAAATATCCCACAAACCACAGGAACGCAGCGCGTAAACATAACGTTGAATTATCGCGCAATCGTCGTGATATTTGAAATTTCATTGTAATTATTTCGCGTTAATAAAGCCGGTCGTTTGAATAATTTCATTCGACCAGACAGAGAGAGAAAGAGAGAGATTAACAAATCGAGGAAGAATCTCAATTAACGTTAATGTGAAATATTCACATCCTTGATTCACCACTCGTCCGTAGACTTAATGTTTGTTTTCGTCTTTCCAGGTGACGTCAGAATACAATCCAGTTTGCGGCACCGACAACGTTCAGTACAGAAATCCAGGAAGCCTAAAGTGCGCTTCCGTATGTGGAAAGAGTAAGTATAAAAAAATCGTAAACGCTCTTATCGCTTCGCATTTTTTTCATTTATGTCCAAGCTGAGAAAACTGAATCTTAAAGAAAATCGAATACCTAAATTCTTATGAAAATATCAAAAAACGTAGGGTAATATTAAATACGAATTTTCGTGTAATTTCATTTTATACTGTAAATACGATCCGATCTTGTAATTTTCTGTCCTTAGGAAATTTTACGCAATTCTAATTACACTATTTCGAAAGATTACCGTTACAACTTTGTGATTCAGAGAAATCTAATTTCTTTGAAATTAGGTCAATGGCCGAGGATCGAAACATTTACGCGTTTGTTTGACATCTTTTTATCTCGCGCGTTTATGAAACTGTGGAAAAAGGGAATACCGCGAGATAACGCGTAATCGCTTTGATTCATTCGCTGGAAAAATAAATATGCACGAAATGATATAACCTTCCCTGAACTTCCGTTTTTTCATGAAACCGTTCGACAGTACACGAGTTTCTTACAAACAGCAATTACAAACTGACAACTCGGACACGCAATCGTCTAATGATGATGCTTATCGTCGCTTATTCTTAGCTTCCTACGATTAGCGTTAAATTTATGAAAAATTCCCAAACGTTCTTTGGATTTTATCGCGGATCATCGTGAACACTGAACTTAGTGGCAATTAAACGAGAAATATTAATTTAACCATGATTAAATTTGTTTGAATTAGATGAAAGTGGCTGACTGGAGACAATTGACTTGATCTTGCTTCATTTATTTTTGTTATTTTCGAATGTAAGTTTGAATCACTATGGTCCTTAGCTTCCTACGATTAGCGTTGAATTTACGACAAATAACGACTTTAGCGGCAATTAAAGAAGAAATATGAATTTAATCATGATTAAATTTCCTTTAAGTGGGTGAAAGTTGTTCACTGGGAATTAGGAACTCAGCTGATCTTACTTAATTTACTTCTGCTGTTTTCAGATGTAAATTTGAATCACTATGGCTCGTGTAGCGTTGGTGCGGCGAGAGGATAAGTCAAAACAACGTTAACTGACTTTCGAAAAGTCGAAATGCCGCCAAAGACTGTACCCCGACGCACACGCGTCTCAGCGTTTTGCAATGAATAATTCCCGTGTAAATAATGCGTAAACAAATAAGTATTACTCAACAGAGTCACGTGGATATAGTGTTTTTATTTATTTTTACATATTCGCCGGCGTGGATCGTGGCAGTAGTTTAATATCAACGAATACTCACGCTAATGACAAATGGAACTCTTAAGTTCGTGCGATTTTCACTAATTAGCGTGCAATGAAAAATAATGGAGACACTTGGAAATAAAGAACTGTAATCCACGTAAATGGCGACTAGTCGAAGGGTCAAGGATTTAGCGAATTTTCAATGCCATTCTTTCGCACGTGCAACGATTCGGTGCGATGATACGATTTTTAAGAACCACTTGTTTTTAACAACGTGTCGAAAAAATATGGAATTCTGTGAAACGCATGGCGTTAGACAAGGGAATGATTGAAAGACGTATCGTGGCACTGTATTTCATGGTAAAATCATCTTCTGTAATTAATATATGTATCGTATAATCAGGAATACCTGTGTACAGTTTTTCTTATTCCTATGAAACACATATTGGTGTAAAAACCATAACTTCCATGGCTTATCTATTCCCTATTAGAAAACTACTGCAATCTGACGACAGAGGTTTGAAGAAAAATTCGAAATTTCCAAAGATTTACAAAATCTAATGGTTTTTCGTCAACTCATTACCGATATTTGTAGTGTTTGTCAAAAATATTGATTTTCAAATGACGGCACATGTTGTAAAAAAATTGAATTACCAATAAAATGATATCAACATCGATCAGTGTGAGCATTCAACGATAAAAAAGAAACTTGCGCCAATTTGCCGCAATCTCACAAAATCTCATGTTTTCCGTCAGCTTATCAGCGTTATTTTTGGAGTGCGTGAAAAATATTTAGTCTTATTCTTAAGTGATGGTCGGGCTGTTACGATCGGCCCAGCGAACTCTCCGCGAAATTTCGAAATTTCCCCCGTGGATTCCGTAAAGATGCCTCGTGAGAATGTCGACTTTATCTTCCTCCGCGCGAATCGCTTGCCTTCTGTACTGCCTGACCGCGTAGATGCAGGAACCTATCAGCACCAGCTGGATTATCAGCCAGAAAAGCAGAAGCCCTAAGGACAAACCGGCGTCCACGCAGAGAAGTCCGTCCACTGTGTCTAGAAAACAAAAGAAAATCTTTTTGAAAACGATACACCGTGCAAAACGTCGAAAAACTTACATTAATAAAAAAAAAAACAGCAAAGAACTCATTGAAAAATAAGACGAGGCAATGAACCCATTTTACTTTATTACAAGCTCATGTAAATAAAGTACAAGAATATTTTTGTTGAAATTTTGTTGTGTATTCATTGAGTACAGGAGTTAGAATGTTAAGAACAGACTAATAATAATAAGAAGCCCGTTTCTTTCTATGTTATGGATTATGACTCGTTGAATTTTAGAATTCTGTTTAATGCAAAGTCTGTAAGGAGGTGAATATTGAGTGGATTAAAAACTCACGTCCGCCGGCGATGAGAATTGTGTCCGGCGCCGGGGTTTCCCTGGACATCAAAGGATCAGCCGATATCACACGGTTTTGAACTATGATAGACAGTTGTAATAGCAGTTCGTCAGGCGTACTGTTCCTGGATATTTCAGTTACCTCGGCGACGTAGCCGTCCGTCGTCGTCGAAATTCCACGTCGTTTCCTTCCGTAAGAAATTTGTCCGTCAAGGCAATTGGCCTTCACCGAAAAGGGCAAAGAGGAAAGATCAAAATCTCACCCGTCAATCAGCAATAAAGGAATTTTAAGGGACACAAAAATGAACGAAAAACATGTCGACAATCCGTAACGACTAAAACAGAATTTCTTTTGAATTTTTCTTCGCATTCCTTTCGTTGTAAAAAGATTCTTTTAATGATTCGTTGAACTAACCGGGATGCATTCTTCTAAGCAAAATTTCACGACGACGTTGAAAACTACGCGTTGGCTCTCGGGGAATTTGAAGGCATTGAACCCGGCGACGAGCGATCGATTGTCCGATGGATCCTTTTGCAGTGTCGGGAAAATCGTTGGATCTGTCGGGCAACCGACGTCGTTTAAAAGAAGAATCGAAGACGCTCCGGATTCGCTACTGGCCACGAGATGACCAGCGGAAATGTCGTAAGGACCTGGAAAAGTATTAATAAACACTTATTTTCGCATAGACATATTTTATGAATACAGTTTTTTTTTTATTACCGTCAAAAATACGTTGAATTTTCATGTGGTATAAATAATAGGAATACTGGTAATATTAATACATAGTAATAATGGACACAATATATTATTTTAATAATGAATGTTGTATAATGTAATACTTTTTTCATTACTTTCAGAATCGAAACTTACCGTCGGCCGGTGTTATTTCTATCTTGAGTATCAACTTCTGTCCTAATTGCGTGACAAATTCGTCCTCCAAGTTCTCATCCAAGATTCTCATCTTGAGAACCGGAACTTCCGATGACGTGTTTACCACGGTCGATGCTATTGGCGGCACGCCTGCGCTGAAGGATTAATTACAATGAAAAAGGTTCTAATTAAGGTAATTAAGAATGAAGCAAAACATAGGAGATTCTATTATAAATCAAAGCAAAAATGCTTCCCGATCTTTATTTCTCACGATCCATTTCTGACAGTAAAGAAAGCCGTTTGCGTTTGGGTATTTTTGTTGCGCAGGATACAAATGTTAAGGTAAGGAAAGGGACTCACTTGGGATCCAGAAAAGTGAGACTGGAATGAACGGAAATATTCTTCGGTTGCGGTACTTCCGGTTCGTCCAAAGAACAGCCAACTCTCACTGCCTGGTCCCCTAATCGCTGAATTATCGGGTTAAACTGGACAACGATCGTTGCCCAAACAATCGTACGTGTCCTGTCAAACAATCCCAGAATGCATAAAAAGGTAATAAAATGTAATAATGTAACAAATGCCTAAGAATTTATAAGATTCATTGTCTTAAGGCGACTTAATAAAAGATGAATTTTAAAAGATTAATTAAAGATTTAATAAAAGATTAATTGTCTTATTCTACCACTCATTTACAGACTATCATTTGACTTATACAGAAAGGAAAATCAGAGGTATTCTGAGCTAATATTTCTGAAACTCGAAATCAAGGAATTCTTGAAATAACATTAATAATCCCACTTAGAGAAAATCGAACTTCGTCAGAAATTGTTCGAAAATAAAAACTGCATATTTCCTTGAACTTCAGGAATATTACTTTGGAATACCTTTAATATTCCAGCTTGCATATTCTTTATTCTATAGTTTATTTATGTCTATCGACTATTTGTACACATGCTATCCTTGATTTATTTTCGCCGATTATTTCCTTACGTGAAATATTGTTGGTGGTATTGGTTTATTTATTTTTACCGATTATCATTGTCGACGGAATAAGCCGGGGACAAACCGCAAGCGATGACCGTGTTTGCCCGTGCAACGTCCACTTTTTTCGGCAGGGGAAGTACGAGTGTTGTGACGTTCCTGCCGACCCCCTGCACCCCGCAGTCATCGCTGAAACCACTGGCGTACATCCTGCCCTCGAAAGGATCCGTCGTTATTAAGTCAATCGTCATCGTCGTTTCGCCGCAATGCACTTTCACTGTCAAACGTAGCCACTCGTCAAAAGAATTCTTATTGCGAAAGAAGAAGAAAATCTTAAACCGCGTTACGGAAGAAAGAATTTCCTGTTCATCAATGCAAGGCTAGATTAAAACTTTTCATTGGATTGAAACACTTTGAGAATTGCACGGAACAGTGCGATAATTGTTAAATCTAATTTCTTGATCATTTTTCTGAAAGCACAAAACGAAGCTGTAGTTCTGTTTTTTAAGGAACGTGTAAACACATTTGCGAGTGATTATAGGAATTACAATTTTCTATGAACCTTTCAATTTTTCATCCAGATTATGCTCGAGGGGAATTTAGGAATTAATAGCAAAACTTACGATCCAAGCAGGGTTCTCGTTCCTTGTAGATCGCCTTTGCCATTGGCACGAGCGAACTCACTCCAAGACTCGTCGTGTCTTCCGAGTGCAGCAAACAAACCGATTTACTCTCCGCGGAAGAATAGACTGTGTAAGCTCGGCAAATGAAACCATCGTTGCTGAGGTTGCACCTTTCTTCGCACTAGAAACAAATGAAAAATAACGAAAAAAATGATTAACCTGTGAATCGAAGGGTCGAAGGTTTATTGTGTTTTGCGGGTAAATTGTTTGCAATTACCTGCTGACTGTTTAGGCCAGACAGAGCTACGTCAGAATATGGCAAAGACACATTTCGATATTCCGCGTAGGAGCAATAGTCCTGTTTTGCTGTAAAAAAGGTGAAAAGAGTACAAATTTATAACTGGATATAAACGAAAAAAGTGTCCTAATGAAGGTGGAAGGTGAGATAAATATTTAATATTCCTAACTTAGGCTCAACATTACATTATAAACATTTTACAATTATGTTAAAAAATTAGATTTAATTTCTCTAAAAAAACCGAGAATCATTTTCTGTCAATCGGTGATAGTAACATTTCTGATTCTTGTTTAAACAAATGAATACAGTTTTTGCAAGATACTTACATATATTATGGCACTGTACTTGAAGGTATTCGTCCCTGTACATCGAAGCCCTGTAGCCCTGAGGCCTCGTTCCTCTTTCGACCGATAATAAAGCACATGTCCCTAACGTATCGTTTAGGGACAGAGCTTTGCTCGTACGAAACTGAATGGATTTGCAGCCTAAGAAAATATTAACATTGTAATAATGAATATAAAAATATAAGTATAGAAAATGCCGGGTACAAAATTAAAGGTCTTCGTTCAGTTTCAGAAATATTAATAATAATGTCTTTATTGACTAAAATACATAAAATTCATGATTTCGTAGTTGGTAATATTTTATTCATTAACGTCATTACCTGATGTAAAACATTGATTGTAACAGTCGCTCCTGGAAATGGCATTTGGCAACAAAATTGTGCTGCTGTCGATCAAAATGTATCCCACAGATCTTTCTACCTGCCACAGTCTGTCTCGCTGACAATTATTGGGTACTAAAAAGTTTAAGAATATTAATAGAGCAAAGAAGATACACGCACTGTGAACAAATTTAGAAAATATTAAAACAGCAAATTATGCCAGTAAATTAATAAGTACCAAAAAGTTGAAGAAAATTATTAATTTAATTAAGTTAATTAAGTTAAGTTAATTACGATGGATATCGTTTCTGTGGAATATGAATGATCGATTTAGTACCTTTTAAGAAGATTTGTTGGAATGTCGTTGAATTCGGTTCTGGAATTAATTCGTCAGAACTCGCTTTAACGCTGTAACACACGCTCCTTTCTGTGTCGATTACAAACTTCGTGCAGTTGACACGTTTGCACCTGCAATTTCCTTCGTTATTACAATTACATACACGAGGAATCTTACATTCTAAAGCAATTAGGAAGGAGAATCCGCCAATCAGATTGGTTTATTTATTACCTGTCAAAACAGGGTGCAACGATTCCCTCCGAATTCACTGCACTGTACAAAACGGAAGTGGAACTTTCGGATTCCGGTTTCACACCAGCGATTTTCTCCCAGCCCAATTCTTGAGATTCTTTACACCAGCCTAAAAGAGCAGGAAATATTCTTCGTCATTCTTTGTCATAATCATGAACAAATCATTGAACAACTAAGAAATATAAGATTCGCCACGTATTACGATGTACAACGGAGACGAATAGGAATAATTTTCTTGAAAAATCTTAAATTTGCCGAGGAAAATGTCCTGTAACGAGTTGAACGAAAGAGCGAGACGAAAACTGAAGGATCAATGAATGCGGCTCACGTGCATTATTACGCGACGGATCTCACCTGTGCAAACTACGCTGCACAGCAAAATCGCCAGCAGCAAGCGCCAATTTTTGCTCATTTTACGGCGATTCCCGTTTATCCCGGATCGTCAGTCCCTCGTGGAAAATTCAACGGGTTTTGCCATTCCCCTCGGTTTCTGCTATTCGCCTTGGTAACTCGGGGAATTATGGAAGTGCGTTACATAACGAAGAACGTCGCACGTGAAGCTCCGATGCAGGATGTGTATCCGCGCTGTATCACGATTTACAGTCCTGTCTGGCAAAGGCCATTTTTCCCCACGAATATCACTGTTTACGTACCGTTCTTCACTGCGAATAACGATTCCTTAGAGAATAATTCAGAGGAAACTTGAACGTTAACGCAGGTTTAACTGTAGGGAACCCCGAGGAATGTTTTTTGGCGTAAAAACTATTTCTTTGCGAACATTTAGCGGTGGTAAGTAAAGAGTAATTTCAATTGCGAAGGAAACTTAACAGCAGTTAAATCTTACGTTGCAGTTAATATTAAGCTTTTGTCTTTGTCTATGAATGAATTTCACTTACGAAACACAAGCTTAGAAAAAAAATGGAAATTTTCGTAGGAGAATGTTAAAAGTTCTGCACAAGTTTAAGAATTCCACTGAAAAAACTTGGTTTCGGAAACAAAATTTTCGTGAATTCTACGAGCTTGCACAAATTTCGAAATCACCGTACTTGTTTCTCCGTGCTTCTCAGAGATTGGTTCATTAAAGTCTCAAAATTGCATCGAAGAGCCGTAAGAAATAGCGAAAAATTGAAAATCCACGTTTCTTGTGCTGGAATCTGTGCAGATCTTCAAACTACTCCGGCGAGGCGCGTATTTCCGTGCGTTTTCCGTGCTTTTTCCGAGGCACCGTCGTACCGGCGACGGGAGGAAACCAAATGAAAAGCTATTGCCGTTCGCGTAGAGAAACACCGAGCGATCAGGTGCGTACTGACGGTAGTCGGGATGTGGGCAAAAGTCTATATAATCAGCGAAGCTATTGTCGGGCCACCGGGGAAGCCAAGAAACGTACTGCAGCCAGGTCCACGCTCCATTGCGATACATTGTTTCCGAAAGTTGCATCACAGCCGGCATGTATGTATGTACTTATCCCTCCGTGCCTTCGAGCGACACGGCCGCATAAATGCCTACGCATCTGCGAACCGACAGGTGTAAACCTTGCCGCAATCATCGACGTACTTTAAAACCGACCGGCCAGAAACATAGATTCTCCGCCACTCTTCGTAGTCTTATCTACATATTTCGGATTTTTGTAACAGGGGCTATAAAAGAAAAAAATTAGAAAACTGCACTTTATATATTTCATTGTAATACTTGTAATTTTAAAAAATGCCGAAAATCCCTGAAATAGGTCAACTAGCAATGTGTTTAAACCAACATCACTAAAATTTGTTTCCCAATCTATTCATTCCCCAAAAAGTTATTCAACTAAAACATGGTGTACGAATATTAACAAGAGCCGCTGTAGGTAAAAAACTAAATAATGTCTTTACGACATTGCGAAAAACGGCAATGAAACTGAAACTGAAACTGAAAGATTTTTAAGTTCCAGTTAAAAGAGTCCTTAATTCCATATTTTTGTTAAATTGTTCCCCAGTAGAAAATGTGAATTTCTTATCTCTGAGGTTCTAATTCATGATTTCTTGGTTACAGTCCTTAACTCTTTGAACCGTGACACTTTGCTGTTTGATATTGAATATAGGATTGTTGTTTCTTAAGAGACACGGATCGTTCGGACAAATCGAGGCGACTATTGTAAAAAATATGGCGCGACAGACACTTGTATAAACGTTTAAGAAAATGTGGGTTAAGGGGGCTCCTGCATGCGTTAGAATTCATTATCGCGCGTTGCGCAAGTAATTTTAAACAAGCCGGCCGAGCATGAGTAAGGGTCGATAATACGTGTATTTATTATAATACATATGCATATTTAGGATTTCTCCTTGGAAAATCTATCGCGAACTAAACTCAACACTGGAAATGATCGTTACTTAATAATTAAACGCACATAAATGTGAAATATTTGTACGGTTAAGCATGTTTGTACCAAAAATAATTTTCAATCGTTAATTCACAGAATTTTAAAACTCTTTACATCATGAACAATATGAATCTGTTTGTCAAACATTTAGTTTACATTCCTATATTCCCTGGATTAACATTCTTGTGTAATAATTTCTTTTTCACCATTAGTCGAGAATATTGAAAAACTGTTTATGCAGTGAACATTATTGTCCTTTTCTTAGGACAATTCGTTCGATGAATTCCTTTTCGTTAACACAGTTCCCCGAGATTTGAGGAAGCACCACGAGGAACAGAATTGCCGGTGTTCCTGAACGAAAGGGAAATCGTGTAATCGTCTTTCCTATCCGGCTTGCCGCGTTTCCTTTCGTTCTCTTGTAAACCTAAATGCCGGTACATTAATTGCCCGAGTTACGCAAGAACGTTCCCCGGAATTTTTCGTTCACGAGTTCTCGAAAGAACGGCCCTTGGAGGTCGGGGAATGATCGATTACGATATCGATTACGATTTCCGTTCTTTCGGCAACGGTCAGCGCGTTTCCCTTTCGACGGGCTTTAATCGCCGGGTAATTTTCGATGTCATTGGGTCATTGCCATTGCTCGTACGGGGGATTCACGTAAGAGCTGACACGGGAGACTGCCTCCCATGAGAATCCTTGCGAGAAACCGTAGTTGGGAAACCGCGATTACCCGCCCCGCGCAATCGAGAGCGATTTCCCAAACAAATGTTCCTCTACTCATCCTACTTCCCTTTCCCGATTTCGTGTTCCTCCGGCGAAAGGAATTCGCGTACCGAAAATAACGCGTCAGATCAGAAAAAACAGTCTGGAAATCTCATAAACTCTTTCTTCTCTGAAAAAATGTCTTATCAATGTATCTCAAAGTTGTAACATTTTAGTTGTAAAATTACGCATGGAGAAAAGTAATGTGTGATGAAAAGTATGCATCGGGCATAGATTTCTTCTGGATTTAAAGTCAATTGAAGAATTGTGATTATTGGTGTAACGCGAAGTATGGGATAATTTAATATAAAGGCTGTGGTAAATTCGTTTCCATTGAGCTCAAGTGAAATCGGAAACTGCAAAATAATTATTGTTCAAAAGATGTCAGCTGCACACGGTAATCCGATGACCTCTTTTGCCAAAGTCATATTTCTCGTATTGTTCTTGTATATTGCGCGCAGTTTTAAACGTTTTTCGCTGAACCTGTCATTTCTCAGGCCTTTCATACTCGTTTCTCGCTTTTTTCAGAAGCATTCATTAGCTTATCTTTACAGTGTGTTTCTTCTGAACGATTATTCAAAGCAGAATTGCCGAGAACTGCAAAACAGATTTCCAGGACTTGATCCATGCAAACCATAATGCAAACCATTCAATAGAACTGATCATTCTTAGTTTTACGTACGTTTCTTTCTTATTTCCTTCTTTATTCACGGAAATGGAAGTCTCGAAATTTTGATCAATGGTCACAAATCTGTGCGAAATGTTCAAACTTTTGCCATTCTTACCTTGACAATTTATCATTCTATTGGTATTATCGGTGTAATTTTAATGTTCAATCTTCCCGCGAACCAAGTGACTTTTCAAACTGAATGACGACGTTGTTTTGAAATTTTTCATAATGCATGTATTTTTAGTACATTTCTGCTGCAGCAAAATTTCAATACTTCTACAAACTAACTGATGTGACGTCCTTCGAATTCCCTGGCATTGTGATTTACGGTTTATCGGTTTGCGCGTTCTTCCTCGTTGCAATTCGTATGCAAGGATTCGCCGAGGCTGAACGAACGGCGACAATCGCATTGCCCTCGGGAAATCTGGATCATGGCTCCGTGTCGAACGGCAGTTCCGTCGGCAACGCTCTTGTCTTCCGGCGGGGGGAAGGGCTGCCTTGACATTCTGCAGTAAAACGTATCGCCCGCGAATCTGCGCCAGGCGCAATAATCCGCACGCATTAAAAGCCCGGGAAACCGTGACGATCGTCATTCGAGCCCTTTCGATCGTCCGTCTCCGTCAGAATTCATTTCCGGAATGAATTCACCGCACAGCGCAAAACGGAAGCGCAGTTTTCGGGTTCCGCTTTGAAAGCAGTGGTTTTTTTCCTAGACGAATTTTCGAGCTTCTTATACCAGCCTAAAAGTCCGAAGAAACTGTTTTCTGTTAATTTTAATGTAACGCTAAAATGTGCGGTCAATTTTAATATAGTTGTGAAGGATGGAAATGAATAAAAATAATTTACATTTACGATGTAACGTTTTGTGGAAATTGATGAGCAAAACGGAAAGTATAGAATGGCTATAAAATAATCATGAAGAATCGAAATGAATTCAAGTAATTTGTTCTACAAATGTAATGTCTTGTTTTGCTTCCATTCGTCATTTCCTCTCGCTAACGACTTCCGGGATTCTCATCGACGTTTCCTCATCGAAGGAACTTGTCTGTCTAAACTTAGACTCCGACTCAACAGAAATAACAATAGCATAATAAAGTCATCCGTTAGAATACGCAAAGAAAAGTGACGTTATTCGCGCAAATAAATTATGCAGTTGGCAATAATATCCCATAAATCCCTTCGTAAATGATTTACGGTAATCTTGTGAAATTTCTTTACTAGAACAATCCGTTTTAAATTCGTATAGAGAACGGTAGGAATATTTCATGCTAGTCAGTTCATTGATTTTTCAACGAATTAAATTCTAACATATAAAAATGCATAGAGAAAAGGAAATAAATTGTGCACTGGGATATGTTTTAATTTCCTTTGCGAATAATTCACTTGCCTGACAATTCGTGAAATATTCGTCATACAACTTTTGCCGAGAGAACGATATAAATTCTTTTACCGGTCGATTTTTATCGCACTGCAAGTGAACTAAATACTTCTGTTCGTAACGATGGAAAAAACGTACTTGCGCATCGAGGATACGATTATCGAAGTTGCAGAAGTGCATTGACACCGTTTCGCCAGCAATAACAGTTGAATGCAAATTATTATGAATGGCAAATCACGGACAGAACGGTGTTTTTTTTTTTTTTTTTAACACACGACCGCCTCGATCGCTTGAACTCTCGTCCTTCGGTTTACGTAACTCCGGCATTACTTGTGTTTATTAGTCAGCACGTAGGCATTATCGACGACAAACGGATCCTCCGTCCGACAAAATTGCCCGGCAACCGATAACGGCCAAACGTTTATAAACAACAAAAAAGGAAACTCGACACGCAGAATAATAAACACGAAGTTTTCGAAAAAAAATGCTTATATGCCACTTTCCCCGGTGGTTCGTTTTGTTATTTCCTATTTAAAGCAAAATATGTAAAGCATCATTTTGTATGATATTACGTGGCGATTTATCTGCAAATTTTTAGTCTAATGTGAATTTTCTTTTGATTGTCCAAACGTCCCGATTTTCTTCCCTTCGGGATACGAAACGTAATGCCTTACTTTGTTCCGCGTTTCGAAGCAATTTATTTGCAAAATAACGCTTATCGCAGCGTTGATTTTTGAGCCGAGGATAAACGTAGCCTCGTACGTTTTTCTTTATCGATGAGAAATCAATGGTTCGAGGCAAGGAATTACGTTGATTTGCCATCGTCATTATCCTTTTTAGCGCACGGGGACACGTTTATCGTCCATTGGGATCTGCTTTCACGGTTAACCGAATGGAATTGGAGGCAATTTCCTGCCAGGCCCCCGCGAGGTTCGTCTGCATTCCCCCGATATTCCCTTTTTGCACGGGCAATGACTTCCCCGGCGATCGGTTTACGTAAAGTTCATCGATTATGGGGCCCGCTCATTGTGTTGACCGTTCGGGGCCCGAACCGTGGGACCGTGGTCGACCGTCCATGTCCGACGAAACGGCAAATCGCTGCTCAATGCCCACACATTCGAACGCACCTGTCATGCGAAATTCTCATCGACCGTCGTCATCGGCCGATTAATGGTTCCTTTTTTTCGACAGGCCGCTCATGTAACGTATCCGTCGGAGGACGAAATTACAGGAAAACAGGACAAAATGAAATTACATGCTCCTCATCCGCCGAAACTTCAACAGGGTTTAGAAATTATCACGAATTCTGTAATATTGTGTTACGACAGCATTTTAATCATATTTCATATTCAATATTATCGGTCATACTGGTTATGCAAGTTTAATATTACTTTGTTCTATATAATTTTATTATATTCAATCACTAACTTAGTCGTGTTTATCCATTTAAGACAGTTCCAATGTTTGCAATTACTTCATTTATTTTCAGTTCTAGATCATTAAGTCACTAAATGTTTTTCATACACAGCACACTTTTCTGTATGTACAAGTAAATCATCTTTTGGTAATTCCTCGAAAGGATGTTACGATGGTTTGTAGGACTGTACAAGAAAATGCCGATAATTTCGTTGAATGTAAAGATCTGATGGCGATTGTCTTGCAAAATCCACACGTGTCCATGCGTGAAAGAAATGGAGACTGGCGATTGTCCTTGAAAATTTGCAGATTCACTCCATCGATATGTCTACCTTGTTCCTTCCTCGGAGAGGAAAAGGATCCACCGGTTCATCGTTTTCCCGTCTTCATTGTTTATCTCGACATACTCGTTTTTGAAACAATGGCCGATAATGCATAATTAACGACCTCACTTAATACGACAGTTTGCGAAAGTAGGAAAAAATTCACGTCAAGGAAAACTGCGTAATTTTTTTTTATTAAAGAAACTCTATTACAATGTCGTTATTATTAGTCAGACAAGTTGCAGCAATTTATGTGTAAATTCGAGCGTAAAGCAAATTATTTGAACGATTATCGATTTTTCTGCAGTGATTTCTTTATTTTTTTCGTCAGCGATTGCCCTAAATATTTTTGCATTATTCTTGCGACGTTCGGCCGATTTTACAAACAATGCTCGTGCGCGTTAGTCATCGCGAATATGATTTGCATGAATTTCACGCTGCTGTGCGTGTAAATGTTGAATGAAAGGCAAAAGTAAATATTTACGGCTTTGGCATAATGGAAAACCGTGACTCGTTTCGCAAGTATTTTAAACGGCCGATGATTTCCCCGCAGAAATTAAATGTGATGCCATTTCATCGTCATTAGTGAATAATTAAGAAAATTTAATTGACCTCATTTTAATGAGGAATTATTTCGGACTTATTTTGTAATTTGAAATTTATTTTGTAAAAAGATATATAATATTACAGATAACATTGACAAAGTCAAAGGGAAATAAATATATTCTTTATTAAGTATTAACTTCTATTACGGATTAGTACACATTTTTACTGATATACAAGAGACTTTCTTCAGTTAAGCAGTAAATATTTTGCAATACATGAAAAATCGAGTAACGGATAACTTTACTGCTTCACCCGCATATTCCGACAAGAAAATATCGCGTCTCTAAATTTCGAAATGGTGAAAGTTCTCTTCCTATCAGAATATAACGAAATTATGCTGTGCTATCCTATCGACGGAAAATATATTTCATTAGTTTAAAAATTTACTACAATTAATTAAACGATGTACGAAAATTTTTACGATGTTAAACAAATCTAAAGACAAATATAAGGAATAAAAATTTCTTTCCATGTTGTATAATATATTGTACATCAATTAATCTGTCAATAAATAAATGTATTTGATTAATGTACTCGTATAACAATTAATGTATTCGATTTAGTTTTAACAACAATTTATTTATCATTTGCAAGTTAACAATTCTACATTGCAGCGTTACCTGTCGGTCTGTATTGAAAGTTTTTCTCTACAATGAAGAATTTACAATGAGTTATCAATAAAAGGTATTGTTAGCCACAATTTTTTCAAAAAATTATGACATAAGAAAAATTGTTTCTTTCGTTATGTTGCACTATTCAATTATTGTAAACGTTATTTTTTTGCATTACAAATATATCACCGTCTGACGATAATAATTTAAAGGTATTTCGTGTGTGGTAAGTGTAAAAAATTCTATAGACGATAAGTTCCATTATTTTAGGTTTTTTCCTAAACTATTTTAATTGACCTTCGTCAATGATTTCTTTTACCATAATTCAAACTTATTGACTCAAATTAACTTATATATTATTATATATATTAAAATTAACTTGTAAACTTTAAATATTTTTTTTTAATGACCAATCTATGTTGGTGATAATGAAAATTTTGTTACATAAGTTTAGAATTGTAGACGAAAGTAGTTTATATAATGAATGCATTGCTCTGAGTTCCTGAAGCACTCTGAGCGAAGAATCCCCTGAATAAATCATCGCGTTACGCGGCCAACGTTCCAAAGAGGCACTTTAACAATTATCTTGTAAACCGATAAACAAATGACGTCTATTTCGTCCAAATTGTAGTCCTATTACTTGAGTACAAGGAAAAAACGTTTATTCAACAAAATAATCGTACACTCCTATTTGTGTAGCATTATTTTCAACCAACACTATCAAAAACTTTCCTTGGGAAGGAACGTGATAAGTAAATTTCCAACTGATTTCAGCAAGTTTTATTAAAATGGCTGACTATTTTTCTAATTTAATATTGAAAAATTTGATCTATCGAGCTTCGTTAAAATTCCAAGGCAAATATGGATACCCTTTAGCCGATCATAAGAATAACTTTTATTACCAATTAAGATTCTTACGCGTATTTCATCTGTAATCGTATTATCCATATTTTTCGTTATCTTTCTAATCGCCGAAAAGCCAGGCCGATGTACGCGTGGATTTCCGGGTAGAGATGAACGTTCTTTACGTTTACGCGCGAACTACGTAAGGGAGGGCGGAAATTGTACAACGCAGCGAAAAGCGACAAGGTGAAGCGATAAGAAAATGAAATTCTTGGCGGGCAGGGCGCGGAAAGAGGGAGAAGCCAGTGGGTTTGCATTTACCGTGGTGCATGTGAGCAGCTGGCTCATTTGTGCGAACGTCTTCTTCGCGAGTCAGCCCGATTCCGAGGAATTCCGAGGAATTCACGCAAGTTTCCCGTTTCCCTCGCTGAGCCAACGAACCAGCCGAGCTGCGAGCTTTTCCCACCGCGAGCTTTTCTCCGGATTCCCGTCATGAGGCTACAGAACTGTCCGACCCTCTGCGCTATCGCGCTACTCACCTTAGCCGTTTGCGACGCCAAGATACGTGAGTTCACTTATTTTAGCCCCATCTTTCACGAAAATTTCGTAAAGATCGTGTAGCGAAAAAATCCTCGATCATATGAACCAACAAATTCTAACAAGTTTCTATAAAAACAAGGTTTTTAGGGAAGAAGGTGCGATTTCTATCATGTAACGATTGTGTACGATTTCTATCATTTCGTGAAATATTTCTTCAAACTTTCCTTATCGTTTTCCTTATCGTTTTCCTTATTGTTGTGACATAAAAATGATCCATAATTGAACATGACGAGCATAAATGTGTAATAACGCGGAATACGTTTTGAAATCAATTTTCTTCAATAACCCTAACTCTCTTCACGATATGGAAATTACCAATGATTAAGGGTTCAATTCCACTGTAGCTTACGTGATAAAATTCAAAAATAAATATTTAATCTTTACCTAGCTTGAACCTCTCATGCTAGGAAGTTTACAAATGTACAATCATGAAATTTGCCTGTTAATTCCCTGTAAAAACTTTCCTAATTCTCCAAGAATTATCCCACCTTTGCCTCGCCTTAATTTCTCCTGCCACGAAATTGGCGATCGATGAACGTTGAAATTCGGCTGGATTTGACCCCATGATTTTTGCTAGCAGTAAAGAAACGAAGTGCCAGTAGTAGCAGCAGCAGTAGCAGTAGCAGTGGCAGTCAAGCAGCAGCAGCAGCAGCAGCAGCTTCGTCAAACGAGCTGTTCACCTGGATACTGAACAGCGGGGCGGATAATGTGAACGAAAACGACCTTACCGACTTAGGCTCAACGGTGAGCCTCGACGAGGACGGTGATAGCGGTTCGACAGAGAGATCCGAAGGTTTGATCAGCAAGGGCATCGACATGGTGGGCGAGTTGACGGAGGGCACAGTCGTCGGCACGGTAGACATGATGCAGGACATGCTTAGCGGCATTATGAGCTTCATCGAGAGCATACCGATCATCGGGTCCATGGTCAAAAGCGTCATGGATGAAATGGACAAGGGTATGGTCGGCTCAGAAAAGTTGATCAATGATTTCATCAGCAGACTCCTCGGCGGGACTTTACCATGCACCATCAGCATTCAATACAGAATGCAATGCGAGGGCCTCAAGAAAAACGGAGGAATGGGCAAAGTCCTGCGCAATGCACTGCTCGAAGTCCCCCTCCTACCCCATCAATTCGTTGACATCATTTACTTCCTCATTGAAACCTTCATGGATCCCATGATGGACATTATTTTCGGCGGGGTGAAAACGTCAAAATAATGGCAATTCCTAATAAATTCTTCGGGTCCTGGAGATTTCTTGAGAAACTGCCAAATCATCGGCGGTCAATAATTCGAAAAATACAATAAGTGTAAGAATTTATAATAAATAAACAGGGATCGTAATTTGTAACGATACAAAAACTTGTAGTTCTCCTGATATTATATATAAAAATCTGTAATATATCTGTATTTGAGTGTATTGTTATAATGCGTAAATGTTCCTAAAAATGCCTTTGTACGTAAGCAACGATATCAGTAGAATTGTATTATTCTTTGTACCTCTCCTCAGGTGTAAATGATTATCGACTGTTAACGTCAGTGAATACAAAAATTGTCAAAAATAACTCTTTTACGAAGCATTTGCGATTTCATTTCCTAATAGAATTAAGGGGCGAGGGAAATTTATGGAAAAATATTCAGTGCCATTTCTGTACAAAGTTTTTATTCTTCATATTGAAAGTTAAGGAAAAAACTAAATACAACAGCGATGCAACAGCGATTCAGCGAATCTTTGGTAAAAATTCTCACATACAATAAATTCTTCCGGCGGAAGTCTAGGAATAACGTCTGGCCGCGATGCAGCGGAAGAAAAATATCTAATACAATAATTTCTCGCGAATAATCACGAACGACGGCCATTGTTCTGGTCCGTTGGAGAGCATCGAATTCGTGATTAAAATAAGCCAAACGTATGGCCGAGATTGTATATCGTACTGATAGTGTCAATCATGGAGGATAAACTCTCGGGCAGGGATCCTTCATTCTTGAGTTCCATGATTTCCTCGCTAAGCATCGGCAGAAGCTTATCCTTGAGGAACGTCCAAGACATCGCCATCCCCGCTAATATACCCTTCGTGAGCATCTCACATGCCACGTTGAAAACATTATAGGCCAATGAGATTAAGGTCTGACTGGGGTTTAATTTTAACTGTTCCGTTACCTGCTCGCAGTCGATTGGCTCGCTGCTCCACTTGTTGTAGTACGGGCCGAGCATCTGGCAACCCATGCTGAAACCCGCGACAGATGCTTCCATTATCATGCTCATCGAGAGCTCCATTATGTAATTTATCGATCCGTCGGTCATGTTCATCAACCCCGCGAAGAACTCCGACCAAGAGTCCATCATTCCTCTTTTCACGCGCACGCTCAAATCACGACGACGTCTGCTGGATTCCACGGTGCCGGGGTAAATTGTATTCCCGAGGGGGTCGGTCAGCAGTTTCAGGATACTTCCGAGGGGCGGGACAACGGCGTGCAAACCGTTGCCGAGGAACAGGACGAAATTGCCCGCCAATGCTCGGAAAGGGTAGAAGAAACCCCCGACGATGCTGAACAGTGGACCGAATACCCCGTCTACTCCGTGGTAAACCAATCTAATTGGCGCTGTTACCACTCCGAAAATTCCTCGCAGGGGAGACGATATCAGTCGCAGGGGAGACGATACCAGACGCAGCAACTGGTAAATCGTATTCGCCGGGACGTATGCTACGTCGCCAATTGCACCCTCGGCGTTGCTTATGACATTGCTTATCACCGCTACAGCTGTTCCCAGTTGACGTTTTTTGCGCACCGGAAATTGCGAGCCTAAAATGTCGTTAGAGTGGGTTAAAACGTGATTAAATTGTCCTTCGTCCCTTCGCACAGTGACCTTTATTAACGATTTTTTCATAAATTAAGAAAGAACCAAGTTTTGCAATTTTCAACATTTTTACCACGAAAAATCATCTTTTTTTATAGTACATTGAGAAAGACCCGAAGAGTCAGGTATTTATTAAACAGTTAAGTATCGTCATTTTGTAAATAAGTTTGTAAATAATCCAACGAGTCTACAAGCTTAAAGGGAATATCAATATTGTCGTACATTGTCGAGATTTAAACACTTCTTCAACGAAGGATCATATTTTCTTATATTAGAAAGAACTGAAGAAGTTAGCGAGCAATTGAGCTTTATCTTTTTTTTACGTAAAGAAGAAGGACGTATTGAGTTTATCATTTTTGAGGGAGTATCGATCAATTGTTCGAGATAATCTTCTTATCAGGACGAAATTTCGATAAGAGACACATGTCAGGTATGTAAGGTATAACTATGTTTACGGGACACGTGATTTTGACGTATTTCAAGGTATATAAAACATGTTTGGAAACCTAGTGTTAAGGATGTTTTTACCTTCACTTCCGGTGAGGAAGCATGACGCACAGACAACGAGTAGCAGAAACAAATGTGCCTTCCGTGTCATCGTTTAGCAACTGAAATTCAAGTTTCGTCGAGTAAAACGAAAAGCCAACCTTCCCCCTTCCATCGGCCGATCGAACCTTCGGACAATAATTGACCGGCAAAACACTTGATTACTCGAATAATTTCCCCCTCAAACACGTTGTTTTCCCTTTTTTCGCTCGACTGGTAGCACTTTATCTTATCAGTTTTCGCTTTTCCTGCAATTGCATTCTTGAACTTGACATAGCCAAGATGAAAAGGCATTTCAAAGCCCCCTCTTTTAGTTTACCCAAGGATAAAGGGGAAGTAATTCCAATTTCTCGAAGGTTATCCTGTAAAATTTATGAGTTTAATATCATTTTCTAAAGTATCGGCCCAATTTGTGACTTCCTGGGACATTTTTTCGCAATAATTAAGCGAATGATATGATAATTAAAGTGTAACGTAGGTTCATAGGTTATTCTTTATTATTTCTAACTACAAGATCAATTGACTCATGTTTGTAATACATTTATTCAAACATATATTATAATGTAAGGTGAATAAAGTAACAACAATCGTGCGACGTTAATTACACTTAAAGCGTAATAGAAGAGAGGGTTTTTGGGTGTTCTTTATTACAAGCTTTCAGTACTTTGCACTTATGAAATGTTCGATTCGATTTATTTCGAATGTAAATGATTAAATAAATAGGGGACACTGTAAGATGATTTGCCAGTGGGGTCGATTTAATCGATCCACTGGGAAGGAATCTCGGGAACAGCGAGTTCCTGCGGAAGATTGACGGGTGCTGGTGGAAAGGTTGTCAAAGGTAGCCGAAGAGGTGAAGCATCTCGTAAGCGAAGTCGTAGTAGTCGATGAACGCGCGGACGTTGGGCGGTAGTGATCCGTTGGCCTCGAGACTTTTGAACCACGTATAGAGTTTCGGTAGAATCGTTGTCTTCGCAATGTCGAAGACAGTTTTCAGGACGTACATGGCCGCATTCCCGAAGTAATTACTTAACGTGACGAAAACAGTTGTAGCCATTGAGTCAAATATTACCGACGGGTATGTCTGTAAAGCAGGAATTACCTGGTCGCAGCGAATGCTGGAACCCGACCACAGCTTGTAGAACAATCCGAGACCCTTGCAACCGAGGTTCATACCCGTTGACAGGACTTTGCCCGAAATGTTCACGGTGTCGGAAGCGGCGTTTTCCATCGTATGCACCATCGATTCGCCTAATCGACCCGCCATGTGCTCCAGGCTACCGGGAATCGACATGACTTCCGAACCGATGTTCTTGAACTCGTCAGTGATGCCTCTTCTCCGTCGGCTCAAGGCATCATCCGCGGCGGACTCCACGGAATCGCCCTTTATCAAATCCCCAATGGGGTTCAACACGGTTTCCGCTATGCTACCCAGCTCAGGATCAATCCAGCTAATTATGTCATCCGACCACTTGATCATGTTTCCCGAGATTGTCGATATCGGACTCAAAATCGAATCGGCCATCCCTATGAACGGTGTGATCATCGGGGAAATTGCTGACCAAATGGCGGTGAACGGCGCCAGGATAGTGTTGAACACCGTCATGAGCGGCGATAATGCCAATTTTATGGCGTTCCACATTATTCCCAAAGGACCCTCGAGAACCACTCCGATACCCTTCAACACGTTCGTACTACCACTTGCCACGGTTTCCAGGTTGTTAGTGGCATCGTTTTCGACCTCCTCGCGAGAGGATTCTTCTGAACTGGATTTTGATGATCCACCGCTAGATCCACCGCTAGATCCACCGCTAGATCCACCGCTAGATCCACCGCTAGATCCACCGCTAGATCCACCGCTAGATCCACTGCTAGAACTACTGCTAGATTCTTGGCTAGATCCTCCACTACCTCCCTTTAGCATATTCATCGACGTTTCTTTGCTGCTTCCTTTATTTCCCCCAATCAGCGAAATCAATGCTTTATCCGTGGAAGATCCTCCGAGGGCACTCATTGCGGAAGATCGGGCTGAATCGAGAGAAAAAATCGAATTAAAAACACTGGAATTTCGCCGTAGAAGAAATGAATTTCTTAATTTCGCCCTAGAAGAAATGAACTTTTTAACAATCTCAAGTCCCTTGAAATTGTCAAGAATTTCGACGATTTCGAGAAACTGGCATGCGAGAAAAATCGTTTACTTTCCTAATATCAATGAATCCCTGAGGAAATTATAACGTGTCCTTGCTTCTCAAGGTTCACCTGCCTTGATTCCCGTCTGGGAAAAAGGATCCGCAGATCACCGCGAGGAAAATCGCTGACACTCTTAACTTCATTGTTTCACGACTGAAGCTTTCCAGCGAACGGGGAAAAACAAACGTTCATATACGACACCCCCTCTCCCATGACGTTCTTTGGCACGTTTATCACCTAACTCAGGTCTAAGCATTCGCTTCGTTTTCTACTCACCGTCTTATCACGACAATTTGTACATTCCCTCTCCCTCCCCCCAGCCATCCTTTACATCTGATGAATCGATATTCGCCTTTTCAGACGATAAACAAAATCTCTTCCATGAATTTTCGTCGGGACAAGGTAAGAAATCTTCAAAAAGGAAGGATTCTTAGAGTCCCGTAGAAAAGCTCGAGAAGCTTTTAAAGAGTAAAGCTGGAGGGTAGTTGTGACGGTGGTTGAATGAGTGGACTGGTTCTTATGGATCTATTCAGAAGGCCCCCCTCTGTGACTGAACAATTAGTTCAAAATAATAGTAACAGTAATAATAATAATAATGAAAATAATATAGCAACAGCACTAATATAATAATAATTAAGATAATCGCGACAGATAGAGAGGGTTGTGTCCCTGAAACGTAAAATTCCTAAATGAGGCTTCATGAGAATAATAATAATGAAAATAATATAGCAACAATACTAATATAATAATAATTAAGATAATCGCGACAGATAGAGAGGGGTTGTGACCCTGAAACATAAAATTCCTAAATGAAGCTTTTCTGAAATAATAAAACTTTCGAAATCACTTGCCAATAATTGACCATTGGTGTAGATTTTCATTGCAAAAATTTTACATGAAATATCATCGCGATAGGAATTAATAGGAATATTTGCCGGAGAATTGTCGTAGGATACCGTGTAAAAAAAGTCATGGGAATATCGAGTTCGCCGGCGGTATATCGTCAGTGCTTATCGATAATAATATGGAAGAATGCCGCGCGTCAATTTAGCGAGCGTCGCGTATTTATTTGTAAGTAAGCCGCACAGCTTATCGGACAAACGTGCGTTATAGGCTTATTTATAAAGCCTATTATCGTACCCCCTGACATTCAGCATACCTTTGCGACTTACTTTATCTCCGCGTAAAGGCCCGATGATTCGGCGAAACGGAAATTAATAGTTTCCCAGAACCCCAGAAAAAATAATGCTACTAAACCGTTACTCATAATCATTTCCTCGTTGCTGACGAATACCTTGCCATCGGCCAAGGACGTCACCTCGAAATTCAAGCGAACAAATAAACGAGGGACAACAAAACGAACAGACGTGGTTGGACATTTTTTTTTAATCCCAATCAATAGCGTTTCGAAATAATTCAAATCTTGGGAAAATGGTAATATTGACAAGTCCAGCGGAACGTGGGACAGAAAAATGTGGAACAATATGACACGTAAGAGGAGTGTATTAGATAAGGGTGGTTGCTCATTGATCATAATTGCTGGGTGCATTTCGTTGCACGATGGCCTTGAAAATTGTATTTCCTTACTTGGACGATGATGTTATGCGCCGCAGGAAACATGCATACCCAACAATTTGAGCATCGAATTAAAGAGCGTTAGTTGCAGACTTTTCCGAGGTCGTTGAAAAGCTTGGGAAAAACATGGGCCAGGAAAATGCGATGCATTTCCCTTATCTGCTAACGCAAATTGTCGATTGTCGTCGTTCGTAACTGCAACGTTACCCCCCGCCCCCACGTCCTTCCCTACACCCCCTGGCCATTATTTCGCTTTAAACACAGAACGTGACTTCGTAGCATTGTATTAACGGCGAGGCAAACTTTTCGCGTATAATTAGAATTTTTATGGGAAAAAGGCATGTAAAATTAGTTCTTTGTTCCCTCTTTAATTTCCTGTAATTAAGTCCGCAAAGGAGTGTAAAAATAATTGAAAACTTGCATGGTTTTACGATGTACAATATCGCACAGTGGAGATCAAATTGACTTGATTCAGAATCTACGTATTAATCTACAGACGATTCTTGAAACAAAAAAAATATGCACATTTTCAAGGGATTTGCATGTAATGTATAATATAAGAGATAAAATTTACTTGAAAAGGACGTATATAAAACGTTTTTACACAAACAGAATGTATTTCAAGTACAATGCGAAGCCTTAGATGAAACGAAGAAATGTACAAAAGAAAGTAATAAAAAACGAAAACGAAAGGAACGCTAAACGCAGACACAGTTTCTCTAAAACTGTGAAAATTTTACGACAAAAGTGAACAAAAGCGAAGAACAAACTAAAACGGAATCCAATATTCATTCTCTCTGAATGAAAAGAATCGTTAAAAAAGAATTTGAACCCCCGACTAAGAAAGTTTTGATTTCTTATTTAACTTACGAGAAAATTTCATTGAGTTTTTTGAAATGTCTGGATTTAGGGAAAGGGGTAATAAGGTATCACAAAGAATTTATGACAGACAAGTCAATATTATTTGTAATCGTTGTCTGTGCAGTAAGACAAAGTAACAAAGTGATGGAAGACTAATTTTAATAATACAATTTACTTCTGTCGACATGTTAATAGAATACACAAAAAGATTTGAAAATTCTATTAAACGCATTGATGTAAAATATACAGTTTTTAATTCCTACAGTACATTATATTTGCCCCTTCCCCCGGTGCTGAATTTTTCTAAAATGGAATAACAGTACCAGCAGTTTCAATAAATCTTTTATTAACCTCCCATGAAGCTCCAAATTCTTAATAACCCGATAAAACAATTCCTGGACGAAAAAAGGCTAAAGTTCCTAACAAAGACTTTGCATTAAGTCATCTGAATCCTTACTTTGTTATCATAATTGCACCGTTAATTGTTAACATCAGGGGGAGAGGTAAGGTTGTTACTATCAACAAGGGGTGAAGAATAACGAGAATTTCCGCAATGGCCATTTTCTGGTACTCTACTATCTTCCAAATTCTCGGATGATCGCTAGAAAAATTGCCCCGCTCCTGTTTTCGATTTTTTCCATGTTTCTCCGGCTTGGCAAATGTCGCAATTTTTCCCACGGCATCGCGGAAGTTTGGCGAACGGTCGCGGGGGATGGTCGACTAGGAAATCGGCGTGCACACGACATTCCACGGGGTTATTGAGTAAATGGTGCAGGGCAGGGCCTGGCCGAAACCGTTCCTCAGAAAACTGTCGAGGTACTCGTACATGAGGGTAGTGAACGGCCACATCCAGGAAACCATGCTTCCAACAATACCGCTGGTCTTGCTTCCCGTTTCCGGTGAAACCGCGGCTGACGGACTTTTGCCCATAACAACCGCGTTCGACGATTCCGTCGCTGAAAAACGTGGCAAAGTGCAGAAATTTGCACGATTTTACGCGCATTTACCTGAGCCAAAGTAAATGTAAAGTAAGAGACTTATGCTAATGAAAATAATGCCATTTATTACTCTTCGGAACTGCGACTGGGTGATTTCAAAGAATACGATTACGCGAAAGAGAAAATCTGAATTTTCCTGCTCTTATGTTGAGATTTAACGAATGATTGTACCGCTTAGTGAGACGTATCATTTTAAATTGATTATGCTTTTATCACAACTTTGTTATGCTCCATAAATTTGGACCTTACATATGTAAAAAGTTATTTATAATCAGCCCTTACCTGGACCTTGCTTACGCTTTAAAAAATTTCGAAAAATATTACCCTTGTGGCAAATACAAAATCGGGCATTAAAATTCAGTGAATTGTTCGATTAATCTTTTCTTTTACGATCACTTTTGGTTGATTCGATAGATGGGTTTCTATGGCTATAAAATCTCTTTCCTTATCACTATGTTTATTTTTCACTTACACTGCGCTTGTATCACCATCGCCGTCAAAACGAGGACCACAAAGATTGCGCAATTCAGCCTAACTGACATTGTGTGGGCGATTTTCCCCGCGGTATTCCTCTGTGCCTTGCGTTTTCGTCTCGAAACGTTTCAATGACTCTTAGAATTCGCGATATCCTTATATATAAGCTAGGTACCCTGCGTCGTCGCTCGACTTATCGTCCAACACACACACACATATATATATATTCTGCCACGTGTTAACGTTCACTGTTGTCAACTTTACACGCTCAGCAATACAACTCTACAGTTGGGTATTTTTTACTCTATATTTTCCCGATGAAGAACGTTCGAAATATTAGCCAAACAAAGTAGTGATACGCATCTAAAGGAAATCATAAGTATAGCTCTGCTTTTATCAACATTCTCGTTAATGAATTTATCGAAAATTTTGACGTGCTGATCTTCGTATTAATATCGTTTCATTCTGGAATATTTTGTGGAAGGAGTATAGTTACGAGGAAAATGTCAAACGTCAGCGATTGAAATTAATAGCAGGAAATAGCATTTGGAGGATTAGCAAAAACAAGGATATGGTTATTAGTTACTCATCCGGAGAATATGTAAATACATATGCGCTAATTACCTGGCTTATCTGTGCTTACGTTTGCCCAACGCAACCACGAGTTTCGAAGTAATTGGAAAGTTTCGAGGTAATTATAGTTGAAAAACTTTCCTATTTCCACGCGAAGGACACGGACGAAATTTTCGTCATCGGCAATTTTCCGTTTCAATGTTTACAACAATTCTGAGTATCTCTTAAGGACTCCTTAATGGCTCGTAAAGAACTTGCTTTCCAATATAATTATAAAAAATTACAAACGTGAAAAAAATGTCGAGGAAAAAGGTAGCCCTGTGTGAAAGTCGGGAGGACAATTTATATTGACCACTTCTTTACATATGCATAGGGAAGATATTGAATTGTATGAAGAAAATTTAGCAAATTCTCCGGCGGGGGGGGGGGTTTAATTCCAGGCTGTTACGAGAAGGTCATTGGCCTGGCGATCATAATGGTACACGGAATCTTCCTTCCTGTGACCAACGTGTGTTCCTGCGAAGGCAGGACTTCCGGCGAGGCTGGAATTCCTCGGTAGACCGTCCTCCGCAAACCTTTTTAGTCGCTTGGCATTGAGAATTGTCTTGGCTGAGGCCGTGCTTTTGGTACTTTTCGTCGGGACCGTCGAGTTCTTCGGCGGAAGATCATTCCTCGGTCTCCTTCGTCTCCTTCTCCTCCTTCTCCTGCAAATTCCACGCCTGCATCGTCGTCTCCTCCTGTGCCTTGGTCTTCCCCTGCGTCTCCTCCTCCTTCTCCTCCTCCTCCTCCTCCTGCGTCCCCATCGACGTCTCCTGCCCCTTCGCCATCGTTTCTCCCGCGTCTTGTCCTTCGACAGGGACTTCTCGTCCTTCGTAACGATCGCCGGCAGATGATCCTTCTTCGACAACTGTCCAGACGCGTATGAAACGTGCCGAGTGTCACGTTTCCCCGGATCTTCCTTCGACGAGTTACCCTTCGTCTGCGGACCCTTCCCGTTGGCCTTTATGACAATCTTGTTGAGCAAACGACCCTTGTAACGATCGCTCAAACGGCCGAATTCCTTCTCGTTCTTCGACGTCATCGATAATCCGCTCGTCGGTTTCTTCTTCTTCTTCCGCTTCGACGAATCGGACTTGGAGGACGTCGTGTTCCCCCGTTTCGTCTCCGTCAGATCGCGTTTCACGATTCTCCACGGCGACAGCCGCTCAAACAGCCCCCCTGCGAACAAACCTGAAGGAAACAGCCAATTCTACAAAATAATATTCCACGGGGACCTTCACCTCCGTTTCGTCCTCTTTATTCGTCCGTCATCTCTCTCTCTCTATCTCTCTCTCTCTCTCTCTCTACGATTCTACAGGTGCAGGACTTCCCAAAGGAAAATGCCCCTACGCTTAAGCAATGACTCGAACGTCCGCGGGGAAATTCTTAACTTGCCGAGGAAATAATGTCGCTGCGGGTACCTGCTGGTTTACCGTCTTCTTTCTTCCGCAGGTCCTTGCGTAGGTCCGTGCCCGTGTCCTTGGAGAATCCTTCGCCGCTTTGTGCCGTAGCACTTTGCTGTCCTTCGGTTTCCCGCTTGGAGTGTTCCTTGTTCCTCCTCGACCCTGGCCGGTGCATTTTTTTTCTCCCGCGCATCTTCCTACGCATCGCTTTCTTCTTCTTCTTCTGCGCGCTCTTGGCGACGTACCGTTTCTGCAGGTGCGACAGGATATCCGCATTGGACGAATTTGACGATGGTTTCCCGCTGAAGGATACCGCCTGATCGGCCGATTTTTCAGAAGAGTGAACTTGACCCTCGATCGATTTGCCAGATTTCTCGTCGCTTCTCTTGCTCAGCGAAGAATTGAAGACGTGCACCTCGGACTTCCCGTCGGGGATCGAACGCTTCCACGGCGATCCATCGGGAAATATAGAATCGACGAGTTTTCCCGAGGTCGCCGTGCCCACCGGGAAAATCTCGTCCGCGTGGTAACGTCGATGCTCAGCATCTTCCTGCGGCTTCGACAGTGCCGCGCACAGCAGCAAGGACAGAAAGACGGCCACGAGTGATCCATCCATCGCCATTCATCAGAATCAAACCTCGTAGAATCCTCTCAGACCGCCCCCTCTTGCCCCTCCGCCAAACTCACCGACGTTTGCCCGAGCCGTCCAATTCCTTCGGCCTGGCTGGCAAAGAGAAATAAATAAGAAGGCAAAAAGAAATAAATCAAAAGAAATTTGTAAAAAAGACGAACAGGAATTCGAAGGACTTCGTTTCTATTGTACGAAATTTAGTGTTTCGTTGAGCCGATTATTAGATCAAACCGCTGTACTTTTAGATAAAGATTCTATAAAGATTGTTTATTATTACTTTAATAAGAACACTAGGTTCTAAATGACTCATTGTCCTGTTCTTTGTGACGAAATTGATTAAGAAATTTCCTTTGACCTGTTGTCCTTGACAGTGCAGATTCCCCGGTTTGGCCGTTTTTTTTTTATTTTCCTTCACTCAGCCGGTGGTCAACTGGACAGGATTTGACGATCAGCCGTGTTTTTAAGTGAGCCGCCATTTGTAACGAGACCCCGGCCAGTTTTGACAGGAGTGTTTGGCTCTTTTTTATTGCCATTATTCGAACGGCGATCGTTTTGCTTGATCGATCGTTGCTTTGGCCCGTCGTACGCCGAGGTATGCATTTTCCCCGGCATTCTAAAAGCGTTACGACGGGTATTTTTCAAACCCGACAAACAGCCGGGGACCACGGCAATTTTCCCAGCATTCCTTCGCATCGATCGACGTAATTCACCGGCCCTCTCAATTACCCATTCACCTTTTCCATCGAAAAGTTATCGCACAAAACCACGCTCGTCCTTTGCGCACGATTCTACACGCAGCTACCATCTATTGGAAATGTTTAAAAGTAATATTGTTTATGCTAGGAACTTCGAGCTTACCGATGACTCGATAAACGGACAATATTTTGAAATGAATGAAATTAACCGATCAATTATAACAGCATTCTGGTTTCATGAAATAAAAACATTGGCAAAGGTAAAGAATTCGTGTTGTTAATTAAAGTATCATTTATTTTGTCAGATAAATAGGATACACATATTTCTGTCGTTTACATAGAATAAAAGCGAAGAAAACTTGGTATACAGAGGTAATGTTTTATGCACCGTCGATGTCTTGAGTATTTTTCTTTATCCAATCGACGTAAAGAATTACTTTGGTATAAACACTGGGATAACCGTGATCACAGCCGGAAGAAAAAGAAACGATGCCTTGCTGTTCTCCGTTGCAAACCAAAGGTCCACCGGAATCACCCTGAAATTATTTGTCGTCTCATAATAAATTTCAAAGCCACAGTTCGTTGGAGCAAACTGATTTTTCATATAATAAGATTTAATACAGGATAATATATATATGTACATAAATTAATACAGAATGAAATTTTGAAGTATAGCTCATATATTTTTCCTGTGTTATCATTATTCTGATTCTTGGTTAATATTAATTAACGATAAAAAACCTTACCCCGCAAGCCCCGTAACCTTTTCCCCAAAAAGCACAGAGGTGATTATCGACAATGCTTGCTATGCTGGAGTAAACGTTTCGACATTCAGTTTGATCGATGATCGTTTGATCCAAAGTTTGCAAGATGGTTGACGGGATTGGCTGCCAAGACTAAAAAATTACAAATATTATTGAAACACCGAAATGCAATAATCAAGAAAACTACGATCCTTTTGTTACAAATTGAAAGATACAATAAAACAATATTTCATCTGTAACTTTATTTTGTAAGATGAAGAAACACGGACCATTTTCGATAAATTCTTAAACGAACTTCCCTTGAATTTTATTCTTTGAAAAATTAGTTGGAATTGTATTTTTCTTGCTTTACTTGCACATATCCCCATCCAACGACTGTGCAATTGGCACCGGGCGATGGTTCCTTCGTGGGCAATGCTATGATTTGCCTGTTCTTGTCGAGTTCCACGGGTTTGGCGAGTTTCAATACGGCTATGTCGTGTTTCCAGTAATTCGCGTCACCGACGTATTCCTCGTGGATGCGAATTTCCCGGATATCGTGGACCTCACCGCCCTCGACGCTCGAGACACTTCCGCTGACCGCGTAAATCTCCTCGGGGGACTGGAGGTCGCTGACGCAATGGGCCGCGGTTAGGACGTGCTGAATCGTTATCAAAGTCCCGCCGCAGTAGTGCTCAGAGTGCAACTTGTAGCGCAGCGAAACCATGTAAGGAAATTCGCCTAATTGCGCGTCGTTGCCGTTCACGATCTTCGATACCACCTGAATCACCACTGCAGGGGAAACAAGAGTAATCGTCGGGAGAAGGCAAAATAAATCATTATTAAGAGGAACAATTGAAAGTAAAATTAATGATCGACCTTAGAAAAAATGTAAATATGTTAACTAAGAATAAGAACGAAAAAGAATAAGAACGATTTAATAGAATAATTGAAAGAAATTAATCAAACATGTTAGAAAAGATGTAAATATGTTAATTCAGAATAAGATGAACCGTGGAGAGTAGAGAACTTAAAGAATGATTCATTAAGGTAATAAATGAATGTTACTTACTGTTAGGCAAACTCACCACCGCTAAAATTGTGGGAGATGGTTGTTGCATTGGTTGTTTTACTGGTTGTTGTAGAAGATTCTTAGGAACAACGTGCGAACTATCCAATTCTTCAGGGACGCGTGCGGAACTCCTGTGTGACGAATATTTATAAGTGAAATCATTGTAATCGAATATTGACAGCCTTAAAATGAACTGTAACAATGACAAGTATTGCAATTGAAATAATTGTATGATTCTTCATGTTTTATCCTCACTTTTGTCCCAATTGTCCTTCGCATTTACGTTGATGTTCTTTGACTTTCGACAACATTTGCCTATGTCCAGATGTATTTGACGTCGGCGAGGACATGGATAAACTATTCACAAACAACAAGTTAATAATTATAAGAGGAAACATTACCGTATTTCTTCGATTTGGAAGGAAATTCATCACTCACGCGTATGCTACGAAAAATAGGAGAATTAAGAACATTGAAGACACTGCGTGTGTTTGTCCAGTGATGGTTTTTCAAGAACTAACTAGCAATTATAAGCACAATAGCCCGTTCGTTATAATTCGAATTCTTTCCCCGATAAGCTCGTACAAGAACCCACCTTCGGATCAATTAATTATGATTTATTAATATCAATGAGTATCAGATCAATCAGTGAATTGTGACGGCAACAACTCACTCGACGTGAATAAAATTCATTGAATAGACATCCGCTAACGAGAATTCTCTCAGTGAATCACAGCAGGTATTTGTCATTTTTGAAACTGATTTTTCAGTGTCGGGGGAAGGGGGTAATTTTGGAGAAATTGAAATAAATACACGGTGGTAGGATTAGTTCTTTATGTTATTATTTTACAGAATCCGGGCTTCATGTTTTTTTCGAAATATCGAATTTATTTTCTGGTGCAATTTGGATTCACGTTACGTCAACGTCTTGACTGTTCTCGCTTATCCAATCGTTGTATTCCGTTATCCTTACGTAAACGTCGGGATAACCGATATCACAGCCCGCGGAAAATGACACCACTCCGTGTTGAACTCCGTTACAAATTAAAGGACCCCCTGAATCGCCCTGCAAATAAATAAATAAACAAACGAATAATAATAATAAACTCTAATTGAACACTAGTTACATATTTACGATGTTCTATTTTCTCTCACTGAAATGAAAAAAACTCAAAATTCGAGAAAGAATAAATAAGTTTTAAGAGAACTGAGCTATTTGAATTTAGCTATTTTAATTGAGAATTATTTTTTCGAAAATCAGTAACTTTTTTCCGTTTAACTTCAAACAAAATTGATTTCATTACTTTGAACAAAAATGTTATTCGCAATATGTGAGATAATATTAAACTCCACTATGTCCTTCGAATTTTGTTCCTTCAAGCCTTTAAGCAACATCTTTCTAATTCGTGAAATGTTATTATTGTAATCTGAAATAAATCTTACCGCGCAAGCGCCGTAGCCTCTGCCCAAAAACGCACAGAGATGATTTGTAGAAATTTGCGCGAGGTAAAGGTACATATATTGGCATTCACTTTGCTCCAAGATTACCTGGCTTAGAGTTTGCAACATTGTCGACGGTACCAGATGCCAGGACTACAAAGAAAAAGCGAAATTATTGAATAAATAAAATCCGGATAACAAATGTAATTTTTCTAGTCAATTTCGAAAGTTTGTTTATCTTACTCATCTATTGCACACATCTATTGCATTAATACACCATTTATTGATATAATTGTATGATAATTCTGGTTATACTAGAAATTTAGTTTACATCGATTACCTCTAAATATCCCCAGCCAATGACGGTGCAGGTGAGTCCTACTTCGGCCTCTTCCGTGGCGAGTTGCACGGTTTGCTTGTTTTCGTCGAATTCCACTGGATGCTTGATTTTTAGTATAGCGAGATCATGTTGCCAGTAATCCGGCTCGCCGACGTAGCTTTCGTGCAGGCGAAATTCTATAACTTCGTGGACCTCGCCACCCTCGAGACTGGATATTGTGCCGCTGACGACGTACACCTCCTCCGGGTGGTAAAAATCGGCGAGACAATGGGCCGCTGTCAAAATGTGCTGAGAAGTCACGAAAGTTCCGCCGCAGAAGTGCACAGAGTCCAAGCTGTATCTCAGCGAAACTATGTAAGGAAACTCGCCAGGGGCAGCCTCGTTCCCGTTAATGATTTTGTATATCCTCGACAGATCCACTGGCCAGGGACAATGAATATTTCAGCAAATGCCAAAAGTCATATTTACAGGGCTTATGGGCTTTATGCAAGTGCAAGCATTCGTACAATTTGTGAAGAATTTATAGAATTTTAAGTATTCTAAGGATTTAAAGGATTCAAAGAACTTAGAAATTGTAGGGAACTTATAGTATTTAGAGAATGAAAATAACTTAGAAAACTTGGAGAATCGATAAAATCATGAAATTTCGGGAATTGGTAGGGTTTGGGGACTGGTGGGATTCGTAGAATTTGTAGAATTTATAGAATTTTAAGCGTTTAAAGGATTTTTAAAGAATTCAGAAATTGTAAAGAATTTATAGTGTTTAGAGAATGAAAATAACTTGATGTTAATAACTTGATTTGATAAACTCATGAAATTTCGGGAATTTAGTGTATTTAAAAAAGTGTAAGAGTTTAGAAAACTTAGAGGATTTGTACGACTCATAAAGTTCAGTATACCGGTTTAGAATTTACCGATTTTATCAAACGTGTAACCATTTAGGGAATTCAATTATTCCGTGCTACTTTATGATACTTCAGATACGAAATGAAATAACGTATTTGCTGGAAAGAATATTCCTGCCTGATTGACTTACCGTGTCGTAGATTGGAAATGGGTATATCTGGATATTTCGTTTTGCAACCCTTCGCTGCTGGTAGGACTATACTTCTCGGTTTAATAACTCCCTTCCGGCAGGTAGGATTCCTAAGATCTGCGCATGGACGGGGCGAACAGGTGATTCCACTATCGGCAATTTAACCCCACCTAAGTCTTCATTATGTTCCCCATAATCAGTTCGTCTCATCTTTTTTACCGTTTTACTCTTTCGTTAGTTTTCATTTGAATAATTCATTATTTCTACCTGGAAGCCAGACCCACTCTCCGCCGATATATCGCCGAATGTGTCTGGGTTCCAAGAAAAATTCCACCAAAGAACGCGAGTTCCATGGAAACAAAAGTCGTATTTCGAAGAAGAATCGAGGAATTCGAATTTTACGAAAAACCATTCGACCTTCCGGATCGATGGAATCACTTACGTTACGAGGAATAACGCATAGAACAATGCTCTTAATTTTCTATTCATCTTCCTCGTCGATAAGTTCAAACTTTTTTTTTCTAATTCAACAAATTTCAATGACGGGGTTTCGTTTTTCCTGATGACTTTTCTTTTTGTTAAAACATCTTTAAGTCGGTTTGATTTGCGCGTGTGTCCTGTTTGATGGTTTCTCCCCAACTACCTGGCAACTGTGCTGGCTGAGAACAATAACCAGTCATTTGACTGGTGTTAAATACTGTTACTGATAAGCCGATCGCGGGAAAACCACGATAATTGCATTTCTCAGCCGATTAATAACGACGTATGGGGGCAAAACACCAACAACCAACGTCAATTTTATCACATTTTTCGTGTTTCTGTAATTCCTCTTTTTCACTAACAAAAAAACAAACATAATTAAAAACAGTTAGGCAATTTCATTTAACGGGTAATACTGGTATATTAATTATTATGATACATTTGAATATTAACTTAATTATTAGTACATGTAATTACTGATACTTTTAATGCACTAGCAGTTTATATTTTTATAATTTTATACATAATTCCTTGAAATTCTATATGTATCTAATAATTTACGATTTATGGTTTAGTTAATAAAGGAATTAACATTAATTGTAAATTAGTTTTACGAAAGAATGTTTCCTTTTTGGTTTATCGTGATGGTAGAGAGTGATTATTGTTTTTCGTTTAATTTCATGCTGAATCGACGTCTCTGGTCATGGATTTTATCCAATTCGTGTACAGGCTTATTCTGGTGTAAACGTTTGGATAACCTTGGTTGCAATTTAAAGTGAACGACGCGACACCGTGTTGTTCTTTTCCGCAGATCATTGGTCCACCTCCGTCACCCTAGACAATACAAATAAAATTATTACCACGCAAACAATGCAAATTAAACAATCAATGATCGCTAAACATATGAAACAGTCCATCGACAAAATACAATTGAGTGTGAATTTTGTAGCAAATGCAATAAAAAATAATCGCTTTACGGTAGTTATCCGCCTGTAACTTTAGGAAATTTTACGAAATGAAATTTACCAGACAAACACCGTAACCCCTTTCCAAAATGCCGCAAACATGTTTGTTTACGATACGGGCGACATAGGTGTATTCCGTTTTGCACGACGAAGGATCCATTATTACCTGAGGCAGAGTCTGCAGGACATTCGGACTCACGTATTGCGTCGGCTACATAAAGACAATAAAGAAAAATATCTGTATTTTCTACGATACGTCGAAGATATTTTCGAAAAAAGGAATAGGCTAGAAATATACGACTTTTTCTAGGCAAAGTCCTTAAAATTTATAAGAATGTATAAAATTTTACGTGTTTCATTAATTACCAACAAAATGGTAAAACGTATCTTTCATCCTTTAAGATGTTTTCCAAAGAAAGTATTGTCACAGAGGAAAAATAGGACCTTTCTTTGAAGAACAATAAGTGCACCGGTATTGCTTTAGAAATAACAGTAATTTCTCTTAAAAATGGAGAATTTTGTCAGTGGTTTCTTTGGCTCACGTGAGTGGATCCCCAGCCGAGAACCGTGCAGGTTTGCCCCACACTCGTATTCTCCGAGGCCAGGCGAACGGGTTTTCTGAAACCCCTGAAGGTGACTCTTTCCTTGAGTTTCAGCACCGCGATGTCGTCCTGCCAGAAGTTCTTCCGGCCCACGTACTTCCGGTGGACGCGTAACTCGCTGACGTCGTGCTTGTCGCCACTGCTGCTGTAGGAAATTGTCCCGCTGAGAACGTAAATGTCCGCAGGATCCTCGACGGATTCCAAACAATGGGCGGCCGTTAAAACGTGCCGAGCTGACACCAAAGTACCGCCGCAGAAGTGCTCGAAACTCAACTTCCGCCGAAGGGAAACCATGAAAGGATACTGCCCGGCGAACGCGTTTACACCGTTGACGATTTTTGCCGTAGCCGGCTCAGCCTGCTTCCCACAGGAAGCTAAGAAGGAAGAAAAAATAACAGAATTAAGGGTCGAAGAGAAGTCGTCGAGTGAAAACAAAGTCGTTCGGAAACGAAATTCAGTCTCAAAAAGAAAACAGGATCTTATTTGGTCAGCGAAAAGAGAATACTAAGATCGACAAGAGTAGATAAGAATAAATAGACTATATAATAAGATTATCATTTATCATTCAATGATCAAAGTCGTTCAGATTTTCTAGACGAGCAGTTTAGCATTTATTCTTAATTGAGCAGTTTAGCATTTAATTTGAACTAAACTGAAGATTGTATTCTTGCCGTTTACTCACCGCACGACGGTTCCCGATGTTTCTGTTCCGTGGGAGAAATTTTCCTCTCGCAATCGTTGGCCAGTTGGATGTTGAGATTTTTGGAGTTCGATTTGGAAAGTCGCAGGGAAATTCCACAATCTGCGCACGAACCGGACGTGCAGGCGGTGCCGCTACGGGCAATTCAATGGCTCATTATATCCGAGGGCAGATTCTTCAAAGAAAAAGAAAGAACGAAAGAAAATCCCCAATAAAGATATTCCGTCGTCGCCGGCAAAACGCAAAATTTAACAAGAAGGACAATTTACGAAATTGTTGTCAATTCCATGACTCTCACTTTGGCGCAGTTTTTTCTGCCAACTGTTGCTGCTGCCCGAATATTTTCATGAACAACTCTCGCCCCTGTCTCGCGTTCGCCGTAATTTCCAACGTCGTCGAGCTTGAAGAAAAATAAAATTAAAATCACCTACTCGTCCATCCGCGCAATTTGCAAGAACTTTTGCCACGATCGATCTTTCTCATTGTCTCATACTTTTCGCGATGAAATTACTCACGAAAATGTTACCAGAATGCAGAGAACGAAAAGCATCGTTTTAATAATTCTTCCCTGGCGATGTGCAATTCGCGATGCGCAATGCGCAAATTTATTTCATCGTCAATGTTTCTACGGACGTCGGGATTTTCATGAAAAAATTCTCGGTACGCCTCGCTGATAAAGTATCGACTGCCACTTATTGTTATGATACGTTTGTGTGCGTTAAATGACGGCACAAGTAGAGTTTTTAGTTTGATGGTTTACGACGAACTGCTCGGTATTTCCTGCCGCTGGAAACGACAGTTAGTTCGCCGGGTTAACGAGGCTGATTTCTTTCCCGCCGATAAGCACGCTCGTCAAACGATCAAAATTCATTTTTTAAACGATTAGCGACTTGACATGTAATTCAACTATCCCTCCAATTAACCCCATCCCGCGATCAAATTTAAACCAAGTTTTTCTTAACAAGAATCAAAAGGAAAACAATTTTTTTTAACGTCTGTTACATAGATTGTTTATCATTCGATAAGGGAAGAATAGTTTTCCTTTTTTTAATAAATTATAATCGCTGAGGATTAGTTGTTTCGTGATTTAGACTCGATTTACTTCGGAATTGGATTTAATGGGGTTTACATAAAGGAATCGATATGATCGCAATGAATTACTATTTGTTCTGGTTCGATTCCTATCGTCCGTGATGTTCCATTGCATTCGATTATTCATGCGGGAAATAAGCACCGATGCGGCTGTCCGGTCGATTTAATCAGATTTAATGCAACGCTCTTCGTTTCCCCGCCAATTGTAATTTTACAATGACATTTTTTCTGATAGAAAAGGGCATGCATACAGCACATCATAGTTTTTACAAACAATTGGCGTTCTGCAAAAGCGAATTGAGTCGCAATAATTCGACGAAAAATTCTACAGTAGGCCAGTGCAGACGATTCGCAAATCGTTAGAGCATATTTGCGGAACAAACGAGGAAGGCAAATCAATTACAACGTTTGCTCTGGAAATTGTCGTGTGAATTCTAAGCTGCGGAAATCGCTGACACAGAAAGGAAATTCCATTTTTCCACTGACGAAACAGGGATCTGCCGAGCATCGTTGAGGAACGATTTGAAGGTAATTTTAAGACCCGTTAAGAACCAGTTTAACAGTAAGCAAGTTTGAACTAAACTTGAAGACAATATTGAATCAATTGAAATACCAGTTTTGTAGAAAGCGATTCGCACGGCATTTAAAGTTAATTTTGCGCCAATCTTAGATCTTAATTGAACGGCAGTTTTCTGAACAGCGTTTTTGATTCCCAGTAGATTTTCCAACAGCAAATTTTCCGGTGTTCGGAGATAAACGGTGGAACCTGGCGATTACACGGTCGAGTCCATTCATAACTCACCGACGAATCGTAATCCTTGGGAGGATCTCACGTATAACGTGCATTAATGGGGCTTTATCGTTTGCCCAGGATCTCGACGATCGCATCGTCGTCCTCGGGGGAAAAGGCAAATCGACTTTCGTCGGCGCAAGCGTCGCTCCACCGCCATGGAATCGTTGGAATTTTCCGAGAACCCTGATTTTCCCGGGGAATACCCGAAGGACAGCTAAAATCGCGGGCAAAAACTTGCGGAAAAGAGGAAAAAACTCGATGTACCATCGTGGCTAAGGGAAAATGTTTCCCCTGAGAATCCGGAATCCTGGAGTCTTCGTTTTAACGTGGACGACGTTGACCCTCGGCTCCGTCGTTTCCGGTCAGCTTATCAGGCCTCTTCACATCTACAAGAACATCATAAGAAGCATTCACGACTATTTCAACAACACGTGCATCATACTGATGCACGCCACGCCGGATGCAGTCTCAACGCAAGGTCAGCATTTTATCAGCCAATTTTTTATTAGTGTTTCAATGGAATAGAAATGAATTTTCGTGCAAGCAAGGTTAACACTTAATTGCTAATTTTTTTTCATGAATTTTCGTATATGCCAGGCCAAGATTTTATCAACAATTTTTTCATTAATATCTCAACGCATTCAACGGATTAACGACGCATTTTGGTTGAGCGAAATTTCGTAATTCCTTGGACTTATTTCTAAGTGATTATTCCCGGTGTGAAATTTTGACAACCATTTCGCAGATCTTGAAGAAGGAGAGGGTTTGCTGGCGCTTCAGAAATATCTCAGTTCTTCCCTCCATATTCGAACTGCTGTCATGGACATCGAAATGTTTCGAAAACGAGTGAGGAATATTTCAAAAATAACATTTCTGTAAGAAATATATAATAAAAAAATGCAAAAACTCCGTAGTTTTTGCTAAACTTATTGCGGATGTAGAGAGACCGTAAATGTTACAATAATTATTTCAATCAGGTAGTTGGTTAATGTTATTCTTTGTGACTGAACTACAGCTGATTAATTGCAGGTGGGGCTGAATTATTATCACATAAAGAGACCATTATTCGTTCTGCTGAACGACTCGGAAGACGTGAGGACTGAATTCACTAATGTAAATACCACGAGATATCATATTCCTTCTTTTTATAACACTTGAAACAGAAATTCAAATATCTACTTACGTCATGATCTATGAATGCACCTTAAAAAGTTGATAAATTAGCGACTTAATTTAAAACCACTTTGCTACCATTACTGCAAGGACTATGAATATTTTCATTTCTTCCTACAATTTTCTTAGTGAAGTATGGAAGTTAGTGGATTTCTCGTGACTTTTGCTTTCTGTGTGTCGGTGTTACGTAAAAATCCTAAATATGTTTATGACGAACGTTCATTTGCGAATATGCAGCAGGTTTCCACGTGGATATCGATGGCGTATCCCACCTGGTTGGCTTTCTTCAGGGACGATACCAGCCCGCAGGAATTCCTCGTCGACGTTTACGTGCCTTTCGATTGTATCTTCATTATCTCCAAGCGACAGGGAAACGGCGAAATTCTCACGGAGGTCTACCAGATTGACAGGGGAAAAGAATTGCGCTCGATGACCTTCGGAACGTGGAACCAGACGAAAGGGCTCAAAGGCTCACCAGTGGGCCTTTATCAACGCAGGAATAATCTTTACGGCCAGCAAATTCGCGTTACGACTATCGAAGTGAGATTTTTATCCAAGGTGGAAAATTCAAAGTGTCTTGGAACGTTATCAGCTGATATATCGATGATGGAAAATTATAACCAAGGGAACTTAAATCAATGGAACTTAAGTAGTTGGTGAATAATGAGAATTTCATGTTTCATTGAATTTCAGAAATATCAGCTTGTGACACCTTTAATTTTCCACTCTGTATAATAAAATAATCCGTTTAATATGGTGAAGTATTTCATAATTTTCGGTTTTGAATATTTTCAATCGTGTTAGGAAATAGTTAGATAAAATTGATTAATGCTGACGCAATAGACGGCTTTGGAATTTGAGTATTTTTATGAAATTTACGTTGGTATTATTATGTTCTTTTAAATCCATTCCTGTGTCTTCAGGATCCTCCGATTTCCTCTTTACTTCGGGACAAAAACGGTCAAGTAACTGGAATAGGTGGTTCCTTCGGAGCTTTGCTAACGTTATTGCAAGAAAAAATGAACTGCACGTGAGTAAATTAAAATTGAAAACAGGGAAAAGACAAATTTGTACCGTTTTATTTTATTTCTCCGTCGCTTTTATTTTTCTCTTCCTTTTCATCGGCATTCTTTTCCTTTTCCTTTTCTCTTTCCAGTCGATCCTTCAGTTCTTTTAATTGCCTCGCGCTTTCCCGCCGAAAATATTCCTCCTCGTTGGCCGTTGACTTTTCCTCGAAAATTTCCCTTTTCCTTCCGTCCCCGCTGCGCCGACGTTTTTCCGAGAAGAATTTTCGCTCTCGCGAGAAACTGCGTCTCGTTTTAATCCCATCGAAATAACGAATTGCCGATCTGCCCAGCATTTTACACGTTCATCCTGCAATTTTATATTCTTCTCCTTCTCTTCTCTTTTTCTTCAAAGCATTTTACCATTTCGATTCTTAACTTAAATCATCGTCATTTCGGATTAAATTATGTTGAGTTTAATTTTGTTTAATTTTTATACAAAGTTTTCCGGTTACGTCATTTTTGACTTTTTTTCACATTTTGATAAGTTTCGTTCTGACATTCACATCGAAATTAATCGAAAATTGAATAAGTTCATACCGATGAAGAAAATGTTCGATTGAAACAATAATAAGTGTCTTGTATTTTTAGGTATGTTTACAACGAAGCTGAAACATGGTCGGAGATAATAGACTCACTGAAAAATAACGACGCTGATATTGCGGTAAATGAATTAATGATGACCGCTGACAGAATGGATGTCATCGATTTTACAACACCTGTTTTTACAACAAAGTAAGCGTAACACATACACTGTTATTCACAAATAAATGCAAAGGACTTAACCCAAAGTGAGAAACAACTACGTTGTTATTTACTTTTTAATCATTCGTATTGATTTATTAAACGTATACATAAAAATTGATTCTTACATATAACTTCATTCTTATTTATCAAACACATACATAAACACTCATCTCGTTCATCGCTATGACTTTTACGGTGAATCATTGTTGTATTAATATTTGATCCTACGGCAATTAATCAGTTGTTCTTAATTCTTCATTTTCTTGTGTATATTTTTATTCACAAGGTGCCGCACGTTTATTAAAACTCCGTCGTCGACCGCGGTAAAATGGCAAGCTTACATGGCACCATTTCACGCGGGGATTTGGCATTCCATTGGATTCCTCATCGTCGTGACCAGCATGTCCATTTCCCTTATCAAGGCTACGATAAGGATAGTACTTTCCTGCTTAAAGGACTACGAAAACTCACCATCGAGGTTCACCGAAATCACCTTTTGCGTATTCGGGGCCTTTTGTAATCAGGGTGTGTTTCTATTAATGTTTTTGTATTCTTCGTTAATTCGAAAAGGAATTTAGAAATAGGCCGATAAAGCTATTTAGGAAAATTAATATAAAAATTAGGTGCTTGAATTTAAAATTCTTATTTTCAATGAATTTTGATACAAGTTTCTACTTCCTTTGAATTCTTACTTTCATTACCTATTTAAAACTAATTCAGAAGACAATGAAGTTCTTAATGAAGACAAACATCAATTGCAACGAGTGAAACGACATAATTTTGAATGGTTTAGCGTTAGATGTTTTAAGAAGATTTTCTGTTGCCCTTAAATTTAGGAATACCAATGTCTCTGCTGGATCCAATTCGAATGGTCCATCTTGCGATTCACTTGACGGCCGTCGTCGTCCTCGCGGCTTATTCCGCAGCTTTAATTAGTTTCCTGGCGGTGAAGACCTTCGTCATGCCGTTCACCACTATGGAGGGACTTTTGAAAGACGGGACTTACCGATTAGCCACAATAGCCGATTCAGCTGACTATAATTTCTTTCAGGTAACTAAACATAGCCCAGCTAAAAATTCCCAACGAAAAGTGACCTTTGAAAATCCCCTTTTTATGGATTTAACGAAGCGAAAACAGTGGAAAAGTAACGGAATAAAAGGAAAAATGTAGAACAATAAGCGCTTTGGTCAACTACAATTTCTTTGGTTACTTAAGCGGCTGTGCTAAAAATTCCCAACAAAAATTGGTCTTCGAAAAATCTTTCTTTTGTGCATTCACTGCAATTAAAAATGTAGAACACGTCGGACAAGGTGATGAAAGTCCTGTTCACGACGTTGCTGAGAAAGGAAAAGGATTTGCCGATGAATTATTTCGACGGCCTGAAGCTACTTTGCCGGGAGAAGAATTATGCCTTCATGATGATGGATAACACAGCTGCAGTCCTGCAGGATAAAGTGGATTGTACCTTCGAACCACTCGACGCGATTATGCAAACGAGTATCGCCATGGCACTCAGGCACGGTTGCCCTTATCTCGGAATAATTAACAGCAAGTACGAAAAAAAGTGCACTGTGCCCAAAAAATCCAAATTTACCATCCTAAGAGTTTTCAAAGAATTAAGAACAGAACCTTTGTTAAATCAGTTCGTTTTAATTTGTCATCGAAATTATTCTTCAGCGATTTATCAGGGAATAATTAAATATTTTCTTTCGCAGGATTTTCATCTTTTTTTAACATTTTCTGCTTCGCAATATTTGCATGAATTTTATCATTTTAATTCGTCAACGAGATTATCTTTGATCAATGTCTCCGTGAATAAGGATATGCCTTCTTCCTAAGGATGAATGTCCTTGTTTTCTCTGTTTTTTCTTTAGCATCCTGTTGGTCAGGGACAGCGGGGTCCTGCAACGTTTATTGAAGGCAGAATGGAGCTACGAGGCGAAGACGGTGAGCGAATTTTCGTCCACATTCCAATGAACGTAACTTTTGAATCTTTTTTTTTTCCAAATTTTTCCAGACAAAGTCAAGGTGGAGCTCGGTGGAAATCAACGACGTCCTTCCGCTGTTGCTTTTCATGTACGGCGGACTGTTCGTCAGTCTCATTTTACTTTGCCTGGAGAAAATAATCTTCCAAAAGTTCGCGCGTCGACGAGAGCTACGAAAAAAATTGTGGAAAAAGCAACTGAAACGACGGGTCGTTGGTTTCGTCTCCTAACTACTGTGATTCTTGTAAAATTTCAATAAAACCCATACAATTTTCATAGAAATTGAATTTTTCCAATAAACGGGAACCAACACGCAACGATCTCATCGTAGAAAATCATAAACGTTTAAAAGTAGAAAATAGTACTGCTTTTATTGGTTAATCGTCGATTACCCGTAGTCCTTGAAAATGGATAAACACGTCTTCCGGGTGAAAATAACTTAGGAATAATAGATAAGAAATACTGATTCCAAGCAAGAGAATATTTTCAGAACACACAACGAGCCGAGAAGAACAACGAGTGTAAAAACTAGGAATTGTGTTGCATAAGTAAATGAAAATCAATGAACTCCGACGTGTATTTACATCGACGTGTATTTTCGGTACATACAATGATGTGATAAAAAATCATAAAAAATATTTGCCAAACCCTAATCAGTTGGAGAATCGCGGGCAAAATGCTAGTCTGGCGGGGTTCGACCTCACGGGAAATATGAGGAGTCAACGATTCAATGAACTTGCGCGACCCTATGCTTAGTTTTCTTTTACACACGCGTCAAAACCATTCGGAGTTTCAAGATTATTTCGTGGTCGTTGCGGGACGTTGCAATTTTTGCTGCGTAGCCGACCACGCGTCCCACTTGTCCCAGGTGTTGTCGATAGATACAAGGTTCACCGCGTCGTCCTAAAAAAAAACGAAATTTCAATCACTTCAAGAAACCAGAAATCACAGAAATAACGATAATCATGAAAGGTTACAAAGATTGTCCTAATTGAGAGGGCAAGTTCCTAATTAAATGAAGCTTGTTAACTAAAGCTTGGGTTTGATAAATTTGACGAATCGAATAAATGGAGCTTCTTTAAAGGCTTCGAAAAAGTAAAATTTGTAAAACGATCATTAATAATTGAAGTTGGACAATTTTCTTTCCAGTAGAATGTGGGTGTAATTAATTAAAATTAGACAAGAACAGGTTAATTTCAGTGAATATGACGAGTTAAAGAGATTTGTTGGTGCATTAAATGATCTACCTTTGTCACTTCTTTTTTTACCTTGAATATGAGATTGGGCTGATAACCGTCCGTCGGTGGTTTGGAAAACCATCCGGTTCCGAAAAGCTGCAGCAGGTCCGGTCTCTCGGAATACAACGCACTGACAGCCAGAATACCGTGTTTCAATTCTTCCAGAGCGTTCACCGATTTCGCCGCGGAGCTGACGATAATTCGTGGCGGTTCTAAATCGAAATTGCAATCGTTCCACTCGGATATTTCCTTCCTACCGCCAGACGGGCAAAGCAGCATCATGTTCGATTTGTCCACATTCGCATCTGCGAATTTTACACAGGGTTACGGATTATTGTAAACATTTGCCCAAGAAAATTCGATAAATCGAATTATTCGATAAATTATTTCGAACAAATATTGATCTCTTAAAATTGGACAATTGAATTCTTTTTAATCGAGTATTTCACGCAGGCAGTAATTATGTATTATTTACATCCTTTGTCCGGTATCCATTATGTATTAAATTTTGCTCAACACTCATTTTATGTCAGTGTCAATGAATATTCAGGAATGAGAAACTATGAAAAATTCTCACCATCTGCCATAAGAGCTGTTAAAGGCACAAACGCAACGTCTCCTTTGTTGGAATTTAAACACCTGCAATGAAAAAATGCGTTCAATCGAGAAGTTTGTCTTGTATGAAATTTTGCAAGGTTTCAAACTTCATTGTTCTTACTTGAGAGCCCCGCGACCACCGTTGAAAGCCTCAGCGTCAGTCGGTCGACACTTCGTAGCTTCTTTCACCTTGTCGTCGTTGAAAGCTATGTTCCCGACGCATTGTTCGCAGAGTTTTGAATCGACTGGTGCACCAGGTACGCAGGAACCGCCGAAGAAATTCGCAACGTCGTCCTCAGACTGGATCGTTCCAGATTCTATGAGCTTGTGAACCGGCGCTAACCAACCGGCAAAATCGCTCTTGTATCCGCTGTGGCAAGATTTCTTGCCCGCCAGGTCAGCTAAAATTTCAAACAACACGAATGAGGATTAACAAATTAAGGATAAATAGTTTAATCTTAAATTAAGACTCACTGAGGATCAACGAAGGAATGATCAATCATTTTCTAGAGAAAACCATTAGAGTAGCAACGATTATGAAGATTTTGAAGTAATTAAATGCAAAGATATACCGCGGCTAAAACTACTAACTACAATGGAACTGATAATGTAAAGAGAAATCAGTTATATTTAAGACTTTGAGCACTCGTGAATGATTTGTTCTGTCGAAAAATGTTTTACAGAAACGATTGACCGTATCTGAAAGTGGACATTCTTACCTAATTTGTTAATGGATGTGTCATTTTTTCGAACGACCGCAACGGCAGCTCTTTCACCGAAATTTGTTGCTCCCGGTCCGTAAGCCTCAGAAACGATTGGTTTGACGTTGTAATCCTTCATCGCGCGAGCAACTGATCCACCGTCAAGGACGAGCAAGTCCACACCCTCGTCCCTCAAGGCCTTAAGGCAAGCTTCTTCGTCCTTTTCAAGGACACAGTCAAACTGGGGTCTAACGTCCCTAAAAACCAAAGGAATGTTCTAGTCCCAATCTCCTTTCACCAATCTCAAGTCATTCATCAAACTCAAGTCTTGTTTAAACCCAATCTTTGTTCACTATCAGCTCTTATTTAAGTCAATGTCCCTAACGTCCCTAAAAACCAAAGAAACATTCTAGCCTCAATTTCCTTTCGCCAATCTCAAGTCTTTCTTCAAACTCAAGCCTTGTTTAGTGTGAACCCTTGCTCAAACCCAACCTTTGTTCAATCCCAGCTCTTATTTCAACCGAACTCTTATTCAATCTTCTCCCAATCTCAATTTTCTTTGAGCCCAACTTTCGTTGATTCCCAAGTCCTGTTCAGCCACAACTCATTCACCTACCTGAGGTTTTTTCTTTGAAGCTTTGCCATCTAGTAAATTAGTTTACCTGGAATGGGCACCCTTGGCCATGGCTCGGCATTTCGCCAAGGCCGCGGGTTTCCAAACGCACCAACGAGCGTATCTCTCCGGGGCTCCGGAATTTCTCTCGATCACGTCCAGATACTTGGCGTCTGTCAAATGCTGTTCAGGAAGAACCGGCGGGGCGGGAACGGCTAAAGTCTTCTCGTCCAGTAGCATCAAATCTTTCCACCAAGGGGCGTGTTCAGATTCTCCCAGTTTGCCCAATTCCGTCAATTCCTAGCGAGAATATTGAACCGTTCAAGAATTATGGAAAATTTAATTTCGTAAACTGTACATACAAAATGTTACACATAACAAACGAGGACCAATATTAATGTCACTTTTCACCTGAGAAACGTTTAAAAAAATATCAAATAAAATTCATAAATTAGGTATTGAAAAATCTTAAAAAATACGTATAAATTATGAATCAGTACGAAAATAAACTTTCGCCGGTATCAATCATAGACTTGAAAAATAATTGAATGAAACACGAAGAAGTCCTCAGTAAAAAAGAAATCTTGTAAATTCTCTGTTAATTTGTTGAAATGTTGAAAATGCAGACGTAGAGATCATTAAAAGGGGATAGAAATTGGACCTTTTGCACAGCTTCGACCTGATTAACGCCTCCATTGGTCATGTATCCTTGCCAAGGTCTAGCCGCCCAGGTGCAGGGTTTGGTGGTCGCGTCGATCGCCACTTTCGTTCCGTCCGGGCAGAAATACCGGAAGTCCTCGGGGTTAGCATTGGCCGTGGTCGGCGGGGAAACACCGACCGGAAGTCCGAAGAATCTTTTGACGTAGATGACCTTCGTCCAGGCAACGTCTCCGCCATTGAAAGCCAAGCAACGAAGGGCACCCTCGTAACCGGAATATTGGTCGGGGTAGTCACATTTTTCGGGATCCTCGCACAAAGCGCACATGTTACTGTACGTTTGCTCTTGGGGAAAGATATAAGAAACGATAATCCAAAGAATAAATATCGCAATGAACGAGACAGTGTAACGATAAACTCCAACTTAATAATATAATAAAGGTAAACGTAAAAGGTATGGAAATGTAATAAACTGTTAATCTTGAGATTGAGTAATCGCAGAATACGTGAATAATGAAGAATCTTTGGTGAAGTTTTTCTTCAATATTGGTTAATGTGAAAACTTGTTTGTAGTTACCTACTTCGAGAAAATTGTAATTATTTAATTATCAGTAATTTAATTCCAATTTTTTAAATACGTAAACTTGCACAATTTTCTCCCTCGTTATTATTACAAATACGAATACTTAAATTCTTTTCTTGAACCGACACTGTCTTTGGAAAGAAGGTTTCCTCACTTACTGAGACGCTGATTAATGTTCGGATCCTGGGACCAGGTACCCACGAGGCAACCCTTGCTGAAGAGCGTGCTTAGCGCGCGCAGTTCATTTTCCCTCGCTGAATATTCCGGGTCGTTGAGATTCGTGAGGACTCCCATGGCGGTGAGCTTGGTGATGGGAATTTTATAGCCAACATTACGGCCGACCCCGGTGTGACAGGACTTTAGACCACGCAGTCCTTGGACATTGTCGATGTTGAGGTCCTTGTGAATAACAGCGACTGCCTCGTAACGGTACGGCGCATCGGGTTCCTCCTTCGTCCTCACCTGCTCGTTAATCATTCCCGGATAATCAACGATGAGTCCTCACCGTACGGATAATAAGGCGACGAGAAAAAATACGGCGCGAGTATTAGCGCGAGGATTGCGGGAAACTAGGAGTGAAAAAGGATGTTGATCGAAATTAATGATGACGAGGTGCAGGATGTTTGTGGAATACAAAGTGCGATGGCAAAGGTAAGGAGGATTATTTTTTTTTTTTTTGTCCATTACTCGCAGGCCTTGGAAATAAATAGACGCTAGTTAAGAATGAAAATCACGTGGGAATAAGAATTATTGATGACGAGTAACAGGATAATTGAGAAATACACAATGAGCCATTGAAAGTAAGAAACGTTCAAAAATAGCAAGTAGCAATGCTTTTTGTTAATTGCAGAACGCTCTTAGTCTTTCTATTGAAAATTACGAGACTTCACTTACAATTCGCATAATGTGCTATTAAAACGAAGAATATTTACGAAAATTAAAAATAGCGAAATCCCTCGGGTGAATCTACAGAATTTTCTTTGAAATTTTCCTTACTATTGAAAATAATGGAATCAAACCTGTTCGACGACGCTGTATCCATTTTTCGCGGCCAGTTCGTTTTTGGCAGCGAGATACATGTCCTCAGGATCTACGGCCACCACATCCGCTTCCTTCCTTCCGACTTTCTCGATGCAATCGTAACGATCGCGACCGGAAATGCAGGAAATCGGAATCCTTTTCTTCGCGGAATCCTCCATCATCTGCACGCATTCCTTCCAATATTTCTCAGGAATGCACATCGTGACTGTCGATGAAAAAAAAAAACGCAAGAACCCGTCAGTAAGATTAAAGGAAAAGGATTCCTACGAAAAAAGCAAAGTAATTGTTCATAATCGTTGAACCGATGCTTTTGGTCTTGAATTCAAGATCCTTTACGATTTAGAATAAGAAAGCTGATTCTAATAAAGCAACTACCTTCTTTGAAAAACAGTTTATACGTAATAATAATATTTGTGAGCCAAGAATTCAACTGACTTGCTGTTTTTCATTTTTGATTCCAAACATTTCACGATTTAGAGATGAGTCGAAGGTGATTTTAAAGAGGCAAGTGTCTTTCTTGGAAAACATTTAGAAGTATCGAGGACCCGTGATTTTAGTTGGACGAATTCTATGGACGAGAAGCGTAACCTGAATTATTTTATTGGGCTTCATTGCCCGTGATTCGTAGTCGCCTCGTTGCCGTGTGTTATTAAGCATTATGACTAGAGATTCGATGCAGATTCAGGATAATTGGCCAATCAGGACAGTTAAGGTTCGGCCTCTGCTCGACAGAAAATCGTTACAAAGCAGGACGCTAATTCCATTCCTGACCACGCGCAACGCGAAGAGAAGACGGAAAGTCGCCACGTTAATTTCCATCGTTCGCCGTTGCGTAATTAATGGAAAGTGCAAGGTGCGGATAATCGCAGAAATGAATTCCAATAGAAATTAACGGGAATTTCGCGACGATACATTCAGCGTGTCCATTCTGATCCATGAGAGAATTATATTTATTATGTATGTTAAATAAACACCATTTGATTACAGTTTAATTTAGTGCCCTATGATTAATCGATCAATTTATAAACAAGATTTTACGCTATTCTGAGAACATGCTCGTGGACAGACAGGAGTATTATTTTGCTCACAGCTGTAATCTTGGAATTGTAAACCGCTGGTTGTTATCTGACATTTTTTTCTCCGTAATCGCGTATATATGCCGACACGAAATTATATTTAACAAAGTACGGTCCTCTGAAAGACGTCTCGTTTTTTAATAAGAAAAAGAGAAAAATTGTAAAAAAAAAATTGTTAAACTCATTGAAAAATTATTTGTGGATTCGTTACAAAAAGACAATTTTTCCTGGATTTATTTGAGAGGCTTAATAATTGAAACCAAATTAAATCCACGCTAATCCCTGTTTTCCTTAGAATCCACCTCATTTTCAAATCTGCAAAAAACTCAAAATTACAAAGACTTTCAGAAATCATTGGAAGAACGTTCGCGAATTCAATTTTTCCAAGGTTCAAATCCACGTTAACTTCTACTTTCCTTCCTACGAAAAATCTTACGCTCTAAGGACGATTACGCAAGGATTTACAATTCGCTTCATTTTTAAACAGGTAAGAAATACCAAAATTCTAGGAAGCTTCAAGAACATTGGCAAATTCGTTGAGCGGGACGATTCTTCCCGGATTTAAATGCTATTTTTCTATTCTCCTCCCTGCGTAAAATGTCACACTCTAGGGACTTACAGACGACACCGGAGGACTTGGAATCCGTTTGAGCTGTCGCCAGGACAGCCGACAGGATGAGGATCGCCGCGATCTTCTCGCACCACATCCTGGAATCCCCCTTGTTTCTTCTGTTTTTTTTTTTTTTACTTTCCTTCACCCGTCGAGAACCTCGGCGCTGAGCAAAAATTCGCGGACACGATTTCGCACGTACGCGGGTGATCGGCAATGACACCTCTCGGCTGGTCAGCTTCCACGAACGTCTTTATATAGGAGCGTCGTTTTCCTCCGCGAATCTCAACGGAGGAGTGGCGGAGCCCGGAGGGGAGAAAGAGAGAGATTCTTGCAGAGAAGTAACGTTGTTCCTCCCCCCCCCCCCTTCTTCATTCCTACCCAATTCTCTCCCCACCCCACCCCATGTGTATTGGAGATTTCTCCTCCGTTCCTGCCTCAATTTCCTACCCTCTCGTTTTTCCTCCCCCTATCTCTTAGGTAAATTCTTAGGTCTTTGTTTCGTCGTTCTCCAAACCCTTTCCATCTTCTATCCATCTTCTATCTACCTCCCCTCCCCCTCGGGGTTTGCCGTTCAACGGTAGTTAATGCGACACGATTAACTCCGTACATCGACTTTCCTGTCTCCACAATTACCGCATTACTTTTCCTCCCGGGCAATTTGCGGTAATTCGCCGATTGAAGAGACTCGCGAGGCTCCGCAGGAAAACCGGGGTGCTTGATATTCCAACGGGGGCGGCACTAGGAGAATCGCTCAATTACGTGCAATTATCCGTGACTGGGTTTCCTATTTCTTTCGTCATCGCGACGCACCGCGAATTTCAATGAAACTTAAGGCAATTCTAATGGCCGGATAAGTAAACCTTCTTCCGGAGTAAATAAGGTTCGTATGGTTGATTCCGCTCAGCAAAGGGGAAGGTCGAAATCAATGATAATTGTAAAATGGACTGTCCTCCTCCGTGGCATATTTCCTTATTAAATAATCAAACGCAAGAACGAAGCATAAATTTGATAATCCATTCTTTGTGCACTCTTGTCAAACCCCAGCGCGAAATAATTACAATCCTTATATTCCGCAAAGAAAATGAACTGTCTCCTTTGTTCGCCGCACTTGATTAATTGTAAAAGACTTTTTAAATGATGTCTCGTGTCTCTGAGCAATTAAATTTCCCTCTAAAGGGAATCGCATACGTCAGATTTACATTGATTTCCTCTTGTACGAGAAGCAAAGTTAAAAGTAAATGGTAATACCTATTTCTACGGAATTCCCCTGCTAATGCGTTTCTGTTGGCAAGGAAATTTCCGCGCTGTGTTCAAGGCAGTTCAACTTAAGTCCGACGACACCGCGCGACGAACAATGAAATCCTCCGCTTTAATCTGATCCTGCACAGCCGGGGACTGCGCAATAAACACGTAGACGCTTGCATAGCCTTGGTAGAATCCTTCAAGGACCACGGAATTTATTCCTTTTGCCTTCCTTAAACGAGTTTTCGGCTCGTCGCCAAAACATACGTGAGCCGTGTGCGAGTACGGTGACATTCGACGACAAGATAATTCCCCCCCCCCCCCCCCCCCCGATTTGCTGCACCTGAAATTCCACCGGCAAACATCGTACCGACAAAAACGTGGCCAAGTGAAAATAATAAAATAATAAAAATTGTGGAGAACCAAAAAACACGGGCTTCGCCGACATGGTGAGTAGTTTTTTTTTCCTTTTCTTTCGTTGCCAGACGAGCTAAATTATTCCGCACGAATGTCGGTAAATTCGTCGTGCGAATACAACGCGACATTGGTAATAGCCATTCTTTCATTCGCATCTGTGTAACAACGAATCAGAGAACATACTGCGTTTTCTTCTTTCAATACTTCCAAACGGGAAACGTAATCCTTCGAGTTATTGCCTGAGAAATTCTTGTCATAAACATCGTGACAATGACAGAAACAGACAGCTAAGAAGAATGAACATTCTGGGGTCCTAATCTCTACTTACATGGCAGAATTTTTTCTTAGAGAAATTTCGTTTTTTTCTTAGAGAGAATTTAGAGAATTTCTTTTCTACTTTTTCCATTAGAGCCTGTACAAAGTTGTTTCCCGTGGAATAGCGGTAAAACTGTGAGCATAAAAATGCAAATCGAGGTAACGCAGCCGTTATAAATGCGTTTGCAGAAGGCATGGAGCGCAACGAGAGACGTGCACGTTCGTCGATTAACATCGACGCGGGACCAACGGGGAAAACGAAAACAACGAGGCACGAGGATAAAACCGGTGATTCCCGGCAGAAATCTAAGGTCACCACGATCTTCGCTCGTAGTTTCGCGTAAATATATTTCAAAGGCCAAGAAAACGCAAGAAAAGACGAGAGTAAAACGAATCCAAGAGAGTCGCCTTGAACGATCGATATTTTTCGAAGAAACACAAAAAAAAATGATAGAAGGGCATATCTTGGGTTAAGAATAATAATGACGAAGCAAAATTTTATCCCTGTATTACGACGTTTCCAATTTTTTTTCTATTAAATTAGAGAAATATTGACATTTGAACGAAATAATTGGACGACTTTTAGCTAATATTAATTTTCACTTACGGCAGTGATTTGCAGGAATTTTGACAGTAATAAATTTTGCTTTATGCTAATGGATTGTCGAAATTTTCACTGTAATCAATGATGCCTTATGCTAATAATTTTTCGAAATTCATGCCGCAATGAATTTTGCCTTATGGCAATCGCGCGGAGAAATTTGGCAGGTTTTTTTTATCATCTCGGTAATTCCGCCGATCTTGCCAGCGATGACCCAAGAGAGAAATATCTCCGTGGTATCCGGCGAACAGCTGTGATGTTCATTTAAAGAAACACAGAAAACAAGACGAGAATCGACAGAGATAAGGGCAATCATTTCTGGGAATATCCAGCGACGAGCGTGAGTCTCCGTGGGGTGGAAAAATGAGACGAGGAAATGGATGCGTAAAAAATAAAGTGGGAATGACACATGGTCGATGTGACTAAGAGCAACGTTGCGATGAATAATAACTGCGTGTTGACATTGGATAATCTTAGCAGGCCTTGATGTTACAGATTAAAGCGTATTTACGATCGATTTGCCCCAACAGGAAAACCGGTTTGCATAATACAGATAGATAATAGAAATTCGTTACGTAAGTGACGTTTACGGGTTTATCGAGAATGAGATAACTTTGCGTCTTAAAGTAAAAGGGATAAACTTCCTTATTGATGATTTTCCTTATTATAGTTGAGAATAGTTATCGTAAATTGCATGAGATAATTTTGCATTTTTAAGTTAAACGGGTAAATTTCATTACGGATAATTTCTAACTTTTTAATATTATGAAACATTGCGTGAAATTGTAATAAAAAACAAAAAAGATATTATATATGTATATTTTTGGCGACAACAAATGAAATTGGTTATTAAAATCATTGCCTTAGTACTTGTGTTATTTAATTGTTTATTACAAGTAAATCAAAACTGTTGTTTGTTTTGTTCCTATGACGTAATTAGTGCATATCAGCTGAGAACGTTGCAAATGTTATAACGAATGTACTGGACTGGAGGAAAGTGAGTTATCAGTTGATTCCAACCGTGCGAATGATAACCCATAGACACGTGGGGAAATCCGAAAAAGATCAATTAACGAATATCGCAGAGGGAAATCGAGACAAGTTTCATTCAAAAATTGCCAGACTTCATTCTACGACGATATTGCAGTGAATAAAAAAAATATAAAAGCTCGATTTTATCACGACGGTGCAAAGGTGATGGCACCGAAAAATATTCAAATATTTGTCTTAACTGTGATAGTCGTTTGAAAAAAAATTGGTAAAAGCAGTGCAATGCGCGGAAGACGGTGAAATATATATTCAGAAAAAAGCTTTTCCCCGGCCGTCGATTTACATGGAAGGAAATTTACATGCCTTGGGTTTTTGTATGCAGCATTCGTAAATACGTGTTTCCACATCTGTAAAAAAAGGTTTATCGCGTGTCGGCGAGCCATTTGTGCAGCCTTATTACGTTATCGAAAAATCTTTCGTTAGGCTGAAATGATCGCATCTTCTGTCCTTTGCGATAAGCCAACGCAACGGTATGAATGCATGGCGGAATAGTAATTGTAACACCATTATGCCCACGTGAAACTTTACTGTTAAGGATAAACGATGCTATGAAACAAACAATTTGTATGAAAATGTTATTCGGGCACGCAGTTGTTTATTTATCACAAAAGTATCCGTTAAGGATAACATACGTTTCGTTCGAATATTCGAAGAAAGTCGATTTTCGTCCCTAAATTTAGATGTTCATGATTCTAAGAATGTTAACGATTAAAGTTTTATAAATATTCAAAATACCGGGTGCCCAGCTAAACAGGAAGCACCATCGTTCCTTCCCTCGTCGTAAATTGTTTGACTTTTTGTTCCTTTGTTGTTAGGTGAAAAAAATTGACGTGCGAAAGCTGACGCTATTACGTCCTCCCCCACGATTGTTACGTACAGTAACAATATTATGACACAATCAAATGGTTATAAAGAAATTATTGAAAAAAGTATAAACCTTTAGAATTATAAAAAAGGCAAAACTCTTGCGATAAATTAGAAAAGATTCGTCACTGTAGCAGTAAGTGAAATACTGTATTCCCGTAAAATTGAAAAGCATTGAAAAGCATTAGGAGAAACTAAACAACATACAACACGGTAATTTTAGACAACGATCTGGTTTCCCTGTTAACGCACGTACGCACGAACGAAATAATTACCACAATTATAATAAAAACCATAAAATGCGTTGTCGCAAGTTGCCATCGCTTTTCATGAGTTTAAATCGGGCAAACCCCAGTATTTCTCTCCTAAAGAACAGTTTTAGTGACGTTCGTTCGAAAGTTTACAAGGAAACGAGATTCTTAGAGAAGAGAAAAGTTCAAAGGAATTTAAAAGATTGATTCCCAATTTGGAAAGAGTATTTATAAAATATCCGTAGTTTGATGAGAGGGTAGCGGGAAAGATTTAAGGAAAAGTATTAATGAAAATAAGAAAAACAGAAAAACACCGAAAGTGATGGATAATTCGAGACCTTTGCTATTACTTAGTAAATTAATTGGGAATCATATGTACACGTCCTGCGACCATCGTTTGAAGCTGTCAAAATTAGCCACAATTTGGAGCTCGATTTTGCTTATAGTCGTTGCCTATATATCGTGTGCCAACATAACGGACTTGCTACGGGTTATTCCAAAAGCGTACATAATGTTCATCCCCTTAATAGTTCTGATGAGCTTCACTCCGGTGCTATATATCATGTGCGCCCTTACGTATTACAAGCATCTGCGGAAAGCTTTAAAAGCGGCTTATGAATTCGACTTGATGACGAAGACTCGCGATGGCAAACCGATGAATCGAACACTTGAATGGGTCGGAATAATAATCTGCGTGACGATACAAGCGGCAAAAAGTTATAACGTCACTTCGAACACCCAGTATCACAGGAATGTAACCGATATCGTTTATGGCATTCACGATGCCCTCATAAAATTTAATTTGTTTTCAGACACCGTGAGGTTTGCTTTTTTAATAAATATTTTTAGCAGACGGTTAGCACGACTCAATGAACTAATAATCAACGGTACGCAAAGCAATGAGTAAAATAAAAAGTCATGAGTACAATGGATAATAAACTTTTCAGAGCAAAGAAACACGTCTGCGAGACCCTTGACTATTTTCTACGTTTACACATGTCTCAAGTGTCTGCAAGATGGTATCAGTGAGATTAACTATTATTTCAATACGCAAATGTGCATCCTAATCGTGGGTGGAACTGGCGAAGCAGTTTTCAAAATGTTTCTCCAATACGATTCCAGCACTCCTGCGTTTTTCTTAATTCCTGAATTTGTCATGCTGTTCATGATACACTTGTTAATAATCATGGCAGTTATACGGCCCGGCCATCGAATCTACCACGAGGTGAATACCGCTCGTAAGATAAAAGTCAGAAACAATTACAATTTTGTCGGCTAAAATTTTTCAATAAATCTTGCAAAATCATTTAACCTTGATCCAATGGAATTCAATGAAATTTAGGTGAATTATCGGAATAGATTTTTCTAATGATAATTTCATCGTTCTTTGCTCTCATTTTTTTACAGTCGAAAAGATTGGGACGTATTCTGTTTTCCGCAAGGCCACCACCTGTCGTCGATTCAACTTCAACTATGGTAAAAAAAGTTCTCTATGCGATGCTGTTATTCTCCGCACAATTTACCAATGCAATTCATTTCAACAGGATGTCTGCGAATTTGGAATGTTTCTTTACGTCAATCCCGCGGCTTTCAAATTAAGCGGATTAGCGATCGTAAATAACGCACTTTACACCAAGGTATGAGACATATTGACAAAAGCATTTTTTTCTGTAAAATGAATCCCAATCAAAAACTGTCGATATATGGATGTGAACTTTTTTGCAGATGGTGGAGTTTTCGATTTCCATGCTGATCGTCCTATTACCACTCGTTTACATAAGGGACCCAACTAATAAGAGCCAAAACTGATTTATCGCACGTAAGTAATTCGTTGACCAATAAATTATAAGTACAACAGGAAAGAAGTTTCGTAAGGAAGAAAGCAGTGAAATGTTTTCAGAATAACTGGACGCGTTATGACATAGACAATCGAAAAACTAAGGCAATTCGCCTGATCGTTGGGTGGAAAACTAATTTGTATCGATGAGAATTGAATAAAAAGTTGTGAAATACCTTTGTTGTTTCCTCAATCACGGGAGAGAACAGAAAACAAACGAAAACTGAGCAAACCGGCTAGAGTTTCGGCGACTTTCGGTTTTTCAAAGTAGTCGAAAGCGGTTTCATTTTCGAGACATATTAAACTTCGAGGTCAAAGGAAAAGGCACAAGCGGGTTCTTTTCGACGAAACTTTCGTCTTCCGGACGATTCCGATGATAGAAGTTCGTGGCTAGCCGGAAAAACGAGACTTTTTAAAGACTCTCATTTCCCCTTGATTTTCCCTTTTCGAAGAACAGCCCTCCCGCCGAAACAATGGAAAGAATGCTGGCGATGGAGGTGAGTGTGTCATCCAATCGAAAAGAATCGCCTAAGATATAAGACCGTTATCGCAAGCATCCTCACACCCATAACAATCGACCAACGCCCCCATATTTTCGACATTGCTCAATTTCGATGCTGAAATTCACAAAGCCAACCCTAACTCGACAACCGTACTCGATAAGTACAACCATAAGCATCGTTTGAACAACATTTTTACAGTCTTATTGCCCGCTGATCAGGGATGCGAAAATTGAATTTCACGGAAGACTTTGCGTCTTCATTGTCTTATGTTTCCGAGCGATTTCTCATTTTGTTCCCGTGAAAGCGGTCGAAACTCGGATTCGTCCGGCCCGGGGAAAAGGACGATTGGGTATCGAGAGTGGAGGCGAATGGGTTGCACGTGAATGAAACAGTAACCTAATAAAAACACAATAGCCGGCTACCCCTACCTAATGCCCGGCGCATATATAGCCGAACGGAACGTGAGGATTTTTAATTCTCCAACGTTTATCGAGCAGTGTGTGCCATGACATCGATAGATGTTCCCTGAGTGCTCAGACGGTCATTGTCAACGGTCAAGATCAATCGACACATCTACCACAGTCCTCAAGATCAGTCGCCAAAAACCTTGCGGGGGTGAGAAATTATTTGTGAACCTTAAAATCCCTGTCTATATCTGTTGAATTAATTTATTTACCGATAATTAGGATGAAAATCTTTTGAAACAATTTACTTTATTACTCAACAAGTCGTAGACTACAATTAATTGTCCTATATTTCCTCAAGTAAATGTTAAAACTGATGGTGAAATATTCAAATAAGTGACAAAAATTTGCCGGACAACTTTAAAATTGTTCACCCCCTCTTTAATTATTTTAAAGAAAGTCCTACTTCGTAATTGTTTTTAAAAAATCACGATGATCGTAAAATGGATGATTGGATGACTCTAAATTTGTCAACCCCTCGTTAATTGTTTTAAAAAAAGTTCTACTCCTTGAATTTGTTTTTAAGGGATCACGATGATCGTGAGACTTGTAGGTAGGTCAGTAAAATGGATGATTGGCCAGCGACGAAGGGCAGGGACCGTTATTCGTTTGCTATGCACAATCGTCCGCAGGGAATTTTGTATTCAGGCGGAATAGTCGCGTGGTTCCTTAAAAGTCCACTCGCGTCACACTTTTCTCCGTCCCTCGTGTCTCCTTTATTCTAATAGAGCCACTCCGTACGATTCTTTCACGTCGCGATTAAACAAACACCCACCGTACGCAATTTCACCGAATCCCCGTACAGTAATTCCTAACGGGCCAATATAACTCGACCCACATTCGCAGAAAGTGTTTTGCCAATTACATAGGAATTTACCCGGCAGTGAATCAATTAAACCACAGGAAAGAATTGCTCAAGTAATCTCAAAACATTATACTGATTTCTAAGAAATTTCGGCAATGACGAATGTTCGTTTATCGTATTTGCGATTTATCATCGAAATTTTTTATAGCTGAAAAATAAATGATACAATAGGGTATTGATACACGTTAAAAATAGTATTTGAATATATTGTTTTCTTGATAATGAACCCCATTTTTTTATGATTGCAGACGTGAAATAGAGAAACAATGAATTCGATGGAAGGAGAAAAATGGCGAACGGTTTGCGTTGCGGGGCTGTTATTTATTTTCCTGAGTCTTGCCTCGTCGACGGAGCAAACGGGATCTTCGCCATCGAACCACAAAAATTTCACGGACTCGTCGGCCTTGAAGATGGAAGCCCGTGACAGCGAAGGCCAAGAATTAGAATCTTCCGGTGGAAAAATCGAAACAACTCCGTCAACCCCCGCGAGTACAACTCCCGGAACGTTGAAAAACCATGCGATTTACGTTTCTCCGAAGACCAGGAAGGATCCACGAAGAGGCGAAGGTTCACTTTCCTTCTCGTCGCTGGAGAACCGTGGCTGGAGGAGCGTTAAATCCAGTTCCAGGCGGGACAGTTACTTGGAGGCCCTTGAACATTCCCGCACGAGTAACGACCCGAAAGAAGGAATAATTCAGACCGATTCCGGGATATCCCCTAAGTCCATTAGGAGGGAATACGTTCAGGGCCCTGTTTACACGCCAGAAAGGGAATACGGGGCACCGAAGGACCGAAATCCCGTTTACGGGGCACCGGAAGTCTCGATCTCTGCGGGGAAAACACCGAGAGTCGTTCACGGGGGTTCGAGTTCCGCGCAAGCAACGTTTTCCTTGACTCCCAGCGATTCGTATTCTCTTCCGGCTCACGCGTCCAGCAATTTCAACGACCACGCTGGCTACACAGGCCAGCAAAATTCTTATGGACCCCCTCAGAGTAGCTATGGAACACCTCAGAGCAATTATGGACCACCTCAAGGCAGTTATGGACCCCCGAGCAAACATTACGGGGCACCTGCATTCCAGGAAAATCCCTACGGACCACCTGGCAATTCGTACTTGCCACCCCAGCAAGGTGAGGGGAGAGGTATAGTATTAATAATTCCCATTTCCTTTTTACATTCAAATAATCCTCAAAGAGAATGTATTGTATTATAATGGCGTAGTACATATTTTTTTTATATGTCAGTGGAATAATTAATCCGAGCTTTTCAGTAATAGCAAAATTGTGAATCGTGAAAAAGATGTTGACCAATGATTCAATTTAAATATGTCATCTATAGTTCAACGGAAGACTTTTATATAAATTTTACATTCATTATATTTTATTGGGACATACGTTTCCCGCATAAGGACTTAAGAATTTTCTTTCCTTTTTCGACATTCATGATTTAGTAGTGGGTGAAGGAACCGAGTTTTTAACAGGACTTTGACTTACCTTCCTTATTTTTCTGTTACTTACATTCAGCTTATGGCGCACCAGGCCCAATTTACGGTATTCCCCATGCTCTTCCCGACATTTCTCACCTGACAATTCCGACGATCGACTTTTCCTGGCCCTTCGCACTCAAGCTCAATGCCTTCACCCTGGCGAAGATTCTCCTGAAGCTGGTGATCTTCAAGATGATCGTCAAGTTCATCGCAGTCATCTGCCTGCTGCTCTTCATACCGAAACTCGAAATCGTGAAGAAGGGAAATCAGGACGAAGAGGACGAAGAAAGTCGCGCACTCACCGACCGTGAGTCAATCATTTGCATTACCCTTTTCCCAAACTTATTTCTCCCTTCTTCATATTTCTTAAATTTCAATTCAATTCTCACACAGGAGTTTTTAATACTACAGTCATCGGCAATCAGTCTATTTTAATTACCCTTTTCCCAAACTTGTTTTTGCTTTGTCCAACTTTTTGGAATTTTTCATCCATTCATCACCAAGGAGTTTTTCAGTCGACAAAATTGTCCTTTCGCATTTATTTTTCTCCGCGTAAGAACGTTACGCAAAGTGAGAAACGGACGAGTTTTCATTCGTAGGAACGTAACCGGTTGCGATCTGGTCTTGCGGTTGGAAATTTATTCCGGCTACCAGTCAGCACGCGGGCCTTGACAAATTACTCCACGCAAGTGATAAAACCCTGCTCGCCATTACACACGCCATATGCTCCTGCCGCGTTTATTTCATTTTAACGAACGGGAACTTAGGTCTCTCTCTCTTTTCGTAATTTGACATTTCGTAAGTTCTCGTGATCTGTTAAACCTCATTTTCGTTTCATGTATTTTCATCAATTATTACGCACAATAGGAAAATAATGGTGTCTCAAAGTAATATTTTTGAATGTATTTTTGAATGTAAATTAAACATTTCATATTTCCTTCAATTTCAGACACATTAGTTTCTAACATCCTTAATTTTCTACCCTGCGTATATTATTATCATATTGTATATGTATATAATATTAATGATTTTTACGGATAATAATAATTTTTCTAGCAAATTCAACGTGGGAACGGCTGAACATTTTAACGTCAATGGTACTAGAATCTGTCGAAAAGTACGAAGCGCAAAACCAGGGCATTTCGAACGAAATTGAAAAGTGTACGACTTTCGCCTGCCGGGTTCGTCGGGCACTGACTTCCGGTGGAACCTGGGCCGACTACTTCCGGTTGTTCAAGAACTACGTCATCGACGAAAGGCAAACTGCGGAAGAGAAGAAATCATGAAAAGAAAAAATTCATCCACCCTCATCACTCATCATTCGCTACCATTATTTATGTATTTATTTATTTATTTGTATAATAAAATAGAATCTAAGTATAATACACCAGTGTTATTTTCCTAAACACCTAATCTGCACATCCATAGTAAATAAAACGGATTACAACAAAAAAATTAGAAAGAGATTTATGTGTTAAATTTCACTAAATACTTGACGTCAATTGAATTTGAATTCGAGTAATGATATTAGGTTTTTGTAAATATCTAATCTGCAGAAACTCAGTAAATTCAACGAAATAAATTAAATGGAGAACGGGGATTAGGCAGTAAAAATAGTGTCGTGGTTTTTTCGGAAAATGAAAAATTAATGTAATAACGCTGGGACGAAACGACGAAGCTAGGAAATACGAGGGATGTAAATTGTTCTCAGCGTCGAAAGAGAAGAATGTTTCTCCGGTTACAAACGCCGCAGTTTACACGACAGATCGCATCTCGAGCACCGCCGGTCCAGGTGGGAGGCAGGACTGGCAATTGCTTATAAATCTCACGACGTACTCCGGCGACAATCCAGTCTCTTTACAGAAACCACCTGGACATAATCCCAGCCGTGAATTATACTCGAGAAACGTAAAAACGTGAGATGGGCAAGATGAGCGTCGACCTGATAGTCGGTGAGTACATCATATTCTTAAGGAAAAGGGAACAATGCAAAGATAAAGCTATTTTAATCGCAAAGCACGTTGTTACGAAAATTTCGGTACTTTCATGAGATTGATTTTACCTTAAGGTGAATTTTTTTAATCCGGTTATATCGTTATATCGTTGTTTAGTTACTGCGGTATTTGTATTATCAGTAAGGAGTACTTACTTTCGTGGATTTGTGATATGGTGACAGGTTTTTGTGAATAGATAATGGAAAAAATAAGGAAAATACTTTCGTACTTTCGCTAAACGCACCGGTTTCAGGTAAAACCAGTTTTCGAGGGGCTACTGGATCACAATTATATCACGCGCACATGAAATCTCGATCTGTTTACAAACTTACAAAACCCGTAACAAGGTCAACAAAGTTTACAAACATTAATCCTCCTCGCAAGAATAATCTTAACATTTTTATCCGATATTTGTTATACTGCATTATATCAGAGTTTAAGGGTGAATATTTTTTAATGACCCTTCTTCACGATAAGATATTAGATTGGAATTAACTGAAGATTAAAATAATGTTTGAGAAAGTGAATTCAAAGTACAGGGAATGCAGGAAAATCGTGCACAGGCAGATTCTTTATGCGATTTTTTTAAGACGATTCCCGAGACTACTGCGCGGTTAAATTCGTGTTCTAATTTGCACTTTTATCTCGGCATGTTGGGATGAAGAAATGTTGTAACTACGACACCGGCTCGATCCCGATGCGAGATTATCGGCGTTTCCGGCGCGCAATCATCCAATAAAGTTACGAATTAAGGCCATAAAACTGCCTGACGTTTGACCACCTCATTTTACAATGGATTTACCGCACGAACGATGCTCTTACGAAACGATTTTTCTTCCTCAAGAATCGGTGTAACGTAATTTACCCACAAGGACCGAACGAATTGTCAATTTAAAAAAACGCCGGCACGGAGAATGTTTGAATACCTGCGTTCGGACCGACTGACGGAACATGTAAATGAAATGATTTTACGGGACGTCCCTGACACGGATTCACGGCAAAAGGATTCGTTCCACAAAATGAAATCATCAAGAATGTGCGACATTGAAAGGAACGCACGTTAGATTACATTTGCCTAAAAGTAAAACAGTGTGAATTATATTCCACAAAACGAATGAACGTTAAATAATCAGTTAAATGAAAATTGAAATGGAAGTAGCACTTGCAGGAATTATTAAATTATATAAAAAAAGGCAAGAGTAGTGAACCGAGCTGTAACGATAATAAATGGTTCATGAAGAAACATTTTTAATGAATGACCCCTTTGTATTATTAAATGGTAGATGAACAAATAAATTCAGTTCAATCAGACATACACTACAAACATGATATTATCCGAAACAATTAAACCTTAATGTATGAAGTAAAAATCTAAAATCAATTGGCCCAGGTCAATTGGACGTTTATATTTAATCGTTATTAACGATTATTTCTTGATTTGCAGTGTTGGCATTCGCCTATATTTTTGCATACACAATGGAAACGGAGGCTTTACCAGCTGACAAGGAAATGACCGGAATGAAGGAAGTGAAGGAGCCAAAGGACATCAAGGAAGCTGCTGCCGCGTCTAAGGACGTGAAGGACGCGATCAAGGCCGCGAAAGAAGCGAAGAAAAATAAGAAGGACTGCACCAAGGAATGCGGAACAGCCTACGACCCAGTTTGCGCTCATAATCCATCCGATCCCAGCTACAAACCGCGAACTTTCGGAACACAATGTGCCCTCGACGTACACAATTGCGAAATGGGAATGAGTTAGTAACCATTAGGAACCTAAAAAATACCAAACTGAATCGTTATTCAAGCTGAAGGTCGTCTCAAACTCTCTAACTTGTTTATAAAATTGCTCCTCTTTTGTAGATCTCGTTGTGAAGAACAAAGGCGAATGCCCTGGATCCAGTGGAGTAAGACTATCCTGAACACTCGAAGATGTTGATGCCTGAACGATGTTGCGAAATTCCGAGCTTGCACAAGGAATACACTTTCATACATGAGTTGACATTTTGAAGCACTATTATACATTCATCAACGTGTAGTATACCCTTACACAAATCGCCGATAAGTATCATCATATATAAGAAATTGTTACACCTCAATATAATGATAAATTAAAACTCTGTATAGAAATAAAAGAATTCATAATAACAGCAGCAACCTTACTGGCATTTTTACGTTAAATATCAGTACAGAATCCACCAGGAGAAAAGCATTAACGTCTGGGATACACTTGAAATAATCACACGGTGAAGCGTAGATTGGTCGTAGAAAATCTTATTCATATTTTAAAATACATTCAAATGATAAAACTGTGCGCATTTCAACAATTGCCAATATTACACTAATAGGAACTATAATGTTTACTGCACTTCTGACTCCGGCAAGCAACTGTCGGGAGTATTTGCCGTAATAAAACATAAGAATTCTTATGTACAGTATAAAAAACAAATACATTTCGTAATACATCAGTCATTCTCACTGGCATCATCAGACGAGGAAATATCCCGCTGTACTCTTTTTTTTGCAAATCTCGAACGACCTTGAGAGGAAGCGGGGATAGGTCGGCGACCATTGTTCGGATCTTTATTCTCGCACTCCTCGTCACTGCCGTATTCATCATGAACACAAATATTTTCGTAAACGTGTGTCCTAAAATGCATCCGCAGCGTCTTGTACCTTCTTTTAGCTTGCAACAATTTTTCAGTTGCCATCAAAGTGTCAGCATCCTTCTGTGTTTTGCACCACGCTGTTAGCTGAATATGTTTGAGTTTATTGTCCTGAAGTGGTTGGTCAAGAATTTCGTACATGTCTATTATGCACTTTGGAGTGAATTCTCCGCTAACATTAAGCGTTTGTAACTTTCTAAGACGTAGTAATTTTGTCATGAAGCCATGCGTTATTTCTTCTACTGACATTTGATACGGATGAATCTTCACCTGCAGGTATTCTGTAATCACATAAAATCTGTGTAAATGGGTCAGTAATGAAATGCATTAATTATCGCGTAGAGAGAAACAGAATTAGTGCCACTTACCGAGAACATTTTCATATTTATCCACAACATATTCTACAAGTCGCTGTCCATGCCAAAAAGCAGCGGGATCTATCGTTGACGGCAGTGCCCAATTTTTAGGGAAAAATAGTAATGGATACTTAGTCATGTCCAACGAAACAATCGGCATATCGAATTTAAAAATTGCTTCCGGCCATCTTTGGTCTTTTATAGGTCCCTCTATATTGAGCAAAAGTTATTCCTCCATCGACGTTTGTTGCGCAATAATTATGTACTGCATTCTTACCAATAGTCATCAATATTCGTAGTTTCGGACACGTTGAAAACAATTCTCTCCAGGCTTCATCTTCTACTTGATTGAAAGTACCACGACGTACAGGTGTACAGAAAATACTAAGCTCACGAAAGCAAGATCCCAAACTTTTCCCAAGCTCACTCAGTAGCTTTTTAGTAATAAATTTCCATTCAATATGAAGGACTTCTAATTTTTTGAATTTTCCCATTACTCCCAAATACACTTCGGGTGACATTGTCACTGATGAAGTGTCCCTCACAGTATTGGTATTACTGACCAATCTAAGTGTATGAATAGTCTTATGGGCTGCAACTGATTCAGATGCTGCTACTAATAAACTGATCCCACCATTGCTAGCAGTTTTTACACCCTGAAGATTCAAGACTCGAAGCTCTGTTTGTTCTCTAAACATACATGAGAGCAGCACAAATTGAAACATTGTTAGTAAACAAACTACAAGGGTACAGCAGTAAGTTTATTTAAAACATCTGTTATAACATTAATTCTAATATACCTACCTTAACAGTTTTTCAAGAATTTTACACATATTGATGTAATCCTTCCACATACCAGTCATGTTACCTACCTAAAATATAAATAAAATTAAATAAATAGGCAGGTAATAAACTAAAATATAAAAAATGAATATTGCTGGATGTATGGGACTTTACTACTAACATGAATTTCATGTAGGTGGGAATCCTTGATGAGCGTGGTAATAATATTTGTGAGATAATTAAAATATGTAAGCCGATTAGATCTGAGTGTTGGTGCTGATAGATTTAAGTGAATAATATGTAAGTGTGAAGCAAATTTTTTAACAAAAGCACACTGATGCCTGATTTTAGTACACCAAGGTTTATCATTCCTACAATTACCATCGAGAGTAATACATCTCTTTCGCCAGTTTGCTGGTGTATCAAAGCCTCTATTCCAGTGCCTGCACAGACAGTTGCTTTGTTAATGCTGAAAAACCAAGTACAAAATGGATGTTATAGATTAAAAAGGCAATACTTGTTGACTAAACTTGCGTTGAATTTATCCCGGTCTGACAAATATGAATAAATTCGGGATAGCACCAGATCAGGCAATTTGTTCCATGGTGATGGTTGAGACGAAGGGTTAGCTTTTCTAAAGCCCTCATTCGAACGTCTTATCTTCGGTTCTGAAGCCATTTTAACGAAATTCTTATTCTACGAAAATTGAGTGTAACGTACACGCGCTACAGATTGTTTTATGTTAGAATAACTGTTTCACTTAAAATACGACACTTTGACATTATTGTAACTCCAAACAGTTAAAATTCAAACGCAACTGTCAGACTCACGTGAGAAATAATTAAATCAGTGTTGCCGCACTTTGAAGTAAAGGGAATTCCCCAGCATAGCATCAGCATTAATTACAATATTCAAAATTCCCGCGCGTTTCGAGGGATGGAAAAGTTGTTGTCAACTGTTTGCAAACATTTTAATAATAAACAAACGATATATAATTAAAACAGGAGTGTATACAATACAGTATAGCACGATTTATATTGTAATTAATGTCCTTTATTACTCTGCTACATGTATACAACACAAAATATTACCTCCCATTATACAACGATTTTGTGTGGTCACATTTGACAGATTGGCATCATTGTATCATATCTATTTATTTTGGAACTCACTTTACAGTGAATCAAACGCAATACAATCTTCGTAGTGCACCAGGAATGTGAATATGAAAAGTATTTTTGTAATTCGGTCAAGTTTTATGTAGCAAAAGACTCACGTCAGGAAGAAGAACGTTTTACAATCTGTGCCACATGAAGTCATAACGACATTATTTCCCACCTACAGACTTATTTTATAATTTATACTATACGATAGTGATTATCAAAACATGACGATGGAAAAATTCGTGGAACCTACACCTCTGCCAGTCGAAAAAATGCCAAAATGTTGGCTGCAGGACGACGGCAGAATGAACGCTTTGTTTTCTCCTTTTCGTTCTGCAAATCCACAAGATTGGAAATCAAAGTGCGAATTCTGGCGTAATATGATTGACGACTGGTCGAGATATACTCTATGCTGTAGTTTTTCACTGCATGACTTAAACGAGGCTTTCAAGAGAAAAGGCTGTTCACCCCTTGGATTGGCAACTGTTATTCAACAATGTCTTAAGTAAATTTTCTTAGTGTACCTATTTACAATTATTGCTGTTACATTTACATTTCACTTCTTACATTGTACATTTTTTATATCTTTCAAGGGACAACGAGATAATTCCAGAAGCTGACTTCTATCGAGAATCTAGTGAAACATGGACTGGCTGGACAATAGATATATTTTTAAAGAAACCAGTAACATGGTCTTTTTCAGCTTTAAAGAGTTATGTGACTGGAAATACCATAAATACTGATGAAAAGTTCATACACTTACCAACGGTTAAGTACCTAGGAGAATTCATGCTTTCTACAATAGTAGAGGCAAATAAAGAAAACATTTTAATACCTGTCTCAGAGATTCTCCAAGACTGTAAAGAAAAGAATCCAAGGATAACAGGAAAAGCTGTGAGACTTGGATTAATTTGGTTAAAGCGTACAAAGAAAGCTACTTTCAAAGATAACTCTCTTCCTGATGAAATGTTAGTGAAGATTGACTCACATTCAGTTCAAAAGATTACAGAAATAGATGAAGGTTTATATGATCTCAAGAAACAGGAGGAAAAGCTCTTAAAAGATATTGAACTTATGGAGCATAAAAAAGTAAAGATCCTTAATGAAGCTAAATCATGTGTGGCTGACAATAAGAAACAATTAGCAAAAACACATTTAAGAAGAAAAGCAAAACTAGAAGAAGCCATTGACAAACGGGCACAGGTGCTCGAAAATGTACAAACACTTATCTGCCAAATACATGATAGTCATTCAAATTCAAATGTACTTGCCGCTTATAAAGCTGGTTCTGATGTATTGAAGAAGATCAGGCAAGGTGGTTTAACAGAAGACACTGTCAGAGATGTCATGGATGATATTTCTGAGGTATTTTTAATAAAAAGTATTTATAAAAACATGAATAATCATTATATTCTTATGTAACATTTGAAACATATTTACAGGGAATACAAGATCAGCAGGAAGTTGAGTCTATTTTGTCTGAAAGTGTAAGAAGTATAGATTCTGATTCAGACTTAGAGAAAGAATTAGAGGAATTGATGAAGGTAGAAGCTAAGGAACACGACATAAAATCACCAGAAAGTCTGGAGAGTCTTGAAAAGCGATTATCAAATTTATATGTTAAGGGTAAGTGTGGCACAAAGAGATTGTTGTCTATCGCAAAGATCATAATAAATGATATTTACAGATCTACCATCTCCACCGCGAGAAATACCGATAAAATCGCCTCTAGGAACTAGAGAAAAGAAAAAGGAAGCTACAGGGCGATTAGCAACAGCCTCCTAATTCTTCTTATGTCCATGACGCTTGGTTTCATTAGGAATGTTTAGTGATACAAAATAATTCCTAACGATTTGCTGTGCATAAATAAACGTACAATATTTTCTTAACAATTTTATTATCATTCCGGCGTAAAAAAGTAAAATTAAGAATGCGTGGCGGGACAAGAAGGAAACGATCCGTACGTTTCCAGTTTAAGGATAACGTCTTGAATCCAGCCGATGTGGTTGGAGATTCGCGTATATAATGAATACGAGTGACTGTCACAGCTCCTTGAGCCACCGACCATCGTTGCACCAACGCCTACGCTGACAATGCCTCGTAGATACCAAAGTCCTCCCGTTTTGAAGACTAAACCACCTCCGCTGTCGCCATCGCAAACGGACGAACCATTCGTGTATCCCGCACAGAATTTGTCGAGTGTGATGAACTTCTCGTTGTCACTGGCACTGCTCGTCGATTTACACTGATTCAATGGAATATATGGCACTGTTATAGCCTGTAGGACAAAACTCGACGGGCCCATCGCTGTTCTGCCGAAACCAGCGACTCTGCCGTAACTGCCAGGTTCGAGAACGGATTGATCGCCGAACGATGTCGAATCTAAACATATCGGCACCAAGAAGGCGGAGAACACGAAGGGTTCCTCCAATTCCAATATGGCAATGTCCCAGGCGTAGTTACCCTCCAGTCCCAAGTAATTGCAAATGATATAAATATTCTTTACCTGGAAAAAAGTAAGAATATTCCTAAGTAAACTGCTACTAAACTGTTCTTTATTGAAGATCCTTAAACCAAGCGCACGCACCTTGCCTTTCTTAACGATTCTGTGATCGTGTAACGGGGAGTCGTAATCACGAAAATAATTTCCTGTCGCTACATAAAATTTGCTTGGATTGTCGATGGTTTGTCTTCCTTCGTCGAAAACGCAATGAGCAGCGGTAATGAGAAGATTGTCCTGAATGATCGTCGCGCCGCAGATGAATTCCTTTTCACCTCCCCATTTTTCTGATCTGTATAAAGTAGCGTGCCACGGAAATTCTGTGATGTTTGGACGTGAACCGTTCACGATAAGTGGCGTCGTGGCAGAACTAACAACTCCACACACTAGAACATACATTTCAATTCCAAGAAAAGTTTTCCTCATAAGAGCAATGATAGACACATAGGAATACAGACAGATCAATCGTTTCATAATCATGCAGTAATGACTTAAGACCAATTTGTCATGGCATTTACATAAACGACGTTGAAAAAATACGTTTCAACGGGATGAAATACTTAGTGTTAGAGCGGTTTTTTAATATACAGATACGCACAATCAGGCAAGACAATGTCAAATGGATTTATTAATACATTAAATACGTTGTTGCAATAAATAGATGATTCATAACACTATATCCTTGGAGCCTTGGAGACTCAAACTGTTCAATTTACTAGCTGCATAAATAAAATTTGTACCGAACTAATTTTTTCTAACGCATGCATTAATTGTGACATCGCGATAATCAAGCCCAATTCCACGGTTCATCGTCATTTTCAGTGGTCGTTAAATTCTGCGGTCTTCGCTTAGCCGGACGAATTCTAACATCGATTTCTGGGTAGTTCGGATCTGGTCGATGAGTTCGGTTCGTGTGTATAATGATCATATCATCCAACACCTCAATAACAGTAGGCATGGAACTTATTGACCCATTATTTTGAGGCTTCAGGTGGACGGAGTGTGCGTCAATGTAAATATTAACAACTACAGGAGCCGATGATGACTGAAACGGACCTGGAATACATCGTATAGGCTCTGGCTCCCATTGACCCTTCTCATTGCACCTCACATTATCTCTCTGCCGCGAGAGCAAACTCGTGTCCTGTCGATAACTGTTCCTACAGGTGAGCTTCGCCGTCGTTCGAGGCAGAACCGGAGATTCACAGGACGTCCATTCGTTGTTGTACATGCAGAGGGCATCGGTCGACGCTGAACTCAGTGCTTTGCATCGTATTTCTAAAAAACAAACAAGTCGCAAGGAAATCTCAAATCCGTTCCCAGTAATGAAGCGATTGATCGTGTAACATTAATTTGCGCACTCACCGACACAAGTCGGAATATTCAACCACTTCCCTTCAGGCCCGCAAAATACGTCAACTGAGCCCTTTACTTTGTAACCATCGTCGCAGCTATATATTAAATAAGTCCCTGGCTCCAACTGGTAAACACCCTGTTGAATATGACAATGATCTCCGGACTGGCATTGAGATTTGTGTAACAACCATCGTCCGTTGTTTGGTTGTGGAGGAACCTGGCAAGGTTTCCTCGTGGGTCTACTAGGTGTCCAGGAAATAGGAGAAAGTGTGGTCGTCGACGTTGTAATTTGATCGTAACGGTCATCAGGTGGACGGTACGATGTTGTTGTTGTTGTTGTTGTAAGAGTACTGCATAGCTCAGGATTTTCGTCAGAACCATCCGCACAGTTCACTTGTCCATCGCACTTCAAATTACCGTCGATGCAGGCACCATAGGAACAGCGAAACACTGTCTGAGGACAACTGGAAGAAGTACAAATTAATAATTGGCTGAGCAAAAAATTCAAACGGTACAAACATACTTTGGTATACCTTATAGAACCACATTCGGTGATTGTCTCGTCCGACCGATCTGAACAATGAGGGATACCATCGCAAAGATTGTTCTTGTCTATACACTCGTTGTTCCTGCACGTAAATTGATCCTCGGAGCGACAGGGCGAGGAAGTTGAAGTATTATTGTTGGACGAACCACCGCACCTTGCCAGCGTTTCATCACTGTTATCAAGACAGTCCTTGATACCGTTACAGGTTTTATCTCCATCTATGCAGGCACCGTAAGCGCATCGAAATGCATAAACTGAGCAGACGATTGACGGTTTTGTGCATTCCAATTGCGTCTCGTCAGACTGATCGCTGCAGTCTGGCCTTCCATCGCACAACAACTCGTTTGCTATGCATTCTCCGTTTTTGCATTGGAACTTCGTTAAACTGCGAATAAGGTTTTTAACATGTTAATAGCACTTAGTTTGAAATTCTGGTAAATTACAAATGCACGGTAATTTTATTGAAGTGCTACATCGATTCATTGTAAAGATTAGAGTTAAAGATTGTCGGCTTATCAGTTTCTGAGAAATAATTATGGGTATTTTCCCGCTACCTTCATATTATCGGGTGCGAGCCAATCCCAGTACTTATTCATTACAGTTCTGTGACGTAATCGGTAGCGGGCCAATACATTCTCCCCATAAAAACACGTAAATTCAAACTTTGATATTAAAAAACAAGGAGTAGCATGATAGTATGTAACGCTTGTTTGATTGGAATTAAAAAATGTAAACTTCTAAAGGGTGTTAGCAAAAAATGAGTCATTTTTCGTAGATAATCTCCGACTTACCCGCAGTTATTTTTCTGACCGTTGTTGATCTCTTGTGTACTCGTAAATCTATTTCTCTGTGCGTAACCAGTCCAGATTGACGCTGTAAACGTACATAAAAACGCATAAGCAAGTTTCTTTAATGTATATTTGCAGTCATACGTCAAGTGGGAGAGGCCATGGGCGATACCGCGCTGATCTTTTACTCAAATGTTATCGAGATTCTGATAAATCACTTGGATTCAACACAAACGCGTCAACGAGATGTACGGTTACACATACAATCTTAAATCCTCCTTCGCCTCGAGTTCAAGGACACCGTCCGGAGCCACGTTCGAAAACTGGTTTCTAAAACCCGCTTAATACGTTCTTCATTACGCGCTGATCTTCGCCGCGTGTACGACACTCTTCGTTGCATTTTAATTAACGTCGTTTCGAGAATACCAAGAGATGGATAAAGAATCGTTACAGGCCGACTACTCACAATACAGAATTAACACGACGAAAGCGGTCACCGTGATCTTCATGGCTGGGAGAAGAAGAAGAAGAGAGACGAGAGAGAATTTGAAGTATACATCGATGAGACAACGGCGGATTTCTCACTGTTCGTCTTTTAATCCTTTCCTCGTACGTTAGCTGCACGCCTCGCGTCAACGATCTGGAATTACCCGCTTGAGCAACGCATACGCGTCGCGCGGTGAACGCTTATTTCGCCGTATTTACGGGCGAGTATCGTAGCAGCTTACTCAGACAACGATTTGGCGACCACGGCGAAAATTTCCCGTACATCCCCCCACGCGTATCACAACGCGACACTTATATAAAATCAAATGTATGGCGATGTGAATTGGCCGATACGCGAGCAGGAACTACCGATTACTGCGGTGAGTCGCAGCGATCGACGTCGTTGATCGAGGATCATCATCCTATTGGATCTACAGAAAATCCCGCAGGAGTGTTACGCAGGCATGGAGGGGAGGGAATATCCTGTTTGTTTGGGAATTCCAGATGTAGGGGTCATCGGACAGTGCCTTTGATGTTCTTCCGAGAAAACGTACAAATTATATCGTTACGATCATTCGTTCGTTTTTATTCAGAAACCTTGCGGCGACTCCGTACATTACTACATCGTTCATTGAATAACATTATTTATACAATTTATACAGCCATGCTTGTAAGGTACTCTCAAGAGGCGACGACCTCTCTGTACGAGAAACTATGTCGAACGAGCGTTGCCAACCAGTGCAACATCCTAAATGCAATTAGTGGTTAAGGAAACATTTATTTTACACATGTTTCAGAATTTCCCTAACAAAGTTATTGGCTTTTCAAACCCTATAGGGGTAATTCAAAAGCGTACTGAATGAAAAGGATACGTTTTTTCCGAAATTTCAGTATCTACTATGTGCTTGAAGATGTAAGCTTTGATAAATTTTTGTACTTCTTCTTCTACCTCTTTCCATTCCAGTGTGTCGTGAATTCCATCTGACCCAAATTTTTCGTTATAGAAATCATAGTGCACCTGAAAGAAATGAAATTTGCTAAATATCTATTTATACGCGCATTTTGTTGTTCCAGAGTAACTCTAATATGTATTTTATCTTACATGATTTAAAATTAAACCTAAACTGGGTGCTATTGGAATGTCGAATTTTTCCATTTTGTAAGCTGTTTCGAGGTCAGCTTCAGTCATAATATTTCTAACTATCGCAATTGCAACTGCTACCATCTTTCTAATTTGATGCAACATGAAACTTTGTCCTTTCACCTCAAGGACCGCAAATTCCATATTGTCAACTGTAAACACTTCAGTGCATTTAAATTGCATTATATATCGTTTTGCACGTGGATCCAAAGGTTTCCTATGAAGTTTACATGGGCTATTATAAATAAACGCGCTCGATTATTTAATGCATTAGTACGTACATTAACAACATACACTTTTGATGTGAAATTATGAAAATTGTGCGTTCCTTCAAATAGTTTTAGTACCGCTTGTAACCTTTCCAAAGTTTCTTTTGGCATTCGGTATTCATTGAATGGTTTCCCATCAATAAGTGATAATTGTTTCAGCCTCTCCTCCTCATCTATTTCTTCCTCCGACTTTAACAGACTTACATCCTCTGGAGCAAAAGCGTAAGTTGGAAGAGTATATGAATATGTCCTTCCACTACACTTATTCTTGCTGTTGAATCCTTTTGTCACTTTCTTCAACCCAAATACTCTAATTTCATCAGGTAGGTATTGGTTGATTATTTCCTTGTTTGCAGTTTCAGCTTATGAACAATAAAAGCTTGGATAATACATGTGTATTGTCAAGGGTAATACTTGTAATTGTCCAAAAACAGTGTTTGGATATGGTACAAAAAAGCATTCTTACGTAGTTTAAGGGACACAACTTGTCTTGCAGCTGATACACCTTTATCAGTACGAGCTGCACGTTGAAAATTAATTGTTTGTACGCAGTCAAATGCTTCTTGATTTATAAGTTCAGCTTTAAATAAAGCTTCAATTAAATCTTCCTCAACAGTCTTCATTCCTGGATTCCTTTGCATGCCAAAATAATCTCTTCCAAGATAGCCAAGCATTAAAGCATAATTTTTACGTTTTATCCTCTGTATAGCCTCAGTCTTCTGTATTTTAGCACAGTTGTTTTCTGTGTTTGCAATGTCATTGTCACTGTTATCTTCCAATCGTCTTTTATTACATATCTGTCCATCTATGTCATCAACCCTTTCTTCATTAGGAAGCAAACTAGTTTCAACCCCTGCTGACATATTTCTATACTGCTGTTTACCTGAAGGATTAAAAATGTTGTACATTATTCTAAACAGAAAATAAGGTAATAGTAAAAAGCAACCGAAAGGTAGATGTATAATATACCGCAAAGTAAGTTACCTCTGATTGGTTTAGAAATGTTATTTAAAATTCTACTGCAAATTCTAAGACTGAATAACATTTGTTCGTGCAATCTTTGCTACTATGTTAAGCAACTAATACGGCACGATGTGCCTAAGACGTGAGAATTATGAGTGAACAGGTTATTCAATGTTTTGTTAACGTGCACGGTTAACATAACCTAAAAATTCTAACAATCATGCTGTAGATTTAATCACAACCGATCACAACTTCTGTGCACTCGTACCACAGCTGTCTAGTATCTAAATCAGTATTACCAATATTTCCTACTGTCAAGTAATGTATATTTCTTCTCATCAACTGTGAATGACAATTAATAAACAAAAATAAGTTGTAATAAGTAACAGAATTCTGTGACATTAATATTCGCAGTATATCTAAGCTAGCACAAGTATCTAAGAACACAAATAAAATGATTGGGAACTTAAAAGTTTATTCAAATGGCATCACTGAATTAAATGCCACGCAATATTGGTCATATTGTTAAACTGGCTCCGTTCGTTCGAAACGTTTTGTTACATTTTAACCGGTTAACCTGTTTTATTATTACAAATCTAATGAGGATATATAAATAGCTAAGTGTATTAAATCAAAGAAATTTCTTTATTACGTCACAGGTAAGTCAGGCGAATGTCATAAGTATTTTACATTTTTATCGCGCGTTCAATACACTTACGTGTACAAAGTGAAGGTTCCATATATATACTAATATTTTAGGTCAAACATATTTTATCTAATTTGAACTGCAATCTAAAAACTTTGTTTTTTCAAGACCAACAATCTGACATATTCCGGTACGTCTGTTTAACAACAATTACCTTGAAATCTAATCTCAAGGCAGGGGCACAAGACATACATCTGCTTCTTTCAAAATGACAATAAAAATGAATTTACAAAATATAAAGGACCGTGTGAAGGATGATAGCTTGGACCTGAGTCTGTGTGAGCTGGTACATGTGCCTGTTAAAGAAATTGTTAGTACTATAACATTCTAGAATAGTTTTTAAACTATAAGTGATACTGTTACCTTCAAAGTATGTAACTTTATCAATAATTTCTAGGCAAGCATTAGGAAAGTTGTGAATCTAGACCTGTCCAACAACCTATTGGTTTCATTGCCTGTAAGTTTTTAACTGATTGCACAACTGTTTTGACCTACATTCCTTATTGACATATTTGCTTTATGCTTTTCAGAAAAACTTTACTACACTCACACAGTTGGTTAAGTTAGACCTTAGTAAAAATATGTTGACAGAAATTCCAGAGGGTATTGGGGAGCTTAAACGTCTTAAATACTTGGACCTTTATGCAAATCAGGTAAATAATAATTAGATTGTCTTGAGAAGATTTTGAAATTATAGTTTACGCAGTTGAAAATCATGAACTTTTTAAAGATCAGCAGGTTACCTTTGAGTATGGGTGATTTAAAAAATCTGAAATGGCTGGACCTAAAAGAAAACCCTTTAACTCCTGCAGTTGCAAGTGTGGCTGGCCCTTGCAGTGACACAAAAGAATGCCAGGAGTGTGCTCGTAAGGTCGTAGCCTACTTATCTAATGTTAAACAGGAAATAGAACAGGAAAAACTACGCAGGTTAAATGAACTGGCAGAGACTGGTAAGAATCACTGCTGTATATTCTTGATCTTATATGCAGTCAAGTTTTGTATACTTCTAGTTTCACTATTTAAATCCTAATAGAAAAAGAAAAAGAACCAACATCTAAAAAGGAAGGAAAAAAGAAAAAGAAAAAAAATATTGAGAAAGAGAACAAAAAGAACAAGGATACCAATGGCTGTAAATTAGAGAAAGATTTGCTAAATAAACAGAACACTGATGAGATGATAGAAACAATCCCAGAGTCTTTCCATCATGGGGACATAACTGATTCAAGGGCAGAAGAAGGTACATTATTAATTAGACGAATAAATTTCTCTCTTTAATATTGTAAATTTTCATTAATATTTCAGTTAATAACCAGAGCAGTGGCATGTGCTGGAAACTCCTCAAGTGGAGCGTGATATGGCCGTTAGTTTTTATTATTTTGTTCAGTATACTTTTTGCCGTTCTCCCAATTTTCGACAAACAGTTATCCGCTAGTTTTATCGAATACGTTAAGAGCAGATCAGGTGTCGATTTGAGACCTTACCAAAAATATAGTGCAGATATATTGCATACTGGAGTAGAACTTGCATTTATATGGTCTGAATGGGTCTATGAAATGATGAATGGTATACTGGATTGACATACAACAGATTGAAAATGAGTTAGGAAATATTTCGTCATCACATGATCGTGGTTTACAAAACACTGACTGTTATTTTGTTTTCTACGGTCGAGTAAACGGAACGTGATATACAGAACTTATTTTAAGAAAGGAGATGCACGAGTACTTTTTATACATATCTTTTCCACAGATCAATTATGCATTTTTGGTAGCTTTTTAAGGCAGAAAGATTCCAGTAAACAATCAATTTGTAAACCGATAGACAAATATACCCGAATAGATAAATATTCGGTATGCATTACCTCAGTTTCTCTACAACTTAGGGTATAATTGATAAAATATAACAAAGAATTAGTCTTATGTCAAGAACAAGATTTTATATACATAACGTATTTTGTAAAATAGCATTTATTAATGATTATTGTCATAATGCAAATCGTTACTGTATCAATATTTTATTGATGTAATCGTAATTTATAATTGTACAGTGTCAGACTCGATATTTAACGTACAAAAAAATGTATCTAGGGAAAGATTCAGGATCTTTTGGACATATACTACAAAAGTAAGCGCAATACAAAACCTACTATTCCAATAGACTTATACAAAGGGAAAGTGAATAATAAAAATCGTTACTACTTTCGGTAATATAACAAATGTTACAGCGATTATACTTAATCAATAAATCGACGGTTAACAATGTAATCACTTTTAGGATATCGTATGATTTGCTCACAAAGATTACTTTTCTCCGAACATTGTGACAGAGAAAATATAGTCCACATGTATTTTGAAGAATCAAAGTTCATTCCCCATCCTCACGTTCCATCGTTCGTAGAATTCGTTTTACCGGGAGACAAAGACGACGCCTTCCCCAGGGAATTTTCCATCTTGTTAATCAACTTCTGGAAGGTATTTTTCCTGGTCACGCTTTTATGGCTCTGCTCCGGGAGATGGGAATCAAGGTCATCGATTTCGCCGCTCGATCGTTGCCCGTTGACTTCCGCCATTGAACCGTCGACCAGCAATTCGCTGCATTTCGATTTCCTACTTCCGCCGAATCGACGATTCCACGGTTTCTTCTCGGGACTGCTGCTCAGGCTTTTCCCGACTTCCGGTTTCTTGTTAGCCATTTCCCTCTGCCGGGCGGTAAAATCCGCGAGGATCGCTATGTCGTCGTACAATTCTTCGACCTGTTCTCCAACGGGCATGGAACTTTTCGGCGACTGATAATGCTCGCCATCAATTTCCTCCAAGTTCCTCTCATTCGTCTGAATCACGTTCATCTGAACGCAGTTGATTTTCGTCGACCCAACGTCCATCGTCGTCGGAATCTGTTTGGAACACACATTTCATAAGCCTTATTGTTAGCGAAACTGAGAATCACTTCGAGAAATGAAGTCTTTGAAGAATTGAAACCACATTAAATGAACGAACTTTTTCAATACCTATCTTCATTATTCAATATGTTTTCTATTTTTGTATTAAGGGAAAAATTACCTCATCGGTAATTGTCCGTCGTGCCACGCCGATATCGTCGTAAATATCTTCGACTTCCGCTACGGAAACTGGTGGAACATAAATTGGGCGTGGTGGCGGTGGGCAATTATATTCCGGCAATTCCGTCTCTTCCGGTACTTCCGGTTCCTGGCGATTCGCGGCAGGCAAATTCGACACATCGTCGTAAAGCGGGGATTCTTCGGAAACGGAAGTCGTTGCTGGCGGTGGCGTCGGGGTCTTCCGTTTCAACCTTTTCTCACCTTTCCCGGAAGATTCTCTCTGCTGTTTTCTTCCGCTTCTCACTCTGTCGAGGAAAGACTTCTTCACCGGCGATTTAGCCGGCTCCTCCGCCGATTTCTCCTGTTTCCGTCGTTGGTCTTTACCAGCTTTTGTTGCGGCCAATTTCTGCAACCATTCGGCAATGAATTCACTGTATTTTTCATTAATCAGATGTTACGTAATTCTCTTATACAGGGCTAAATAAAATCTTGAACATTTACAATAAATCAATAAATATTTACCTGCACATCGTCGTAGGACGGTATTTCACTGATTTCCCCTTTTCCCGCGCTTTTCTCTTTAACATCATTCCTCTTTTCTTCCCGAAGGACCGAAGCGACGTCGTCGTAAATTTCTTCGACAACTTCCGCCGAGTTCCCGTCGATCGATTTCCGTTTCTCGTCCTTGCCCCCCGTTTCCTTTTCCTTCCTTAACTCCTTGACGACGCTTTCCACGTCATCGTAGGACTCCAACGCATCCTCCGTTTTCTTCGACTTCTTCGCGACGTTCTGGTACCTCGCCATGTCCTTGAAATCGTCGATCCTGTGGTAAAAATCGTCTTCCTCCTCCTCTTCGGGCGCGTCGCAATGAACAGTGACGACGGTTTTTTCAGAGGGAAGAGACGGGAGTCGTCGGGGAATTCTCGCCGGCAGGGGAGGGGGGTTGTCCTTATTTTTCCCCGTTTTCCCTTTCGACTTCCCGTCCTCGTCGGTTTGTTCTCCGTTTCGACTTCCGGTTTCCTTAGTAGTCTCATCCCGCTGCACCGGCGTTCGCCGACCTCTTAAAATCGTTGACTCGTCCTGCCAATTCACAACAACATCGATTCGTCATTAACAATCATCAACTAACAACTAACGTCCTACAAATTAAATAACATAAAATAATCAGTCTTTACTTCCTTCCTAGCTTTTAATAAATCATCGACAATCTTGAAAATATTAATTTAAGCAATAAGAACAACGAATCTTCATTCCGTCTGTAAAAGTAAAGACTGAGATATTCTATTAATCGATCAATTAAGAATTCGGTGTAGCAGGATCTTCTTTTTTTTTCTTTTAATTAATCGCAAACCTTTGTATCATTATTCTTCGGGGGCCCGACATCCTGATAATTTTCCTGAACGACATTCTCCGCATTTTTCTCCGCAAGAACGTCTTCTGTTTTCCCATTGTGCGTGATAACATCGTCGTCCTGTTCGTAGCTGTTTACTCGAGAAATTTTTGCTATCCACTGTTCCATATCTTTGGGACTTCTAGCGATAAACTAACAACGAAAATATAAAATACTTGTATACCGTACTAATTAAACGAATTTTGATCAAAATGTTAATAAAATTCACTCGTTAATAAGTTTACCTGTAGAGTTTTATTTCCGGGGGTGAGTAATTCGAAGGTGGATTCACTTTTTTTCGAATCTCGAGGAATCACATTGGGCGCTGGACGTGCCGTAGAGCCTCGAATTGGCTGAACCATGCACGGTCGACTGTCTTTTTCACTTCCGTAAATCAGCAGGTAGGATCCTACCAAACCTGCGGACGCAGAAAATGCAAAAATTCTACAGGAAGTACGAGAAATCGAGTAGAAAAACGCCCACAATTTATATCATCCGTATCACTAAAATTGACATCATGATAGAAACATGTAAAGGAATTAAAAGATTAAAATATCAAGGTATTAAGATACAAAAAAAGAGTGATCGAAATATTATGATCGAAGTGTTCACAAGTAATTTTCAGAGAAAAACTTTGCATTTTTTTTACAACAATGATCGCACTGTCTTCGCTAGAAAAGCACCGATTTCTTCTGGTAAAAGTTCACGCAAGCTCGCCGATGAAATCTGTAAGCTTTTTTTGCTTCCCGAAGGCAAGCTTACCCGCCCAACAGTCGCGATGCTGTTCGAAGAGGAAGAGTTTCTTGCCGCCCTTGCGAAGTGGGCCGCATTTAACGCATTTGCTTTTTGTCTGCTCGGCGGAGAAGCTCGAGTAAATCTCGTGGAGGCTCGCGTTGACATTTTCGTTGCGTTTGCTTTGCTCGACCGGCGAAGCTCCGGCAGCCTCGACGGGCCGATGAACGTCCTGGAAAGTTTCGTAATAATCCTGCTGAGATTCCGTTTTCTCCGCACGCGGTTCCTCCGCGCCGACGTATTCCTGAGGGTCCTCTTGCTTCCCTGCAAAAAAATCCACCGACATATTCATCGTTCAGCCAGGAAGCTCATTCGCAATTTCAAGAATTATTCCGCCAACAACGTTACTTATAACTTTTCTTGATATAACGATGTTCTTTAGAGTATCGTAGCTTCGATGATAGGGAAAAATTGTTAGATTCTCAGGGCGAATAGAAATTCACATACACTATGCTCCGTTGTGCAATATCGTACGGATTGGATGATCGAAAATAAAATGTAATGAACGAACGAAAGGAGTTACTAAAAACACTGACAAATACCTTTCTTTTCAATGACTTAAGGATCACACTGTTTATGTTAGAGGCGAAGTTAATGAAAATGGAATTAATGAGATTATGAAATGAATTGTTTGATTACAAGTAAGTGCATCTCTGGCTGCGAGGAGAAGCAGACCTCTCGCTGCGCTGCCATTTCCGGGACTCATGCTGAGGTAGGGTTCCGGTGACGAGGACGGACCGGAAGTGACCGTCGCGCAGGCCACAAGAGCGTCCTTCGATCGCACCAGCAGATCCCCGCGAACATTTTCCAGGATCGATGGCAATTTTACCTCCCCCAGTCGCTCGAGAAACTGCACGATTTCTGCAGGATAAAATTGACGAACGTTCAATCTCTCCTACGTAACCAACAGGAAATAAAGGAACACTTTCTCAGATTATCGTGTGACGATCTCACGAGAATTCGAATGATGAAAATATGAATTTATAGTTATAATAATTTGTTGAACGGTCAAAAGATGTGCACACGACGAAGTATACTTTCAATGTACAAAAGATTTTACTGCAGCTGTAGAAGTAAATAATGCAATTTCCAACATACGATAATCTTGTATATTTTTTTTACTTTTATTTACCTGTCACGATTAATTCCAGTCTGATAAGACGACAAGCTACACTTTTGTTATACGAAAGATTTTACTGTAGCTGCAGAAGTGAATAATCAACTTTCCAACATATGACAATCTTGTATATTTTTTCACATTCATTTGCTCACGACGATTAATTCAACTCTGATAAGAAGACAAAGTATACTTTCAATATACAAAAGATTTTACCGTAGAAGTAAACAACGCAGTTTCTTGTACATGATAAATTTGTTAAATTTTTTTGTAACTTTATTCGCTTACCGCGAATAATTCCAGTTAGATCAGTGTCTCGACCCATCTTCTCGCTGATGATCTTTTCTCTGTGTTATCGCACCGTGTCGAATTCAATCATGTCCGACGTCCGGGAAAAATTTAGCGCTCTAAAATTTTCCACAAGCAACGATCCTTCCCCATGCGACTGGTTTCAAAATCTTCAAGAACTCCGCTCAGTCCCAGTCCGTCTATTGTGACAGAGAAAACGGATTTATTTCAAAATTTTTCTCGCAAATGATAGAAAATATTTTACAAATTATTCTGGCTATTGGTCTACCAATTTTATCGATTTTTTTATCACTATTTAAACGTTTTTATCTAATTAGAGCCAGTGTTAAATGTTATACGCAAAGTGTCGGATACTTCTCTTAATTTTTTATTTTATTAAAATACGCAAGTTTGTTATAAAATTACGAGGAACTTTCATTATTATATGAATGTCTATGTCAATATTTTTTACAGGCAAAGTTACACCTAAAATGACACCCAAAACTAACACTGACCTTTCGTGTAAATTTATAAAAATCACTATTGCAAATGTGCACAACTCCTAGAACGTCTGTCTTTTAAGCGCTAAACTGGCAATTTAACGGAATTATGGCCGTACAAATTTTCAGGAAAATTGATTTAAACATTCATTTGAAAGCTCGAAAATCGTGTTCATCCGTCTGATTATTAGACTCTTCGTCGCGTGTGGGTTGTTAATTAAATCACGGAATTGTATGCGATTCTCCGGGGCACGCTCGACTACGTTTCATCGTCGCAGGATGTGCCGAGCGATATACAATTACGTAGATAACATTTTATCGTCCGACAGGACGACGATGATTCGTGCCTGACGAAAGTCTACTCCGGATAACAATATCTTCGACGATGTTAATTTCATTCGCTCTATTAATCATAACAAAAACGAAAACTATAACAAAACGAAAACATAACAAAAACGAAAACAAAGTCACGAAAAGTTGAATACACGAAAGTATCAAATTCTGGTGAAATCATTTTTATTCATTCTATGAACTATAACAGAAACTCCATGAAGATCAACGACAAATATGTGAAATACAAGAAACTAAATTGCAGCAATGAATTGAACGAAACTAATACTGAACTACACTTATCCTAGAATTGTCACATTAAGCAAGTATTGTTATATTGTTATAGTTTGTATAAGTATCGGACTGTAATAAAAATGTTTGTTGAAGTACATGTATTTTAGTATTGTAACAAGGATTTTTATTTTTGTTGTTACACTGCTGTGGATTTGTAGTTATTAGGATTCGATAGATAAGGTTTTTTTATTATTATTGAACAGAGGAAAGGCGTATTCTCGGGACAGTTTGGTCGATGACGCGTGCATGGAATTTACTCTTACTCTCGCAATGCATTTCATTGGCCCGAGACAATTGACCGCACTGACTAACGCCACTCTGTAGACCGTTCATAAATTTTTCACGTTTATCCCCGAATTTACAGCGCGCCATAAATGACCTACTTGCCAAAATTCGTATTCCAGTGTTTGGCAAATAGGATTCAAAATAAACATCAGCACGTATATACACATTATAATTACCGAATAATATTCTAGAAGTATTTTAAACGTCGTAGAAAATAATACAGGTCAATACGTTCCCTATTTTAATGAGATTTAATTGAAATATTAGAAATATTTTTTAACAAAATTTGTAACGAAGAAATGATTCGGATTGGTAATCTTATTTGTTTGTAGTTATCTATTTTTCGGATTAAGAAACCTTGTTTTCGCGTTCTAAATGCGTTAATCATGTTAAGTACTACAAAATCGTTGAGTTTAGCGTCGGATTTCTGCAACATGTCTGCATACCAGCAATAGTTGTTAAACAAAGCTCTGCCGTGATAGTAACACGCACAGACCACGCTGTAAACTTCTTCGCCATTCTATAACGCTTACTCTGTCAGTATGCTTAAACGTGTCAGCGTATTTTGCAACACGGAGAATCTTGCATAGAAGAACGTGAGAAACGAAGCGAGTGCAATGCCAATGTCCGATTAAATGGAAATATAATTTCGATCGAATTTCATTACAAATTAAACTCGTCTACTTCTAAAAGGTTTATGAAATTCTACGATTCAGGCATTTATGTGAACGATTTTTCAGTCAAATGGATAAACACTGCTTTACATAAACTTTTAATGCAACTAGCAAATTTCATTCTCAAAGACATTGCTATTCTAAACGGCTTATAAAATTCTTTAATTAAGGCATTACGTGAGCAATTCGTTAATTCAACAAATAAACATTGTCTCACCTAAACTTTCATTGCAGCCAACACTTTTCATTCTCAAGTAACTTATTATTGACACTCATTAATATTGTCATCTCGATGAACTAACAATAACGCACTTTGCAAACACTCGCATAACCAATAACAAACATAATCCTCATTTAATTGTAATCCACTAAATCACCATTTTTCATCATTACATTAATAACACAGAAACACTTGCCCGAAATCCTCGTTCATTTGCCATGTTTTTTTTTAATTTAATTATTCCATCCACTAGATGTAAACAACTTATTACTCAGGCGAATACTAAACAATTGACATGAGTTGCACACTTAAGAAACTTTATCCAAGGAATTCTTCCGGACCCGGAGACATCGAAATCTCTTCGCATTTTGTTCGTTCCTTCCGTTCCATTGACTCGCAATTTTTTCACGTGTTTTTGTAATTCACCGCACCTCCTCGGGATTTACGTTGGTGTAAAATTTGCGTGGCTCAATGAGTAGGACGACGACGTTGGAATGGCACCGCTCGAGGAGAACTGACGTCGTTAGAGCGTCGTCGTCGTCCCGTTGGAATTCAATGGGCGTTACGAGCGGCACGTGCAAACGTCTTCGACTCCCGCAAAGCACGAGGACACGTGTGTGTATGTACGTGTCCTGTCATACACCAACACTCCTCCGGACGAGTTAAAGGGAGAACCTCGACTTCCATGCCGATCTTCGAAGGTTTTCCATATCGCTCGCCGAAGGTGTTCGCCCTAGTTTTAAACATAATCAGATTTTTTATGAATTTAACAACTTAACTGACTATATTAGCCGTAGTTTTAAACAAAATCGGATCTTTCACGAACCAAGCACTGGAATGTAGGAAAAATTCAATTTCTTAGGGTTCAGGTAAAAGTACTTCCTAATCCTTAGAATGCGTGACAAATGCAAGCAGAAAAGCCATGAATATTGGGCAAAAAATTAACATTACCTGATTTATTTACTTGTTAGAGCTCAATGGAGATTCGTTGTTGTTTAGAAGATTGTTTCCTAATGACACAGATGAGAAAGCAAATTCGTTGCCTGTAAAAGGAATTCTCGTTCATCGTGGACACATTTTTCTTACCACCGGATTCCCCTACGTCACTTGTGAAGGATTGAAGCTGACTCACGATCGTCTCGGTCTACTCCGTCTTTCCCCCCGCGTACGAGGAAGACCGACTCTGACTTTTTAATTGACCGTACCAATTGGCAATTGTCGCCGAGCGCGGGATGTTCTTTATAATCTTACTTAACGATGGATCAAAGGCATCGTTATTTGACCCTCGACACTTCCGAACATTCCGTCAAACAGTAATCCATAATTATCCTCCTTTTCAGTGTAGTTTGATCATTGTTGTATAAATGTTTGTTTATGTATGTTATAGATTAACAAACCAACAATAATACATAATTGTGAATACATAATTAAGAAATGAAGCTATTAAGCAATGAATAGAAATATTTGCAAAGTTAATTCATTATTAAGATGAATTTAAAGCAGTAATCGTGGTTTATTCATTCACGAATTAATATTTGTCTATACATGTTGTGGATGGACAGAAGTTTTAAGGTTTCAGAACTGTTAAGTGACGGAATGGTAACACCAACGTAGCGTGTAATTAGTGAACTTTTAATGACTTCCCCACGACGCTTTCCCTCGCTGTGCTTTAAGTGAGTTCACGTAAAAATTCGTCGCGGTTTCCCATTTTTCAGGCCAGTGAATTTACCATTTTCTTAAGACTTTCTCCGTATTTCCCGTTATTCAAACATAACCATTCCAAACATTTTGGAGCTCATTAATTGTTATCTAATTTTAATAAAGACGTTTTTAATTTCCATTTCTCTGATCTATTATTCTTCTTGTGTAATATTTAACGCCTTTAAAGTAGCACAATTTTTTCTCTTTTTACGATTAAAAAACGTTCCTCGCGTTGGCTTTTTTCAAATTTTTTCTCCTTCTCCTGAACGTAGCCCCGTTCATTTGGGACTTAGCCGTGAACTTTGAAAATTCCAGCCGTCAATCCACGGACAGGCCGCGACCATGCAGGCCCGCGAAAATTTCCGGTGCGCAATTTCCCTCAGTTTCGTGAAACTCTAAAAGTTCTCGTCGGCCGGCACAAAAATTGCGCGGCTGCGAAGGGACAAGACGATGGAAATTCCCGGCACATCCGGCGAGCATCGGCGAACGGAGAAATAAAATCGAGGGTTATATTTCCCGGCGGAAGTCGTCGGGGAACCATGGGTTTCGGCGAGGAAACCGTCACTTGCAGGGCAGGATTTGCCGAGCGCGTGACTCGCGGTGAACGAAGAGTCGTCGAACTGGAAATTCAAGCGAAATGTCTGCGCGATAGGCTGAAGAATCTCGAGTCCCTCCTCCCCGAGAATCCGGCTCTTCGAGAAGAGAATCTAAAGGAAAATGGACTAAACGCAAACAGTAAGGGTCGTCGACGAATCTAACAGATTCACACAAAACAGGAATCCAATGAAACGCAGCTAGGAGAAGATATTAAATGGTTTCCTTAAAGTTTCAATTCAAGTTTTAGTTGAATTCTGATTTCAGTTTTTCAGACAGTACTTTATACGTAATTTAAGCAATTATTAATACTTCTACAATGGTTTTGTAGAAAATGATAGTTCCAATGAATGTATCCTGCGAATTCTGGCGGATAAAGAAAAATCCTTGCGTGAACAAATTTACAACATGGAATGTACTGAAAAATCCTATTTAAAGAGCCTCAAAAAGGATGAGAATGAAAGATCTCCAAAAAATTCGACAGATTCAAACGACGTTGAATCAGACTCGAAAAATGACCAAGCCGTATGTATCGAAAGACTCAAAGTTTTTTCATTGTTCATCAAATTCTTCAACAAACCGACAGCAGTTACATGGCATTAGCTTTTTAAACGTGCAGTCCTAATAACATTTTCAACGAAGAATCTTGAGAAAATTTCAAACCGTAATCCCCGGACTTTTGTGTAGTTTTCTTTGTTGTTGGCCAAAAAAGATAAAGAATTCCAGCGAGCGGGCAAACGATTCCGGCTCGTCGGCCGTCGAAAAATCCAGCGTCAGCGTGAAGGAGCGAATCCTGCGACTCGAAGCCTGCGGTAAAAATCTCTGCAAGAATCTGCGGAATTCGCGGAAAAACCGGACGCAGTTGCGGCAGGAAGCGGAAATTCTTTCGTTGGAGCTCGATCGAACAAGGCGGGAATTAGGATTGGGCCACGAGTCCGCCGAAAGGTTCAACAGATCCTACGAGTATTTCCTCAGGAAGTGCAGGGAAACGTGTCCCGGAAGACCGGAAGTAATCATTTGTCGACGTAGCTAAAGAAAAAAATGCATACGTTCAAAGTAGATAATTTTTTGTATTTTTAAGCATCGTTTGAGATTAGGTGTTTCTTTTTTTTAACTGGCAAAGGACTCGATGGCTGATACTTCAAGGACCTCGGCAACCGGAAGTGTTAATAACGATAATTGTCCTTGCGGAAGTCTCGTAAAGGTATACATAAACTCAGCAAATGGTCTTCAAATGAATATTTAAAAATCGTAAAGACTGTGCTTAATTTTGTCTTCATTCAAGGATAAATAAGTGGAATTTAACATTAAGATAATTAAATAATTATTACGTCAACACGAAATTTCTATTAAGAAAAAAAATCATTAAAAGTCTAAAAATTTCTTGATCTTTTCTTGGTGCAGTTGATAAATAATTTTTAGTTTAATGCACAATAAGTGATTAGTATTGTCATTATTACTCTTTTTTATTTCAGTGCAACAGCTGCACGGTGTGCAGTTGTTCCGAATGGGAGAAGGATTTACTCGAAACGGAAGTCAGTGCCGTTGGCAGCGGTGACGAAGGATCGTCGAAAAAATCGCGAGAAACAGAAGAAACCGACGCGAAGGAAAGTAAAAGTAGTCGGACGAGCTGTTCCTGCGAACGATATTCTATTCGAGTGGAATCGATTTGCACGTGCTCGCAGGATTTCGAAGGAAACACCGACATCGATACGATTTGCGAGTACGGCAAGAAAAATCTAATGAAATAATATGAAAATGCAAAGGAAATATTAAAAGAAGTTAGAGATATCGTTCATCGATATTTTTATTACACATACCTAATACTGCCATGTTTTGCTAATTTGTTTTGTGATTTTTTTCACGATTCAGGTGTGATCCATCGGATTCGAATTTTCAAGGAAACTTCATGAGAAGTTGCTCCTGCAGCGCATATTCCTCCGAGAAAACCATTCTCGAGGACAGCGAAGAATTAGGGAAAAACTGGACGATGCATAAGAATTACTGCGCGCTTCGTCGCTACGAGTCGAGAATTTTTACCCTACGTGAGGAACGATGGTTATCGATTCTGTCGATGATTTCACGATCATTAGGATGTTGACTGTCGTGAGTGAATATTTTCAGAGCGGCAAATTTGCGTTTCGTGCCAAGGCGAAAGGTGCAGAGGGGGGGTGGACGGGAAAGAATTGACGAGGAACATTTCCCCGCCGACGGAGTGCAGTTGCAAGTGCAGTCTCTGCGCACTGAGAAACACGGAAGGGGAAAGTCCGCCATGTTTGCCTGAAAGTGAACGGAAGGAGGCCGAAGAAGAAGGTTTCGTGGAAACGGAAGTGCAGGATACACAGGATTCTGTTACAAACGTCAACGTTCCAGCGGAAATCCAACGAGTAAAATATTGCCTTCATTCGAGAATTTCTTCAAGAATCGTTTGCTTATTCAAATAATTACTGATAATAGTACTAGTCTTATTTTGGAAGATTTTGTTTACGAACCATGTACCTTGTAGTAAAGTAATTAGTAAAAAACTAAAGCGTGATGTATCTTTGTGATGTAGTTGTGCAAAGAGGAGAAGCTTCGAGAAGACTTGGAACGGTTGAAAAATCGAAATCATGCCTTGAAAAAATTATTAGGCGAAAATTGCAACGATTGTAGCTTAGAAGCTGAAGAAAATATTGGCAAATTGATATCAAAAAAACAGTTGAGTTAAATATTATATAAAATAAAAACCATCCTAAATCAATGATTAAATACATTATTAAATTGTGCATTGTATAAATGTTTGGTTTACTGTAATAAACGAGCTTGTTTGCAAATTTAGGGAATTTTCCGAGCGGGGGGAAACGATCGACGAGCTTATCGCCACGGTGAAAATTTTGCAAAGCAAGTGCCGAACGAAAGACGGGATGATTATAGCCCTGGCGAAGGAATTGAAAATGGAAAGCGATTGCCCGGAACGCATCGGCCGAATTTTCCAGAACTTGGCAGATCCTAGACTCGGAGAAAAGACCTGCGATTTCGATAGATCGACCCTCTGGAAATATTTGGAAAAACAGTCCTCACAGCGGAAGGAGAAAATCCTCGGCAAGGATTTACCGGTCGGTCTTCTCGCCTTAATCCCAGTGGTTTTTTCCAATTTTCTCCCTCGAACCGCCGTCGAAATTCTGCAACTTTTACAAAAATCTCACGAATTCCTCCTGCGGGCCGTTCTTTCCTCGGCGAATTTTCTCTCGGTCTTCGCTTTCACCTTCGAATTTGCCCTACTCGGTCATTGTCGTCAGATCTTCTCGTCGCTGGTCCACGTAATTTCCGGCCCGTATCTGCGCGAAAATTACGAAAAGTTTGTAACGTTATTTCGGGAAAATTGCCGAGGATCTTTCGAATCACAGGAATGGCAAAATTTCCATGTAGGACAACTTTTATTTTGCATTCACGGTTTACTCCTCGTTATTTTTCTCTTCCGAAAATTCGAGCGTTGCCGATCAATGTCGAGAAAATTTTTTATAAAAATTTCCGCCTGGCCGTGTATTCCATACTTTTTCTATTTATTTCTAGGATATACGATGAGCAAATGTTCGGAATACACTGTACAACTCGGCTGAGAAAAACGAAATTTTTGTTATCATTCTTGTGATAAGCTAAACTTCCAACGAACTGAGTAGCAGCGATCGAATAATAGCAATACCCCCCCCCCCCCCCCCCCCACGGAGAAAAATGAAAATGAAATAAATGAAAACTGAAATTTCCAAACACCACCAAATAAATAAAAAAATAGTATAAACAGTCTTTATAATTATCAAAAAATGTCAAATAAATTAATCGCCTATAAAACTTTGAAAATGGCTCACGATTTTTTCCAACAATCATTCGTCTCAATATTCTTATGGAAAATATTTCAATTCATTTTTCTCCGTGTAGATCGAGCAGACTGTGCCTGTGTTGAGACATTCCGAAATTCCCAGCGAAACGAATTCGCACTTCTCGAGAACAATGGGCGAGAAAGCTGTAATGGCAGCTGTAGAAAACAGAGAAATTATGGCGAATTACGACAGACAAATCGCGGGTCCCGAGGTCAATTTTATAATGACTGTAACATTCGTGGCGACAATAATGTTTCTCGCAGGACTTGTAATGACAGTCATCGAAATAATAATCGTGGCTACGTTGCTCATTCGTGCCGTTCATTATCACTTCAATCTGTTTCAAGTACTTTAATAAATAAACAAAAATACTTAACACGTAATTGCTGAGGAGAAATAAATTTTAACCAGGAAACAACTTCGGGGAAAAGAAGTTTCTTTTCCCAGAAGTTAACTAAACGAATTGAAAGAGAACGGTCTTCCTGACAACGACCGTTGCTGAACATAATTATGCTCGTCAAGATTTCGATTGATCGCCAAGACCTATTGCTCTCAATCCTCGCAATACAATATGCAGTCGTAATGAAAGACTGCACACCATTAGTCGACGTTCGAACGTCCGTTGCAAATCGACAGGAAACTAGTTCTTAAGCGGGATATGACCCTTACTTACTAGTCTGTGTTTTGTAACATTTGCGAGTAACGCAGGGTCATTTTGACCCGAAGGGGTAAGATGATCGTTGCAAACTGAAGCGATCCTTCAGACGTTTCTACGAGTTTTACCCTTCTATAATTGCATTAGGAACTTAGAGAACTCTCTAAAAAATTTATAAGAATATGTTAAAAACGGAGTCTTTATTATTGAACTACTGTAGCGTTAAGAAATCTTACCTTAGGTTATTTTACATTACTTATCCTAAGTGTAATAAACATTGATAATGTCTTATCCAAATTATCAAAATGTTATACACCCTCCAGGTATTTTATATATAATATATCAGTTACATAATTGTATATCATTTTATACAATTCAATACAAGAAAATATTAGTGTCATTCAGTACGTGTGGTTTCTTTGTGATATTTACTTGCGGAGTAATTCCTGTGATATTCTTTTATTGCCGTATTCTTTACTACATTATTCACAAAAGATATTTGACTATTCATCAGTTATTAAAACAAATTTCTTTGATATCCCAAAATCTTATTCAGCCTCCGTCAACGTTTGCAGAAGAAAAAAGTATGACAGTGTAGTGTTCAGAATCTAGAATAAGAAAAGTATTTTGAAGTAAAATTAAAAATATAAATTTCTTTTGATATTGCACTTTCTTCCAACTTCGTAGAAAATCAAAATGGATTTACTGCATATATTTACCCCAACAAAAAGGTCCATAGATACATTGAAAAAGGATAATGCTGTTATCTGCAATCGTCTTTGACAAAGAATAAGAATAACCATTTTTCCGATGGATTTACTATGAAAATTCCACCAATTACTGAAATAAACTGCTGCTTGAAACTCTTCGCTCTACTTCCACAATAAAACGATGAATGGTTAATTATACATTTTCTCATATGCCAAGTTAAACAAAAAGAAATATAAAGTAAAGTGATATCATGAAAGAAAGCAAATAATAAAGAAAATAAACAAGTATGAAGCATACAATTAAACTAATAATTAAATATTTGATTTTATTTATTTAACGATATAAATAATCACAAACCTCCCAAGCGAGTGTACTTCCGTACCACGAATACATGAAAGTCTGTGCCATTTTCATGGACATGTAGAAAATAAATAAAATCAATTTTCCGATCGTCAGCGTTGTCTGCGAAAAAGAAGAAATCGTTCAGGTATAAAAACATTCACATGGAAGGAAAACAGTAAGATTATACTATACAACGAAAAAAACAAAAGTCAACTATTAATCTTTGAATTGCGATAAAATATTTGTTATTCCATTCCCCGTGATTCGCTTCGAGTTATTACTGAAAAACGCATTGGGATTACCTGAAATGCCTGGAAAACTAGACTGCACATGATGAGAGCACTGGTTATCGTCATCCAGAAAACAATTGGCCCGTAAACATCCTGCAAAATCCTGCGACAGCGCATGATAACGGCATGTTTTTTCACGCAAGATACGAAAACGACGTCGGGATTTAGTCGCCGGGTGGAAATGTCCTCGAGGTCGACGGAAAGGGCGCGGAAAATGGCGGACATCTGGAAAACGTAATATCCGAAGAGGGTGTCGACGCCGCACGTAACGAAGACGATGAAGTACGTCGTGGCGAATTCCAGGAGATAATGGACCACGTAAATCACGGAGAAACCTTGAATCTTCCACGGGAAGGTAGCCACCAGAGGAAGAATGTATCTCCGCGGACTAACGTTCGTCGCCATCTGCACGAAAATCAGGACCAACGGGACCATCGCGTAGGTCAGCATTATCCCGAAGGTCGTGTAAAACAGCACGTAAGTCGGAAGATAATACTCGCCCAATCGGCAGAGTGCCGCGGATTTTCGACGCGCCGAATTCCCCAGGGATTCCTCGAATAGCCCCTCCAAGAGACGGTAAAGCTCGTGTAATCTGTCGCGATACACGTAGAACAGTACCACCTCGAATTAAGCAGGAACAAACCGCTCAACTTTCAATATTTCCTATTCCCAGGACGGTTTAAACGTTTCATTTTGCCACGTGGACTTTTCAATGAGACAAGAATGAAGTGTATAGACATAGAATGCATTGACCTATATTGAATTATATTAATAGCTAATCTTGCAGATGAGAAACAGAATACGGGAGTCGAGATATAATAAATGGTATAAGGTATATGGCATGAAGTAATAGAATGGATACCGGAATATTTAAAGACACGATGGAAGGAAAAAAGATGGAGAAGGGTAATAAGATGTAGATTGGCGAATGAAATAGGAGAAGGGAGGTACCGGGAAAGGGAAGAAAGGGGGAAATGTAGATTATGTGGTTCGGTAGAAGAAGAATTGGAGCACATGTTGAGGGATGTGGAGGAGGAATAGAGGAGGGGGAAAAGAGGGAAGGCGAGGAGGAGGGTATAGGGGAGAAAATCCAACGAATAATTGATGGACGAGGCAAGGGAGAAGGACGGATGAAGGAATGGTTAAGAAGGAGGGATAGGGTGGTGGAAGGAGGAAGGGAGGGGGGCGGAGAACGGGAGGGAACAGAAGAAGAAGGAGGGTAGGAATAAGGATTAAGGTAAGGGCAGTATTATAAAGGGAACGGGAGTCTCTGGTGTACCCCGCAAGGGCACTGTAATAAATACGACGATGATACTTGTATTATTTAAAAGATCACTATTCAAGTATTCTAAATAGTATTCTATAGCAAATTATTAATAGTATTCATTATTAACTCTTAATCTTATCGTTGGCGAATTTATCATCTACGAAACGTAATATACTGAATAAACCGTAATATAATTGCTTTTAATCAATGAATTCAAAAAATTACTCAGCGGAACTTGTAAGCTGTTCTGTCCAATGAATGACTTTTTTACATAATACCTTTAAGAATGCCGAACTGGTGCTTCCGAAAATGCTGATAACCTTCGTGAGGGAAGTGATATCTGAGAAATGGTGGTAGGTGTAATGACCGAATCCGAACATCGCGAAGGAAAGCAGACTGAGAGCGACGAAGGGTAACGTCCGCTGGAGAACATTTCTTTTATCGGCGTGAACGGGCAAGTGAACGATCAAACCGACGTTCGACAGACACCAACGTATAAACCCGCCGTAAGCTTGGTACTTCCGGTAGCGGCGCTCGTCCTCCATGATTGCCCAGTAATTTCCTTAATATTGCCGTTGAAATAAAATATCAGGAAATCGGCCGCCCTTACACGTCTAGGGGAAAACCCTTTCGTGACTATTGCGAAAAACATTATACCGATCGTTCAAGTCCCATTTCATCGGGAAGAATATACCAGGCGGAATGACGGTCATACATTAACCAGCAGGATAATGAGCACCTAATGAGCGCCTTTATCTTCCGAGCAGGTCGATTCCAACGTTGTTATGAATCCTGGGTAATCAGCGATTGATTTACCCGTCATAAGCGATAGTCTACTCCGACGGTTCCTCGAGAAAAGATCATTTTTTAGCCACCGTGAAATTTCCTTTAAACTTTACGCGAGTTTCCTAAAGTTACTTTTATTTCATTACCCCTGTTCCGGCGTTCATTACAATTAATTTAGGAACTTAGAGACTCTCTAAAGAATTAAAAACAATATGTTGAAAATGAAAACTTTATGATTGAACTAATGTGTCGTTAAGAAATCTTACATTAGGTTATTTTACATTACTTATCCTAAGTGCGATGTCTAGTGCATAATAAACATTGATAATAACTTGTCCAACTTATCAAAATGTTATACATCCTTCAGGTATTTCGTATACAATATATCATTTACATAATTGTATATCATTTTATACAATTCAGGAAAATATTAGTGCCATTCAGTACGTGTGGTTTCTTTGTTATATTTATTTGCGGAATAATTCCTGCGATATTCTTTTATTGCCGTATTCTTTACTACATTATTCACAAAAGATATTTGAGTATCAGAAATTCTTTTACCTGCACATAATTTATTAAAACCAATTACTTTAATATCCAGAAATCTTATTCAGTCTCCGACAACGTTTGCAGAAGGAAAAAGTATGACACACTAGCGTTTAGAATCTAGGATAAGAAAAGTATTTTGTAGTAAAATTAAAAACAGAATTTTTTTTTGAGATTGCACAGTGTCCCAACTTCGAAGAAAATTAAAATGGATTTGCTATATATATTTACCACAACAAAAAGGTCCATAGATACATTGAAAAAGAATAATGCTGTTATCTGTAATCGTCTTTGACAAAGAATAAGAGTAACCATTTTTCCGATGGATTTACTATGAAAATTCCACCAATTACTGAAGTAAACTGCTGCTTGAAACGCTTCGCCCTACTTTCACAATAAAATGATGAACAATTATATATTTTCTCAAACGTCAAGTTAAACAAAAAGAAATATAAAGTAAAGTGATATCATGAAAGAAAGCAAATAATAAAGAAAATAAACAAGTATGAAGCATGCAATTAAAAAAATAATTAAATATTTTATTTTATTTATTTACTGAATTAAATAATTACAAACCTCGGAAACGAGTGTACTTCCATACCACGAATACATGAAAGCCTGTGCCATTTTCATGGACATATAGAAAATAAATAAAACCAATTTTCCGATCGTCAGCGTTGTCTGCGAAAAAGAAGAATTAATCATTCAGGTATAAAAACATTCACATGGAAGGAAAACAGTAAGATTATACTATACAACGAAAAAAACAAAAGTTAACTATTAATCTTTGCATTGCGATAAAATATTTGTCATTCCATTCCCCGTGATTCGTTTGGAGTTATTACTGAAAAACCCATTGTAATTACCTGAAACGCTTGAAAAACTAGACTGCACATGATGAGAACACTGGTTATCGTCATCCAGAAAACAATTGGCCCGTAAACGTCCTGCAAAACCCTGCGACAGCGCATGATAACGGCATGTTTTTTCACGCAAGATACGAAGACGACGTCGGGGTTTAGTCGCCGGGTGGAAATGTCCTCGAGGTCGACGGAAAGGGCACGGAAAATGGCGGACATTTGGAAAATGTAATATCCGAAGAGGGTGTCGATGCCGCAGGTAACGAAGAGGCTGAAGTACGTCGTGGCGAATTCCAAGAGATAATGGATCACGTAAATCGCGGAGAAACCTTGAATCTTCCACGGGTAGGTAGCCGTCAGGGGAAGTATGTATCTTATCGGACTAACATTCGTCGCCATTTGGACGAAAATCAGGATCAACGGGACCATCACGTAGGTCAACATTACCCCGGAAATCGTGTAAAACTGCACGTAAGTCGGAAGATAATACTCGCTCAGCCGGCAGAGTGCTGCGGATTTTCGACGCGCAGAATTCTCCAGGGATTCCTCGAATAGCCCCTCCAAAACGCGGTAAAGCACGTGAAATCTGTCGCGATACACGCAGAATAGTACCACCTCGAATTAAGCAGGAACAAACCGCTGAACTTTCAATATTTCCTACTCCCAGCACGATTTGAAAGTTTCATTTTGCCACATGAACTATCGTAATACTTCAAATAGTGAACTTTTAAATGGTATAAGAATGAAATGTATAGACATAGAATGCATAGACCCATATTAAATTAGATTAATTAAGATTAAGAATCTAATATTTAATCTATTATTATATTAATAGCTAATCTTGCCGATGTGTACTTTTCACATTCTTCCTTCATTTATTTTATACTTGTATTATTTAAAAGTTCACTGTTCAAGTATTCTAGTGTTCTACAGCAAACTTTTAATCTTCTCATTGACGAATTTATCATCTATGCAAAATATGCATAATCTGTCCAATGAATGACTTTTTTACAAAATACCTTTAAGAATGCCGAACTGGAGCTTCCGAAAGTACTTATAACCTTCGTGAGAGAAGTAATATCTGAGAAATTGTGGTAGGTGTAATGACCGAATCCGAACATCGCGAAGGAAAGCGTACTGAGAACGACGAAGGGTAACTTCCGCTGAAGAAAATTCCTTTTATCGGCGTGGACGGGCAAATGAACGACCAAACCGACGTTCGCCAGGCACCAACGCATAAATCCGCCGTAAGCTTGGTACTTCCGGTAGCGGCACTCGTCCTCCATGATTGCCCAGTAATTCCCTTAATATTGCCGTTGAAATAAAATATCAGGAAATCGGTCGCCCTTACACGAGCATAGGAGAATCCTTTCCCAGCTATTGCGGAAAACCTTAGAACGATCGTTCAAGTCCCATTTCATCGGGAAGAATATACCAGGCGGAATGACGGTCATACATTAACCAACAGGATAATGAGGACCTAATGAGCGCCTTTATCTTACGAGCAGGTCGATTCCCTCGTTGTTACGAACCCCTGGGTAATGAGCGATCGATTTGCCCGTCATAAACGATAGTCTACTCCGACGGTTCCTCGAGAAAAGATCATTTTCTAGCCGCTGTGAAATCTCCTTTAATCTTTACGCGAGTTTCCTCAAGTTACTTTTATTCCATTACCCCTGTTCCGGCGTTCATTAGAATTTATTTACATGATAAAACTATTTACAGTATACTTTATACACGAACTTCGTCGGCCGAGAATCGATGTGTATGAGAATTGTTAATCCGCTTCGTCCAGAGTCTTCAGTAAAAAGAAGTACGATACCGCGGTGTTGATAATCTAAAAAATGAAAACGCATTGAAAAAATCGACAATCCCAGAATTCCAATGAAAATCGAACGTAACTATTTTCCATCTTTCTCCGCGTGTTTCGTTAAATTACGTTTTTTCTCAGAGGAAAATATCTACGTCAACGAATATTTACCCCGACGAAGAGGTCCATCGAAATGTAGAAGAAATACAAAGCAGTTATCAGTAATGGTTTTTGTGCCAAAATAATGACAATGCTCGTGGAGAAAGGTGTGTTATCCAATTCCCACCAGCGACTGTAACAAACTGCGTCTTGGAACATTTCCCCCTATTAAGGTAAACGATCTCCATTTAAAGCAAAAATTTAATCGTTATATGAATTATATAACTCATATAAATTCGTAGTTTTTAAGGAAGGAATTCAAGAGTTCAATAATATTGTATTGTTTTATTAATGTTATGCAAACCTCGGAAGTAAGAATGCTTCCATGCCAAGCGTACGTGAAAGCCTGCATCAATTTTGCAGCCATATAAAATACGTATTCGATAATATTTTTCACCGTCTTCGCCCCCTGAAAAAAACGTATGTATTACGTAAAAAATGATGAATATATAATAATATATTAATCCATTAATAAATAAAAATACTACATTTTGATTTAGTGTATAATGAACTGTTTCATTTAAGGCAACCGAAGTAAGTTGCATACCAAAGGTCCAATTTGATAAAAAAATAAAGGTAGAAAGACAAGCACTAAAATAAATTGAATTTCATTGCTTTATTAAAAGAAACTGAATTTATGTATATCTAATGATTTTACTCGTGTTATGGGTTTGCTGAATTGGATCAGGGGACTAATAAAGGCTTAAATAAAATTCTTCTGAATAAAATTCCGGCACTTACCTGATAAGTTCGGAATGTTTGACTGCACATTATAACGGCGCTGGTTGAGCAGGACCAAAATATGAGAGGTCCGTAAATGTCCTGGAGGACCTTGCGGTAGCGCAAAATCATGGCGTGTCTATAGACGCAAAGGGCAAGGGCATTCCGACAATCCTGCGGGTGGACGTTTTCAATGTCGAGCGAGGACGCTCGGAAAATGACGGCCATTTGAAAGATGTAAAAACCGAAAAGAGCATCGACAGCCGTGGCCAGGGCGACGTAGTAATTCGTTCCGAACTCGAGGAAGTAATAAGCCAGGTAAACCGGTCCGAAACCATCGACAGACCAGGGATATTTCATCGGAAACGGAAGTACGTATCTCCGCGGGCTCACGTGTTTCACCATTTGCACGAGAACCAGCAACCAAGGAGTCATGAAGTATATCGCCACGGTGCTAAACAGCGAGTACATGAGAATCCGACACAAACGATAGAAATCACCGAGCAGGGAAAGGGCTGCTGCACGATGCTCAAAGGAAGTACAGAGAATTTCATCGAAGGTCAAGTTTAACGTCCTGTGCATCTCACACAACTTTTCTCGGTTCGTGTAGATCACTGCGATCTTCAAGTGGAAATTAGTAATCTCAAATGGTAAGGAATTCAAGGAATTTCCTCGCAAAACTCATTGTCAATTATTCTTTGCCAATCATTCTTTGTACCAAAGATCGTGTCGATTTCATGATTCTTGTAAGTAATTACGACATTCAATTATAAATTAGTGATCTATAGTTTAAGGAACATGAATAAGTGTGATTTTCAATTAGGAATTAGTTACCTCAAGTGGTAAAGAATACAGTGAACTGAATGCCCAAAATGTCGAATTTAATGCAGCTTAAAAATGATTATTAAAGTATTAATCAAACGTTAATATCTCGTGTTTTAATATGCTATCATTTTGCCAGCTGAACAATATCCTATTTTTACTGTAAAACTTCCAGGTTTCCGGAAAGGTAAGAAGAAGTAGGTAAATGTAATTTAAAGAAATACCTTTATGACCGCTGTAACGGCAGTGAGTATGTAACTCATACTTTTCATTAGCGACGTGAAATTCGTAAAATTCGCATAAGCATAATTAGCCGCACCGATTGTGAAGGTGATTAGCACCGTGGAACTAAAGAAGGGTAATACCCGATAAACAATAGTTTGGTCTTTGCTGTCGGCAGGAATTGTCGGGGAAATTCCTATGTTCTCCAAAGGCCAAAATACGAGGTGTCTGTAAAGCTCGTACTTCCGCTGTAGTTTGTCGACGTTCATTTCTGCGGTAAACGAACGAATACTTTTCCCCGAAGCTAACGAAATGAATGGTAAGAGAACGGTCTTCCCGACAACGACCGTCGTTGAACATAATTATGCTCGTCAAGATTACAATTGATCGCCAAGACCTACTGCTTTCATTCCTCGCAATGCATTATGCAGTCGTAATGAAAGACTGCACACCATTAGTCGATGTTCGAACGTCCATTGCAAATCGATTGGAAACTAGTTCTTAAGCGGGATATAACCCTCATCTACTAGCCTGTGTTTTGTAACATTTACGACTAACGCAGGGTCATTTTAACCCGTAGGGGTAAGATGATCGTTGCAAACTGAAGCGAACCTTCAGACGTTTCTACGAGTTCGACCCTTCTACAGTTGCAGTAAGAACAGTGAGAATTGTCTAGAGATGTGAGCAGAATATGTTGAAAACGAAGACTTTATTATTGAACTAATGTTGCGTTAAGGAACCGTATCTTAGGTAATTTTACTTTATTTATCCTAAGTGTAATATCTGGTGCAAAATATCAAAATGTTATACACCCTCCAGGTATTTTATATATATCATTTACATAATTGTATGTCATTATATACAATCCAGGAAAATATTAGTGCCTTTCAGTGCGCGTGGTTTCTTTGTGATATTTATTTGCGGAATAATTCCTGTGATATTCTTTTATTGTGATATTTTTTACTACATTATTCACAAAAGATATTTGAGTATCAGAAATTCTTTTGCTTACTTATCATTTATTAAAACAAATTACTTTAATATCCCAGAATCTTATTCAGCCTCTGTCAACGTTTGCAGAAGAAAAAAGTATGACAGAGTAGTGTTTACAATCTAGAATCAGAAAAGTATTTTATAGTAAAATTAAACATAGAAATTTCTTTTGATATCGCACTTTGTTCCAACTTCGTAGAAAATCGAAATGGATTTACTGCATATATTTACCCCAACAAAAAGGTCCATAGATACATTGAAAAAAGATAATGCTGTTATCTGTAATCGTCTTTGACAAAGAATAAGAGTAACCGTTTTTCCGATGGATTTACCATGAAAATTCCACCAATTACTGAAGTAAATTGCTGCTTGAAACGCTTCGCCCTACTTCCACAATAAAATGATGAATAATTATACATTTTCTCAAATGTCAAGTTAAACAAAAAGGAATATAAAGTAAAGTGATATCTTGAAAGAAAGCAAATAATAAAGAAAATAAACAAATATGAAGCATGCAATTAAAAAAATAATTAAATATTTTATTTTATTTATTTAATGAAATAAATAATCACAAACCTCGGAAACGAGTGTACTTCCATACCACGAATACATCAAAGCCTGTGCCATTTTCATGGACATATAGAAAATAAATAAAATCAATTTTCCGATCGTCAGCGTTGTCTGCGAAAAAGAAGAAATCATTCAGGTATAAAAACATTCACATGGAAGGAAAACAGTAAGATTATACTATACAACGAAAAAGCAAAAGTTAACTATTTATCTTTGAATTGCGATAAAATATTTGTTATTCCATTCCCCGTGATTCGCTTCGAGTTATTACTGAAAAACCCGTTAGAGTTACCTGAAATGCCTGAAAAACTAGACTGCACATGACGAGAGCACTGCTTATCGTCATCCAGAAAACAATTGGCCCGTAAATGTCCTGCAAAATCTTGCGACAACGCATAATAACGGCATGTTTTTTCACGCAAGATGCGAAAACGAAGTCGGGGTTTAGTCGTCGGGGGGTGGAAATGTCCTCGAGGTCGACGGAAAGGGCACGGAAAATGGCGGACATCTGGAAAATTAAATATCCGAAGAGGGTGTCGATGCCGCAGGTAACGAAGAGACTGAAGTACGTCGATCCGCATTGCAGAATATAATGGACCACGTAAAGCACGGAGAAACCTTGAATCTTCCACGGGTAGGAAGCCGCCAGGGGAAGTATATATCTCAGCGGACTAACGTTCGTCGCCATCTGAATGACAATCAGGACCAACGGGATCATCGCGTAGGTCAGCATTATCCCGAAGTTCGTGTAAAACAGCACGTAAGTCGGAGGATAATACTCTCCAAACCGACAGAATGCCGCGGATTTTCGACGCGCTGAATTCCCCAGAGCTTCCTCGAATAGCTCCTCCAAGATGCGGTAAATCATGTGAAATCTGTCGCGATACACGCAGAATACTACCACCTCAAATTAAGCAGGAAAAAATCGCTGAACTTTCGATATTTCCTATTATCAGGACGATTTTAACGCTTCATTTTGTCACATGAACTATCGTAATAGTTCAAATAGTGAACTTTTAAATGAGACAGGAATGAAATGTATAGACATAGAATGCATAGACCCATATTAAATTAGATTAATTAGGATTAAGAATCAAATATTTAATCTATTATTATATTAATAGCTAATCTTGCCGATGTGTACATTTCACACTCTTCCTTCATTTATTTTATACTTGTATTATTTAAAAGTTCACTGTTCAAGTATTCTAGTGTTCTACAGCAAACTATTAATCTTCTCATTGACGAATTTGTCCGCTATGAAACGTGAAATACTGAATAAACCATAATATTTTTGCTTTTAATCAATGAATTCAAAAAATTAATTTTGCAAAATATGTATAATCTGTCGAATGAATGACTTTTTTACAGAATACCTTTATGAATGCCAAACTGGAGCTTCCAAAAGTACTTATAACCTTCGTGAGAGAAGGAACATCTGAGAAATTGTGGTAGGCGTAATGACAAAATCCGAACATCGCGAAGAGAAGCGTACTGACAACGACGAAGGGTAATGTTCGCTGAAGCAAGTTCCTTTTGTCGGCGTTGACGGGCAAATGAACGACCAAACCGACTTTCGCCAGACACCAACGCATAAATTCGCCATAAGCTTGGTACTTTCGATAACGGCGCTCATTCTCCATGATTGCCCTGTAATTTCTTTAATATTGCCGTTGAAATAAAATATCAAGAAATCGGTCGCCCTTACACGAGCATAGGAGAACCCTTTCCCAACTATTGCGGTAAACCTTATAATGATCGTTTAAGTCCCATTTGATCGGGAAAAATGTAGCAAGTGGAACGACGGTCATAAATTAACCAGCAGGGTAATGAGGACCTAATGAGCGCCTTTATCTTACGAGCAGGTCGATTCCCACGTTGTTATGAATCCTGGGTAATCAGCGATTGATTTGCCCGTCACAGCCGTCAGTCTACTCCGACGGTTCCTCGAGAGAAGGTCGTTTCTTAGCCGCCGTGAAATCTGCTTTAATCTTTACGCGAGTTTCCTCAAGTTCTGATAGTTTTTTAAATGCCAAATGACTTTCTATAAAACCAAAGTAGAAAACCAAGTAGAATAACCAAAAGAACGTGCTTAGGCTTATGTTCCCTAAGGTATTTTTCACGTTGTTTTTTCTGATATGTCGTGAAAGTTTGCCGTGCGATCTTTTTCTTAGGTCATGGTGTTTAAGGATTGACGTTATTCAATCCCTCCTGTATTTGCGTGCGTCTAATATTCAGGAAAATTCTGTCCCCGATGTGTCCGATGCTCAAGCAAAGCGGTTAAACGTAATGCCCTACCATTTCAAGCAAGCGAATTATGTGCTCTAGGTAACGAAACTTTTTGTACCTTGTTTCACTTCCACCCTGTACCGTCAAAGTGTCGATTCAACTTGTTTGTTTGATGTTTAATTTCGCATTTCCATACTGCAGAATGATATTCGCCACATGCTTTGAATATAAATTACTCCAGATTTTTATTATGACTGATGAGGTCAGATATTTATTTCTCCCGTCAGTATACATTTGTAATAATAGCTTAGTGAAGGGTTTCACACAAGCTATTATAATATTATAAATGTAAGAAAATAACAGCTATAAATATACATTATTAAATATGGATATATTTAATATAAATATGTTTAGTAAAACGCCTGCGAGATAAGGCACAAGTTTCATGAACGTCTTTTCTAGTCTATTACCAGTAAAACAGGTATCCTTATTTGTAATGCACATATTAAATCACTAAATTAGAAATTCTAATGGCAGCTTTTTAAGATCATCTTATATGGTTCTACAGAACGAGGTATTCTTTGATTAGTGCGATTCTATAATAAGTGTGACTTCCATCGATTAAAAAATTGTCTTCCGAGTGTTATCAGATCTGGCGTGAGATTTCGCTAGTTCATTCCTTTGTATTTGGTGAAAAGATTGTATAACACCCGCAGCGTCGATTTGAGGTCCAGATTCACAATATCTATTTAAAAAGATTTGTTTCATAAAAGTTGCTATCTAATAAGTGAAATTTGAAATTTATCTTGCGATAAGCCGACGATCTTACCTTCCGCCCTAGCTTTGGGTTTGGGCAGTCCGATATCTTGCATTATGTCAAAAGCAAAAGAAACATTATGAACTTTCTGATCGTGAGTCTTTGGTGTCAAATGAAAACTGCCCAATGGGACAAAAAATCCTTCTAAAAGGCCCAACAACAGCGTTAGGAAGACACCATCGTGAAATTGCGTATCCAAATCCGTTACTTCCAAATGCACCTTGCTGAGATGCTTATTCACGAACGTTATCAAGGACTGTAAGTGAAATGCATTGAAATGATCTGTTTTTAAAGCTCCGAAAGGTACATGTCTACAAACCTTTTTGACTACTGCCAGTTTTTCCGGGGCGTGGTCGAACAAAGTGTCAAATGCGTCTCGTTCGCAGCGCATTCCCAGATCGTCGTAGGTCGAGGTGATTTCTTCCCTGACCGTTCTGTGACTAAGCTGACCGTCCTTCTTTCGCACGACAACGACTTGAATAGCTACTCTCTCAGGTAATCTGACCGGAGCTCGGAATTGCCTCGCCAGGCCAACGAGGAGATGCAGAATGGCAACGATGTTTTTCGAATGGACGGACTCCACGCTCCACTTGTAAGGAGGATAACGACCCAGTACACGGTTTGCAGCGGACAAAACGACCGCCAATTTTTGCTTCTGACCTTCTTCTGATTGTGTCACTTCAGGCACATCCAATTTTTCGCCAGTCAATTTCTCTGAAACATGTATAACTCATCACACTAATACGAACTATCACTAATTTTCTGAACCTTTTCTGAACCTTTCAATTATTCTATTACATACCCAGAAGTTTTTGCAGGACCTGTCCATCGTAAAGATCTTCTACAATATCTTTAACAATGATACGTTGCTCAGCCAATTCATCATTGATCCATTCGATCAGAACAAATATGAGCTCCTGCAGCTTAGAATCTTCTAAGGATCGTGGCTCAATCATGGATCGTTCGTCATTTTCATCCAATGCATATTCTTCAGGTGGCATATCTGGGTTAGCTCCACATCCAGGTGAATCAATCGCATATTTGCCTTCTTCCTGAACCTCTTGCACTGCAAATCAGAAACTGGTTTAATACCTTGCCTGCAGTCTTTTCAATATGAAACAAATATAAACAAATAATCTGTACACTCTACACCATTTCCCAACAATCCAAATTTCACAACAGTCTCGTAATTTCGGAAGTTATGTCCTTTAAAGACTAATCTTTTCTTGAAAATTCGTTAATTACGATTAAATATAATTTTCGAAGGTGACAGACATCCGCTACCTTATAAGGAAATTCGTGCTAGTAGAGCATTGAGGTTAAGCGACAATCGTGTACAGAAAAAATTCATAACAAACCTTCCTTTATCCGTTTCTTTCGTCCGATCGTGCCGAACTTCTCCCAGAAACTTTCTTCCTTTTCATCTTTCTTCGCGGAGATTGGCGCTGGGCGAGGTGATTTCGGACGTGGGGACGCCATGATTAAAGGTCCAGCATCTGCGAGAGCGACAGCAAAACGTCACCGTTCAAAATAAAACGCCCTACTCTATACCCATGTGCTCGAAATACGTCATCATTGTAAAATCGTATAATGCATGCATAAACCGTCGCATCCGCACAAGCGCATTTCCTTATAATTTCCTCGTCCGAAATTAACGCATGACGGTCTACTCGTAATAAAATGGTGTAAATGGAATTAATTATTGCGAGGAATACGATAAATACTACGAAAGGAGAATGAAGTAATACCCCAGGCGATTTCATTCATTAATATCCATTCGTATACTTTTAATCTAAGGAACGGCGGAATTATTTCAATAATCACTCGAAACAACGGAAGTAAGCAATGTCATTGTAAATGTTTGAAAACACTAATGCCGAAGCGAGATTCAATATTTACCTACCAATTAATAGTCCGGTAGAATCTTTCTGGTTTTCAACGAATTTCACAGTATTCTTTGACGTGTCATTTTTTTCAAACCGATCGTTATATTCCTTTCTTCTCGGTGAAGGTTTTTTCTTCGGTATAGCACCAATAATTTTAGGGACATCACTTTCGCTTTGATCATCATCAGATTCAGGATCCGGAGGAATTGATGCTTGTAAAAAATACGAATCCGTCGACCGCCGAAATTGATTATCGTAATAAACTACTTGTTGCACTTCGTTTTCCATCTTCAGAGATTTACTTTTAATCTACTCCGAAAAATTATTTGATCCAAGGACTATGAAGCTTTTACATGTTACATACACGTTGTTCTATTCCCAACTGAAGGATACAGGAATTAAACGTCATATGTGTATTTTATCATCGACATAAACGTTGTTCCTAACGTGTGTGCGATAGGAAGTTCAGTGTCCGTGTGACACTGACATGAAAAACCACACGAATATCTTGATAGACTGATAAGAATTCCTCGAAGGAAAATGATAAGATATTACTGCTCCAGAATAGACAGCAATATGCTTTCAGCTGGATAAATCTTTATTTTATTACCATACTTTACACATTGCAGTCTGCCAAAGAACGTCCCGTCAGTAAAGGCAAATAAAAGGAATGAAAAGTAGGAAAATTCTATTTGATTTAAGGAATAAATGGAATAGCAATTTAAATTTCAAAGGAATTGTAAATTCAAGGAACGCGGAGAAGAACCAAATGAGGGCGCTGTAATCAGTCGGAATCGGTAAAGATTCTGTGAACGACTATTTAAGGTTATCTTTTGAACGTAATAATTTATAAACACAATAATGTCGCTGTTTATGCGATGCGAAAGAAATGGTTTTCTACTTATTTCGAAAGCAATTAATTGTTCGTCAGCATTCTGCACGAAGACATCGACAAATGTAGAACTTGGGGAAAAAGGTTAATTTTTACGATTTTTATTATGTCCATCGCCAAGTTTTTTAAATACATTTAATTTTCATTCATATTAAAGTATGACAAGTAAAAATTATGATGTATAAATTATTTTGTTGCTGAAAACATCTTATATTTATTTCAGAATTCCGAGTACTCGAAATAATGCCCAAAAAATCCGAAGTCAAACGAAACAAAAAAATAGAAAGGGCACCAGTAACAGCAAGAGCCGATGAAATGCCGGTAGACCAAGACTGGCCTTCTGTCTGGCCAGCAGCACGTAGTTTCCATCCTGCTGTAGTACCATTGCCACTTCGTCAAGGTTACCCAAGAAAGAATGATGCACCACCTTATAAATATGGAAATGCAGAGCTCATGAAAATTCCAAATTTCTTGCATCTAACACCACCCGCCATCAGAAAACACTGTGAAGCTTTGAAACAGTTTTGTACTCAATGGCCCGAAGGGCTAGAAACTGATGAAAAATGTGATAAGCATTTTCCAGTAGAATATATTTATTCGGATTACTGCTATTCATCCCCCACTATAAGAGAACCACTTGCTAGAATTGTTAGTTTGAGAGTAAAGTTATCCAATTTGAAATTAGATCATCATGCAAAAGACAAGCTCCTGAGATTACTTGGGTCACGCTATAATCCTGAAACTGATTTGATAACCATAACAGCTGATAGATGCCCAGTAAGAAAACAAAACATGGAGTATGTACAGTATCTTCTAACAGCTGTTTACAATGAATCCTGGGTAAGATACAATGAATTTGTTAAAACTTTAAACTACTTAAAAATTTCCCAATCAAGTTTGTTTAATTATAACAATATTTATCAGCGTGTCGAGCCCTGGGAAGCAGAGAAAGGTCTTGTAGACATGGAATATTACGACTGGGACACTAATAAAAGTCGAACAAATTTAGTCGCCATGTACAAATGGCCGGAAACTCCAACAGACTACGAATATGATAGTATTCCTCACGTTACGGAGTACAAGGAAGCAGTCTCGGATCTTATAAATAAGGGCGAAGACGATTTCGCAGTTAATAAATATAAGGAAGCTGTAAAAAATTTGTTACACCTCCGACAGTAGATATTGTCAAATAAAATCATTTTAGATAAAACTTCTTCGCATATACCATAATTACGTGAAGCAAGGCATTTTTTAAGAAAATAAGTTGAAACAAGTCAATGTTAAGAATTCACTGGTTCTTATCTATCGAGAAAATGGGTCACTGTGGCAATCTAAACAAATGTCCTCGTCACAGCCGACGAACCGTTTCAATACGACGAATTTAAACAATTGCGATAATGTACAGTAATCCGTAGCCAACAATTGGAGCGTAGCAAATTGTAGTATTTCTTCCGCATTTATATAAATACAAGACTCGGTGAATAGTCAACCAGTCTTCGCAAAATTTTTTATACCATTCATCAATTCATCTTTTGTTTTAAAATTTTCGGAATGGGATCTAGCCACTTTAAAGTGAAGTAAAAATACTTTTAATCCCGAAGCATGTTAAAGTTCGCTTTAGTAGTTGCAGTAGGACAGTTCGTTATTAGTTTTTGTAATTCACACTCCAAGGACGAGGCTTTTCCTTTACACAATATTGCACCGGAAAATAATAACGTGTATTCGTCGATGTTCCCCACCGTAACTTTCCCGTGCAGAAATTTTCCGACCTGTCTGCTGGTAGATAGAAATATAAGTTTTAAAGGAACGTACAAGCCGCAAGTACTTCCTGCTGTTCAGGACTACGAATCTCAACGAAGAAGTCTTATACAAAGCAGAAGTTATTACAACAGTTACCCAGCACCTGCCACGCCAGCATATTATCCGTAAGTTCCAAATTTTTAGCTACAAAAATCATCGAATCCCTAAACCTTAAATTGAGTACTGAATATTCTCAATACCTTGCACCTGATTTTTACTGATAAATTTTCGAAGCCCATTTACGACTTTGCTCTCCTAAAATCCGTTAAGTGGTGCCTCTATTACATTTATTAATCATAAAGTTATACTACGATCCATTACAAGTTTACATTTTGTATGACGTTTCAGAACGTTCGATCCTATCAGCGTGCTAGCTTCGTTAGCGTTCTTGGCGTTTTTGCTTCAGTCTTTCTCGTCGCTGTACGACCGGTCCAGGTCAATTTTGCCATCAATAATCAGCGGTCGCGAAGCATCTCCCGAAATCACAATGTCGGGGATCGCAAAACGCGTATTTCGCGCTTTAGACGAATACGTAAGCACATATAAAATTCTGTTTCCTCTCAAACCTTCTGTCTGTCCCTCTAAAACCTGCTAGAATGATATCATTGCACGCACGCTTTCAGGAGAGCCTTAACAACGACTTGATCCAGTCTGGAGGAAACAAGGAAGGGTTATCTTGACAATTGTTCTCAGTATTTGCGCAACTTGCGTTGAATTCGTACCGCCGTGTCTCATAAGTCATGATATCACAGCTGTACTTGAGTTTGTAATACAAATACTGAGAGAAGACGTAGGAATACGTTTATTTCTACATGCAAAATGTTATATAAATAATGTCATCTGCCTGGTAAAATTATAATTCTGGCGCAGTTACATATATGGTTTTCTCTACGATATAAAACGGGGATTAAATTGCGTTAATAGTACGGAACCTTAGCCAATCTTTTCGCAATACTTATTTGATACTCTTCTCATTATATGTAGCTTCGCTTAAGTTCTATATATACGTTAAAAATTTGTAAATTGTCATAGTACGGGTGTCTAAATTCATTGAAAATAAAACATTATTGCTATGATTATCGGTGTAACTATAAAGTAAAATCCACACGATATCATTGACATATTCAGTCGATAGTTTTTTCTACAGTTCTACCCGTTAAACATACAGAAGTTCTACATAAACGCTCTGAGAGACCACCGGGAGGCGTCTCATATAATTAGAAATATACAAAAATTGTGTCTTTCGTCACATAGAATTTACATTACACAAAACACAAAACTAACTAAAGACATGTTCACTTACACGACTCTCCTGCGGATGAATGTCGAGATCATATTTCTTCACATATGATACAGGAAAACTACACTAGTTAATTTTTCATTTAAATTGTCTGACTTTACTTTCAGCATAAGTCAGCGTCGACCGTTTTCGCAAGCAACTCTATGCAATGTCGGACCACTAAACTCTTCGTAAATAATCTAATCCTCGACTTGCATAGGGGCTTGTACAAATAAATACACGTGCTCATCGTTATGTACGTGCAAAACATTGACTGGGTCTATTATTACTTTTACCATGGGACTCTGGAGGATGGTGGTGCTGGTGTGAATCTGTAACAGAACATAAAAGAATGATGTTTTGAAATTTTAATTTTCAAGAAAGTGAATTATTTCAATCGAAACATTTTAAATCCCGACTTTTACGCACCTTTTTCCATTTGGTTTTTGGTATGGATGTGTCGTCATGAGTCCTCGTCTTTCTTTGCTACGTATCGCCTTTAGCGATGAGTCCACGTCTCCGTCGCTGCCGTTATTTGTATATTCTTCTTTAGAAGTCAGGTGGGAGAACTTGAGTTTGTCAGCTTTGAGTTTATTTAATATAGCAACGCTCTTGGCGCTCATAACGGACCTTTGAACCGTGCTGTTCTCCTTACTCACGAAATCCTTGTTATGCAACGCGCTTTTTGTCGGTGGTGAAACTTTCTTCGTCACCTTCGTGGGGGTCTTGCAGCCCCCGTTATTCTTGTCGATGAGTACTCGTTTATTTTTCAGTTTTTCTTTAAGGGAAAAAGTGTGGTTTAGGCTGTTAGCGTCGATGCCATTGCTAATTACATTGTCCACACAATTCTGTTGTTCAGACTGTTCATCCTCTTTGGCATTTTCTTCCGTTAAAGTGACGGTGACATTGTGAAGTTCGGTCGGTGCTACGTCCTCTTCCTGATGGACCACGTCAAGCTCCGTACCGTTAGTTTCCTGCGTCGCTTGACCGACGAAGACCTCCTCATCCAGTAAATTGAAAGTCACAAACTCTGGCATTTCATTTCGGAGTGGATCTGTCAACTGAGTCGTACTCAAGCAGGTCAAGCTGTAAAAGTCTTCCTCGTGCTCGTTCACTTCTCTATCCGACCATTTGATGTTCCTCACGCCTTCTAACATCTTAACGAGTTGCTTGAACTCCTGCTTCATGCCCTCCGTCATCGTTCCGTATCCCCGCATGGTGTTGTAATAGCTTTGAAGGGTCCCGCTCATCATTTTAATCATCGTATTAAGGGACTGCATTTCGCATTGCTGCAAACTGCTGACTTTCTTCGCGTGATCAAACTGCTGCTGTACCCGCGACATCTTCACCTCGCATTCCCGCAGAGAAGTTTCGTTTTCGAGTTTACTCGCGAGACCTTTGCTCTTAATCTCTATGTAGACCTTCTGAATGTCCGTCTCTACCTTTCGTAGCTCTTCCCACGTCGCTTCCATTTGCATCTTCAGCGACTCTCTCTGCCTTCGGAAGTAATGCAGAGACTTGTTCAGGCGAGATTTACCGCTAGCGTTTTGCTCCTCAGGTATAATAGCATCGACCGTCGCCGTCAAATTATGTAGTCTTTCATCCGCGGCTCTCTTGTACTGTATTCTGCAACATAATATCTTATCCGTGCTCTCCAAGGATAGCAATTTCTCGTTCAGAATCTTTTTCTTTTGATATAAATTGGCGAGCCTGTCGCTCAGTTCGGTCAATCGGCTGTTTTCTTCCTCGGTGTTATTCTTCATACAGGCGGTACGTTCAACGGGACTGTTTTCTGAGGTGGCCAACTTTTGTTTCAGTACTGCAATTTCCTTCTTCAGTTCCTCTACCATCTTTATGTATCCTGTGACATGCATCTCACAAGATAAGATGTTCTTCTTCACCCTAGTTTTAATCTTCTTTGCCCTATTTGCGTATCTCAGAGTATTATATGTATCTTCAAAACTGAAGCTTGATGGAGCAACATTGGCAATCATTACAGTCTGGCAGTTTCCACCAAGAGAATCTTTTAACAAACGTGTCAATTTGGAATCCCTGTATGGAATGTGTTTTATACCATCTGCTAGGTTGTTAATACAATTTCCAAGAGCCAGCAGAGATTTATTAATATTTGCTCCTTCTTTGAATCTAGCTCCTTTACAGCCAGTAGCAGATGCTCTTTCTGATCCTGCTAAGTCAATCATAGAGAGCTTTACCTGCTTTACCTGTCCATCCAATTTGTTTGTAACATTGACATATACTTGAAAGACAGCATGACTTCTGCTACTCTCTGAATTAGCATCTGTTGGATGCTGAGTACGATTCTTATTACCCTTGGCAAGAAGTGTTAACAGTTCATCTGCATTATGAATTGATATTATTTTGAGACCTGCAACAATCACTCCACACCTCCCATCTTCCCTGAGAGCTAGTGGTCCAGACTTATCCAACAAATCTTGGACATTTTCGTTATAAACCTCGAGATATGTCACCCCAAGATTAAAGGTCCGGTGTTCACTCTGACTATCGATTTGAGAAAAAAGCTCAGCAACAGTGCGGTATGTGATGCCAGGATCATTCTCACTGCCGAGCATAGTATGAGTTTTACCAGCCCCAGTTGCACCATAAGCAAACACCGAACAGTTGTAGCCATCCAAAAGACTCGTAATGAGATCCTTTGTGCTCCCTTCAAAGACATCGACATTTGACGCAGTGGAATCAAAAATTCTATCAAACACAAACTGTAGTTCCTTGTTCTGTTTTTTCAGCAGATCCCGCCCCTTTTGGGCGACGCCCTGGTAGAAGAACGGATTTTCTTCTTCCTTCGGGTCGAAGATGAGCATTTTGTCGTCGACCATCTTCACGACGGTTCTGCAATTATTTTGCATCTCCCGTTCGTTTTCCGGTCGAATTCGTACGATGACTTTGACGCTGGTTTGTGATCCATTCTCGCCGTGCGACGACGACGATGTACTGCCGCTCGTGCTGGGTTTTATTACGGTGCCTGGTTTCTTGCCGAACTTCCGGAGTTTGTTCGGCGAGAAGGCCTTCGACAGATCCTTCTTATTGAATACCATGCCGCTTTTGTTCTTTCACGCACTGTTCAAGAAATATCAGAAAAAGAAGCGCTTCATCTGATGACAGTTATCGAAGAGCGCCCATAACTGTCCGATGTTGCATCACGCACTAAACCGGAATAATTACTATCCATTCATCGTTCACAGATCTTCCTTGTTTAACAACAGTCACTTCAATCGTTATTCGAAATATTGTTCCGTTTACACCAACGTTTCTTAATAAAGTAAATACACGTACTTAACGAGCGCACAGCGGACCGTTAACGTGGGAAGCTTCAAAAATTTGAATAATAGTTGCCGATAATACCGCTTGTGGCGCTAGTGTCACATAAACTAAAGCTTTATTCGCAATATGTCGAATGGGCGACAACTATTTATACGAAATTGGATTTATTCTTATCGTATTAATATAATTAACATCTTATTTAATTTTTCATTGATATCCTTCTCTAATATATACCAAAAAAAATGTTAAAATTTTACGGAGAAACAAGCATTTTACTGTAAAAAAATGTGACAGAACGAGGATTGATCAATGTTTACGCGCAAAATTTGAAATATTTATGACACGAAGGTATAAACCGTGACACAGGCGAAAAACACTGTAGACAAATACAAGTTTTCTGCAGTTCTTTATTTTATGGAACAGTTTATCACAATGTCAGAAAATCATCGTATCGAAATAGTCCACTTGAGTGTAGTGGGAATAAATACATTTCAATATAAAAATTTAATGATTACAGAGGGAACGACTGTATACAACATTCGAGACAATATAGTAGTCAAAGGTAAAGATTATTAAAAATATACCGTAATTAACTCCTGATTACGTATAAAAATTCCTTATTTTTACAGAAAGCTAATTAATCAATGTGATGTACCGAGACAGTGGTAGCGAAAACGAAAAATTCGTCATATCCTTCCGTGAAGTTATTATGCTACCTCATCATTTGCCGAAACTTTTCCAGTTCATAGATACTTTCCGATAATCTGAAAATAGCAATTTAATTATGTATAATTTCCAGTATTATTGTACAGAATGTGTTGATTTGATGGTAGGAAGTTTAGGACGTCTAAGTAGGTAAGAAGTTTTACCTGCCAAATCCGTTAATTAAGGCGACTATCTCGCTTCTTTCCAAGAAAAATTGCCTTCTATCAAAATTTTTCAATGTAAGTTCCCATCTGTCGAATTTTCCAGAAAACAAAATTTTCAAAGCTGTTCCTAGCCCTTGAAGCTGCAGTTTTCCCCAAAGCTTGCATTTGTCACATCCAACACAATCCATAATACGGGAAATATTTCTAAAGTGCTGCCGAAATTCCTCCTTAAGTACCTGTGCCTCTGCCCCGCCGGTAAACATTATACTTTCATTAAAATGATCGGGAAATGATCTGTAATAAAAACAGAATAAAATAATGTTGGAATGTAAAAGCTTATCTTATCAGTTTTAGCTTATCTCTAATGTCCATATGTGAAAAATTCCACAAATTCATACAGTATAATAAACTTACTTGATAACACTTAAAATATCGTTTATTGCCACACGTGTATCATCGTCACCTTCATTACCGGTGTAATATTCTTCTTTTTCTAAGTATGGTGCTGCCTTTGCCAGAGCCCTTAACTCTAATAGATAAGTAAAATATAAGTTTTTTAACCAATTTGGCCCTTCACCACCCGTCGTTTCCGGAGAAAATCTTTGTTGGAATTCTTTAAAATTTGGACCCCACTGCGCGAGGGCAATCATCGCTAACTTATCTTCCGACGATAATAAATACTTCGAACATAAATGAATATTTATACTGGCATGTAGACCAGATATAACACGATAAAAAACTCTCTTTTCCAAACACATTCCTAGAAATAGAATATAATGTACAAATTGTATAGATTGTATACAATAGCTTTCAACAATGTAATTGATCTGATGATTTCTTACCATTTATTTTTGAAGATTGTATGAAATTGTGCGGAGAATTTTCAGGTCTAAAATAATTGAAATAAAAATAATACAGTACATGTGAATAAAGGGAGAACACCTTACTGTATTTCTAATTGTATATCATATTGTTTACCTAAAACAATTTTCCATATAAATACTACGCCATATTCTGTGTGCACTGGGACCTTTGTAGCCTGTATACCTCTCAGGATTAAGTAAAAGATCAACATATTCACCGGGACTAGATTCCATGACACAGAAGTTATCCTGTGCATCATCATGTTGTTGCCATCGTTCAAATTCTTTATAATTCTCAGAACTGTGAACACATAATTAAACATATGGGCATTCTGATATCATCCTTAATTTTTATATTTGGCATACCTAATTGTAGTGTTTAAATATCCTAATTCCATATTGTGATCTCTAGGGTTGTGCGTACAATCAGCCATTTGACTATCCATACTGTATTTCTCCGATGGGCTTTCATTGAAATAAATGTGTCTGGGAATATCTCCTTTCAGACCAGCTGGAATATCTTCCTAATTAAGCAATTATTTGATAAATAATTATATTTTAATATACCAACAATAAAGTAATTTAAAAATTATGGTAATATGTTGTATACTTACATCTTGACATGGTTCTACATGACAGTATCTTATAGCACATTTGCTGTCGTCTGCCCAGAATGGACATCCCTGTTTGAGATTGACTTTGTAAAATCTAAAATAATCCCTGACTAGAAGACTTTGTAGCCGAGGATATACTTTCATGTTGTTAAAATAATCTACTGTATCGACATTGCATGTGCAGTCATCAATAGAACCTTTTAACTGAAATGAACTTGTTTGTTAAAAAGTGCCAAGGTTCATGACTAAAAGACAATACAAATTAAAGACAAACAGTAATATATACCTTGCAAAAACATTGATCACTTCCTCCAGAATCAATACCAAACAAATCACTGTGGACCAAGACAATGCCAGATAACAGAACTATTAGTATCCGGCTAAACATCGTTTTAAGGTATATTCTTGCCATTTTTCACGATCTTATTGACACCTTGTTTCGCCGTTTATCACGTTAATGTGATAACGAATAAACGATACTGCACAGTGTCACGATTATCTGGCCGCGAAGTAGTGACATCAAGAATCCTACGTGTTGTCCGTCACGTAAACAATCGTATCGTACGTACAACAATCGAGCGTAGTGAATCAACGATTGAAGTTGCTACGATATTTTCTTCTATTTCGACGTAATTAGCAAAGTTTTGAAGAACATGACCGAACAGCACGTCTGTCAGAGGTTTGACAGTTGAGTCTATTGCCACTCGCGCTACTAAAATCGAAATTACAGCAACACAAATTAAGTACGTCTAGGATGTGTGTGTGTGAAAATCATCGTCACGATTTTCTGTATGAATAAACGATTATCTGTTTGGGTAGACACCTTCTCTCATTATCGTACTGGATCGAAATAAATCCACGTGCAAATGTAACGTTTATATTATCTCCGTAACGTGACACAAGTACCAGTGTGCCACGTAAATACACATGTACACACGTTGCTATCTTCGGCTTATCTCCTGTTCATCTCCGACTCGTGTCGTAGGGAGCTGAATCCACGTAGTCGTAACTATGTGGTCGAATAGAAAATACAATTTCTAGACCAATAGTAATAATCTGTTTCTCTTCGATCAATCTCACCACTGGTACAATCCGCTCTAGCTTCGTCGGTACAGGCAACCGGGCAAAATTTTCTGTACCGGCTATTTTCATTATGCCGCGGTATTTTCAAATGGTTTGGATAGTTGCAGGTGCCAAACTTTAGGGATTATAAAGCACAGTGTGTATTGTATGACAGACCAAGTATAGGGATAGACCACAAATGCAATGTATTTTCGTGTCACCTCATTATGGGGCTCTAGAGCCCTATTACCATTTTCGTGTCACGCCCAACGTTATCGTCCGGGCGCAGTATAAGATGTGAACGCTGCGCATGGAAGGAATTAAAACTAAATTTTAAAGTTTTTTACAGCCGCATATAATGTAAACACGCGCTTAATAGCATTAGCTTTCAATTGTTTTTCCTTCTCCACAGGAGTCCACTTTCAGTTTAGTAGATGTACAATTGGCCAAACGCGATATTACGCTGCGTTCATACCGAGACGGCTGTTAATGTGACGGAGCCTTTATTTGGATTCGCTCGGAAGAGGAGACGGCCAAGTTCGAGTCGCCGATTCCTTCAAATTTTTTGTAACATCTAGTACTCTCCTTACACAATACATTTACAAAGCCGTTCGACCGAACTTTAATGGCATCTTTCCACTGCTATACATCTCCTGCGCTCTAATCAGTACGAGCACTCTTGTAATTTCTTGATACAATTTTTAAATTGTTGATAAACATATAAATCGCATGGTTGGAACACAGGATTGCATTTTGGGAGTATTATTTTTATTGTACAACTGTTTTTCCCCATTTCAATTAAAAACTCGTCAACGTAAACAGCGAAATTCATTTGTCCCCCTCCATGATTTATTAGTAATACAAAATTTTTGATTTATCTACTTTTTGTTGTACGAAAGGTCCGAACGTATCTGACCCCTTAAATTAATAGAATATTTTGCTGTATACAACCGCACTAATCATTACGAGCTTAATTAAAACTGTGTTACTCGCTCTGAACTTACAATTGTACAGTATTGTCTCTCACGTTGGGCGTGACATGGAAATGGTAATGGGCTCTAGAGCCCCACAATCAGGTGACACGAAAATACATTGCGTGAGTGGTCTATCCCTATACCTGGTCTATGACTGTACATCATGTCATCGACACAGATGAGATATGGGACAGAACTATTATCTAAATTACACACATTTTATACAATTACCGAAGTATTCCAAAATTTGAGAATATTTTTCGCACATACTATTCATGAATCAATACATCGCCAAATAATCCAATGTTTTCATATTTTCACACTGAAAATCATCAAATAACCTAAAGGTTAAGTAATTTAACGCCAATAATCGCTTAATGTATTCTAACGCATTCTAATGCATTTTAACGCATTTTCAACAGATTATCAACACACTTTAACGTATTTAATCGCAATTTAATGCATTGTAATGTATTTAATCGCATTTTAATGGATGTTAATGCTATTTTAACGAATTTTAACGCATTTCAACGCATTTTAATGCATTTTTAAATATTCTACCATATTTAACGTGTTTCAATGCATTTTTAACGCATTCTAACATATTTTAACAAATTTTAATGCATTTCTGAATATTTTACGCTATTTTAACGCATTCTAACCAATTCCAGCAAATTTTGATGCATTTCTAAACGTTTTACCTTCTTTTAACGTATTTCAATTCATTTTTAACGTGTTTTAACCTATTCCATCACATTTTAATGCATTCTAAACGTTCTAATGTATTTCAAAGCATTTTAATGCATTTCTAAATATTCTACCATATTTTAACGCATTCTAACCTATTACCACACATTTTAATGCATTTTTAAACGTTCTAATCTATTTTAAAGCATTTTCATACAATTTTTAATGTTCTAATACATTTTCAATATATTTTAACGTATTAAAAATTGTATGTTCAATTAAACATTTTGGTATTCTGTCGGTAATCAGTTGACTGATTATCACTGTTCTCAATTTACATCCGCGTAGAACATCGGTAACGAATCTGCAATCGCTAGACTGATTATCGCCATTCTCAATTTGCATCGTTGTAAGACGTCGGTAACCAATCTGTAATCGCTAGACTGATTATTACCGTTCTCAATTTACATCGGTGTAGGAAGTCGGTAACCAATCTGTAATCGCTAAACTGTTTATTACCGTCCTCAATTTACGTCCGTGTAGAACATCGGTAACCGATCTGCAATCGCTAGACTCATTATCACAATTCTCAATTTACATTCGTATAGAATATCGGTAACGAATCTGCAATCGCTAGACTGATTATCACCGTTCTCAATTTACATTCGTGTAGAATATGGGTAACCAATCTGTAATCGCTAGACTGATTATCACAGGTCTCAATTTACGTTCGTGTAGAATATCGGTAACCAATCTGTAATCGCTAGACTGATTATCACCGTTTTCAATTTAAATCCGTGTAGGACGTCGGTAACCAATCTGTAATCACTAGAATAATTATCACAGATCTCAATTTAAATCCGTGTAGGACATCGGTAACCAATCTGTAATCGCTAGACTGATTGTCACAGTTCTCAATTTACATTCGTGTAGAATATCGGTAACCAATCTGCAATCGCTAGACTGATTATCACCATTCTCAATTTGCATTGGAGTAAGACGTCGGTAACCAATCTGTAATCGCTAGACTGATTATTACCGTTGTCAATTTACATCCGTGTAGAATATCGGTAACCAATCTGTAATCGCTAGACTAATTATCACCGTTCTCAATTTAAATCCGTGTAGGACGTCGGTAACCAATCTGTAATCATTAGACTGATTATCACAGATCTCAATTTCAATCCGTGTAGGACGTCGGTAACTGATCTGTAATTTCCGACACATTTTAATAGATTTTAACGCATTCAAATCATTGTCAACGCATTTTCAATGCGTTTTAACTCATTTCAATTCATTTTCAACGCATTTTCCACGAATTTTCCGCGCATTTTAACAGATTTTAACACATCTGCGACGCATTTCAACTCATTTTTAACACGCTTTCAACGCACTTTAACACATTTAAACGCAGTCTGGACGTACTTTAACGTATGTAAACGTATTTTATTGCATTTTCATCGCATTTTAACGTATGTAAATGAATTTTAACATATTTAAACGGATTCTTAACGCACTTTAACTCACTTTTATGCACTATTGACGTATTTTAACATATGTTCACAGCTTATAACGCTTTCATAATACGTATTTTCGTGCACTATAGCGCATATACAACATACGAACTATATACCTATTACATATACTATATACGTACTATATACGTAACATACGTGCTATATACCTATTATATATACTATATACGTACTATATATGTAACATACGTACTATATACCTATTATATATACTATATACGTACTATATATGTAACATACGTGCTATGTACCTATTATATATACTATATACGTACTATATATGTAACATACGTACTATATACCTATTATATATACTATATACGTACTATATATGTAACATACGTGCTATGTACCTATTATATATACTATATACGTACTATATATGTAACATACGTGCTATGTACCTATTATATATACTATATACGTACTATATACGTAACATACGTATATATACCTATTATATATACTATATACGTACTATATATGTAACATACGTACTATATACCTATTACATATACTATATACGTACTATATACGTAACATACGTGCTATATACCTATTATATATACTATATACGTACTATATATGTAACATACGTACTACCTATTATATATACTATATACGTACTATATATGTAACATACGTACTATATACCTATTATATATACTATATACGTACTATATACGTAACATACGTGCTATGTACCTATTATATATACTATATACGTACTATATATGTAACATACGTACTATAGACCTATTATATATACTATATACGTACTATATATGTAACATACGTGCTATGTACCTATTATATATACTATATACGTACTATATATGTAACATACGTGCTATGTACCTATTATATATACTATATACGTACTATATATGTAACATACGTACTATATACCTATTATATATACTATGTACGTACTATATATGTAACATACGTACTATATACTGATTATATATGCTTTATACGTAATATATATATTATATACGTATTATATACTCGTTGTACATAATATTTTATCGTATTTCAACGCATTTTAATGGATTTTCATGCATTTTTAACGTATTTTATCGTATTTCAACGCATTTTTATGGATTTTAATGCATTTTTAACGTATTTTATCGTATTTAAACGCATTTTAATGGATTTTCATGCATTTTTAACGTATTTTATCCTATTTCAACGCATTTTAATGGATTTTCATGCATTCTTAACGCATTTTATCGTATTTAAACGCATTTTAATGGATTTTCATGCATTTTTAACGTATTTTATCGTATTTCAACGCATTTTTATGGATTTTAATGCATTTTTAACGTATTTTATCGTATTTAAACGCATTTTAATGGATTTTCATGCATTTTTAACGTATTTTATCCTATTTCAACGCATTTTAATGGATTTTCATGCATTCTTAACGCATTTTATCGTATTTCAACGCATTTTAATGGATTTTCATGCATTATTAACGTATTTTATCGTATTTAAACGCATTTTAATGGATTTTCATGCATTTTTAACGTATTTTAAAGTATTTCAACGCGTTTTAATGGATTTTAATGCATTTTTCACGCATTTTATCGTATTTCAACGCATTTTAATGGATTCTCATGCATTTTTCACGTATTTGATCGTATTTCAACGCATTTCAATGGATTTTGATGCTAATTTCAGTTTCTTAAATTTTTTCAGCTAGTATAGTAGTTTTTTCTGCTAGTATAGTAGTTTTTCTGCTAGTATAGTAGTTTTTTCAGCTAGTATAGTAGTTTTTTCTGCTAGTATAGTAGTCTTTTTCTACTAGTATAGTAGTTTTTCGGCTAGTATAGTAGTTTTTTTCGGCTAGTATAGTAGTTTTTTCGGCTAGTATAGTAGTTTTTTCGGCTAGTATAGTAGTTTTTTCGGCTAGTATAGTAGTTTTTTTCGGCTAGTATAGTAGTTTTTTCGGCTAGTATAGTAGTTTTTTCGGCTAGTATAGTAGTTTTTTCTGCTAGTATAGTAGTTTTTTCGGCTGGTATAGTAGTTTTTTCGGCTAGTATGGTAGTATAAAAAACTACTATACTACTATACTAGTATACTAACAGAAAAAAACTACTATACTAGCAGAAAAAACTACTATACTAGCTGAAAAATTTAAGAAACTGAAATTAGCATCAAAATCCATTGAAATGCGTTGAAATACGATAAAATACGTTAAAAATGCATTAAAATCCATTAAAATGCGTTGAAATACGATAAAATACGTTAAAAATGCATTAAAATCCATTAAAATGCGTTGAAATACGATAAAATACGTTAAAAATGCATTAAAATCCATTAAAATGCGTTAAAATACGATAAAATACGTTAAAAATGCATGAAAATCCATTAAAATGCGTTGAAATAGGATAAAATACGTTAAAAATGCATGAAAATCCATTAAAATGCGTTGAAATACGATAAAATACGTTAAAAATGCATGAAAATCCATTAAAATGCGTTGAAATACAATAAAATACGTTAAAAATGCATTAAAATCCATTAAAATGCGTTAAGAATGCATTAAAATCCATTAAAATGCGTTGAAATACGATAAAATGCGTTAAGAATGCATTAATATCCATTAAAATGCGTTGAAATACGATAAAATGCGTTAAGAATGCATTAAAATCCATTAAAATGCGTTGAAATACGATAAAATACGTTAAAAATGCATGAAAATCCATTAAAATGCGTTGAAATACAATAAAATACGTTAAAAATGCATTAAAATCCATTAAAATGCGTTGAAATACGATAAAATACGTTAAAAATGCATGAAAATCCATTAAAATGCGTTAAGAATGCATTAAAATCCATTAAAATGCGTTAAAATACGATAAAATACGTTAAAAATGCATTAAAATCCATTAAAATGCGTTAAGAATGCATCAAAATCCATTAAAATGCGTTGAAATACGATAAAATACGTTAAAAATGCATGAAGATCCATTAAAATGCGTTGAAATACAATAAAATACGTTAAAAATGCATTAAAATCCATTAAAATGCGTTAAGAATGCATCAAAATCCATTAAAATGCGTTGAAATACGATAAAATGCGTTAAGAATGCATTAAAATCCATTAAAATGCGTTGAAATACGATAAAATGCGTTAAGAATGCATTAAAATCCATTAAAATGCGTTGAAATACGATAAAATGCGTTAAGAATGCATTAAAATCCATTAAAATGCGTTGAAATACGATAAAATACGTTAAAAATGCATGAAAATCCATTAAAATGCGTTGAAATACAATAAAATACGTTAAAAATGCATTAAAATCCATTAAAATGCATTAAAATCCATTAAAATGCGTTAAGAATGCATTAAAATCCATTAAAATGCGTTGAAATACGATAAAATACGTTAAAAATGCATGAAAATCCATTAAAATGCGTTGAAATACAATAAAATACGTTAAAAATGCATTAAAATCCATTAAAATGCGTTGAAATACGATAAAATGCGTTAAGAATGCATTAAAATCCATTAAAATGCGTTGAAATACGATAAAATGCCTCAAGAATGCATTAAAATCCATTAAAATGCGTTGAAATACGATAAAATGCCTCAAGAATGCATTAAAATCCATTAAAATGCGTTGAAATACGATAAAATGCCTTAAGAATGCATTAAAATCCATTAAAATGCGTTGAAATACGATAAAATGCGTTAAGAATGCATTAAAATCCATTAAAATGCGTTGAAATACGATAAAATGCATTAAGAATGCATTAAAATCCATTAAAATGCGTTGAAATACGATAAAATGCCTTAAGAATGCATTAAATTCCATTAAAATCCGTTGAAATACGATAAAATGCGTTAAGAATGCATTAAAACCTATTAAAGTGCGTCGGAAATTACAGATCGGTTACCGACGTCCTACACGGATGTAAATTGACGACGAGGAGAATCAGTCTAGCGATTACAGATTGGTTACCGATATTCTACACGAATGTAAATTGAGAACGGTAATAATTAGTCTAGCGATTACAGATTGGTTACCGACGTCTTACTTCGATGCAAATTGAGAATAGTGATAATCAGTTTAGCAATTACAGTTTGGTTACCGACGTCCTACACGGATTGAAATTGAGATCTGTGATAATCAGTCTAACGATTACAGATTGGTTATCGACGTCCTACACGGATTTAAATTGAGAACGGTGATAATCAGTCTAGCTATTGCAGATTGGTTACCGATATTCTACACGAATGTAAATTGAGAACTGTGACAATCAGTCTAGCGATTACAGATTGGTTACCGACGTCTTACTCCAATGCAAATTGAGAATGGTGATAATCAGTCTAGCGATTGCAGATTGGTTACCGATATTCTACACGAATGTAAATTGAGAACTGTGACAATCAGTCTAGCGATTACAGATTGGTTACCGATGTCCTACACGGATTTAAATTGAGATCTGTGATAATTATTCTAGTGATTACAGATTGGTTACCGACGTCCTATACGGATTTAAATTGAAAACGGTGATAATCAGTCTAGCGATTACAGATTGGTTACCGATATTCTACACGAACGTAAATTGAGACCTGTGATAATCAATCTAGCGATTACAGATTGGTTACCGATATTCTACACGAATTTAAATTGAGAACTGTGACAATCAGTCTAGCGATTACAGATTGGTTACCGACGTCTTACAACGATGCAAATTGAGAATGGTGATAATCAGTCTAGCGATTGCAGATTCGTTACCGATGTTCTACGCGGATGTAAATTGAGAACGGTGATAATCATTCTACTGATTACCGACAGAATACCAAAATGTTTAATTGAACATACAATTTTTAATACGTTAAAATATATTGAAAATGTATTAGAACATTAAAAATTGTATGAAAATGCTTTAAAATAGATTAGAACGTTTAAAAATACATTAAAATGTGTGGTAATAGGTTAGAATGCGTTAAAATAGCGTAAAATATTTAGAAATGCATTAAAATGTGTTGTAATAGGTTAGAATGCATTAAAAATGTGTTGAAACACGTTAAAATATGATAGAATATTTAGAAATGCATTAAAATGTGTTGAAATATGTTAGAATGCATTAAAAATGTATTGAAACGCGTTAAAATATGGTAGAATATTTAGAAATGCATTAAAATACGTTGAAATAAGATAAAATAAGATAAAAATGCATTAAAATTCATTAAAGGGCACTGAAATACGATAAAATTCGTTAAAATAGCATTAGAATCCATTAAAATGTGTTGAAATATGTTAAAATTCGTTAAAAATGCATGAAAATCCATTAAAATGCGTTTAAATACGATAAAATACGTTAAAAATGCATTAAAATCCACAAAAATGCGTTTAAATACGATAAAATATGTTAAAAATGCATTGAAATCCATTAAAATGCGTTGAAATGCGTTAAAATTCGTTAAAATAGCATTAACATCCATTAAAATGCGTTGAAATACGCCCCACAATGAGGTGACACGAAAATACATTGCATGAGTGGTCTATCCCTATACCTGGTCTGTGATTGTATTACCACATTACATCTCTTTATTATTATCACATTGGAGGAAGGTTTCATTCCACTGTAATTTACTACCATTTTGTGCCACTTGCGGAAACGATGTCGTTACTCTCGTTTCGTAGCACGTAACCTAACCTAATCTGTGAAATATATCAAGATCAAGCATGCTCCTCATTTGTTTATGATGAATTTCGAAACAAACAATGTCAAAGACACATCCAGGAATTCGTCGAAGTTAGGCTTATTTCTCATTGGTGCAACAGGTTTACACTTACTATAATATTTTATAAAAATTGTTTAATGTGAATGGCATTTGTAAGACAACAAATTTTTAGGTGGAATAGCAGTAGCGATTAGTTTTGTTTGTATACCTTTTGTCAGTCCAGCACTTCGGAGGATATGCCTACCATATGTACCTGCTACGACTCAGCAGGTTGAAAATGTTTTAGAAGCTCTAAAAGGTCGATCAGGAAGTCTAATTGATCTTGGTAGTGGAGATGGACGCATAGTAAGGATTCCTTTGATACGGATTCCAAGCTTTTGTATCAATAATATTTACTGAACAGTTATAATGTTAATTGATTGTGACAGGTATTTGCAGCTGCACAAGCTGGATTTCATGCCTATGGTATTGAATTAAACCCATGGTTAATATGGTATTCAAAGCTGGCAGCAGCTGTTAATGGCCTATCTTCTAAAGCAAGCTTTTATAAAAGGGATTTATGGAAATATAACTTAAAGCCTTATGACAATATTGTCCTGTTTGGAGTTGAACAAATGGTATGAAGAATGTGCTTAATTATATGCTACCCACCTGGAATGAAAAGTCTGCATAAAAAATGTATAACTTTTCACAGATGCCAGAAATAGAAGCAAAATTCAGACAAGAATTACAAAAGGACAGCCTTGTAGTGGCCTGTAGATTTCCATTGCCTACAATAAATCCAACCATGACAATTGGGCATGGGGTGGATACTGTTTGGGTTTACAAAATCCCCCAAGCTTTGAGGTGACATATAGATTCATGTTTATTAAAAAACACCTCAACTTATTCTGTAAACAGTGACCATCTTGTAAATAATAATGTTAACGCAAAATACATTAATGTGATATTGTATCATTGTAAAATCATCTAGATCACTTTTCAATTTATTGTTTGTCACAAATAAACATAATTAATATTCTAGTCAGGATGGGCTGTGCCATGTATCTTTGGTTTTGTCATTTTAAATAGATGTAACTACCCCAACATAATTCCGTATGTACGGAGTATCTTAAATTGTCATGGTTTAAAAACTTCAGCATGTATGCTGCAAATATGACTAGTATAACAAATCTATGTTAATCTTCCAATGTACTGAGTAACAGTAAAGAGCCTAATGATCGGCAATAAAAAATTGTGCTATAAGATTCGATCCTCCGATTATCGGTATCAATAAATGTAGAGACAACGAAAACAGCGTTAAGGTTTGTCGTTTGTACAAGATTGCCAGGTGTAACAAACTCGGTAGCGTGAAGACATAAATTAGACCGCTCAAAGCACCGGTATACCGTATAATGGTTCCAATATGAGGCAAGAATGTCGCAAACAAAATACACACAGATACCGCTATCAAATTAATGATCAGCACCCAAGTTTTGGAGGAAGAAGTTTTGCACATATATGAAATTAATTGAATCCGTAACATATATGTGATAAGTGGATAAACTGTTAACAATTGAAAGAGAAGAACTATTCGTGCACCTACAGTGAGACCATCCCATTTTTGGAAATTATTCAACAGATTCTGAAAGAAACGTTCAATGTGAGCAGTAATTCTCTATCGGCTAGTACTTTGTTGTAGTTGAAAATTTGTATACTTACGTCTTCGATGCATGACTTGGCAAGAGGAAAAGAAATGTAAAATGCTACTCCTATAATAATGTATGTTATTGTGACTAGGATGTACGCGATCGAGAGATCTCTACCCTGCAATATGTCCAGAATATTATTTGCGTGATTATTCTGATAAGAATTAAATGGACACGTTAGGGCAACATGTAACTTACGTTTTTGCTTTGATCATGATTGTTTTGCATGATGGTGATTATGATGTTGTGAATGAAGAATGATAAGGCCAGCATTCCGGACAGAGCAGGGAACGTCGGCCGCAATACCCAACTAATCTCCCACTCTGCGTCGCTCATATTTACGCCCCAAAACACGGATTTGAGAATCACGAATATTATCAAGTACAAGATTGATGCAGTTCCTGTGAAGCAAATACTGTATATCAAATTACTGTCTTTTTCAATTTAGAAATACAGTTGCACAATGCTTACCGAGGGAATTAAATTTTGTGAAAAATGTTGTACTGTTGAAATTCAGTAACGGAAAAATAATGACAGCGAGGAAAACAGGAACTGTTCTGTACAAATCCCATGCTGGACCCAAATTATTGTGCGTAAAGTCATAAACCGCTATAGCGTGGCTGTCGTTATAAATATCTTTCTTTGGGCATAAAACTATAATGATAAAGACATTTTTTATTGCTTTGAGCATAGTTAATCTCTTAATTCGTACAATGTGGTTTCAATGCTTACTTTCTGGCACAAGTGAACCATTGTCCATGGCAGGATGTACCGGTATTCCGGCAATGTTATCTAAGAGAAGAAACATTATATTTTTATTCTCGTATAAATGCGTCCAAAAAGCTTCCTTTCTTACCATACACAAAATTCACGGAGTTGTAGAGGAAATTTGACATTAATATCCAATAAGCAATCATTGATCCCAGAAGTACTGTAATGCTGAAAATCCTGGCAGCGTATTCTGCCCATCTGCCCAAGTATATTCGACTCAGCTCTATGACCTCTATCTTCTCTCCTCCGCCTTAGAAAATTGCCAAGAGATTGCTATTGTTAAAATTAAATATACAGATAGTGTGCGTCATTGAGCTGAAGCTTACCGTGAGACTTGTGTACAGAAAGCAGGCGATAAGCAGTATATAAACATATTCCACTCATTACTAACATGAGGATAATTCCTGGAAAAAATCCGGCCATAGTGATACCCCAAGGCATTGTTAATAAAGAAGATCCCAGCGTTGTGTTCCATACTGAGAACCTGATGACAAAGAAAACGATATGCATAAGACGATTAAATGAACGTACACACATTAATCGAGTAACCCTATGTATCAAATTAGACATCACTTATTACGTGCACACTATCAATATACTACTTTTATAACTGGTTATCTGGAAATTTCATTAAAATTCTTATACCCTCAGTACTAATTTCGATCACTACGGTTTAAATATAGCCACTGAGTTTAGATAACATATCTCATGTGCCGTAATTCGGCTATTTGATACGCACGAAGATACGAATAAAATCAATTTCGGGCTCGTGGACAAAATTTTTCTGTGGCAAAAACAACTACAGAGATATGGCTGCTATAAAAAATACATTAAGAACGGTACAGACAGTACTATCATTTAAGATATTTTCATTACTCATTGGCTTCATCCAATTACGTAGGAATATCCTAAACGAATGGACCGTGGGGTTCGATTTGAATACAATGCCGCCCTTGTCGCCGTGTGCGAAAGTATGAGACCTTGACCAAAAGGCACAAGTCGTCCGCACAGAAAGCCCGTACGTGTGAGTAAGCCATCATTTGCGTGCATATGAGTATAAGCATGTGCAAAATATTCGAAGCCGACGTCAAGGACGGGGGGGTAGGACGATGATTCGCAGAGATGAGAGGAAACGATACATGGTATTGCGGGGCGGTGAGGGGAAGTGAGGAGTGCTGACTGCGGCAACGTGACCCAGCTGAAGGCTAGCTGGATGGTGGCTACGGGCATTGACCCCCATGGGGCAATTGTCTGTCGCCCGGGCAACAGACGGAGCAGTAACCCCTTGGATACACCTATATATCCGCAGCGTGGCTGCGCGCGAAATAGAGGCAAGGCGGGATCATCCGATGGTGTTCGACACGACGTGAGGGACAGCAGCTGCTCCTAAAGCCTCCGGTGCTCGTCTCTCGTCCCTGTGTCCCCAAAACAGACGTTCCAGCCACTAAAAATCTCTTCCTTGGCCAATGTAACGATAGGCCGATATTAAAGGCGACCCGGAATAACGCCAACGTCGAAAATTCAGTGGACACACCGGTTGGGCGGCCGTTTTTTCGACACAGGGACGAGGTCGAGCACCGTCAGCGATACAATTCGAAATCGCTCAGGACGAGTTATTAGTGCTGCAACTTGCTTTTCCTTCACGGACGGACCTTCTTCTGATTTTATGAATGTCGGGTGGTTTTGCTAGAAAACTTTGGTAAGTCTACACAGTATATGCACTGTATTTGTTTGATTTATTCTCTATCTAACTCATGCAATTTCTTTTCTTCTTGCCTCGCGTAGTATTTCAAAATACACTTTTACTCACACAAATGTGAATTTAATGCAAAATTTCATCAGTTCTGACATTTTTCTGCAGGCTTTTTTCTCATGTATCTTAATTATATTTTGGTTTACATGATTTGAAGCAAAATAATGATTTCTGCCATGTTCATTTTTTTGCAAAGTCATGACTCACTTGGACATAGTAACAAAGTTTATCAAAAAAGTCCATTAAATAGTTGCTGATGCAAGTCTGCTCCTTTCCCCATCATCCACCTATATGAGATAACAACTGACTGAGATAAATGGATTGTATTTACATAAATGAGAAGAATCATCCTGATATAATTATTAGGAAGAATGAGGAAATCTTACTGTAATACACTTTCTGTTATTTTGATTTCTTTTGAATTACCAATTCGATATCATTATCATAGACCCCCCAAGGCAAAAGAGACATACTGGCGATTTAATCATATGCTACAAAGTTAACAGTACTGATACTGGTAATTCTATGATGTTTTACTTACACTGTGACCAGCGAATTCTGTTTTGATCTGATATCTTTGTGCGCAGTCTGTGAGATGTCTTGTTGTATTGGAAAACTCCCAGGTAAAAAGGGTTCAATAAAGTCCTTTGTACCACTTGTTGCAGCACATCTATCATTTTCTAACAACTGACAAACATAAGATTATTTATGGTAATAGTAAGCCGATGTACAGGACGGTAAAACTTCATTATCAGATTATAAGAGATAAAGAAATATTAATTAGTTGCAAGTCTTGCAACAGAACTGCTGGTCGAACACAGTAGAAAATGTTTTGTTTGCACTTTCTATATGCATACCAAATCTATATTGTGAATTTCGTAACATTTCTCATTGGCTAATGACAATGGTGACGACACAGTAGGGGAAGATACAAGATTGTCTCCCATAAGTGGTGGCAGTCGTTTTGGAAGTACAGTAACTATGGAACTAAAACTAGCAGCTCCTACACTTCCATACCTGTAAATTATATGCATATTCAATGTAAATATGTTATCTTTAGAGACAAATCTTATGAACCTAGTAATGTATCACTATATACTCAAAAATAGTCTGCGTTGTTATAGCTTCATAAAGATTATGAAAATACGTATTACCTCGAAGAAGTGTCAGGATTTGAGTCGAGATCACTCGTTTCCGAATCCTGGAACATAACCGGCCCAAGACTCGCATGGGAACCGGAAGAAAGCAGAGGGGTACCTTCAGACCCGCTATCTTGCTGAGGAGTTCCACAATTCCAATGACCCTGTGTGTTATACATTTTTTCTTCCTTGGTCGACCAAATCACTCAATTCTTTCACGTTTGTTCGATTATCCGACCTGGATCTTCAATCCATTAACGTGACACGACACCATTCAGGAAAATCTCTTCAAGCTAAATCCTCACTCTTCAGCGACCAATCCACGTAAATTCTTATTATACAGTTCATATTTGAAAATTCTTAATGGTAATCTCCACGCAAGGTACTCGAGGAAGAAATTTACTATTTTCCCGCGGATTGTAAATGTACGTGAGCCATGTTCCGTGAAACAACGAGTTTTCGGTGGGGGTAGAGTGCCTTGGGTAAATGAAATCCAATGAAATTCAAAGATCGTTATAATTTTCGTTAGTTACGATCAAATGCACTTGATGACAGTTAATATGTCGGAAGAAATTCGAAGTTACTGGTAGCACGATTCGAAGCACTTGCAGACGGATAACGTTTGAATATAAAGCCGGGTAAAATGCACGTGTCTCTGGCGCAAAGTCAGACGGAAAACTGTATGCGAAACAGTATCTTCGTGACTGTTTTGTAAGTGCGCGGACTTATATCAGGCATCCTTGACATAACGCGTTCCCCTTCTTCTCATTTTTCGTTGCGACCAACTGACAGCCGTTTACTTATACGCATCCGCGTCATTAATATCTTATTTTCATTAAAAAGCTGCCTGTGCTGTTCCTTCGTAGGCGATTTTGCGCGCACGTAAAACAATACACATATACGACCGGCAAATAAGATATTCCACGTGACACATCTGATCGTTAATAGTCTCGATAAACTTCTAGACGATTTCGTAAACTCTCGTATCGCTAAGACCAATTAAAGACTCTTCCTATATATTCATCAGTTCCTTTTATCATTAGTAGATATGTGTATATAGGTCAAACTGATCGCGGATGATACAAAAACAGCTCATGTAGTTATTAACTCCTCGGGATTTTTATCTAATTTATAACCTTATATATTCTCCTGCCCTTGACCAGCTTTTCTTCTTCCGACTGTTTCGCAACGTATTGCGAAAATTAATCTGATTTTCTAAAGAATTTTAACGAGTTCTTCTTGTACAGGAGATTCATATTTAATGGAAACCACTACGGGTCTCAAATATACGTTCGCCCACTCTTTCGCACCGTTATCAAGGAAATTCAATTTTCCTGTAGTTGTAGTAAAAAATCTATCTGTAAAAAAAGTGCAAGAAATATGACATTAATCCTTTCGAGGGAGCATTTTAGATTTTTAAATTAGTATTTTTTTGGTACGGTGGTTAGGAGTGGGCGCGATCTTTCAAGATGGTCGATCCGTGTCCTTGGGTGTCATTGGCAGACAAAGTTCATAATACCGCCGACGATAATACTCTTTTATCAGTCTGCTAGCGGCCGTCAGCAAGTTACCCCGAGGCACGGAAATATTACCTCAAAGTTCGATAAACCGACTAAACCGTGCGTTTATTCTTGACAGTTTTACGTAAATCCGTCGATTGGAAGCGGGGAAACATGTCCAGTGCAGTAACGAGCGTGCCGGTAGAAACTAAAGTGTACGATGGCCAGAAACCGGGAACGTCCGGTTTACGAAAAGCGGTTCGCGTATTTCAGCAGGAACATTACACAGAAAATTTCGTGCAGGCGATATTGCAATCCGTCGGCAGTGAAATTGTAGGAAGTACCCTCGTGGTTGGCGGGGATGGTCGTTATTACGGGAAAGAAGCGGTCGGAAAGATTATCAAGATCGCCGCTGCTAATGGGGTGCGTTTGACGTAAGATAAATTATGATTCTTCTGAGAGAAACGATAATATATTTGCCAACCGTCCATCAAGTCGAGTGCAATAACCTTGCAGTGATTTGACCGCGGCAAAGGCAACGATCTACCAGTATTTTCGCCATACAGAACTATTTTTAAATCGATCGTGCCGGTCTTAGGAAATTCACTGGTTTCCATGCAATACTTTTTGATGTATAAACTATCAATCATATCATGTTCTTAGGAAATTTATCCATTTAATACCATTATTTTTCTTCATGAATAATACATTGTTCTGTTATTCTGTTTCCTATTATATAAATAGACTGGCTTGAAGCCATATTTAGAGATGGTTGTGTAGACTCTGAAAGTTGATTCTTCTTTCAGGTGAAAAAACTCATAATTGGGCAGAATGGTATACTTTCAACACCAGCAGTATCAGCAATAATACGCAAATATAAAACTCAAGGAGGAATCGTGCTTACTGCTTCTCACAATCCTGGTGGTCCTGATGCTGATTTTGGCATTAAATTCAATTGCGATAATGGAGGCCCAGCACCAGATGCTGTGACAAATAAAATCTATGAGATTACCAAGACTCTTAAAACCTACAAGGTTGCAAACGTCAATGTAGACATTAGTAAAATTCAAAGCAATAGCTTTGAAGTTGATGGTCATTCTTTCGTTGTTGATATAATAGACTCTGTGAATGATTATGTGGAATTGATGAAAGATATCTTTGACTTTGCAAGTATCAAGACTTTGCTTCAAGGCAGCGAACAGAGACCAGCTTTTAAAGTGCTTATTAATGCTATGAACGGAGGTAAAGTATAGTAAAATTGCTTAGTTTCTAAAGGTAATTAGACTTGGAATAAGAGGAACCATTTTTTTATAGTAACTGGACCTTATGTGAAACACATATTTAACATTGAATTGGGAGTGGATGAATCTAGCACTGTTAATGCAACTCCTTTAGAAGATTTTGGAGGCCTTCATCCAGACCCTAACTTGACTTATGCCAAAGACCTAGTTAATGCTGTGAAGAATGGTCCATACGACTTTGGTGCAGCTTTTGATGGAGATGGTGATAGGAACATGGTAAAAACTGTTCATTACTAAATTTCAAAAAGATAATCATGAATCCCTGGAGGCGACCTTACACTCTATTTCTGTTACCCTGCAGATAATTGGCAAGAAAGCATTTTTCGTTACACCTTCCGATTCACTAGCTGTATTGGCAGCTAATTTGACATGCATTCCATATTTTCAAAAAACCGGCGTGAAGGGATACGCTAGATCAATGCCCACAGGGGCCGCAGTAGATAGAGTAGCTAGCAAGAAGAACATTAAATTCTACGAAGTGCCTACTGGCTGGAAGTACTTCGGTAAAATAATATCACACTTATAGTAGACTATGAACTGCGGACCGTGCTAAAAATTCCTTCTGTAATGCAGGGAATTTGATGGATGCCGGCCATTTATCGTTATGTGGAGAAGAGAGTTTTGGAACAGGTTCTGATCACATAAGAGAGAAAGATGGAATTTGGGCATGTCTTGCCTGGCTTAATGTTGTCGCAAAACTCGGGAAATCCGTGGAGGATATTCTCAAAGATCATTGGCAAGAATATGGCAGGAACTTTTTCACTAGGTAACCATATTTACTCGCATCATTATTTCAACAAATCCGATGACAAACTTGAACCTTCGGTCTCTTTAAGGTACGACTACGAAAACTGCGATGCCGATGCTGCGAATAAGATGATGCAAGAAGTTGAAAGTAAAATACAGAAACCTGAGTTCGTCGGTACTAAACTGTCGAGCGAAGGAAAAGTTTATGTTGTTAAGCAAGGTGATAATTATTCATATGTCGACCCTGTGGACGGAAGTCAAGCTAGTAAACAGGTAAACGTAACGAAGAATTGTGTGCCGTCAACAAGAAGATTAACACATATTTCTAATCGTACATTTTCTACAGGGTTTAAGAATACTGTTCGAAGATGGATCTCGTATAATCTACCGACTCTCCGGAACCGGTAGTTCAGGTGCTACCATCCGTGTGTACGTCGATAGTTATGAGAACAATCCGGCTGTTTACGATAAAGACGCCCAACAGATATTGAAACCGTTGGTTAACATAGCGTTGGAGTTAAGCCGACTTCGTGAACACACTGGCCGGGAAGCACCAACCGTTATTACGTAGATTCATACATATACATCGAGCATTCGTGAAGTATCATATACACTCGTCGTTTAGAATCTCTCTCGATGAAAAATACGTGCATGTTTTAAATGCATATTGTTTGCTCCACAAGAAGGAAATAGTTATAGGTATTAATCCTCGATGTGTCTCCTTTCATAAACTTGTTCACTACGACGCAGGTAATCTACTGCACATACGAAACTTCTTGAGATTTTAATGAAGACTTTCTTCCACTTAAGTTCATACTTTCAACGGAAGCACAAATTACAATTACAGAAAATACATGTTGTTTTGCATCGCTAATTTTCATCATTCGTTTTCATCTACGTAGAGAATCACGTCGCAATGAACCTGTTAGAGTAGTAAGTGTATACCGTTGCAGTGGAAACACCGTTACATCGCTTTAATCACTTACGAAAAAGTTCGATGCTCAAGTTTTTCCACTTTTACACATGTTTCTATCAATTACACTCCTAATATATATCCCCCATTATAGGCAAGTCTCACAATTCTTACATAATAATGCGATAAAGTCAGACAAGCTGAGAACGGTGCGTTATTTACTGTTTCTGATAAGGTTGTTGTTTCTAGTATTATTGAAAGGTTTACCATGGGTATTAGGAGAACGGTGTTTAATTATTAAACTGAAAAAAGGCATTATCTCCGCTTCACTGAGATGACGTCATGAACATCTTATTATTGATCATGCGAATTGCATGCGGGAATAAAGTAGTGCGAATACGGCCGATGATATATTTCTAAAAGAGTGCATTGAGCTGACGCTATAGATTCGCACATTAACACGACGCTAATTGACTTGGAATGATTAGAATTTTGTCGTTAATTTTGTATCAGTTAAGTAGAGTAGTAGTGGTATCGTCCTAATTCAGATACAAATGAGGATATAAATCGATAGTTTCGTTCCATAAAAAATTGCAAAAGTAATGGAATCTGCTTGATCAAGTGGAATAATTCTACTGTTAAGGCAATATTTCCATGTAGACGTTTGTAAAACGGACAAAAGGAACTAATCGGCGGAAGTACCATTAATTGCGATGGGAATTAATACTATTTTCATTAGTAGATACTTGTTTATTTAATTTGTTGTACATTATTTTAGCCGTATTTTATATCCCAGTGATTATTGCAAAGTTAACTTACACATGGGGGTTTTTTGTAGCCCATTCCCATGTTAGTATCAATATTTCTGCTAAAAAAATGATAAATATTGATTAGGTCGATGAAAGAGTAGAAGTATGCTATTCGATTGATCACGCAAAAATTGTCTAACCCTGTAGGTGACGCTTAAGAGATTTTAAAATCATTTGGCAAACTTCCAAGGAACGGGAATACAATATGTTAATGTAGATCGCGAATTTCACAAGGAAGACACTTGGCTTATGCGAATAAACAAATATAATAGAATGGTATAGAACGAACCTTGGAAATTAGCACGTACAATTAGGCGATAACTATTCACGATTTGAAAATACGTAGACTTGTAGTGTGTTTTCTTTACATGCCATCTTTTGAGACTGCATACTTGGCGACTTTGTTACGTTTGTCCGCTAAGAGTCTCTATTGAAAAGTAAAGGATAGAACGTAATGTATATAAAAAAAAAACATATGTATAAAAAAGATGCGTAATACGCAACGATCAGAGTGCAATAGGGAGAAAGAGAGAAAGTTGAAATACGGCCGCTGTAAGATAGGAAAACGGTGATTTTGTACGCGATTATCGATCAAAACACGTACGTGCATCATTAGATATTTTTTGCCCTGTTATCAAAGCATTTTGACACATGAACGACCCTGACGTAATCTTCTCCGTTTTCTATACTATCAGCTCACTTGAAAGATTCCAAGGAACGACGATACACGACAATAGACGAACGTTGAGAGGGCACGAGAGAAATCGCATATACGATGATCGAACGCAAATGTATGAAGTTACGTCTACATATTTTTGGGAAAGTTGTAATTGCAAAGTTTCGGAGAGTTTCCGCGGAGGAAATTTGTATATAGTCGACGAAGAGTGGGAGGATACTTGGGGACCTGAGCCGACGCAAACTCTCATTCGGTTCTAGCTATTGCCTCATAGACGGGTATTTAATCGTACACCAAGAAAAATCGTATACAGATAAACGATTGCCTTTTGAAGTATCTTTCTTAGCGAATTCGAGCGATGGAATAGCTTCTGTGATGTAATAGCAAACTGCGGTGAGGTAGTAGCGCCATAGAGACCAGCAATGACTGCCGATTGTACTATAAAGAAACATTAACATACAACATTTGTATCATAATAAATACTAATTAATCATTGTAAGTACAGGGTCGTGAACGGTTGTAGGCGATTTGCATGATCCAGCGATTTGTCTGTCATTAATTTAATTAAACACCATGAAGAATCATTTTAACAATTTGCTTTAACTGTGAAAATTTAAATATATTGCAATTAGACGAAGTTAAGAAACAACAACCTTATAGAGATTTCATAGACAATGCGTTACAATATTCGCGCTTGATGTTTGTGAAAGAAAACATTTATTAGAAAATGTGTGAAAGCTGAAGAAGGTTTTCTTTTGATTGTATGCTATGAAAGGGACATCGATGATAATAAAATAAATTGCTGTGATTAATCCTAAATAGTCCCAAATACAAAATCTTTCATATTTCCCTCCTCAAAAGTTGTGATACGTGAAAAATTAGAATAATTAAGACTAATGTTCATTTGCGCAGTTTTAAAAATCGCGCGTAATTAAAATTCTACAACCGATTAGATTAATCGATTTTTGTAATCGAGAATATATTTAAATGATACTCTTGCAGTAATCATCCGTTTCACATAATTTAGATAAAAGGAAAAACGAATCAGTAACAATGACGAATATTACGATTAAAAAAGAATCGGTCAATGAACTATTGCCTTATCAATTCATAGATATGTCGTACGAAAACAATGCGTATCCAATTAAAAAGGAAAATAATACTGTAACCAGACCAGTACGACACCCGTATTTCACCTGGGATATTGATCTTGAAAACATGAAAGTCCGAAATAACCGCGCTCAACGCTACTCTGTTAAATGTTTGAAATTCGAAGGAAATCCGAGTGCGGATGATTCGGAAAAATGTTATAAACAATTAAAAATAACGGAATTCATTAGCGCCCAACAATGGCATCATATGGAGAAGGCAAAGATGATTCAAAATGCAGTGAATTACACTGTTCCTAACAATGTGACAAATAAAGCCAGAGACAGAATTGGAATGACCTCTGATTATGATCGGCGAAGGAAAAATTACAGTAAAAAATACTTTTTGGATCGTGCGGTACAAACTCATTCAGTTATCAAAGAAAAACTAATAGATATTGCCACACAAACTGATCCTGTACTCATCAGTGATAAGGCTGAAGAGAAATTGAAAAAGATGACTAATAATAAACAAACTGACGATAAAGATGCTGTTTTTTGTAATTTAATGAACACGCCGATTCACGTGAACTGCGATGCGTTAAAAAATGCAGTTTTTGTGCACCACAAAGAAATTTTGAAAGCCGTTTACCAATTATCGCGGCTCAGGTAATATTTGGAACTGGTAATGAAAGTCGAACATAATATAATTTTTTCCCTTGGTTTATTTAGGTCGATTATTGAATGCGTTAGCAAGAATTTCGCGGGCTCAGCAATAAATAAAAAGGATCATATTGTAGACAAAAAGGTGGTATCTCAAATAGAAAAGAAAGCCAAAATGTCTTTGAGTGGAAGGAAGAAATTATCTCTGTCTGGTAATAAAGAAAAGAATACTGCAAGTGAACAATTATTAAATGTTACTCCTATCACCAAAAATATGGCTATGAAGTTAAGAAATCCTATGTATACTTACAATCCTTACAAAAAATAGATATAATAGTAAGGTTGGATGTGGTTTGTGTAAGAAACGTGATTTTTTTATATAAAAAAAAATATATGTACACATTTTTATTTGAGTTAAACTACAAACTACACCATATCGAAATCATCCCTCTGAAAAAAAGGAAATTTGTTACAAGTTGTTAAATAATAGTATTTATCAGAAAAGAGAGATGAATAAATTTACTCACAGCATCATTGTACTCCAATACATGTTTCTTTATAGCAGATGTGTCTACCCATGTTACAAAGTCTTCCAAATTCCTATAATTTTTAATTTAGATTGCACAGTATTTTCATTGTTGATGGAAATATGAATTATTATTCTGAATTGTTACCTGGTTACCAAAAATGCAGGATCTTTCACAACTTCAGCCCCAACTCTAACATGTCCCTGTTCTATTAATTGAGTGGCCATTTTAATAGTTTGGCTCATTTTGTTTCGTACCATTACTACCGGTAACCTTCTTCTACAAAAGGAACTGGCAGTAACTTTCTGTGACAAGGACAAGTCCCATCTGGTTGCTATCAATCCCATTGAGTATAACTTTTCTAGAAGAATTGCACTTTGTTCTATTCGGAAAGGATGTTCAGCATCTACTTCTTTAATTTTCTTTCCTAATTCATGAATCTGTCTAGCCAATTTATTGTATCTAGAAAAAAAAGTAACATGAGTAATAGTACATAGTTTATCAAAAATGTTTATTGATAAATATCTTACTTAGTGTAATCCTCTCTCTTCTGTATACGGTAGCGTTTCAAAATTTTAACCTCGTGTAGATTATTATCCGCCTTCCATGATATAAAATCGACCTTCTTCAATAACTTCTGTTCATGATATTTCAATTTTCGTACCATATTTATAAAACAGTTAAATTAAGCCTTCGAAAATTTATAGTATGAATGTTAAATATACTGTTTTCCTTCGTGTGTTAGGTTATTGTTACAGCCAGTTACAGCGTGTTGACAGTGGTTTGAGTATGAAGGGTAGTTTTAACTTGCGCGCGCATGGAATATAATTGAACTTACAATAAATATATTGGATCGTTCTGGTAGGGAAACCACAAAATCTGGAAGAATAAACCAGTAATGATTAACACACTAGATGCCAGCGCTAATTAATGCGCGCGGAAACCGATGCTTTGATTACCTGCACGTATTCGTTTCGTAAACATAAATAGAATCCTTACGATACTTACATCGTGAATTTTGCGGGTGGAACAATCTGAAAGTTACGTTGGCTGAGTAGTTTCGGTAGGATTACTTAAATTTTCTATCGAAAGTTCGGCGGTGGGGAGGCACAATTATTGACGCATTTACACCAGACGACACATCAGAGATTATATATTTTTGTTTACCTTACTTTAATAATGAACAACGAGGAGAGCGATGGAGAATCTAACGATGCCAGCGGGGCCCACATATTGGGTATACTACTTCGTGTACTTCGCTTTAATTGTTCGTTTGCAACTGCTAAACGAGGTTACGTTTATTGTTCATTTATAAGTACAATTCTTTCCTTTAATGTTTACCGTATCCTTGACAGATTATATTGGAGGCAGAGAGGATCAGGACCATGACTATTCAGGAAATCCAGAAGTTCCTGAACCTACACAAAATACTTTTGACTTGACATTACCAGCTACACATTCCGTAAGCATTTCAATGCTCAAGTAATTCAATTTCAATTTTCAAGTAATTCAAGCAATTATATGTCACTGCGTGGATGAGAACTTTATATTTATTATAGTATTTGGGCCAAAACTTAGAAGAGCTCAGAGGTAGAACTGTATTAGATGATGGAATCCATATAAATTTACCATTATTGGTAATGAATTCAGTCATTTTGTTCCCTGGACAAACGCTACCACTGACTGCCTTCCGTTCACGAACAATTGATATGCTGCAAACATGCATTCAAAAGGACAGAACATTTGGTGTTGTTAATTTGGGATATGACATAGGTACAACAGCCGAAATTTATGAATATATGGATGGACACCGTGCTCTGGGATATCGTTTAAAAGCTAAGGGCAGACAACGTTTTAAAGTGTTACGTGTTATTATACGGGTTTGTTCTGTTTTGTGTAGGTCTAAACAATGGAAGAGACATTGGAGAATAATGTAAAGTAATGTTCATTATCTTTTGCAACAGGATTATGATAAGATTTTAGCCAATGTTAAAATCCTCCCAGAGGTAACCCTTGGACCACCATTTTTTGAAGAACGTTTAGCTTCATTGGATTATCTGAGGGTACAACCAACTAATGAGAGGGAAGCTAGGAGAAAAGCAAAAGTAGAGAAAATGGATGCTGCTGTAACCCCATGGCCAGCTTGGCTATATAGACAATATGATCCAGTAAAATTGTCTATCAGAATACGGCATCATCTCCAATTCATAGAAAATAGTCAGTCTTCTTTATGCTTACATTGTAATACAGTTAAACAAATTTTTACTACATTCTGTTCACTTTTGCTGTACATAGCATGTACTGTTCTGCTATTTCTGTCTTTGAAGTTTAGGGTATTTATAGGGTAACAAATTCACTCATGTTTTTCCTATATATACAGGAGGTAGTAATATTCCAACAGATCCTGTTGATTTATCATTTTGGGTTGCCCAAAATATACTGTTAGATGATGATGAAAGAATTACCTTATTGAAATATGACTGTGCAATACCCAGACTGCAAAGGGTAATGAAATACTTAGTTCAGGTATGTAAATTCCACCTGCACAAACATTGAAGAATTATGTGCTTTGATTCAATAAAGGACCCATGATTCAAACGACACTTTTCTTTTCATAGGACAGAGTTTTTGTCTGTGCAAATTGTAATAACTTTATTGCAAATCAGGCTGATGTGTTCCCTATGAGCAAAGAAGGTCCACAAAGTGCTTTTTGCAACCCCGCCGGTGTTATACACGAAACTATAACACTTTACCGTGTAAGCGGTCTAAAACTAAATGATCAACCACCCGCTTTGGACTACAGTTGGTTCCCAGGGTAAGATTGACAAAACATAGAGAAGATCATAATACTGTTTGCTCCATCCATTAATTCCTGTTTTTATTTATTTTTTATTTATTTAATAACTTTTTATTTATTTAATGTTTTTATTTATTTAATAATTAATTAATTCCTAAATTAATCGTTTCCAGATATGGCTGGACCATAGCTACTTGCAAGAATTGTGGCGTACATATCGGATGGAAGTACACAGCAATGTTAAATCACCTTTCGCCGACGACATTTTGGGGTTTGACGCGAAAAAGTCTGAAAAATACACTGATAAAGAAAAATAGAAGTCCAAATCATGACCCGGATTATAGCGATTTCGATGAGGAATGGCAGAGCAGCAATTCTCCGAGCAATCAGAGATCTTCCGACGAGGGAGCATAAGGGCTTTAAAGATATATTCTTATATCCCCCAAAGATGCCGATAGTGTTAGGGTTTTCATTGTAAAATATGTCGTAAGTCATTGAATTCGCGGACATTGCATCGTATAGATTGATTTTTGAACGACCAAAATATATTTTATCCATTTCTACTCTGTAAGACTTTCGGGATAGGGTGAGAGTGTTATAGAGGTTCGAATTTGTAAGCGAATACACGTGCAATTTCACCGATATTTACCGTAATAATTTTTGTTTTTCAAAATAGAACTATCGGAGTGTTTGCAGATGTATAAAAAGTTTTCTATACAAGTTATGACACACATTATGGGATACTCTTACGGACGGAGGAACTTTTGTATATAGACAATTTATGTTAAGGCAATATAAAACCAAGTCGTAGACAGTTTTGTTTTTTGGTTACTTTTAGGAATTACAACATGATGGACTTTGCAATAACCGACAAAACATTGTCGAACGCGTAACTTCTTAAAGAAGAAAAAGCTATGTATCTTGAAACATATGTTTGTTTAATACCTGGCCATAAATGTGCTCCGTATATTACAATATGTACAAGGCGGAACGGAGAACAAGATGTATAATATTTTGTAACTTATACATAATGGAATAAATGTGATTATACCGCGGAAAGATGTGCACTTATTTATTCCAGTAATTTTTCAGGCTAGCGGAGTGGGAGGCGCATGGTGGGACGTTTAATAAAATTCATCCAATTATCATTCCTTGCGCATGTCATATATTTCTCGATTACCTTAAATCAATTGAATTTATAATGATCATTATCTCAATCGCTCTCTCGTAATTGCGTACCACATTATTTGCGCCACAGGCCTATGCATAAATCCGCCGTGGGAGAGTACATCATCCGCCGTAAACGTCTTCGTATTACAGTACTATCATTTAGACGCCTCTTAAAGTATATTTATATTTATATATATTTATATATCGTATTCGTTTTTATTTTATACACATGATTCGGAGACACTGCCGTGCAACGTTTATTCCTCTCGACAGCCATTCGCAGTTTCCCGTGTCGTGTACTTACGCGCGAGTGTAAGTTTATTCATTTGTATAAATTGCCGGCGAATCACATTGAATTATATACTTTTAGCTTTACGTTCACCTGTTTCTGAATCGTCGATCTCGATACAGGCATCGATTCAAGACTCGTAGCTTAGCGAGTCAATAGTAAGTCCATTGTCATCAATCGTCGAATTTCTGCTAATAAAAAAGATTCCACTTGGGATGCATATTTTCATTCTGATTGCTCGTCTCTAGCACGATCGATCATTCTTCATTTTTACATGAATTCTTCACGTAAGGACTACAGTCGAAACCGTGCCGACTCAATGTTTACTTAATAAAGCCAATGAATTCTACTATTCCCTTTCTTTGAAAACGTTAAATTTCACAGCAGATTTCATAATAATAATTTCGCGAGCCAATAATATACATTACCCCAAGAAAAGGACAGGGAAACGTAAACGAATTCCAAAGGATCTGTACAAAGGAAATGAATAACCTAATGTAGCAAACAAATTTCCTCTCAAACACAACGTTACCAGTGAACCCAAAACTGTCAGACTTTCGATAGCAGACTTTTTATTTGTTTTACGCACTTTGGCAAATGGTTTTAAGGTATGACTGAAAATTGTATACCTTTCCAATTTGCTTATCCAATAAGATTGTTTGTTCGTCTATCAAAAGTAGTTTATAAAGGACGATCTGTCTTATTTTTTACTTTAAATTCAGCGGCATATTTGCTATTCGAAATCTATCAGTTTCAGTTTCACATTCAGAATTATCCACTGTCCGGTTTAATTTGAAGACTGCCTATCATACGAATTTTTTCTGGGAAAGATCTACGTTGTGAAAGAATTCTCGGATCAGTGGTTTACCGCATCGGGTTATTTGATTAATCGCTATACCTGTATCGTGTCTGACCACTTCGGAGCATTATCGTATCGTGAAATAATAGTGCAAGGCTTTCGAGTGTATTCAATTTTAATGTATATGTGTATATATATTTATATATTAAATGTGTGATGATAGTAGGAAACAATATCGATTCGTGTTTCGCGATGAATCTATTTAGAAGAAAAGTCATCTACGCATCGACTCTTAATTCAACGACGAATATCCATTGAATTAGAGTAAGAATAATCCCGTATCTGTTTACGACGCTGTAGACACGTGCCTGGAAAACGTACATTTCTGACTGTCGGCTTTTATTTATTTTACTGGCTCTCGTTTTTTAATCGCGTAACGAATCTTTCGTCGTGCCAGTCGTTCGTGTCGCTCGAACTACATTTATATATCTGCAACGAAAACGTATAAAAGTCAAGTTACATGGGAGAAAATTCTTGCACATAGACATAGCTGGTAGATCTGAAGCACAATTGATTATTCACAAACCATACGAATCTGCCTGCTTCGTGAAATCTACCAGCTTTAATTTAAAATGTATATTAGGGACGATGTTAAGGGCTCACTTTCAATATCCGACCCTGTGGAGACGAGCTTAGTGTGCGGCTGTGCAGCTGTGCTCGGTTGTTGATTATTCAATTGTCCACTGGTTGTAGGCGCACCGAAACCCGGCGGTGGTTGCATTGCCCAATGTTGAGCGGGTGCGTTCTGTTCCTACGTAAACAACGAGTATCATCAGTAGTAACAGTGGCGGGACACGCAAACTTAGCTGGCATACCTGTTGCGCGTTGTGGGTCACAGCGTGGGTAGGATGAACGTGTGGAAACTGCCATGTGCTGGTGGTTTGGAATGGTAGAGGCCTAGACGAGCTGACGATCGCCGGATCGATCGAGGTCCAATCCGCAATAGGCCCGAAATTATTCCATCCGCCTTTCTGATGTAGTACAGGATGATGGAATTGCTGTTGTTGCTGCTGGTGTTGCTGTTGGTTGTTCATCTCGCACCAATCCTTCAGCGCGTAAACCGCATCACCCCCACATTTGCTGACAGCTGATTAAAAGAAAAAATGCAAGTTCAGTCGCAAAGTACGCGGAATGACACTTTTAGGGAAGCGGGCTAACGTTGGGACATTACTTTGCGAACTGAGAAGAGGATTCCCGTTCGGTAGGTAGGCGTTTTGCTGAGGTGGCTGTGCTCCTGTAAACAGCACGCCGGACGATTGACTCATGATTGGCAGTATTTTACTTCCTGCAGACATAAGCGAGTCTGTAACGCAAAGATATAAATTCTAATGCGTCGTCGGCAGATTTCCATGGAGACCTGGCACCTCGGAACACGACGCGCAAGCAGGGGCGTTTTTGTAAATAATATGAAGATTACAAAACAGGTAGTTCCCACGTTGCTGGGAAAGCGGAAAAATGTGAAGGAATGCTCACCGGAAAGGGCACTATTCGTGGGTGCTGGTCGTGGTATTCCAAGGCCAAACGAGTTCATGTGATTTGGTGTGGATCCAGGAAAACCCGGGGGTGGAAGACGACTGCGTTGACCTAGACTAGCAGCCGCTACTGTGCCCTGAGCAGGACTCTGCGTGCCGCTCTGCATTAAATTCTGCGGAAGACGAGACAGAAGGGAATGCGACTGTTGCAGGGCCTGCAGGTTTTGAAGATGTTGTGCCTGCTGTAACTGCGCTATATGTGCAACCTGCAACGATTACCGAGCCGATGAATAAAATAATTCTCCAAGGGTATCGAGAAATCTGTTCAACAAAATGATTCCTCACCGGCGTAAAGTGCTGTTGACTGATATTCGCGAGACCTTGATGTTGTTGCACCCTATTTTGTTCCTCACGTTCCCTTTGCTGTTGCTGTTGTTGGAACAGCCTTTGTTGTTGCAACTGTAGCTCGTTTTCCATAAGCTCTGCCAGCGCTTTCTGCGTTTCGTGGAAAGGGTCGAAACCTAGGTCGTCGTCCGCTTTCACGCTGTCGGAGCTGCTGTCCTGATGATTGCGAACTTCTTCCCAGGTGGCATGTCCATTCTGTTTGATGTACTCACAGTTCTCCTGGTTCTGTTGGGCCTAATCGTAAAGTCCGAGGGTCATAAGCCTTCGTTCTACCGTGATTCATTATATTAAGATTAGTATCATTCTTATAGCCATACTCACCTGTAGAGCAAGCCTCTGCTGTAAGGAGTTCTGTTGAAAATCTGCCATGAATTTAGATGCGGGTGAATTAACGAGCAAACTCGATGCAATGGTACTAGATGATTCTGTGAGTGTTGTAAATTGCGAATTGGTGTATACTTCTTCGGTAACAAAGCCTTCGGTGCCGAACGTCACTCCGGGGGAATTGGGAGGGCTGGGCTTCTGTACGACGTGATTCGATTGCGTCGAGGATTCCGGCTGAAAGCCAAATGCCGCTTGCCAATCCTCGCTGGAGTGAACGGTCGGCAAGGAATCAGGGATGGAAGCCAGGCCGGTGCTTGACCAGTCCAAATTCGTGGTTGCTACGCATCAAATAAGCATACCATTTAATAATGATAAATGTAAAGCTACGTTAGAACCATGAGATAACAATAGACAGTTTCTTGTTGTATTTCTTCATCTAACGAATGATTTTTAATTACTAATAAGTAGGAATGTGTTCTTTCAACGATAAGAGATAGGATATACGTACTTGTTTGTGAAGTGGGTGCCGCTGAAACGGCAGTAGTTATTTTCTGGAAGGTGTTCGAGCTGAAGAAACTATTATTGTCTGCTTGAAAGATGGACCGGTGATTGAGTTGCATTTGGGATCCATTATGGAGCCCCGGCGGTGGTTGTTGACTGGTGCCTTGGGATGAATTTGAACTAGCTGGCGACGAACCTGGACACGATACGCACATACATCTGCACTAAAAGCCACTATCACAACCTCCCGAAACTTACTCACTTCCGAAATAAATTGCAGTACGCGCGTATTTAAGGACTTTTCGCAAATGACACATTACGTAAAATTAGCAAACCACTGATTTCTAGTTTTGGCAGATTTCGACGGTATTTTCCTTAAAAGGGATAGTGCGTTTCCGTCCTGGCTGAAATCCCGTGCGAGGGAAATGAAAGTCGAGTGTACACAAGAGAATACAAAAAGACAGCCATTACTCTTTTTTCATTCTCTTTATTTTGGCATAAGTCGTTCAATTCTGATCGTATGCTACAGTAAATATATGGCATACCGTACATTGTACGAAGGATATTCAGTTTTTTTTTAAATCCATTCGTAGTACGCTACTATATACATGGTACTCAACTAAATGCACACAATTTAATAACTATAAAAATTTGAGGTAAACATGCGGCCAATTAACGCGCTTGTAAATTAAACTCTCTATTGAATGGCATGAATATGAAATGTCATGAAAAACAGATCATCAAAATATTCTCTACTTAATGCGAGTATTTAAATTAGATACATACAATGAGTTTTTCATAACTGTGCCTTGTTTAATGGATGCAACAGATCCGTACGTAAGCGAGAATACAAATGACTACAATGACTATTTTGGCTTTGAGTAACTCAACTTAGACTTCAACAATAAACTATATCGTTAAATCTCTTAACACAAGTAACAAAGATGTTTCACCCAGATACACGTCATTTGTGACTTTCACTCTTATCTCAGGCGATTACCGAAGGAGTAGATAATCAAAACATAAGGAAATGATGAGGAGCATAAGGGACTCACCCAAAATAGCGGCACCACTGTTTTCCTCGTTCGATTCGACTAAGTGCTCCACTTGGTGATTTACGTTCGAATCTTCCGAACTCGAAATTGTACTAGCCGGTGTACCGCCTTCTCTTTGTTGATCCGTTTCGCTATCCGAATGGCGGTGCTCCCCGTTCTGAACAATTCCATTAATTTTAATTTCCTCCGACTGTTGTTGAACAACCTTTGACGCCTTCCCAGACTGTTGTTGTTGTTGTTGTTGTTGCTGTTGCGATTCCACTTTACACCTATTATTTGACTTTTGTTGTAGCACATCACTATCTACGTCTGCTGAGAAATTTCTAATGACTTTTTGTCCGTTAACTTGCGTTTGTACACCGTTCTGCGTGTTCACCGAACTCGACTCAGAACGTGAAGTTGTTCGTGTGCCGTGTTTCTCTTTATTCTGACAGTTTTTATGTTTATTCCTTGCCGCTTGCGCTTTGCTCTCACTGTTACTCTTGCCACGCCGACCGCCCGTCCCACCATTCTCCCCTTTGTTGTTGTTACTCTGTTGATTAGTAGATCCTACAGAGGGTATATGGTTTTGTTGTGCCGTCGTGCCCCCACCGTTCACTATGCTATTTTGTTGCGATGTAGCTTGCGTAGATGACGATATTTCTTTACAATTCGTTTGCGTGTCTGAAAAGGACAAATCTTGATCGAAAATCTATCGCCGTCGATCAGCTTTATTTTTAAGACGTAATGTGGATCACACTTACTATTCGTTTGTCCAGGTTGTAACGAAGGCCATGCTTCTTTGGCTTGTGAACTTACAATTCCGTTTTCTCGAACAATACTGCCTGTTACCGGAGGTGATGGTGTTGGTTTCCTGAACAATAGATGTGAAAATCGCGTTTTCTAAGTATCTCATACTACGTTTCGATTTTTCATGCAGTTACTATCGGAAAATATTTTTTTTAGTTACGACAAGAGCTACAAAAGAAAACAAATAGATCGAAGATGTATGAGCAAGTTAGTTCATTCTGCGTTTAATACCCGTAAGGTTAGACGGTTAACTGTTCTGTAAATTCGATCTTTCAATTACCGTTGTAATGCATGGGCATGTAACGATTGTACGAGCTTGCGTTCGTACTCCTGATGCTTCCCTTGATGCATTTCCTCCTTGGTAAACGAAGCCTCCTGGTCCCCAAGATCATGCAGGTACATACAGTCTGGCTTTGGACACGCTTGATTACGCATAAAGTGCGAACAATACTTGGTCGTACCAAGGGACGTTTTTATCGTCCGACCATCCACAACAATATTATTCACAGCCTCTATAGCGCGTAACGCGTCTTCCTGACGCTGCAAACGGCAACAACGTGTGTAGAATGTAGCACTAGTATACAGAAAAAATACAACAATGGAAATACTTACTTGATACGTAACGTACGCTGACGCGCTGGGCCCTTGCGATCCTGCGTAAGAGGTACTCTGGTTGATGACCACTTTGTGAATTTTTCCAAACTTTCCAAAGTATTCATGTCTCTTTAAAACCTGAAGAATAAGCGATATTTATATGTATACGTCAGTTGTAAACAAAGCAGAAACTGTTTTTGCAGTCTATTTTAAGTTCAGTACGGTGCATAATGCACAAAAAATACTTACATCAGCATCCGCAAGTCTCATTGGCAAACCTACTACAAAGACAAGATTCTTTTGAACTACTCTCACATTTGCTAGATGTTTACGATTTTCTGTAACTTTCTGCTTTCGCTGTTGATCTTTTAGTCTCTTTTCTGCTTTTAATCTAATGGTTGAAAGACAAAAAATGTTATCTCCTAGCAGGTACTTGCTACTGGCACGAGCAAATGAAATGCTCCATTACATGCTTTTCGAAATGTTGGCTGCACCAACTATGTACCTTGCAATTTCTTCTTTTGTAAGTGGCTTGAAGTCAGCGGGGTTTTCAGAATAGGCCTTCCTGCACGCAGGACATAAACCATTTTCGTCTGTACGAATTCTGTGCCAACAAAAACGGCATATCTGATATCCACACGTGCAGGGAAAGAAATTTAAGTCATCTACTTCCAGAGGTTCCATACACAGGGGACATTCCACGGCATCCTCTCCACTCTGATTCAATACCGACATATTTGTTGCCAAACTTTTGAAGCAAAGCCAAGGAACACCAAAAATATTCCCTAAATAAACAAAGCCTGCTGTTAGATAATGCACTATAGGTTATAGTCATATCTTCTCTTATGAACCGTAAACAATTACAACCACACGGCAAATGTTGACAAGTTTTTTTCACATAAATTTCACCTTGATACACTTTTGGGAACTGAAGATGTAAATCTTCCAAACTTTGAATTAGTTTACTAACAAAATTGTACCAGGCTTATGTCATCCGGCTGCTACCATTATGTTATTTGACAGAAACTTACAGACGGAGTAATTTAAAATCCGTGTGTACTGAATAAGTAGATCTTGCTGCAACTGTCTCCTACACTAGTACCCTTTTGCAATCTGAAACAAGTCATAATAAGAGATATCACTGATCGAGTCTCGCAGGAAACACGCGAGGGGAGCAAAAAGTTGCGAAAAGACGATTTAGACAAAGCAGCGAAGACAGGGTTTACGCGAAATTCCAGGAACGTGTGGAGAGTAGATCGCGCGTCACATATGCGAAATCGTGTCAGCCGATCGTTTCACCATACCGATATGCACTGACATTCGCGTGTACATACGTAGGACTCAGCTGGCCTGGTAACGGTCCGTAATTTGCGCGTAATTCGTAATACACCGAGTGCCGAGGTCTTGCGGAAAGTCGTCTGTCTTTGCGTGGAGACGTGCCGTCTGCGTGCGGTTTTTCGGTCGGCGAAAAGCGACCATACGAGAAAGAAAAGGCGATGTGACGGATAGTATGGTAAGTTCCGTTTTGACAGGAGCTGTCAGGTCGGTGCGGTAGCGAGCGAACAAAAGACGCTCAACCGTTGGCTTTGCTCTCGAGCAAGTCCGCGAGTACGCCCTGCACTCCTCTTCTACGGTACGCTCCGATGGTTGAAATCTATCGATATGACAAACTCGCCCGTGACGTCGCGGTAGCCGATGAGAAACTCACGGTAGAACTAAGCTCGCGCTCTACCCTCTCTCCCTCTCTCTCGCTCCCTCTTTCCCTTCATAACCCTTCCTTCTCCGTCGCGCAACACACTCACGCACGCACGTCCTTTCTTTCCGTCTCTCACGCGCATTCGTCGAGTCTCTTTTTCTCACTTGGTCGGCAAAGAATCCGTAGGACAGAGGTGCACGTTCACAATTTTCCGTCTCGCTTTAACGGCGCAACAGAACACATAGCCACATTCCGCACGGGCACGTCGTCGTTACGCACACGGGGAGATTCTTTCTCTTTCTGGCAAGACGGAGGACGATATATCCGTAGGAGAGGGCGACGATCGGACGAAACAGCTGTTGGTGGCGTCGAGAGATGAGACGAAACGTCAGAAGAGCGAGGAAGACAGGGCTAATTACGACATAACACGCGGGCTGGATCATACGTGAAAATCTGTCGGGGAGAAAACTCGGTGAAATGTATCTTGCAACTTTCAGGAAAGCCAGAATCAACTGGCTGATAGCATAACGTTATATATGCAAGGACGTTCATTGGTCTCTCTGTCTCTCTTTCGCTCTTAATGTTTTACCGTGCGTCGTTCAAAAATAAAAGGAAAATGTAGGTGAATCGAGGCGACCAAGAGAGAGAAATATGCAAGTTCAACGGGAGGGAGCAAGTAAATGAGCGAGTAGATATACATGTTAGAGCGGGAAAGAAAGAGAGAGTGAATGCCAGAGGAACATTGCCACTGATTCGCTCCATCCCTGTCCGGCCATCGCGTTCACTGTGTCTCCCCGATCCTGCGCGAGAAAGAGACTCCGAGTGTTGCTGTCTTAACATTTCCCTGTGCGTACGTACTTTTCGAGTGAACGTGAAGCTCGTTCGCATGAAGCCTCACGCGACACTCAACGAACGCGTCAACGGGATTTCGGTTTACGTAAATACGTAATCACGGGCACGCACGAAACGTTGCGAACAACAGTTCTACCGAGGTTTGATGAACGGGTTCTCGCCGACGTATATCCTGGGTTGCAGGACGCACCATCCCGTTTTAACCTTAATTTCCTCTCTGCATCATAATTCTCCGTCGTTCTTCGAGCTTCGACGGACGTATCTCTCTCTAACGTTCGCGTATCCCCGAGGTTCGCTCGCTTTGCCGCGGTCTCAGATTCCTCGCTTCGCCTTGTTTACTTACGTCTCTAACTTTTTCACTAACAAATCTCTTTTCTCTACTGGGAAATTTTTTTATGGTCGGTCGAGATCACTGTTGGTCGCATGCGCAGCTCGCACCGCGCAACAGTGGCGCTTCCTGCCTCATTCGCGGCGAGGGGAAGGGAGAGGAGAAGACGCGACATCACCCGCGAAAGATACACACGAAAAGACGAATTAAAATCCAATTTTTCACAGGCATCTAACCATTCAGCGTATCTTTCCTTTTTTTGATCGAATGTTTAGTTTTTTCTTGTGCTTGTATGATACCTCATGAACTATGTCATTGGTAGTTAGCTCAAAATAAGAGCGATGCATAGCTGAGTGACTTCGAAGCGAAATTGTCATTTTATGAATGTATTTACCAATTCGAGAACGTTGCCAACCATTCTCGAAAAATAAAACTAGATCCCGTGTCGAGTATACAATGAAGCCGCTCGCAGGTCAATGGACGTGGATAATCGATTTTAGATAAATCTTATGTTGCTTTTACAAATTGTAAATTAGTTATAAAAATGGTAGACAATAAACAGTCATTGAAATTCATGTACAGCAGAATCACTAATACATCCTTACTCATAATCCTTTAAAAAACAGTTTATATTGCAGTTCTTTGCAGGTTGTAGCCAGTTTGGGGATGGTACACTTTGTTTTGTAATGGCATTTTACTTCCTACGGACATGTTTCTTTGACTCTTTCTTTGATTTTTCTTCATAATTTAACCCAAGAAGAGGATGACGAATCTTGATATTCTCAGGAAATGGAACTCCATTAGATTCTGTAGACACTGGTTCAACCCTAGGTGCACCTGTCAGTTTCCGTCTGATGGTTATCAACCCAGCTGGTTTGATGTTAGCTATGTTTGACATAAAACATTGTCAGCAAAATCATGTCTTTAACTTTACAAAAGCAAAAGAAAAAACATTACCAGTTTTGTATTTCCTTTTTGCTTTGCCAGTACTTAAAACACAAGTCACATTACACTGTATATTACGATTAACAGCACAATATTTTTCATGCCCGACTTTGAATTTAGATTTATTTCCTAATATCAGTGTTTGTCCTTTGAGTTCCTGTGGATCTATCTATAAAATGAAGTTAATGCATTAAATATTATTATCTAGTTTTATTAATTTATTTTAACCATGATTACTATTACCGTTCTTGGAATGTCCATAATCCAGACTTCTTCACTGTCAGATAATTCATCAAAGTCAAATGTAGAACTTTTGGAATCTACAGCCAAATTTTCTGCTTGTACCAAGTCTTCAAGCTGTATAATTAAATGTGTCAGTGCATGTTATTATTACATTGTGTTTATCTTAATATGTGTATTATTACATTACGTGGTCTCCTTGAATGTGTAGCATTCAACGGTGATGCCTGAGGAATCTGGTGAATTCCTTCTATATCATTTTCCATCCCTCCACTTTCTTCGTTTGAGCTTTGTTCACTGTTAAACTTATCAGCTTTTTTTAAAATACTTTTTCTTACTGAAACATTTTGATTACTAGGTGTAGTTGGAGGTTGTGCTTTTGTGTTAATCTTAATAGATTTATTATTTTTACTTTGTGGTGTACACTCCATTGCACTGTCTGCTGCAGTTTCAATGAGTACCATAGACTTATTTAATTGTGTGTTTAATTTCGTTAACGAATCTTCATTATCCACATCTGTCATTCTGCCGTATGAAATTGTAAATTACAGATTTATAAATCACTTTAAGGAAGACGGTATTTGCGTTTCTAATTTTTGCAAGTGGATGACAATGATCGAAATGATACATATGTTCTTTTGTATAAAGTCGTTAATGATAGTCTGTAAGTAATATTAATTGCAGTATGCAACTCATTGCATATATTTTGCGATGCTCCGAATAGTTGCAAAACACACGTGTCTTCGATACTAATAACAACTTTTTATAACCTATACTACTGGATATATTGATGTGAATGAAATTTGTTGCTAACTTCAAAGGACTTAGTAGAAGTCTTGAAGTTGACAACTCTGAACGTGTCGATTTAAACAGCTGATTTACCTATGTTCACTATTGTCCATGAATGAAACGCGTTCGAAATGGCAACACGACTTTTTCGAGTTTGTGTGCCGGATTCGTTAATTTTTAATAAACAACAAATACGACATGGCCATAAAATACGTGGAAAACCACCAACCGAAGCTCGGAACCTTCAACAACGTCTCGAAGGTAAGTAACTTCAAGTATTGTATTGCATCCATAAATAATTTCCAATGGTCTCACGATGTATTATTCGATTTTTATCTCAGAAATGAATAGAAAAGACCCGGAGTTATCGTTTCAAGTAAACATCGGTTTTAATATCCCCAAATATGGTAGAAAGGAAATGATGAATACCTTGGCAGTTGAGATGAAAGCGCGGAGATCAAATCCTAACCTAGAACGAATATCCAGAAAAAGAGAACGTAAGTGAGATAAAATGGATATTATTAAAGAAATTGGTGTAGAAGGTAACAGTGCCACGTTTCTTCGGTAATTTATATAAGTTGTCAATCGTGTCTTGAAGGATATTTATATTTTTAAATATTTCTCCAACAACTGTTAAAGTAATACAAAATTGTTAAATACATGTTTTTACAGTACTTATTGATTTGAAAAAAACAAGGGAAGAGTGGATACAAACTATAGGACCACTTCATATTAAGAAAATTGCTGAACATTATGGAATCTATAATGATCTCTTTGGAGATGCTTATTTTAGCCCTATTGTACCAATGAATATTGAATATTATCTACAAGCACAAGACACAGTTGCTAAGGTTTACACAGGAAATCTGCTAAAACCCAAAGAAACACAAAATCCTCCTACTGTTAAATATGAAGCAGATTCAAATACCTTGTGGACTCTGCTGATGACAACTCCGGATGGTAATATGGTTAATTCTGAGAATGAATATTGCCATTGGTTCATGTAAGTTTCATTAACTAACTAATCCCTAGATTTAGATTGTTAAGACTGTATATTCTCATATCTGTGTATTATTGATTTTAAATGTTACAGTGGCAATATTCCTGGCAATGACATTGCAAAAGGAGAACAACTAATTGATTACATGAGGCCCATCCCACCACAAGGAATTGGACACTGTAGATATATTTTTATTTTATACAAACAAAACCAGCCAATAGATTATTCACCTTATAAGAAAACAGAGCCATGGTAATTTCCATTACGTTATTGCTTTATAAAACTGTATTATGTTATTCTTATCCATATACTTCAGTTTAAGCTTAGTTGAACGTGACTGGAATACATTGGATTTTTACCGAAAATATCAAGACATCATTACACCGGCAGGCTTGGCATTCTTCCAAGCAGACTGGGATGAGACACTCACAAAGTTTTATCATCAAACATTACGTAATACACTTGACTCGTATAATTTATAGAAGATATTAAAAAGGAGAAATCATGATTTATTGGGAAATATGGTATGTTTCAGAAATGAAGGAGCCTAAATTTGAATATGATTTTCCAAAGCCCTATATTAAGCCACAAGTATGGTTCCCATTTCGAGAACCCTTTAATCTTTATCTAGACAAATACCGTGATCCCAAAGAGATAAACAAAGAGTTTCTATTAAAAAAATTAAAGAAGACCCATCCCTTCAAACCACCAGAACCACCATTAAAATACCCGATTGCTCACCGATACGCTAAAGATACACCAGCTTGGTTGGCACTGGAGATGAGGAAGGAGAAACTTGGATGGGGCCGAATCAATGAGATCGAATAGTAAGTATACTTTATTCGTCCAGTATATAAACAGTAAAAGTAGGATACACATAGGTTGGATTTAAGTGATTAATTTCGTGTTAGCTTCTATGACCCTTTTACTAAGCAATTTAATATCCGTTCGCGTCGGTACAGAAGAATCGACCGTCTCATGTTCAACGTAAAGTTCTGAAAACAAAAACAGCCATTGCAAGGCATAACGATTTGATACAACACTTTTTGGAAGGTTTACCAGTCATTTCCAGTTCGTCTGCGTTGAATGTTAAATTCGACCGATAATTAGAGACGTAGTTCCGGTACAAATCTTTTGCTTTCTGTTCTTTGTCTTCGTCCAATTCAAAATTGCTCATTGCAAATAGTGCCGTTGCTTTCTGAGTGACTATCGCCAACATTGCCAAAACTAAAGCGATTGTGTCGATTTAGTTGTAATAGCAAATGTACTCGTTTATTTCTTATGATAGTACTAACCGTCCTTTTCAATTTTGTCCAGTGGGCATTCCTTTTCATTCTTTCCTAATAAATTTTCTTCAGTTTCCGGTTGATCGGTATCCTGTAAACCTTTCTTACCCGCCTTTTTTCCATTCCTCTTTCGCTGAACACATACTAACATATCCATCATATTTTGCAGAGCTGATTTGATATTAAGCAACAGTTCCCCCTGAGACATCCTCAAATTCTTGAAATCTAATTCCCGTTTTTTCTCTGTTTCAAGTTGATTCAACATATTCTTTTTTTCTGTTTTATACCTACGGTTGTCATTCTTAAAACATTATCAGTAAATGTGGCAAGAGTCGAACGACTTACTCTCCTGTAGTAGAGATTATGGAATGCTCAAGATTCGCGAGTATCAGCATCGCGTGGTTTCTTTTATTCAAAGAGGAATCGCGTTCCTTTAAATTATAATTGTACTGTGCGAGCAATCGTCCCTTTTGCCTTATCTGTTCTTGAATCCTTTATAACGTACAAATAATTATTTACTACAAATCCTACATAATCCTCCCAAACATTCTATGTAGACACCTTCCAAATAAATCATAATACGATCGCACGAGTAAGGCACCCCTGACTTTCTCAAAAATACCCTCCAGGAATTGCAATTGTTGTTCTAAGTGTACGTCGGAAATTTTCGTCGGGTCAGCCTTGTTTATAAACTCCGTGGGGCTCTATGGAAAATTGTCAAAGTGAAACATGGCATTTCGAAAGTAGTCTTCGATCATATTAAGTCCTGAATTAGAATTAGCGTCACACATAATAATCAGTCGCAAAGCTGTTAAAACATCATTTTCCTTGCCTCGACGCTGACTAACGATTGAATATAAGCCCAAAGATCTTCGACTTGTGCCCTAGCGTCATTTATCGTACGTTCCCTTTCCTTCATATTAACCAACACGTCCTTTGCCATACGTTTATATTTCTCCCGAATATCGTCAAGATTTTCCGTGGCCAATTGACCCATCATGATGGCCCTTAACATCACGTTGCATTGACTTGTTTGATCGTTTTTCAGAGCGGAGAGAAGAACGTCAAAGTACACTGCGTCCTGTGGAAGAAATTCTCTCATTTAAGAAAAAACAAATGTAAATAAAAATCAGCATTTGTCATGGATGGTCTGTGACCACCTAAACAATTGTCAATAAACTATCAGTCGTACAAAGAAATACGATAAATTCATCATTTTTACTGATTTCTTGACGTACGTTTTTCAGAATTTTTGTCATTGACAAATACGCCATGTATATTGTTCGAGCAGCATTGTGTTTTGCAATTGAGTCGTGAAACCGTGCGATAAGCTGCTGATGTTCCTTATTTGGTTCCTTATACGCTTGCTCATCTTCGTATTTATTATTCAATTGGACATGTTGCAACTAATGAAACATTTAATAAACATTACTTTCAATGTTGCACTTCCTTTACTTCGTGTACGAACTTTTAAGTCGAAGAAATGTTTCATCTTATTTTTCTTTTCGTAATAAAGTTTGTCTAGTTGCCGTCGTTTTTTATCGTTATCCTCGTATACAGCTTCATAAACTTCCTAATAGTTCAATAAAAAGAGATAAAGTGTAAGGAATATTCTACCCCAAGGAATTACATATATGATAGAAACAATAAGTAATTAATTAATTATCTCGTTGAAACATTACATGCGGATTATGTTGACGGTGTGCTAAAAAAAGATCCTTATGATCTTGCAAAATCGTTTCTACACGACGCTTATCTCCTTCTGCGACACCCTTGGTGATCTCGCGATACAGTTTGACGTCTGCTTTAAGAACTTTTAATTCTCTTGACACCTTTTTCTTCAGTGACGTCGTTTCTTGCTGCCGCAACTTTTTGTCTCGCGCTTAACAAACGCCAAAGTGGTTGGTTTTTAATTAAGAGACATGAAAATATTGAAAAAAAGCAATTACGTTCTTGTTGGATAAATTAATAGATGATTTTTAATTAATTATTAATGATGAAATGAATCTATTTACATTAATAACGAACCATATAATTTCAGTATTCCACTATATTGATTTAACTTGTGCCTCGTGGTCCATCGTGCGTCTTGTATGTTATGGATTTTCCTGTACTTCAAATTTAACATTTTTGCAGTAGCCGCGTCGCTACGGCTTTTCATTTTCATTAAATTCCCCTGAAGCATTTCGATGCCTTTAAGACGATGCAAATAAAAAGTGTAAAACGATGCTTTCCAAACGACTACTTAGCGAAGTTTGCTGTAAAAAAGAGAAGAGTGAAAGGAGGGGAAAAGAATGTGAACGATGCTTTTCATCATCATCATTTTTATTATCGTTATATCGTTCGTTATTTGGACAGACTCGTTCAAATATACTCGTAATCGTTTTAAAAATATTACATAATTTTATTTGTCGTACGTATTTACAGGGAGTATTCGTCTTAATGGAAAATGCGCGTTTACGTTGGTTATCGCGGATATGAAGATCCTTCTAACGAAACTTACGAAAATATCGCGTGGAAAGTTTCGGTACACTCTATGCGTTGTTTTCCGACGATATTTAATTGAAATCTACTCGTATCCGGCCGGGAACTACAGGTTTTTTGAACACAGGGGTATAAATATCCATAAAAATGTTTGTTTCCATATAAAATTGAAAGCGCGGAAAATACTAAACGCGTAAAACGAACGCGACAATTTCCGGGGAATATGTAATCAATTACAATGAACTAATTATTTATATTGATAAGTAATCGTGAAACCGTCTACACCGAATTTAATTACTTAACTATAGTTTTAAGATAATTACGACCGTTCTCGATGTCTATATGCGGTGATTATGGTTCTCTGAGTCGTTTGAATCGTTTTCCTAGGTGATAACACTATGGACTAATAAACTCGTTAGAATACTTTTTATTAAAACGTGATCGAAGCCATTTGGACTTTAAAGAAGTTTGACGAGGACAATTTCCGTGCCATCGATTTATCTTTAAAATTCACTGACTTCATTTTCGCCTGGATAAACTGGCATTGGAAAACAAGAAAACGCTGGATTTTACGTCTAGGCGTAATTAATGCGTTAATGAAGTAATTAATCGCGCGCAGTTATAAACGCCGCGTTATATTATGCTTTCTTGTACTATGTCGTTTTTAATCGCACGTTGGCTGATTTACGTCTACGTCATTTCATTTCATGGTAGATTCCTTTCTACGCGATTCTACGAAAAACCCGGAAAGGCCGCCATCCAGTGTTTCCGGAAGTTAATGCCGTTGCTTTCGAGGCACGACGTTGCGAGCTTACTCGATTATTAATTAAGCCGTTTGTACGAGACAGACGCCTTTTCCATCATTTACAAAGCTTAATCAGCTGAACTCGGGGAAACAGGAAATTCAAATCACTGACCAGCGCTCTCAGCTCTATAAAGTCTATAGAGTCTTTAGCTTGCGAACATGTTTCGTTTGCTTGCAGCAAAATTCTGCCCGTTTGCCGAAATTTCGGATCTCGCGGCACTGAGAAATCGTTGGGAAATTTTCAGACGTCCTTGTAGGAACGGCAAGGCGGCGGTGGTGCACTCCAAATTCCGTTTTCGCGGCATGTAGGTTTTCTCACCGGTTCCAAAGGAGTCACGTAACCAGGAGAACAAGTTACCTGCGACACAAAAATGGATTTACGCTGCAGATCATTCGGATTATCATCAAAACATCGACATTGCCAGTGAAATCAATCATCTCAGAAACGATCTCGCGTAAAAATTGTGCGGATAATATCATTTCTGACTCATTTTTTTACCTGTATGTTGTCACCTGGCTTGTACCAAAATTTCAGCGGAGCGATTTGCCCGTGAGGTGGATCACCCGGGTAAGGACACCTGACTTTACCTGAAAGTAATTGTTATTCAACGAATCCGTGAATTCCTTAAATCTTGAACTTTATGTTCTTGATATTCAATGAATTTTTATTGAATTTTTTACTGACAGACTGGCGGCTGATGAGACCACGTCCCGTTTTCCGTGCAGACGATCGACGATTCCCCCACGAGTTGATGGCCAGGTACGCAAGCGAATCTTACGAGGGCTCCGACTTTGTAAACTCGATTGCGATGCTGTTTTTTACTAGATATTCGCGGTTGTTCGACGATCCGTCCGCTGCGCGGTATCGACGGCGATGGGCACGTTATTTCTACGACAAAACAATGAACAACATAAATACGGGAACAAAATAATAAACGGTATGCAAGAAGTAATAAGCGAAGACTAAATCACACTAAAAAAAGAAAGAAGTTAGTACTATATTGCATTTCGTATTACAGTTTGTGTAGAATTTAGTTTTGTTTAATTATTTAAATGTAACATTGTACACCTTGAGTAAATGAATTGCACCGAAAAGGCCATTTGAAAACTCGTCTGAAATTCCCTAGTTGTTGAATGTTTAATAATGAAGCTGTTAATTAGCCGATTGATGAATTATTAGGTGAAAGGTACCCAAACAAGTTGGCATCGTTCCATTCCAGGAACCGTCGTCTTCGCATCTGATGCTCCGTGCACCGGAAAGTTTATGGCCCCACATGCAAGTGAAAACTGCTCTGCCACCAAACGTGTTGTTATTTTCCAGCAACTGTAGATTCGCGTCGGCCGGTTTGATTTCCGAACACAATATAGCCTCGCAACGAGGCATTTCCGCCGACCATTTGCCTGAAAATTATCAAAAATCATTCTAACTCATCAATCTTCAATCTTCGCTCAATTTTCTTTTCATTTTCTGAAATTTCAATTCCAGTTATGTGTTTACTTGTTGACTGTCGTACCGTAATAATTTTAGCATTTCAAGAACTTTGAAATTTGGACAATGTCCTTTATCGTAGAGTCTCTGGTATTTCGATTACAATTATTACGCGTTAATTATTTGAATAGCATTAAGCATTTTAAGATTTTCTTTTCTTATAGTTGTTGGAATTTTTATTTTTGTTTTAATTACCATTATACTGGCAGGTCATTCCGGAAGCACCGTCCAGTCTGTAGCCAACGGGACAGTCGAAAAGGGCGTTATGACCCATTCTTGCACCTTCTATTTTTGCGATCAAAGGTGGTTGAGGATCGCTTAAAATCGGACAGTGCACGTCTACGGAATATCATATGCCAAAACAATGAATTATTAACCTTATGGAAATGTATGAGGCGTGAATAATGTCGGAACGAATGAATTAGTAAAATGTTGCGAATATAAATGATTTAATTCATCGATATTGTTAATTCCACGTACCGACGACATGGACTGTGATGGAATTGGCCACTCCACGGGGAGTTGTACACGTATAAACCCCTGAATCCTGCGGTTTCGCATAATATATGGAAAGTCGATATTTCCAGTCCCTTTCCCGAGCGGCGATAGCCCATCCTGATAAATATTACATGTTTCATCGAAATAGAATGAATAAATCAACGATAAAGATCTTGAAATTTCAACTATTTCGACATATTTTTCTTTAACATTATACATTCTATCCAATAAATACTTTTGCAAAAATTCTAACCGATTCAACAAACTTTATTTGAAAAGAACAAAAGGAAATGTAAACGTACTGAGGGAATGTTAAGTTTGAACAAATCAGTTCTGTTGCGTCTTATTGTTTCGCGTTAAATAATAATTAAGAGGAAATATGTTGAACCTGTTAAGTACGTCCTGAAGGTCGACGACCAGGTCCATTCTGGATTGCCGAGTTTCCTGGCGAAGAGACACTCTAAGTGTAGAATACTTCCGGGAAAAACGGCGAGGGCTCCCGTGGGTTCAATCGCGGCAGATCCCGTTGGCAAACCGAAAACGATCGTCGGAGGTGCATCTTCTGCAGCGAAACAATGGATTCCAATTTTCAAGAAAGACGTTCCATTAAAACGATTTCAGCCGTGAAATTTCGTATCAACTCCATTGTCTCTATTACCGGTGTAATTTGAAATTGCCGTGGTTGCCACGCAGTTGGGCAATTTTCCGCTCCAAGTTGAATTCCTACAGTGCAACTGAGAATCGCCGACCAGTTTATATTTGCCGACTTCTCGGCATCTCACCGTAACTCGTTCTCCGTGAGGTACGGTAATTTTATCTACCTATGAATATAAGTCAGCATGTGGTTACTTCAGAAATTCGTTGTGTAACATTACTTTTTCGTCTTGAGGACAATTACTCACCGATATTGTGATATTTTTGTAAGTGACGATGACGAAAGGGTATAAACCTTCCAATTTGCATCCTCGCTCCAAACCAACATCCTTATCTGCAAAATTTTAGATATTCATTCTTCTCGTTCTAAGACGTACACAATTATTTAAAAATGTGCAACAAATGATCAGGAAATTCGTGAAACCCTGCGTTTTCTCGAGTATGCTTCGCATTGCCGTTTCTTGTATTTGAACAATGATTTCATTGGTGTTCGATTTCCTTGTTCGCGTGCGGTAATGATTCGCGTTTTGCTTTATGGATAAAGTTTCGTATTGTACCGCTGTGTTTGTCGCGCTTGCGGTAAATTTCGCGAGAATTGCGGGGACGCAGGCGCGAATCCAAGGCGTAAACGAACGGTCGATAGAAGAGCCGTTCCATGCTCCACCGATTCCCCCGGAATTTCATCGACCGTTAATTTCCATCGTTAAATGTACGATCGATCCTTCACCGTCCCGTCCAGGCCGAACCGCTTCATCTCGTCCTTATGCAATCGCTCGTTAATTTCGCCGATTGGATTTGTCCTCGCCACGAGAATCGCAGGATTATTGAGGGAATTCAACCGCAACCCTTAATGGCCGAGTGTTTTATCGCCAGGCGCAATAAGTACTATCCAAGATTCCTCACAATCCTTTTTCCAAAATCGATTCCCCTCGCAATGAAATAAAAATAGGACATAAAATGTAATTCACCACACCGCAAGACAAGCCTCAACTGCTTTCAACAGACAACAGACCCTTGAATACACATTTTCAAATGTCTTGTGTTACATTTTTGCGAAATGTGTATAACAGAAATTTAGGGGTTCAGTTTTCGAAGTTCATTGTTTTCCGCTGGTCAAAGAGGTTCGACAAAACGATGTAGGGATTACTTAGAAAATGAGTAGAGTGTACGACGTAAATCCCGATAAATACACGAATGGCACGAAAATGGGAAATGCGAAGAGATAGGTGGACTGACGAACCTGGTTTCTTGGAATCCTTGGCTTCGGCGAAATATCCTTCGCTGGCGAACCAGCCTAGGAGGAGCAGGAGGCACGTAAATTTGGAGCAGCGTAGTTTCCCGGGGGTCCTTGGAGGACGCAGGAGGACCTTGCTTTCCCGTCCTTTTGCCTCGCAGAGCGGCATTCTGCCAGGGGACGCTTTTTCTCCCTCAGTTCATGTCCGAGCGTTCAATTCCTTCGCTTTGCCCTCTTCGTCCCTTAGGCCCGACGCGAGATTTCCAGATTTCCAGACCTCCTGCCGTTTCCCCAGGATACTCGGTTCGCGGGAACGACGATTTTCTCGCGCATTTTAGAGAACCGCCGGAATATTTCTATCGACGCCTCTCAACGTCCCTTCTTCTCGCGACGGCTACTGCGGCTGCTATTGCCGTGTTTTCCTTCCCATTATCTCGATTGCGCACGTCCACGCAGCCACGCACCGTCCTCTCCTCCGTCCATCCCACCGAAACTCACAAAGAGCACAGGATTCTCATACTTTCCCACAATTCGCAACCATTGGATTAACATCTTCCTTCGGTTTTATTCGCAGCTGTTCCTAAATCTTTCCATTAATTCTACACACAAATAAAAAACATTTGCATCCCTGTAGAAATGTTTATTTTATTGCGATATGAGGTTTTATTTAGTTTTTAAGAAATTACAAGAAAAGTTATTGTCTTTTAAAAAGTTTAATCCTCGTTAAGTTTTATAAATCTTCCAGAGTGGTACCGTTTTAATGTTCCGGTAGTATTTGGAGTTTAAGTGTTTCACTGAAATTTATGGCGGAAATAAATTAAAACTGAGTGCAGTAAACAGTTTCAGTAGTACGAGTCAATAATGGTCAGGTCAGTGGTAAAGGTTGATATTATGTGCAAGTGAGAATGAATTTTCCAGCTACATTATACAGATTAAAGTATTTCTTACCAACAAAACGACGAAATGGAGAATACATGTCCTCTAAAATAATTTAAGTAATAACTGTATTTAGTTTCACAAGTATCGTAAACTTATTTCATTAACTCTCAATAGAATTACATATTTTTTTTTGTATTTCGCGCTCTTTGCTGTTTAGTTCCACGAAATGTTTATAGATGGTGCATTTGCTGTCTCAATTCTAGATACATTTTCCGCTGTAGGTTGACTGGTTGCATTATGGTGTAATCAGATGTAGGCAATGCACTTTTTGCTTTGTCGAGAAACGCACGCAATGATAACGTCAAACGTGCGTTAACCTCCCTCAAATTTCCTCGCGAATGGCAGTAAACAGCGAGTTTACAGTAAACGTTTAGCATGGCCGAAAAATCTAACTCGATACAGTCGAACGAGGAAATCATCGAGGAACTGACGAAGAATTTGGAGAGTTCGTGCATTAAGGTGGAAGGCGATTCTTCTGTAAAAAATGAGCCGGAGGATTTCGATCTAAAGGACAATGACGTTGCGGAGGATGTCAACGACAGCAAGTTGAATCCTTCTAGCGATATCGTCGATCTTGAGGACGAAGAATTTCTTAAAGACAGAGAACTTAACCTCAGTGAGGCTGAGAAAGAAGTCAGTATTTCTCTTGTCATCAAATAATTCGTTAAGTTTTATCCATTCACGAGTTTCCCATCTATAAATGTCTCATTTTACGTGTCAATGAATTATGAAGCTTGTATCATATATAGTTATACCTTTTAGGAACTTAAAACTGAAGCCGAGAAACTAAAAAACGAAGGCAATGACTTCTTTAAAAGTGGAGATTATGTAAAAGCGATGTCTTCCTATACACAAGGAATACAGACTTGTCCACTGGCTTATAGTAAAGTACGATCTATTTTGTATGCGAACAGAGCAGCAGCAAAGGCAAAATGCATGGTAAATAAGTCTTCATTTATCTGTTCATTAGCAGCTGATTATTTATATATTTTTCAATGACTGTAGAATTAATATATTTCTTCCCAGTCTGAGAAAACATCAGCGATAGCTGACTGTACAAAAGCCATAGAATTAGATGAAAACTATGTTAAAGCTTATGTACGTAGAGCACAATTATATGAAGAAACAGATAAACTCGATGAAGCTCTTGAGGATTTCAAGAAAGTATTAACGTTTGATCCTAGTCACACGGAAGCAAACTATGCAGTTCGGGTAAGTGAAAGCGGTGCAAAGTGTGTAGATTCATTTAAGGGCTTAGTATAACATAAATCCTTTGCAGAGGCTACCGCCAAAAATACAAGAAAGAAACGAAAAACTGAAAGATGAGATGCTTGGGAAATTAAAGGACCTAGGAAACATGGTGCTGAAACCGTTCGGGCTTTCGACGAACAATTTCGAGCTGCAAAAGGACCCGAACAGTGGCGGTTATTCCGTAAAGTTCCATCAAAACCCCAGTTAATAAATTAACTATATTTCTATCGATTATGCGATTAGGTTTTTAAGGATGAAGGTGTATTTGTAATAGGATACAATGGTCGTGCGAAAGTTGGCGCTACGAATGTCACTCTTTTCATTATAAGAATATGTTGCACACACAAATATCGGTCTTCTCTGCGAATGCGTTATGCTTTTTTTTGTATCTTCGGAAGAATGACTGCGAGATGTAGAAATAATGCGCTGTAATTACTGCCAGTCGGCGATAAATGAATGAACGAAAACTTATGAGTACTGCGATGAATGATGAACCAAAACCTCCCATTTTCCCGTTTCTTCAAGTTTCTCGTTATCTTTTCTCGTTCTCTTAGGGATGAAAATGCCTATTTTCGTCGGACAGTGAAATTTAAATGTGTCTACGTATAATTTATGAAGCGTATACATGAAGTTGACGGGCTTAGGGATTCTGAAGGTCTCAGAAAACCAATATCATAAGTTGTCGAGTGGAGAAAGTTTGGAATACACTTTGGCAGGAGTAAGGTCGCATAATTTGCGAGTACCGTTTAAGTGCGTTACGGTTTCATGGCGAAGCTTCGAACGTGCGTAAATCGTGCGCAAGCGTGTCGAGAGGGGATGAGGGAAAGCTCGGCCGCCTCGAAGCTTTTCTGCCGTGCTCGGGGAAAGAGGAGTTGCTCGGTGGGCGTGCAAGCACAACGAGGGTAAAGCACCTCCGCTCTCTGGCGAGATCGTTAAAGACTCGCGAATCGCCGGGAAACGTGGAAGAAACGCGGAGGATCGTACGAACCGACAGAAAATTAAGAGGCTCGAGAAGAAGGAAAGCAGAAACATCCGGCCGGCCGGAAACTACCGACGAGCCGAGGGGAATTTCCGCGATTGCAAGGTGAAAGTGCGGGCAAGGACTTTAATCCTCGAGAGCGCTGACACACATTCCACCCCTGGAGTCCTAACTGGCGGAAGATTCGGAGGAAATTGAAAATTTCCGAGAAATTCAAGCGTTATTGGATGATCCAACTAGCGGCCCGGTGAGTCCGTGAATTAAAAGGGATCTCTCAGTAGGAATAACCGGTCGCTCTTGAAAGGGTTGAAACGCGATTCGATGAACCGGAAGCTCGCGGTGGAATTTGATGGTTCGGACGGGCCGCTCAGCGATTGCCGAAGATGATCGCGTGATCGGAAGGACAAGTGGCCGAGCAGCGAAGGGAGGAGATGGAGAAGGGATTGGTGAATGAAGACATCCTGGACACGTAAATACGGTGATCCTGAGAATTCCGTGGCCGCGGGGGGAGAAGGCAACGTCCTACGCGTATCGGAAACGCATATTCCGAGGACCCGCAGAGGGTTTTATGTAAATCAATAATTCGTGCGCTCGTCTCCTCGGACGATAAGGCCCGTCGGCGCTGAAAGTGTATCTCTTACACGCCTAGCCCAGTGACCCGCTCGCACCACCCCCCCTTTTTCCCGATCTTTCACCCCCACCTTCGTCTTTTCACGGACAGAAAGAATCATCCACCCTCCTGCTTTCCGAGGGAAGAAGACGACGTCGAACCCCGTCCTAAAGGACGGGCAGCGTCACTCGGCTTCCATCGACGACGATTTCACCGGGAGATCGTCCCTTCCTATGGATATGATCGGCCAAAGTGATAAAGGGGTAAGCCAGAGAGGTCAGATAAACCGGGTAGATGCACGCGCGTTAAGAGGTACTCGCCGATAACACGAATTAGGTCGTCCCCGTCGTTCTCCTCCAAGTCCTCCTCCTCCTCCTCCTCCACCTACTCTTCCTCCTCGTCGTTGTAGGCTTCGTTCAACGGCCTGTCCGTACCTCGAAATTCAGCCGACGTAGCAACGAAATATTCGCGGCTTCAGGCCGATGGTAATAACTAATACACCGGGAAATTTCCCTTAAATTACGGCCTAAGAAAATTATAATATTTTACTAATCTCGCGCAATTTCTTACCAATTTTTAAATGCCGTCAACCCGATTACAATCTTAAGGTGACAGTACGTGACAATAAATAAGAAATTTTCAGGTGAAATTATTATCGAAAAAATTTTGTTAATATTCCAGTGAAAAATTATACAATTTATTACAAAATTCTATTCGTTTAGGGTGACTATAAAGAACAGTATCTATACAAATTTCTGTGCACATTTCTTTTTAAGGTAATGCGGAATATTATTTTTCCCATGATTTACCGTGAGTTTCTAAACATTTGCAACGCAAACTACACGCACATTGTACTACAAAGTGTGTAATGAATACAATTACAAAAGTATTGTAAATCACTTTCTTTTTTCCGAATTTTTCGACTAATTACAAAGCATCGGTAGACGCGCGCATGACGTGCACCTTTTCGTCACGTGTCCATTTTTGAAAACATCATTTTTCCTCCAATGTTGCCTATTGAAATTGCAGAAGAAATCACGCGATTGACAGTTGGTGTGGCCGACATACACCCACGTAGATCTATAACGCGATTAAAACGAACGAGAACGAGCGATCGCATCTCACGGCGCACGAAACTCACTTGCCCAGCTATTTCCCTCAAAGAAATCGACACGCTAGAAAACAAATACAATCATGAAGTATTACCACGATCAATGCTAACGGAACAAACCCTTCACGTTTCGGCGTTTGACCAACATGACAATAATTACGTACATGAATTTGGACAATTCTTTGCGAAAAATTTGTGCAACAGTTTCAATGATGAAAGCCTGAAACATTGACAAAGAATGGTTTTAGAGAAACTCTTTAAATTTGTATAATCCTTTGGCTAATAATCATAATACAAGGAAAAACGTATTATTTTGCTACTTGAATGTTTGATTCGTTTGATTCGTTTGTGAAAAATTCTTGCGATACTTAGATCGCTAACAATGTAAACCATTATAATACCGAAAAACATTGTTTCGAGTCCTGCGTTCCTTTTTGCCAACGATTTCAGTACGACGTCGGACATGATTTTTGAGGATTTCAGTATCGTTTCTCGCATTCTTCTGGCGTGCGTGGCTGCGATGAATCGACAAACGATGACGAGTGTATTTCCCGCGGCAGATCGTGTTTAATCGCAAGGTGTCAGGTGTGTAGACGAACTGTCGAGCGATCGCGGTTTTCAGTTGCAGACCATGAGGATCCGGGCTCGTGCGTTTCCGCGCCGCCGGAAGTGGCCCTTGCGGATCGGTCTGTTCGTCGTTTACGTCCTCGTGCAATTCGTTACGTCGGCTAGAATCGGCGGAACAGCTTCGCCGACGGAACTTCCCTCTTCCACGGATTACGAAGCGACCACCTGGTACGACTGGTCGAGCACGCCCAGCGACGAACCGGAAGTCACCACGGTGCCCATGCACCCGCCGGAGAAACCGGCCAAAGGGAAATCCATCGACGAAGCCGGCAAGAACGCCGAGAAACACGGGAAAAACGGGGAACCCGCTGAACATACCAAGGGACTCGGCCAGACCAGGGAGGAAACGACAAAGAAAACCAATGACGACAAAAATGGCAAACAGGAAGGAACCGTTCTCCAGAAAACGAATGTCAATGTCCGAACGAGTGTCGTGAGTATCATTATTTTTTCGATTTAAAGTCCTGTATTCATTGACCAGAAAACGTTGCATTTCTATCACGTATGCAGTGTGGACAGTTACAGGTGTTTTAAGTTAATATTTCGGAAACTCAAATTTCAAATTTTTCTTCTCCAACGACCGTTTTATTATCAAATTGAGTATTTAAAGTCGTTGACGTCAGTTCAAAGTTACCTTGATTCAAAGTTTCAGGGATATTAGTGCGTGAAACCTTGAATTTCCTACCCTCTTTATAATGTACAAAACAAAACACGCGGCAAAAGGGACATAAAATCCTGTACCGGGGTGAGCATTTTTTTTCTTCCCGAATACCATGTTTCTATCTATCGTATTTAGCAATTTCGCGACGACCGCATTACTTACTTGTGCGTCAAGTAAACTGCTTTATCGGGGAAAGTTTGCTCCTGCGTATCGCGTCGTCGGCGAGCCTAAAGCTTCCGTTAATTGCCACGTAAATTATTACACGAATCGCGGAATCGCGGGGCGCAAGTAAAAGGGGTTGGAAATAGCGTGAGGGGCGAGGGGAGGAGGAGGAAGGGGTTGTCCCTAATCGCTAATCGCTCTTGTCACACTTGGCGCGTTTTACGGAGGAGAAGATCGATCGATCCACCTGTCCGTCGAGTCGAGTGGCAATTTTCTAAAAAAAGACATTAAACAATCGGCCCCGGGCACGTGGGAATTTTAGTGTTTTCGTTTCGCTCACAGAGAGACGTGGAAGATTCTCGCGCGGTAATCCGAATGTCGATGACGAGTTGCTCGAATGTTGACGACGTCGATTAAAGTCACTTCCGCAGATGCTCCGGTGTACATCGATTTAAAACGTAGCAGACGTATTTCATTTCCACCTTAAGCCGATTATACTGAGGCCCGCAAGTGCGCGTCGCCTTGTCTCGCAGAAAAATATCGCAAGCTTTATAAATCATTCGGTAAGATGCACTTGTGATAACAAGCAATCACATCGAACTGTCGCACTGCAATAATTATTTGTTAACGAGAAACGTTCGGATGATCAAACGTGCCTGTCACGAAAATAATGACGACCCTGTGGTAATGGTTAGTCGTTTCGATAATTATTTCTCTTACGTTGCGTAAAATTGTTGCCACATCTTTTGTTTTAAGTTGGACGATCCTTTCTTTTTAACAAAGTTGATGCCATTAGTGGTTCCTCGCGGAGTGATAAACGTATTTACGTAATTGATGTGTTTATTGTTACAAAAATTGCGACTATTTAAAAGTGGTTGTTCGTTCAATTGTTTTTTTATGTCTCGCTGTTTTGTACAATGAGTTGTGAAATTCTTGGAAAAATTGCCGATATTTTCTTCTGACGAAAGTTGATATCGTTATCAAGTTCTTGGAGAAATTTAAGAAGAATGATCAACCATCACTTGTGCACAATCACTATTACATGTTAGCAACTAATGTTTGTAACTATATCAATAATAATCCTCTAAAAGTGGTTAACTATTGAAACATCTATTCACGTTTCCCCATTTCCATACTGGAAACTGTTTGTTGAATGATCAATGAAATTCTTGGAAAATCGAGGGACAGTTTCTTCCGAACAAAGTTGCCATCATTATCGAGTTCTTACGGAAAGTTCGGAAGAATAATTCCTAAGAAATTCTGATCCCCGGTTCTCAATTCCTATCGACTTTTTGTCGAGTGAAAAGCTCGTTTCGCAATCTCACCTCGTTTCTGCGTGGAGGTAAAAGCTCGAGCCTCGATTCTTGGGGCTTCGAGAGCTCGTGCTCTTTCCTCTCCCCCCTTCTCTATCTCTCTCTCTCTCTTCTTCAGCTTTCATTCGATCGGCCGCACTCCCTGCGAAGATATAGCCAAGTGCGCTGGGAAATGACAAACAGACGGAACCGCGACACCTGCTTTCCTACACGTAACAGTTACCACTTGTTACCGCTAACGACGTAATAACTGGGAATCGCATTAGCCCGCCGTAACGATGTGTACTTCTATTGCCGAGCAATCGTTAGCTCCTCCGTAGACGCATTTCGCTGGCAATTCAGGCCCGAAGCGCAGTTCCTTCTCCTCTAAATTAACAGGAATATCAAATTAAAGGGACCGACTCACCGGGCTAGTCTTCATGGCACTTCGTTTCCTTTCATTTACATTATTCTTCACGCTATTCCCAATGTTATTTTCCTCGCTGAAAATTCCCTCGAGAATGACAGAAGGAAGATAGAAAAATGCTCAAAACTACTCGCTGTTCCTCAAGAAAATCAAAATAATACTTATTGTCCCTGTTCTTTTTTCTTTACCTCGTTTTATACTTTAGTTCTCAATCTTGTTTTATGTTACTAAAACCTTATCTGGAATTGACGGAAAACGAGAATAAAATCTCTTAGAAGGATCTTACATGCACGGGAAGTGTATTGTCCATTTGCTTTATCTTGAGAGTGAAATATTTGAGGGGATTTGCCATGTTTGCGACGACCTGGGATTTTAGGCGAGTACAACGACGATGCGCACTACAACACCGGTTCACGATGCTCGTCCAACGTGGAGACCGAGGCGACAAAATTGCTCGCCGCCGGCCATCGAGCAATTCCCACGACCTCTCATGGGACCGGAAGCGAGGAAACACGGAGGACTCATCATACACACGCTCGTTGCGGTATACACGTTCCTCGGCCTGGCAATAGTCTGTGACGATTATTTCGTCTCCAGCTTGGACAGAATTTGCGAAGGTCCAAAATTCATTGACACAACACTTAACGTTACATGACAAAAGAAAAAAAAGCACATTATACAGTAATTTAATGAAATATATTTTCTAGAGTCTCATTCAAGAATTGCTATTATTCATTTATTTGATTTATTTGACCTGTATTCTAAAAAAGATCTGCAAGATTGTTGAAATCTGTGGAAAGCATGTGTAAGATGTTTCATAAGATACGTTTAATACTGCAATTAATACGTAAAATGGTACTTGAGATTTCAATCGCTGTTGATGCACCCTGTATGATCGATATTTTGCTCATTCTTTTTTCTGTTGTACAGAATTAAGACTTTCGCCGGATGTTGCTGGAGCAACTTTCATGGCTGCCGGTTCCTCCGCACCGGAACTGGCAACCGTGGTAATCGGTGTTTTCTTCGCCAAGGACGACATAGGAGTAAGTACGCTGCACGTGGATTCTCGGATTTTATCAGCAACGTAATGTTAACACGTGTAATTAATACGCCAGCCAGCAGAGGTTCTGTTTCACGGTCCGATAATTAGACGTGTAAAATTACGGCGTAAAGTTCAACGCCTCCGAGAGAAGAAAGTGTATAGATTGTAAAGATTCTTCGATGCTGGAATAATCGAGTTCTGGTATTTCAGGTGAGCGGAGTGATTGGCAGTGCCGTTTTTAACATAATGTTCGTAATATCCATTTGCGGATTGTGTACGACGACTGTTTCCAAATTAAATTGGTGGCCCTTATGTCGAGATTGTTTCTTCTACGCGGTTTCAATTCTCGTCATGCTCGGTACGATCTTCAACGAGTCCATATCTTGGTGAGTAAAAAATAAAAGGAAGAAAATAAGAAACAGGAAAGATTCTCCCGCGAAGAAGGAAGGAGAAATATCGAGGATTTCGTTCTTTCGTAGGATGGAATCTCTTTTTATGCTCATCATGTACGTAGTTTATTGCGTGGCTTTGTCGTACAACGAACGTCTCGAGCGCTGGGCAAAGTCCTACAATATTCCCTTCCTACCGAAGGACGACGAACCCTTTGAGGAAAGTGCTCTGGTCAGCTACAGATCCTTACAGGAAGAGAGACTGTCCTACACAGGACCAAATTCACCTGTTACGGACCAAGTGAAAACCGAAGATGGTAATTATTCAATCCATCCAGGAAATATGTTAATTACATTAGAATTTTATCTATCCTTTTTTTAACTTGGAACCACGATTCTGTGATAACGATGAAACAATGAAATATATGTATACGCACGTCTATCGGTTTTACATTCTTATATATTTTCTTTCCATCTAACAATGACATTTATTAAATATTTCAATACCTTGCTTAGCTACAGCAAATCGTTGTAAAGGGTTAATATTATTGATGAAAAGATTGTACAACATTTTAATGCACTGTAAGCAATAAAACGTGTACGGTTCCTCGGTTAATTTTTAGGAATGGGAATGCAAGAATCGGGTCAACAACAACAGCAACAGCAACAGCAACAACAGCAAGTACCAAGGCAAACGCAACCTCAGTATTACAAAGCGAAGGAACCTGACCCGAACGAAGTTTCGCCCCTAGTCATGCCGACAGACGGGAACAAATGGACCCTGTTTACTTGGGGATTGGTTTACCCTATCCATTTTATGTGCCGGGCAACGATGCCCGATTGTCGACAGGAAAAATGGCGGAGCTGGTACCCCTTCACCTTTTGCATCTCCATGATCTGGATAAGTTTCTACAGCTACATAATGGTCTGGATGATCACAATAATAGGTAAATGTCCTTCACGTTTCATTGATGAAACAAGAAATTATCCCACTTCGTTGTTTCTCTAAATTATCGTTCTTCATATATCACTTTTGTTTCTTTCATTGGGACAATAGTTGTAATAACAATAAGATGTGTATCTTGTTTCACGGGTTTGCAATTTTCGAAACTTCCAAAGCCATTATTAGAAATCAGTGACAGTACGTCGAAATATCGTAAAATTCTGCTCTGTGAAGCTTTTCTTTTGTATATTATTTTTGTTTATTTCTTCAGGTAAGTAGTGCAATGTTTATATGAATTCTAGGCAGCACTCTGGGCATTCCTGACACGGTCATGGGTCTGACCTTCGTGGCCGCGGGGGTCAGTGTCCCAGACGCACTGTCATCTTTGGCAGTGATAAAGGAAGGTCTGGGAGACATGGCGGTGAGCAACGCCGTCGGAAGCAACGTTTTCGATATCCTCGTTTGCCTCGGACTTCCGTGGTTTATTCAAACGGCCATGATACAACCAGGATCTCACGTTAACGTCACCAGCAGAGGTAAATTTCCATTGAATTACAAAAACCATGTCCCTTCGCAATAACTGTTCCTTCCCATTTTTTCTCAGATTTAGGTACGATACGTTTTTACGTGAAACAGAGATATGTTTCCATTGAATTTTAGCAAATTTCTGTCTACTCGCAAACGTTTTTCATCTTATTTCATCTGAAACTTGTATTTTCCTGGATAAATGCTTTTAACTGGATTTACGTGGGATCGTAGGTTTGACGTACTCAACTGTTTCGTTGCTGTCGACGGTGGTATTTTTGGTCCTTGTGACGCATTGGAACGGCTGGAAATTGGACCGTCGATACGGAGTGTTCCTGATGATTTGGTATTTGATCTTCATCGTCTTCGCCTCGCTTTACGAGCTCAACGTCTTCGGTCAGATGAACCCAGCTGTCTGCCCCAGCGAGTTCTAAGCGACGTAAAACCGTGCAATCTTCACCTCCAACGGGGAAGAAAAAGACGAAGAAGAAGAACGTTGGAATTTCTCACTTTCCTGCCTTCTCCTCCCGTATTCGCGGGAAACCGTAAACGGACAAAGATGTACCGGAAACGCGAGGAAACGTTACCACTTCTGCCTTGGAATTGAATTTCAATCTTGCCCGACGAACACTCCCCAAACAATCCATCGCGGTTTTCGTGAATATGCGAAGGAATTGCCGTGAATCCAGGAACAGCAAATCGGTGGAAAATTTCGGGGGCACTGATGTTCCCGTAATTACGACCAAGGGGAAGGCCGGGCCTGTGAGAAATCAAAGCGGAAATGAAAGCTTCACGTCGAGAGACAATACGAAACGTCAGTATTAAGAGGCTCGTTGAGTTGTTTGACGATCAATAGCTTTTTAGCGGTTCCATCGATCGCTCGTTCTCCAGTTTAGACCGTTGATTCAACTTTCTGATTAGGGAGAAAAGCCTCGTTTCACGCAGCAATATCGTCGATTCCATGGCAATAGCTAGCCGATCGACCGTTTTCGTCCGACGATTTCTCAGGAATTACCGTAATTTCGTCGGCGAAAACGGTCGATCTTCAGTTTAGAAATCACCCGGTCATTTCCTACTTGTCGAAGGTATTACGATAAAACGGGTCGAGTAGCGTTTTTACTCCGTCGTTTTTTTAGTTAACCAAGTTCAAATTGAAACGATACATTAATATTCTCGAGTCCCTGCACTTCTCAGCGCCAATTGGTGCTCCAAAAGCGTCGGGATCTTCGAAATCAATGAAATTTCCTCGAACTATGAACGAAGGATGGAAATGCAATTTTAATACGTATACAGGGTGCTTCATTTCGCTTAACCACCCCCTGATAACTCTGCTATTTTTGACAATACTAACAATCGTTTAAGAAAGAAATTGTTTGGTATAATGAAACAAAAGTTAGGATGGATGGGACAATGTTCTCAAGGTCATATTTTTCGAGACTTATCACGAATATTTTTTTCAACAGAACTCCATATTTCTAATGTTACCACGTTGTAACTGATATTAAGAAAAATTCCACGACTTTTTAGTTCACGAGAACTTAATATTTTTGCTAGTCCTTGTAAAAACCGTGCCCGCTCTAACATCTTGAACCTTGAACCTAAAACTTTTCGTTCCGTGACCTTTTTTCGTGTTAGAAAAAACAGTAAAGATGTCAGGGTTGATTAGGCGAGACGAGGCATCCTTGCGCAAAGACGAAAACGAGACTTCAGCGAGATCTCCGCGGCGATTGGCAAATCGGGGGAGGGGAAGGGGAGGGGAAATAGCGGACTGATCCGCTAAAAAGCTCGGCGGTTGGTGCGGATCGGTGATTAAGATCGTAGCGACGGTTCAAGGAGAGGGGGGGGGGGGTGCTAGATAAAGGAAGAACGAAAAAAAGACAATAATTTACGCAGCCTTATCCGATGAAAGTATCTACAACACGAGCCCGCGCGTTCTCTTGAGGCCGTCGGATAGCGGAAAATCGGGGTAGAATCGAGGCCATTTCCGGCGATGATAGTCGCCGTTGGGGGAACTTCCGGTCCCGCGGGGAACGAACGGGATCCCCACGGGACGATGGGGAGGGGAATGTACACCGGGAGAACGTAAGCTCAGCGAAACCGCGAAATCCGTCGGAAGATAATGCAGAATTTCAACGAAAACACGACCAACAAGTCTATCTCAAAGCCAGGGAAATACTCGGAGCCGTTCCTCGCGCCGTGTCTAAATTCCCAGGCTCTTAAATTGGCTTTAACGCCATTTTCTCCATTTTTACCGGGGGGAAGTTTATCCTAGGATTTTCTCTGGGGAATAGATTTCTCCTCTCGGCGTAGTCGTCGCAGGGCGACGGATCAATGCTGAACCCCAGAAAATTTCCCGACCATTTTCCCGGAAAATATCAATGCTTAAACTGCTTAGCATAAATTCAATACACGCTCAATGTAACCTACGATTATTTGTTTCTTACGTTACGGACTTAAAATCATATCTTCCTTTTTTGTTCTCCTTTTGTTCTTCTTTTGTTCTCCTTTTGTTCTCACGTGATCGTCGCCCTGTGGGTCTTGCGTGTACATAATAACCGCTGTACTATTTTAGGCCAGTAGACAGTGAGCTGGGAGGAGGGGGGGCGGGCCGATCCAAGGATAAAGAATCTTAAGGATCAGCGCAGATCCTTGGAAGATTAATTTTTAGCCTAACGTATTACAGCTATACATTTTAAACGTACTTAACGAAGGAAACGAAGATGCTCGTTAGGTCGTTTCATTCCTCAGCGTTATTCCGTTAAGTAAGGAAGTTGTAACGACGATATATTATATACATATATATATATATATTACGCGAGTATATAGTTATACAGTACGTATATTATGCAGCGATGAGCGTTCGACACGAAGCGACAAGCAAGCGTAGCTCTCGATCTGGTTGTGATCTGCCTCTTTTGGTACATCGATAATATAATGCGTATAATTAGCAGGTTTTTGTTATGGAAATGTATATGCGTCCTCGCTGGAAGCAGGCTCACTCGATTCTCTTTCGCCAAAGTACTTGCCCGGGGTGAAAACCCGCGAAATTCAGGGAGCAGGAAGATAATGTTCAATTCCTAAGGTAACTAACGAAACTATGAATTACGTACTAACGATAGCTCACTAGCTTTTTGCATTACGTAGCGGTGTTAGGAGAGTAAATGTTTACGAACCTCCTGTTTCCTGTCGTTCCGGCGATTTTCATCCCGGACTTTCCGGTTCCATTTTCACCACGTGTACGCGCACAAAACTAATTTCCGGTGGGAAAGATCCTTCCGCAAATTCGCAAGTAGCCCGGAAAGGATAGGTTGAGGGGCGCGAAGGAGGAGTAAGTGATTCTTGGGTGTTTAAACGTGTATTAACGAATGGGATATCTGTAAAATTAGGCAATCGTAGGGAAGACGAAACGATTAAGATTCGCTTGGCTGTAAATTCGCGTGAAAGTAGAGTCGAGGGCCGACGTTTTAAACGAAAACAGGAGGAACCAGTGATCGTCATTCGTCCTACTGTGTCCGCCGAGTATTTCGAGACACGTATCTGAAAGTACGTCGAGACGTCATCCATTTGTATTAATGTTGTTATTATTATTAGCTCCGTTAAGATTTCCCCAGCGACCTTTGTCCTTGATTTCCCGACAAGCCTTTTTCAAAACGGAAAAAGCCACAACTGGCCCACGCAATGTCATATTTTTCCAGCAATAAGACCATCCGTGTACATAGTATATATGATACAATTCCTTTATCGCAGATACCGCGCCGGAATTCCCTTGGCTTTCGCAAAATTTCCTTCGCCGTGAGTCATTCGTTAATTTCGTTGAAAAATATGAAAAGAAAAGCTGGCAACGAAAGAAGTTTTGACAGCGAACGAAGTTTTCCGAGGGTATCGAATTTCCCGGCTGTAGTTGAAAGTAGGCACCGTGTTTAAGGCGAAAGTATAGAACAAGAGGGTTGGGGGGAGGGGAGAAGGGATTGAGAAGTCACCTTCGTTGACGTCGGCTAAGAAATAAACGAAACTACGTTCCACTGTGATTGCTTTTATCCCCGCGACTAGAAGCTCGTTCACGAATTGGTAGGATCGTCAATTCTAGCGTCACTTACAATTTAAACTAGTACTCGTAGTTCGTAGTCGATAAAAAAAAAACAAAAAATAAAAAACAAACAAACAAGAACCCCGTTGAAAATCGCCTCTTAGAAATCGTCCGACGCGTAGAGAAAAATATTTCGCCCGATATCTGACCTACGTAGACTCGATTTTACGAACACTCTTGCGAAATTTTTTACGTCCACGATGAATCTCGGAATTTCGTAACTCGATAGAAGTTAGATAAACAGGTCCTGGATTCGTAGGGAGTCAATTAATAAAGTAGCAACGATCGTCAGCGTGGCTAAAAAAAAATTGAATAAAGAAGATTGCTGACCTTGGGGAAGATCTTTTTTCCAATTTTTTCGGGGGATCCTTGTTTTCTTCGTTTCTCAGCGCGACGATGCGCGACAGGCGAGAAACGTCGATCAATTTCGATGGTGTCCTTAATAGTAATCGAAGTCAATATAGTTTAGTACGCAGACGATTTCCTTGCGGGGAAGAGGAATTCCCACTTTCCCTCGCTCGTCCTTCTCTTCGTCCTTCTTAAGCTCTGCCTACCAATTTTCGAACGATCTCAATTAACGTAGGTGGTACGAGTATAGAGAATTTCCCTTATGCGATCAAGCATCGAGTAGAATCGTCGTATATAGTGCGCAAGGTAGAAAAATATATATATATATATATATATACACACAAACATTTATATACTTATATATATATGTGTTTGTCGATCGACGGAATATAATTATTGTTAATCGGTATGAAATATAGATTTTATATATACCGCGGCCTATATATTATACACGTATAGGTATATATTTAGCTTTGTACTTAAAAAATTCTCATGTACCAAGCCCCTGTCCTTCCGAATGAAATTCAGGTTCAACGAGTCCCAAGTTTCCACGTGAAAAGTTTTCTTCAAAAAACTATTATTTCCCGTACTTGAAGACCCGTCGAAAGAATTGTACGTCAGTTATGCCTGTAACTTTGAGTCCATTAAATTGAATTCTTTGTAAAAGGAGTCGGAGAAAAATGACTCGACGGTTGGCCAACGAAATATTGAGTCTTTCCTCCCGCTTCCAACGGTTTCCATCGTTCCCGGCCGATCAACGTCCTAAATCGTCAATATAATCTGTAATAGTCGTAGCTTACGATAGCGACGTGTGCGTAAACCTTTGTTCTGCCCACGTGATGGATAAAAAAAAACGATCAACAGATGTTAATCGATGCGTTCGGAAATTAAAAGTTGCATCCGTACGAGACAAGTCAAATTTTCAAACCGTAGAACATATTTTTGTTCAATTAAGAATCTCAAGTGAAGGAAAAAAGTGATGTATGTATATCAATTAATTTTTTACTGTTCAGTAGACGACTGTATTACTTTACCTCGTTAATTAGTTTCGTAATTAGTAGAAATGCATTATGGATCGTGACCGGTACATAGGAATAAGACAAGATTTTGTCCTCTCGTGGCAGAACAATGCGGAAATGAAATATATGACTTTAATGTTACTATTATGTACTTTGGTTCGTTTGAGAAAAGGAACAGCCGTAGTCGTTACGTACTATGATGTACTTGAAACCTTTAAACAATAAAGCTATTGCTACCGAAAGCAAAACGGCATTTTCTTATTCACCTTAGCACAATCAATGTTTCGCAATGAACTGAAATAAATTATAGTTTAATGTTAGATGATGTACTCGAAATGTTTCAACAATAAAGCTATTGCTACCAAAAGCGAAATGTCATTTCCTTAATCACCTTAATACAATTCATGTTTTATAATAAATTAAAAAATTCTGAAAAATCCTATTCGAAGACTCGAATTTTAATTTAAAAACTTCTGATTTTAACATCGAAGTGTTGTAATATATAATGTTTTTCTATTGAAATCAAAATATCATTTCCTTATGATAAGCGCATTTTGTAATTGATTTCAAAAAGTCTGATTTTAGTATTATACCCCCGAGAAGTAGGCGTATATTTCCCTTAAACGGGTTTACATGTTTTTACAAAATTCTTCGTAAAATATGGAAAATCTTGTGCTACAAAGTCGTCGTTGCCGACTGACGTTCCTGTTGCTGTTGTTGCTGCTTTTGCCGTTCCTTGCCGCACTTCTCGTCGACGAAATTGGGGATAGATAGCCGCGGCGAGGAACAACCGTCGAGAAACCTTTCGATCTCCGAAAGGGTCTTCAGGTCTTCCTGTATGTGGTTCAAGTATTGCCAGCGCAATGATTTCGCCTGTTTCACGTATTCACGACGGTCGACTAACTGCTGCGGCAAAGAACAGTCCCCGTGGAATCCACTCACCCCTTCGAATTGACCCTCTTGCTGAGGTGGAAGCGGTCGAGATGTATCGTTCTGTCAGCAAGGAAAAAAGACAATTTTTAAACGTATTCAGTCGTAATAATAAATATCCTTCTAAATCTCTAAATATTTCGGACTTTAATGCATTTTCAACTCTTCACTTTTTAAGCATAATTGTCTAATTCGGTGGATAATATGAAAAAAATATTGAAATTAATGCGGACGGTTCCCTTGAGTGTGAAACTTTTGAAGCTTTTCAAATTTTACGTACTTTTGTAATGTTGAATTTTTAAAGGAAAGATTGACGAGTTGTGTGAATTATCATAATATGTATGCTTCAATAAATACGAATTGTGCAAATGGTATACAATAGGGAAAAATTTCTGAAATTCGCCCGAAGGATATTTGTTAACCTTTTTTTCTTCTGGAAACGTGCCGAATTCCCTGCTGAGGGCTCTGTCAATTAGCCCGAGAATGTAACTTTTACTGGCGTGTAAATCCAAATCCCCGCCGCCATAGAAATTTTTTCCGATTTCCTCCTCGTCTTCGCGTCTTTCGTCGCTGCCTTTTTCCTCGGTTGTTTTGTACCGCGAATTTCGCGTTTCCTTCTGCCTGTCAATTATTTGCCTTCCCTCCGCCGTGACTTCTTCCTTAAAATCCACCGCGTCCTCGGCCGCAACGTTTTCGTAACTGTCGCAACGGCAAACCGTCGGCGAACAACGGTACGTCGCGTTTTCCTCGATTTTTGGACTGTCTTCGTTTTTTGCCTACGAAACAATTCACTTTCAGTTTTTGCAATAACTAACGCATCGGATTAACTCGGTACGAGGAAATGTAGGCTAAAATATTATGTTCCATTGATGCACAGATTTTGATCTTTATTTCAAGGTAAATTGTTAGCGGAATATAACTGAGTCGTTGCTCACTCTTTTCAAAGAACGAAAATTGTAGTTAAATACGCTTTTTCGACATAAAGAATTTTACTGTAATTTCATCGTAAATTGCTGGCAAAAATATAACTAATCTCTTCACTAAAAAATTCTAATCAAATACATACTATTGACATACATGTTTTGACCTTTCTTACGAGACGAGTCGTTGGCTAAAATAAAACTGACCTGCTCCCCGTTTCATCGATACAAAAAAAAGAGTGCCGATAAAATACGACACGAGAGTTGTTGGTTTTATTTCGGTACGAACGCTTGTTTAAAATATAATTGACCTGTTCCCCATTTTTCTCCGCCCTGTCCGGGGAATTTCGCGTCGCGGCGGAAGTTTGTTTTTTCAAGCTTCCCCTCGGCACCGGAAGTTTGCTCGTCACTGGACCGCTCGTTTTAATCGATTTTTGCTGCTCGTCGACAACCCTGTCAGGGCTTTTCCGTTTCTCGAGGAACCCGACTTCCGCGTTCTCCGTCACGTTCGATCGTTTGCCATTTTCTTTCCACTTTTCGTAAGCTCGTAATTCCCGGTTCAGTTTGCCAAGTTCGTGACGATCGTTCTCCAACTGTCGCCGTTCATTTTCCAGTCTCTGCCAGTCGTTTTCCGGATCGTCCTCCCCGTTTTCCCCCGTCGATTCGGCAACCTTTCAGCCAAAGCCAAATGAAAAATCCACAACGAATTATCTCATTTTAATTCACAGAAACATTTTCCCATTTCATTCATTTTCCTTCAACTTAAATCAATCAATCTACTATTTACTCACGTCCTTAATTATTCATTATTTTCCCTTTTCAGATATTCTCTTACGACTTTTTCTCCTTAATTTCAATCAATGAACCTACTTTTTAATTATTTCTTTATTTGTTTCACCTGGTGCTGCTCGTTGCATCTTGCGTCCTTCTTGAAAACGCTTTTAATCGGCGCGAATTGTGCGAATCTGCCGCGAATTTCTGTTTCCTCGCTGGCCAAGCCGCAGTCGACCATGTCCTTCATCATCCCGGAAAGCAGTGGATTTTGATCGCCGATCTGACGATTTCGCGGCAACCGATCGCCGTTCCCACGACGATAATTCATTTCCGGTAATATTCTGTTCGCGGCGAATCTTCTCGGCGTTGCTGGACCGTCGTCGGGCGGTGGTTTTAGCGATGCTTCCGACACGAGAAAATGTTTGTATCGCTCGAACGTGGGATCCAAGTTGCCAGAATTCCTTAGAATTGCAAAAATAAGGCGTAGCGACAAAAGAAAAAATAGACAGAAAAAGATAGAGACAAAAGACAGAAAAGAATTTATCCTGAATCTTGCGACCTTTCGTTTCCAGGAAATGAAAATTCTTTAGACGAAATAGTCCTTTACATGATAATAATTACTTATAAACATTTCTAATGCCCATTAATACGATAATAACATTCTCTTGATGAAAATAATGATTTACATGTTAACACTAATTCCTTTACCAAAGTAATAATTTCCCGTAAAATTTGCTTTCATCGTTCATGCAATAATTTTGTATACTGCATTTTTAAGAAACTAATTGTTCGTGAATACTGCAACGAATATTCAATCAATTGTGTGGTTAATTAGTATTAATTAGTATATAACCTTCCTTGGGGAAAATAATAATTGTCCGGGATACCTCGATCTCGCGTGCGATGATTTGGTTAATTGTTCAGCAGGATCACAGAAACAGGACGGACAGTGCTGAGCCTGGCTCCGCGATTTCTTTCGTCGCCTTACGTCCCTCGCAATAATATCGTATCTAGATTGTTCGCATCTCGCGCAGGAAAGATCACGCGTTGCGTTATGATGAAGATGATTCTTGTGCTGGCCGATCGTGAGATTTTGCGTTCTCCAGGATTTACGTCTGTGCGCCTCGTCGATGCACGTAAAATTCTCGTCGTTGCTGTCCTGCAACATACACCTCTGTCTTTATAGACATTATTCAATATCAGAAAGAAAAGAAAAGAGATTCATAGTTACCTGTATTATGAATAATTTCGAATTAACGTGCAATAATATCAGATTAATATCAGAGAAGGCTGCATTAGAATTTTTATAGTTAGATTAATCCTAAGGAATTTCATCGTAATGGAATTTATGAAGAAATGGTGAACATCGCATCGTATTACGAGTGATGTGTAATAATTTATGAATAACAAGGTTTTGTTAGGATCATTCTATCTAGATTAATCCTGAACGATTGCATCGTAAAGTGAAATAATCCTGAAAGGTAATATCAAGTCTCGATAATTCAACGATCCATTTTCACGTGGTTAAGGATCTGCACTTGTTTTAATTGCATTCATTCAAGTAATCAGGGAATACTAACGGAGTCGACATTTCTTGACATCTCGACTTCCGGCTGGCGAGTTTTGCTCGGTTTCTGCGCACAATACATCTTGACGGACGGAAACTCTTCGTCTCGGAGGAATTCGTGACGACGCTTGTCACGCACATAATAAGCTCGAGGGTCCTCGAAATGTTTCCCTTCGTGCCTTATCGGGAAAATTGCCAGGCGAAAACGAAGGGGAAGAGGAGCAAAGGACGTCGGCCGATGTCATCCGGAAACGCGTTGCATACCGGAAACTTAGATTCGACGTTGTTTCCAGAAATTCTTCATCGAGTTGCATGAATTACACAGCGAAAAAGCTCAGCTCGATGTTCATACAGAGTGACTCAATTGAAACGATTGAAACAGTCATCCGAAGTATCTCTCTGTTGTTTCTCATGACACGAAAAATGAGTGGGAAAGGAGTTGTTTCGTTCAGAAGAAAAAAAGGGAAAGAGAATGTTTTTCTGTCATGTATTATCAATGCCATAGGTCACAATGCAATTAATCGTTGAATTTGTCTGAATAAAAATACATTGCTCCACTTAAAAAAATACTCATGAGTCGCTGTTTTAGAAACAATTTTTGTATTATCAAAAATAACGAAGGTGTTTAAGATGATCGTGTTCATAAATTGTTCATAAATTTATACTCATAGGTACCTGTATTTTATTTTGTTAATTATTGTTAACTGCAGATTGTAGTAAGGATTTTTAGCTTGAGAATGTACCTGCATGTCGGTTTAATCGATTCAGTTACGCCACTTGATTTTATCTTCGGTACTCATCTAAAATATTTAGAGTACAGAATAATTAATCTGCGCAAATGGCTAAAGTGTTTTATATTGAATCGTGAATTATTCACGGACTTTTAGTAGTTAAAATCACGTACGAACTGCGTTGAAAAAGTTACGACGGTAGTACAGTATACTGTGTAATTTGATATTGTCAGACTCGTATAGCAAAATTGTTGAATCGCGAGAAGTTTAGTAATTAATAGGGCAATATTAAACTCTACTATAATTGTATTTACCAAAGGCGAAATGAAGAACAAAGCGACGGTCTTCGAGAAATCCGAAAACAGAGAAACAATGAAAATGGATGACGGAATTCCCGTTATTTACATGAACGAATTACCGACGGTTTCTCCGGACATAACGAAGTTGAAAAATTATCATTCAGAGAAAATGCATCGCGTGGGAATGGACAAAATTAATGCAAAAACGTCCTTCGGGAAATATCTCGTTGAGTTTGCCACGACTTCGACGATTCACGGTTTAAATCACCTTGCGGCTCCAAGACGACATCCGATAGAAAAGTACAAACAATTTACTACTTTACAATAACGAAATACATTCAATTCCTCGAACCATCGTAACAGAATTATTTCGTGAAGACAATTGATTAAACTTCTTTAATCATGTGAGGAAAATGATTTAATATAATCAGATGGAATTTTTCTGCATACATTTCACAGATTCCTCGCTGTCTTAATTATCTTTGGTGCTCTCTGTGCGTTAATTACTTTATCCTGCATTTTTTGGCACCGATATCAGCACGAAGCTACTGTCACAGTTTTGGACCACGATTTCCAGGCCTTTCGCATACTAAAACCGTCCATTATCATTTGCCCCGGTGTAATTGATGAGAACAAAATCGACTCCACCTTCAAACGGTAACAAAAGTCCTAGACCTTAATAACGATACGTTCTTCATTGTAATTTACGCTATTCCAGTTCACTGTGAAGCTTTGTCAATTTCTTCGAATATATTTTTTTGAGCAGTTACGAAGTGAAGGACACAACGGAAGCGAGGAACTTCTTCCGCTTCCTGGCGAACGTGTCTTACGATAATATGATCAACACCCCCAATTTTGACGGTGTTCCTCCGGAAAAGTGGCTGAGGATTTTGCATGATCTGCGATTTGAACCAGATTTTACGACCAATTTAGAAGGACCAGTAGTTCCTGCTTTCGTCACCGAACGAGGAATATGCATGTCCATTAACAATTACGTCAGTTCTTACGCAACATTGGAGTAAGAATCCAATTACTGTCTTAACAAATTGCAAGAAAATGAATGAATTATTTCAATCATATTAAAAAAGTAATATTCGGGTGTAGTATGAAATTCATTTTTCCGTTTATCAAGATATTGGCTCGCTGATAATTGGACAACCTTTCCAACCCCGGAAGCACCTTTTTATGATTTCTATACACGTGATACCATGATTACGTTCAGTGCAAAATCGGCAGTACAGGTAAGCAATTTAAACGATTGTTTTACGGCGGCACATTTCACGAAAAGGAATAAATTAACAGCGAAGAAATTTTCATCGGATTGTTTAAGGTAACAGTATCATCATATAATTGTAATAATTTGTATTTTCTTCCTGTGAGAATAGTTCGCAATTTCTGACCCGTACGAAATGTTTGAGTACATATACGATATCGATTTTATACCAATTTTGGAAATCTTGAAAATCACCCTGGTCATTACGGAAACGAGCAGTTCGGATACAATAAATGAGTTTTCGGTGCAACAAAGGCGCTGCAAGTTTCTGCAGGACGGGGGTCTGAAAATGTGGCCAATTTATACGACAAGAATGAGTTTGCTCGAGTGCAGATACGGTATTATAAGGAAAGTCTGCGGTTGTCACCCTCATTTTGCAAGGCCAATGCGTAAGAAACTGAAAAACTATGTTTCCTACTAATTTAGATCTTCAGAAATTTACGTGTAATTTGGTTCCTTGTAAATATATCCATGCGGTGATTTAAACTTGTCATTTTGAAGTTGTAGTAAATTATTGTCCTGTTGCAGCTGGTGTACCAGTTTGCAATGCAAGTCAGTTACGTTGCATCGGTGGTATCACGGAAGAAATAATTTATCCCAATTTATCGACCATACAAAAATGCGAGATTGCCATAAAATGCAACAGCGTTGTTTACAACTATGAGGAACATTTGAAATATCCCCTGTAATGGAAACAAAACGGCATAATTTTTATTCATATCAATGGCATTGATAATGAACATTTACGGAATTGCGTGAGTTGCTGTTATAAATTTTCACAATTTTTTCAGGAAACCCGGATCCCCAGTCGCCACTTACGTGAATCTTATAATTGGGCAATATCCGCAGTACAAATTTCGTCGCGAAATGCTTTTCGGGTTCAACGATTTCTTGAGTACGTCAAGTCGATTATTTGACTGAGCTGGAAATTAACTTTGGATTTGTAAGGGGCTTTCTTATCAATATTTTTTTAGTTTCCGTCGGAGGAGCAGCTGGATTGTTTTTGGGAGCCAGTGTCCTTTCATTTGTTGAGATTTTCTATTATCTTACCGTTCGCTTATACTTCTACAAGGACAGGTTCAACTGCAAGAAGAAGGACTGAAAAACCTGATTGATAAGTTTTAGGAAGGATCTTCATGATTATTTACAAAATATGATTTAATGGAAATCAAACTTCTGGATGGGACACGGTATAAATAAATATCATCGTTCACATGCACCATACATATATACATACATACAAATGTACACGTGTCGTTGATCGATGTGACGCACCTGTACGTTGATTGTACAGATTTACAAGTGGTGGAACTGAAAGTGGCAGATTTTTCGAATAAACATGTCCCCTAAAATCTCTCTTTAAAAGTCGTACGGTTAATCTGTCATATTCATCATAAAAACGTGTCACTTTCCATTTTGGGTAAATTACAGGAGTGGTGAAACATACGTTTTTGCGTATGTTTAACTGTAGTCGGGTTGTTTTGACTAGAAAGGATAAACGGGATTGTCTATAACGACGCTAAAATTTCACTGAACATTGTTCCTGGCTCTCTTGACGCTGCTTCGAAGGTGTCGACGAATGCCTTTTTCTGAGTATCTTTTGGTAACTGCAACATAAGAATCGCATACCTCACTAAGAATATAATCTGGCAATTATTTACTACTAAAATCACTCGAATGATGAAGAAATCTTTGCTTTATTGAATAAAATTTGCGCACCTTGTGATAAAAATCAGAAGCAGCGATGCATAAAATTCTTTTATCCTCATACTCGTATTTTCCTATTCTTGACTGAACGTGGGGAAATCTGAGGGAGGCAGAGTTAAGGGTAATAACAAATGTCCTTGATTTCAAGTTTCTGAAGTTTCAGTTATAAAAGGATACAGAGCACGTAACCAGGTGTTGGTGGATGCACTTATGAAGAAACAGGAAAGACACCAGGTCGATATAGTGGCTGGTAAGCTCTGAATAAAATTAGGTAGGCTGAAAATCACCCAGTCTTGAAGAAGTCCCATTTGCGTAGAAGTACACGCTCTTTCGCAGACCTGTGATGAGAAACAGGAAGCTTAACGCCTCTGAATTTAAATTCTATGACTGAAACCTGAACGTTAGTTTGACGAACCTTGAACACAACGGCTGATAGTAGTCGGGGATGCGGTTGTTGAGGAGACAGAAACTCCCCGATAACTTTCGTAAGGATTTCTAAAGGTGGGAAGAAATCGCCCAGCACTTCGGACAAAACAGCACAGAGGACTGTGGCTTCCATTGGTTGACCTCTTTTAATCCTATCAAAAATAGCAGAAGTGCGTTCTATCGACCGAACGAGCGCTTCAGGATCCACATCCGGCAATAGTTTGTCGACTTCCGGTTGATTCAGACGATCGGCCGCTTCCGTATACATACACGTTAACAGTAACTGCAGTGCAGGCAGTGCTAGCAAAGGACTAGGCTGCTTTAAGCGCTCAATTGCCACTTTTGCAATCTGCTCGGCGACTTTTCCAAGTACACTTCTCGTAGCCACCAGTCTTTCGAGACCCTGCACAAGAAATGTGTTTGTAAGTGATCTTCCTACAGATTTCGTTGCATATTTCCGTACCTGCAAGAGTGTTTGGTGTAAGGAGGACGAGATGTTCTGTGATGTTACTAAAGAAAGAATTAGTTCCAACACAGCAGGTGCTTCTGTTTCAGGTGGTGTGTCTTCGGCATGTTCCAGTAAGAAAAACACTAGAGCCCACATGATTCCTTGATGTTCCTCACTCTGATTCAGCAACCTACATTTCAGGAACACGAGAAAACAAGAATAAACAAATACTGTAAAGACTAGAATTTTATAACCACCTTAGTGATCTTTAGGCACACGTAAAAAATGATAATTTATCACTACTTTGAAGATTCTGATGTTACTCTCAGGTTAAGGTACACTTACCCATTTGGATCATGAACATCTATGTGTTTTTGAATATATTCAATGGCCAATGGATGCATAATGTTCATTGTTTCTTCACAATTAGTCAATGACGCACTTTGAAAGAGATATAACAGTCCGTGCAGTGCAGAAATTTTTGATGCCAGCATGCCAGACTTCAGAGTAACATCCACCAAGTGTTTCACTTTATCCAAGGTCTCAAAATTCTGTAAAGCAATGATAATGTTTATCTAGGAAAGATTTATAAACTTAAGCGATTACATCGTGATTAAGTAAATATACAAAAGAGAACTTACCAAAGGAGTCAACACCGCAGCAGCCTTGCACACGGCAATTACAAGATATTGATGCAAGACTTGGTTTTCCGTAGGATGTGTTTTCGCGAGTTCCAAGCAGACGTCCAGCATCCACTGATATTGCGATCTGTCGACGAAAATCTCTGAGATGCCTAAAACTGACTTCACGACTTCCGTAAGCAATTGAATAGGCGTGTCAGCTTGTGGAGACATCCAAGAAGTGTAGAGTTCTACGAGAAATCGTAGACAGGAGTCCAAATCTAGGGAAGCTGATACGAGAGCGTCATTTCTTCGATTTTTCAGTTCCAGAACGGACGAGCTTAGTTTGTCTTCATAAGCGTTGCATAAAGACCATAAATAGGCAACTGATAATTGACCATAGGTGAATTCGTTCCCAGTTGCAACTCTTTCTATGTTACCCCTGTTGAAGACATGTTCTAATTTTTGACCTCCAACAGCCACATATTCATATTTCCACGATAATAAATCTTGAACGGCGTAAAGTCTCTGCGTGCTACGTTTGTAGACGGACAGTTGTGGATCTCGGGAAAGATGAATTGGACTCCCAACAATCGGATTACCGGGGTAAGGGAGTAGCAGGGTGTGAAGAAGTAATCTCGTGATAGCTTGAACTGCTAGACTGCTTGTTTGTACCAGAGCGGTTGCTTCCTCCGCGGGAATATTTTCACTTTGTGAAACGTTCAGGACTCCTAACAAAGCCATCCATATCTCCTCGAACTGCGCGCGGGTGGTCCAGCCTATAGTGTTGACCCTGTAGATGAACTGTCGCAGAATGTCCTCTTCCTGAAGATGATTAGACTCTGATGACGGTAAGGGGAAATGGCACTTGGTTTCCCCGGATCCGACGACATTCCAACCGTGCATCCAGACCAGTGGTGGTGTCAAGATAAAAGAATTAACTAACGGTTGTCGGCTAATGTTGATGGTTAAACCCTTTATCACAATGAAAAAGTAGCTTGGTATGTCATTGGAGGAACCTTCGATTTGACAATTTTCAAGCCAGGCGAGTAACGAGGCCATGCGCGTGCAGGCTCTAGCTAGTTCTTTCGTTTCTTCGTCTCTGAGAGCAGCGTCTAAAGCGCGTGTATTCACAACAGGCAGGGGATCGATCGTCCTTGACAAGCGTTCAACGAGGGCAGTCAGGGTGGCTGCAGCTGAGCAGATCCAGGAGTAATGTTTCGAATCCCCAAAAACTTTTGAGGGACCAGGATGTTTGAGAATTTCGTTGGCACAATTCAGAGGGAGCTCGATGTCTCGTGGCATAAGTCTTTCATCGTTGTCACGAGGACGGATCGTCCAATGAGTCAGCTCAATGCACAACAGGGCGAATTTAGCCAAGTCTCCGTCGAACTTCACGTCGACCTTCGCCAGGTTGTACCTCGTGAGCTTGGACAACGTTGATACATACTCAGTAACAGCGGGTATTATGGAATATAAAGTCTCTCGGTAAGTGGTATCCTCGATGAGCTCGGAAAACCTTGACGAGTACTTCAATTCCTTACCGCTGGCCTCGTGTAAATTTGGCCTGAAGATCTGATGAGGTTTCGGCAGCAGTTCAGTAACGTATTGCACGTGAATCAACAAACATTGTTTTGCCGCGATGTAAAGTGGGCTTGCCTCGAAGTCAAAATCTTTTTCATTCCTTGCCTGGCCGAATTCCAACTTCTGACATTTTTCCACGCTTAATCGTACGCCTAGGTGAATGCAGCCTCTGAGGATCTTCACATTGAACTCCTTGGACGAGAGAATACTCGAGCAATCCTCGAGATCCAAGTTACTCAGCAATTGGGGGGATTCGGAGATGCTGTAATTCGTGCTCGGATGACAGCAACGCAATTTAACTTGTGACAAGAACCAGGAACGGTCTAGTTGAATGTTCTTCACCGTTGAGGGATTGAAAGGTCGGCAATGATCCAGCTCTAATGGTGAGAGATCGTAAAATTGCACGCCTAACTTATTTAGCAAACCTACTAGCCCACCGTGCTTCTTGGAAAGTTTCGTAGATTGTAAAATATCCATGACCTTTACGAGATCTTCCTTCGGTAATTGTTCGGCAACGTCTTCCGGGGTTGACGTCAACAATATTTCCACCCGACGATATGCGATTTTCGCCGCCATTCTCGACAGGACGAGGAATTTCGTTAACAAAAACCGAGGTATCAGAGTCATGATTACCGCTCCGCTCTGCGTGGGATGTGCAGCGTCAATGCATTGCAAGAGTCTCTTGACAAAACTCGGTTTAGATAGGTGAACACATTTAGTAGCGATAGCTTGCACCAGCAAACCACTCGCCGCTGGATTTCTGTGCACGGTCACTGCTAGAAGATCTCGAACTGGAGGTTCAGTTGCCAAATTAATTGTCTTCTCCATATGGTTAACTAAAAGCCAGGTCAGCGGTTCAGCGTCATTTAAATTTTCACAAACGTAATCGCAGAACAGAATCGTTCCGCCTTTCCTCACGACTTCGCCGTTTATACTTTTAAACCGATCGTTAGATTTGCTTTCGTTTCCAGCGGAGTGTTTAGAGCCCGAATCCACGGAGCTAGGCCCTGAGTACACGATGCAACCTCGATTTGTGCTGCCTAAAACTTTCTCCCAGAAGGACATTTCGTTGTAACCCAGGAGAGTCATTAGATAAGCCCATTGACAAGCCAGCATCGGACGTACTTTGCCGATATTTAACATTATACGGTTCAAATTCTTCATCGGTAGCTTGTCCTCGTCGGGTACGTTTCGACCTTGGATCATTTGCATAGCTGCGTTCGCCACTTTGCAATGACTTCCAGATTCGAACATGTAGATGCATTGTTGCAGGAAGAGGGCAAACTGATGCAAAAAGTAATCGTCGTTGGCTGTGTACCTTGAAGCTGATCTAAGGAAGGGATCTCCGTCCTTATAATCGAGTAAACCTAGCAAATCGTGAACTTTTGCACCCACCAAGCCAATTACGTTGAATATAAACTTGGCCAAAGTCCTTTCAGGTGGTACTTCGATACTTTGAACACTGAGAGCGTTCAGGGGATCAACGGACGAATAATTAGGAGAACTTGGGGGAGGAAATAGATTTGAAGGATCAGTCATGTAGGCACTCAGATCTAGAAGACGAGCGAGCATGGCTTCTTCCTTAGCACAGGAAATCAAGAAGAGGAGAACAACGTTTACCATACCGAGCCAGCGTTTTAATTTCAAAGTCGAGTCGTTAAGAGACACTGGAACCGAGAAGAGCATCTTAAGAAGAGGATCTACGGGCCTGAATACGCGTGGAGAGACTGCGGAGAATAGTTTTACTAGAGCAAGGTGTGCCCTGTCTGATTCTAATCGAAGTTTTCCGGCGGTCAACATCGGAATAACAGCGTCCGTCGTCGACCTGGACCATCGTTGCCACTTTTCTTCCCCGTTACCATCCCCGCTGAGTTTGCACTCCATTAAACACAGTGCCAAGAGTTCAATGACTTCATGGTATTCTATCAGTCTTAGAAGCATCGAAATCAACACTTCCCTCGTCGTCTCCAGTTCCCTTTGCTCCGTGGTATTTGGACTGGCATTGCGAACAAGGAAGATGTCTCGTACAACGGGAATCAAGGCTGGTATACAATGAGTAACGGACGGTTGTCCACTCGCCATGAGACCGTCACACAATTGTATTATTTTTGGCACACCTATTATCACTTTCGAATGATTCTTCTCGTAAGAGAGATCAATGAGAAATGTAAACATCTTTGGCAACAGCTCCAATGTCTTTTCAACGTGTCCTTCCTCGATATACTGGAATTGTTCTAGGACAAATTCTATGAATTTCTTATCGCAGTCTAGCGTGCAGTAATTCACCCTCAAATGCACGAGCTGACTCAGGAACATTAATACTTGCGACTGCAATTCGATGTTGCTTGTAATTGTATACTGCTTCAATGATTCAATGACCATTGGCTCGAACAAACGAATGAGGGAGGAGACTAAATTCTTTTGATCTGGTGAACGAATGAGATTCTTGAAACTTGCGAAGAATTTTCTTTCGCTTTTTCGACGTCGGAAGCTTACCCATCTGAAAGTAAAACTGAACTTACTTAACTATTTATCTAACTCATTACGGTATATTCTTTCAATTGACACGATTCCTATTGCTCTATTATACCCACCCAGTGTCTGGTTCGTTTCCGCCTCTGTAGTTATTTTCCAGCATTTTTATTATTTCTCCCATTTGTCGTGCCGGTTTCTGGAAGCAACGGTCATAGAACCCTTCGGCGTCGTCTCGAGGAATACCAGTCCTTTCTGATTTCTGTACGTCTAGGTGATTCCATTGAGCGCAAATATTCGTACCGAAGAGACATTTTAGCAATTGCTGAACGCAACGAACAGACGCAGTGGGAGAGAAAATTACGGTGATTTGCAGGTAACTTAAGACTTCTTCCGCTATCCTACCCGTTTCGTTGATCGTCGCTATCTCCAGTATTTGCGATAGAACCTCTAACGTGGCGTTTAACAAAGATAAATACATTTCACTGGCGTCTGAGTCAAGCGTGACCAAATAGTTAGAATGGGCGGCTTTTAGAATATCGAACAGTTTCACGTAATACGGGGCATTCACAAATATCCCCATCTGTTCCTTTGTGATTTTCAAGCTGCCTCCTTTGTCCGTTTTATCCTTCACTTTCTGCTCAGTGCCTGTCTTTTTCCTTGGCGATAAAGATTGTGCCGAAGGGAGAGAAGGCAAGGACGATTTGGTACTCGCTTGATTGAACTGAACTTCTTTGGCTACTTGCACGAAGACATTCAGTACTCTAACAACGTGCGTCAGTAAGTGTTCCATGTGTTGGCCAAACTGTTTGTCTTTAAACATGCTCCAGAGTTTCACCGACTCCGCGGTGTTCTTTCCAGGTGGTTCATTGGGCTTCAAGTTGTAAACAGACACACCAGAAGCAAGATTGCCCGCGAGGAGAAGCAAATGTCTGTGGGTTGATAAGTCCAGGCTAACGGGTGATGAACATAGCAATGATAAGGTCAATGATAAAAGACCATTTCCCACAGGTGGGGGTAAATTTTCATTTCCAAGACTTCCTTCAGCACCATCCAATCTGCTGCTACCAGCTTTCTTATGAGCTTTCTTCTGCGTGCTTTTTGATATCATGCTTTCCCACGCTTTCACGTATACCGTAGTACTATACGATTCGCTTAAACGACTCAGTGCCCCACAGCAGCCGTATATCAAATGTTTTGACGAACGCACCATTAGCATTTCAGTAAGCATGTTAATTACGCGTGATAACGAGTCTTCGAGATCCTCGCAATACTTAATTTCGACATTCTCGTTTAACATGGAGAACGGTCTGATAGGCGAGTTTAAGTTAAACTTATTGCGCATTTGATAATAGTTGCCTTCTATTGTGTTCATTGTTACTGCTGATAAATATTGTTCTGTGTATTGTGCTGCTTTTCTCGTTATAGCATCCTCGTTTGGCCGTGGAAAATATAATAAGGGCACGCTCCTGATTAGAAGAAAGAGATTAATGGTTATATTTTTCGCAGAAGATTATAAATTCTTACCTAACTATTGCATCACAGGCTGCCCGTCTAACTCTTTGATCTTGATCTCCTAATAAAGTCATGGTGGCGTCGATAAAATATTCTTGAAATAGAGACCCACCAGTAATATAGTCTATAGTAGTGTACGACAATTTACTGAGCAACTCGAGAAGTGTGACTTTCACAAGAAAGTATGGATTTTTTACAAGTTTCGGTAGGGCTTTCAATAAAGGAATCACACGTTTGCTGCCTTCAGATTCTAATAGCTCGGGTAAACAAAGATTAAGTCCTAATAATGTTTGACGACACGTAGTGGCCGATTCATCTTCTAATCCCTGTGCATGAATTACAAATCATGATTAACAGGTATTTTACGGTATGATAGATAATGGATTAATTACCTTTAAAAGTAAACTTATTAGACTATCGAGTAACACATTGACCTCTTCTTTGCTTCGAAGGCCACTTCGTTTGAGTTTCTTAAATGATCCACCAGTCTGGATTAAGACACTTTTTAAGAAGTGGCCGATGACCATACGCACATTGCCCCGAATTTGCGGATCCGCATGATTAGCAAATAACAAAATATCGGCGATACTTTGCTGATTCGCACTAGGAATCGCGTCTTTTCGAAGAGTCATTAAAAGCAAATCGGGATATAACTGCATTAAGTGACCCAAACAAGTCAATGCGAGAGATTTTACGCTAACACGGAAAACTTTGTCCGGCATTAAGTGACCGGGATGTCCCGTTAAAAGGAAAGACGACGCTAAATAACGGCAACAGTATTTCACAGGAATGTCGTTGTCTGTAAGCGATCCGATATTTATATCATGTGTTATGTAGTCTAATGATAATTTTTGTGGAGACATAATTGAGGATGTACGGTCGTCTAAATATTCGTCCTTTGCTTCTTCACTTTGTAAACTCATGTAAGGTGACTTATCTAACTTATCCACTTCACTGCCAATCTCACTTTCTTCTTCTGCACACTCATCTTAAAAACAAAGACATATTGTACAAATATACAAGAACATGCATTGAAGATCTATTCATTTCCTACATACCATTGATGGTCCCTATTGTCAGGCCTGAGTAGTTTTCCAAGATTCCTTCATTATTAGAAATTGTACTGTTAATAGATTCATCTTCCATGTGAGAATCCCCAATCATTGGTAACTCTGGTATTGAACCTGTACTTAGTTTTTCAATGTTTGAACATATATCTGGTACCTCACATTCAAGGAGATTCAGTGCAGAATTACTAATTTTATCACAATTAGTCATAACCATTGAATCATTCATTTGACTTAATGCTGTTTTGGTTGATTTTTTGTTGCACATAATTTTACTATCAGTAATGCCTTCTTTTGATAACAAAATGGATGACAAACTTTCCACAGGAGATTGCAAGAGCTGTGCCAAGGTTTCCAATGCTGCATTTATCACATTATGCTCCGAATGCCATTTGGCATAATGTAGGCACAGCTCATAAATCTGCAATAGGATACTGAGTCTTTCTGAATCATCAGTGTGAGTTTCTAAAGGCTCTAATATGTGTGGTAAAATCATTCTTAGACATCCAAATACACCTATGACAGTCTCCAACCTATCCTCTTCATCATTCACAGGCACTATGGCATCTGGTAGAGAATATGTTATTAGGAGCTGATTAATTGTTAATATATACATTTAAAAGAATGTAAAGCCTACCTATTAAATAATTTAATGCATAATGGAAAAAAATCTGAGGTTTTCGACAATTTTTACATGTTGCCACTATCATATTGGCTGATGCTCTACGAAACGTAGCTTGTGACGAATATACATTTTGGAAAAATGCTCTTAATAGAGTCTAAAAAAAATAGCATTATGTTAAAGTAGGAGAAAATTCTGTTCATTTATGTTTGTAATAATATTTTTGATCAATAAACTTATTTACATATCTTCTTCAACTTACCTTAACATCATTATCTGTCATGAATGGACCTAAAGTTTTAAGAATCAAAGGTAATGACTGGGATAATGTATCAATTACTGAATCTTCAGAACGTGCTGCAATGTTTACTATGCAAGGAATTAAGTTAGAAACATATGCTTTTCCTTTTGTTGGACGTATCATATGGCTAAGTAGTGCAAATCTCCACAGAGCAGCCCTTAATGTCCGTGCTGGTCCATCTCTTTTTATTTCTTTATAAAGCTCAATTTGCACTTTACTGATGGTGCTGTCAGATAGTATCTACAATATCAACAGCAGGGTTAATATTAACCTAATAACAATTGTTATAAGTTTACCTTTATAATTTTATTCAGACACTCGTCTGCTACCATTCTAACATCAGAATCTGTATCATCACATAATGACAGTAATGTTTCAATTGAAAGACTAAGGGCTTCAGAAAATTTAGAAGACAGTCTCACAGTTGGTGAGCATATCCCTTCAACAATTGTCGCGCAATAAGACAATTTATCTTTTTTCCCGACATTTGACGTGAAGTTACGTTGGATGCTGTAAACAATGAAACATTAACATGTGGTAATCGTTTGATTTTGCAAAACAAGTAGCAAGTTGTATACCTTATCGTCGGATCCGTGGTTACGTTATTTATTTCTCGTGAAGCTTTTAAGGCTTCCACAGCCTTGAATATATTATTTAATCTGGCCATTGTAATGTGGATTTGTTTGTTGTTTCTTTATAATTTCAAAGGTGGCCGATTAGCGAGTGACATTTTGACAGAGATCGAATTCGTGACAACATGTCATCACACGTGAGTCACATATACTTATGCGCAAGCAAGTGTGGCATTTTAAGCAGGTACACAATTTATACACCGAATGGGCCACACTTAAGGTGTTCTCACAAAAAATTACCTCTTCTGCCCCTTTCATTATAGCGCATTACTTTTAAAGGCCTGTTTGTGTCATGTTTTTGTTAAAAATATATTTACAGATTTATGAAATAAAAATTGATAGGTCTCACTTTTATTTATAATCAGACAATTTTATTGTTAAATACTTTTTTCATCTATGAAAATTTTGTTGAGTTCTCTATTGTATAATTTGTACGTAAAATTGATTCTCCCACAATCTACTTATTACTGCGTGTCAGCACTGTGGTGCAATTCACACTAGTTAAGTGGCGCTACCTACATTCATCAAATACAAATATTCTAGTTCCAAAAAAGTTGTCAAACTTATCGGTCCAATTTATTTGATCGTGGACACAGGCAAAAAGGATACATATTTTCTAAACATAAAAATGGGGGCCATCGTAAATGAAGACGTCGACAAGGGTGTTTTAAAATTAATAAATGACATTCATTATGGGTAAGAAACACAAGTTGAAAGTGATATTACTAACAATATTTTGAACTAACCTCTGACGTTTTGATGTTTCAGTGACATCCACGGGGCTTATAATATTGTTATAGCTACTATATCTTTATTAAAAGGAATTATAAGTAATACAAACTGGAGCACTGCCAAGTATAGATTTTTAGATTTTTATTCATTAATTTTTAAATGTTATCTTCTAGTCTTACATATCTTGTTTCATGCTAACAGGGAACTTATGAATATAATAAAACACAATGGTAAACATTTAAATGAAGCTATCCCATTAGAAGCTTCAATTGGTAATATGGTTAGACGTATACTGCAAATTATCAGAGAAGAATATACATCAGAATTAAAAAGCAAGACAGATGAGAATGATCCACAAGAGTCCTTACACAAAATTCTTACAGCTGAAAATGATCATGAAATTGATTTTGATAAATCAGTGCCTTCTTTAAAAGCTGCTCTAATTGAACATATTAATGAATTTGAAGCTGAATTAGAAACCTGGTGAGTCAAAGAGATTAAAAATTAATCATTGACTTTGGAAAAATAAATTTTGCCAATTTTTAGTGAAGAAAATATCACTCAACAAGCTTCTGAACATATTCACTCAAATGAAATTATAATGACAATTGGAAGGTCCAGATTAGTTGAAGAATTTTTTAAAACAGCAGCTGCAACAAGGCCTTTTGAGGTAATTGTGGCTGAAGGTGGACCCTTACTTAGTGTAAGTACACAAGCAGTTAGAATAATAATAACATATTTATCATAACATAATTTAAATTATTTTGCAACTTATAGGGCCATGAAATGGCAGTTAATCTTGCAAAGGCAAAAATCAAAACTACTTTGATATCGGACGCGGCAATATTTGCGATGATGTCTCGAGTAAATAAAGTCATAATTGGTACACACACAGTGATGGCAAATGGTGGTCTAAGAGCAATTTCAGGATCTCATACTGTTGCCCAAGCTGCAAAGCATTACTCTGTACCAGTGATGGTTTTACTCCCACTTTACAAGTTATCACCACTTTACCTTTGTTCTAATGAACAAGAAGGTTTCAATGAGTACATCTCACCAACACAGGGTGTTATTGATGGAGCTAATGCTTCATTGATGGAAAGAATACACGCGTATAACCCCGTTTTTGATTATGTTCCTCCTGAGCTCGTAACATTATTCATTTCAAACACGTAAGTTTACTTTATTTTAAAGTTATTACCGAATGTCATATGTTTAACACGATCCTATTTCAGCGGCGGGAATGCACCATCGTACATTTACAGATTACTTAGTGAATTATATCACCCCAGTGATTATGAATTATGAGCAAATACATGCCATTTAATTGTAAATTAAACGGGTTTTATTGACAAAATTTCGGAATTATTCTCCAACAACCTTTCAATTTCAGGAGTGATTTATTCACAATTTAAATCTAATACATTTATAAAACGCATTTTTTCATTTACAAAATTAGCCTATAAATTCGATAACATTGTTTTATAATTGATAATGTCACCAGTATTGTACTATTTAAGAATTACAAAAATGTCAAAAAACTGCATGAAAAACAGATGTATACAATGGTAAATGAAATGACTATTTAAAAATGAATAAGGTACCTCATCTTATCACATTTGAAACATGGTAGAATCCATTATACATATGGATTCCAGTTACTGCCATCTTCTGGCTGTAATGAATTTGTTACTAAAAGAATTACATCAACAACCCACCATACTCCTAGTCCACCCAATGTAAGTAGCTTGCCTACAGCTGTACCAGTTTGTCCTAAGCAAAATCTATCCATGCCCAAAAATCCAAGTAATATACTGTATAAGAGGGTTGCTACAAAATAATGATCACTGTATTTCACACAAGGGATGCCTTCACGAAAAAATGTTCTGGGTCCATAACATTCTATATCTGGTAACACTGTACATGATACTTTTGTTTTTTCAACATCTTCATAACGTGACCCACCAAACTGAAATAAGAATTGTATACATTCATTGCCATTCAACTAGTATGTGGTATGCAAAAACAAATAACACAATATCATTGTTACCTTTACACAGCCATGTCCAGTTTCCTCCTTTGCAGTTTTGTTCCCTTTATGATCAACAGGATCTTCACATTCTATAAATTCTTTAGGTCTGAAACAATTTTTGTTAATTGAATATTATTTAAAGAGTACGAAAACAGTAGTATTTACATACGTACAGAAATTTACACATAACAAGTGGTCCTTCGGGTCTATATTCCTGCTGAGGCTCCGAGCTTTTATTCGTCGCCGTAAGCATTAAACATTCACCAAAAGACCAAAGAAAACATGTAAATACCAATTCGAGGTATAACCTCATTTTGGCCTGTTAAACATCTTCCACATAAAAAACCACACGAACTGCACGTCAAAACACAAATCAAAATATTGGAATGCACAGGGGAAGTTCTCAATATTGAACATGAGCTCGGAAGGAGCACGTGATTGGTTGAAGATTAGCTCTTGCCCTGAACCGAACCAATGGGAAACGTTTAACTTCCAGATGCACTCGGACAATACTATTTCGACCGTTTACATGAAAGCACGGTGGTTTGTAGAAAGCGAGTGTCGAAGGCAGCTTTTGTCTTGTCAGTCGTGTGCGACAGTGCGTCAGTTGAAATAAAGACGTCATACCAAAGGCACGTATAGAGTTCTATCAAACATACTTCCCCTACATACGGCACAATGCGGGAAAGGGAAGACTACGCGAGAAGTTTACCTTCGGGACAATCAAACCAGCCACCTTCGGCTCGAGCCCCAGGACTCGACGCCCTGCACAGCCTTTGTAAAGAAATTTATCCGGAACAAGGAAACCCACTTACCGTCACAGCCATCGTCAAATACTGGCAAGTATCTGTAAAGTATAGCTCATTCCGTAGAAATATTTATTGGCCGGATCGAACCTAAAAAAGGACAAACGTGTACGGTGTTTACCTTTGCCGTGAATGAACAAGCGTGCTTTGTATCTCATTGTATCATTCTGCTGTACACTAAATTTCAACACGACCTGCAGCAATTCATTTTGTTTAATTTATTTTACTGCCCATAGAAAAGAAAATTGAATTAGGCACACCAACAACTCGTGGAAATTTATTAATATTAGATTCTCGTTGATAATGCTTTGTCAACTTGTAAAGTGAAAGCTGTGTGGAACTTTCTTTCATACCTCTATTAATCCCTAAACAAGAAAATAACGTAACTGAGGTTTCAGGTACAATAATATTTCCAGAGTTTGTTTGCTTGAATGCTAAGTTTGCAAAAATAATTTCGTAGGAAGGAATTTTCTTGCTATGAGGATGAATTATTTATGTCAAATTTAAGTCTTATAAGCTGTCTGTGAATACTTGGTAAAAACTTGTTTGTAATTTTAAAATGATCGGCAAACTGATAGTCCGTTTTCCGCATGTATCCTCGCGCGGCAAACACGTTAGGTACGGGGACGAAAAGTCAACTTATATTTAGCCACCCTAAAAACGCTTATACCGCAGTACCGTGTACAGCCGGATGTACAATCGAATAACTGAGATTCCCCGCTTCCTTTGGCCTAGGTTGGGTGGTCCGGATCCCCTTGACTACATAAGTATGTACGAGAATCCTGGTTGCCCCGAACTTGGCGTTCCACCGCACTGGCACTACATAAGGTGAGTTTATTTCGCTCACAATAATTATTATACCCACCCCCATTGCTCGAAAATCGCTAAGAGAAACATTAGGAACTCACATCGCCGATTCCCTTTTCTTTGTCTTCCGATACGTTCGCGGCTGATTCATGACAAGATAGGCCTAGCTTTTTATGGGCTCAAGGGAAAAGGAAAGAACTCGGGCAGATGAAAAAAAGGATGAGCATTTGTCAGTGTCGCCCTTAAGGGCACCGGCGGAAGCGTCGTCGTCGTTGTACACGTGCGTGCATTTATGTGCTTACACACGCGTTCAAAGGATTACCTTCGTAGTTTCCTATGGCACGTGTTCCTTCCTGCCAAACCAACGAACGTGTCCCCCTGGGCTACAATTACAAACAGTCCTTATGTAAAAAAAATGAAAGATTCTGTGGAAAATGCGAAGAAATATTTCGCTATGTAATATCATTATACAAATTAAGAGGTTGATATTTAATTATTCGCTGACGAAGGATGAGCAGATTCTATTTTCTCGAATGCAGCAACCCCTCCCTTCTCGAGTTCCTAGCAGCTGCCCTAATAGTTTGCTTCTTCTCTATATATAGAAAGTGCAAGGCGCACGAGGACGAAAGTTGCTTAAAACGCGAGACGGCGGAAATAGACGAACGGGAAGTTCCCCTTTTTCTTGTCTACAACCATCTAAATATACTCCGCCATTGACCGAATGTCTGTCGGCTTTTCTTTCTCCAGATATAGCCGAGGGTTTTTCGTCCTCTTCTACTTCCGATATCATATTTTTGTCCCCATTTATATGTCACAGTTCCGCAGGGAAGCACTTAACGACTCTATTATATGATCCCCTTTTTATTCCTTTTTAACGTTTTATTATAATATTGTCAAATAGATTCACGTAGATTGAACGTAGGAAAGATCATTGCTTGTCAGCAATGTCAAAGAAATGAGAGGAAGTCGTGGCCTTTCGTGGCCTTCTCGATCATTAACACGTGAAATGTTACGTTTCTTGCAGTTTAGGCCTGTCGGACCTCCACGGAGACGGTCGGTTGCACCCTAAAAGCGGTCCAGGCCGCCCAAGCGGTTTCGGTTTCGAGCTGACCTTCAGACTCGTCCGAGAAAGGGGCGAAACTACTCCGCCGACTTGGCCGGCAAACGTCATGCAACAATTAGCGAAGTATGTCTTCAATTCCGGGAACATGCTGCTACCCGGCGATCATGTTTCTTGGCACGCACCGTTAGACAGTGGCAACGGACGTATCACGCAGATCCTTATGGGCAGGGATTCGCAGTTGCCGATTTCTGTTTCCACTCCTCACGGCGAGGTGCGTAGAAAATCCGTGGAATGTTGTATAATGGTTTTTACTGATTTCGATTCACCGGCTCAGTAGGCTTTCAAAGATGTTATTTTTCTTTTTTCGAGTAGGTTTCCTTCGTACAGATAATCGGTGTTACCTCCGAAGAATTACAAGCCGCCCAGCACTGGAACGGTTTAGGTGTCGTTAATTTATTAAAAACTACTCGAGGCTGCGGGCCGTGGCTCGTTACCGACATGAGAAGAATGCATTCCGTCATGGAGGAAGATCCCTCGATAGCTCAGAAAATACAAAGCGGCATCGAAAGAGAAGGATCAAATTTAAGCGGGGTATCGGCGAAGTGCTGGTAAGAATATTTGTTATTACTCATATTACTGTCACTTAATTAACACTAAAACGTCGGCAAATATTTAGGTGGGTTCAAATAAGCAATGACAGGAGTACAGAAAGGTATAGAGAGAGGAGAAATGACTCCGACGACGAAGAGGACGAAAAACCAATAATAAAGACAGAAAGGTTGTCGCCATGTGAACAGGACACGAATTTCTCCGACGAAAATTGCCTCAAAGTATTACCTGGACTGCATCTAACGTTTAACTTGGAAGCCGGTTCTCTGTTACCTTTAGCTATAAAGTTAGTATTGATCTAATCAAAGGATTTTTTCTTGCGGAATTTCCTACAGGCAAATGCATAACAAAGTGTTTCTTTTTAGGGGACGCGTCATGCATGGAAGACATTTTACGTTTAAATCCATCCTTTCTCACACAGCCGTCACGATAGTTGCCCCATCCGTCACGGGTACTCTTGTATCTAAAGAAAAACCCTACGTTGTTCAAGGGCCTTGGCTTCAAGTATTACTACCTGAGGAACTCTCAGAAAGAATGGCTCAGGAGTTTCAGGTTTTAAACACACCGGATCGGGTAGAATATCACATAATTTAGTTCAATTATTCCCTATTCATTTATTACAAACTGTTTTTGTTACTTCTCTTTTGCATTGCTTTGTTTAAGTTATGTATTTTTACGTTGCAGATTCAGTTGCCAAAGACATTTTCCTGGGCGGAACATAGGCTGGCCATCACGGTGGTTAATGACTAATAGAACCAAGTACATTTATTACTCGAGAAATGTGAAAATTAAAAGCGCGTTCACATTGTAAGTTTAATTTAGGCATAAGTTGTCAAGATCAAAGTATTATCTGTTTTTCGTTAAATCGCACTCAAATTTTGATAAACTTTATTTATAACGACATCTTTTATACATTAATGTATAATTCAAGACGTAACATGTGTTATCATGTTATTTACATGTTATTATATTACACATCATTGTGTAAAAGCGAACGTCGAAATATATTTTGTATTCATGCGTATTTAACGGAACATCGTGCAAAACTTAGACTGTTTTTTATGCGACAAAAACGGTCACTATTTTGCAAACGGACGTGTTTATATTTAATTGTGTATATATTAGGGAATAAATTATTAGCTGTAATTATTATATTTGATACACGGTTTTACGCGTTGTTACGGACAATAAAACATTTTATGTAAATAAAAGATACATCAGTGTGTATATGGTCCTCGAAAAATACGCAATAATCAAACAGACATTTATTCAACACAAATGCGGACAAGTTTTACATTGCACGTAATCATTTTCTACAAACTTTAAATAAGTACACATCCAGTTACTGTTTATCCATTTCCTTGTGAGCTTCTCTGATCCTCCAAAGTGCAAAGCCTAATACGAAAGAAAAAGGAATTTGTGTAAGAATTCAAGTATCTCCGCTGTTCTTGGATGGTTAGAGGTCATTACAAATCATATGCCTTGATCGCTGTTAGACAAAATACTGCTTTTAGATAGAGAGATCCTCATCCGAAACGGCGTGATGTCGCTTCTCGTGTCTCTGGTTCGACCTTCTGCCGTTTCTCTTTCGAGGGCAAGCCGCCTGCTCAAAAGTCTTGTACGACAGGTTGTTATTGTTATTGTTGGCGTTGTCTTGACCGAATGTTTGTTGACGGAGAAAGCTAAGCAGTCTGCCACCAGGGTTCTGCAGAGTAGATCCGCCGTTACTAGTGACCCGTATAATTAGCGGTATTTGCGTTAAAGTAATCGCGAAATCGTTGTGCCTGAAATATTGATTTTTTTTCGCGTGAATTCCCCGATACTGCGTAAAGTAAGCTTTGCACAATGCGAATTTGAGCGGGACGAGAATATGCCATCGATCATCAACATTAATCTGCTGCTAACGAGCGACGAAGGTTCGGAAAATTGTTTAATTGAAATCCAAAAGAGTCGAGGTAAGGTGTATTATAAAAAATTCCTGCAACGTTGCGTCAAAAACCAGATAACACAGCGTCAGTCACTTCCGTGCTGCGCACATGTAAAAGGGAAATTTTATTCTTCTAAGGGCCGAATAGGTGGATACTAAAAGTCGTTGAAGCGAAAGTGGAAGGTTTGAAAAAAAGAATCTGTTACCTGGTTTTTGCACCGCAGGCTTCCGTTTCACGGCGGTAGTCAAGCAAAGCATCCTCAAAATTCCACGAAGGTCCTGTCAGCCGACTTCTCCTGAGGTTTCTAAAAATCAGTGAGATGGCCTTTCTCACGAAAAGCTCAAGCAATACTCCGCGGTAAACGAATTTCCGCTCTCGTGAGTTCCGTTCTAACGCTTAATGACTGACGCGCGTCGCGGTGTACCTTCTTGATGAGATTCATGACGATCTTGACGGCACCGACCCAGAGGAGCACGACGATGCAGGCGGAAGCGAAATCCTCGACGTCGTCGCAGCTGATGTTGCTGATGACGTTGACGAAACCGCGAAAGACGTTGGCGAACGTCTGCATCGCCTCTAAGCAAAGATTCCGCAGGAAGCAGATCACCTGGAACAGCAGGTTCATGAGGACGAGCACGAGCTCGACTATCCGCGCCAGGAAGTCCAGCAGGATCTCGAGCAAGAGCTCGACGGTGTCCCAAAGCCAGCACAGAACTCGCGAGAAAAATGCCGCGAACTGATCGGCAACGTCCGACATTCGCTCCGGCATTATCGAAAGAATCGGTCGCCCGGTTCTGTTGACCTCGCACGAAAATTTTCGCACCAAGACGAGCCCGACGAACGGTTCTGTCGGCGAATTCTTGTGAAAAGTTTGAGAGGAATTCCTCGGTGAAACAAAACAGCCTCTATCCTCACCCTTCAGAATGGGCTCGTCTCTGTGCGAAGTGCGTCACAAAAACTTTCATTGCTTTTTCATCTTACGAAATGCAAAAAATAGCCTTCAAATATATTTCTCTTGGGATATTTGTAAGTGAAAGTGAAAATCAGTAGATTACCTCGTACCCGTAGTACTTGGTACACCAATAGAACTTGAAAAATAGCCCGAAAATAATTGCCGCTGTTAAGACCAAATATGAAGTTTTAATGAATTTTATCAAGTCGCTCAGTGCATCACTGCATCGAAATCGGAGATGGTCAAACACACAAGGATTAGACGTGTGATTAAGATCCTCCACGGGGGAATAAAATTCTGGAGAGTTGAAAAGGCTCGGCCGAGTCTGTTTCGTGGTGTTCGTAATCAAGGACCCATCCATTATTATTCAAACGATTACAGATGCTTCATCAGAAATTAATAATCAATTCCATCCGATCAAGATCTTGACAGGTACAATTTCGAAAATTTTATACGATTTCCACATTTGCGGAATATACTTAAGAAATTTGATAATAAAAGTTTGTCATCGACATGCTTTTTTTTCGATTGGATTTTGAAACATGCTTCCTTCAGGGCATATACATACTATATGTATTAATTTAATCTAATTTATAACGATAGGGAAACTGTACCTTTCAGGCAATATTGTTCATTTATTGTTTATACATGCACCTCTTTGTTAAAGTTGATGCAAGTCGTACGTTATACATATATTACAATGAATTGAAGACCCTATGTATAGAAAACTATTATGCGATTGATAATGAGTATGCTGTTACGTCGTAAGGCAGTTTCGTAGTCGTGTATTCATTTATGAAAATCGTCAAAAATGTTGGACATCATTGCTGATTAAGCGGACCAGTAAATTCTTCGTTTTTCGAGTTAAGAGTCTGATTAAGGCACTTGCTGGACACTCGACATTTTATTATTCCTCGTATTATCTCGCTGCTTGCGGTCAGATGTGAATCACAACGATTGCTAAGAAAAACATTGCCAACCAGGATGATGATCTTCTCTCGGATGAATTACACGCGTCCGCATCGTTACAAGATTGAACGCAACCGCGAACGTATCTGTAAAATATGAGGAAGAACTTGATCCAAAGTAGTTTATCCTGCGAATACAATCGAATGAGTTTGGTGTTTGACTCACTTGTCGTCGAAATAGAATCCACCGCAATGTGACATCCTCGTAAGTTCGGAATCTGCTGTTAAAGTTCCGCTGTCTAATGCGCAAGTTCTTACGGTGATTGAAACCCCAGATTCGTCTGTAAATGTTTTTCAGGGATTGGTCGTTCGTTCCCCTATGCGAGGTAGAAAGTAGGTGAAACGTACCATATATTCCGGCGATTTTTATACAGTAAGTCGCAGGGAAAAGACCATCGCGACCTTTCCTTCCACCTAAGCAGGGTGACTCTAAGAAACCGATGCTTCCGTTGTTGTGAAATGGATCGTCGCAGGATTGATTGTCACCGTTAATCGAGACGCACTTGAAGCAATCGATAGCCCACCCTATATCGCAAAACTTCCAATTACCATTTATTCCTCTGAAGGGGAACGACGCACGCGAGACTACAGTATGAAATAAACTTGGGAATATCTATTGTCAGTCCTCAGGCTATGTCTTCGGTCTATCTTAAGCACGTCAATCTATATCTTTAGTGTAAGTAACGCAAAACTTTCTTCGGAAAGTTCTACGCAGATTGCATAACGGTCATAGAATTTTATGTAATCGCAACAGGAAACGATAGGCAATTTTCGTCGCGTTATATTACGGTATCATTAAATGTAATTAAAAAAGAGTCACTTGTAACATAAGTATCGACGACTGATTGCGCAGTTTTTTGACATTCTTTGGTATAGAATGATGACCTATCTCACTGTTGGAAAGGTCTTTCGATGTAGTACACGAGCGTTTACCAGCGCTCCCAGGTGTAATTCATTATTGATTTTCTCTAAGCCGACGGTGGCTAGTCGCCTAGTTAGTTGTTTCTTAATTACTCGAACCTTAACGAGGTCCCGCGAGGGCCCATCTGCCGCGTACTGACCTCTCTGCAGTATCGCGAAAAGGGCAACGAAGAACTGGACGATCCGCAGCGATCGGTCATTCATCTTCCTCGAGTGGGTCGAATCTGTCTGTCAGGATGTTCGCAATATTCCCCTCGACGTCGTCAGCTTTTCAATTTCTCCGGACACCAATCCAATCTCTCCAGGGTGTTCATATCACTCGCGAAGTGGGGCCTTCGAAAATGATCCTTTTTTTTAGGTCGAAATTGTCTCAGGTTTGACCGTTCCTTATGGTCGCTAGTCCTTGAACCGTTAATTACACCCCACTTTCCACTTCATTCCCTTTGTGGCCTCCAAATACCCATTTTTCTCAATAAAAGCGAATGTCCCACTGCACCTAAATATTTTTTTCGTAAAATTCAATGAAGGTCTCAGTGAAATATAATTTTCTGGCAGTCGTAAGACTCGCTGAGTTGACGGTCACTGATTCGTTTGCATGGTCTACATTACTCGGAAAAGCCCTCCTCGACGGCGTTCATCGACGTTTTGCACTGCCTTCTACACTTAATATTGTTTTGCCCGTCAGTTACCACGGCGACCGGACCTTAATGTAGACTCCGACACGTCTCTTCCGGAGATTTATGGCCGATCGAAGATATATCTTCCGGGCGTTCCGCGACTTTAGGTAAATTCGAGCATCAGACTTTCGTCCTGTCTGTTGGCCGCGAGGATAAGCAGTGAGTCTCGTCCTCTCCTGGTACCCGGTCTTTATAGGACACCTTAGTTGCTGTAATCGCGTGATACCATTTATACATGGTTTACTTTGAACCGTCAGCTAGCGCGCACGACACGCGAGTTGTGGGCGCAGTTTATGTTTCGTTTATCATAAAAAACTATGAAACCTTGCCGCTGTACTTTTGAAATTTCTACTTGACTACCCTATTCAATTATTGTACCATGTCTTTTAGTAATTCTTCAGGTGATTTTCTTAACAAGAAATATCATTTTACCTAAACCTAAAGGGTGTTCGATTAAGTACACTGTGGAACCTGATTGTAAAATTGAATTTTAATAACAGGATATTCGTTGCAATTTGCTCTTTCCTTGCGAGCTGCGGGGAACAGTATTAAATGTTGTTATGTAATGCGTTTAATATCCTGCCTCGGTTGTTATGCTATAAATGCAAATAAATTGCTGAGGAGTGTAAAATCGGTCGCGTTTCTCGTCTATTAAAAGCGAATAAGGTTCAAAGTACGCGGGCTGCGCATGCGCCATTGCCGACGGGCCAATCACCTCTCGATTCGGTCCGTGTCCGACTCTGTCATAGCGCGACACATTGCGGGTCACACCGCAGCACGATGTGATTTGTATTTTTTCGCGAGAAAAAATGTGTCGGTCTTTCGCGCACCCATGCCCCTGTTTTTTCACGTGATCCGAGCTCGAGCGTCGTACGTTCTGTCCCGTGGCTGTGCGTTCCGTCCTGCCGGCAATAATGGGCCAGTCGTCGAGCAACACCGGGCATAGCGGTGAGTGTCAATTTTCGTGTACACACGTAGTCCACTTTACGGTGTGTTGTCGCACCGCCGACCCTTTTTTTTTCATTCCGTGCCTGGCACGCTTGACATGTGTCAACTGCGTTGCCGTTCTCGCCCTATTTGGGTAATTACATGCTCGTATTATCCCTGGCAGTGGAGTTACACTGTCATTCCCGACAATCGCTCTCTCAAATCCCTGTATTTTGACGGGAACTGCTCGGCATTGGCCCGTGCATCGACAACGGTGTCGGTTTTGAGGTTATGTTTCGAAACATCAATGTAACTGCAGTTCCAGAACTGTTTTTAGTTAAAAACATCCATTAACCATAGATTACTAATCAGCATCATTTTCACGTATACTCGCCACTAAACTACAATAGAACTGTCCATAAGATTAGTAATCTAGGGTTAACAAACACAGAGACTCTCAGATAATATGTAATCAATCGACCGAACGTACAAAATTATTATGCACTTGTTATGGGCTTTTGATTATTTCTCTTTGTTTGTATGTCGACGTTTTCTCTGAAAAACAGTAGCCCCTACTCTCTGGTATTATCTCGTATTCCTCTTATTTTTAAAATCCTTATGGTACGGTATTCTTCTTAAAACGTCATGTTATTCTTTCTGCAAAGGATGGATAGGGGATTTCCTTGCTATGGGTCTAGTTAATATACAATTGTGTGAATGTTTGTTACGTTAGAACGTATTATTCCCAAACTCATCGATATTGCATTTAATTCGACAATCCTGTAGCCACGTCCTGTAGATGTGTATATTCCGTTCCAAAGTATTTTCCTCTTAATATTGGTTGGTAAAGGTGGATTTCTAGAAGAAAAGTACAAAAAATAAGCGGAAGGAGGTTGTAGCATACAAATGTAAACATAGACATGGTGGATTCTTCGCATGCGTTTGTTTGGACGGCAGCATTTTTTAAAATCTTTATTAATTAATATTTACCGACATATGTTTCATGTAAGCTGCTGGACACTAGCGACATCTGCGCCGAACCAATTAAGGTGTCGATAAAAAAGGAAATATCCCAAATTTGATGCTTAACTTTTCTATTAATACTTAAATAATAACACAAAAGTCTAATATCAATCTACCGGTAAATAGGTTTATGTAATTGCGATTCAAAGTCGTGCTTGTCCGATGTATTATTAAGGTACATTTCTGAGAAATACCTGTAAAGCTTTGAGCGCAGATGTACATGGGAACATCTGCGTACGATATTCGCTGGTATACAGATGCGTTTATTGTTCCTACCTGTCGTAAAAATAAGAAATAGTGTCTTCGACGACACATGTTGAGCACTTGCACCAAGTAGCAGTGACAGAAAATCTGTAGCTCACACCTTCACATATTTTTCCACCACCTGAAGCCTGAGCTTACAGAGTAAAACTATTCAAAAGAAACACATTTGTATCAGCAACTACAGGTTTTTTGGGTGTGAATAACAAACTTATTCTATAAATTTTTGTTAAACAATCTTGACTAACGCAATATCTAACACTCTGGATGTAGGTACATGTATGTAAAATTGTATATAAAATAACAATAAATCGTGCGTTAAGTATTATCCAATTAAGAACTCCGCATTTCCATTCTTTACGCCTTACAGCCACTTTAAAAAATACAATTGCATCTTTGATTACGCGTAAAGCTCTGTCGCGGGTAATTGTGAAAATAATTGCATAATACATATCCATTATCCGTGCATCCCAATGCACCTTCCATTTTTTCACTGGCTCCCATTTACCTCATTATTTCGATATCTACCGCGGACAATTGCTGCGCACAACTGCGAACAACTGGGCATTCTTTATACCGCCGCATTACAGGCAGAAATTGCAGGGCTGCGACGAAGTATTGGTCAAATTAAGCCGTGTTATAATGCAGCCGGTATTCTCTTCATTCACTTTTCATAACCGAGTCCGGCAAAGTCCGTGCCAGCTGCATTCTCTTATCCCGTCATGCGCGTTTCTCCCTCGAACACCTTCTCATTCGGGGATTCGAAGGTTGGGTTTCGAGGCTTGCAAGATGGTCCCTGCACCCCCGTAGTAAAACCTCACGTACACGTCTACGCAGGTACGTTAGCCCCGAATAGTAGTGTGGGCCACAGATGTTATTGTCATATGGCAGACACGCGGGGCTGCCTCCTTCACCAAGTTCGTGGCTCTCGGAATCGCGATTGCACGTTCTCCAATGAAGCCCGATTCACGTGCGTGCACGGAAATTCTCTCCGCGAGATTATCTAATCTACGTCACGGCAGCGAAGGCCATCGAGGCCCCTATGGATCGTCTGGAAATAATTACGATTCTACGTTTATTTTTATTGCTGCCTACGTCACGGGCTATCTGGGACATCGCTTTTCGGAGGACGAAATTTTCAAGGGAAGCAAAATATTAAGACATATCGTCACGTAATTCTGGCGATTCGATCGATGAATTTCCGTTCCGAAGGAATGTAGAAACTGCTGTTCAATTATGCAAGTGATAATGGTGATGTTAGGTAGACTTTGGTAGGGCATTTTCCATAAATTTCATGAACAGAGTGCTGAGAGCGTCGATAGTATTTGATGAGAAAAGTGCCGAAGTGTGGGAAGCGTGAATAACAGGACGAAGGGTCAAAGGTAACGTTTGGGAGGTTCAATCGAGGAAGAGGAATCGTAGACATCGGTTTAGCGGCCGGGGTTCAGGACAGCGACCCAGTTCTCATATGTATTTATACCAGAAGACGCTATGCCGGTTGCGTGTGGCCATTTCGGATAGCACGGAAGGGAGAAAGGGGTAGCGAGGAGGGAGGAGGGAAAAAAAGGAGAGGCGTCTCGTGCGTCACGAGACGCACACCGAAATTCAATTCCGGCTGCTTGTCGTTTCTCTCTCCGTCACTCCTTTGCCCCTTTCTCTCTTTCTTCGCGACTGCAACTGCCCCACGACACCGAGGTCTACTGTCTAGTTCAGTAATAGCACAGACTGTCGAGATCTCCAAAAACTTTCTATACCTAATCCACCCTTTCCGGGCGCGACGATATTAAGGGGGTGGATTAGCCAAAGTGCCTGCATTATTCATTTTTTTCGTGCGTAGGCGGTTATGGGGTTGACCCGTGAGGTCTCGGAAATATCATGCCCGGTCAGAAGTTTCACATAACTCAAGCGACGAATCAGAAACGAAATTCTGTTGAGTTTAGGGGGAACGTGCCAGCGGCGGATTAACAAGCTTTGCCCGGCTGAATTATCGGCAGACTCGCGTCGTCGTTCACGCACGTTGCCCTCGTCTCGCCGCGAAAATACGCATTCCCGAAAAAATATTCCTTATTACCGGCGAACATTTATTGCGCGGGAGAATGGGGCGCAGCCTCGTTGCGTAATCGCCGTGCATTCCGCGTAAGAGACGATCCTATTTACTCTGGATCTGGTGCACGCAGACTCGCGGCAGTCTGCCGGAATTTTCGAGGCGAATATCCTACGAGCCAGAGGGAAAAGGGAGCTCGATAAATCTTGGGCCGAGCCGCACGGAGATGCACAGACGAAACTCCCACGCAATTCAGTGCACAGCTGATCCGTTCGAGCGACAATGACGTACCTTTAAAGCCCCGTCACCAAACTGGCCCTTTGTCCAAGTCCGAGAAAATCTCGGAAAAATACGCACCGACCATTTAAACCGGCCAATCGGTGCAACGTAACGCGCCTTGCGTCTCTCCCGTTGCGTAGCCTGGAAAAAAGATACGCATTGTGCGTGAGACGGTACGACGATGTGACGCAAAAGCTGAATAAGGAACCGTGCACCGGATCCCTCGGGTTCCTTCTTTGTCAGAGCTTAAGGTCAGGTCCTGAGCACTCGATTAGCCGGCACCACGGTAGATCGATGGAAATTCGCACGCTGGAAATGAGCGTGTCGTCACCCATGTCTGATAAATCCTGACCTGACAAAATGACGCGTGGGATCCGATCTCCGTGGAGAATAAATCCGGACAAAAGAAATATTAAAGCCGGATGAAACGCAGGAAATGACACGAAACGTCTTAAAACATTCCTACGCCTAAACAACGAAAAGTACTAACACCGAATACCGTTTGAAATGGAAGCTAAGTCCCGGTTTAAAGGGTATTACGCGCGTGTCTGATGTTTCCCGGCAATCCGCTCGTTAAAATTCTAATTCCATCGGCGTATTGACCGTGCGAGCAAATAAATAGAAACAGGAGGTTCGTAGTCGGGCATAAACGGAATTCTCGTGGAACGCACGTTGGCCACCATAATCCAACGCGAGAATCGCCCACGATTCCGACTTATTTCTGGTTCTCCCTGCGGGCGGCTCGTGCATTAAACCAAAGTGCCGGCCGGTGCTGTTCTGTTTCTCTTTCGTCCAGGCGAATTCGACGATCTGTCAATAAACTGCCACGGCGCAGCCACTAGCGCGGAATATCGCTCGTTTCAGCCGTTTGTTTGTGAAAAAAACTGCAGCTGTTATTCCCGTCGGCGGTTGTAATGATCCACGAGCATTTTGACCACGTCATTAACAGTGGATTTCATAAATTCATTTACCTAACTACGCGATCCTCCGGCTGGGAGAGTGATTAAAGGCTTATTTTTCCCCGAAGCCTAGGAAGTAAGTGCGTAGAATTCTGCTTTCTTCCTGATTAGAGGGATGCGAATAGTGGGGCGGAAGAGCCTAAACCGGGCACGGTGTACCTCAAAATTAATCTGCCGGGGTTGGAAATAGCCCCCGTCTTTGACAAGCGGCCAAATACGCTCGTGCGAATCGCGTGGATGCCGTGAACGGTGCAGTCGGTTCCCGTCTTCGTCGAGGAAGCGAGGAGGGGAGTGGAGAGAGTCGGGAAATCCGAACGAGAGACACCGGGAGGAAACCTTTTCCAATTGACGTCATTCTGGCCACCTTTTTGCCCTTTTTTCCTCTCTCCCTCTCTATCCGTCTTTCAGCAGTCCTAGTCTCCTCCTCCGAGTAGTTCGTGTACGGGTGGGTTAAGAATACTGCCGCGGTGGCGAGCGTGTTGCAACCTTCTGCACTGGGAATAGCAGCGAGGCTAGGACGCTAGCTAAATAAATTAACACCGACACGCTGGGCCCAAAGGGTTTGCTCGAAAAACAATCTCACCGTAACGTCCTATACGATGAAAAATTCCGTTAGCATTCAGAGACAAGGATGCTAAAAACCGTAGCGATTACCCAGACCTTTCGCTCAGGGGAAGATACTTCTCGTTGCTCGAAATTATTTTAGCCTTGGGATCATGTAGAGTTTTTCTCTCGGCATTTCTTGCTCTCAGGCTCGATACCTCGAGATAATGAAGACGGGGGGAAGAGCCGTACGCTCGGTGCTTTTAGGTTCACGAGCGTGATTAATTATGCGACCTTACCCTTCGGTGCAATTAAAGGCGCGCAGCGCGATTGCCGTCCGCATTTGTGCGAATGTCAGGGTCGATGTGCGTTGCGGAAGTCGCTGGAAGGGACGGGTGAACCGGGGAAACGACGGTACAAAGCGACCGGGAGGGGGGGAGAAAGGGTGGAAAAATAGCATTGGCCGAGACCTTTATCCCTCGTTAAGGACTACGAGAGATGGCAACCCCTCGCAATTACAGAAACCGCCCCCTATTCCGCGGCTCTGATGGGGTGGACCGCCAACGTTCACCCCTTTTCGCGCAAACTTCTTCCCTCCATCGCGTCGTTCGAGGAGCATTAAACGCGGTTCATGCTGTCCAGAGAAATCAGTACGATAAACTCAACTAAATCCTCAACCATGAATAAATTTTACGTACGGCAAACTGATACGAAATTACGGCGAATTTACAGCCATTGTTGGCTCAATGTATCATCTGTGCTTTAAAGGCTTCCCATCTTTTTTTTTTTGGAACAATATTTTAGCATCGTCACCCTAAAAACTTTTTTCCCGACCAATTCAATTCTCACTATTGTAAGCCTTTGGTTTTTCTCCAATTTTTTTCCGAGGCTTACACGTGTCAACATACGGAGAAACGTCGGCAAATGTTGAGGGTTGCCAATGTCCGACCACCGTTCCCCACTTTTTGCAGCATTTTTTGTGGTCCGTTTTTTTCGAAGAAACATCCCTCCGTGAAGGGTTGAGACTCGGCACGATGGTCCAGGGGTACTTGGAAATGTCATAACTCATCGACTTTACCGTGCTAGTTACGCGGGACAAACGGTGAGAATCGCAACACTTGTGCGTCAACCCTTAATGGCCTGAGAATTAACCCTTTCGCAACGGGAATGTCCACCCTTTCGACCACATCGGTCGTCCTAACAGATCTCTAAGACCATACAAACATACGTTCGGAGCAAAGGGAGAGGTATTAAAATCCTCTTTCTATTTTTACTTTACGGCTCGAAACATTTGCTCGATACGGCAAAGGAATTTCGACGAGGAGGAGGAAAAAGCCTCATATAAAGGAGGTAACTGGCGTCTGTGGCTGGCTTATCCGGGCGATCGGAGTTATCGAGAACGAGGACACTTGGCCGTGTTGATACTTGGCAGGCGGCATTTTTAATGCAAAGCAATTACGAGTCCCGTGGCAGCGTGCAGCCTCCCTTCGGTCGCTTGTAAATGCGCCGACGGAATCGAGAGACCGTCCCCGCCATCGTGGCGATGCCGACACGCGCCTGCCGTGCTGCTGTCGCGTGGCCCTCAAGACAAGGACGGAGAAACTCCCAGCGAGAGGATAATGCCTGTGGGAGGGAGAGAGAGGGACGTAGAGAAGGGAGGGAAACAGAGACAGGGAGGGTACGAGGGATAAACCGGGCAACGAGACAGATAAGGACCGGCAAAGGGCACTACCAACCGTTCCAAGAGAGATGGATCCGTAGGGAGAGGGGGACCCGGGGGGAGGAAGGATGAAAGACGAAGAGAAACGTGTAAGTCGCCACCTGCCACGAATCGGCAGATGTGCGCGCGGGTCCGGCTTGACCGGCAATTCGAAATTGCCTCCGCGTTCGGACCGAATTCCAAATGGGATATGCCACGACCAATGCCACCTCGAGCCACGAGTTAACGATTAAAAAATAACTCCCCGTCTCCTGCTAGACACTCCACACAGTTGTCTCTTAAATCGCTCTTCTCTTAAATTAAAACTTTTCTAACGTTTCAGCGGCAATGGAACGTCATTTCTTAACGAGTTTAGCAACGTTTTAAATTGAGACGCGCGGTGTCTTATTAGCAGTAACGTGGCGTGAAATTTGCAAAAATGTAATCGCAAGAATTGGGTTTTCGTCGTTGGTTAGAGGAGCATTGAGGTAGCTGAGGAGGGGTAGGAGATTTTCGGGGATTTGGAGATGGCAGGATGCGGAGCGACGGAGGGTCGTGAGGAGCAGTGAGGCCGCTGTTACCAAGTGAATGCGTCAGGGGTGGTAGGGATCCTCGACAGATGTCGAGAGAATTTCAGCCTCCGCCAGTGAGAAGGAGGAGGATGCCGAAGGGAGGAAGAGCGGATTCGACGACCCGAAGGGGGAGAAAACGAGACGAGCCTGTGTAAAGGAAGACAACAATGAGGGGTGGGGAGGGGGGGGGACTGGCGCGTGGCTGCCCTCGTATGCTGGTGGGGATAAGTACAGGGTGTGTAGGAGATACTTAAGACGATGATTATGATGCGACGAAGAGAGGTGGATGAGATGAGTACCCTAGAAAGTACAACTCATCAACGACTTTCGTCAAACCATAACCGTCCCACGTCTTGCCTCTACCGTTTTTCACCTTTATATCTTGTTATTAACTTACGCTATAAATACGGAACTCAGAGACAAAGGCTTCGTTCTACCGATGACATGCGCCTTTACAGTAATTAAACAAGCTGCCTTTTTTTCCATCCTTTCACTACTCTTGCTTCGCATCTATCGATTATAGCAACGCAAAGAAAGGAAGTCCTATTAATGACCCGCATGATATTGGAAATCGATGCTGTGAAATCTATTGATAAAACAGTTTAATGGCGTAAGAGTATTTGACGGAATTTCTTGGGGCTCTGTAGGACGGTTAAACATTGGTTTCTCTTTTCTTCTTCCTGCTCAGTATTCATTAAAACTGCAGAGCAAGTACCGAAGATACCGTTTTGAGATAAAAACCTGCTGCGCCCTACGTGAAGACGTATGGGCTGCGCTCGACATATTTTGCAACAGCTGACAGCCCGTAGAGCACGTGCCGATTTCCACGAGGAAGAACTTTGTTTCGCTTATTTTTTGCCCATTAATTGCCGATCGCCCGTGACCACGTGTTACTCGATGAATCGGGCCCAATCTCCTAGAAAAAAGATTATAGTCCCGGATTCACGAGGACTCGTAAATACGTGGACGATAATTTTGTGGCCTGGGAAAGTGCGGTTTCGCGATCGACAGTGGGAGATAGGAATCCATAGAACGAATCCACTGACCAGTGTCCATCACCGTCCCCGCTGGGACAATGACGCGACATTTGTGCGAAAACTCGTAAACAACCGGACAATCGAAACCTAACGACCCGTCGATTGTCTCAGCGATCCTCCGATCGTTCAATCGTCCACCAACTGCCTGAGAAATTGCAGACAACGTGCTAAACTTCGCACTAGACATTTATTTCCTCCCATTCGTTACATAGATTTTCAAATCTTCACTAGCTTAACCGAGTTTTCATCCGCAGAAACGCAACGTTTTTCACTGTTCTCGTTGGTGAGTACGGATGATAACGAGCGATATCTATCATTCGTAACGATATTACCACCCGCGACTTCTCCAACGTGCGAATATCGTGGTAGGAGAGGAAGTGAGTGTCGATGGCCCGGGGCCAAAATGCGGAGACTCGGAACGAAATTCCTCCTGACTGGCCGATAAATAGTGGACTCGTGCGCTTTCCTTACTCCGTGATCTCCGGATTTTCTCAAGCACGTGGTGAATCTCGTTGAACAATGTCGACCGCAACGTCTTTGTTGCGTGCCGAAGGCAGAACCCGGAGCAGAGGGGGGGGGCGTCTAGGGGAAGAACCCTCGACGTACCTTACGAGAAAAGTCAGGTAGCTTTTGATCTTGAGAAACCTGCGACCTGTCCCTCCCCGAGATTTTCATTCTTCTCCCTCTGCACGTGTCTCCTTTGCCAGACTTCCATTGATCCCGAGGAACACGTAAACGGCTATGTTACGTTCGCTGCACTTAACACGAATGTCCCATTGCATTGCCGACATGCTGCGCATTAGAACGAACCTTTAATGCAGATACAAAAGATTGTACGAGATGGTAGGTTTAATTTTAGAAAATTTTCCGAAGATCGCGATGATTATCTTGCGCGTCGAAATGACGATTGTTTTTGCGAAAGGGGGTTAAGCATGTGCAGAAGTGACATGGTCTTTCGCGAAATCTATGGAACGAATCCGTCTGGGCCGGCGGGTTGCTGTCCTCTTTCCTCGTCCTCGTCCTCTCCACACGTTCCCCGGATAGGTGCCGGGGGAGAGGGCAATATAAAGTGGGTGGATGAGATGAATGGTATATGTTGTGAGCGCTTCGGTTCTGTATTGTTGATCGAACAATGCCGTCTGGCTTCTGCGCGCCGCGAGGGAGCTCCCAGCGGGCAGCTGACATTCCCTGACTGCTAGGGCCACCTCCGCCTGGCAACAACCCCGTAATATCAAACTGGCCGCAGGAAAAAATTATCAGGATCACAGGAAATCACAGGGCGGAGAAGGAGGAAGCAACAGGAGGACTCCAGCGAATGAGAACTACATTCTGTGAACATATTTCCTTAACTTGTTCCATGAAGGGACCTGTAAAATTCTTCTCAGTTGCACGTCCTGGATTTTTGTTCATGTGAAAAATATCCTTGTCGTTTCATTTTTTAATAATTCAATTGCGTGTATGGTATATTTGAAGTAACTGGGCTTATGTCTCCTGAACCTTAAATAACGGGGGTAGACTCGACTAAGCATTATTGTATGACGTCCTTAATCAGCGTCTCGTCTCGGTAGACTGCTTATTTATGCAAATAAAGTGAACCAGCCCCCAAAGGGCACGAAGCTAACCCTTCTTTTCAAATTAAGGCCTCCTTCTGGGAAGGACCCTCCTGTTTCCCAGTCATATACGCAATGACAGCGGTCCTCGGCTTTACAACCTGTTACCCACCCCGAGCTTTTTCAGACAACACCAAAAAGATCATTTACAAAGCTACGTACTAAAGTCAAAATTATATCAAGACTATTGTGTAATAAAGCATAAGAAAAATATTTAACAACATTTGACCAGGTATTTTGAAGAGCACACGTGCGATCCCCGTTATCTTTTTTTAAATAAAAATGACGGCGATCTTCTCGTACGGTTGAAAGCATAATTCGTGTTATCAGAGTCGGAGTTATCAGGTCGGTCCTTCTGTCCGGTTTTGCCGTCTTCTGTCGCGCAGCTGTGTCGCTTCTGCGTGATGAGCGTGCACGTTAAAATCAATGGGTTCCAATCCGGAACCTATTGATGCGACCGTCGGCAATCGGTCGACGTCCTCAGGCACCTGGGGCTTTTGCATGGAAATCCCCCCGTCTAGAATTGACACCTGGATAACATATGCCGAAGCCCCGGAGCTTCCTTCGGCCGTCGCGTTTCCTATTCGCCGCGCTCTCGTGTTTCACCCTTACCTCGCATTTCCTCAGGAAGGGTACTCCCCGTTCCCCCCTCACCCCTCTTCCTCACTGTGATTGGATCCTGAAAGGATTCCGTATCGTCCTACCATTCGCCTTCGCGGATATTCAATCTTCGCCGAGATTCTCTCTTTATGACTTTATCCACCTTCTCAATATCAGGAGATGACTTTAGGTATTTGACGATATTTTTTGTGGTGTTGTTAGTTCATTGTTGTTGAGGTATTTCAGTGAACTGACCAGAAGAGCATGGGATTTCTGGCAGAAAATCGTGGAGGGGCCGAAATCCAACATTTCACCTGGTCTTATCGGGGTGAAATTGAAAAAGGGGGGTCGACCCCTGGCTCAGCCTGCACCACCTTTGGTTTTATTCAAATATATTCGTACCCCGCGTCGGCATTCCGATACACTCACCCCGTGAAAACGGGGAGGGGGGCTGGCGCCAGATGTTCCCCGTCACCCGTACCCTTCAGTTTCGCCTGTTGCGCTTTGAATTTTTCATTTTCTCCCGGCAAATCCATTCATTTTATTTATGAATAAACCAACGACTGTGGCACATATATTCAGGCCAAAGAATAAGACGATAATTTTAGCATTGTACGTCGCCAGCAGCCCCGAAAATTCTCTTCATTTTTTCCCGTTCATTTCACGCTTCACTTTATCAGTGTATTAATCTCGAATATTCTTTCATTTTTCAGGTAAGTTCAACGCTTTCCTGCCATTCAATGGAACGGAATATCATCGGACCCGTGAGTACAATTCGTCAGTCTTTCTTCGCTGTTTCTAAATTGGTAAAGCTTCTCGTTTAATGGAAACAATAACTCGGGCCGAATGGTTGAACGTTTTTACGGAATTCTGTCTATTAACGGACGTGATTACACGACATTCCCGTGCGACGAATTTCTAATGGCAGGGTTGGCGGATCGAAGATTATTCGAGAAGGTAGATAAAGGGGAAACGTCACGACGTGACTCAACGTAAAAGTCCTTTGTGTAACTACTCGAAGACGATCGCGAGGTAATGAACTTTGTTTAAACGGGCATTCGGTAAACCTGGCACGGATGTAAACGCGGCACGTGCCGACTCGTGTTCCGCGCTCGCCGATTTCCCCTCGTGTTTCCTCCTCTCCGAGTGAACGCAGAGAAAAGGGACCCTTGCGCTTACTGTCCCCTTAAATAATGTATTACCCGGAGATTAAACGATAACGTACTGCCAAAAGTCACAGTACTTTTTCTGGCAATTAATTAACAAGTCCAATGAAACGGACCATCAACGACGGGATCCAATTTCATTTTTAAAAGAATTCCACGTAATCAAACGCCTGCTTTCCCCCCTTCTCCTGTCTGGTAAACGTGAGCGATGTCATTTAAACGGCGTAAAACGATCGTGCGACGTGTATCAAGTGGACGATAATGCCGCAGGTATGTTATTCCTCCTTGCCGATCGACCGGTGATGCTTGAAGTATTTTTCCATTGCCGATACACCGTCCAGGTAATTTCGTCAATGAAATTGAGGCCGGTGCAGGTGCAAGCACGTCACATCGATGTTCCCAAAAATTCCTTTCTCCTCCGTCCTTCCACGTCTCTGACTTACAATTACAAACCAGGAGAAAGGCAAACGAAGACGAAAGAAATATTATTTCATTGCCTCGTTCCGTTTTCTGTATTATCACGATTTTTCCTTTGTTCTTCGATTCTGCCTGGCGTTTCTTTTTCTTTTGTCTTTCCTGCCATGCTGTCGTACATTACTTATCCTTTTTTCACTTGCACATAATCTTATCGCTTCCTTCCCTTCCCCAGGTCTTTTCCTTCTTCTCCCCCTCCCCTGCCTCGATGTTCTCTTCCTCCTCTGCGCTTGCTCGTATACCTTGCGAGGTAAGACGTACAAAACGGTCCCCCCCTTTCGCGGGTGGTAGCACGAAGCTGCTCCATTGGTCGATCGGCACGCGTACGCACCTGCCACGCATCTTTTTCATGCTCGCGCCTTTGTCGAGCCGCTTAAGAACACCAGACGCACCCGCCGGCAAGAAAGGTCCTTACCAACGAGACACCAATACACCCATCCGAAAATGTTTAATTATTTCCACGCCGGATATTCCCTGTAATTCCGTACAAAGATACGTGCAAGCCTGAAAGTGCAGGAAACTCCTTAGAGAAATGAAATGCTAATTATTGCGAAATCTTCATTTCCACGTGGTGGAAATTCAGTGGTCGTTGAAAGTCTTTCCTTATCTCACAATTATCGAGAACGTCAAATGTCAGCTTAAGGTAACGAGCGATTCATCCTTATCTTCCAATGAAGCCAGGAATGCGGGACAGAATTATTGGCCGATTAATGCACCCGACCTTCCGTAGATGCACTCTTGGATTTACCTTGTTCGTGTTGATTATCAATGTACCGGCGATAAACATATCAATGTAGAACTGTAGATATTCTTAAGGCCTGGCATTTACCGTAGATGGGCCGTTTAAATGTCCGTTGCGACAGGAACGGGGACTAACGGAAAAGTCAGCTCTTCTGCTCTGCCTTTAAAAGGAAATTTCGAAAAGGGCCTCAGCTGTGCGACTGTTTTCCTTCCTCCCACGAGGCCGGTAGCCTTGCGACTTGCCTTTCTCGACTTTTTATACCTGCGCGAGACCATCGGTTGTGATTTAAAGTCGGCAACAGGTCAGCAGCGCTCAGCTGTTCCCGGGAAGATTCGAGGAAAAGTGTTGCGTGAAGGTTGCAGGTAAAGGTACATAGAACGACTTCCTGGCCTTCTTCTTCTTCTTCTTCGTCTTCCCTTCGAATCACGCCCCTCCCACCCGTCGTCCCATTCATCCTCGGCGATCTACCGCGCAAGGAGTTTTAGCTCATTCGAAAGGACTTAAGAAACTATTACCCCTCCGAGCGGCTTCACGGCCAGCTATTTACCGATTTTCCTGGCTTTGTGAACCGGACCGGAACATAACCACAATAGAAGATGGTGGAAAACGAGCAGCGGTAAATGGACGTTGACGCAAACTTTCTAAAAGCAACGTCCGCCGAAATACTTGCGATACGAACTCATTGAATACTTGATGATCGGACGAGTCGTTGGCGGGAAGCTTTTTTTAGAATACCTCCGAGCCCCGAGGGAATTCATGTTTTTTAATGACTGCTGGAAGGTCAATTCGGTGCCACGGGGAGATTTTTTCACATGCACCTGTTGGTTCGAGAGAGCGTTTCTTCGGGGATGGAAGCCTTCAGAAGGGTCTTATCTCGCACCGAGCGAACATCTGTCTTACGTAACAGCCAGTGGACGACATTTTAACTGCCGACAGTATTAAAGGCAGCTCGCGTGGAAATACAAAACATACCTTAAAACTCCTCTTCCCCTCTTTGGAAAGTCACGATAATTTTATCGCTGAGGAGCATAAGGCTGTATCTTAATTTCCGTATCTTAATTCACGTGAATCGCGATGAGAGCATTGCTCACGTTATGATATTCACACCGAGAGCGCAGTTTTCATTAGTCGGCACGTCGGCTTAATTAAAAAGATTACCCCCGCTTTTTGTATATAAATTGCAAACTTTGCGTTTTATTACATGCTCGGGAGTGCGGGATCTTCCCTTAATTCACTATTTTACGAGAACACTCGGCGATGGACGAACGATTCTCATCCACACATCGTGCGGGCTGAATTTTTATCGCCCTTAGCAGACCGTAGCGCGTGCACCTGATCCACCTTTAACCACAAAACCACATGCCGTTTATATGCAGCAAGATACAAAACTGCATCCGTTGTGTTTCTATCCTCGGTTACTCCTCTTCCCCGGTAAATTCCCCTTTTTCCGTGAGTCGTAACTGAATTATTTCACTGGCTGCTGAGTACCCCAAGATAACGTGAGTTACGATCCCGCGTCTATACACTCATTTTTTCTTTAGCGAGTCTTAAATTTTACGTCCTTAATTTACCACGAGCGAAGAATTACGATTGGCTCGCCCTATATTGCAAACTCCGTTACCGCTGATAAGGGGTCTCCATTTGCGTAACGAGATAATGGACCTTCTTTGTCGCTACCAAAAAGCCGATTATCCGACTGATGGTTCCTTTATATCTCGCCGATCCTTGTCCCCGCGCATTTCTCTATGCAGCCGGTATCACCTTAATTTATGTGATCGTTAAACAAACGATTCAAGTGCGCCTGTACTCACGTTAAGCAGAAAATTACGGCAAGTACAAGAAACACACGAACGAACTTTAAGTGCACGTATCACCGAAAGCTTGCCTGACTTTCTCACGTGAAAAAATAAGCAAGTCAGATCTTTCCACGGGCCGTAACTCTAAGTACAAGTACACGCTGTAATTACCCCTTTGCGCCGATCTCATTTCCTGGCAGCGCGAGTTTTCCGCGCGCGAGCGCCGCTTTAATTCTCCATTAAGGTCCACCCAATTTTCCATGACCATCGAGGGCTTAGGTTTAATTAACGGCGCGACTCCTGGCCCGCATGCTTCCTCGCCGAGGAGCAGAGCTAGATTCGAGCATCGCGTGGCGCACTTTATCCCGCACGGGCAGGTGCTTGCGTGAGCACCAACAACGAAACGGAACGTTTTCGCCTTCGGATATGATCCAGTGACAGCTGAACGACCGTCGCTCGCGAGATCTCCAGACCCGTATGCAGCTGCCACGTAAACTCACTTCAAAAGACAAAACTCAATCGCGAATCCAAACCCCCCCTGCTCTCACATTCGGCGAAAACAGCGATCTAATACCGCCGAAACTCGTGAATCATGTACAGCTATTTCCTCTGTTTTAAGGCCTGTCCGTTTTGTCCTGGGACACGATCGTAAATTTTCTCGTGTGAAAAATAAGGTTGACGGAGAAATGCAGGGTGGGTGAATGACTCGGAGCGATAGTTCTATTTCCGAAATATCGAACATCTGTCGAAATTCGTGTTTACTAGGCGACTCGAAAGCCGGAAATTTCTTTGGGACGCTCTCAATGCCGACAGGAAGACGCATTGTCAGAATATATCTGCAGCAGTACGAAACAACTAAACGTATCCGCGTGATTAATACACACGTGTCTCCTGATCGTTCGGTTTGTTCAGTTCCTATCGTACGCGGGCTTATAGAAAATTTTCTGAGAACTAACGGTATACTCACAGTATCCAGTTTTCAGCAAAAATAAATATAGCACTGAAATGTGCTGCGCTGACAAGTTAATGATACGTTCTCTTACTACATACGAATGGAGCAAAACGTGGCTAAAATTAATGTAAAACCTCTTGTGACTTATTTTTGAACCCCGAGCAAGGGTTGTGAGAAAATTCATAAATTTCTCGCAATGAAAATATCAGTTTTGAAGCTATAGGTACGAAGATCGTAATTAAGTTATCTTTAATAACTACTCCACGTCTTTACCGCTACATCTTCTATTAACGACGAAGTATTTATGCGTTTGTTATCTTCCCAGTCGTCTGAAGTTTATGTAATTGGCCAGTGACATGCTGTGGCCATGATGACAGTCGGCCAAGTGTGTATTGCAATCTTCGTACATCAGGGCCGCACCGATAAAGTTTCAAATCTTCATTCTGATATAGCAAACTATTTCTTGCGATTCATTTAAGCCTATCATAGTTCGCTCGTGTTGCAAAAGGAGATCGTATCCCCCCCCCCCCCCCCCTCGTGGACATTCCTCTGTCTTCGTCTCATGCTCCGTAGAAATGTGTCAAAACTTGAGCCAGCTGTTTTATATTTGACCGCACTGTTTTTGAAGTGCCTCGAAACTGTGTCACTCGAAATAGAGTTAATTTTCATTCCAAAAGAATTCACGCGAATATCCGAACGCTTCGTACATTTTTATTTCGAAGTAGGTGTAAATTCGTTTAATTCGCGTTCGTTCGTTTTATTGGAGTTTTCACGAAGGAGACGAAGGTTAAAAATTCTTGTTCTTCGAGCTCGTGCAGCTGGCCCTGACGCGAGATACGCGTCCGCGTGTGTGTGCGTAACGGCGAATTGAATGATAATGAAATGATTGCGGTACAATGGGGTCAACTTCGTAGCGAGCGGAGGGCCTTATCTTCTATGCAGCGTTGAAAGAAATCTCCGGACAACTCGCGCGCTCAAAGACCTCCGGAGGGCCGGTTACCGGGGGACGAGGGAAAGGAGGGGGGGGGGGGGGAACGACAGAAAAGGAGACTAGACTTCGTGATTCTTACGTTCTGCGCCGACGAACTTCGGACTAATCCCTTCTCCCCTTTACCTTCTGTCCGGCCCGAATTTTGATTACCCTCGTATTAAGCCATTACTCGATAGCAAGTGCGATAAGGAAATTGCATCTGCGGCGAACGACATTTAGGAACACCTCGCGCGCTTTAATCTTTCCTTTACGTGTTTTACAAATTGTCACGGTCCGCTTTGCTCGGTTTGGTAGAAAAGGGAAGACGATGGTTGCGTTTCGGCAGGGTTTCTGGGCGTTTTGCTTGGCCGAGAGTTCCCGTCGATTCCGGCGAGAAATTATCGGCCGTATCTCCGCTTCCGCCATCGAACAAAATTCACGTCCTGCCACCTTAAAAATATTCCCAACAACGACATTAAGAATTTCATTGACATTCTCAAAACTCATTTTCCATTCACTGGTGAAATTGACGCTCGGATTTTTGTGTGCCTTATTTCCCGAAATGGGGAACATGGTTCGTCGTTTCCTCGACGAGGACTTCCTAATTGGTCGTCCACGGATGAGAATGGATGGGGTGCGTATGGTACGTTCATCTTGCCCCTCCGTACGGCTGTCTCCTCGAAATCAGAATCGCACTGAAAGATTTTATTTTCGGTCAATGCCTCTGTCAGATGCGTGCTGACCCTCTCCCTCCTTCCTCCGACTCAGGAAGGGCGGTGGACTCGAAATGGATTGCAAAGGGTGCAGTCCTACAGGGTTTCTCATCTTCACATTATTTCATACGATATTCAATCCTCTTTATTCCTCTCATATTTTTAAACGTCATACGCTACACGTTCATCTTACATTTATCTTATTACACATTATTCCCTATATACTAAAAATTTTGTAGAATATGTAGAAGATTGCACGCAGAGTCTTGTGTGTACATTTTATTGCCATGTTCCTAGATTTTATTATGTTAACCAGGTTGATTAATTGTGACAATTTTGCACGTACACACGTAGTAAGTTTGACCGAGAGTTTGCCTAGTGAACAATCTTAAAGTAATTGGATTGAGAACCTTTGCGGGGCCCGTGCCCGTCGGTCTTTTGGGTCCGTGGTAATCCGATCCAACAATACGTCCCTAAAATGCCCCTGCTGTTGCCCTCTTTGTCGCACTGACCGTCTAGCCCCGCGTCTTCTATATATTTCATGGGGGGTGCGCACGCGCCAGTCTCTCCGACTTCCTGCCATCCGCCTTGCTTCCGCTATTTCATATTATGCTGCATGCACACACACCGCGAGGCCCTCGCTGACATCCTCAACTGGCTCACCCCACGTATAAACCAAACGCATCTGCACTTCTCCGAGCACCGTCGTTGGGGGTGGCTCGCACCCGCGGGGACGTGCCAGAGACAGATGCAGCACTCGATATCAATCCAATCCCTTCCCCGCGTCTTCACCAAACCACTACCCCCGAACGCGAAAAACAAAGAACTTTCAGGACAAAATATTCCGGATAAGTCCGTTGGAAGTGAATTCGCGCGGATTCTCAGACTCGAAGGAGAAATGCAAAGGGAACGAAGTAACCCTGTCTGCCTTGGAAAAAGGACTCGCATGAAAAGTTTAATGGCTCGGTGTACGGTACCGAAGGCGCACTACGCTCATAGACATTTCAAGGCAATTACGCACGTAGCCCAGGTCTCCTGTACGCCGAGTCTACCGCGCTGTGTAATGACTGGCTCGCGTTCTAATCATAAATTACACAATGAATGTAAAGGGAGGAAGTATAACGATGGGAGGTGAAGGCGCAACGTGCGTTACTCGCATCCCAGAATCTGATGCCTTATACGACTACCTCGGCAGTGCGGCAAGAACTTCGTAATTGCCGGATAAAAAGGTTGCACGCGTACGCAGAGACGCGGCAACGGGATAATGACGAATAATTCATGCCCTTCCCTGCTTAAGTCACTGTCGATTACACGCACGCGTGTCTCGAAAAGGATGTGCTGGAAAAATGCATTATGGAACGTACTCGGCGAATAGGACCAACAGTTCCGTGATTTTCCGTAAACCTCTTATCGCCCCACGTCGTCACTCAATTGCAAATGATAATATGCTTAACGGTATATAATAAATATTTCAACGTAATTTCCAGTTCTCTATACATTCGCGTTTTAGCTGACGTTTACAGCTGCCGTTACTTGGCTCCTTGGTCCGCCTTTTACGAGCAGAAAACGGTCTTAACGTCATTGTAACTTACGATTTACAATTCTCTAGGTTCTCTGGGATACTCAAAATTGGTTATCTCCTACGATCGATTGCTCGTCGGAGATTCTTTGTCAGAATGTCTCAATTAGCTGTAGTGTTTCGGTGAAACTGACAGAAGGAATTAGCGTTATCTCGCCAGCCGGTTCCCGTTTAATTGGCGAGGGCGATAAAACGGCTTGCCCACCTTTCAACGGCGTTTGCACCCGCAGGAGCAACGCGGGGTAAACACGATCGTACAAGAGGCCACGAGTAAACAACCGAGGCGTGTATCCGTTTCCTCGAGCAAATGCCGCCGAGTAGGAAAACAGACGGAAATATCAGAAAACAGAGGTGCAGAACAACGAGGAAGATGTGTGTCTGCGATAAAAGTCCAGCAGTCAAAGCACAACGAAAAATTGATCATTTCTAATCGTTTTATTGAATCACATTATTCTCGAAGCCTTTATAAATTTTCAAAGGTGAACGAATGAATTTTTATCCACTAATGTCCGAACGTAAAATTCTTGGGTCAAACGTGGTTTACGGTCAAACACTTACGGTTTCGTTCAAGCCCGTACGATCCATGTGAAAACTGTCCGTTGGCAAGACCGGCAGCCGCGGTGAGGAGTTACGGCGACAAATAGTTTCCGTTAGATCCCATAATCGTTGCGCAAGACAAAACGACGGGATCCGGGTAAGGAGGATGTGCGAAAGGAAGCTGCCGACTGTCACGGTGCCGTGGGCATATTTCCCATCCGACGTCGCCGACGGACTTGCTGGATAAGAAGAATAGCGCGTGAAAATCACGCGCCATGACCGGACGGTTGTCCTTGCCGAGAATAAAAGTGCCATTCCCAGTGAATTCTCCAACATCGTATTTACTTGAGCGTTGTATCAATTTTAGGGATATTAAGACCTGTCTGTGCGATTAGTTTGACGCGTATCTGCACTGTTACAGTGCGGTCGACAGGAACATACCGGTGAACGTCAGTATTACGGGCGTATGGTGCTACCGCAATATAATATCAGGGGGAAAGTAATTCTCTACGAGGGGTGCATAATGCGGAACGAATAAATCGAATGCACCTTGCGCACAAACGGGGTAACCTGTCATATCCTCGCCTCGAGTTCTGTGAGCTGACAGACAGAGGGTGGCAAAAAGGGGGGGGGGGACAAGAAGTCTCGTTTAATGTCAGCAGTGACGTCAAGTCTAATCAGCCGAAAAATGGATGATCCAAGACATTATTATGATTTTATCAGGCTATTCTTCAGGACTTTTTTCATCCATGACCTTACTGATCTTCCCACTATTCACGAAGGAGTATTTTTATCTTCGAAGGACAGCAGTGAGGATTGCGTTCCTTGAGAAGATAGCGCTCGCATCTATCTGTTATAATTTAAGCACAATCGCGTCATTAACGCAGATGCAACGCTGCATTATGCAAGATTTTAACGACGTCGAACGCAAGACTGAACCCGCATGGGAGTTCCGTGAGTTCCATTCGAAGCAACGGGGTGCGTGGAATTCGAAAAAAGAATTCAAATTTGTCCTCTACAAACGTGAAGTACCTACGACATGGGGGTACCTCTATCGAATACTAGTCTTATGTCTTCCATTAACAGGTTACGTAAGATCCACATAAACCGTCGATTTCATTAACTTTATTAGATTACCTCTATCCTCAGATACGCGTTCATAGTAGTTGTAACTTAACTTAACAAGGTATTACGATTTTTAAATTGTATTATTTTTTAGTAGCATGCCATTGATGATTCGAAGACTGGTCATAAGAGTCTGTACATGCTACTCTGTGTTGATCGCGGTCTTTCATGGGACATGAGAAACATCTCGAATCCCATGGAAACTCGATCTTCCTGACGATATGCTTGCGGAGCTTACAACTCACAATCAGAGAGAACGAAGATACTCTCGTCACGCTTTAAGAACCGGCGAACTTGTCTGTCATCAATCCAAACTGATGGCAGAACGAAAATTTCGAAACTTCAACGGCCAATAGAAAACTATTAATTTCACGTATTCTCCCGTGTCACACATTTCCCTGCATGTTTGATATTTATTCTCCCCGGGGAGAGTTAATCTCATAATGAATACCGTTGTAATTTCTGCGGTGTTGGAAATGTCATGCTGACAAATACAGACATTTGCGTATAGTACGGTGAAGTGGCAGAAACGGTCGATGGCAGAATGTAAAGTCCCCGTTTGTCCAATGTCGTTTCCTGGCGTGCGTTTACCCCGCATCGCCGTGTCCGCCAGTGGTTTATTGTTTGATTACGGGCGCTGCTGGCGAGATTCGCTTGTTTCCTCGTCGAGCATCGTAATGAAGCCAGTATTTCATCGGAAAGGCCGATCTCCAGCGGCGGAGACGTGCATACATATCCCTGACTTCTTGGCATAGGACTTTCCGAACCGTGCAAAGCGCTCTCGCGCTGTCCTGCATTATTCATGATCCCACAGTCGAGCCGGCGTTTGGACCATTTTCAACGAGGAATCTCACTCGTAGCTCACCCACGCTATATTCCTATGACCTTATTTACATATCCCCGCGTGCCACTGAATCGCCGATGGCTCTTTTGCAATTTCCGCAAATCCTGCGAATACTTGAACGGATCGTCGCCCGTACTTCTTTTTACATAACTCTCCGCGCATCAAGAATATTACATGATCCTCGTTGAAATATATCGTACGGTTGGTGCGCACGCGGCATGGGTTTTTCCTGGATTTTCAATCCTAATGTTTGAACAGGTCCTTGGCTTTTTTTCAACAGCAACTATGTTTTTAGTTCGTAGTTCGTCTTTTGCGAGGGTAAACCCTGGCACAGCATCACGGTCGACGGTCCGTGGAACAAAGTAACGCGATGCATTATCCATGCAAGCGAATCTCGCGGAGAAAAAGGATATCGATCGACGCCCCCGGGCCAGTTGAGCCGAGCGGGTAGTTTGAATTTCCAGCGGTGCCCTGTCTCTTTCTCATTTCCATCCCCGTATTTTGGCCGTCGACGGGGGTTGAGGGGATCGAGCGAGGTCGTCCTCTCTCGTTTGCCGGGGTATCTCCTCTCGTCGTCTCCTTTCGATCTTCGTATTCTCCCTCCAGCCCTCCGCAGACGGGGCACAGGGGCGGCCCGGTGCGACGTCCTCGTGTCCCAGGTAAGGGGCAGCTGTCCACCAGGTGCCAACTCCCTTCCCCGGCCCCAGGGCCCCAACACACACACACACACACACACACACATACACACACACACCGTGGTCGCGCGGGCCTGGTGGGGAGAATACGGTAACGCGATTGGTCGACGGCTCGCGCGCGTCTCGGCGATACTCCGTGGAGCTCGGCTCCGAAGCGGTCAGTCGAGTCAGGGCGACCGTGCGACACGGCACGGATCCTTCGGGTACGCGCGGAGTATCGTTCTCCTCTCCTCTCCGCGTGACACGCGTTTTCCACCCAACTCGGGAACTTGCAGCTTCCTCGACACTCCGGTTATACCCGTCATCGCGAGTGCAACGAGGACCCTCGCGAGCGCGAATTTTCAACCCTTTTTCCCCTGCCCTTCCCCGGTGTTCCGTTAAATGTGCGTACAGTGATCGACGATCAAAACAAACCCTTCTTCTCGTTGACTCGATCGTCTTAGCCCGGGGCGTTTCGATTGATCTCTTCCGTCGTTGGATTCTCTCGACTCGGTCCTCCCGAGTCGACATACCGGCCACATTTATGGGGGTGTCCGGAGAGTGCGCGGTCAAGGGCAGTAAGAGCCACCCCTGTCACTGCTGCGTCGGCCACCTCGCCAGTCCGAGCGCCAGTGTACAACAGCACCAGCAGCATCACCATCATCATCATCATCATCACCACGAACCCCATCACCACGCGCCCCACCATCCCCATCATCATCACGGCAAGCAATCCCACGGCGAGTCGCAGCACAACAACAATAATAACAACAACAACGCAACGGAGAACGGCAACATCCTAGCTCCCTTCCGCAGCAAGATGAAAGTGCTGAAGAAGCTCAAACGCAAGATGGGTCTAGGTGAGTCTCGTCACGAATCCTTTCCCACCCACGACACGGGGAATATTATCTTTCTCCCTGACGGGAACACTCTTCCGACGACTCTGACGGTCATCGGCTTTGCCACACGCCTGCTACTCACGTGTCAGCTGATCTCAGACGTCTCGTAACGCGGATCATCTCGAAACACGATGGACTCTGCCGGTCTTCGCGTAGAAAGATTGATCGATGTTCACGAAATTTACCGTTCAATACCGCCGAGCAAATCTTAAGATTGCTTCATAGAGTATTTCTTGAAAACGTTGCAGTCAAGAGCGAAAGTGATGAACCGGTTAGCTTTCCGAGTACAACTCTTGCAGCAAGCTTTACTTGTCTTAAAAAGCTTTTTTCGGGCCAGTCAAATGACGACTGTGTGCGTATCTCCGGGTAAAAATGTAGCTGGAAACGATGCACAGAAAGAAGTAGACGAGTTGGAAGTAGGTCGGGAAAATATGAAGGAACAAATGGTCGTCATTTTCTCGTCTTGTCCCAATTTCGCTGTTTCTCGTTAGGGGTTCCGACTTTCCATTGTACCCCCGCTATAGACGCTATTTTTACCCGGTCACTGCACTTTGGTGCGCCTGGATTTTCCATAACCGTCTGTACGTGGATCCGCGTTTTGCAGATAACTCCGCGCACAGCCGTTGACCGACTTTTCTTTGAATGGACGATTTAGCGGGATATCCCGCGAGATACTCCTCCACGAGTACCATCCTGCCTCTCGTCGTCTCTTGTTCCAGCCTCTCTTCACGGCACACCGACTGTTTGTCTCCCTTCTTAAAGCTCTTTGTCCCCTTTACTCGTCCTGTGTTTTCCTCCTCCCATTGTTTTCCGTTTCGACTCTGCCATTTCCTTTGTCGCTCGTCCCTGCGCTTTGCCCGGCCCTTTACTTCCGACTTTTCCTTCGATACCTTCTCCTCGCCCGTCAATTCGGAACCGTCTTTACCTTCATCCCATTTCCACCGACACTCGTTCCTCTGTTTTTCCTTATCTTTTCTGCACTCCAGTTCTCCTGAGGTATTTGATCTTACAGCCATCACCGCGAGAGATCCCTTTTCGCATTGTCCCTCATATCTTCCACGAAGCGGAAACTTCCTTTTCTCTTTTCCACCTTTCCAGCCCTCACTCGTCTTCTGGCGGTAGAATTTTTGCCCCACGTTCATTTCCCGCTTGTTTCTTACCGTTCGACCGTGCTCGAGACGGTGCCGGAAAATTTCTTCTTGACTTTTTCAACGAGTAATGTAACTTCTAATGAGACAACCCTTACGTCTCACCGTTCGCATTTCCCGTCCACCCAGATGTTCCCATCGAGTTTTCCAGCCTCCCTAAGAATATTACCCAATACCCACTTGACAATGACAATCCCCGGCTTCTCTCAGAATTTCCTATCGTTCACATAATCTTCGGAGTTACTCGAAAACATGGCGACAATTCCCCTGTTGCTTCTCATGAATAATCAGCGTCTAATAAGCGCATGTCTAATGAAGTTTCTAACTCGAGTCCGCTCAGCCGAGGAGATTTTTCTCTCTGGAGAACAAGGAGACGACTGTCGGTCCCCTGTCGCGGGGTCAAGGGTTACGAATTGATTTTCTCTCTGCTCTGTTACACGCGGTTGCTCGTGTCAACGACTTTTCCATGTCTCTTGGAAGGTTTCGGGGGACCAACGCGAGTAACGAAACTCTTGGACGAGCGGCCACGTAGGAGGTCCTTGTCTTGAGATTCGTTTGGAATTGTCAAGTGCATAGACCAGACACACGTGCCTCTACGCCAACTATTTATAGTTTCCTCTATGATCGTTCAACAGACACAGATGGGAAGTCATTGCCACCGTCGAAAATTTCTCACGAATTTTAATGCTCCACATTACAGCATCGGGATACTTACGATATCGAATCCTGATACCGTAGATTATGGCGTTTGAGGATTTTTCATTTTATTGCCAGGACAGTTGGTGCTCTTTTTGGCAGAATAGTGGGACGAATTTCGGCGTATCGGGGCCATAAAATGCAAGATATATGCGGACGGATCTTATTCTTCCCCCGTGTATCTTCGTGGAAAGCTATACAGAGGATTTCGCTTCGCGTCTAACCTGACTATTCTGTCGAGGAGTAGCAGCTGTTGGAGTCAACCCTCGTGCGCTCGCGATGCACCCCCGCCGCCCCTATTTTTCCTTCTAGAAATAGCAGGAGCCTCAGCGTTTCTCTTTTTTCCCCCGTCGCTGAAAACGAGCGGAACAGCACGAACAGCTGACGGAGTTGGGCGGCTTTAAATTTTCTAAACGCCCCTTTCTACCTGGTCGCACATACGTTAACGTCGACCACTTCCCCCGACGATCCTTCGGGATTTCGATCTCAGCCGCACGGCCATCATTAGACCAATGACGCACGAGAATCGATAAAAGAGAAGAAACTTGAAAGGGGAAGGACTCGAAGAAGGAATTCCTTTGATACATTGTCTCAGCGATTAATATCGTATTGAAATCTTCCGTGATTATCGTTTAATGGAAAATAGACAGTTACATGGATGGAGAAAAATTGACAGGGGGGAGTTTCATTAAGGCGAACTTCTTAGCTCCTTAGCACAGTTATCGGAGGAAAGTAAAACGAGGAAAAGAGAAGAGCACTCGTTTCGTTCGGTGAGTCGTTTCGCATCCTCTCGGATCCTCTTCCTCGTCGTTCCTCCTTCTTCTGAGTCTTTTTGCACGCTGGTGAATCACTCTTCCCAGAGATTCTCAGCTGGGTGGACTCTCGTCTGTGCATCCCCGCCTGCAGGTGGATTCGATTGCGTCACTCGACAACACGTGTTCGTGATTTGCGCGAAACCAAGCAGTCGCTTTTCTTACGAAGCATTTTTAATTCAATCTCACGGACACGACAAGTGTATCAGAACGAAATTCACTATGTCAATACAATCTCTATGTTTGGCGTTGCGTAATTGAAGTTTCCTTAGAAACAAAGCAAGTGAAGATTGAGGGCGGTAAACGTTGAGTCGGACAAGTTGGTAATCGTGCATAGAATTAATGACGTAAACAAATTGCAGCCGAGCTAGCTTGGCGGTACCCGTATGGCATTCTTTCACCGAGAATAACATAGCGGTTACGAGACACAGGTTCCCGATTGTTCCCCGGTGCTGCGTCTGGCCGTTGTGAGTCATTGCCTCCAGTGTAGAAAGGTTTCGACACTGAGTTGGCATTGCTGACTACTTGAAACCTATTTTTCACAACGCCCAGAGTAGCTCTATGCTTTCTTTGTTTAGGACAATTCCATTTTGCAATCCTCTCGGTTTACGTCTGCCCATTGCTGGGCTAAGCAGTGAGATTTACTGTTTTAATCGTTGGATCGAACGACGTGGCGGAGTTCAAAGGTATCTCCGCACCTTGAAGCTGCTGCGATCACTGACCATCCTCACTGACCCTTAACACACCTTCCTGCTCGTCTACACCCACCCATGGCCCTCCCCCCTCGCGGCCCGTGACGTCAGACGGGTTAAGGCGCGACGAAGGAAAACCCGTCTTTGTTCGCACACGGCGATTCGCCAACCGGTTTACGTCCGATGGTTCCGTATTGCCCCGTCAGCTATTGCGGTACACACGAGATGCTGAATCGGAGGATCCTCCCGTCCTCCCCTTCCCCTCTATCCCAGGACGATCCTCCTGGGAAGGAATTCATTCCGGGAAGAGCTTCATTCATTTCCATCGAGTCTCTCTCCTCGACCCACTGCCGTTTCCATGACGATGGATTTCCACGAGTGTTCGCGTTAGGTAGACAAATACCTCAGCCGGAAACAGACCCTTCGGATAACCCATCGGCAAAATTGCTCGTTTTCCACGTTCGCCAGTGAGCTACTCGTGAACGAGATGAACGAGATACGAGCCGGAGATAGTCGCGGCTAAAAGCAAACTTTACGAGGTCGCTCGATTAACCGAGCTTATTATTTTTCCTCGAAACCATCGGGGCTCAAACGGAGTACCTCCATTGAGAAGGACTCGGGGAACTTTACGTCGCTCTTGTCGCTGTTGGCTGGCAGTGAGATATCGAGACCGGAAACCGGCCTGAATCACGAGCGGAAGTCGTCATCGCCGGGAAGCGTACCTCAGCCGTGTCGCTCGCACAATGGCCCTCGGAATTTTTCCGATCGTCTCTTATCCTTTCTTCCTGAATCGCGCGTCGCGCTGACATTTAAAACATTCGACAAATGATTTGCATAAAATTTCCTCACATACTTCCTCGTCATTGCTGTATATTGTAGCGAGGACAGAGAATTTTCCGCGTGGCTATATACTTTTCGAAACTTCTCAAAGGACCGTGAAGAATGGCAATGTCGAAACATGCGTCCGGGAAGTCGAGTGTTAAAATAAGAACGAGGGGAGGGGAAGCCGGGGTTTTCCGGCAACGTGAAAACCTCATGAGTGCGTTGGGGGATCGTATCGCTGGTAATGTACGCATTCGAAAGTAGAACTTGAGGAAGCAAGGTGCGTGAACACCCCAGATCCTTCGTCCACGTGTGTGCGTTATATCTGGAACGCACCGGAAGCGACCACAACCACCGTAGACTTAATGGCGAGACCGCATAAGTGAAGTCTCATATACGGCAACGTACTTACGCACGTGCCATACCTGAAATGATAAGAATTCATGAAATTCATCGTAGAAAATTCCAGCCAAAAAATATGTCCTCCGAGAGAATTATGGGCGTTTAAAGTTGGCTCGATTTTTACTTCGCCATGGTTTTATTTTGTGGAACGTGTTTGATTCTCTGTACAATTCACTTTGTTCGTTGTAACAATCGTTCGGTGAGACGTTGGTTATTAAAAATAGAATCTTTGGTTAGCTCGGTAATTGCTTTATCGAATCACACTGACACTTCACCCTCAGACTGGCTGAAGACCAGGGTGGTGGCCGTCTGGCTCGCCAGCTTATACACTGCCGAACATCTGTCGACAGTCGAAGTGCTTCCAGAAGACGCAGAACGGTAGACGTAGAGAGAGAAAGAGAGAGAGAGAGAGAGAGAGCTTTGCTCAGAGTTTAAGAGCAACCGTTGATTTTGTAAACCGTTGCCCGCTCTGCCTTAATGGATCTTCCCGTGAAATTAAACGAGGGTTTTGTGAATAACGAAGAATAGCGTTTAGCGCAGAAGAAGAGTCGGTTATTCACCGTCGTTATTTTCCACTGGAGATTAACGGACGATAAAAATGACGGAGAAATTAACACTTAACAACGTTTCAAGGACAAATATTTTCAAGGTTCAAGGACAAATAATACAGTTTTCTTGGAGCGGTGGTGTAGGGCCTCGCTGGGGATTTATCGAGGCTGCCTTTTTACGATCTTCTTTTTTCCGCTCTTAACTGGCCTCCCACGGGGTAGGCTCTCTAGTCAGCGCTTTTAATGGAACAAATGTTGAGACGAGTCCCTTCCTTGATCCAAATTTCGCGGGTTAACGAATCCCCCCTCCCCCTCCCCTAATTGAAACTCGAACTTCGATTCACATGGCGTCAGAACTGCATTTTACTTCGTTCTTGTTTATTATTTTACTTCGTTCCATTGAAGCGCGTCATTAACATGACAATGGCTCGTTGTTGGTAGTTCTTTGCGACTGACAGATCCCACAGAGACCTGGAACTTGACGCGAAAAGTCAGGCTTTGCGTAGTTTTTTTTTTGTAGTGAACTCGGCACGCTGTCGTACTTCGCTCGACTTGGTTGTCTTGCGAGGGAATAATCCGACGGTTGAATGCTCGAATGGTTTTCGCAGTCTCTGCGCGCCGAAGGGGTAGTTCCATCCCCGGCAACAATGGCTCTCTTCGCGGCGAACTGACTCTTTCTGGGGTTCGCCGCCCTCCGCCCGCAAATACAATATCACTCCTGGGACTGGCGGGAGAGCGCGGCCTCTAGACTTTAATGGAACAAATGTTCCGAGGCCGCAAAGAGAGATGCCCATCCGGCCGATCGCAGAATCCACCGCGCTGAGGAAAGAAGAAAACAACGCGACACCCTCGGTGCCGCTCGTCAAAGTTGGACGGCCCCACGGAGGCGTTTTAATTAAACGCACAAACTTCTGTCAAGGTCTCGCACGTGCGCGGGGGTCGTTTGTTTCGAAAGCAGCTCGAAAAACCATCGAACCATCAACATCCACGTTTGCAGTTGTGCAATGGATTCCAGCGACGCGATGAACGTAAGCAAGAATCTGGCGAAACCAGAGAAATTCTTCTGGCCGTCCACTTGTCCCGATTAATTCAGAAGTCGGCGTGTCCTTAATCGCCGGAAGTCGTAACGAGTATCAGCGTTTATGCGAAACATCCTCGACGCCCACGTTTCGGCGGACACGCGCGGGCGGAAAAAAGCCAGACGGGGCAGCGAAAATGCGCCTTGATAGATGACGAAAGATGAAAAAACGTGCTCAACAGAAGAGAACAGAGAGAGAGAGAGAGAGAGAGAGAGGGGGAGGGGGTCGACCCACGCGTAATTTGCCTTCGTGGCGCCTGAATGGGCGAGTCAATGACTGAATGAACGAGGAGATGATTTAATTGCCACGGTGTCAAAGGGCCAACTCTAACCGCGAGTTAGACTCTCGTGTATCTTTGTATTCTGCCTGGCATACGTGGACGTCGCTCACCCACGCTTCGCGGAGTCCCTGTCAAAACCCAACCGCCATGCCGTATTATCGTTTTTAATCACAGGAAGCCCCGGCGCAGATAAGAGGCTGTAATTGCACTCTGCACCTAATTGCACTCTATTAAGGTCCTCACTCCGCGCTGCCACTGACTTTCCACGCTCGCAATCACCGTTTTTCTTGCTGTAAATTATCGTACGCGCCACGGCCGTCGGTCCTCGTCAATTAATTAAGATATTAACTATCGGTTTATGCGCCTAATCGTATAATTATCGGAATTATCCGTTTTTTCTCCCAGTCGAGGCTCCTCGCCGTTGGTTTATCGGTTAATTATTCTCCTATGGCCGGCAATTTTATCGCGGGAGGAATATTGCGGTGTCCTAAATTTCCAGGGATTTCTGAACATTTCTACGCGCTACGTTGCGGTGTTCTGGTTTAGCCGATAAAACCGGCATTGAGTACGTTAAGGCATCGCTGTGAGTATTTCCCGAGATGAAAACGGTCGCTTTATCGCGGCGCCTCGGTGTAAACTCCTTTGACTTTAAGCGCCTTTGCCTGGCTCTACACCGCCGATGATTTATGCCCCCCTTTTCCCTGCCGAGTCCTCGTGCTCCGTCGCTTCGCAGCACGGCACGTGTGTTATGTAAATTTCCCAATCCCTGCCTGTCGTCTCTATCGAAGGCTAATAAGAAATGTCAAAAAAGGACGACGTTCCTTCATATCATCCGCTCAACTGCGGAAGTCCTCTTGCCTTAAAACAAATGCCAGGTAAATTATGAAACAGGAATTTCTAACTTCCCCTAGAATCGCAGCATTTTCGGCACTAATTCTACCGCAACTACACTCCTTTGATTTCTCTCAATCGGACAAACAGCGTAGTTTCTGTCTCGGTATAGCTCGCGAAGAGTGAAGGCTTGTACTTGATTTCACTTTAATGGCTTCTCGATAACAACCCCGCGCTCGGTAATAATGCACTTATCTATGCACCAATGGAGCGTCGCGATATTTATTAGACCTCTTTCGCAACGGCCCTAGCCATCAGCGAAGATTCTAAGCGCGGAATCGTTACGCTAGACCGGCACTCGAACATTCCGATTGCGTTCTATCCCTTGAGCAGAACGTATTAATGGGCCGCGTTAATCGATGTCTTCTCTCTCCGTGTTGTCTTTGTGACGCCGCACCCGGCAACTTTTCAATGACGATTGCTCACGCGGAATTGGAGCGAGACCGGTGCGTTAATTTCCCGCTCCTGGGGAACTCGGAGATCCGAAGAACCTGGACAAACTGCCGATTAAATTGAATTTCGCCGGAGTGAAGTTGGCCAGCTGCGGAGGTTAACGAAAGGTGAGGGCCGGGAGCAAAGAGAATAAGAAATTGGTTTACCGTCCTATCAAACCGGCCGCCCGTGGATGAGAATCCCTGTGAACCATTGACCCCGGAGTAAACCGAGAAAGTTCTCGGACGAAGCGGCCTGTGCACCAACGTGAACCACTCGCCATGTAGATGAGAGTAAAAGACGTTAAGGTCGTTGTCTTAATCTCGCCTTTATACACACACCGCGCCTGTCTTTTGTCTTCCAATTATACCATTAAACGTGTTCTCATCTTCGTAACGTCAGAACGTGGAAACTCGTGGACTCGCCTTCCAAACCAGATTTCACGGGATTATCCCACGTATGAACGTTGCTGCCAGGGTGAAAGGGCAAACACGGTTTCGTCTAATTATCCAAATACCTCGGAATATTTGTCGACTCGTTAAACGAATGAATTTCCAGTCCTATCACGAACCGTCTAACCGTTCGTGCGACCTTCTTAGTGATTAGTATAAAAACTGGCCAACGTTGTACATTTATTTAAATAATTCTGACGATCCTTCGGAAGCTCAGATGTTTTTCATATCCGGTGGGAAGGCATTATTACCCTCGAATGGCTCCCCCCCGATTCATCCCTCTAACGCTCGAGGACCGAATCCTCACTTCCTTCCTTCCCAGGGCCGTCGGATGCTACAAAAAAGAACGTCCTATGGGGCGAACCTTCGACGACCATGGGAATTCACATGTAAATCCCGCGAGCGAGAGCAAGGTGCGTTTTTCTCGTTGCCCTCGAGAGAACACGTGCATCGGGGAACGAGCATCTGCTCGAATATTTTCGGACAGACATTTTATGTTCCAACCGGCAGCTTGTCGCAGCGCAAAATTTCAGCAAACACACCGAAAACACGGACCTTCCTTCGGTTCCTCATGAAACTTGAAATAACGAAATTATGCGCTACATTGTTTGATCTAGGCGCAAAGCCGGATAGAAATTTCATTATTCCGAGTGCGCGATATTTATTTCCCCATTAAGCGTACCCGCCGGTAATTGTTGCCTCGAAATTTTTTCGGCTCGGCGCTCGTCGGACTTTGTAACGTAGCGGGGCGTTATTAAAAGCATCTCTCCTGCGGGCCCTCACGTCCATTACAAAGCGCAGTGCGAAGGCACTTGACGACAGATAGGCGCGAGATACTCGTATTTTTCATCCCCTCGGAAAAAGAGTGTCGGGGGGGACAGAGATCTCGCCGGGCTTTTACCGGGCATACGTGTGCATACGCCTGCACAGGCATTTATATACACCGCGCTCCAAGTACGCAGACATGCACACACAGCCGTGGAATATGGACGTGGATACGTGTGTGAGTAAATACGTTTATATGATATAGCATCTATAGGGTCCGTCTGCAGCCGAGTACATACATATGTACCGTCTGGCGCGGCTACGAAAAACAGTGGACACTGTCCGCGTAGAGGAATACCTACCTACACGTGCAACTGCATCGTGTGTTGCACCTGTAGGCCAGAGCAGTGCGTGTGCAGAGCTTGCATATCGTTATCAACCCCCTGACAACAGCCACTCTGGCGTAGGCGGCTGGCGGGATCGATACAGCTTCTATTGCGATATCAACGCGCCAACCCCTATGGTGCCGGTATGGTGGGGCGCCTCGCTATATATATATGTGTATATATTCTATAGGATACTCCGCTAGGGAGAGAGCACAGGCTGACACGTTAATTCGACTAACGCACACGCCTGCTATTCCCCCGTACGTGCACTTGCCCCGCCGGAATGTCAATCGGCCTCGACACGATCCCCGCAAAATTTGCCCCTTCGTCTCCACGACCAACTCCGGGGCTACCGAAATCGATAGTCTTCCTCTAATTCTGCTCAATAGAACCCCTGATTATCGCTAACCAATGACAGCGATCGTCGATACTGACTTTTTTCACAGTCATTAAACTCACGCGTATTACTTTCCCCTTTTCTTCAGCGCCCCTAATCCCGGCCTGACGTATTACGTGCGCACAGCGGCACATTAGCCCCGATCAAGTATGCTAATGTCCCGTGAAAATCATCGGCCCGTGAACCGACGAAATTTCGTTGTGCACCATGCCCTTACGCACCATTTGCCCGTACAAAAATGCGAATACCTAATAAAATGATCGGGCAAGGTCGTTCCTCTTGGCTGGAAATTTGCATAGTCTCCGTGTCGAATCATTGAACAGAAATTTCGGTGTTGTTTCTTACGTCTAATACAACATTGTCACTCGGAAATAAAACGACAGACGACCTTTTCGTCAACGTTTTAAATCTTTCACTCGAGAGAGTCTCTTTCTACGGGCGCAGTGAAATCTCGAGCAGATGTTGCCCGTCGAAACGGAGAGAAATGCTGCGAAGCTCGAAGCCGAGGTCCCGCTGATAGGCCGGTTCACTCATCTTTGATCGCCTCGCCGGTGATTACGCTCTGTTGACAATGAGTCAATGTAAACTATTGACTTATCAGCGCTCAAGTGGCACACTGTCATCCGAGCAAACATTACACAAATAGCTCCGTAAGCTCTAGCCTGACAACAAGCGTTCACAAACAAATTTAATGCCGTAAAGTGCGTGAAACGATTGCGGCGAAATAATGAAACTCGGAGTACGGCGTCGCTAGAGGATAATGAGGTAGAGTTTCGGGGGTTGCTCGATCGATTTTCAGACGAGCCAGGATCATGGAGGGTGCAGGAATTCCGTAGGCCAGGATGCTTTTGTCCTCGCCTCCCCCTGCCCTTCCCCTTTCATCCTTAACTCCGTCTCCCATACACCTTCCCGTCCTTTCATCCCCCTGCCATATTCCTCCCATACGTATTTACGCATTGTGCTTTTTTTTCCTTCCATCCCCTTCCGCTCGGCGCATAAATTACTTTTCACGAATATTCAGTTCAAATTCCTCTTCTAACATTTGCCCCTATATTATATCTGTACGTAATTATTATTTATCCTCACATTTCGTTAAGATTTATAAATTATTACTCTCATTCTGATTGAATTTCTTTGATTCTTCTTGTTTATTGATTGCATATAATGGTCCTTATGGCTTATGTTTTCGTTTAATGTGTCCCATGTTTTTGTGGCTTTCTTGTGAAGGCTGATTTTCTTGGAGGATGAGTAAAAGTGAGTAAAAATCGTGGGTCTACGCCAATGGCTCGGAGGCCCGGTGCTGGCTTCCTGAGGCCAGGTGGTGCGCAACCGTTGCCAGGGTCTCTCTCGACATCCCTCTAAAGCCCCTCGCGTTGTTCCGTTCCTGCGGGCAGCTGCAGCTGCGACGTGTGTGCACGCATGCGACAAGCCACCTCTTGCCCCTGTGTATGTGCACTCGAGTGTTGGATTTTTCCAAGGATTTTCGGCGTCTTTACGAAATTAGCCAAGCGGTGCTCATCTACAAAATTCACGAGCTACCCTCCCTAAGACCGTTTACCTTGCCGAGAAATTTCTGCCTAAACTTTGAATCACTATCCACGGCAGTCTTCGTTGTTTGTTCCGCCGTTACGCTTAACGGTGGTTTCCTGTGGTGTCACTTGAGATTACGCGACGGTTGAAATTGCTATTATCGCGCGGTACCTTTGGCTTTTTTTCCCCGGAGGAAATGGCGACAGAGAACAGACACACAGGCCGTGGCGGGCTGACTTATCTTTGGATGGGCCACTCGAGTCTATCGCGGTTCTTCGCGATCGCGCCGATACGTGTGATATGTATGTATCCGTTTCCATCGAACGGACTTTCCTTTCGGCGTGGTAGGGCCCACCTATACCTTGGACCCACGGGTGTGCCTCGTGCGTGCAGCCTTACACAAGTCTAGCATCCGCTCGTGAGTGACGGTGAAGCTACGGGTTCACCAATACCCCTGCATCTAGGCGTATACACACACGAGCGTGTAATGACAGCGGGGAGCTGGGGCAGCGGCGAACCCAACAACGCGACTGCCAGCAGATGGGGAGTAGTTTGCTTCTGCAACCAAGCCCAGTCTTTGTAGCGGCGTGCTTCAAGCTGCCCGCCTTTTCCCAGCAACTCCCGCGTACAACCACCGATCCTAGTCGTTTTTTACATTGCGCGTCGTGAAAAAGGTAGCGAAAATTCGCCGGATGACATGTCGCCGGTTCCTTCCGGGATCCTCGTCCTTCGCTTCCGGTGCGGCGCCATCTTACGGAATTGTCGCTGATATCATCCCTCCTCAAAGCTCGTCCATCACCAACCCCCTTGCCCGAAATTCATCCCCGATACCATCCCCGATTTCTATACTTCCCACGAAGGAAACAGAATGATTAAACGGTAACTCGAAGAGTTACTAATTCGAAATCCAATTGATAACATTCTTTCCAATACTCCTTCGAAGAATACCCGAATTTGCCCTATGCCGATGCCTGTTACGTGCGTTCCGCCATTGGCGATGTCGATGTCGATGTCTTTGTCTTGTCAACGGCCGAGGAGACCGTTGACCGTCAATAGGGCCACCAGAGTGGCACGTCTGAGGCTCTCGGGAAATGGTTCGGGTGAGTACAAAACGTCAGTCCTTTCTTTCCCCCGTTCTCGTCGTTCCGCTACAAAGAATAACCTACACCGATGAAATTCTCGAGCTTCCTGCTTGCATCGTCATTAGACATTACCTCGCCGTTGCTTCTCACATTTTTCCAAAGGACGTTAAGTCAGGTCGACGGGCAGAATTATTTGAGGCAACTGAAATCGAGCGGTACTGTCGTTTGTTCTCGGAGGTGATAGGTGCCAGGGACTATATAGCATTCACACGATCGGCCGGTTGATAAGGAGGATCGTTCTTACGTGTCTTCCGTAAGAGTCATACAGTAATACGAACTCAACGACCGCCCTCGTTAAACACACATGGCTGCTCGTTGGCCGGCAAGCTTGCGAAATTAGTCGACTCTCGAGCCATCGCCACTGTCGTCCAACGACAACATCGGACACGCGTTTCTTTGTCGTACACGAGGAAGTGGAATTTCATTAACGCGTTACACCATATGAGTCATCGGCCACGACATGCACGGCTCCCACAGCGCGTAATGTGTCTGCCTGGAAACTAAACCATCGACTTCCCTCGATTAAACATTTAGATCGTAGCAAAAACTGGTAGTTTCGTAACGATCGCTGCATTCGTTGCGCTTATAGGTACGTTAATGTATTTATTTATTACGAACCGGTACGGCTGACACATGTGGGAATATTACCTCTACTCTACTTTCTGTTTATTAACGAAATTCATGTTTGCAGTAATGCGTACCATCGCTGCGTAGTGTTTGGAAAGTATAAAAATCTTTTCCTCGATAAGGGGTTGCACAGTCCCTTCTGTTTTCACGCACCCCCCTTTGAACGGCAAACCGACCACGAGCAAAACCGTTAATCTCCTGTAAGAGAGGGACGCTCGCTGATCGGGGGAACCTGATCGTTTGTTTCTCCTTTCAAAACTACACCCCCGCAAGTACACAGAACCGTACGTGCGAAAAACGACAGATGGTTCGTCTTTTCCTACTTCGAATCATTAAACTGAGCCCGCCATAAACGGCTTAGAAAGTGTTAGAAGTCCTATCGTTTCTATCGTTTGCTGAAATTTCTGCGGTGGGATCATACGATAGGATCTTGTAGAATACAGGCAAAATTTCTCTATCCTCAGGCGAATTCCTTGATTAGATAAAAATCTCACGACGAAAAGTATACCTGGAACGGATTTCGCCTCGTCCATCAGTATTTGAAGGATTTTTCAAAGAGGTACAATGTTGGAATGGGTGGGAGGAGGGTTGGGGGGGGGGTTGAAAACGTTTGAGCCTGTGACCACCCTTCATTCCGGTAGCTTGAAGCAGGGGGTGGAAGAATCCCCGAGGGCACGAGGGGTGGGGGATCGAAACGTATTAGACCATGGCTGCCACCCTCTCGTTTAACTTCGTTAATCCGATTGTTCGCGAACGGCTCTTGTGGTGGTCGTGTTAAGAGCACCACGATGGGAATATACACTTGTCGCGGGGGACTCGATTGTTTAGAATTGCACAGTCCGAAGAGCCTCGAACCGATCAACAGTTGGCGTAAGAAGATAAAAATAGTTGAATTTCTTCGAACGGCCTCGTCTATCTATCGATCCGATTATACCTGTTATCTTGTCAAAATGAGAAAATCGTATTACGGCAAATCACGGCACCTATATCATCGTGGGCAGACTGCTGACTGAGTTTGAATATTTCCTTACGAGTTGTGAGTGGAAAAAATGCGATCCGCTGGCCGATAAAAACCTATTTCTTACATTAAGGACGGCCCGGCCTACCTGCATACGTCATTTTCTCGGAAGGCACTGATCTTTATTCTATCCGCGGCTCGAGCCGAATTCGAGAGACCGCTAGATAGGAGAAAGAAAGTGCCTTCTCCGAGCTATCATTCGTTACGGCTAAAAGTCTTCTCGTTAACAAACAATCGTTATCTCGGAAATTCGAGGAACCACCGACGACAGTTCCTTATCAATAGATGGCCAATATTATTTTTGTGCACGATAAACGCGTGGTTCTATGACACTCGCGATCCTAGGTACTCGTTTATCGTTTCCCCAGAGTTCGTAGAACTTTAATCGTGCACTTTGAGGCCCGCATTCTCATCGTTCCGAGGATCGCGTGCCGATAGTAGCTGAATACACCGGGCGATTGTTTATGCCATGCCTACCACGTGCACGCAAAATACCCGCCCAACTAATTGCCCTAACCGTGCGCACCTCGGGCCAGGTTTTTCTCCATTCCAACGACTTCCTCCTCTGTCCCTGGCGCCCCGTTTGGTCGCCCTTTTATTACCTCTTCTCCCTCTGTCTCTTTCCCTCTGTCCCCCGTCCTTCGATCCCACTCTACGCCTTTTACCTGCCCACGTATTATTATCCGAGCGTGCTAAGCGGCTTGCACATTACCACCTTACGTAACCCACATAGTCGCCGATGGCCACGGCGAAAGATACGAATCCTCCTGATGAAAGAGAGAGGCAAGAGAGCACAGTCTCCTTCGTGCCGTCAAAAGAGAAGGACTCAGTGTGGAAATAGAGAAATTCGAAAGGAACCAGCTTGTTCCGTGGGTGGACAAGAAAATTTCCTCCATGGGAAGGACACCGAAGGATCTATCGAAAACGAAAGGAAAGCGCCAGGGAAACTGTGCGCTAGCAGTAGGCAACGGAGAAGAACCAGAGGGAATGAGTAGACGAGAAAACAATCTCGAGCGAAAGGAGGATGGTTGCCTCAGTATGGCAGACGAGGGCGGGGGACGGGGAGGGGAGGGTAGAGATCTCCTCCTAGCCCGGACCAGCCTGGACTAGGCAGCACGGCAAAGATCACGGCGTCGGCCGTGGGAACAAGGCTCCTCCTGGCCGATGTATATATACCCACGTCTTACGCTCACTCTCTCTCTCTCTCTCTCTCTCTCTCTCTCTCTCTCTCTCGCATGCGCACAGACACACGTATGCCAGGCTAACCAGTAAGTTACGGGGAAAATTACGTGTACTTCCTCGCCGTGCCGCGCGGCTTAACAGTACCTCAAGTGCTCTCTCCCGCACAGGAGGTCGCACAGCCATGCGGACCTCGTTTAAAACAACCCGCCCTCCTCTCCTTCCCCACTTCCCCTCCACATCTTCCGCGCCCTGTCCCGTTGCCGAGCACGCGACCCGAGATTTAACGGCCACGGCAATCCTCTCTTGTCACACCCCGGGACCAACCTCGAGGACTCGGGATTTCTAATTCTCTCTCTCTCTCTCTCGCGCCCGCGCGCGCGCGCGCTTTCGTTTGATATCTTCTCTCTTTGCGCGAATTTAACGACGCGCTCGGTTGAGTTGGTTCGCCGGTTTCCTTTCATCGGTACCACCGTGAGGTTCGTCGAACTTGGCCATCCAGTCGCATTCGTCGAGAGATCATTTCCCCCCGACTCACGAATCTTGAAGATCATCGTGAAGGACGGTCCGCGTTTGTCCCTCGATGGCCTTTAGAAAGCTAATCCTCCGAAAGAATCGGTGTATTAAATGCGAATGAACGTCTTTTTGACGATTTTATTGAACCGCCCGGCAAATAGCGACGACGGTGTGATATCCTGTTGCTGGGAGAGCGTGCAAGTGCAATGCTCGACCTTTCCAGATTCTCGGCATCTTCATTAGACCGAAAGTGCACGATCCTCGCATGGAGAGTTTGGCGAAGGCGAGAATCGTATCGATGATGCAGACGCGCAACACTCATGCGCTCGGTCAAGGCTCCGTTTATTTACATGGCGCAAAGTGCATCTCGTTCACAGCGTTGCGCATTGTTGCAACGGCGGGTCTGTCGCCGCAAATTACTTTCACTCTCGCCTTGACAGCGGTGCACCTTGGCAAATGCACCGCCGCCCCCCCCCCTCCCGAAACCTCTGTAAAGCGCGCCGGAAAGGGGGAGCTAATTATTTCATAATGAAGGAACTCGAAGAGCAACGATCGATGGCCCCTTGAGCATGTAAATGGGAATTAGCCCAACACTTTGAGCGCCCTGAGCTTTCGTGGACGCGCGGTAAATGTGGGGAGAAGAGGCGGAGGAGGAAAATGTAGTTCAGAATGGCAAGATCTCTGGGCTCGTTGAGACTCATCAGCGGATGATTCGGGCCGTCGCGCGGAGCGGCAATAGGCGCAGTATGAGTAAGCACACTTCCGTGCGAATGTGTGTCACGGGTTTCCCACGAGGAGAGATGGTACCGTCGGCGGCGAACGGAGCTGCATAGGCGCGGGTATAAACCAATTACCAGTTTCGTGGCGCGATACACACCGCGCGATCGTGCGATTTACATGGACATTTACCTGCAAAACCCTACGACACTGTCGTAGAACGAAGCCTGCCTTCGATAAGAACACCGCGCCAGTCCCCTCGACACAACTCAGACTCACGGCGCTTAATGTTTTTATTAATTGTCATTTATCATGTCGCTACGCTCTACCGTTCGACTACCGCGCTAACGGTTTAAACTCACAATGCCACTGCGGTAACCAACGATTGTACAAATCTAAATACCCGGAGGATTCGAACTAACGAAGTCACTTTGTACCCTCGATCGTCCCAATTATTGCCATAAGATTTCTCGGATTATCGCGAATGAGTCATGGATTGGCTATCGGTTGAGGGAATCCTTCAAGAAGCTCGCCATTAGTTATTGTTGTTGCCAGGCGAAACGCCGTTTCCAGGAAGAATGATCCGACAGGAAGTGCACTCAATTCCCGTGAGATCGTTCGATGCCCGGTGATGGACGTCGCGCAAAAAGAACCGTGTTGAACGATCATTTGCACGGATCTCTGGCTGGGTCTTTCTGTTTGCCGGATCCGCTGCTTCGCAATTTAAAGAAACCATTTCGTAACCGTGGAAGAACTCTTTGGCATTCCTCCGACTCCGTGGGATAAACGAAACGAGACGCGGTATACTTGTCTAGATATCGTTTTGCCTTTCTTCGCACCAACAATCGGCTCTCAATTTGTAGGACGTATTTTTGGATTTTTTAACGTAGCAAAAGATCTGATCGCGATGGGCCTTAGGCACGTCTGAGCTGATTGATATTTCCAAGAGGTCGAGGTGGACCGATTTACAAGGATCGCCGATGATTTCATCTGACCCCTGGGTAATCATCGAACTGCCCTCCTGTTCGTAGCGCATTACCGCACTGCTCGGTTCGTGGATAATCCGCTCCACGATCTCCGTTCTATCGGCCTAATAAACCGCGGTAATATGATTAATTGAGTCGCAGATGCGATTAGCGGGTTACACTCTATCCAGACACAGTCAGTGAACGTAATTCATTACGATACGGCAATTAATAGAGACAGGGAATGAAATTCTTCACGAAGATTCCAATCGACGTCTTAACTTTCTTTTATGGAAAGGAGGAACGAATTTCCCGTGCTTAATGAGTCGGTGAGTTGTTTCGCGCAGCAATGGCGAAACGTCCAATCGTTTCTAAGCCACTTAAATGCCCCCCGCCCGTCATGATTATTCGCGATAACTCGTCAACGTTCGAGGGACGCACCTTCTCGTCATTTGGAAGAGTCACCGCCACCGGATGCAGTCGTGGGAATCTTACATCCCGGACCGTTGCATCCCGTAACCGTTTCCTCGTCGACGAACAGAGAACCGTGACTCCATTTACCCTACCATCCGAGCAATTGCCACTCTCGTCCTCGAAGGCGTTTCTCTTCCGCTCGGCATTTTATGCCTTCGATTTAAGAATACACGGGTCGCAGCTGATTAGCCGATTTTTGCCCCAACCCGACGACGCTCGATCGTGACTAATTCGGGACGAGCTAGGCCAGGATTTTCCTGTAAACTTCTAGGGTCAGGAAATAAATACACAAAGTGCACGAATTCATCGGTCGTCTATTTTCGGACTTTGTCATTGCTTTATGAATTTAGAGTGAAATAATCTGTCCCTAATTCTCAGGAGGCAGTGTAGTCTTTTTATGTCGTTGCGTAAGTGAACTCTCTCGAAGTATCAATCGACATGTCATTTCTTTCACGAGTGCCTGCCAGTCCTGTTCGTAACGCACGAGTTAAATATTTGTCTCTTTTGTAGAACGTTACGCTGGGCAATAGGTAATTGCCCGTTTCGAATATTTCGCAAGGAATGTCATCGCTCTCGACTTGAATCGATTCGAGCGCAAAAACTGAAACCTTCGGGCCAGTAGATCCGTTCGAAATTACTGTCCCCGATAATTCCTTCAAGTCTTTACGGTACTTCAAAAATAGCTCGAGTTTTTGGAAAATTTACAATAAATTCCGACTTGAAAGCAAAAAATTGCGACCCAACGAACTGCTGCATGGACTCGATTTTCCGCAATTAATTCCGGTTCATTAATGTTAATGCCGTGAAACATGTTTGGAAAAGTTTATCCGCGATGTAGAACACAGGGAATTACAATCGGACTGGTTCATATGCCGTGCGCCTTTCTCGGACCGTGAGAAAACTGATCGACGCGCTGGAATATTTTTGCTCGGTCGTTTGAGATCCATAGATCGTGACCGTCCTCTCGATCCGAGTGGGATTCGGTTCGTTAGCGCGATCGATCCGCATTACAGGGAATTAGTGTCACCGTTACCACGCAATACGTTTTACTCCACGGATTTAATAACCCACTTGTAAAAAGAATACTCAATTGCACTCGCAAGTAATAAAATTATCCGCCGTTATAGCAGGAAAAAATGGTTAAAACGAGTGAGTATGATAATTCCGGACGGGGTATGATTCAATTGCAAGGATATACCTGAAGCCCGGGAAGGGCCGTGACTCCGGTTTGCCGTACTTTTTTCTTATTATTTTCGCGTGGATCGTTTGGCAGACGCGGTTTCGGTGCATCCGCTGCCGGCCGGTCTGCGGAGAAAGCGTAACGCGTTCGCGGTCGAAGCCGGGTCTTTGACGTTTCCGGCAGAAGACGTGCCGCTTCCGGTGTACGCGCCTATTGTGCGTATCGACACCACCTCCCTCTTCCCCCCTTCCTCTCGACGGCGGTGCTTCGCTTGCATATCGATACTCCCAGTGAGAAGTCGAGCCTTAGCCGCGCCGGTACCACATCCTCGAGATTCCACGGTCGAATCTTCCATTCGCCGACAGAACCACAGCAACGTTCGACCGTGATAGTGCGTCATTCGCGAATTCATTTTTCTTACGGAAGTACGGACCGTTGGACGTTTTGAGCTCACCGCTATCGAACAAAGAAGAGCTTTAAATGAGAGTTACGTGAATTTCAAGCAGACCGGCCGGCCGTTGAGTGCGAAAATAAATCGGTGTCAAGTGGAGAGTTAATAAATATGTTAATAGCATTGAGCTAATTCATGCTCGATAAATTGGCGTATTAAGTAAAGGAGGAAAAATGGAGTACGATTGACCCGTCTGCCGGGGTGCTGTGTTCCCTGAGTCCCAGGAAACCGTCCTGGGAAAATCCTTGCATTCCGGATCAGCCGGCATTCTCTGCGGTTATGAAATACCCAAGTGGAACCGCTCGACGGCTGGCAAGAGGTGCTTTGCATTTGAGAGTTTCTCGATCGACTTCTCACACTACCAGCACTGCTTCTTCGGCTCAGTCGTTTTCAGTCTCCCCGTGACCGTTCTCCACGTCACTCCCAGTTCCCTTCGCAAGCCTACCGCGCCCTCGCAATATCCCTGTCATCGTGCCCACTTGATTCGTCAGTGGAAGCAAAGAAAAATTACCATTCGACATTGGCGTCTCCGCAAATTTTCCGTGGGCCGTTATCGCTGTGAAAGTTAAAGATTCTCGACTCTCGCGGAAGTCCAGACCCACGTCAATCGAGGTATTCAGATATTTGGCCGCGCAATTCACCGATTTCCATATTATCCTTAACGTGGGTATTCCCAAAATTCTACGAATCCGAGCGGCCGGTCGTCCTTGGATTCGATCACCGCTCGATCCTTCGGCAAAAAGTCACACGTGCTCGGCATTGCCGGTTTGGTCCTCCTGCGCAGTCCATTCGGCCCACCTTTTTCTTTCTCTCTATTTCCGACATCGCTGAATCACGGAGGATGCTGGTAACCCGACGTTATCTCCGCAATGACGTCATCATAGGTGCAACAACATTAATCGTACAAAGTATTGCGGTATTCTTTGATCACGCTTTGTCCAGATATCTCGATGCGAGGGCGAGTAATCGCTTGAGATTCATTCGGACCGGTTAATAATGAGGAATTTCTTTGTTGTTGTTGCAGCACCCAGATCTTCGAGCGCGGGGACGAACAATCTGCCACCGTTGACGTTTCACCAGGTGCACGGGGACAACATTAGGCTTTGCAATGGCGGGACCATCGCCAGGAGGCACGAAAGCTTCTGCAAGGGCGTCACATTCAGCGCCAGGCCGGTTCGTGTCGGCGAAAAGGTCAGTACCTTCGTCAGCTAAATTTCCTTATCCCCGAATAGTCAAGGAGATAGCGAAAAAAGTCACAGCTTTCCGGTGCTCTTTGTTTTCGTCTCTGCCGTTACCCCGACGTGAGCGATTTCTTTTTGTTACGATTGCGAGAGCAGTCGTGCGCCTTGAGAGTATTTAAATTCGCGTATCCGTCGGAGCGGTGGAATCGTGAGAAACGCACTCTCGTTCCGCTCGACGAGAGGCCGTCATTTGCATTTTCTGTCGATTAAAGACACGAGATGGAGTGGATTTGACCCTGTTCCACGTGCTTTGACAGCTGAAAATCATACATTTTGACAAATCCTCAAAGGATTTTACTCTGCTCCCCCGCTCGTAAGTTCCTCCTTGAGATAAGAATTGCTGCAGCATTTGCCGGGTTCTTGCGGCAACATAATACGTTTCCGCCGCGACAAAAAGGCATTCTGCGTGAACCGCGTAATCGTATCTGGTATTAAAGGTACGCAAGAGAAGTATTGCGCCCGCGGCGAAGGAGAAAAGAAACCGCTCTGGCGTGTGGGCGAGGCATTCGAAGGCTCTACGTGGATTTCACCGAATAGCTTAGAACGTATAACGCATATGATTTACAAAACCGAAGCGCCGCCAGCTAGATCGAAAGTTCTTTTGTTTATTGGCAAACAGGCCACGTATCACCGTCATTAACGAGTGCTCGATAAATTGTACAGGAAATGTGGCCAATCAACGCCTCGGCAAAATGGCACACGTATCGATTAGCAATTGCAATTTAACGCTTCTTAATATTCTCCGTACACAATGTATCGGTACATCTGTCTTTTTTTCCCCTCCGGAAAGAATCTGACGAGCAATGTACCTTGGAACGAAACGTGCGTACATATCGCCTACTCAACGTCTCGCTAAAGAATTGCGTAATGTTTTCGCCGTTACGGAGCTTCTCCTTGTACGTAGTTTTAACTGGCGACCTCGGGACATAACGACACCGTCGTTCCTTGCTCCACGACGTTCCATTTCGCCGAACTCACAGCCGCACCGCGCAAAGACTTCCTCCCTCTCTCTCTCTTGATAATCGCTATGCAATCATATGCAACGCGCAATCGTGAATATTTAATTCGTTCTCACGCGTAAAGCAAGAGTAAATATAGAAACGGATAATTATGAGAATGCGCATATTTTAATGACCACGCACCTTGCTAAACGATCATTTAGATTCCTGCGGGGGAAGTAATGATCCTCGAAAAATGGTTGTTTCCATAAACGAGGCAAATAGGAATTTAATAGCATCGTACAGTTGCTCAGCGTTGGCGGAGTATTAACGTGGTTTCCCGTTTGCGTAGGTATGCGTCAAGTTCCTGGAGATCTCGGACAACTGGAGCGGCGTGATAAGGTTCGGATTCACGAGCAACGATCCAATAAACCTGCGAAGTGGTTTACCACGGTACGCCTGTCCGGATTTGACGAACAAGCCCGGTTACTGGGCAAAGGCCCTGGCCGAGCGATTGGCCGAGAGGGACGCGGTTCTCTTCTATTACGTCACCTCGGCCGGCGACGTCCACTTCGGGGTGAATGGCGAGGAAAAGGGTCTCTTCTTCAGCGGCGTCGAGACGCGCGGTCCCCTCTGGGCGATAATCGACGTCTACGGCAACAGCACGGCCATCGAGTTCGTCGACCCCAACAGGCAGCACTTCAACAATATCAGGCGAGGTGCGGAGCACAGCAACGAGGACAATGCGCAGCACAGTCGGCACTCCGCCATGGACGATGCCAGCAATGCTGGCAGAGACGTCGAGAGGATCATCGTTCCGTCCATGCAGAGCATGTCGATCCATCATGAACCCGACGTAGAGCTGCCAGGTCTCAGGTTCCAACCAGCTGGCGTTATCTTCACGCCATTGCCCTTCCATCCGTAAGTACTTTAACAAAGGACACTAGAAACTCACCTACAAAGTCTTACTTCTTTACTTCCTGGATCGTAGATTTGAGCAATCGGCATTGTGCTAGACGCGATGCGACGGTGATTTAATTGGGGGTGAAAGGATCGTAAGAGCGCTTTCTCTTTTGCAGAACTCGCGGCCGGAACATCCGTTTCAGCAACCAGCAGTGCGTGGCGACACGCACGGATACGGAGTTCTGTCACGGATACGCGTTCACCGGTCGACCGTTGCTCCTGGGCGAACGATTAGTCGTGCAGATCTTAGCGACGGAGCCGATGTACGTCGGGGCCTTAGCCCTGGGTCTGACATCCTGCGACCCGGCTAGACTGACGGCCGAAGATCTCCCGGACGACAGCGACCTGCTGCTCGACCGGCCGGAGTACTGGGTCGTGTCGAAGGACGTTGCCTCGAGTCCTCAGCCAGGCGACGAAATTGCATTCACCGTAACGCATTACGGGGAGGTGCAGATGAGCAAGAATGGGGGCCCACCGAATGTCGTGATGCACGTTGATCAGAGTTTGCAGCTCTGGGCGTTCGTCGATGTGTACGGCAGCACGCAGAGGGTGAGGATGCTGGCTAGTCGACCCACCTCGCCGCCCCGGCAACGTCAGAGCAATCCCTCGCCGGCCACGATCATTCAACAACAGCAGCAACATTCGAACCACAGCAACGCGGCTACCGAACTCTCAAGATTCTCCGAAATGGTGCAGTTCAAGCCAGCCGTCGGCGGTGGAACCGTCCTTGTGGTGAACCTTCCCCCTCAAGGAAGCTACCCGGCCCCTCCCCCGCCGACTCCCCAGCCTATCTATGCCTCCACGGGACACAGGAACCAAGCCCCTCCTGCGCATCTTCCTCAGGTCGTTTCCGCGCCGGTCCCGCACCCAGGTAGTTCAAGACAGTCTTCACCGCCGCTGACGGGAACGATGACCAGCACGGGATCCTCGACGTACGTTGACCCGGTGACATACCAAAGCCTCGACGGCACTCTCACGTCCCAGGCGTCGTCTCATCTTCAACAATGGAGCGAAGGATTGCAACCAACCCCGGGCCAACCGAGCGAGTGTTCCATCTGCTACGAGAGGAGCATCGACAGTGTCCTCTACATGTGCGGCCACATGTGCATGTGCTACACCTGCGCGATCCAGCAGTGGCGCGGAAAGGGTGGCGGACATTGCCCGCTATGCAGAGCGCCGATCAGGGACGTTATTCGCATCTACAGGTCGTGAAGGGAAGCTCGCGACAGTCGCGAAAGGGACGATCGTTGAAACGTCTGTGAGAGCCTCGCAAATGCTCGTCGACCTTAAGTGCCACGAACGGTAGACATCGTGCCAAGTCGACAAGGGTATTCCAAATGCTCTTACCGTCGAACGTCTACGAGTCTTCAACTTTCCATTGGACACTGCTCATTGCGACAAGACGAGGACGAAGACTGAAAGCGTCTCGTTTTCGCCATCAGTGCGAAGTTTTCACGATTCTCCAGCCGGGGCTGAGTTTCCCAGGAGCGGATAGAATCTCGTTCTCTTAACGCGAACCGATATCAATGATAATTGCGAGCTAACTGGCGGCAGGAACTGTCTCGGAGGCTCAGAGTCTCTCGGTCCTGTGAATGCCGATCGTTTGCGTCGTCTCCGACGTCGGAGAGGAACGTGTATACAAGGTTTACAGAGGGCACGACGCTGTACTCGCGACGGAATAGAATTCCAAGGTGAAAACCTTTTCTCGCGAGCACATCGCCCGTACCGTCTCCGTGCTTCCGTCGTCACCCCTTGATTAGAAAAACCGTTTAGTGCGCCTTGATTCTCGTCGCGTTTATCGTTCAAACCGTGGCTATATTCACGTTTTTTTTTTTATTAAATTCTCCAAAAGTTCCGAAAAGTTTGGAGCGTTTTATAATATATCGACATTTTTCCATCTTCTGACTCTTCTTAAGATAGAAGAAAGACGTCGTCGATTTGAAGGATCCTAGTCTGGCGATCACTGCCACCGACTCGATTATATATCACAATCCAGGGTAGATATGAAAAACCCGATCCTTCTTGTCCTTTACTGTCGATTTTCCTTTGATGCTCATACAGTGCCACATTGCGAAAGATCGCACAAAGACAATTGCCAAACAAATGCCATTTTACCCCGAAAGAATGTTTTATCCAGACGAACGATATTTTCTATAAAAGTGAATTTACTTGTAAACGTCGGAGAATTTAAACCGTGACCCCGTAAGTTCCGACGATCCTTGACGGCTATTTAAAGGAGAAAAATGTCTGTGCTAAAAGTTCCTCTGTCAATTAAGGATTGTCAATAGAATCGAGCGACTTCGCTTCTATATCGCGTTCACTGCCGCCGTTAAATTAATAATGCGACGTGACGAGAACTCAAGGTCATTGGCGCAGAAAAACTTCGGTTAAACCGCACGATTGACAGCCACAGGCGGCGAAATAAATACTTCGTTAACGGAAAAAAAAAATAATTACTCGTTGATGTTCAGCATTGAAAAATAAAAGGTATATATGTAGATAGTGATTATCATTAAATAATAATTACGCATTGACTCCATTGTTGACTAGTTGGCACAAAATATATTCTTCTTAGGGTATCCAGTTTTTATTCTTCCGCAGATGGCTGTCGATTCGTTTAATCGGATTTTTGCCCTGGCGCAAGTAAAAGTAAAAAAAGTTTCTTCCTCGTGTGAAAACTCTCCGTTGACATTTTGCTAATTCGTCAATCTCGGATGTGACAAGAATGGCGAAAGTGAGTGATATAATTGAACGATTCGACGTATGTGTATATGTGTTTATTACGAGCGCGTGAGACAAAGAGAGAGATATTTGACTCTAGATATTTTCACAATAGACGTTATTATCGCTATCATCGACAATTGCTACTATTGTACTATTGCTACTACTATTACTACTGCTGCTACTATTACTACCGCTGATGCTATACTCTTACCCTTTAATTATTATTATCATTATCGTTATTCTACCGTAACTGTCATCATCGCTCTCATTAAGGACTCCTATCGTTGCTTTTACAGTTATCGATGCTGTCATTGATGTATTTATGTAAACGTCGGTTTAATGTAGTCGCGATCGTCGTAGTGTGATTTTCCTTTTTAGTTTAATAACCGTGTGATTAATTAAGGGCTGGATGATCAGGCGCCTAGGGCATTTAGATAGTTTCTTTCGTGCTTTTTTTTTTGTTTTAGATTTGCCCACGTGCATTGAGTCAGGCAAATGCAACGTCGTCTATCGATTTCCCTTTGTTCTCTGAATTGATTTCCTCTTATTTTTGTATTTCTCGACATCAGCGGCTCGAGACATTCGAGTTCAAGTAGAGCTGCTGTCGCGCGAGTCGATGCAAAAGACGTGAAATTTTCAAGCTTGTACTCGGATGCTTGGGAATACAAACGTGCACTGAGGAAGAAGCTTGTAGACGATGGCCGATTGCCGCGCGGTACATTTTTCTTCTCAGTGCGCGTGAGAGATTTGATTTTTGCGCGGTGCCCGACCCCCCCCCCACGAACAAGACGCGTGTTACCAAAGAACGGTGCGCCAAGCTGTCGCAGCTCTTCCCTCCCCTCCCACCCCACCCCCACCCCCCCGTTTCTTTTTTTTTTTAACGAACCGACAACCTCACGTAATTTTCCACGCATAACACACGAGCCTTAACGAATGATGTTTTGATACGTTTAGGCTAAAGCTAGCGATACTTTTTCTACCGATTACACACGAGACTTTCTGACTTTCGGTCGCATCGATATCGACTCCTCGGGGACGGTTGCAGTGTAGGCCAAATTGTTAATCCTCTCGGCAGAACGTGAGTAGTGAAATTTCGCGAGAACTTTAATAGACAAATTTTGCCAAGGTACGTAAGGTTTATTGAAAAAAGAAAAAAAAGCAAATATACGAATTAGTCAAGGAGTATCGAAAATTTAGGATTACATGACTGGAGTAATAACGGGAGAAGAATTAAGAGAATTAATATTCGACTAGGGTAATGCGATGTTCGAAATTTTATGCTGCAATTTGTCGACGAAGAGTCACAGCAAACCGTTATTAACAATCGCGGCGGAGAATGGAGGGGATTCGTCGAAACGTCTCGCTTCCAAATTCCGCCGTTTTTACCATTTTCGGAGGAAGACAGGCTTAATTCAACGGAAACTGTGAAAGGGCAACGACCCTTTTTTCTTCTTTATTCACTTTCGTTCAATGCACGTACGGCAATAAACCACAGGAAATGAAGTTACATTATGTTTGAACTGCAAATTTCATCGATATTTTGTGCATAGCGAAATGCCGGGGCAAAGATAATGTAATTCCGTTTCGTCGGCGTTGTTTGCAAAGGATAGAAGAATTGAGCGCCATTAAAAACATAATAGAGAAGGAACAAGGTACGACGTCCTTTCACGATGAAAGCAGCGGATAACCGACGAAAAAAAAGAAAATGACATCGATGAAATGGATAGGTCTCTTTGAAAAATCGCGGATGGATGCGCAATAAAAGCAGTAGTGAAATCTCTAGTCCAGCGAGCGGCAGGCTCACTCGTCTGCCAATCCAAAAAGAAAAAAGATGAAGAAAAGAATGTTCGTGTAAGGTTTTTAAGTAAGCGAGAATAGAGAGATAGAGAACGAGCGAGAGAGAGAGAGAGAGAGAGAGAAAGAAAGAAAGAAAGAAAGAAAATTTTATAGAGTACAGAGTAAATGAAAAAAGCAAAACCACGATGCGCACGCTTCGGTCAATTCGCTGCTGAATTATCGCGCGTTTCGACTGCGGGCCCGCACGTATAATTCCTAAAAGTTATTATTATTATTATTCTATTAAGAGCGGATGGAAGTCAAGAAAGAAGAATTTGCAACACCTACGTCTGATTAGGCTTAACGCGGTGACATTGAAAGTAAGGCAAAAGATTGGAACCTTCCGAAAAAGTTTGCTCGTAAAGGAACGAAATGAAGGAATGGTCGCTTCTAGCAAAGCGAGGACGCATTGTATGGATGGGGGAATTTTCTCTGTAACGAATTTTACGATATAAACATCCCGATCTATGATTATTATCATTATGATTATTATTCATAATTATTAGTTCTTATTATTATTATTCAAACGCATTAAAGGGTTATCACATGACTGGCGGGTCGAATGTTTCGCAAACCTGTAAACGCCGGTCACTTAGGGTTGGATAAATGTATCCTAAACCCTTTGCACCCGGTGATGTTTTCTACCACGAGCGGCCAGCTACTGGATAACATTTTCGTGGCGCAGCTTCCGAAAAGAGAAAGTGTATTTTCTCCGTGAATAAAATTATAAATGCTTATAAATTGAATTTCATTTGTTCACTTGATTGCTACACTCGAACCGTCTCCAATCCGCACTCTCGGCTACTGCCGGCTGCAAAGGGTTAATGTTGGTGTGAAACTCTTCGGATTTCATTTTAGAATAGTACCAATCTGTGAACCGAATCTTATACAAATCGATCGGCCGTTGCGCTGTTCTACACAATAAAAAACCATCTGGAATAACGATAAACCGGTGTACATTGACATCCTGCACCCTCGTTAAGCGTAATATCTTCCAATTAGGATGGTATGTTTTTATTAAAAGGCCAATACAGGTCACAAGGTAATAAGGGACTATAAAACAAATGTACAGGACAATAGAAACGAAAAGGACAAGTACAAAAAGAATGTACAAGACCGGCATAGCCGGATTGGACCGTTCGTTCATCCCACCGCGAGATGCAAAGATGTAAACAACGAGAAGATCATCGTCGATGATTCTCCGATGTTCCTCGTTGGCCACTCGCGTTGCACGAACGTACGAACCCGAGGAAAGAAAAATTCACATTTCGTCACCGCCTTCGCCGGCGTCGGTCGAATCCATGCCGACTTCTTCATAATCCTTTTCCAAGGCGGCTAAGTCCTCTCTGGCCTCGTTGAATTCACTTTCGTCCATGCTTTCCGCCACGTACCTGCAGAAGAATGTTTAAAAATCAGAGGTCCATCAAAGCCATTCGTATTAAGCATGTAATTTATTTTACCAGTGCACGAATGCTCGCTTCCCGAACATGAGATCGAATTTCCTGTTAAGTCTCGTCCACGCCTCGGCGATTGCCGTGGTGTTGGCCAACATTGCCATTGCGCGTTGTACCTTGGCAAGGTCACCGCCTGGTACCACCGTTGGCGGTTGATAATTAATCCCCACCTGTGACAAACAGGAAAGAAAGATTCTTTTTGCGCTAAGAAGAGTTTCTAAATCGAAATACTCCGTGGCCTTGACTTTGACCTTGAATCCTGTTGGACACCAGTCAACGAATTGTATGGCCCTTTTAGTTTTGATCGTGGCGATTGACGCGTTAACGTCCTTCGGGACGACATCTCCGCGGTAAAGCAGACAACAGGCCATGTATTTTCCCCTTCGTGGATCACATTTGACCATCTGCATGGCTGGTTCAAAACAAGCCGACGTGAGTTCCATGACGGTGAGTTGCTCGTGATAGGCCTTCTCAATTGACACAATTGGAGCGTAAGTTGCCAGGGGGAAATGTATTCGTGGATAAGGTACGAGATTTGTCTGGAACTCCGTAAGGTCGACGTTCAGTGCACCGTCGAATCTCAGAGAAGCTGTGATCGAGGACACAATTTGACCAATCAACCGATTTAAATTCGTGTAAGTAGGACGTTCGATGTCAAGATTCCGCCTACATGAAGAATAATTCAAGCTTGAGATAAAAATGGTATTTTTAGAAGAATCTAAGGGACAGCTTTTATTTCTTTTTATTATGACGCGCCTGCAAATGTCGTAAATTGCCTCGTTGTCCACGAGGAAGGCACAATCAGAGTGTTCCAGGGTAGTATGGGTCGTGAGAATCGCATTGTACGGTTCTACCACAGCTGTTGAGATTTGCGGTGACGGGTAAATGGCAAATTCTAGCTTGGCTTTCTTCCCGTAGTCCACGGATAGTCGTTCCATGAGGAGACTGGTGAACCCCGAGCCAGTTCCGCCCCCGAAGGCGTGGAAAATGAGGAACCCCTGAAGCCCGGCGCACATGTCGGCGATTTTTCGTATACGATCAAGCACCAGGTCGAGAATTTCCTTGCCGAGGGTGTAATGACCCCGGGCATAATTATTCGCCGCGTCTTCCTTGCCGGAAATCAGCTGCTCGGGGTGGAAAAGTTGATGGTACGTCCCGGTGCGTACCTCGTCTAGTACGTCACAAGTTCATTGACTTTACTGAACCTTCGAAACGTTATTTTACGAGAGGAACTCTCAATGAACGGAACCTACCTATAACTGTTGGTTCGAGGTCCAGGAAGACGGCTCGAGGAACGTATTTCCCGCCCCCCGTCTCGCTGAAGAACGTCTGGAATCCATCGTCATTGGTGCACGATTGGGCCGGAAGCATACCATCGGGTTGTATGCCATGCTCCAGACAGTAAAGCTCCCAGCAGGCATTTCCCATCTGCACGCCTCCTTGGCCAATGTGGACGGACAGTACTTCGCGCTGTTAATTCGGTAAATTATTCTTTTGACTCTCAGTTCGCCAAATTACGTGTCGCACTCGATTTCCGTATATGCATAAGCTTCTAAGAGAAGAATATTTTACCATTTTGCCGATTGCCTTGGGACACGAAAAGTGGGATGAACGAACGAAGTTAACGTACTAGTTGTCCTTACTCAACTAACGAAGAGCGGAACAAGACGATTTATTTAGTGAATTTTTGTTTTTCGTTGCCCAGCGATAGATAGTATGTTATATGCGAGTATCGATATTCCGAGAAAGTTAAAAAAAATCGACAACGACAACCTTGTCTTCTGTCACTCAATGCTATGCTATATACGTATTTGTATAAAAAATACACCTTCAGTTGTTAAAAATATGATTTATTAAACACGTTCTATACTATAAAAAGTAGTACACATTACAAAAGCACATTTATATGTAAAATTATGTACCGCGGCGGTACATTTACATCGTTTAACATTTTTATAAAATATTTGTAGCAATAACTTATTAAACTTTGGGTCGCTATACTGTATAAGGCACCATTTTGTTCACGACCTTCCATCGAGTTAATATAGGTACAATATTATTGGCAGTGAGAAGACACATAGGCTGAATTAATGTCAATTATCGATAATATCAGATCGTCTTCTAAGTTGATGTAATATACGTAGTGACATTTTCGTCAACGAACACGCGAAATTTTCTTGCTCTTATCGTTTTCAATCGGCGGTGGTGGTCCCTTAGCGCTCTGATGACGACTATAAACGCTGAAAATATAACAAAATATTATGCTGAGTATTAATTTGCTGATACTATTGATCGTGGAATTGAATTACTTACTATCTGTACGTTTCAGACCGAATGTAATCCATGACATGGGATATACCAACTTGCAATTGATCCCCGATTGGGGTTACCCACGGATTGAACTCCATCCTAAATACTGCTTTGTTGCTTACCAAATCTAAATTACCTATAAATCGTATATTCGACGAATGTGAGTAAAAACTGTAATCTGTAGTAAACTGTTTAGACCGCTATGTATTTACCTATTTCAGGCGGTAAAACGGTCAAGCGATTACCCTGAATATGTAATTCTCGGAGACGACTCAGTTCTCCGATTTCCTTTGGTAGCTCAATTAAATCATTCTCCCTCAGGACAAGCTAAAACAAAAAAAGGAATTTTTAAATAAGTACAAAATAATGATCTATGTAGTGTCTGTAAAACTTACAATTTGGAGATTTTTTAATTGTCCTATTTCTGGTGGTAGATACTCGAAATCATTGTCCGCTAAATACAACGCGCGCAGTGTTTCTATACGAACAGAACAACGACTTAGTAATCGGAACTTTTTTTCTGTTAACCAATGTATATTTCTTAACTTATACCCATCATAAAAAAGTTCCCAGGTAGGTTCTTCTCACTGAGATTATTATACGTTAAATCCAGTACTTCCAATACCGGAAATGCACCAAATCCTCGAGGTAATACGTCAAGTCGATTCATTCTGAAAATAAATTTCAACTGAATATTATGTGCATAATAATTTTACAATCAGTAAGCCTCATAACATATACCTACCCTACATTAAGGATTCTTAACTTTGGCATCTGTGACAATGAAATTGGTAGTTCAGTGATGTGATTATTAAAGAGATTCAATATCTCTAAGTTGACTAAATTTGCAAGACCTGGTGGTACCCCTATAAATAAAAGTACAATAATATTAGTAAGGCAAACTTGTTATAAAAATTTTATTTAAATGTTTAATTCTTACCTTGTATTTTATTATGACTGAGGGTCAGTCGGGTTATATTCATCATGTTAACTAAATGAAAGAAGATTAAATTTTTTCTTATATCTCACATTATAAGCTGTATATTTATATCATAATAATACAGTGAATGTATGGAAGTAAAGTTCTCCGAGTTTTGTATACAGATTAATATTTTGACGTTTAGATAAACATAAACATCGTCGGTCTGGTTTGAAAAATAAGTGCGCATGCGCGGACACGCCCCTAGCATGAGTAAGTGACAAATGGCGACCTGCGTTGCAAGAGCAGTAAAAAAAGAAGGCACGGCAAGTTGCCTAATTTGGCGGTGCCGTGGTCGGACGAAGATGCGAGGGTGTTTCTGAGACTCACGTAATCCAGGCATCTCCTCGAAGGTGGCGATGCCCTTATCGGCAAGATCCAACTCGGGATTTTGGATTTCCCGTGCCTCATCGAGCACCTTCTTCGCCTTTGACATCTTTCCGGCTGGTATACACGAGACTGGTGCTTGATTCATTGCGCGCGCAATCGTACACAACTTTAAATCAACAACGTCGTGCGCAACCTATCGCAAGCTCCGTGCACCGTTGCAGCCGCGGGACATGAATGAATCCAGCTCGATAAGCAGACTCAATGAAGTTGAAAGCAAATGTTCATATGGCGCCAACTGCCGATAGCAAGAGAAATCAAATAGTTAAAATTACGCGTGGTTCAGTCGGTAAGAAAAGTTGATCGCGTTTTTACCGACTGTGATTCGCAGCCTGCATTACCGACGGGGGTAACCGACGAGGTATGGTTTGTGATTCAATTAAACATTTTGTATTCTGTCGGTAATCAGTAGACTGATTATCACCGTTCTCAATTTACATCCGTGTAGAACATCGGTAACGAATCTGCAATCGCTAGACTGATTATCCACTTTCTCAATTTCTATCGGTGTAAGACGTCGGTAACCAATCTGTAATCGCTGGACTGATTATCACCGTTCTCAATTTAAATCTGTGTAGGACGTCGGTAACCAATCTGTAATCGCTAAAGTGATTATCACAGTTCTCAATTTACATTCGTGTAGAATATCGGTAACCAATCTGTAATCGCTAGACTGATTCTCCCCGTCGTCAATTTACATCCGTGTAAGACGTCGGTAACCGATCTGTAAATTCCGACGCATTTTAATAGATTTTAACGCATTCAAATCATTGTCAACGTATTTTCGACGCATTTTCGATGCATTTTAACTCATTGTTAACGCATTTTTGATGCGTTTTAACTCATTTTAATTCATTTTCAACGCATTTTCCACGAATTTTTGACGCATTTTAACAGATTTTAACACATCTGCGACGCATTTCAACTCTTTTTTAACGCGCTTTCAACGCACTTTAACACATTTTAACGCATTCTGGACGTACTTTAACGTATGTAAACGCATTTTAATGCATTTTCATCGCATTTTAACGTATTTCAACGCATTCTTAACGCACTTTAACTCACTTTCATGCACTATTGACGTATTTTAACATATTTTCACACCTTATAACGCATTCATAATACGCATTTTCGGGCACTATAGCGCATATACAACATATGAACTATATACCTGTTATATATACTATATACGTACTATATATGTAACATGCGTACTATATACTTATTATATATACTATATACATATTATTATACATACTATTATATATACTATATACGTACTATATATGTAACATGCGTACTATATACCTATTATATATACTATATACATACTATATATGTAACATACTATTTACCTATTATATATACTATATACGTACTATATATGTTACATGCGTACTATATACCTATTGTATATATTTTATACGTACTATATATGTAACATACGTACTATATACCTATTTTATATGCTATATACGTACTATATGTGTAACATACGTACTATATACCTATTATATATGCTGTATACGTACTATGTATGTGACATACCTACTATATACCTGTTATATATGCTATATACGTACTATATATGTAACATGCGTACTATGTACCCATTATATATATTATATACGTACTATATATGTTACATACGTACTATATACCTATTGTATATGCTCTATGCGTACTATACATGTAACATACGTACTATATACCTATTATATATGCTATATATGTACTATATATGTAACATACGTACTATATACCTATTATATATGCTATATACGTACTATATATGTAACATACGTACTATATACCTATTATATATGCTATATACGTACTATATGTGTAACATACGTACTATATACCTATTATATATGCTATATACGTACTATATGTGTAACATACGTACTATATACCTATTATATATGCTATATACGTACTATATGTGTAACATACGTACTATATACCTATTATATATGCTATATACGTACTATATGTGTAACATACGTACTGTATACCTATTATATATGCTATATACGTACTATATGTGTAACATACGTACTATATACCTATTATATATGCTATATACGTAGTATATGTGTAACATACGTACTATATACCTATTATATATGCTATATACGTAGTATATGTGTAACATACCTACTATATACCTGTTATATATGCTATATACCTACTATATATGTAACATACGTACTATATACCTATTATATATGCTATATACATACTATATTTGTAAAATAGTATATTGCAATAAAGACATATTATTATTATTATTATATGTGTAACATACGTACTATATACCTATTCTATATACTATATACGTACTATATACTTATTATATGTACTATATACGTACTGTATGCCTATTATATATGCTGCATACGTAATATATATATTATATACGTATTATATATTCGTTGTACATACTATTTTATCGTATTTCAACGCATTTTAATGCATTTTTAACGTATTTTATCGTATTTCAATGCATTTTTAACGTGTTTTATTGTATTTCGACGCATTTTAATGGATTTTAATGCATTTTTATCGTATTTTATCGTATTTCAACGCATTTTAATGGATTTTAATGCATTTTTAACGTATGTTATCGTATTTCAACGCATTTTAATAGAGTTTAATACATTTTTAACGTATTTTATCGTATTTCAATGCATTTTTAACGTGTTTTATTGTATTTCGACGCATTTTAATGGATTTTAATGCATTTTTATCGTATTTTATCGTATTGCAACGCATTTTAATGGATTTTGATGCATTTTTAACGTATTTTATCCTATTTCAACGCATTTTAATGGATTATAATGCTTTTTTAACGTATTTTATCGTATTTCAACACATTTTAATGGATTTTAATGCATTTTTATCGTATTTTATCGTATTTCAACGCATTTTAATGGATTTTAATGCATTTTTAACGTATTTTATCGTATTTCAATGCTAATTTCACTTTCTATATTTTTTTCGGCTAGTATAGTAGTTTTTTTTTGCTAGTATAGTAGTTTTTTCGGCGAGTATAGTAGTTTTTTTGGCTAGTATAGTAGTTTTTTTGGCTAGTATAGTAGTTTTTTCGGCGAGCATAGTTGTTTTTTTGGCTAGTATAGTAGTTTTTTTGGCTAGTATAGTAGTTTTTTCATATAGTATAGTAGTATAAAAAACTACTATACTACTATACAACTATACTAGCCAAAAAACTACTATACTAGCCGAAAAAACTACTATACTAGCCAAAAAAACTACTATACTCGCCAAAAAAACTACTATACTCGCCGAAAAAACTACTATACTAGCAAAAAAAAACTACTATACTAGCCGAAAAAACTACTATACTAGCCAAAAAAACAACTATACTAGCCGAAAAAACTACTATACTAGCGAAAAAAACTACTATACTAGCCAAAAAAACTACTATACTAGCCGGAAAAAACTACTATACTAGCCGAAAAAAATATAGAAAGTGAAATTAGCATTGAAATACGATAAAATACGTTAAAAATGCATTAAAATCCAATAAGATGCGTTGAAATACGATAAAATACGTTAAAAATGCATAAAAATCCATTAAAATGCGTTGAAATAGGATAAAATGCGTTAAAAATGCATCAAAATCCATTAAAATGCGTTGAAATACGATAAAATACGTTAAAAAAGCATTAAAATCCATTAAAATGCGTTGAAATACGATAAAAATCGTGAAAATAGCATCAAAATCCATTAAAATGCGTTGAAATAGGATAAAATACGTTAAAAATGCATTAAAATCCATTAAAATGTGTTGAAATACGATAAAATACGTTAAAAAAGCATTATAATCCATTAAAATGCGTTGAAATAGGATAAAATACGTTAAAAATGCGTTAAAACCCATTAAAATGCGTTGAAATAGGATAAAATACGTTAAAAAAGCATTAAAATCCATTAATATGCGTTGAAATACGATAAAAATCGTGAAAATAGCATTAAAATCCATTAAAATGCGTTGAAATAGGATAAAATACGTTAAAAATGCATTAAATCCATTAAAATGTGTTGAAATACGATAAAATACGTTAAAAAAGCATTATAATCCATTAAAATGCGTTGAAAAACGATAAAAATCGTGAAAATAGCATTAAAATCCATTAAAATGCGTTGAAATAGGATAAAATACGTTAAAAATGCATCAAAATCCATTAAAATGCGTTGAAATACGATAAAAATCGTGAAAATAGCATTAAAATCCATTAAAATGCGTTGAAATAGGATAAAATACGTTAAAAATGCATTAAAATCCATTAAAATGTGTTGAAATACGATAAAAATCGTGAAAATAGCATTAAAATCCATTAAAATGCGTTGAAATATGATAAAATACGTTAAAAAAGCATTAAAATCCATTAAAATGCGTTGAAATACGATAAAATACGATAAAAATGCATTAAAATCCATTAAAATGCGTTGAAATAGGATAAAATACGTTAAAAAAGCATTAAAATCCATTAAAATGCGTTAAAAAACGATAAAAATCGTGAAAGTAGCATTAAAATCCATTAAAATGCATTGAAATAGGATAAAATACGTTAAAAATGCATCAAAATCCATTAAAATGCGTTGAAATACGATAAAAACCGTGAAAATAGCATTAAAATCCATTAAAATGCGTTGAAAATGACTTCAAATGAGTTAATACGCATCGGAAATACGTTGACAATGAGTTAAAATGTGTCGAAAATGCGTTGAAAATGCTATAAATTCTGTTAAAATGCATCGAAAATTACAGATCGGTTACCGACGTTCTACATGGATGTAAATTGACGACGGGGAGAATCAGTCTAGAAATTACAGATTAGTTACCGATATTCTACACGAACGTACATTGAGAACTGTGATAATCAGTTTAGCGATTACAGATTGGTTACCGATGTTCTACACGAATGTAAATTGAGAACTGTGACAATCAGTCTAGCGATTACAGATTGGTTACGGACGTCCTACATGGATTTAAATTGAGAACGGTGATAATCAGTCTAGCGATTGCAGATTCGTTACCGATATTCTACACGGATGTAAATTGACAACGGTAATAATCAGTCTAGCGATTGCAGATTCGTTACCGATATTCTACACCGATGTAAATTGACAACGGTAATAATCAGTCTAGCGATTACAGATTGGTTACCGACGTCTTACACCGATGCAAATTGAGAATGGTGATAATCAGTCTAGCGATTGCAGATTCGTTACCGATATTCTACACGGATGTAAATTGACAACGGTAATAATCAATCTAGCGATTAAAGATTGGTTACCGACGTCTTACACCGATGTAAATTGAGAATGGTGATAATCAGTCTAGCGATTGCAGATTCGTTACCGATGTTCTACACGGATGTAAATTGAGAACGGTGATAATCAATTTACTGATTACCGACAGAATACCAAAATGTTTAATTGAACATACAATTTTTAATACATTAAAATATATTTCAAATGCATTAAAACATTAAAAATGTTATGAAAATGCTTTAAAATAGATTAGAACGTTTAGAAATGCATCAAAATGTGTTGAAATAGGTTAGAATGCGTTAAAAATGTATTGAAACGCGTTAAAATATGGTAGAATATTTAGAAATGCATTAAAATGCTTTGAAATAGTTTAGAATGCGTTAAAAATGTATTGAAACGCGTTAAAATATGGTATAATATTTAGAAATGCATTAAAATGCTTTGAAATAGGTTAGAACGTCTAGAAATGCATCAAAATGTGTTGAAATAGGTTAGAATGCGTTAAAAATGTATTGAAACGCGTTAAAATATGGTAGGATGTTTAGAAATGCATTAAAATGTGTTGAAATAGGTTACAATGTGTTAAAAATGTATTGAAACGCGTTAAAATAGGGTAGAATATTTAGAAAAGCTTTAAAATGAATTAAAATGCGTTGAAATACGATAAAATGCGCTAAGAATGCATTAAAATTCATTAAAATGTGTTGAAATAGGATAAAATACGTTAAAAATGCATTACAATCCATTAAAATACGTTAAATTTCGTTAAAATAGCATTAGAATCCATTAAAATGCGTCGAAATACGATAAAATACGTTAAAATAGCATTACGTTAAAATAGCATTGAAATCCATTAAAATGCGTTGAAATGCGTTAAAATTCGTTAAAATAGAATTAAAATCCATTGTGGGGTCAACGTTTGGTCAGACACTCGGTAGTAGTACAGGTCAACGTGGGATGAGGCATTTGGCAGTAGTGCGGGTCAACGTGCAGTTAGACACTCGGCAGTAACGCGGGCAGCAACGCAAAACGGGGTTGAATGTTAAGGTGCTACTTGTATTCATCTCCATCAGAATTTCTTTTAAAGCATTGTAGTGGAGGCCGTAAAGCGGAGACTGATGATTGTAACGCTAGAATGACCGGGGTTCAAATCTCATTTGACTAATTTTTTTTCATGTTTGATAATTTTCCTTTTGTAAATATGAATAGAAGTTAATAGCATTTAAAGAAGTAAACATTTTTAAAGCAGAAAAAGTTTTATTACAAGATGTTGTACAGACAGAATACAATTGTAATTTCGTAGCGAGTAATATACTTTTAATTAAGCTAAGCGGTTGTATACAGCACAATATTCTATTAATTTGTCAGTGTGACTATTACCAGTTGTGTTTATATGTTTACAGGAGAAGTCAGCTATGTTTGGAATTCAATTACGAGCAGATACAATTGGCTAATTGTACATGTACTAGAAAGAAAGTGGATTCCCGTGGAAAAGTAACAACAATTGAAACTTTAAAATTTAGTATTAATTCCTGTCATGCACAGTGTTGTCATCTTGTACTGCTCGCGGACGATAACAATGGGAGTGACACGGAAATAGATTACATGAGTGCTCTATCCCTCGGGATATGGTCCCAGGATGGTCCCAGGATGGTCACAGGGACCATAATGAGATTATAATGATCTCATTATGATTATGTTTTTCTTAGAAATTATTTAGAGCTGGATCGAGCGGCTTTGCAAATTTATTTTATAGGGGAAGTACTACATACACAAAAATTTGTAAAAAAATCGGCCACCCGAATTTGACGACTTCTGGTTGTCGGATGGCCCGTCTAGCCCGATCCGAGACAAAAGTGGCCAGAGTTGCGATCTTGCGAAAATAATCTATGTGTCAATCATGCATCACAATGGTTACATTTGGCAACATCGCTAAATTTGATCAGTAAAGCAAGAGAAAAACATTTACAGTTCTACATATTACCGTCATGAAACGTAGAGTCCGCTCGACCGCTACTCTTTTTTGACGATGTCGGTAATTCAGACCTGGTGACACAAAGTCCTATAAGGTGAAAGGTCTATTCCTATACCTCGTCGGTGATTCAACATCATCACACATGTTCATACATCAACAGATATAATGCATATCTGATACCGTTTTGATAAGATAAATGTAAGGGGTCACTTTCGTTCTTATCGTCGTAATTACAATGGGAGACTAATTATATTGCAAATATAATTAAAGACGTACTATTATGATTTATAATTCAATTACTGTTGGAAATGGAAGGGAAATTAAAGGTACTAAGAGTGTATGGCGCCAAGGAGACTCCGAAGGCTTCTAGGGTTAGCGACCTTCGTAAAGGACAAACCATGCTACAGGGCAAAAGTGGCGCTTGTTTTATACATTCATCATCGCTATCTAGCAATCAATGCTAAGCGGCAATGTTCTTCGATTCACCGATAACTGGTTTGTCTCTTATCGAAAAGTCGAATCTTCATATCGCCATTGTTCATGCAGAAATTATCGCACAAAAGACGAACAAAGGGTTCACTGCCTAGAGAATGCGCTGTGTCGTATAGTCGTGGAGAGTCATTCTTTACAAGAAGTTATCTGAAAAATGGAATGGCATGCTTATTACCATTGCCTATCAAATGTTTTATGTGTAATGCTGACGTAAGATATTAACCCTGTATTAAGTGATCCGCCGTTTGTTAGACGGTTGTAGTTTTCTACCATCGGCAGTCGTAACGTATGAATTACAAGCGGCGCGGTTATAACTTACGAAGGCCCTGCGAGTCTAACTTATAACTCTCGTCGTACGGTCTATGAGTTATACCTGGCTTGATGGTAATTTATAAGTAACGACTGCCGAAGTTATAATACCCGAGGTCTCGCGATCCTCGTTCGGCATCAGCCATCAAATCCGTTCTGGCCAACGAGAGATACGCGAATCCGCGATTCCGTAACGGAAGATGACGTAGATGGTGTATTAGGGCGATTTCCTTCATAATGATAATCATATTTCTATGCGGAACGCGGAATTCAAGCGATTGCTGTTAATAGTAATGGCGTGTATTATCGCTTACGGGTTCGCCCATTGCAAAACATGTACGAGTACCTACGCGCTATGTTAAAACGAAGCCCGTCTTTACATTCACGCAAATACACGGAATATACATAGTCGTTGGAATTTACTGACCCTTCCGAAAGACTTAGCGAAGAAATTTATCACACGATTGTATAACACTTAGCTTCGTTTTGTTGTGCGATTCAAGATTTGGCTTCCAGGAAAGTGAGATGTTCGCGGAGGGTACGGGAAGTATGCAGTTAGGTATGCAAGTAGATAGATAGGTGAGGAAGGGGAAGGAGCCTGAAAGGATTAAGCGAGAGGAAGAGAAGGAGGCGGACGAAAGAATGGCCCTTGTAGAGGAGATAAAAATGGCGCGCACAGGCGTATAGTCTGGGCGGAATATCGACGGCGAAGCATGTAAAAGTCCGTTATGCTCTTGGCGCGGCTTAGGGCACGTTGCATATAGGTGCACATATGCATTAGCATGCAACGCTATAAATAGACCTAGCAGACCGCGGAGATTCTAGCCGCGCGTATCCCCCGCCGCCCGTTTCAATGCATAATACCACTAGTAGCTTCATAGCAGATATTACACAATTCCTTGTGAACGAGGCGTCAAAACACTGGCAAGCTATTCCCCAAACAAAGGTCACGCCTTATCTCCGTAGATACAACCAAATGAGAAGACGTACCGATACAAGCTTTCGCGATAACTATTATCTATTTTTTCTTATCAACGATAACCATCCACGAGGGCTGGGTCTTCGAATTACAAAGTCAACGCATGCAGAAAATTATCCATTCGGTGTACGTAATAAATCGCCGACTGGCAATAAATCACCGCAAAGGATTCCGGTAATATTACTTTAATGACGAACGCGTATGTGTTTGCAAACATTAAGAAAGGGTACACAAAGAGCCGAGTGGGCTCTAACTGAGGGACGGTGAGACGGGGGGCCCGATCGAACGGTAGCCGAAGGAATTTAGCGGTGCCGAGGCTGCTTTCCGCCGAGGCGAAACGATCTCGAAAAGACGTGAGAAGAAAATAAAGAACGCCGAGGAGGAGATCCAGTCCTTCCTGGCAGCACCTGCCCGCCGTGTTGCTAACTCGTCTGACATCCTCATTGCCGAAAACAGAAGCTGCTACGCGGTGCACGCATGTATATTGTGTATATTATTTACGGGACCAGGCCCGGGCCGCCGCTTGTACCGGTACTTCTCATAACGGCCCGCGAAAACGGCGCTTTAAATTGCACGAGCGGCGTTACATCGACGCCTTATTAACGACCACAATCTTCCCTCAGACATTCGCCAAAGTTTCGATTTTCCAGCTCACCCAAGACACTCAATAAGATTATGCATGTTTCTAGATTACTGCTCGCTAGAGAAGAACGACCTTTTGCTCCAATATTAAAATATGAATATTAATAGTGCATCATGACAAGGTCAATTTACAGTCAAACCAATCTCGTTCATATCACTGTCACGTGCTTCTTCATACACACAATTAGATAATGTCCCTTGCGTCACAACGATAACGCAATACGCAGGGGGATAAATGACAAGGTTTGCTACATAAAATCTGCACCAGATTCGTATTAACAGTTGAAGAGTGAATATCGTCTAGATAGAAGTAACAGTTATGATTCTTCATTTCCTGCTTTGTGGCGTCGCTTTGGTTTTCATCTACTGGATATGGAAAACGTATACTGGGACTTTTGCGTATTGGAAAAAATGTGGAATACCACAGCCGCCAGGATGTGTGCCATTCTTTGGCCATATTTGGCCATTAGTGCTGCAACGTATTTCCGCTGGTGAGATGCACAAATCTTTTTACGAAATGTTCGAGGGTCACAGTTTAGTGGCCTTGAACGATGCTGGAAAACCTACACTTCTCATACGCGAACCCGAGCTGGTGAAAACAGTGCTACAAACTAGCTTCTCGAGTTTCCACGAGAACAACTTTGTGGTGAATCCCAAACTGGATCCATTATTGACCCCGAATCCGTTCTTCTCCGTCGGAGATGCTTGGGTCACAGGAAGGAAGAGTTTGACCTACGCCTTCTCCAGCAGCAAGCTGAGGATCCTCGCGGAAACCGTTAATGGAGTCTGCAAGAAATTCGTAAATTACCTCGACGCGAAGATAGCAGAATCCGGTACAGTGGAACTGGAGATGAAGGATTTATTTTCAAGATTCACCGGAGAAGTTGTGGCGAACGCTGGATTCGGCGTGGAAGGTTTTTGTTTCCAAAATGACGATCACCCGATGTCTTTTAAGAAAGCAGGTGAAAAAATGTTCCCACCTAATTCGTCGAACGGCATAAGTCAGGCGTTAATATTCTCCTTCCCTGTGCTGAGCTCACTTTTCAATGTGAGTTTCGTGCCAAAGGAGGTGGATCAATTCGTCAGGCAGCTGGTCAAGCAAATCTTAGCAGAAAGGAGAACCGAGACCGTTCGTAGAAACGATTTTCTCCAATTAATGGTGGATCGTGAGCGAACCGAAGGCGAAAAAATCAACGAATGGGATGTGACCGGTCACGCGTTTGCCTTCTTCCTCGACGGTTACGAGACTTCCAGCTTGACCCTCACATTTGTGTCTTATCAGCTGGCTAGTCACCCACACATACAGGAGAAGCTACGCAAAGAAATTCTCTCGGTATTGGCCAATCACAATAACGTCCTCACTTACGAATCCCTCAAGGAAATGACGTACATGGATCAAGTGATAAACGAGTCAATGAGGATTTACCCGGTGCTGACGGTCATGTCAAAAAAATGCACTCAAGAAATCGAGCTAAAAGGTTCCGACGGCATATCCTGTCGAGTTAAACCGGGCACGGGGATCTTCATACCCGTCTTGGCGCTTCAGAATGACCCGAAATACTGGACCGACCCAGAGACCTTCGACCCGGACCGCTTTGCGCCCGATAAGAAAGGCGATCTACCAAAATACTGTTATCTTCCTTTTGGTGAGGGCCCAAGAATTTGCGTTGGCATGAGGATGGGATTGCTACAATCGAAAGCCGCTCTGGCCACACTTTTCAGCAACTATTCATTGGAATTATCTCCGAAAACGCAAGTTCCGATAAAAATCGACGCAAAAGGTTTTCTTCCGTATCCCATTGGGGGCATCTGGATACGTATAAAACGTCTTTAATGTCGACTTATCTTTTATGCGCGTACTTTGTCATTTTAAACCTTCCCGAAGAAATGCACAAAGAGTGGCACACTTCGGCGGACGAGGCTATTATTAATGTTCCTTAGCCTGTAATTTACGTGCGAATAAAACAGAGTTTATCTCGTACAAAAAAGCTCTTCCAATATTTCGCTTGTAATAGATTCGAAATTAAATATTAATGTACATTGCTGCAGGCAATGCACTTCTGCACGTTCTAGCAGAAATGCAGTTACTTTCGGAGCGACAGATGCGCCTAAAGAAGCACAACACATCAGGCACCGTTGCGTGTCATGTTATCAACCTTTACGTTCATAAGGAAGTGATGCCTTTAATATCTGTGAATGAACGGCGTAACGAGTATTTCAATATCCCTATGATAGAATCTATTTATGACAGATAATACAAACTCCATGTGTGTGGGATATAATAGTTAATTTAAGGAGGTATTGTCGACCGGTGGTTTAGATCATTCAGTCGTACTTGACATTTGAAAGGAACACCTTACCGTTGACCTCAAACTATTGCATCGCAAATAGCAAGTTGCTAATCTTCTACATTTTACGAATAAAGGTCACAGATAACAATTATAAATACCGAAATGGCATACCCCCTTTACTTTTTCTTTCACTTAATCTTTTTAACTCCTTCTTTTCTTGCATTATTTGTTGTTTCATGAGTAGATCTTTTAGAAGGCAAAGGTGTTGATATTGGACCTGCTACTTGTCAAGCACTCGCATGTCTCGCCGGTATATTGAACCGGCCGTGGCCGGTGCTACCGTTATAATCTGTTTACCGGGATAACAGCTGTAAACGAATGTTGACATTACGATTGGAGATTTAAACGAGACGAACGGGAAAGCCTGTCCTGAATTGACGGCGACACGCGGCGCGAGAAATTCAGCGGAATCGAGAGAAGCCTTGGCCGAGGTCCGTGGGTTGTATTGCTCCTTCAATTTTCTTCCTCGATGCTTTGCATTCTCCGTTTGTACCTGTGTGCGTGTGTGTGTGTCTGTGTCTGCGTCTTTTCCAACGACGTAAGTACAGGGTGCTGCTGGCCGGTGAACACGGCTACCGCGAAGGACCACGTATGCACCTATACCATGTATACCCGCGACACACGACCATGGGGTGTATGCAAGGGTTACAGTGGCGTAAACTCAACGACGGAAACCATATCCGCGAACCTCAGAGTTTACAGAAATTAAGATAACACTCGGAACGAGTTCTTCCTTCGTCGCCGTTAACGTGTCCTTTTCTACCGTTACAATCAGATCCGATCGTACCTTCCTAACGTTCCTTCACCGTTTTCCAAATATTTCGTCTCCGAGTTGGTGAGGATTTAGCGATCTTGCGAGTACGCCATTGGCCCCGGATAATCGCTGAGAATTACAACCGTTGGTACGGCTTGAGTGCGCAAACCTACTGCCAAGTAATCTCGACGTTTCTCCGTAATCCAGCTTTGCCAACCTTTCATCAACCCTGTATGCTTGCCTCGGCTCTTTACCGTCTCCACCTTCAACGTATTTCACTCGTTCCTTCATTGAATTCCTCATTGCTTTAAACACTGTTAACGTCCGATCGAGTTCTTGTCGCTCGAAGCAAATGCGACGAGCAAGAATAACGAAATGGACGGTTAAGGAGGGATCGGGACATCGATCATTTCCGTCCGATTGATTAGTCCTTGTAAAAGGGCCGAGAATTCTTCGGGGAAAAAAGGTCGGCACACGCGGGCCTAATATCTCAATGGGGCCCGGAATGTCGCGGTCACGCATCGGCGAATTTCCAAACGACGAGCGAGCAAATTCGACTGACAAGTCGCTGATCTCTCCATCAGACGGTTCACTTTTTTCTACTCACCGGGTCAAGATAATATTAGTTATTTTTTTTTACCAAGAATCAATTCACATACTACCGTCGACTTGTTGTGCTTTCTTGCGCGGTGCCCGTGCGTGGTTTTTCTATGGGACCTTTCTGTTTCACCCGAGTAACCCGGATAGACGGTAATTTCGTTTATTTGTCAAGGAAATGATTTTCGAGAGAAAGTCCGGCGATGGTATGTTTTCTTGCTTGGTCCCTTGGATCACACGGAGGAGAGTTGACACGCGATTGTCACGCATCGTTCTAATGATCTCGCATTATATCCCATACCGCGCACGCCTCCCTGACCCAGAAACTCGGCAATATCGACTTTCGAAGAGCGCGCCAATATGTCGACTCGCGTAACGTCCTGCGAGGATTCTTCGATGAACCTCGGGCAGCGGGGTCGGGGCCGTTTATTTCCGGGTGCGGGTTCATTACCGTGAAAGTGCGAATTTATGGGGACCGTCGGTGAGCCAAAACGCTTTTCGTTCGTGCGCCGGCAAATCCCGCCGGGAAAAGGGGCAACCGGACGGCCATCGAACGAGAAAAAAGCCGAAAAAAATGTGGCCGAGTGACGAGGGACAAGGGGGGGCGAAGGGGAAGAAAAAACAAGTACCAACAGCGGCTGTAATCTTCTCTTAAGTGGATCCTCTCCCCCGCTAATCTCTATTTACGGTTTCCCGCCGGACGAGCCGCAGGAGATTTCACTTAAACGCGTCATGCACCATGAGTAAAACCGAAGACGACGCCGAATGCCGTACTTTTATTCGCCGGAGGAGAAATTTTTACGATGCGTTTTAAGGAATTTTTCGAGATTTATGCAAATTTCCTTGAATGGCTTTCTTTGCGTCCGCGGACAGAGGAGAGGGGGGAGTACACGGGGTTGGGGAGGGGGGTCAGTATCTTCAGCGCAAGCAGGTCCAAGGAGAGCTGATAACGGGGCGGCAACCGTGACGCTGCTTTGCCTCGTGGTGAAAGTCAGCGGCTTGGCAGTAATTGAGAAGCGTTCCGGAATTAGGAGTCTAACCCGTGTAATGCGACGGCCGTATCGAACGGTTCGGCGTTTTATGCAGGCGCCACTGATCCACGCTCGCCACATCGCTAATCTCTCTCTCGATCGCCGGGTGAACCGGTTTTTACATCGTCGCGCCAAATTAAGCCGCTGCTTTTCCAGCAGATTTCCCTTTCCTTGGATTTTTCGCCAATTTTCCCCCGCCGAGCGCAGGGGGACGCGAAAATAAATTGCCACGGCTCCGTGGCACGCATTCTTACCATAAATAAAGCGGACCCGCTGATTTTCTTCGCCGCGTAATACCACGTAGGGGTGCCGAGAATATTCCTCGGCGGTTTAAGAACCGAGGGGATTAGCGTTAAATGCGCGTAAAAGGGAAAATGCCGACTGTCGACGGTGCAAGCTAGAATGATGACGGCGAGGGGCGTGTGTTTCATTAGCCGCGGGGTAATTCGAAGCCATGAACAGCTCGATTAGCCGATCACCGTGCAGACGGCTAATCTTTCGGCCCATGTAACCGAAGCATCTGGGCTACTTTCACCGTTTCCCTACTTCCTTCCGTTCATTTTCTGCCTGCAGCTGATCATTTTAGAGCGCTGCAGCTTCCGCGCTGCACCTGCTAATGCAGCGACACGTCATTCACGATTATGCATGCACTTTGAAGAGAGCTCCGTGGGAAACTTTGCCTTCATGTGCGTTTTATTACCTTCATTGCACGCGAGCAGATACAATATTACTACAGCTTTATCTACGTCGGTTCAACATTAACACCGATAGAGTATACAAAATGTCGTGTATCATTCTGATAAACTACACAAGTGGGGACTAAAATTGTAGGTGTATGTTTCTCTTGACTTTCGAGCTCTTAGGAAATTATTGTCAAAATTCTGAGTATGTTCTTAAGTGAAATTTCGATCGAGTGGTTACTACGTCGAGGATCTTTGTACAAGACTTTCCTAATGTCGTTAACAACTTTCTTTGCTATCGTTAGTACAACATTCTTCGTATAAAATCAAGGGTCATCCGGGCTTCGTGTAGTACTCGAAACCTGTAATTGGATTCAAAGGTCGACCTTTGATCGAAAGAACGTCGGAACTTGCTGCATCATTCTCATGTAAGCTCAACGAACTATCAACACGCATCAAGAAACTGACAAATGAAGACCCTCCCAAAAAGTACGTCTTATTATATAACTCGAAGATGGCTATAATTAAAATGCAACCTTTCGTGAAAGCCTTTCCTCACGTATGTACTTAACTCGAATATTTGTTCTTGCGCATTGAGTTTAATGGGCTTCGGTAAGTTAGGAATTACAAGTTAAGAACGTACAGCTGCATGGTAGTGCGCACGGTGGAAGAAAACAATTAACGCCCGAGGGCAACGTCGATGCAATCGGTTTCGATACGTTCGTTGGAACGTGTGGCAGGTCCACATCGGTCTCTTTCAAGAGCGATGCTATCTATTAAATCGCAGCAATAAACAATCACGCGAACACACTGCGAAGCGCCGTGAAAATGCGCGGCAGCGAAAGGGGCCCAACCCCCATCGTTTCCATCCTACGTCTTCTTCGCGAGACTATCTCAAATTGCCCGGGGTCAAACGTCTACGCGTACCAATAATTCCCCGCCAACTTATATTTGTAAACAGGATGAAAAATTCAAGGTTTCACCGCGAGCTGATGCTCCTACAATCCTTGGAAAAATTACACGTTTCGTCATACTTTGAATTCTCATACCTGGATAATAAATTCGGAACATAAAGAATTCTAAGGATTTTCTGGCGCATCGAAAGTCCAATGACCTCTGCTTTTTTGGGTACTTAAATTTTTATACGAGGGGTGATGAAATTCTTTTGAACGACGATCCTCGGTGTTCAGTTTCGAATGATGTTTCCGACGAGACGGGCGATTTGTCGCGAGAGGCGTGGAGGAATCCCTGACATGGCGCCGCGCGATCGGGGCTACACTTTTGAGTGGAACCTTTCGACGAAGATTTTATCGCTCCCCGAGAGCCAGGATCGTGGGTGGAGATACGGCGAGGGGGTGGAAGAGCCGGAGGAAAGAGGAGAGAACTCACGACCGTATTAATACGCGGGCCGATCGTATCGCTATCCGACTACGCGCGCACGTTCCTATAGGTACCTACAAATTACAGAGGGGCGGGGGGGGGGGGTGAGAACGAAAAGACCCCGCACCTCGTACGATAAATGCCGTTCGCTACGAAAGAAATAACTTGACCATTTTTTCCCCCCACCGCAGGCTCATTCGTTATCGGCCACAATTTCCCGTTTTTTCTTACAACAATCCACTCGGACGAATCACTGTAATTACGAGCAATTATCGGCTGATCCTACGTCAGCGAGGTCGACTCTGCCGGGACGACGATAGCAAGATAAATATATTGTTATTCCTAGGACTTTTGAAACCTTACTCCTATCATGTTACCCACGCAATTGAGGAATCTCTACGAGACGTCTCGCAGGAAAATTGAATTTCTTAACGTCAGTTGTTTCCCTTGTCGCGAGTGATTGTCGAGTTTGTGAAGACGAGGCAGGTGGACGTCCGTCGCACCAGATATCCACGTCAGACTTTCTATGCACGGCAGACGTGCGTCTCTAAGTTAAATGTGGGTTGTCATAAAGCGCTTGTGTGGGGTGTCCATGGAGAATTCTCTCGAAGCGTCTTCCTCTCGCCGGCCTAATCCCTCATCCCGCTGTACTCGCACTGGGTTATTCATTTTTCTCCTATTTCTCGCGATCCCCCGCGTCGTTAAGGACCCACGAGGTCATCAACGTAGCCGTGGATGACCTTACTTTCGAGCGGCTTTATTATCCTAATCGCCGACGCGGTTCTCCAACGACCCACATTCGCGAAACCGGACGGATTTTTCATTGCCGCCGTGGAATGCAAATCGGCCGGTGCGCCAATTTTTTCCCCTCTTCGAATCCCCTCCCCCCCTTCCTTCCATCGCTGAATGCAATGCCCGCCCCCGGTGGCTTAATGGGTGTAATAATAGGAATGATGTTGGGCCAGCGCGTGAAGGCGCGCAGCCAGTAAGCCTCGACGGCTCCGCAGATACCTACCCAAGGCAATGATACCTTTGAAAACTGCACGTGTATATTTTCAGAGGCGGTAAACGAAAGCCCGATACACTGGCTAAAATTCTGCGCTTAGATCGCCAGCAAAGCCTAGCAATTACGTCGAAACAACACGTTCCTTGATCTATCGCTTCGCGAAAATATTTTTATTTTCACAAGCTTTTTCCACGAATTACGACAGGGGAATAAAATTATTGGGTCGTGCCTGTAAGTACGGTGTGCACTGTTGAGCTGTATCGTGACGCGAAATCGATGGTCGCTCGTGTTCCTACATCGTGAACCGTTATTAATTATTAGCGCATTAATTTACCACTTATTAATGTAACGTCTCGCGATTGTACGTAGGCAAAGTTTATTCGTGTTGTAGCCTTTACCTCGCGGTAAATCGAAACCAAAAGTTATAGCCTTTTAGGTCTACTTTCTAGCCGAAGCTTTTGGCGAACCGTTAAAGAGCTGAAAATAAGATTATCGCGGGATGCTCAGGGGAGTCATAATTTCCACTGGACTATGTTGTTAGAAAGGTAAACATCTTGAGATTATCCGTAGGCGACGTCTGGCTAGATGGCATTCATTATCTCACCGCAGATCGAAATGAAAAGTTATGTCCTAACGAACCTCTACTTTCTAGCACCGTTGCATTCGGCCAAGTTTCGCGCTGATGGTTAAAGAGCCGGCAATAAGATCATCGCGGAATTCTCCTATGCAAAGTGCACCCGCCAGGGGAATTAATGAACCGCGACTAATGGAGCATTCTGCAGCGGGATTCCGACTGACTAATAATGCGATCTCCACCCACGTAGGTAAAGTCCAGCTAATGAGTACGTATGCACCAACACGTGGCTAGGACCGTTGCATATCGTTCGATATCACCGCTGTAATTACATTCGTGCGCGCGACATTAGCCTACAATGTTCCATTGTTGGCTGGCTGCTGTGTCTCTCCAGGCCGCGGTAAACTCCAAGCACACGAACTTCGTGTGTGTCCTTAAACCCACCTTGCTCGAGATCGATATTTTTTCACCCGGTCCGCTTAGAAATTTTTTTCCTTAACACTACCCACTGTCACGGTCACTCAAGACGAACTTTGCTAGGACCTAGCAAAGTTTGTCTACGTAGCGCAATTTTCCACGCGATACTTTCTCCGTTTGGCGAGGAAGAGATTATAGTCGACAGTGGCAACGAGACGCCTGAAAGGGAAAAAGGATGCGGAGGGTAAAAACGCGATTGCTGAAGTTGAGGGGGAGAAGAGTGATGGAGGGGGGGGGGGGGGGGGGACGCAATTATTGTCCCGTCGAGGCGGGAAGCCACCGGTTCACCGGGAGACGCGCGTCATCCCCTCGTGGAAGGTTTTACAGCCTCGGTCCGAAATGGAAGTGCCACTTTCGTGCGCCGTCAGTTAACAACCGTCGGTGGTGCACGCAAGGGAAACGTGCAGAGGGGGGGGGGGGGGCAAGGGGATGGAAGGAAGACGGACCTTTCCCGCCAGAGACAGACGAGCCGAAGACGACTCGCGGCTGGCCAATGGCGCGTTTGGGCAGTTTTACAGCCGTCCTGCAAATTAAACTCCGCCGCCCGTCAAAGTCACCGGCAGACGCGGCCCTTCGTTAACGCGCCGGAACCAAAGGGAATAAGACACACGCCGACCCTGAAAAAACACGGCATTCTGGAGCTCTGCTCCGACAGAAAGTGATCGTTCCCTCCGGTGCCTTGAAATTTCCCTTTTTCGCACCTTTCTAAAGTGTGAGTAAAAAAAAGCGTCAGCGCTACGTACCGTCGCCACGATTACGAGATAATCCTTGAGATGCGACGATAAAAGCGCTTTAGCCTGGAAACAAGAGTTAGGCCCGGCCAGTGTAATAACAAAGCCCGATGAAAATGTGCCGGCCGTTTATAAAGGCCGTGCATGTAGATCAGTGAAAGCGATCGTCCGGCTCGTCGAAGCGCGGCGACGAAGATTGCCAAGGAGCTGGCCCGCTATTGTTTTCGCGGGGGAACTCGATGCCCAGCGCCCGCGGAAGTTGGCCGAAAAAATAGTCCCTCTCGCGAGGGGATTTCGCTGGAAAGTGCTCTCGCGCGATCCGGTTTACCACGGTTCAGCGAATTCACCAAGGGTGGGGTGCGAGGGGGAGGAGGGGAGGGGGATTGGCCAATGCCGAGAGTTATCCGGGCGGGTGCAAAAGCCGCGGGATTATCGAGCCAGACGTCACGCTGGGCGGATATTCTTCGATTCTCGTTGTCACGGTTCTCCTTGACGCGCGGCTCTTTCGAAAATGACGCAAGAGACAGACGCACCCATCGACAATGACTGCCGGAACTAACGCGAGGTATGCAAACCGATAAACAAAAGCCTTCGGTCCTCCTTTAAAGGGCCCCGGGGGCCACCGCTAAGGCTTCCTCCTCGACCTTCGTTTATCTACGCTCCGCCACGCAAGATCAATGAGGAAAGTGATCTCAATGACGTGGTAAATAATACACAGAATACATTATACAGAGTTTCGAAAGGAAAATTCATACTCAAAGTGGACCAATTTCTATCAGTCCTTTACGTAATCTACCGAGATCAGGACTTTGAAAATCTTCAATAGAGGAATATCGTTGAAACGGTAGTGGAGTTTTCGCAAAATTATCCGGTAATTGCCGTGCACGTATTCCCGGTGGACACTTAAGATTCTTCGGACGCTTTCGCGCTGTTGTTTTGTCAGATTCCAGGCGTTAGTAAGTCTCAAGCGGCGGATTTTGCTGAGGGACCACTTAAACGCACTCCAACGTCGTGTTCCGGCGGACTGGCACCGAGCCCATAACTCGATTCCACAGTGCGATGCATGGGGCTTTATTTGAACCTCGCTATCACACGTGGAATGATAATCGAGTTAGCCATTTAATTGTTTCCCAGAATAATTACGTTACCGTTTTACGGTGAAGCTGTTGCCGACGACAAATCATTTGGAATAATGTCAATCATCCCGGAGTCGTATAAACTTAAGTCCTGGTACACGCAGTGAAATCCATTGGCCATGGGCGAACCAGCGAGAGCGGAGATTTCTTTCTTTCGGGAATGGACAGCTATAAAATGACGACACGAGTGTCCCGATATCCGAGAAACAGAGACGATAGCCGATCGTTTCGAGCAGTCATTCGACGAGCGAACATTCCGCCCTGCCCGTGGAACACTTCCATTTGTCGCTGGACCGACAGCGGTGTCGATTCTGCGAAAGGTTTCGACGTACAACCGACTGACCGTATGCTTTTTTAAGCCGATTTACGAGACGTACATCCGCTACACGATTTGCCCTGTCCCCAAAACATCGGAGAAAACCAACACGTCTCACAATTCCCCGCAGAAAAAGGAAACTCCCTCGTGAGTTTCGATCGACGTCCGACATATTCTTCGATAAAAAGTCCCACATAATTTCCAGTTTAATCGTATCATTCGCGGGTTAGTGCGTAAGCATCGTTGCAGTTGATTTTTGCGGCTTCGGGGGAGAGAATTCCTGTTGAAGAGGGGTGGGGGTGGGGGGGGGGAAGAGGACGACCAGCTGGCGAGCGTATACAGGCGCAATCTTATCTGCGACGGATGGTGCGAGCTGCACGCAGCTCATTCGGAAGTGACGACGTAAATCAGTGCATCCCCGGCTGGACAGCGACGCGCCTAAAATGAATATTTCGTGCTCCATCGCGCGAGAGACGAGTCGCTCGGCGGATCCTGATTAATGTGATTCGTGCCACGCACGCCGGACCGGCCGTGCTGTAAACTCGATCCTGATTAATACTGTTTACAGCGCAGCGATATATCCTGAGAGGCCATTAATCAGGATCGAGTGAGGACCTCTCTACCGGGCTACTCCTGATCCCTCTCCTCCCCCTCCCCCCTCCGCCCTCTCCTTGAGACCTTGCCTTGTTCCTGCCATCCCCCATGTACCCCAACTCAGCCCGCACCTTTCCGCGGCTTAGGTATGCGTCAAGAGTTTACATCGGGCTAATACAACGCCGTGACACCTCTTATAAGACCCCACGTGGGGTCCCTTTTTTCTAAGGATAACAGGCTATTGGACGAATACAAGGAGTTAGCCCAGGTGGTTGTCAGTGACGGGCAATATTAATTATTCTGCTCTCCGATGAATATTTATTATCGCTTCCTTGTCTCAGCATTGTGATCTTGAAGTTATTGAAGAGTGCTGAGTAAATCTGATTACAAGTTTCTTACGTAACACGGCTTTTTCCGCTCTGCGTTACGTTCATTAAAGGTTTGTACACAGACTTCGCGTTGCACCGGTCATCGACAGAGACGCGCACCATCGGTAGCGATACACTTGGCTTATAAAGTGCAGTTCGCCCCGGCATGTGAGTCAATGCACTTTGTACGACGTTGGATACGTAACGAAGCTGCCGCGGGAGGGAGAGAGAGGGAAGGAGATGATGGAAGGGGGAGAGATAAAGCGCGTGAGCGAAGGAAGGAAAGGACTCGCGGGAGAAATAGGCATGGGAGAGGAATAGGGAGGCCGAGAAGAAGAAGAAGGGAGTGAGAGGGAGAGAAAAATAGAGGAGCGATGAGAAAAAGAGGGGAAGGTAAGAAAGGGGGGAGAGAGTGAGAGAAAGAGGAAGAGAGAGAGAGAGAGAGTCAACGCGAACCCCGGGAGTAGACTCGATCGCGAGAGCCATTAATCAGGATCGAGCTCGACGACCTCTCCCCGAGCTACTCTCTTGATCCCCCGTATATGCATCGCCGTTGACCTTGGATCTATGGCGAGTAAGAGCGACACCGTAAAGAGAGAACCCCATGGCCGCCTTACGCGCGCCAAACGTGCACCTAGCCTATGCACCTCGTCCGAGCGCCTTTTCCCGACGCTGCAGTTGCACCTGCAACGGCCACGAGACGCCAAGAGGGCCGGGATCCGCGACTGACAAACGAGGATACATCGGATCTGCATTAATCCGATAAATAAGCTCGACTAGCCAGCCTCTAAACGGCTTGTATCGCTCTTTAGGAACCGTTAACCATCCACGATTCATGGGTTTTGCAATTTCAGCGAAATATTCCGTATGACGCTATAATGAATACTGATACTCTCAGGTAGAATCCTTTTGGTGCAATATTATTCGTCATGAAAATTCGATGAAAAGAACTGTCGAGATTGAGGCGTTCATTTTCCCGATGCTCATGTTTCTAGAATTTTTCTTAAGAGTTTCAGTCGTTCCCAATGGCTGGGCAGTAATTATAATTGTGCATGATTAAAGACGGCAATGGACGTAGAGATGATTGAATCGAGATTCCTGTAGTTCAAGCATGCGAAAACGCATCATCGTGTAGCTGCCCTCCGCGCGTCTCACTTTTCCCGATGCAATGTTGCACCTGCGTAGCCGAGCATGGACAGAATGCACCGCTGACAAACGAGTGTATGTACATTGGATCTGCATTAATCCGATAAATAACCCGGCTCGTTGAACGCCTCTAAACATCCTGCAACGCTCCACGGATACCGTTAATTTATGGGTTATCGCGAATCCTTTGATTCCCAGCAGAGAACATACAGTGGATTACGATGATGATAGGAGAATATTTGTTTAGCGATCAAGTTGAATTATGTCCCCCGGACGAATTCCTTCCTCCGAGTTGCCGTCCAGTACGTTCATCAAAGACTAACAGTATTTCACGTTTTTGCCCCGAGGTGAGAACGAAGGTCCTCCCAGTAGGTAGGAACGTACGGTTGATTGGCAAGAAAAGCCTTAATACAGACATTAGTGCGATTGCGGGCAAGCGAGTTCGTTATTCCCGTAGAAAGCGATAGACCGAAGACAGTGAGTGTCGTTGCACCGCGAGAGAGCCGCATATCAATTTCATGCCTCGAGCCAGAGCGCTCGTGCTAATGAACTGCAGAATGCAATTGCCGAGGGATGAGGGACGAGCCGGAGAATGCAATGACGCCAAGTCCAACGAGCCCATCCGAGTATCGCGGACGGACGGACGGACCGACGGACGGACGGACGTGAGGGGACAGGCAGAGGAAGGGCTCAGGAGGGGTGGGGGGTAGGAACGAGGTGGCTACCGAGCGATAGAATCTACTCTTCCACGTGCACCGGAATCCCAGGAGTTTCTGCAGGTGTGTCACACACTCGTTGCCGGGCAATCGCGACTCGATCTTCGTAATTAATATTTTTCACGTCGACGGTCGGCTTCGATCTCTCGAGAACTCCTGCCGTTGCTGCTACTCCAGTATCCAAGCAGACGGTACACGCACCCACAGACGACGGATCCTTCGGACCGAACCTGCACGGTCGCTTTCCAAACGTCAGATTTACAGGAGATCGACGATTCTCGTCTCCATAGTCTCTTAAAACAATTAAAAACCCCCGGAAGTAAGGCGCTAATTAATCACCGAAGCGTTTAGATAAGCGATATTCTGGGGTTTAGAGGAAACGTAAGAAGACCTTAGAAATTGGCAAACTCTCGTCTGAAACATAATCTTACGTACTTTCGATTTCAGCTACGCGCGCATGGGTTAACGGCCTTGGGAAATTTTCCGTAAAGCCCTACCTTTCGAGCGACAAAACTCCCGGGGTATTAGCGTCCGTTGCACATCGATAAAGTTACGCGACGGGATATCGAGTGACCCGCGCTCTCACTTTTGATTGCTGCGCCATATTTTTCGACTTCAATTACGATGTCATCGTCCTGCCAAATGCACGAGGCACTTTCGATCGATCGGATCGGCGGCCAACTGCAACGTCACCGCTCGTAGCCTTCCTCAAAGCGATATACCGTATTAATTAAAGGGGCTTTTATAAAGGCCGTCTTTTAAATACCAATCGTGGCGAATTATTCGGCCGTGACGGAGAAATTTCCGTGGGAATATGTCGGGGAGGGGGTGGCACGTACGGCGCGGGCATTTAGGTGAGCGCGACTTGTATAAACTGCCAATGGCAGAACTCGCGCCGTTCGAGATTAGTTATTCCCGTCTACACAGGACCGCCGGTTATAAACGCCCGCGAAAGAAACAACGAGAACAAGCAATGCCCCGCTTTATGGCGTCTGGAAGTCGAATGTCACGTTGTTCGCCGTCCTCCTCGCGCGGATTCGCTGTCTTTTAACGCCCGAGGTATAAAACACTAGTCAACGAGAACCCGGGACAATGGGTGCTCGCCAAGGAAGAAGAAGAAAAAGAAGACGATGATATTTCGGCTCGGGCGTAAAAAAGATCGCAAGGATCATTCTTATCCGCTCAAGTTTTGGGTTTGTAGGTCAGCTTAGTCTTCGATTCGGACGCACAAGGGGAGCAGCGGAGGAGAAGGGGGCACGTGCGAATTATGCAGGCCGATATCTTTCTCGCTTCGGAGAACGTTTGAAGAAGAAAACAGCCCAGCCGGTGTAGACGCACGTCGCACGTTGTAAAATTATTCGCGAAACGGTGACGCGCGTCTGGGCTCGCGCGACGAGCGAGTAATCGTCGGTTTATACACGGTGGCTTGAAAATAAAGGGGCGCCTTATTGGCTGGCGCTCTACCGACGCTCGTAATGCCGACGTTGAGATTTATAAACGCGCCGGCCTGCGTAGAACGCACGACACTAGAGTAGACGAGCTCGTGAAACGAGAACGAGGCGTTAAGCGTTGTCCTACCTCACCGCTAAAGAAATTTACCCACACTACAGTCCATCAGTCGTCCACGAAATTCATGCGAATCGTACTTTTCACTTACGTAATTCCGTGAAAAGAAGGACGAAAAAATTCACACGCCTTTAACGCTAGTTTCTTATTTTCTGGAATAAGAGCAAGGACCGTTCGACACAAAGACGATATAATAAAAGCTCTACTGGTGCTGTTACAAGTCCGAGCGAACGGCGATTACGGTGCAATGATAACTGTACGTGCGTTAATTTTCTGACTGCACGATCAGGAAATGAATTATAGAGCGCACGATCCGCCAAACAGGAGGTTACTATTATTAACGGACGGTTGCTCGGTGTCAGGAAGGCTAACGTATCACCCGCAGAGAGATAAATAAAGATAATTATAGGCGTCGTACGCCGATCGATGACTGTTGCGATTTTTCAACCTGTCGATTCTGACCCTCAGTGAAAATGTAGGTGAGTTCAGCAGCTGCGAAAAATCCTTTGGATTCCTAAGATTCATTTACGCTTTCCCGCGGGTTTTGGCGGGGATCTGGGAACAGGTATGTCTCGCATCGGACGTTTCCTGGAGTGAACGCGATCCTATTTTACCGGGGCCGCCCTGTCGGGATTCCATCGTTGGCCGGCACACATCGCAGGGTTCTTAATTTATAAACTCGCAACTGGTCACGTTTCCCCGTCATCCTTCAGAGAGCGGCCGAGATCTCCTCATCGCGCACGGAGGGAGACCGGAGGAGCCCGCGAGAGAGCCGTAGTTTATTGCTGTCCGTCAGGAAGCTTTTATACCGGAGGAACGACTGACAAACGGATGGAAACCTAGTGATATCCGCGCCAGAAAGAGAGACGACAAGCTCGACGGAGAACGACGCATAAAGGCGCAGCGGCACACCGTTTGCCGTTATATCAACTATAACGGACGGGCCTACTCCCCGTCTGTCATTCGCGGATCTGTAACTTATTGTATTTTTACGAGCGAGCGAAAGCGCGGAACCGGCAACAGCCCGGAAAGAAACGGCATTGCCGACAACGGAGTAAGAATGGACCGAGTGGAAATTCAAAGTAACTTTACCGAAAAATAACTTGTAATTACGATTATTTACCGTACGCCGTTGGAATGTGTAAGTAGATATGAACAGAAGGTCTTGCGTAAGCAATTTATTGAGATAGTAAAAATTTGCGGACTTTCTTCCAAGGTATATAATCGTGGAAGCAGTTGTAATCGATATCGCCCAGGTCTGCCGGTAATCCTGCGACAATTACTTAATCACCGCGGTGTTTCCAGGCTACCAATAAATCGATTACAAATTAGCCGGTGTTTGTTTTCCGCTCTCGTAGGCAGAGACACGCGGAAGACCGATTGCCAAGGGGAAAAAGCCCGTGGGTGGTCGGCCAACCGGACGGAAGATCACAGCGACGAAGAAAGGGAGACTTTGCGATAATATGGCATCGGTAAAATCGCGTTTCACGAGATCCTAAGGTATTCACGATCGGAATCTCGGGAAAAACCGAAGAAAGCTCGCACACCGGTTTGCCTCCGGCCAGGAAACGACGCCGATGTCGCGGAGAAATAAGCTCGCTCGGGAGCAGTTCTCTCGGCGGACGATATCGAAAAGGCGCGGCGTAATGTCGAGGAATGCCGGTGATCGTCGCCGGCAAAAATTCGTCTCCACTTAACGGCGGAGAGCCACGCTATTCGTCAACACCGCCGTGCGCTATCCATTTCCCCCGATGAATCCTGCACTCGGTGGGCGGTGCAAAACCATTCACGAGGAAAACGAAGGGATCGTCGAGCTCGGAATTGAAATAGATTAATCCTCGGCCGACCGACCGATCGTTTCTCCTGACGCGTTCGTTTTTGTAAACCAAACTCCAGTGAAACAGGAAATAACGAGCCGTACTCTCGGCTAACGTGTGCCCACGAATTTCGACAAAACGCTAATATTTTTTACCCTTTTTTCCCTCCATTTAAACGTTTTACGTTTTTTTTTTATGTATCTTCTAAAATATCCAGCGCAATATTCCGTCGACAGAAACTTGTCTTCCTCTTTATCTTTCACCACGGATATATGTATGTGCATTTAATCGGCAGAGCAATAACGCCCGGTGAAACTAGACGCGCGAAGTGGAAAATGAAGTTCATTACGTTGCCACGAAAAGCGGATAAAATCTAACGCTTTCTCTTACGTAAAGCTTGCGAAATTTTTTTCGGGCTATTACGAAAAGTCAAAGTCGTAGAAACATGCGGAAATGCTCGCCCCGTCACGAATCCGGTGGTTCGTTTTTCTGAGAGAAGTCGAGAAGTTGTAGAAATAGCCACGGAGCTCCTCATTAAGTACATTAACGATCACTTTATGCGGCTAACTCGATGTAGGAAGTTATTCTACGCACTCCAAATCAAATTACGCAGATTAGATACAGACATGAGATATAATTAATATGATCTGTCGTGCTTATTTGCATCGTTCTCGTTTTTTCCCTTAATTATATCGCCGTCTCCCATATTTGTTGAGTGGAATAAAATTCACTTACGTCAGCCACTTTCTTCCTTGCGGGGCCAACGGTGGAGTATTGATTTGATTATTACTGTTTTGTAAATTTTCACAAAAGTTAGTCCAATTCGACAGCTAAATTATTTTTAAGGTGTATGAACATATGAAATAAGCGAGATGCGCTGACAATACGACTTTTGCCTTGCTTCAAATATTATTCATCTCTGTGTGCTTCTGTAAGGTATTAACTGTCACCAATTGCACGTGTTTCTTAATTGTCGAAAGCACAGTAAATACCGCTAGAAAGTTTTCCGGCATATAATTAACATTGCGAAACAGAGGTAAATTCGGTAACGAATTATCTTCAATCACCCATAATAGCGCTAGTTTTTCCGCCACTTTCGGTATTACAAAATGTACCTATGATTTAACCAGACAATTTTTTCTCCAGCAAGAAGTTGAACAATAGTGTTTCGTACTCTGCACTGTTTATTTACTTGCTTCTGCATTTTAATAGCTCGGTAATATTGATAAATGTTTAGAAGCACAAGAGCATGTAAATATACATGTACACCGATAATACGGTGATGAATTGCTGTTCCGCGCACATTGTCGTTTCGAGCGAAAATAGTCATACGTACACGTATGGTACATTTGTAGTAGTCCTACTTGTTAGAAGAGTTATTGCGCAGTTTACATTGGCGACAAATCATACTACGTTGCTACAGCCGCGGGGTGTCTTATTGCGACGTTTACGTTTTAGCGCTCGATTTTTTCAATGCATCAAACATACGGCTGTATATCTCGTCAAAGCTTCCGTAGGATGACGTTAGTCCCGAGGTAATTGCCGCTATTTCCCTGCGCGTCTGTCGGTTCAAACGCGAAAATACCCTAACAAATGGAACACGAAATAAATCAACCGTACCCTTAGGATCGACGTATTTAAACCTCTGCTCAATACAGTCGGCGACGGTCGAATGGCCAACCAATTGCCCGCTGGATTTGGAAAACTGTTATGCCGTTAGTGTCCAAGGGGGGAACCCCCTTTCCCGGTGACTTGGAGCAAAACTGTTGATTCACGGTCCGGTTTACCGCGCGTATGTGCCATACGCATTTAATGTCGTTCCGAGCGGCTAAACTATTAATGTGGCCAGATACGCTCGTCTTTTTAGCCGAAGTACCACTTTCCACGAGAGGCCATTAAGGCCCGGGTCACACGGCGTACCCGCCGGCTTTATTTATCATGTACTTTTTCCATTACGGGCCGCTCTTTTCCTTGTCATTGCGTATCTTACGGCGTATTTCTCGCCGAGGGGAACGGCGTTATATCCGTCGTCTGATTATACTTTATGGAGCGGTTTTAAAGTGCCTCCACCACCGTGCACGCTCCTCGATTTCCTTCCGTTCATTTATTTTTTATAAATCCCGCGACACACCTCGCGAGCACGTACGTTCCATGGCCGTCCGAAAAGTCAACGAGCATTCTTCATCGGACGATTTCGGTTTCACCGTGTCGCGCGCGCGCGCGCGCGTTCTCATTACGAGTTTCACGCCGCGCCGGGCCCTGTAAAGATAAGAACGGACCAGAGAGAGCCTTCACCCCCCTCCCTCCCCCCACTTCTTTCTCTCTCTGTCTCTGGTGAAAGTTATTAAAAACGGGATGACACGACGGGGCAGCAGGACGTTAGACGACGTGTCGCGAGTATCGTCGCGGTTTTAAGGCAAGCAACAACGCCCAATACGAGCTTTCTCCGGCCAGATCTCGGGACTTCTGTATCTAATGCTTCCGAATAGATCCACTGGGGAATAATAATCCAGTCGCGGCAATTATTAAGCCGAGCATCGGACCTGATTCTTATCCCTCGAACCGCTATAACTACAGCCGCCTTTGCTACGTAAGAACCGGCGGCATTATTTTATCGCGAAATTTGTAGGGCGATAACGGTAACGGGAAATATGCTCACGCTGCTCGTCAGATGTCATTGAACATATTTAATTAATTCCGGGTTTTCAGTGGTCCCGGGTAAAAGTATTTGCGGACAACACTCGTGAGTTTTTCGAGAGGTGTCAGTTCTTTTTCTTTTTCAAAAGTAAAATTGACTCCCGTGGAGTGAGTTTTAGGATCTGAGGGAGCCAAGATTGTGAGGATCGTCCATAAAATCGGACGGACGATGATTTACGACTGTTCTGCCGGGGAGATTAAGTATCTCCTTCTGCCGGGCGCTGAGCGGCGTCGTTGCGTTTAACCGATTCGAGTTGACGACAAATTACCGATAATTTTCCGTGCCGGCCGACCTGCCCACGGGGAGACACGAGAGGTGGCCGCACTTTCTCGAGGCCTCGATACGCACCGCGAACGCAGATTTCGAACGAGTCGCGCCCGAACGATCGGCAAAGAGAAACGAAGAGATGGAAAGTCCCTCCCCCGCGGTGCACCGCTCGCGGGTCCTGCCTATTGCATCGTGTTAACCTTGCGCCTCGTCCACCTCCTATCGCGACGTCGGGGAAAAACTCGTCCCGACGAGGGAAAAGCAGATTTCCACGATAGCCCGGCTAGTTCCTCTCATTTCCACGCAAATTGCCTCACCTTTCTAACGTAATTAGTAGAATTCTCGTAGAAAGTGGCAAAATCCTAATGCCATTTCCTACAGTCGCCTTATTCCTGCACGGAGAACTCATGCTACCCCACGAAATGTCCTGAATTTCTTAGTTTGATTAAGAGAAAAATTGATTCTCGTGAATCGTGAGTGGCCGGTAGAGAATTTTTTTAGTGCAATGGGAGGTCTTTATCGATGATTCTTCGAGAACGCGCAGTACGAAAGACAAGTATAACGATCGTCGTCAGGGAGACTGACTTCTCGGCCAAGTGCTAGTGGCGCCGCGTTATCGTAATCGTACTGGACTTCCTGGTATCTCGATCGAGAGACGAGACAACAAGAAAGAACGAATCCAGCATTCTCGGAATGTCCTGCCAGCACTTTTTATTCGGCTATACCACTTCTGGTACACGCCGTATGCAAAACTGACATCATCCTTCCACGTCTCTCTTCCCCTTGCCCCTCCGGCGAAAACAAGCAACGCTCGAAAAAAATGTGTCGCGTCCTCAGAAAATTGATGCGGTAATCGGCACGTTTTATTCGTAATTAATGTTCCCGGTAATCCGTGGTGCTTTTGTGCATCGAAAATAAAGCGTCGACGAGGGTCTTCCTATTAGAAAATTCTTCATCATCAGAAGAGTTCCTGTTTGTCACGATTTGTCAGGGTCAGTGAAACTTTTTCTCCGCTGGACGTGGTCGTTGCGGGTCCGCGATAAAACCGGCAGGGACGAGCATGAAATTTTCGCCAGCTTGGCAATAAAGCCGCACGCTTACGTCCGCGTGGAGTCCTCGTCGTCTCGTAATGAGACACGTAACCCTTTCCATCCTGGGGGCGATCTCCCGAGACGCGTGTTCCGTCAGCAGGATAATTGCGTGCGTATAATACCGCGCGAGAGATGCAACCGTGTATTCCCTCTCGTTCGTCCACGCAATTAGACGCATTGTGCAATCGCATCAACGTGCAGTAATTGAAAGAAGAACTCCCGATGATCATGACAGAGTGTAGGGAAAAGTAATCTAAAAAGAAGATGCCACCAAAGGACCCCGAAGATCGCTAAACTTGATCTATTCCTATCTGTGTGTTATTTAATGTTTGCCTGAAATAGAGAGCGTTGGGTTTGGGAAATAGGCCTCGCCACATGGATCACTTGAATGGCCGTTTTTACGGTCCTTTTTGTATCGTTAAATAGGGTTTACGTTACAGCTACGGGACGACTACACTGGAGTTACGTAAGACGCGGTCGAATATACCAGGGGAGGGGGGGCTCAGGGGCGTTTGCGTAACGCGGTTATGAGTTAAGGCTCATCGATGTCGATATAAAGGCGGAAAGACAGCGAGGCAAGCGATACCGGAAACCGCCCGGCACGTAGGCCCGTTTCAATGAGCCTCATTAACTTCTCGACGCGTCCAGCATCGTCGCCGGCCAACCAACCGCATAGCGGCTTTTCACGGAGGATCGTGAATTTCGCGAAGGGCCGTTAAAGGTTCGCATTTACGCCCACGCGACTCGCGTTCGTATAACCGTCCCGCCGTTTAAGGCATTAGAATGTTGTTAAAACGACTTTCGCACGACCTTACGGGCTACGATCCACGGATAGGAGGAGCGAGGAATTTATCAAAATGTAAATTCACCGGGAAACGTCGACGAAAAGTCAAGAAATTCAACGCGCAAGCCCGGCCCGTCCTACACGAGAATAAAACGTGAACGTTCGCTAAATTTTCAAGGGTTCTTGCACGGCTCAGGTGATTATAATTGCAGAAAAAATCTGTGGCATTATTAACTAATTTCCATCACGTACAACCACAATGTATAAGCATTGCCTATCATCGCTAATGGGTTAATCATATCGTTGGTCTTTCACGATTCTGTTAGTTTAACTGGCATTATTACGATACCTCCCAGCGCATTCCGCGCCGTCATTACATAAACTGCGGTACTTCTTTTTGGACGTATATTCTTTAGAGGCGGAGGTAAATCTCCGCTAGAAACCACGGCGAATAAATTATACTTATTCATGGTAATACCTTCTTATATTCCCTTACATTTTATAGTATATGGTTTTTTTGTTAAGCGGCCACATGTTCTTTAGTACCGGGGGATGTTCGTTCCAGTCGTGATGCTACTTTAGGAGTATTCCCCCGTGAAATAGAGTGCGACGGTGTTAAAACGCTGCTAAGATTCGCAACGCGGTGCTTTAGTCCCCTTATTTCTCTCTTTCTTTTGCGCATCGAGGGATGCTGATTTAGGAGAATCGTCGAGCCTAAACTAAAACCACAAAGACTGGCAATAAACGTTATATAAAACCTAATTTGTTATAACGTCTTCCGGTGAGCAATGATTTCCTCTTCGAAAAATACCGAAAATTCCGGCTACTTCTGTATCTCGTTCACTCTATTTCGCTGGAGGGTGGTCGAGGGTGGATCTATATCCGATAACCGATATGACAGAGTGCCATTGAAGCAGTACGGTTGAGGAGACCCGGACGTTCAAAGACGTCCTTACGAGGACTTCCGCGTTCGCAGAGGTTCGTCCCCGCAGAGCTTTATAGTGCGTCCTGTGGTGCGCGGCAACGAGTCGTGTAACGCGCCGGTAAGGTCAGCAATAACGAGCTATTTACGGCGTTGTCCCTTATACTTTTCATTCATATTTCCCAGCGTTATAAAGCAAAGTGCGTATACCTAATTCGCCCGGCGCCAACACGCAGCCGGTTATTTCCAGCGACAGCGCAAATGAATACCTGCTCGCCAGGCTAACGGCGTGAATAACGTTTCGTTATTACCAATGTTGCGCAATAAATATTCCTGCGTGCTTGAATTTTGCCGCAATGTGACGTTTCATTAAGTTCAACGTCGTTGGAACACGCTCGAATCGGATTGTCCCTCAAACGTTTATACCCTCAAACCGATATCTCGCGTGTAACAGTAAAGGCCTGATATTTAACCGGTCTTTACACTGATCTTTCGCCGTAAATGCTTGATCTTTAACTGGGAAAGGTCGTTTCCCTCGGAAGACGAAACGTCTCATTAATTACTGATCGAGCGAAGCAGCTTCAATGAAAGCTCCTAAACGCCAGAATCTTCAGGCTTAATGAGAGTTTAAGAGCGCTCGTTTCGTCACGCTCGGAAATAAAGTCCCTCCATTATCGGGGATAATAGAAAATATTGTTGATCTTTTGTGAGAACGCTCGGTTTCTCCGGGGAAAACGTATGCAGTCGATTAAACACGGATTGATCGGTATAATGAAAGGCTCGGGGCAAGTTAATTGCAATATTTCATTGAAACACTTTCCGCCATCTCTGGCGCGCTGTTAATTTGGCACGTGGAGCGCTTTAAACGAGCATTCGCTAATCTACGGCTTGGCAGTGGAAGAATTTACGCGTGCACGAATCATTTTTGGAATGTCAACGAACGTGTGGGAACGTGGAAAGAGCTGGCAAACGCATTCCCGTCTATCCCCGTGTACATTGGCGAATCCCCGTTTGAGAGTGTCAGTTAGCCGTATTTTATCGCGCCGCTCCATAACTTTCTTTCGAATCTGACGTCGAGATTCCCATCCCCCCGGTGCGTCTGGCTGCTCGTTAATTAATTACTTAGGCGACCGTTCGGTCTTTCTCCGGCCGTCCCCAGCAGTCTCCCGTCTTTTTCTACCCCCAGAGGCGTAGGTGGAAAACCGAGAGGGAAACGCGCGAGCGCCGAGACGTCCGAGAATTCCAGCGCGGACGTTAATCATCCTATTCATCGATCCTCGCGAGAGATTGACGGCAATCTGTGCCGTATATAGCCGCCGTAAAAGCCAGGACCGACACGTTTCTCTCTTTTCCTTCCCTCGCGCTCCGCACTCTCTCGACAAGACCCGCCGCGTCGATAATGCTCCGCTCAACAACATATCTCGCTCCTCGGGAAACACTGGACGTTTCATCTTTCCACGAGGAATCGGTAGCGTAGACGTTCGCCAAGGATTTTACGTCGCTGCGGATTCTTTTGCTATTCTTAGTACCTGTTTCTTACGCAACTTGAGGCACGTCTGAGGATCTAGAAAGGTTACGGAGAGACGTTGACATTTTTTCCGCGCCACGGACGTACGTAGGGACAGTGCATTTTAAAAGGATACCATTTGCGGAGTAATTGAACACTCTCGGCAGGAATACAGCGATCCCGAACGATCGTTGTAACGAAGCCGCTTGTTCTAAGGACGAAGAAGTCGGATTATTCCGAGACTGTGCGGGGTTCTTAACTGCGCGCCTTCCCAGTTCCGCCCGAAAAGGAAACGGCGGATATTCAATCGGTCAGCCATGGTCCTTGACCGAGCTGGATATGTCTTTGTTAAGGAGGACCATTCCTTTTTTCTTCCTCCTCTTGTTGGCGGCGCGCGCGCGCGCGCGCGAGGACGACGCAGCCGTATAGAACGGCTGAAAATAGCCACAGGACCTCTTTGTTCCCTATCGCGGAGTCAGTGCACCACGATCTCCCGCGCGACCTCGCCAACTGCATTTAATTGTCACGACGGAAAGAGAATGAGAGGGAGGAAAAAGGTCCTCCGCGCGAGATACGTCCAAGTGCGTCCGCCGCTCGCCTTGATCTTCGTTGTCGTCTTCTTCTTCTTCTTCTTCTTCTTCTTCTACTACTTCGGTCCTTGACGAAAACGAACTCAAGCGGATCCTGCAACAACAGGACACGTCTGCCATATCCATCTTTTTCTCCCTCTCTCTGTCTTTCCAACGACTCCTCGGCGCTGCTCGATTAGCATCTTTCGTCACTCGTTTAATTAGACTATCCACATCCTGTAATCAGTCTTCTCAAACTGAAGATAGTGTCGTTATTGTCCTTAAAAATCTGAGACTATCGACGAAAGAATCGTTGGAAAAATGTGTAAGCGGTGATTTGCCTGGGCGAAGATGTTGGTATCTGTGGAAAATGGTGAACGGCGAAATGATGAGTTGGGGAATTCGATTTCAGACATTAGCCGTACGCAGTGCACGTCGGCGGTGTTCCTTCGACCTCGACCAGTGGAGAAGCTCTCGGATTTATCGAGCTCGCTCGATTACTTCCGTATTCCAAGCATATATCCGCGAGATGTACGATGATTAGCGCTGGATCGGCGTTAAACTGCGCGCGTCTCGGGGCCCGCGTTGAATGCCAAATGAGGGATTAAGAGGAGGGTTACGATAGAAGTGGGATTCCCTTTCCTCTTTCCCAGCACTGCCGGCGACCGGGCAAATTTATTCGATCGGTTCCTACCTTCATACGTCTTCCCTCGTCTCGATTATTTCCGCGTAACAGTACGTCCCGTCGGGGTATATAACGTAACGAATTCTACGGGGCACGTGGAAATACAAATTACCGTGTATTCTTAATCAGGAATTACTGAGACCGAGGACCGCCGTGGCATTAATCGAAGGAGCTACGGTGCGGGGCTGGGAGCGGACAAAATGATAAGGGGAGAAGGAGAGGAGAGATCATAAGGCCCGAGGGGGAGGCCAGGGAATAAGACGGGAATGAAATTAGAAGAAGAGATCTTTCCGCGACATTTAAGAGGCACTCAACGATCGTTAGGACGCGCATATATTACACTCCGCATCGGCCTTCCTCTTCGTTAGAGCGCGATTTGTTTCAGCCATGTTGGACGCTTCGACAGGTTATTTATTCGACGTACATACGTCTAATCGTTTCCTCGTCTCGATACGGCTGTATGCACGGGCCGTGCCGGCCGATACACCGTCGCCGATTACTTCTGTATCTCATATTTTCCTATTTAATCCTAATGAATTAATAATCTCCCTATAACTACGATTCTCTGGAAACTTAGTAATGCTCTACCGTTACTCCACTCGTTACCGTTCCTACGACGTTTTACATATTACTTCCTTTTCCATACTCCGCCATGTAAGTGGCCATAATTTATGTTCTAATTATCACGTGAGAATATTGTATATGGAGGACTGGAAATTCCTTAACCAGTGGTGCAGACATGTACGCGGAATATATTGCGGTGATTGGCGCGGTAAAATCAGCATTTCATTTGACGGGGAATAAGCTCACGGATAGACGGGAGATTGACTTAGAAACAAGTCCGTGTGCTCTCCAGTTAGAAACGCCGAGTTGGGGAAAAAACACGGTAAAGGAAGACCTTCGCGTGACATTTAAAATCAAGTCTATCGGTCGTTAAGCCGCGGACATTATTGTGCCTCGGTTTTCTCCGTTGGAGCGCTGTTTTCTACGGATCCGAGACAGGCCGGAGCATCTTGAGCAGACGTTGTGCAAAAGCGCACCGCGAAAGGGATTCTTCGTGCGCGGAAGAACCGGGAGGCAGGCAGATGTAAGGAAGGCCGGCAGGAGAGTCGTAGAGAAGGGGTAGAGAAGGGGCAGAGCGAGGGGGAGGGGGAGGGGTAAAATGAGGAAGATAAGAGGGCCGAGAGAAGGGGAGACGGAGTCACGTTTATTAATGCCGCGGTGCCACGGTGCGTACCTGGAACCCGCCTTTTGTGCAATAATAACGCGTTATATGCGCCGGCGCATATATAAGCGCATACCTCGTTAAGTTACGGTACCGAATGCGCTTATATCGCCAAAGGTCGACTTTCACGCCGGAGGAGTTGCGCTCTGAAGCGCACGGACCACGAGGAAGGCACACCGTGGCCTGCCATGGCCGAGGAAGAAAGGGAGCCGGAATAATACGAGAAGGAGATCAACCGTCTCCTGCACGTGCGAAGGACGCGCGCGCATCACCGACGAAACTCCGGTCTTTATCGCCGTTATTAATTTTACGCTTAATCCACTCGCCTTCGGGCCTTATTCAAGGCTCCATACCCTCCTCTCCCCCCTGTTTAATTCCTTACAACAATATCCAAGTTTACTATCGCGCTCGAAAGATCCTGACAACTTTCGAATTTTCATCAGCCATTTTTAACGTGGATTCATTCGTATCGAGGAAAGTTTCATTCTTCGTGACCCCTGCGAAGGTGCAAGGATTTTCTTGACTCGTTGCAGGCAAAACACGGACCACCCGGTATAAGCGTGTCGTGTCCGTGGCGACGACTGTCTCCGGGGAATTTAACGCCGGCGATAACGAGACTGGAAATATCCGTATGCTCGTGCTCGCGCGGCATTTTTTTCTCCCCGCCGACGGTCTTTCACTCCAATAATCGGGGATATACGTTCCCAGATCCGGTGCCCACTTTTCGTGTACATCCAAGCGCAAAATCATTTCGAACGACCACGCAATTAGACGTATCATGAATCGAAAAACAGTCTATCCTAATACGGGATTAGCGATGGTACTAATTGAACGAACGGACGATGGACAAGCATCGACGCGGACATTTTATTGAATCCAGGGCATTCTGGGTATCCCGGGGACGGGGGAAAGGGTACGGTGAATCTCGGTATGCTATCGAGAGTGCGTTACGGCGCACGAGGGAATTATAAATGGTCGAAGGGAAATTACTTGTGGCTAGCGGTGCGCGGAAGGCGACGGAAGGGTAAGGAAAGAAGTGCCGTCCCTTCTCATTTGCATTCGCGCGCGGGCCCGGCAACGATCCGCTACCGGGTAATCGCGCATCTTCCGATTCAGGAGCTGCTTTGTGCGATCCCAACGTGGCGCGATATTATCGACACGCGACCTGCGCTACTGGAAAACGCCGGGGAACCAGCGACCGTCGTGTATCTACATGTGTTCCCGAGTTCTCCGACGTCTCGTATAAAAATATCAGCCGTCGGTTTCGGTCTCGCGACTCCGAGAAAAGTGGACTTTAAAAATACACCATGAGAATAAGTGGCTCCCGTGCGACCGTTGCGGCGCGTTTAGATCTACGCGGCCATTCAATTTCCCGGGAATTAACGAGATATACCTGGCCGATTCGAGCGATTTAATAAGCCGCTCTTAACGTTCCGCCAATTGGAAGAAAATTAAAGGAGAATGTACTCGCCAATGAGATAAAGTCCATACGTATTACCCTAGGGGAATTTTATCGTTCTTAACTTTGACCTTATCGTAGACACACTTTTTCACGAAACTTACAATTCGGCCCACACTAGAGACAGTTCTAATCCGGACGAAGACATTCGTCCTGGTTAATCTTTTGTCCCGTCGAAACTCAGCACACAAGACCATTGTCAGCGAGATAGGCGCCAACTTGGGATACGCGAACAAAGGGTAACCACTCGACGAGTTTCCGTTGAAACAAATCGACCCAACCGGAAGTAAAGATATTATGTAACCTCAAGAAAATCCCTCGGGGTGAAGATCCCTGCGCGAAAGAGGGCTACATTCCGCGCGAACTTTCCGTTAAGGTAAGCAGTACGAACCGGAAGTTGTGGCGTTACGCTGCGTAAAGACCGTGGCGCTTCGATTCCAAGTTTATCGACTGTCCTTCGCGTGCCGTCTCGGCACTGGCCAGCTTAACGTCGTCTTTATGCGTTTAGCTAACCCACTGCTATCTCGACCGGTCTACTCCTCCTTCCTGGCCGCGGCTCTACGGTAACTTATCCGCCTACCTGTGCTGTCCCGAAGATAAGAACGACCGTCCCGAGCCGCAACATTTTCTACGAAAAAGAAGAAGAAGAAGAAATGCATAAAAAATTGCAATCACCAAACAGCCAGTGATTGGTGTCACCGTTTTGTCGGAGTTTTTAGCTATTTTTTTTGGGGGGGGGAAGGTAGGTGAGCGAACGGGAATATCCGGGGGCAAATGAAAAATGAAACAATAACCACGGAACTGACGTTGAATAAAGAAACGGGGAGGGGAAGTGTATACAGGTGGCGTTCGCCTGGAACAATGCTCACGACGATAGTTCGCTACAATGGAGATCATAATCAACGTCCTGACGTGTGTAATGACTTATAGCCGCTCTCTCGTGGCGAACAATAGATTCTACGACAGAGATGTTTATGGAGGAAAAGCCTCCTAAACCAGGCGGATTCAGCAACCTGTTCCTACCGCTTTGCTAAACATCTAACGGTTCGCAAAGACCAACGAGAACCAAAGAAATCAATGATAATGAAGCGTACTTGACCCCGCGTTTAATACAAATCGAACGAGAGCTTTCGATCAATAATTCGGCAATTAATTTAATAAACGTACACGGTGGGATTGACCGATAAATTTGTTGGCATATTAGGCCGAGCGGTGAAGGAGAATCCCGCCTGCCTGTCGGCGGGTATCCCCGAATAATCGATAGGTATATGATTATCGTGTAAGATTTTCAACGAACGACCCTGGCATCGACGAGATGAATAACGAGGCCCGCTGGAAAGCAGAAGGAGAACGAAAAACATCTGCTCTCGTTGGACACTGGTCCCCGGGGAATACTTGGTCGCGGTGAAAACGGCAATATCATCTCCTGTCGCGTGACACCGCGTTCCCCTTTACGCAGGCATCGTTTCTGCGTTCGTTTCTCGGGTCGTGCGATCAATATAACGGGGTCCCGGTCTCGCATTACCCGGCCCTAAGGAGTACGTGTGTATACGTTTGATTGGATCATTCCGACACTCTCCGGGCCGAAAACCGTCCGGGGGTGACGCGAACCGGCAATTTAAACTGCATTTTCGCCGTGAGCCGTTATAATTGAGCATCCAAACCGAGCCTTTCGACCGGACCCTGCGTGTGCGCCCATATTACACACGCGGCACGTCACGACGAGGTCATGCTAAATCATCGACGTATCAGCATTCGGTACCATTCGATCGAACCCCTCCCTCGCAATCCCCCCCAGCAGAGATCTGCATAAAATGTGTACTTATGCAGACCCAAAGAACTCGATCGTACTCGTTTCCCGTATCGCGGTTTCCAGAGCGCGCCGAGTTAGAGCCAAACTCATCCGCGAGAGTTTTATGAGCCCTATAAAGATTGCATATCCAGGTCGAGATGTTGCGATAATTGGAGCAGCAAGCTGCCCTCGACTTATTGATTTTATTGGCCCAAGAAGAATTTATTAACTCTACACCTGCCAATGATTCACCCACTTCTCGTATTCCAGTGTTCGCAATCGTGCGCTTATATCTACGAATTTATCGAAGCGCAATACCTTTTAAGAAAGTGCATAAACATTTCTTTTTCTCAGTCGCCACGTTTCATTCTGACAATTACACGGAACATAAAAATTACGTATGCGGAGGAAGGCTAAGTATTCTTAATGTTTATCGATTATTATACGACATTAATATTAATGCATTCATTGATAATCGTGTAATTTCTACTTTGTATCCCAACGAGATAAGCCGGGTAGTAAAATGCGCACGAAAGTACACGCGCAGATAAGTGAAACGAACTTGGCGAATTCAATTAAAAACTTATGGGAATCCTGCGTGTCCGCAGATATTAACGATCTCCGCTGAGAATATAATAAGACATTTCCGATGCATAGCCGCGCGGCGCACGCGGTGTAACTGCCGAAAGGCAGATAAAATTCACCGTGGTAAATTGCAACGAGCGAATTTCCGGCTGAAACAGTATCGCGGCGCCAAGGAATCTTCTCATGTCGCTGATGGTGTGCGCCAGCAATTAACGGAAATTCCAACGTAACGAGCAGTGTCCACCGTACGTGACGTTAACCGTCGTCACCTTGTTCGAATCCCCCGGGCAAGTTTTTCGAGCTTACACGACAATGTTTGAGGTACAAGGCGTAAAGTAAATACAAGTATTTAAAGCCCGCCAGACATGAGCAGAGATATCGAAATTATTGTTAAAGATGCTACGTTATCTTGTTGGTTGGCACGATGAAAAAGGGATCCCGTTATTGGGATTTTCTTAATCGATTACCGTACGATGACGTCATTAATGAAGAATACTCAAGGTACATCGACGAGTATCGTTATTCGAGGCACGCGCGTAATGGACAGACCAGTAGCCGTAAATGATTGGAAAGTACTTGCCTATCCGAGTGCTGTGAGTACCTGGAGGGGGAGGGAAAAAGTTGTCGGAGAATTAATGGAGGATCGAAGGGCCTCTCTAGTCGTGGCCTATCGTGAATTGTGCAAGCCGCATAAGTCTCGTCGGGGCCCGGCACTTCGATGGACAGCCGGATTAGCCAGAGTGGCTACTAATGTAGGAACGATCGCACGAAGATCGAATAATAATTCCCCGAGGATCTTCTCGGAAGGATTGCCTTCGGTGCACGTAAATTCCGCCTGGTCTATCCGACACGAATATCGGCCGATATCAACGGCCCGGCCTAGCTTTATGTCCCAACGGGGCGCTGCCTTTTAAGATAAACTTTTATCCCGAGAAAAACGGTAAAAAGTAAACGCGCCTCAAGGGACAAAGAAACCGACGAGGAGGGGGGATTGAAACGCGAAGAATCGAAGAGACGATCGGCGGATTTCGTGGCGCGAGATCTAATGGAGCTTTCTTTGGAACTTCGCCACAAGCTCGAGTGTGTTTAGTATCTTAACGAGAGGGGGACAGACGGGGGGCAAGGTGGCTCATTCGCCGGCGGTTTGTTTGCTCCGTACTGGAGAGGGTGCACAGGTGCGTAGACCGGCGAGTGTATACACACGTGATTGAATGGGCCGACGTCGAATGGCTTTGCCGCCGGTTCGCCCCGAGCCCATTCGCGTTTGTCCTCCGTACATCTTTGTTCGTTCAACCGTCTCGCCAATGGCCGACCAGCATTTTTCTAATCTCGCGTAATTGACTTTCCACGAAGAACGGGCCACCCTCAACGCTCCTCACGACGACCACGAAACGCACTTTTTTAATCAAGTTTCATGTTTCTGCGCGGTAATAACGCTGCGCAGTATGGAGTCCTATTTCGGAAGATATTTTTGTACGGAGGTAGAGGATTCTGATGTTACTAACTATGAGCGCAAGTGAGATCCTAGTAGGAAGAAGTTATAGCCCGGGAGTAATCGTAGGATCTACGTAAACGTCCCTCCCGCGCGTCCATTCTCGTCCGTTCTGACGTTTAACGGCGGTTAAATTGAATTCGCCGACTGTTAGCGGCCGTAAAAAGTCTGCACTGGCTCCCAGCACGGATTATGGCTCGACTCGACTCGAAATTGACGTTTCCGGCCGCGCCTATTGCCGCGGCCACGTTTCTTCCATGTTGCACGCTGACACTGACACCGTGAAAGTAATACCCGCCTCTTATTCGTCTCGAGAGCAACAACACGGGAGGTTTCTTCCCCTCCTCCCCCCCCCCTTCTCCCAAAGGCCACGGATTTTCTCGTTGAACACCCCGTCTTCGATTAAATTCACGGCGCAAAAGAACTCGCGACGAAAGGGAAACGCGAAGAAATCTCGCCGATATCTTCCGTTCGTACCGAATCTTAATTAAGACGCGGAATATGTCAATGCTGATATCTATGTGTCCGATTATCTGGTGATTCCGTTTTACTCGCTTACCTGTTGGAGCAAATAAAACAGCGGGACAATCAATTGCACGACGGAATGGGGTAAATTATTCACTCACATCTTCGGTAATTACACGTTGCTCGTATATCTGGCAATTTCGTTACGAAACGGCAATTTGTCGATATTTTTGAAACGACCTGCCACCTAGAGCTACAATTAAAAACCTATCAACATGCAATCTACTATTTTTCATTTAGATAATCGAATAACGAAAAGTGAAAGAGAGTAATAACGGCGCGTATGCAGAAATTCTTTCGTATATCACTAATGACGAGTTTCGTAAAAATCGGAATTCGTCGCATGCTACGTTTTTTGCCTGAATTGCTCACGAGGGAAAGTCGAATGCAACAAAATAAGGGACCATTAAAAATTTGTCATTTATGTAATACAATTCCTCGTGTGTCCGTTTAATCTTCAGAAGATCATTATCCATCTTCAGTTATACAATTATTTGAATATATCGCGAGTAATCCTCTTACGCGGAAACACGTGGAGGACATTCGGCATATCGAAAATCGTACATGACGATGAGAAACAGGAACGAAGATGCGAGGGGGGGGGGGGCGAGAACATGGCATTCCACTTAAGGAAACAAATATGTGAATAGCGCTCGAAGGATCCGCGGGTTCAGAGTTCTTCTGGGCGGTTGCCGGGCCTCCTGATGAAATCCCGAAGCAAGGTCGGTCCCCGGGGACCGACCTGACCGACGGTAAATCGGCCGCTTGGCAAATATTGGACCTTCGTGATCGTACAGTGACGCTTTATGAAGAGTCGCACAAATTGCCGAGTCACGGAAGTCTCTTGAGGCCATCGCACCGTTGAGCACGGCGATTCCGCTGACCTCCGGGGACTTTTTAAGTCCCAGAGCCGCGGCAACAGGGTCCCTTGTAATCACGGACCAACGCGTCCGTCAACACACTTCAGACACTCCTGTCATGCCTTCTTAGGGAACTCTTTAACGATTTCGTTATTCCGTGGAATTAATGAAGCTCTCCCCCCCCCCCCCCTCTCTCTCTCATCGTCGCAATGGTTGCTGAAGACAAATTCGCTGGCGCCGCAGAGGCAAGTGCCCGGTAATTGGCAAATATTGAATTTTCGCCGGTTCCGGGAATTAGGTCGAGAGCGACCTAGTGCCCGGCTACGAAAACACCCGGATGTTGATAGTTTTCAACTGAGCATGACAGGAGAAGAAGAACTTGACGAGTGTTTGACCAAGTAGCGCCTGGTCAATTTTGTCCTGACGTTTCCGAGGGGCAACGCACGAAAATTACGTCCAAAGAGAAACGTACACGTCATACCGTTTAAAGGAGAATAAAGGTACGCAGGACTGGCGATGATGGAACGAGTTAATGAAGCAAACCGGAAAGTCATTAACAGATTGAATTATTAGCGCAATTGTTTATCAGGATGACTTTACCGTGTTACATCAGAGGACTACTGCGTTATACCAGGTGCAGCGGGAGTCTATTTTCTATGGCTGTTACATGACATTTCGGGCAATGTAGAATAGAAATCGTTAACCGAGCTTCGGGAATACGTAACACAATAGGATCAGTTATGCCGAACACACGTTGTGCGGGCATAATTCCACTTGAATATCGAGTTCCGATTGGTATGCGATAACGCGGCTCAACTAGAAGCACGAAAGCGTGAAATTGTATTACGACACGCATTCTGGCAACGGATACCTAAACTACGCTCGCTGTGAGCATCATACCGCCATCAATCCGATCAACACGAACCACTTGTTTTTCTAGCAAAACTGATGTACGAAATTAAGGAACACGTGTTTCCGCGGGTCATTCGTCAAACGTACGCTGATTCGACAAAGTCGTTTCCCACCTCTTCCACGTTGTATTCTTATCACCCTAAAAAAATAATAATAAGCATGTTGCAAAGTAGCCTCAAGTATATTACACTGATTCGACAAAGTCGTTTCCCACCTTTTCCATGTTATATTCTTATCACCCTAAAAAAACATAATAATAAGCACGTCGCAAAATAGCATCAAGTTCATTGAAACGTTCTAGCCAAGACTTTGTCGAGTCAGCGTATCTCCTGGCTTCAATTTGAACGTCTCAGTTTCTGCCGCAATGGTTAGCTGCGTCTGATAAAAATTTCTTTTGCACGTGCGACATGAACGCGAGGACAGGCCGATTTCGAGCGGACGACGTGCGCGGAGGACCACACCGTCTGCCCGGTATCGTTTTACATTAATCGGGCCGACGGTGTTCTCCGTACGTGTAAACTCGGGCCCCGCCGGCGTGGGCATTAACATCGTGGCTCCCACGGGACACGCGTCTTAGACGCGTGTTTCACGCGGTAACGCGCCGACGTTTTCCCGCGCTGTGTTGGCGCAAATTACGCCCTGGCGCCAATCCGCAACGAAGGGAGGGGGAGGGGCAAAGGGGGCTGGGGGGGATAAGGTCCGCGTGTACACTCGCGGCGGACTAATTAGGACATTTCTGCTGACTTATCGGCCCGTCACATCGCACATGGAACGAACGTGATCGAGATAAAGATTGAACCGCATCGGCCGCCCTGCATTTTGCTCGCTCGATCGACCGGCTCGCGGCTTTTTTTTCATCCTCGCCCTTGTCCTCCCCTCCCCCCCCCCCCCGGCCATCGTACGCTGACAGGCGTAACGTGCACGAAAACGCGGGATCAATGAAAAACCCGGCGGGCCGACGTGTCTCGCAAAATTATTATGCACCGAGAAATGCGCACGTACGAGTCGTTAAACCTGACGTAATTGAATCGTATGTCAGCGCGATTTAATCCACGAGAGTCGCTTTAATGAACCGTAATGAGTTTGCTTTGTTTGTTGCTCGTTTTTTTGCGCTCAAATGAAAGGACAGAAGAGCGCGGTGCATTTTGCGCCGACGAGAAGAATAACACGACAACGAGGATGATGAGGATTCCTTGCACCGGCCTTATAATTCCAGACGGTGTAATCCTCGAGTGGTACCGCACGGATAATCATGAACATTATAGGAGCATTCTCATCGGTGAGGTCTTGGCGAATATCCCCCAGTGTCACGATCCCGGTGTTAAAACGTTATTCCACCGATCAAAGGGCACAACTATCACGTACCAAAACCTTCGAATAACACGCTCGTCAGGGAATTCAATAAAAATGGATTACACTCGGACTACGGTGAACCTTTTTCTTGCCGTAGTTGCTGTCGGAAAATGAGCGAGAAAGTGCAGCCGTGATGTGTTTATTCAGCGTTGCATTTATGTCGCGTAAAGGTGAAACGAAAAGCCGAATAACACGAGAAACGTAGGCTCGGGACAGAGGGGCATTTTGTGTCGATGGTGCATCAAACCGAGGACGTAGACCACGTGAATGGCCAGCGAGATCAGCCCCGTGACATATTATAATGGAGATGAGAGGCAAGACTAATGACCCGCACCAAGACTCGCGGTAACATTAATCAACGTCCCTCTGCATCCACGAAAGATGCTTTGGCACAAAGGCCACTCGAGTCGTGGGTTTCCTTGTGAAAACCTCAGAAAACCTACCCTCGTCCCCCTAATCACCGACAATGAAACTCTAATTACATAAACCCACGACAGACAAGGAAAAGTAGTGATTTTACAAAGCTATACTCAATCTCTATCGCTACGAGTCCTGTTGAAATACAAACATTTCGTTGATGCGGCCTACATTTTTCTTCTATCTTAATTACGGAAAAATTGTTAATTGTTCCGTTGGTTTGGCCGGCGACAATGGACTTTGTATTCCGCGAGGCCCATTAATTTCCCGACAAGTTGCTAATTCACAGCTCACGTGCGCAGTTCCTCTGTGAGAAAGTGTGAATTATGGGTCGACGTCGGAGCGTGCCCTCTCAAGAGTCGACGGTGAACCGAGATTTGTGCCGTCATCGTGCACCGGTGACTACAAACACAGCGTTCATCTAACAACGGCCTACTCTGACGCCGTGGAAACGTGTAGATTATCCAACGTGCACTCAACTTTAAGAGACCTCCCAGAAGACCGATCCGCTTGTAAGGAAATTTATTAAAAAAAGGAAGTAATATCGAAAGTCCTGTACGCACGTGTCTGGCGATTTCTTTAGCTTGGTTATTTGATTTTTACCGAATTTTTTGACCCGTCCGAAGACTCGCTGACATTTCGAGGTGAAAAGACAAATTGAAAAGGCGATTCTATTATACCGTGAGAAAGGTACAATTCTGCATTATACGGAGACCGGTAGTTTCTCCGCGATAATATTCACACGCGTATCTGCATAAAATCAGGTACATGATACATTAGAATCTGCTTCTATAGGCACTGTCTTCCGCTGCGGATTTCTATAGATTGTCCTTCCGTACAACAAAGTTGCATTTGCCACAGTGGGTGGAAGTTAACTCTGCCGTTCGCTTGTTTTCTACGTACAATGTGGCAAAGCAAGCATCGATATATTTCGATGTAACGCATAAATTGCATGCGGTATATCAGGGTGATTAATACGTAATCGCAAACATGCTCAGATAAACACGAGGCGTGCCTCTAAGCGTATGCACAGGTTGCGGGGGAGTGGGGAGGGGAAGGACCGAAAGCAAAGAACAGCAAAGCTGCATTTGGCAAAGTAGCTTGCCGGGATAGAAACGAACCAACACAATATCCATTCACCGGTATACACGGCCGGCCTGTATACCGTTATACCTGTTTCTACAATTGAATAGCCCGAGAGAGCATAATGGCGGATTACGCAAGAGCGAGAACAAGATTTACATCAGCCGTGTATTTCGGGAACGGACTCGGACCGAGGGTTCAGTCGGATCTTTCCGTGAAATAAAAATCGACTGCGCCACGCGAAAGGATCGGCCAGTGAGATGATTTTACGACGAGACTCCGAGTTTTCCTTGTCGAAGGTGTAAATAGAAGGGCCCGAGGGCGTGCGAGCCACCTTCCTGCACCTCCAATTTTGGTGGCGCCATAAACAACAAAATTCCAACGTGTTCGAATAAAAGCGAACGCCCCGAGCCGCTGAGTAACGCCTACAGGACGGGCAAAAGCCCGAGCGAAGATCTCTCAAAGCGCCAGAAAAGTAAAAAGTTTATAAGTAAAACTCAGGATTTTATAAAAATCCACTTTCCAAGAGGATATGTTGAACAAGCTTCGCTAGAATTTTTCTATGGCTTACGCAATGGATTTGCGTGTACGCATTGTTCGAGCGGGTAGCAATATAACGAGTAAAAGTACCGTCCACCGAGGCTAAGAATTTACGATTTGTCTCTGGCGGAACACGGTGCGTTAGAGGACCGGTTACGAGCCTCGTCGTAACGTTACCTACGCACGAGCTACATTATTCTAAGCCGGCATTTTTCCTGTACTCGCGGCCCACCCTTAATGAACGCACGAGAAAATTGCTCAACAAGAAGGTGTAGGATTTTCGTGGAAAACGGGAACACCAGTGGGTACGGAAGAAGAGATCGTTGAATGTTTTTACCGCGGAACACCCTGTGTAGCGAACATCGTGTTTCGTGTGCCCTAAGCCGATTCGATAAGGATCGATTAGTACAGCGAGAAACCGGCGCAACGTGTAATTGTTCGAGATCGCACTTTCACCGCCGAGAAAAAAAAGCCCGGGGGAAAGGGAAGGAGGGTCGGTTTCCCGCCGCGACGAGGACCACGGGAAACGACAATGAATTCGTCCCACACCCCCGATACAAGAGTCCCGGCAATAAACTTTACGACAGTTAGTAACTGTATCCGCGGCAAACGCGGTGTTTCGCCCCCGGCAGGGAGGAGGGGAAGAGGGGAGGGGAGAAGCTGGCAAATGGCCCGGCAACCCCGCGTAGTCGTGTATCTTTATCGTCGGGTTTTACTGCTCAACCTCGAGCCCATCATAACTGACGCCTGTCAACGTCCTTTTGTTCCTTATTAAAATCCAACGACCTACCGTGTCCTGCGAATACTCAAAGACGTCACGGAGATTCGAAAGATATCTGGCGATAAGCAGAAAAGCTGGCCTTTCATACCGAAAATGATTTTGCATCGACTGCAGAGAAAGCGAGAGAGAAAGAGATCGATCGAATGCAATTAATAGGTTTTTAATAACACGCTGAAACCATACGAGAAAGCAATAATTTCCGTTAAATCAACATAGTATCGTATAAATTCAATTAGATAAGCGTGCAGCGAAAAAAGACGGGAGGCGGGTAAGGGAGAAACGAGACGGAGAGAGCAACACAGATAGGATGGGTGAGAAGCAGAAAGGGAGACGACCACGGAGAGAGGGAGAGGGAGACATGCTGACCGGGAGATAAACCGAGAGAGAACGGCGGTATCGTAATAAGTCATCTTCAGGTGTGTCGGATAGAACTTTCCACGGCGTCGAGAGAGCACGTTGTCGGTAGCTAATTAATAGAAATTAATCGAGCCGCCCAACCAATGAGACTTTTAAGATCTTTTTCCCTTGCTTCATTAGAAATGCAGCGGGTGTTCGCCGAGGAACATGCGGAGAATCTAACTTTCTATGCTCCATGCTATTTACGCTTCCAACCACTATTCTTCATCTTCCGATACTTTTTACACGACGTTCGAAAAGTTATGACGGCGTAGGAAGCTTAAGAACCTTCGAAGTTTGACCGTTTTTCATTTTACGTATCGCGTATAGAGAACAACGTGGTTTGATGAGTCGATAGAAAAAGAAATCAGACCAGCATGAGATGGTTACATTACGATATAATTGCGCATTGTTTTATCGAGGCGCGTTGCAGGGGAAAATATAAAGATTACGTAAGTTAGATACGTGGAAGCATTGGCGCGCGTCCACAGCGTGAATAGAATTCATTGTTCGTGGGAGCGGTGATTGGGTGACATTGAAAAATGGCGGAGCAATCGATCGTGGCGGTTTCGTTGATAATTGTGTAAGATCGGCACTTACGTAAGGTCGGAAAGGGCGGTACCGACTTGACAAAGAAGAGTATGCGCGCAATCGGCCGAGACATCTATCGATGCGAATAAAGGTGGCAGCAATCGTGTCAGCCCCGGCATTGGTTATTTTAATTGGCCGGCTCCGGTACGGCGCCCGAGACATACGTCTTCTGTGATATCGCCGCCGTGTCGTCGGCTAATTAAAAAGATGTTAAAGACGACGTCCCCTGACTGGGCTCTCACGCGGCACGTCGGAACGGCAGGTTCCGAGGATCGGCCGGCCGGACACGTTAGGACGACGATAGCCATCGGCATTGGCCCCGGACGATTCGCGATAAGGAAGCCCGCTCTATCCGATCCTCTCATCTGCCGACTCTATCGAGCGCCGATCATTCGGCGATTGCCCCGATAATCGCCCGGACACACAATCACGCGTTTCACATACTGTTCCATCGCGATACCCTGGCCATTTTTACGGACCTACAGTTACGTCTCTACCGACGGGCAAAAGAATCCTTTCTCAAGAACTGATCTACTTAAAAATATACAAGGTCTTATTTCACGTTTGTTAAATCTACTTCTTATCCGTTTGGTTATTGCACTTCTAGCTTGGGGGGTAATTAAAAGAATTTCCATCGGGTATGGAGGTCTAGATAATTGCAGAAACTGCAAAGAAACGGCGCGGCAATAACGACAGCGATCATGATGCACCGGCTAGGGGTGAAATGGAGAAAAAAATATCGCACCGAGCGAGCCGTGATGAGGCCGGCGCACCCAGTCCTGATGTCCGATAACGAAGCACGGCCGCTACTGTCCGTTGGGAAGACGATGCAAGACCAGTCGGTGCATCGTACCTTAATGGTACCTCCGTTGCACCGAGCAAATTCCCGGAAAATCCTGCAAACCATTCCCCCCTCCTCAATTATGATTATTCTCCCGTCGGTTTATTGGCCGCTGATAACGTTTCTTTTGACCGGTCAATTCCCCATACACGTTTACGGTCAATTAATGCACATTTAAGGCCTACCGACGTTGTTTTGTAGGAACAAGTATAAGTTTTGTTACGAGTAATCGTATGTTTATTTATTTACAGCAAGGCTCATTTAGTCGGAAAGTAATGCGATCGGTTAATTTTTAAATCGCCGGCCACTTGGCCATGCAAAAAGCACGTTTAAGATAGCCGAGAGTCAAAGTAACGCCTTTAAGAACCCGTTTTCGAGGCACATAATCGACGCTTTAACGGACTTAATGAGCCTCTAATCGGAACAAGGACATGGATGATGAAGGAAGTAGCTTTCCGGAAAAAATGACTCGACGGGTATATATGTACGTTGAGATCGATAAGGCCGACTGGCCAGTCTCATTTGGAGGCCACATAAAGAACCCGCTATCAATCTATACATTCGTTTGCCGCCGTACCCCGCGTATAAGGAGGAGAGAGTGGCCGTAAAACTGAGAGAGATGGAAAACGATGTAAAAACTTAGCAAAGGGATAGAAAGCTGAACAGAAGGAGAGGAATCGAGAAAGGGGAAACCGAGTAAGAAGAAACCGAAAGGCTTGCCCCGGGAAAAAGCAGATACGATTGCGGGCCAGGCTGACGAGGGGGGAAGTCGCTGTAGAACAATGAGGAATTGGGGAAGTGTGCCACACATGACTGGCTCGCGTGAGCCTGACTCCAGCGACATTCAGTCGCGGAATGAAACGGGCCCGGACGGGCCTCCCGGTGATCGGGCCCCGGCGTGTAAACGCCCACGCGGAATTACAGTATCGTAAAGCACCGGCGTCGCACGTGCGTTACAACAGGCCAGACAGCCACATGCACCGAGAACCCCGTCGAACATAATCCCGATGCGTCTCACCGTTATTCCCATCCGCGGCTCGACGGACGTTAAAAACAAATGAAACTCATTTCCGACCCATGAGGAAACAGATGCGTGTCCTAAGGACAACAATAAACGTCTCGTCCTTCATCCTGAATGCTCGCTACTTTCTAATTACCCGTGAGATATCGATAGCTAATAATAGATTCTACGTGCCCAGCAAGCCAGGAGAGACCCGGAGGAATTTTCGTACAGATATAGTAGATAATTTTGCCGACAAGGAAGTACATTAGAAGGACAATTAGCCGGACCGCTCTGTCGTTACGTTTCTCGGCATGCTAATACCACCGCTCGTTGCCACAAGTGCCCCGGTAATTCCCGAATTCAGCGAGTCTACACGACGGCGTCATTTATTACGACGTTTCAGTAAGCGCACGTAGAACATATCCGGTTGGCACAAGCATCTGCCGGCTGTTTAGCGAATTTCGCGCTTTCACTGGCACGACGAGCTCGAGGGGAGGAAATACGTTGCGCTGACGGCTGTTACACAACCCGCGCGAATTCAGAGCGTCGGCTGTCGGGATGCAAAACGGCCGCGGGGAGGCCACGTCGAGAACGGTCCGAGGCATGAGCGCGCGGGGAATGAAGATTAATGATGTTATTTGGATAGTAGCCACCGATGCGGCACGAGAGAGTCAGTCGCCGTCGTACGGTACAGTCACGAGCGGATGAAAAGGATCTGCCGTCGTCCTCCTGGGCCCCGAGACCCGCGCCAACACTTGGACTTCTCCGCTGAATGACACCTCCAAGAGCAGAGCGCCGAGCTCAGGGCCCGACGTAATGTATGGCCTATCCGCTCGGAACGTGTGAAAATGGACGCTTCGCACCTCCCGCCAACTATTCCTTATATAGTCTTACTCCTGGCCGAGAGAGCCTTACAAAATCACCAGCGCACCACTCGTCTCTATGTCTTCTCGCTTTTCGTGCACGATGGCCCGATCCTCCGGAGATTCGGCTTTCTTCCTCGTCCTTAGACAACGCGCACAAAGACACACGGACGAAAGTGAAACCTCCGAAACAGCTACACGAGTGTCCGAATCGTTGCTTCTTCTTTTGAACGTTGGTAAAAATATGGATAGACGCGAAGGAATGGTAGTGGAAGGGCGGGGAATGTTATAATAAAGCGCCTAACGCCGGGGATATAGTTATAACTGGCGCGTGCACGTTGGAATACAGACGTCAATAAGTGCATCGATTATCGTGAGTCTGAATAAGCGTAGAGGAAAATTCCGGGGCAGCTCGAGGGAGGTCGAGTCTCATCCCGTGGATGGAAGGATCTCTCTCTCTTTCTCTTCCGCCGGAGTTATTATGCCTGCCTTATTGTACCATTCGGTGCATTCGCATATTCGCCTTCTCAGCCCACGCAAGGCGACCGCCCCTTTAACATCGCCGGTATTCGCCTGATTTATGAATGCCCCGGCTATATTTAACAACGTGTTCGCCATTGAAGACATGCCTTAGGCACATCGGGCCGTGCCGCGCTCTCTGCACGGCTCAGAGAAAGAAGAGACGGACGCGTCCCAGACTCGCCATCTAGAGAGACCATTCCGCCGGCTCACTTAGCACACACCACCGCAGGAAACAGGGAAACGGAAAGACAGGGACGAAATAAAAAAAAGTAACCACTCGTAATCCCACGTAATGGCAGCTCCTTTGGCCCAGAAGTTACTTTGCAAACTTCCCCCGAGGGACTACGACGGACCATGTAAATTAAATGCACGAAAGATAAGGGAAATTATTAGCCGCAGAGAAATTGGGAATTACGGTTTTGAAAAAGACTGTAGCGTGTGTTTAATCGAGTAACAGCTTACCTGTTTAATGACGACAAACTGTACAGCACTCGGGGGCATTTTAATGATTCATCGGCGAAAACAGCGACCGTGCTGGCCGTTCTCGAAATGTGTATCGGATGTTCCGACGTGGCGGGTAAAAAATTTATTACCATAAAATCTCGGATAATTAACGTACGTTCGTTAGCGAGGCGCGTAGGTTTTATTAATGACCCTTAAAGAAGCGCGAGCGTGTAACGCGCGGGTGTTTCAGCAACGCTACCCCGTAGCCGGAACTTCTTAATTTTAAGGACATCGCGAACGTAGAAAAAGCGTTGAGGTGAAAATCAACGTGGGCAGTCAGCAGTGAAATCAATGGAAAGGCAGCGCAAACTCGGCCGAAGTGAAACAGGTAAGTTCCTCGGGAAAATGCGGGACAATGATGTAGGTGGAGTTAGAGGGGAATGTGGGAGGGGGGAGGCGAAGAGAGACGTAATCGGAGAGGAAGAAGCAGAGGAAGAGGGAGAGAGATACAAATAGGAAAAGAGAATACGAGAGCAGAACTCTCGTCGTCGGGAATGAGTAATGGCCTGGACGATAGGAACATCGGACACACGGAGGCCCGGGTAACGAATTTGCTCGTATCTCTCTTATTCCGGCGCGAGTGCATGGCAAGTATAGGTGTTGATCAGGTACGTGCCATGATTATCCAGGTGCCATGGAGCAGCACGTGCTCGGGAAAATTCTTGGGAAGATAAATTTCAGCAACAGCAGCCCCTTGATTGCCACTAAATAAGACATAAAGCAACATCTACAATCGCTATCCCTGCTAGTACACATCTCTTTACTCGCGGGGAACTACGGTCCCTGATAATTAACACAATTTCTTAAAAGCTGCTCTCTGTGTTTAGAAAGCTACACATACGTGAATCTCTAATTTGTATTACAAACTTTATGACTTAGCAGGAAATTCGATCCAAGGTGAAGTATCTCCGAAATTCCAGAAAGGTAAATTTACTTATGTTAAATGCCGTTTTTTACACAAGACTGCCGGATGTCTTGTGCAACGTCGAAATTACGCCTATGTGTTCCGGGGCTACTAAATTTCCGTACTTGGGACTCGCTGGAGAGTAAATAATCGTTGTGCACGGTGAAGAGTTTGGGCTGGTTTGAGCGCCGGTCCTGACGACGTTGCATCCTCGGGAGTAAGAAGAGGCCAGCTGAACTGCATTTTTTCGTTCTTGCTCGCTTTGTTGGCGCTCCCGCTGGTCGTGGCTGCTGCTGTTGGCGGCGCGTGTAGCCATGGAGGCGACTGCCGATGTGATCTACCGTGCTAATACCCTGCCGACTCCGCGGCAACACGCGATAAAGCCGATCGTCTTAAAGCAGCCCCGTGAACCGGGTGGCCGGTATAACCGGGCTTTTCGCAGAAAATAACGAGGCGTATTCCGGCCGATTTATTTGCCGGGGGGCCCCGACGAAAACCAAAGACCCCTTCGCAACAGGATTCCGCTGAACCGATTGCTCGCCGATACAGCAGGCCCGACTTCGCGTGTACGATCATCCTCATGTCCCTACTTTTTTCTACGCCACGTACATATGTTTCGACCGCTCAAACCCGCAGCCAATTATTTTTATCTTAGCGGAATATTTTAATCGAACCACCAACGGTTTCGGTTTCCAGGAATAATATAAGTAAGGTTTATGCAAAGTTTTCACTGTCCTAAGGTGTACGTAATTTTGCGCGAGATAATGGAATCGCTGTTTGTTACTAATTAAAGAGGAACGCGTGGTCTTTGGGTAGGAGATGATAGCCGGGGAGAAGAAACGACGAGGCACGGTACAAAACGAAGGTGTACCACGGACCGGTCGGTTATTGAATTATCGCGGGGCCAGCCCAGGGTTTAATGAAAAGATGGGCGTGTTTTCAATTAAAAATGCGGCCTTCACACTTGGACGAAGAAAAACAAGACGGGTCAGTGGCACACGTAATTCGCCTCTTCCTCATTTTAATCTCAAGTTCGATCTACCTCCGCCCTCGGACTCTTTCTCTTTCTCCGTCGTCTTTACGGCCCCTCGCGATTCATATTTCTTTTCGTCGACGCGCACGTGGCACGGATTTACGCTCGGCCACACTCGAAGGAAAGAACAATCGGCGCAGGGATTCCTCGACTTCTCAATCCTTCGACCTTCCATTAACCCCGGGTTTGTCCCGCCGACTATTTGAGGACGAGCACGTCCAGGGGAAATGGCGAAAATGTCCAACGAAGGAGCGCCTCAACGGTTGAATTATTTTTCGGCCAAAGCAGGCCATGCATCGAGACGTCCTACTAGTCTACACTGCTCAGCCTGACCATTCCTTAGCTCACCGTGTATCCAGGTAGCCCGCACGACGATTATTTATAGTCGCTTCAACTTACAAATGCGCCGCGTTCGCCTAGTGCATTGCGAAAGAATCCCATCGATATCGTCGGCTTACTTTCCTCCGAGGATACAGACATGACCGGCACTCGACATCAGAATGCAATGGAATACGCGTAGTAGCTTTCCGGATACGCTAAAACCTTGCCAAACGAAAAAAAAACTACTGTTTACGGTACGTTTCTGGCACGCAGGCTTTATCGGGTGTTGTTTTTACTCCGAAATGTCGCTTAATTCATATTGCACACACCGAAGGAACGCTGATTTGCGAATTCGAGAAATATGATTCCGAGAAGTCTGATAGCGAAGAAGGCGGGGATTACGTGGACCTTTATCAGGACTCTTTATCGAAGTCGTGAACATCGTCAAAACAATGCTAATACACGAGCTTATCGTGGAATACGATCGTGCTATCCGATTGCACTCGAAATCTCCCTCTTCGTTTATGACTAAAAAACAATCCTATAGAACATACAGTCATGAAAAGAAGGTTGGACAAACAATTTTTTCGAACGGTTCCCGAGCCAAACTCTAAACCAATTTTCACGAAAAAAAATCTGTCGAAAGTATTTCATGAATAACAAAAACCTGACCGTGACTAATGGAAAATGTGGAAATGGGTACATTGAAGTTTTCGGAGCCGGGACGTGAAACTTAATTGACATTGATCTTGGATGAAAGATCTGTGCCGTCCGATCGATAGTATATTCGTTTTACGCAACGGGCTAAACAGATTTCTACAAAAGCAAAGTGAAATCATTGCGGTCGAAACGAGAAACAGACGGCAGTTATCTCCCCGCGGCGGTTTTGCGGGTGCAACGGGCCGATTATTTTCAGAGGAATTAAACGGGAAACGGTCTTAATATAGAGCCGATATATTATAATCGTCGACGCACCTCCGGATTTATCCCTGGGTATTTGTTTGATTGGCTAGAAGCGCTAGCACGGGGGAAATGGCGAGTCGACGATACACGTCAACAGCCTGAGAAGAGTCCCCGGGATAATATATTCGCCTGGCTATTTCCGGCCGGAGATCGGCCCGAAATAAACGGCAGTCGTGCACGCGCGCCGCCGGGGAATAACATTGTCCACGTGCTTGAAATCGACGTCTCGGCCGCAAGAAGAAAACCGCAAATATCGTAACGACCCGTGCAAAATTCCCCCAGTCGCCGTACCTGCCTAACCCGCTCTAACTCCGTCTTCATTTGCCGTAGAAATTTTAGCGGTGAATCTCACTCGAGTCCCCGCGGAGCATCGAGTAGCTTGAAACGTCGTTCAATGAACGCAGTGCGATATAATCCGATAAATCGTAACGTAATAATAATCATAATCATAATCGCCCAACTAAATCCGTTGACACTGTCGTAGTTATTTCTGACTGCGATCCTCCGGAAATAGTTGGACTCGTTCAAGGAGAAACGGGAAACTATATCTACTACACCCACGATTCCCGCATCGTCGTAACTCCATTGGGAGACACGATTTTTACCATATATATCCAGCTGCTAGAATTTTCTGATGAACCGTTTGGTGTTCCGTTGTCGCTGCGCGGTGTATTTTAGCGGCTTTCCTCGTGCTTAGCGTTAACTCTCGGGGGATCGGCAGGACTTGTCCCGGGTGTCCAGAATTTTCCCTCGGCTGTGTCCGACGGCCAGTGTTCCTCTCGTGCGAGGGGACCGGTAAAACCGCAATTCCGCCAAACATGGCCGTACGCTCGCTCCGGCTAATCCTTGTACGGTATGGCCAGGAAGGGAGAGGGCGAGGGAGAAGGAGCGATCCTCCGGCAAAACATCCTTAACGATTTTAATTAACTCCGTTAGCCGGCGGTGGTCTCTTGCGTACGCAAATGCAGAGGGTCCTCTCTTTGCCCCGTCGCCGCTCAGAGAGGAAGACGGAGAGGCCTTATACCGTTAGACGACGGAAGAGAGGAGAAAAGGCCGCGCGCGTGTTCCACCGCGTGTTCGTGTCCAGCCGCGAAGAGTTGGACGAATACGGGAAAAAATCGAGGAACATCGGTCACTCGATCGTGATGCATTATTCGCGCGTCTACCGGGGAGAAAGACCGGCGATAGAGGGACAGGGGAGGGAGAGAGGGATGCACCTTCTTCCGGGAGGCCTTCGACCTCTTCTCGCATATATATCGAGCGCTATATGCACCGCGATAAATTCGTTTAAGGACGGCGCACAATGCGTTTAAGATGGCCGGGAGATCACAGGCCGGCCGATTGAGGAATAATACCCTAACCCACTCTAACCCGGCCGAGTACAAGCACGTAATTGAAGGTGCACGCGAAAAGAAGGAACGTGAGCCATTGCTGGACACGCTAAAACCGGCCGACACTGATGGTCGTAATTGATAAATCTCCGGCGTTGGCGAAAAGCGCCAATGAATGAGGCGTAGCAAGGGGGGAAGATGTTGGGGGGAAGGGAGGCGGCCTCGAGGTGCGAGGGGAGTAGACGCTGATAAAGGCAAGTACATCGCTCTGGATTGCTGGGCGTGTCGCGCCAGTGGGTCGACGAGTAGAACATATCGCGATAATGTGTTTCTAGGTCAGTCACCGTGGTGTGTAGCAGATCGCACGCATATGCAGCGAGGCATGCACGGCTTGCCAGTAAGCAGAGGCCGTGGCTACTCCCGCTAACGACGCATGCACGCACGCATTCCTTTCTCTATGCACCATCGAGAATCCCGAACGTTTCGCGACACGAAGGAGAAGCCGACGATGCCGGCGCCACGGCCGACTCGTAATTCCCGCTTAATCATTGCCCTGTCGCAATCTGTCGTTATTATACCGCCGACTTAATATCGTTATCGGTTATATATACGCGAGCGCCTAACTCGGCATCGATAAGAAAACGCGTTAATTGCTTTTCCGCCGAGCGCAATGCACGATCGCACGGATTAAAGGGTACTTGGCCTCGCGACGAATTATCTTAATACGCGCACCTATACTTCTCCGCTTCGGCCTACGCCTGTTTTATCTTTCCCTACGCAACCGCGTACCAGCGTACGCCTTTTTGCACCTATCACTTTTACGCACCGTCTTAACGAGGATCTATTATATAGACGTGCAAGTGCATTGAGCGATCTTCGGACCTATCGCGCGTAATTCTCACTTCAATTCACCTTACAGTCGTAATTATGATTGAAAGTCGACATTGTAAACGATCCAATGAAATTTCCTACGCGCGTAAAATCACTGCCGACAAACACGCGGCAAATGGATCGTCGGTTTTCTTTTTTTTTTTTTTTTGCAAAATCGATACGTTTAATTGGCAACGGACGTTACTGCTTCGTGACGGCCAAGGGATTTCCTTTGAGGTAGAAAAGCCAGGAAGAGCAGGGGTGGTCGATAAGAAGCGAGACTAGACACAAAGGTGGGAGGAGCAAGGCGGAAAACATTAATTAACTTCCTTGCCGGTGCTGTGCAGCGTCGTGTACAGTGAAAGTAATTAAACCGGACATGAGAGGTACCTGCTTCTCCGCTCGAGCGAATACGTCGGTCCATTGTCACGGCTTGTCGGCGGGCAAACGTTTGACGGGCGAACAATAAAAAGGCGGGTTTAGTAACGGCCCGCGATAGGAACACCGGGAGTACAAAACCACAGTATCGATGTCTCTGTTTCTACAAACGAGTTTCTACGATACTATGACAGCCGCTACGTGTATGGAAGACTTTTTAATAGCCGCGTACGCATGTAATCGGAACATAAGGACTTGTAGCGTGTGTTTTTCATTACATTTCTCCGACTAAACGATTCGTCCGGGCGGTCCAAGCGCCTAGAAAACCGTTTTGTTACGAGCGACGTTCGGGGGTAATAGGTACAATAAGGTGTCGGGGAATTAAGCAACGGACCTCAGTGTTCAGAAATGTGAAATCAGTTTCATCACTGCTGTACGGCTTTCTCCCAGCGGATTTTTTGTCTTCTCTTTGATTCCTTGAGGAGTCTTTGAAAATCTTTTATTGCGAGGGATCCATCGATCGAGTGGACGAGCCTCATGAGCGAACCGTTATATGCAGGTCCGACGTCTAACCGCTTACGGACATGCATTTCGATTCGCCTTAGCCTCGAGCAACGACTTGACGTTCACTCTTCATCGTCTCGAAACAGACATGTCATCGACAGAGCTATAATTATCTATAACGGAACGTACCGGCCAACAGTTTGATCTATATACGTGCATTTCGATCGATGGAAATATCACACACATATACACACGTCGGTCGTATCCATTTCACAAGATTAATCGCTAATAGTAGTAAAAAGGCACAAGTGGAGGAAAGAAAAATTTCATCAATCTCTGGCAAGTTGTGTAAACTTGCGAAACTACGCGGCAGTTTCTATTTTGGAGGAGCGAAGGAAAGGCGATCGCCGAGGCACACAATTCATTCTTCGCGGAAGATTGATTAGAAGAAACGTCGTGCGGAAGATCTCCTTCTTCCGAGGTATACAAAGCTGGTTAAACGTTTCGCAGAAGGTATCTTTTCCGCGAAGTTTCCGTGTGCATGAGAGCCGAACATTTATCCCTATCTCCCGGGCCGCTCGCTCACGTGCATTGCTTTAAGTTAGTAATAAATGCTGGGCTTTACGTAGCGGTCAACTTGCCACGCACGCCTGCACCTAAGGACAATACATCTCTATTTTATTCGCCGCTCATAATGGATAACCGGAGGACTCGTGTGCGGGTGCATGTGAAAACTATCTCTGTGTAACGATATAATCGTGATCCCACGGCGAGAGCGAACTTTAAAGAGTCCTATATACGCGCGATCGCACAGCCACTCGAGCGCTGCCGCTCAGCCGAGACAATATGCGGAAATCGTTTCGCACTGAGGCCCCGCGGGGTAGAAAACCACCACCCGAGCAGGACAATACCAGATCTCCGCTCCATCGGACGATAGACCCGAGCGAGGGTTTCAGCGTCGAAGCTTCAAACCCACCGACGTTTCTCCGTATCGTCCAACTTCAAACTATATTATATACCTTCGAAATTTGCTTTGGCCAGAAGCTGGAATCTCGGGCGATTGGATGTGGACCAGGTGAGAATGGAACGTAGGTATAATTCGTAGACCCGAATCCTCCGAGTTGGAATTTACTTGGACAGAGAAAGTCCTTGAGACACGATCGGTTGCACCGGCGCCCAGTTCCGAGGAGCATAACGTGTAAAAGCCCGTCTCCTGTCGATGATAGATAGCGCCGTACTACTGAAACCGTTTGGAGAACTCTTATTGCCCGAGCGTTTTGTTGCGCCTCGATAAACGGTACAATGATCATCGTAACGCACCTATCCATTTCGACACGGCTATCGATAATATAGACATACGCGGAGACCTCCGTTCGTGTGTGAGTAGAGGGACATTAGTGTGCCGGGGAAACTGACGTTGGAGATAGTTTTCGGAGGCTTTGAGCTTTTGTTGGAACGACGAAGGAAAGGATTCCCTTCGATCGTGCCAGGGGCGACAGACGACTAAGAATGCGAACGCTTGACAGTGTCTCCCCATCTCCCCTTCCCTTCCCTTCCCTTCCCCCCGGCCTCTGGAAGCCGAGGACCGTCGGGAATACGTACACGGTATCCTAGCCGACTGGTAATGGATAGCAAACCTTGCGTAACCGATCTTGGCACTCGACTCCAATATGCACCGTCGGGGAACCGTTGTTTTTCGGCTCTTTTGTCAATCCCCGACGGGTGTCGAAGCTATAAATACCGACGACGAATCAATTTCCCTCCGATCGAACGGTGATTACATAGCCCGGCTGTCGGTTATTGATATCTCGCTCGTTCCATAGATTGTAAGTCATCTCTTACGTTCCTTAAGTGTACGGGCCAATGCCATCTCCACGAGGTTTATGTAATAACGGCATTTTAACAGCCGTATCGCTAATGCTTAACGTCCGCCATAAATCAAACGAAGGACAGAATTTTCGCGGGCAAACCTCTACGAGGATTTTACTTGGTAGCCATATTTCTAGCCAGTGACAATGAGATATTCAGACGTGGGACGTTGGCTAATGTTGTTCGGAGGAATTGAAGATGACAAGTCGCTCGTAGGCATCGATCTCCCCGGGTATACCTTTTATCGGCTTTATTAATCAGCGGGTTTGCAAGGGCGGCGCGCGTTATAATTGCAGGAAAATGCAAATGGCTCGCGTGGCGCGTGTGCACACGGCACCGGGCGGTACGCGTACGAGTATGCCGTAATTAGACGCGTGTTTATTGCGACGTCGTATTTATCGCGAAATGGAGGCGGAGTGTATCGCTTCGTTAGAGAGCACAGCATTTACATCGGTTCTTTACCCGGCAACCTCTCCCTTTTACCCCACCTCTCGCCCCCCTACCACTTCCTACCCTTCCGACGCCTTTTTCTCCGATAAGTAGTTAACCCACGACGACGTTACTTGGCGGTTTTATGTCCTGACAGCGCGCTTTTCAAACCGTGTCCCGAACACCTCGCCCCGTCGCCGCGGCCGTAGTAAAATTAATTGCTGATAAGAACGGCGACCTCAGCCAGAGACGCCGAGCGACTTAGAGAGACCCCTTAGACCTCGTCAATTCTAATAACAGTCACGTTTTACACGGACTAATTAATGCAATTTAATAACGCGCAGACCTTTTACTTACGGCAATTCGAGCAGCAACCGTTTCGACAGATATTTCCAATATTGCGTGGAGGAAATACTCGAGCATTATTAATAAAATTCGCAACGGAACAGAGCGGAACAAACGTAAAATTCATTTCCTGCGGTTAGCGCGATTTTACTACAAGATTTTCACAATGAACAAACGCCGTTAGAACGATGGAAGATAATTTTCTCCCGTCTTTTCGTTTGGTCAATGAGTCCTTTCACCTTTATTGCTGTACCGTAGGCGAAGGAAGGACGGCAAAGCGTGGACGAAACTCGATCGACCGGTCGATGGGATCCGTACTTACAAGTCGCACGTAGGAATCGACAGGAAAGTAGCCGAGCACGTCGGATAACGCGATACACAAACCGCGCGTGATTTATCGCGCGACATCCTCTTTTATTTACTTATATAACATTCGCCGAGATATTTACGCGCCGGCGGATAGCAGTGAAAAAGGAAAGTCTCCTGCAGACTCGCAGAGGAGCCGGGGTGTTTACGGAGGCCAGGCTGATCTGAAAATACGATCGGCTTGTCGCGATAACTCGCCGGATTATCGGCATTAATTGGGCCGGTTATAAAGCCATGAAAAGCTACTGTACGCCAAGCTTTTCCCGCTCCTCCCTCGTGCGTGCGATCTTATTATCCTCCTCCCGGCGCGAGGCGACCTCATTTTCTAATCGGACATAAATTCTTCCGCAGCACGGCTTTACGAGAGGATTCGAACACGCTCGAGGAGGAGGATTGCCGAGTTTCCCCGGCCGGATGTCGCCGTTAACGCAACGTTACATGTGTCATACGTATTGGAAGGAACGTCGACTTACGCCAAGGAATATCCACTCGCGCGGAATAAGCCGATGGTACTGACGATCAGCGTTACGTACCGTTCTATATTCCTTAAATATGCGGCTCCTGTGAGCAGCGAAAGGACGGCTAAACGAAAGACTCTTAGCGCACGGGAACGCTACCACTATTGAGAGTAAATCTTTCTAAGCGGCGAGATAATCACGATTGAGCTCCCAGGCCGGTGATAATTAGACGTAATTATCTGTACTCCGAGTTGTACTTTCTACGTGGAACAATGGTCCTCGATAAACGCTGGCCTGGTTTGCCGTCCAAGCAAAAGACTATCCGCGAAGCGGGAGCTAAAATTACCAACCTGTCTTGCAGCGACGATCACTCGTTTCCAACATTTGCGAACTTCATGGATACTTCTCGGCAATAACCTACATAAGCCTCTGATATTTCTAAATATCTACGTAAGAAAGTTAGAGATTTCCCCCATTGCAACGATTGAATTGTTCAAATTTCTTCTCCATCTGCCTGTACTGAAATTCCTTGGCAGAGAAATATATGTGTAACCCAGTGGCCTTGATTATAAGATAACTTAAAAATATCCGGATACGAGGGACATAAAGTATCTCATTTTCCGAATATCCGAAGTACACCGAAGAATATTAGCCACGATGAATTGGAGCGCTTGAGAAACTGGCGCCACGACAGGCGCCGCAGTTTCTAATTTTACGATCTTGACTTTGAGTACTCTCATTAAGTCCCCCGCTGGCACAGTTGAACGCATGAAAAATCTTAAGTGTTCGATCTCGCTTATTTATGGCCGCAGAATTCTTTTACTTCTTAGCCGGTTTTTTGTATTCCTCCCCGTTTCTTTAATAGGTCACTTCACATCGCCAGGAAAAGTGTAACCGAAGTTTCTTACCTTCCACACATTCTGCTTGGGAAATGTAGGAAAATGAGATGCACAAACGCATATGAATAGCAATGTATTATGTAAAATCTTATTGCGTATCGCGTGTAATATTGTTGTGTAATTTCTTATGTGAATTATTGCGCAACGACCACGTGCTTCGGTTTGCACGATTTTTCCGGGAATCATTTCCCTGCATGTACGTTAATTGATTCCAATATTTGACGGTGACCTTTTTAAAAGAGATATCAACACGCTAATACGAAGATCCACACGTCTGCGGGGAATTCCTTTATCAAACTACACATTGTAATAACCCCCCCGTATATCACACACCGAGATAAAGAAACGTCGCAATTTCGTCGCTACGCTTTCCGTATACGGTAATCCCAGTTGCGAGTAATGCTCTCGTTTCGCGGAGTTTTCGCGCGAAAAGAATTCTTGTCGCGTGACGCAACACAAAGAGCGCAGCTTTCGAGGAGCTCGCCGTTATGGTGCGTTACGAAGAATTTTTTCCGCGTTTCCATACACGAGTGAAATGTTTGAAAACACGGGGAATTTCCGCGAACAACTGCGCGCGAATAACACGTCGCATTCGCCGGCGATAATCACCCTTTTTTTTTCTCTCCCTTGCACCGTAACGAATTCGCAATCGCACGAGGTTTCGATCTTTGACTTTTTAGTCGACAACTATTACCGCGCTAAATTGCTTTACAGCAGCTACCGTGTATGTCCCCGAGGGGCAAATTTATAGGGTAGGCAATTATTTTAACGACTTCTTAATGATCTAATCTCCTCGGCATTCCGACTGTCGGTCACGAGACGAGCTTTGTTTGCGGACACGTAAATACCGGCTCCGCGAGATTTCCTTATCGTTTAGGAATGCGCACCTCAGAGCGACGCACCTGGCGAACTAATTAACAATTAAGACGCTGCCGTGCGCAATCGCCGAGCGAATTGCACCGTCTTCCATGCTACTCGCAAATCAACACGGAGAAACGGCCAGTCACACGTCGCGGGGAGGCACATACCGTTCATTGCACATGTCGAAATAAACATGTTACTTTCTACTTACATGCCTTCTACTTTGTAATCGCACGGCTCATTGAAATTTAATCGGTTCCTTGCTCTGCATAAATTCTACGTGATAGCGTTCGCCGGTGAATCTCGCCGAGGAACGCCATGATGGACTCGTAAATTTTAATGGCAACATGTAACGTATTTAAGGACGCCCGGCGAAAAATCCTCGCCGAGTTACGTACGGAGTTCCGGAGTTGAAGGTGTCCATTAAAATACGTTTACCTGTGACATTCTAGACGGCTCGAGCGTATCATTTTGCCCAATCTCCCGCGGTACCGTCGAAGGTGCGAATGCGCGCTGAAAACGGCCATCTTCACGAGCTCTTCGTAAACCCTGACATTTACGGCTGTCCTCAGCACCTTTGATTTATCTGACGCGTAGCATTGCGGATGAATAGCACCTTATCGACCTGTCCATCCAACCGAAATACTGCTGATTGCCAGCCAGAGTTTTACGGCATTTTAACAGGGCGTATCTAACAGTATATCTAAATCGAGCATTTCCGCTTGTCAACAGCAGAGAGTAGACACAGAATTGCTATAACGGGGACGCGAAGCTTCATAGGAAAAAGCGCAAGTGGATTCGTATTATTGACCGTGCAAATTAGCACGGTGGATCGATTTCCTCGGCACAGATACCTACAATTCGGAATATAAAGCGACGAAGACTGACGCGGGAGGTGAGTCTTCTTGGGCAGCTTTCATTGGGCCGTTAAACCTGCAACTCGAAGGGCCCGGGGACACGATGATCCTCATGGAGACCTCGAGGTACGATCACAAGGGGGAGCACGATGCCGAGGATAATCCTCCGAAGGTTCTCGTAGGTAGGTCCTACGGGGGTAGGAGAAGAAAGTCGCCGGCGTGTATCCCTCGCGCTGAGGGAGAGAACCCGCCGCGCGCATCGGGAGTTATGCGCATGTATTAAATTTCAACTCTCGCCCGAGGCCAGACACGCTTCGCCTGGTTCCTGCCTTCCAAGCTCGAGGTGCAAGGTGCAGCGAGTCGACCTACGACCTTGGCAGTCACGACCACCGGACCGTCCACCGTGCCGAGCTCTGCGCCCGCGTACCTACCTAAATGCGTGTGAGTGCAACGTCATAGCAGTGTCCATGTGTTGTGCTTCACGGTGTCCGCAAGTGCATCAGGGGAGCTTCGCCAAATACCTCCGAGTCGACACTGACCCTACGATCTCCAAGCATTTAACAGCCAAGGAAAACTCGGGGAAATTTCCTATCCCCCTCCTCTCGTGCGCTGTTCTGTTTTTTTTTTGTGTCCTCGGCGCGCCGGGGAAATGTCGCGCCTTATCGCGGCTAAATCTTCGTTCTCACGGGCCGATATCACGCGAGCCAGGAGACAGAATGGGAGCCTCCTCGCGGCTACGACGGCGCATATACCCGCGCTACGGATTTATTCACGACGGCCAAGAGACGAGGACACGAGAACCACGGGGGAGCGAGGAATAGAGGGGGGGAGGGGTGGAGGGACGTCGACCGGCCGGGAATCGTTTTCACCGGCGCCGAGTCGGATAACGTCCGTGGAAACCCAGCGCTTTCGCTCCGTAGATAAGCCACTGCGATTCCCCTCCCTCACTCCCTCCCACCTTACCACCCTGAGATTTCCGTCTTTTTTCGACAATCCTTATCAGTCACGGCCACCGGAATCCTGATCGGCAGGTGATCATTGTAGAAACACTGCAGCTGCACTCTAAATTTCTAATTGTACCCAGCAGCGCGCTAATTAAAAGAGAGAGACAGAGAAGAGTTGTGAAACTTTTGGCCGAAACCCGTGGGAAGAGGAAGAGGCGACGAGTTAGTCCTTAAATCGCTCTGAAAATATTTGAAAAAATGTCTTCTTGGAAGCGTGTAACGAAATATTCTTTTGCCGGTGAAACGAAATGGTCTGGCGCGTGACGATAAATCGGACGGGTTGACGAAGCCGTGGGGAGGGTCATCGTTCTATCGGTAGACCCGGATCGTTTGCCTTCGAGGAACTCCTAGGAGATATAGAAGAAGCACGAAGAGAAGGGATGCAAAAGGCGATGTAATATGAGAGCCGCGAGGAATCTTCTACCGGCCGGCAAACCTTCTCCCCCTTCCCCCCCCCCTTGATTCACTCCCTTCCTTTTATATTTCCTTGCTGCCCCTACGACAGCTTTCCTCCTCCCGTCTGGCCACCCCTTCCCCTCTGTCAGCGTACCCCCTTTCTTGGCACGACTCGTGCAAGTCTCCGGCAATCCATACGCTTTCCTCCTTCCTTTGGACCCTCGTCCCCCGGCATTGCCGACCTGGAAATCCTAAACCCGCGCACGATTTCAGCCCTTGTAGCTGTCGCATTGGCGCGTCGTTACTCCGAAGCCTTGATCCGCGAACGCGGAGACACGCGGACGACGTGTGCCCGTTTCGCGCGGTGCTTTACGCCGCGGAAAATTGGGTTAACTGCGTTTCGTGAGAACACGCCAGTCCGATATTCGCGTTAAATGATCCTCCGCCTCATAGGAGTGGCCGATCGAACGACGTCGATGCTACGCAGTCCTCAACGGCTCGAGTACACTGGAACCTCATTTACGCGATGTCTTCCACGTAAAATCGAATTTTCTATAATAACGTAAGGACGTAAGGTAGGTACTGTGAAATTTTGAAAATCAGCATCGTTGCCCTGCGTCGCCTAGACCCTGAGGTATGCGACGAAACGTTCACCAAGCAGAAACATTATACGCGGATCAAGCGTTACAAGGAAAACCGACACTGTCAGGATTCAACGGGAGCTACGCATTTAACTGGCTTTTCAACCGGCTGATCTACAGCATCCGAGGGTCGAAGAGAGCATGCGCAGTTTCCCGATTTCCGGCGGACGTGTTTGTCGCTGGCCGCGTTGGTGCATCGATCCTCGGCCGAGAAGAACATCGCCGACGGATGCAAATACATATCGCGGGCCGTCTGTCGCTCGTATTTTATTTCTGTATCACGGCTGACAAACACGTGTTGCATCGGGGAACCTTGGCCCGGTTCGTCGAGTTATTCGGCCACCGCGAGACGACCGGCCCCCCTCGGCAGCTCCATGCAACGCATCAGTCGCGCGAAACTCGCCTCTCGATTCAACCAAATTATCCGGCCCGTTAAATGACACAAGACGCGAACTGGCTAGACGCACACGCTCGGCCATTCCGATGCCAGGGAAATGATTTACAACGTCGCTAAGAGTCAATGGGTGACTTTGAACTACATTCAAAGCTTCGCGGAAGGACCTCTAAGGTCCATTGCTTTTTAAGTTCCTTTTTTTTACCCATTCCAGATGATCATGAGTCGGTCTCTCGAGTCGCGCACGTCGGAACTGTTATTTGCACAATTGCGATGGAGCATCAGTCACTCGATATAACTCATCGCCGAATGAACACATTCGCGGCAAACGGATATGGCGTTTCAGGAATATTCTACGCGGCAAGTCCTATTTTAATGGAATTTTCCGGGGACGAGGAAATGAATGCAGCGGATTTTAACAAAAGAATTTTTATTATTCTTCATCGAATTTACGATAACAAGTGACTAGCACTTAAAATACGATGAACGATGTCTACCGGAATTCAGAAGCAGCTAACACGCTCACACATCAATTTCATGCATATCTTGGAATGTATTTATAATCAGACGCAACATTCGTTCCCAGGCACGTTATCTCATCGTTCGCAGAGATATTCGTCCTCCGAGAAGACAAATCTCTTTCACACTCGTCACCGATAAAACATAAGGTACTGACAATGTACACAGACCTTACATTAAACGCACGATAACCTGTTACACGGGTGCCTTGTAATCAACACTCGACCATACGAACGCTACAGCTTTGCATCAACGTATGTACATGGAGAAAAATCATTTTCAAGGGCCTAACAAGAATTATGGCCCTTCCTTCTCGAATCATCGAAATTTTAATCGAGTCGCATAACAAGAAAAATCCTCGCTGCTGTTCAGCGATCATTGGTAAAAAATATAGCATCTTTTTTGCAAGAAATAATGCATAGCAAGGCACTGCGAAAAATGTTATTCCTGCGTATCTTCTTTTACGTCGATTTTCCCCATGTACAGCAAGAGCTTATCACTTTGAAGTACGGGCAGTGTTAAGACGATTTTTTTTCTCTCTCGCACTTGCCTTGTATCTCGTGGCAAACTTTTACGTTTTTCCCTACAAATCATTAAGTAACGATACATGTATGTGCGCTTTTTACACTTAGGCTATGTTTCTTTAGGAACATTGACAGCTTTAAACGTCTGGCGATTACAAAAATACACGTAAAAGATCGTTCTCCTAAGCGGTAATTGAAAAACACTTATACCGCAGATATGCCAGCTATAAGAAAGTAAGAGTAAAACTACTTCCTAGGTCGACATTTCCACCTTAGGCATCGGGGAAATGAAACTAATTAACCTGCAATACTGCCAGTTCGGATAGGAAATATTATTGTTCGAATCAATGAAGCTCTGATTTTAATTCACTTTTAGTCACGATACTCGGTATAAGATGGCTAGTCAGTCGAATTTTCGCTTCTATTCGATAGCGTATTGTAATAATTATTTCTCGCATGAAGCAGCTATCTACAAGACCGTAAACATCTCGGTGTAGGATGAGAATTGGCACGCATTTCTTACGCGAATGACGATCATCACTCGGAGAAATTTCTGGTGGAATTTGAAAGACAGGTGGGTATAGTTCGAAGGCAGTAAAGACGTGCGATCTCTCAACTCGTTTTTGTTACACGATTTCGCGATTTGCCAGGAATATTGGGGATATTTCTTCTCGTAGATTTTATTTATAGATCGTAGTCGATTTTATTTATACATCGTCATGACAAATGCAATATCCCCGGCTTATCGCGAAAGGTAGGCAAAACCAGTTCAGAATCCACGACTTTAGTTTTATCAAATTCGCGTTGGCGCATACCATTGTAAAAAAACTCCTACCTGAAGGAGCAAAGTATGCATCGTGAAGATTCATGCAAGCCAATTCTTGAGGACGAATTTTCTGCATCATCGATTGTTCATTTCTCTCGTACTTTTCGTTCTATCATTATGTACAAATCCGTAATTATCGACTAAAAATATTTTGCACTCCATCTTTCGATGATACAAAGACTATGATAGTGGAACATTCTTCATTATCGATTACGAGCGAATTTCAAGAGATTGCTTACCTGGAACCAGCGGTAATTCGTTCGAAGTTTCTAATGAAATACTATTCGATTCCAATGACCGACCTACCGTTATAAGTCTCAAAAGAAGGTATCCGAACTGATAAACTTAGTCGGCTTGTTTTTTCGCGACGTGATGGGAAATGACACGATTACGCACATGTTTCGTGCGTTTCGACAAATATATACAAGTACGGAAAAACAAACACAAGTAAAAATACAAACACAGATTTTGGCAAAATTTTTGCACAGTTCGCCGTGCTTTTGGGAGACGTGCGAGCCTTTCGGAATACGCATAATCTTATCCTCAACACGCGGACTTTCGCCTTGTGTACGTGTTTAACGAGTACGTATAGCTTGCGTTGGCGATTTAAAACGATCGTAACGAAAACACTCTCGCGCAACACTTCCGCCGCGAATCTAAGCGAAGCGTAGAAAAAAAAAAGAAAAGAAAAACGCGAGAAGAGTCATAAGCACCTGCTGTGAAAAAGTCCACGTCGGTTCACCACACGGGAGGATCCGGTAAACTTTCGAGAAGCCCAGTAAAGTGGCACGATGACACGCGTTGTTGACTATCGCGCGAGCATTCCTATCCCCCGAAATAGTAAATTCTCACGCAAGGAAACGAGAGCGCAAGAGGAGGTTTCTCGTTCTCGGAGAAAAGTTTTGCACCCTTTCTCAACGGTACGTCGTGACGATTTCCGTTCCTTCGACATCATGTTCTACCTCGTAGAGAGAAAGAGAGAGAGAGAGAGAGAGAGAGCACGGGACACGTCGTCGAGCTGAGTCGACGATTCTGGCGGCGTCGTTTCTCGGACACGGGTGTCGAGATCACAGTGGAAATGATGAACCTCGTTAGCCGCACGGTCAGCGGTTCGTGTAGACGTTGCTGCTGAGAACGACGACGTCTGTCCTCCTGCCAGGCTCGTCACGTCCCCCGAGGAGGAGGGCGCAAAGAAGCCGTCATATGCTCAGGGAAGGCCTCTTCTTCCGGTCCTTGGTCGTGTTCTTCCCGAAGATCGTACCGAGGACCCGCGAGACAGAGTGAACGCCCAACTTCCGGCGGATCGGCAGGGCTCGCAAAAGCTGAACCGAGCGAGCTTCCCTCAGCAAAGCCTGGAAAGCCAAGGCCGCACCCGCCGGGCTCTCCGCAGCGCTCACCTCGTAGAATTGGCATCCGTGAGCCAAGGATAACTGCTGGCCTTCGTCCACGCACACTTCTCTGTAACGCAAAACAGACGGGGATCTCTCGGTGAAATGTACACAAAAATCCAACGCGCAGAAGACGCAGGAAGAAATGTTGACAGAGGAAATGTCTCGCGGATTAAAGGCTCAATTGATTAATTAAGTTTGTTTAGTCTGACGTCGCACAAAAACCAAGTACAACAGGAGGATCTGTTATCTCTTGCACGTGACGGTAAGTCGTATGTCTCCGGTCAGTCACGTTGCCGGGCCATGTGAGTTTTACCTCAAAGTCAATCACGAAACGCCCATTTACGCAATCGTTTTATGTTCAATAGAGAAAGCTTTCGTTGAAACCAATTCTTCTGCTCTCAGAACGAACAGAAAAGAGCTATAGAAATTGACGTCTTGCAGAATTAATTAAGAAACCTCTTCTCCCGGGGAATGGGTGAGGGTAGGGACGGGACAATATTCGTTGCACGTGAGATCGACGACAAAGACGTGGATCACCCCTCTTCCCGAAATAAACGAACGATGGGGTACCGGATTTTGAGCCGTCGGAAGAGATTACTAACTGACTCGTTGAAAATCACCGCGGCGGAAGTATCCAAGGCCTGAGTCGATCGTCAACACGGGCAACGTGTGTTTGCCGAGAAAAACGAGCCGGCGACAGGCTGCCGGGAATTTTCCCCCGAATCCGCAGGAAACCTAAAAAGGGGGAGTGGGGTCGAACGACGGAGATAAAGAGCAGAGGACCGGGACCGACGTGTTATCCCGGAGATTAGAAAAACCGGAGAAAGAAGGCAGATACGACGGATTCCCGGCGACCAGTGCCAAATCGAGCGGCGCCTGCTGCCTCGGGATATTTATAATAATTTCCATCGGACCGCGGCAGGATGTACTTTTTCATTCGCCAGAGAAAAGAGAGAAAAGCGCGAGAGCGTATTTCAGGCGAGCCTCACTGACCCAAGCACCCGGCTAAAGGCCTTTATATTTTATGAAGGCTATTAAATCCCTGGCTACACGTAATACGCACTCGGTAGAATCGAAGATCGGCCTATTCGACGTCCCTGAACATCCTAAAATCTTGCCGCCCAGGGTTCACGAGCAAAGTCATTGCAAATTTAATGACTCACCGCTAACAAAGGAAACGAAAAGTCCAAGTAAGAAGAAGGCCGATTTATGCGAGACTTAAAATAAGAATCACGAGGGGAAAGTGAAGGAAAAGATTTGAATTATGAGATGAAAAGAAGGAAAGAGAGACAGACGGGTTTGAAAAAATCTTGTAAGAAGTAAATGATAGAAAGTTTGACGATACCGAGCGATAGTAGAGAATGGTGATAAAATTTGAAGGAGCAGGCGGAGAGTTCGTACGCCTGTCGTATCCATATCCACCTATACGGTAGCAATCGTTGTTGTAGTTAATGGAGTTCATAAAGATTAGGAGCCAGGGAATTGCGGGACTGGCGACGGAGAAAGAAAGAGGAACCACTCCCTCGAGAACAAGTTATCGTTATTTCGCATATATGCGTATTCGAACGATCCCCCCGGCAGGACAACGAATATTGTGAATGGATGAACTCGCCTGGAAGTATCCAGAGGATGAGCCTGTGTGGGGAATTTCAAGGGGCGTTATCTCGAAATATCAGCGGGCAGGTCGTTTCGCCTCCCATTGGCGCGTTTAGACAAACTCGTTCGAAACGACTCCTGCAGGTACTTTATTAAACGCCTTTAAAATAAACGCTGAATACTAAGGTGATCCCACAAATTCCGAGGGAAGGAGAAATCTTACGGTCGCACGCGCAGAGTAGCCAATCGGAGGACAGGAAAACTAAGAATCCAGCGTTATTAGTCCATATATTAGCCAGGGAACTGCAACAGATTTCATCCACTTTCAAATCCACTCGGTTGTAGAATGAAGAAGGTCTAAGCTTCCCAGTTTGTCGACAACACTTTCCATGCCTTCGTGTGAAACCTGTATTCGTTATTGTTATTATTATTGTCCCTGAAAACCGAGTTTCGTTCCTAAATGGACGAGAGAAGAAACGAATGACCTTCTGAAGGCGTGAATAAATGTGCCAGGTTTTTGTGAATTTTCACGAACAATTTTTGGAAATCTATGAGACCGAGGAATGTCGAGAATAATTTCAACACTGCCGCCTACAAAAGCACCACCTTTGCTCGTCGCTGATTTACGATGGAGATTCCGAGATCTTTGATTAACCACTGTAATTGCGTGCATTGCAGCTGGCAAGTGCGCGCACGATGCATCTCGTTGCATTGCGTGCATCGTAAAGGCGGCGAGAGAAAGTCTAGGAACAGTAGTCCTTATCGTAAAACTCGCGCGAGCGCGATAACCTTTAAGATTCGTGGATCTCCCAGAGGCGTACATTAGTTTAGAAACGAGGGAACCGAGAGTGTCGATGCATCACCCTGCAGTTTCCAAACTGCGCCGAGTTCCGATAATTAATTGCGCATCATTAAACGATCGTCTCTATCGGGAAGCAAGCATTTTTCTCCCCTTTTCCGCCATCTACAGGGTGCTCCATTAGCTCAGCTACGACAACATTCTCGCGAAAATACCAATCATTTTTTATCCCACCTATGAAGCGATTTTCAGGTGTGTGAATTCCCTTGAGAATTCCAGTGCGTATTACAATGGCGTTAAAACGCTGCTCGCCAGGACTGAAACAGTAGAACTTTCTTGGTCACGGCTGGTTAATTTAAGAGCAAAGTTGTGCAACCAGCAGATCGTCTCGCACGCATTTGAAGCGCATTTGAAGCACATTCGAAGGGTATACATGTGCGGCGTTGGCGCGACACGTAGGACGTAGGTGAACCGGATATCACTCGATATCCCCCTTATTCGCGAGGGGCGCTCGCGGGCCCGTAGAAACAGGAAATTTCTCGGCCGATTCCCCTAGGAATGCGGATCGGTTGTTAACGAAGACACAGACTTTTCTGCCCACCCTTCTCGTCTTACGGCCGACACGCACGGACAAATCCCGGCCTTTTCCCTTCTACCGATAGGTCGAAAAAAAAAGGTGGAACGAAACGAAGACCCTCCCATCCCTTTCCAATGATTCATTACTCGGTCCTGAGATTTTCACAAATGCCGACGCTTAAGCTAGTTTTCTACATTTCCTGTCCTGCTGCGGAGTGGGGCGTGATCCTTCCTGCAAATCGGTCAAACGAGGCAGTAAACAGATCTGTTTGAGATCGCGTGAACGGTTTCTAGGTGAGCCCGCGTTCGAGTATATCGACCACTGCCGGGTATCTTTCGCTGGCGGACAAACGGTCTCTGGTGTCAGACTGCGGTCGAGAGAGCGCGGCGCCTCGTTTCGCGTTTCACACGGGCGTCGTTCGATAATGACGAGGAAAGAAGGACGGATATCAGTCGTCTCCCGCCAACCCCGTGCATCCCCCGTTAACCGTCCGGACCGTTGGGAAAATTCGAACGATCGAGAGGAAGCGAAGCGAAAGCGATCGCTGCCTGAAGAACGACCGGAACCTCGGCCCTGTCTACCGAGTAAAACGCGTGTGTGGAAGGGGGGAATGGTAGACAGGGGGGCAGGGGGGAGGGGTAAACACGTCGCGGGAATCGCGTGGCGCACGCGAAATCGCGGCTCTTCGTGCCTAGGAAACGAGTGCCGAGGGGAAAGATTCTCTTAGCCGCGAGAAGCGCGCGCTGGAAAGTGAACTCGGGGATTAATAGGCCAAACGCGCACGCACGCCGACGAAAGTGGATGTACGGGCGGAAAAAGAAGGAGATAAGCGATTGAGTATCGAAGACGAGGCGTGAAACCGAAGAAGATTCCTAAGCCCGAGATCTCCCCCGGATCCCTCGCGATTTAACGCGGACGCACAAACAAAACGAACACGCCCATTCCCAGCCGTCTTACTATCTCGTACGCTAATTAATTCCTTGCCCGCGGTTATAAATGGTAGACATGCCATGAGTTCTCCAATAACCGTCCTACGCACGCACCTACAAAAATTCCGCGAACCACGCACCGTAATTTTCGCGAAATTTTTATTTACGTACTTCGTGAGGGAATTAACGAGATTCGTTAGGATCTTCTCCGCTGGAAAATGGGCTTACCGTGCGTGATCGAGATCCCTTTTGTTGCCCAGCAGAAGGGCGGTAAAGTACGATGGAAGGCGAAGATCAGCGAGTTGCTTGAGGAGACCGCGAGCTTCCTGGAAACTGCGCTTGCAGGTCACGCTGTAAACGATAACGAAGGCTTCTCCCCATCGTATATGCGAGTAGAGGCAGCCGTTCTCCTAAAACAAAAGAGAATAACACCGTCAAGGACGAGATATCATTTTAAGATACAGATGATAATATTAGAGGTTGGTTATTGAGCAACTTGAAAAATAATTCGATGAAGACTGATTCCGTTGAAGGTCAACCGTACTATCCGTCAGTCGACCTTCCTCGGGTGAGATATTTTTCGAACGAGTAGAAAATCAGTGGAGTTTGAATGATCCGATGGTTTCTAATTCTGAACGTGTCGATCAGCGGCAAAGGCGACAGGCAACGTCGCAAACGTTGCGCAGCAGCGAGATGTTTCTGGTTTAACGACCCGCGGAAGCTGTCGATGCTGGTAACCACACGGACGTCTATTCCCATTGACCCGCTACGTTCTGTCAAGGAGAAGCCGGTAATTATTACTCGGGAAATAGACTCGACGGAATGGTGATCGACACGCGTTGCCGATATCGTCGACGGAGCGGTATTCCCTGCGGGTCGATCCGGCCGAAGGTCAAAATGACCATGAACTTGCATTGAACGGATCTGACGTACATGTCGCGTCGTCTAAAGTGTCTGAATTGACCGACGCACCATACGGAATAAGCATAAACTTGGCCAAAGCAAAAAGAGAGTCACGCGAACGATCCGAAAGACGATATATATTAGAAGAACGTTGTTTCGTCTTCCTGGCAGTCGACTCGATGAACGTCACTGGCATCTGGCGCTGCGTTAATGCCGCTTTAATCGCTCATAAATATTAATCGATGGGCCGTGCGCGAGACAATTGGTCGCACGAGACAGGAGAATCGCGACGACCCTCTTGCGCCGACATACATTGTGCAACAACGGCTCCCAACGTAACGCACGAGCCGAGGACGACCGCGTAATAATAAATACGCGTTATGAAATAAGCCAGAAACGCGTCCTCTCGGTTCGCGCCCTTGCGTATCGCACGGATTCTTCGGCCGAGACGAATATTAACGACGGCTTTTCATACGCACCGCTTGCGCGCTTCGAGGAAAAAGCCCGCAACTAATCACTAGACCTGTAAATCTCTCGACACGCTCGGGGAAAATGAGTCAGGCCACGGACGTGTGCGCAATTGCGTTAAGTCATAGCTCACTCGTTTTACTACGTACAGTCGTTAAATCGCTAAGGAATTCCCTGGAATAGTGGCTATTAAACCGAGCGAAATGGATTAACGAAGCACCAACAGGTCGCTGCAATGGGCCGTACACGAGGAAATCTATAGCGTCAGCGTTATCCATTTGAAATCGATTTAGGTGGGCGAAAACCAGGCGCTTCAACACCCACGTTTGTCCTACCGGATTCCTTGGCATGGACATACGGCGGATCTGTTTGAACGCTGATCAAATTCTCCCTGCACCTTGATGTTCGCCACGTTGCTTGCTGATAAAGATCAAAAGCGATTGCACATGCTCCGCGGGCGTAAGCCCCGACAGGGGGAAACGCTGCACCGAAGAAGAATGGAAATCGTTTTACGTAATTCCCTCGGCGGATTACGAGGGAAGGAAAGTGAGACGGTCCGGCAGCGAAATCCTCTAGCGCAAAGCCCGCTCGAAAGTACAATTGCCGGTTAGCCGGCGTAATTTAATGAACGACCGTCGTGCCCCGTTTTAGGCTGTAAGACCGAGCAGGTAAAACAGTAGACGCCTGCACACGGCCAGGTGCCTTTCGTCTCCGTTCCTGTCGTCCGACTGCCGTGCATTTCCGCGAAACCGACACGGCCAGTGCCGCCTCCGCGGAATGCCAGTCTTATTACTCGGCCCACTGACAATGAGTTACGGTCTTATTACTCCTACTTCCTCGACGCTTCGTCCCCGTGTACAACGTCCCAAAGAGAAACACCGCTAAAACTTGCTCACGTTTCTGCGAGGCAAAAGTCGGACAGCGACGAACGATAAAAAAAGGGCGACCAAGATTTTTATACGGAGGTTTTAAAATTGCTCACTCGACTTACTAAACTTTTTGACGTTGTTTCCTGAGGTTCGGGAGAAAAGCTCGGTACGATGATTTAGATGGTTGCATGGGAATTTAGGAGAGAAGCTGTAAATTTTCGCGAGATCTACGAGGAAGTCCTGGCGAGGAGGGCGTGTCATCCCGCGCAACCGGGGAATAGATTCCCACCCATCATAAACGAGAGCCGTTGCACGGAAGAACAACGGAGTGCAGGCTCGAGATATAAATACACGTGGACTACCTGCTAGGGGAAGTCACCGGTGATTCACAGTTATGGCCATACGACTCTATAACAGTTACCAATGCACTAGCGGTTCGTGTCGGGGTTATCAATATACAACGATGGAAAAGTTAAAAGCTTGGAAAAAAGGACAGAAATCTTTGACTGTATGGATATGACCATTTGCTTGTCAGGACAGTTATTACTGTTATCCTACGGTTAATCACGTTTGACCGATTTTATCTGGCCATAAAATTTCATCGGGCTCGGTTGCGTTAGGTTCCCTCGTTGGAAAACGATTTTTATCTTTGGAAATCGATCTTAGCTATCTACGTACATAAATCCTGCTACGCTACAAGACTCACCTGTCCTCCTCTACTCCGCTGAATAGGTGAATAGTTTGAGAGAGGTTGAGAAATTGCAACTCCCGTGCGTACTTATAACAGTTTGAATTCGCGGAGCATGTACCGAACTCGACGCTGACGGGATAACAAAAGTGCCGTGTAACGCGATACGCTGGAAAGCCGCGGTTAAAAGGATCTAGACGTTTACAAACTAGGCCTTAATCTCGAAAACTATTCGCAGCTGCGCAGAAATATAAGGGTGAAACCGTGGATAATGTCCTCAGGGATTAAGTAGCGTTGCGGAATGAAAAAGTCCTCGTGTTACCGGACCAAGTACTACCGGTATTCTTGGTGTAATCACACAAATGAGGAAGTCTGTTCGTTTGAGAATAAGCGCGGCAAAAATACTTTGTGGCGAAGCATTAAGGCACCGAATATCATTTGCACGTTTCACGAGGTGTCAGTGTGATAGAAATGAACGTGCATACGAAGTCCTGCGCCGTTTAAACTTGACCTCCCAGGGATTGCCATTTCTTCTCATACTCGTGGCCTTAATTACAGAGCGGTCAAGGGGTCATACGAACGAGTGCCGAATGCGTGACTCTCCGCTGTGATATTAATAGCCATTAACGTCAGCGGCTTACCTTACGCGAAGCCTTTTAAATAACATTTCTCGCTTTTTAACTGCACCGCTCGTTTTATTCGACGGAAGGGGAATAAGACGGACTCCCCGTACGGTCCGCACGAAAATATTCGACCGCGAGCTCGTGTGCAAGACGTGTTTGCACACTTGTGCATCGACGCAAGAATGCAGATAAGCCCAGCGGCATTACGTTGATATTTCAATGTCGCGCCGTGGATTTTTCTTTGGTCGCTGCGAAGCACTAAAATTACGGATTATTATCAATCGATTTCCGGAGCTTCCTCTTTGGTCTTAAGAGACCACTAATAACCCTTAATTACTACGTGGTTCGTTCTCCGTCTGGAAGAGTCGAGGAGGACGGTAAAATAAAATGATGGTATATTCGTTACGGTGATATATGGAATTATTAATGCCGCACCGGGACGGCGTCGTAAAATTCGGTCTTCGCGCTCCCCGTTGTGCGTCCGGAGGACGACACACGCGTAATTATCAATTACCAAGAGGGCCTCCCACGAACAGAGAGCCGGCATTTATGGCCAGGCAATCGGACGAACCGACGAGCTCCGAATAGCAGTAATGATTCGAGAGGATCAGAAAAACTGTACGAGTTCCTGCGGCCGTCTGGACCCCTCCTACCACGGGATTTATATCGGCCGTGCGTAAGCGGATGAAGAACAATGCGAGAATTAGGGAAGTGTGCCACAAGACTGCTGCGAACGGACTGCAACAGACTCATGCACTGGTCAGTGGAACAGAAAAGGATGTCTAAAAAGTAAAAGGAACAGCACTGAGACTTTACTGGAACAAGCGAATTACGGCACTGTCGATTAAAGTTGAAAAAAGTTTGAAAAATTGTAAAAGCTCAGTGGTCGTGTAATATGGTATCTGTGATTACTGGAATTAGTGGAAGAATGTTATGTACCGGTGTAATGGCGTAATGATTTTTCTGCGGTCCTAGGCGATGAGCTATGCCACGGTTATTTAGCGATTAGCCGATAGCAAAAAGAGCCGCGGACGATCCGAAGCATTACGAGGACGTTGAACGATCTTGGCGGATACATATTAAACGTGGCCCGCGTGCTCTGGCTCCAGAGGACGATATAAATCGACCTTATAAACGGTTTCCAAAGAGCGCTGCCCTCTTATCTCACGGCGGAGATTTACGCGACGTGGAACAATGCACGATGGAAATATTAATCGTGGCAGGACGAGGTCGGGACCCGGGCTGAGAGCAGCCACCTACCCATTTGTTGCTCGACTTCCTACGTGAGCCCCGGACCTAACTCGAGAGAGCGCTTAGCGCTCGTGTTTGTCCGTATACACGCACGTAGCTGCATATGCACACAGCTCAACGCCCGTGCCCTTGTTAGCCAGTTATTATTATACCTCCTGGAACACCTACCGCGATCCTTGTGATCGATCGTGCACACGGGCCAGAGACCGCGGCGTACCTACAAGACTCTCAGAAGCTAGAACGGAATTCCTCGAAGTCGAGAGAGTATCTTTGCCGACGCAAGAGCAGCGCAGGGCCATCACGCTACCTCCATGCACGCTGCGACCTTTTGCCAACCAGTGCACTGGAGCTCCATCGAAAAATACCGCAAGATAAACTACACCGCACACGGAGAAAAGCCGCGGGAAGAGCTACGCGATAAACCGTACACTCGGATAGGGATTTATATAAGATCCACATGAACGTGATTACAGTTCTATGCATATTTCATCTTCGTTTCAGGTGCTCCGCGTTACAGTCCCGCGGCTATAGCCGTGATTGAGCTTTTTTCTTACGAATTATTGACTTTCGTTTTACGTACTGTCGAAAGTAAACCGTACGACTGTATTGTCTTAGCTGAGCCGGATGCAAATGACGTTCTAAGACTTCTTTCACGTCATTTATCTTGCCACGCGTGGCACGAAGTGAGGAGCCAGGGGCGTAGTCGAGCGCAAGGATCTCGGGGTAAATAAAATTATCCTTGCATGTGTTTAATGGTCCCGTGGTACGGCTTATCAAGCGCATACGGCACGGTCCAACGTGCCCTGATCACATTACGATACCGAAAGCCCCTGGATGCTTTGCGAAACCGCCAGCCATTAAAATACAATGGACCTCATCGAGGAGGGAAACTATTTTTCCGGCGACCTTGGGCCAATCATAACGGGGCAATCAAGAGAGAAGATACGACATTATTATCCGCCACTCGTGTTACAAGAAGCATGGCGGGTGTCCGCGGATGCAATTTATCGCACTCGCTGTGCAAGAGTCCTTCTCTCTCTCTCTCTCTCACTCTCTCTTTTTCTCTCTTTCGCCTTCATGTCCCTGAGGACCTGCGAAGGCGAGTTGAAGGCGAGTTAAAGGCGCGTGCCGCTGTCACAGGGTCCGCGGCTTACACGGCAGTCCGCACTCTCCGAGGGAACACGGTGACTGTCTTCATCGGTGACTGACATTAAGGTTCGCGCGCTACAGCCGTGCTCGTTTGTCGCTACTCGCCAGAGGATCGAGGCACGCGGCCAGAAAAAGAAACACCCGCGAGCCTTTCATTCCGACTTTCCCGCCGCAATCGCACTCATTTTGCTCCCTCGCACCACCGTCAGCCAAGTTTTTAGGGACCAAGCTATTAGCCAAAGGAAGTACGTGCTTCTCGTGTAACAGATAGATGAACCGTTCCTCCAAGTCCTTCGAGCCTTTCGCGTTCGCTTTGATTTTTTTGACCTTTTCTTCGCTTTGGAAAAGGGACGCCGCTGGAACGACGATGAACACGTTCAAGTTATTTTACAGCGCTGTCATTTGCAGGAACGATGGCAATCACCGCGGTTTCATCGCGGTTCGCGCGGTCTTCGTGGTTTTCCTCCCGAAGACGACACTCTGGCACCAAGAGAAGCATCGTACCGGTACGTACATACGTACGTGTGTGTCTTAGGCAGAGTCTGTCCGCCTTCGGGATGGCGACGAGTTGCACGTGTAATGAGGTGAATCGGGGACTGCCCACCGCATTAGAACGGTATTCGTCATTAACGTGACGCGTAATACGGTCAAAGGTAGGATGCTTTAACCGGCGCGAAGAACCACTCTGCCCACGATAATACGAAAATAAAGATAGTCCTGAAAATCTAGACATCGAATGCACCGATGCTCTTCACCCCGCGTCTCTTACGTTGGGGATATCGGCGATTGCCTAAGACATACTTAGACTAAATCTCCGAGTTTATGTGCAGCCTGTATCGCGCGATTCAGGCGACCGAAACTTTCTGAGTGGAGGATAATTCGCTAGATTAGAGACTCTTAAAGACGATCTCTTGTCCGGCGGTCTAAGCGCTTGGCGTTTAACGCTTCGCCGATGAAAGTCGCAACGTCCTCGACGTAAAACTCGATAGTTGGACACACGTGGCAAGTTTAATACCGTGCCCCGCGTCCCACCGAAAAACGAACAATCCCGAGGGGATAATTCCGGAGATTAGAGTACCTTCAGTCGATATCCCAAGTATTCCCTTGTATACGTTTCAGAGTTATAAGTTTAGCTTGTCGAAAGGTGCCATTGTCTCAAGTTGATATTAAATACCCCGCGGGCGGATATTTGAGGCTTACAGGGGACTTGGTATCGAGATCGAGAGTGCAACGGCCGTAAACGACGGTGAACCGACGATTCGGGAGATTAGAGGTCCTCCAGTGAAGGCGCACTCATGCACTTTAAGAGCCTAACGCATCGATGTCGAAATAGTCAATAGAACGATATAAGCTTTACGCGTATATAAGTGCCTCCTGACGTGAAGATACGTGGCTGAAAGCGTCTAGACGCACGCTCAGCTTGTATAGGAGTATCGGTACTTCTGTATCTGTCTTGCCAATGAATAGAAACGAAGCGTTAGAAGCGGATAATTGGAAAGATTACACTATAGCACGTGTAGCCAATGGGCTATACGCTTTACTGTCGCGCGTACAGCCAAGTTTGTCGAGTTACCGTCCGGCTAGAGGCGTTTATACTAATGCTTCCCAGACGTTCCATAGACGTTCCGGTATCTAGGTTCCAGCCGAAGCAACGTAAAACCTGGAATATAGGTAATTGGAAATATTACACCGTCTCTCTGCCGCGTGCGCATTTCAAGTGCAGACCACACAATGCGCATTGCAGAGAAACACTGGCATTATCCAGCCGCCGTGAAACTACATTTCCTGATATCTGTAATCCGAGTACTCCGATAAACCTCACACCCACGCGCTAAAAACACTATTCATTTCAACGACCAATGAAACCATGATAATGATGATGATGATGATGATGATGAGATTTTTACACGCTTAGTTTTTCGGGGTGTTAATTTACAGCGATTTCTTCATTGCGACTGTAACGATTGATGGAAGAACTGCACGGCTTTTAACGATGCGAGATTTGGGACGAGAGGAACGCGTCGATATCGACAGAAATGTGCAAGGTAAGCGCTCGGCGTTAGGAACAGGATCTACGGAGATCGATATCGATGTGGATCAGTGTGGCAGTGGTGCACGCAGAGCCAGACCCGACTGCTTCTCCCGGCAAAAGCCAATCGTTAAATCCGCTACGGACCTACGAGGCAACCTTCATCTCCTTTGTGCTAATGCATCACTTCCCGACGTGGAATCCCATTGTCGACGCTCTGTATCGCACTCCTACCATTTTTCGCGCTACTTGCGCACGAAGCCGGCTGACTTTCAATAAACGTCTACGTAACAATCTCCTCGTACCCCTCGATAGCCCCATTTCCCTTAAGTAAAATATAAACAAGAACAGGAAAAATGTTGCAAAGAAAATTGACCCAACCTTTGCGGATGAATGTCAAGCTTTTTACAGCGTTGCTTATACCTTGGTAAGAAAACAATGGTGATATCACGTGACTTTGGCGCATCGATTCCCGAAATCGTGGTATCGTCTCGTGACAATGTACTCGTAAGGCCAGTCCGCGTTTCGCGCTTTACAAATCGGCAGTGCGGCTTCCTACATGGCGTTATTTATTGAATCCATGCACTAACGGTACATGCATCCTTACGCGCTATGTGCAAAGCCGCACTCTAAGCGCACCGGCATTGTTTACACAGCACTGCGCCGTGTTGCACGGCACACGGTACAAATCGTGTTCATTCAAGCGGAGCTCTGGGCAGAACACGTTAGCCTCTATGCATCGAGCACGTATACGCGCGCATACCGTAAATTGCGAAATCTTGTTCGTACCATTACGAAGCAACGGGGAAGAAACACAATGCGGGGAGACAAAAACCACCGTCGACGTCGTTTGAATTATTCCGACTAACGATTACACGGGGAACACACTCGCCGGAGGAAGTTGTCTCGAAACCTGTTCCTATCGTACGAAAAAACACGGGGAATCTCGCTACGTAATATTCGCCGGCCGGAAGATTGAAATATTGTTAGAGGAAATATTGGATAATGTATGGAACTAAACGTGACGAAGTTCGTTTTCATATTTTCCATGAATCATCGGCCACGGGTGTGTGTGAATTTGGGAAATTATTAGTGGGATATTCGATCGAGTTGTACAAGTTTTTATGGATATTTTAAGAGTTGCGTCCCGCCAGGCCCGAAATATCGAAGGTACCCTGAAATTCACGGTCCAAGGCCAGGCACGTAACCCCCCACACGTCGAGCGTGCATCTTTGGCCCGTGGGTCCGAGGCCTTTTAAGCGACAGGTGCAAACATTTGGAGGGCGGCGCAAAAAGGAAGCCGGTAATTGTGCGTGCAGAGGCTCAGAGAACCAGTTTGCTAAAAACAACCCGGGCCCCGAGAAGAGATCTCGTGTCTCGTTGCGCGGGGCTACCGTGCACGCACGAATGGGCCTCAGTTACATACTCCGTGGAATTCAACGAAATCGTTGCTACTCCTCCGGAAAGAAATCGGCAACGCACGAAACGAAACGGTACAGCCGAGCCGTTTGACGTCTGCTCAAATGAATAATTCAACGATAATTTCTCGCCTACCGACGACAATGAGACGAGCCACAGCTCCTCCGGTAATAATAGAAATTCCGCGGGATTCCGGGGAGAGGATAAAAAAAGGAGTAAGAGATTACCGAGAGGTAGGTAGTACCAATCGGCACGTTCCTCGGGGACTTTCACTGGCCGTGAAATATTCGACGGAGCTTATAAAGCTTACTTTACAACGGACTTTACCTCCGGGTAAACCGAAAGATTTTACGGCCCCGGCGTGGCAAGTATTTTAAAAGCTCGCTAAAGAAAGTTTGAAACATACTGCGCTTAAGACTCTGACGATTCCTAAGGATCGACGCGAGCAATAATTCGCAAGAGTTGTAAAGCTTACTACACGGCGGGTTCTGACTCACGGAAAAACGAGGAACGGTTTACAGCCGCGGTATTGTGGGCACTTTGGTGGTCTAAAAAAAACTCGCACAAGATCGAACGATACGAAAATAACCACCGCAGTGATCGCTAGCGAAATCGGAAGAACAGCCAAAGAAAAGTAATGTCCACTCGCGAGAACGTTAAACTTAAATAAGATCGGCCCAGAGTGACAAGCTTCCATTGACTATGCGATGATAAATGAATTATTCTGTCCAACGCGAAGCTAAATAACATGTTAATAAAAACACGTTTTATACGCGTACGTGTTGAATTTAATTACACGTAATCGACACGAAGTTCCTATTGAAGATCGATCATGCAAATGAACCAATTGTCATTCTGGCACAGGCACGGTAAGTCTTTGGACTTGACCTTCCATAACACAAATCTTTCCGCGTGACCGAGAGAGCCTTCACCCTGACCTTCCTTAACCCGATTCTTCTGCTGAATACGAGGATGGACTCCGCTCGATCAGACGAAAATCCGACATAGCTGTGAACAAGGCAAACCGTTACACGACGACAATTTGCATTGAACTGCAACGCGATTGAACTGGAAGGGTGCTAAATCCTCATTCCCTCCGTCAGTACAAATCTGTCTCCGTATTTCTCAATTTTTTAGCTTTCAGTGACAAACACACGAATGTTTAATGTAAAATATTCAGCGCGAAGATTACGAGAAACGAATTTGTCGTACAATGACACGCAAAATAATGTCCACGTTATGGCTACGATAATTAACCGGTCTTATCAACACGTTGTTTTCGGAAAAACCGATTCGTAAAACGATGCGTGCGAGATTTTGCCCGTGGACAAAACGAAAGGAACTCGAGCAGCAAATCCGGCGATTTCAACATTACCCACGGGACTTTATTTCGCGTCGAATACCATTCCCCTGTCTTCTGTTAAGTTTCTGCAGGCGCGCGGGCTAGGGAATACGTGCGAGGGAGATCTAAAAAAAAAGTTTGCCCGAAGACAGGTCAGCCAGTTCAGTGGCCAAGCGCGGCTGATGATTCATCGTGTATTTTACAACGGCTTTGAGAATAGTATGGCCGCGCTCGGGGAAAAAGAGGAATTCGCTGCTCCCTCCGAAGCGGGTCTTCGGTGCCAATGAAGTACATGCATATCAACTAAAAATAGTTATGTTTACGGGCGCCGTTCCGCGGTTCAACACAAAAGATGTCAATGCGCGTACCTTCGGCGGGAAAACGCGAGATGTCGAATAAGGGGATCGGCAGAGAGGTTTTTGTAATACGCAGTGGGGCAAAATCCCGCACCTGCTGTGCACTTGTCATAATGAAATTGACGCAAGTGCATTGATTCGCCCGGCGAGTACGTCGAACATTGCATAAATATTTTCCGAAGCATTACCGACACATAACACACTTTACTCCCGCCAAAGGAGTTTCCAGTGCAAAAGGTATTGTTACAAGAAATTCTTTTAAGATGACTCAATGACAAACACGGCTGAAAATAACGAACAATGAGCTGGCTCTTAATTAATACAACTCCCGGAGAACCTTTTTTTCCATCCAACGGATTTTATGCTCCATTATCGAAGCGTCGTAAGTGTGACTAATAAAAAAAAGTACGAAAAGAACTCACCTCGCACCTGGAAGTGTCTAGTATCTCGACCTCCGTTGTAACGTTGTCGATGGTAACGCTATGCCGATAGAGAAAATCTGCAAGGGACAAAGATAAGATTAACTTTTAGACAGCGCCGATGAATCATACATTTCGTAAAATAGAAATCAAATGTCGCCGGCTGGCAAGAAACCCGGGACAAATAAAGGAAAGTCAAGAAGTAATGACGGCGAAAAATGTTCGCCGGTGCACGCTTTGTTTTCCATGGACGTAGAAAACGGGTAATGCAGGAAAGTGATTGAAGAATTTCGATTGGATGCGCTGACGGTTGTTGCTATTGCCGCTCTGTCATTACCGGAAAACATTGACAATGGCGCGTGACTTTCTCCGCAAATCCATACGCGAGAGACCCGGCACGTCAGCCGGCAACTGTCTCTCCAATCAATTGGCAGGATTTAATTTTACAAAGGGGCAAGCCAGGGACGACAGTCGATTCGAGCTCCCCGCGAGGATTCAACGAGGTAGAAAGCACTTCGCCGCGGAAGGGCAGATATTTGCAGCGATTTGCTTCATTAAGTTTCATTTCATGCGGCAAATCATCGCGTTATAAGTATACAAGGAAGCGATTCTCCGCTGCGCGCCTCCCAGTCGCACAAATAATACGACGTTCTACCATTCTTGCCGGGAGTTTTCCTATAAACCGGCCTATGACCGAGGGCCGATCATTCGAAAGAAATCCAACCGATGAATGTGGCCACCGCACGCGACTCGGCCATACAGATCGGCCGCACGAAGAGGCATAAAGTTTCGTCGCATAAAACACGATCCGCCTGAGCTAGAAGGAAATCATAAATTCTGCTCATCATTTCAAAGAATCCCCCGAGTATAGAATCTAAACCTCGGCTAACATTCGAGTCATCATTTTATCCGACGTTTACTGATCTTCCTTAATTTAACAACACCTCCCACCAGCGTTACGGAATTATCAGACACCCCGAAGGAGGAGACATTATTTCGTGTTTTTGCGCGGGATTTTTGAGTACACCTATCTATTCTCCAAAACTTTGAATACTTTCTTTGCCGGCCAGGTAAAATGATTTTCAAAGAGGTAACTCTGATAAACTTCTTGAGCAGCGCGACGGTATCGGAGTGGCGAGAGGCCAATGATTTACGGTAAGAAAGAAGAACGACACGCGGAATGTGCGAATCACGGTAGCACCGGCGAGACAGACAAGCGTGATAAATAAACGATAAATAAACCCATAAACACCTCGTGCTGCGTGGAACAGCGATGTGCCAGAGCGTCACGGAAACAAGCGAGCAGAGGATGCTCGTTATATTAGCCGGTCGTTACGCTCGAGAAAGTTTTATTGCCGCGCAATGACGAGGGGGAAACGATTTGACCGGCGGTGCGCCGGGAAATTTATTGCATCCTTAGAAGAAACCCTCTATAGGAGGACGGAAAAAGAATCGCGGGGAAATAAGACGCATAGGATTGCCGCTTAAACCGCCGTCAAGAGCATTCGGCGCTACCTTTCGTCCCGACGTCACGTTAAAACAAACTCGGGCGGTGCAATAAAGTCAAAAATACACGGGGAATCTACGGAAATAGTCTGGAATTCATATCGTCCCTGTGAAATCCTCTTTAACGCACGTCACACGTCTTTCGTCAGGCCAAAGGATGTTCAATGTCCAGGCTCTCCTTCTCTCGTGATTTCCTCCTAAGCCTTCCGTTTGGTTCATCCAATTTTCGCGAGACTGGAGAGGGGGTTGGAAAGGGTGGTGAAAGACAAGAGGATTTGCAGGACTCTCCGTGTCTGTCGGTTTCGCGCGAGACCAATTGAAAATACGCCGATGATTCAGAGGATTCGCATGGCCGAGTGGAAGCACTTGCACGGGCGTCACGCACTTTCAATCTCCGGAGAATCACTTTTCCAAAGAAACGCCCTCTCTCGAACGGGAGAAAGCGGGACCATTGATTTCCTCGGGCTGATGGCCTGCGTAGGAAGATCGCGCCGTGCTGGTCAGGGAAGGCGAAAATGTCTCTAGCGCCGTGCAAGGCAAAGTTAATGGAAATAAATTCCCGCCTGTCTGCCTATCAAGACTTCGAACGGGGCCCGCCTTCCAGATTCTAAGTGTAATTCTCCTATCGTTAAAATCACGATACTCCGACTTTCCCGACACCTGTCCCCGTCTTTCCTACTCGATTAATACGTCGTAAATTTCACGTGGTACGACAGTGCTTTAGATTCTCCCCAAGGTGATTTCTATAAATTTGTACGAAGGCATAATGGTATTACCGGGACGTGGTTGCCCGGTGATCTGTACGTCCATTAAATCGATCGATGCTTTCGATGGCCTATCTCCTCCTCATCGTCAATCAGCCACAAAACGTTGCCATTTACGAGGAGCCTGCGCAAGCCGGGCAAAGGCGAATCGCTTTCTAAATCATTGTCCGGAATTATTCCGGGCAATCAGGAGAAAGAAGGAAACCGAGGAAAATTGAGGAGAAAGGACGGGGAGAGGAAGGACGCGGCTTGGAAATTTGCATTGTTAATCGAGATGAAAATAATCAGAAACGAGACGGTACATCGCGGTCGGTCGTGACAAAAGATGAAAAGAGGTGATTACTCGAAACCCCCATAAACATCTGGGTGCACGTGATGCTTCGTAATCATCTTATGCTCTGGACCAGCCGTCATTATCTACCAGACCGCTATAGATCATCAGCGGACTCTCTATCTTCCGCTTCGTGGAATCAGATTTAATTCCAGCCGATATGGCTCTGAGATCCTTGCTACGAGTACTTTCCGCGTTCTGCCCATTGGAATATTCCTGCCTGGAAATTGATTTCTCAAACGAAGCCACGGACTCGTCCATCGGCTTTTTATCGATCGCCCGCCATCGGGAATTGGCATAGAAGGCAAATTTCCATTGTGCAACCAACGACCGACGCAAATGTGTTCGATTTCCTAAGCTGCAATGTCATTTATTCTCCATTACTTTCTTTCCCGAAGACCCGGGGATGATGACTATTGCCCGTCGATGCTGATCGAACCGTGAGAAACGCAAATCGGGACGACGGAATGACGCGGATGTGAAATTATTTAGCCCAGTTCGACTTTGATTTACCACGTTCTTTATGTAGGATAATGAGCCACTTTTTCCGGGCACGGAAAACTTACGAGCCAGGCAAATTGATAGCGGATACGGCTTACGCAAATGCGAGTATATAAAACGTGCGTATAAATATAACGCGGAACGTCATTTACTCTTTATTGCGAATATAACATAACAACGAGCATTTCCTACGCTTCGTAATTCCATGCACTTTCTCATAGAACAGTCTACGGTGCAGTACGAGAATGCAAGTGCACAGAGGAACGAGAAAGACATACGCGCGACTTTGAGGGTCGATTAAGCAATTATCCCTTTCTGATCGGCAAAACACACGAGATTATCCGCTTCCTGGTTACGTAGAGCCTGCGATTATCCGCAATTTTCTCGGGAAATTAATTAATACCCGTCGTTAAGTCACACGTGAGCCTGTATAAACGGCACCTGTACTTTCGTCTCTCGCGCGAGACAGCCCGTCAATGGAGAACGGGTTAAACTCGAAAGGAGATGGAACTTTTACGCGAATAAAAATGTCAATCGTCGACAATGGAAATCAGAACGCCCGGTCAGGAAATATTTGTTCATTCATTTACAGCGTATTTATTTTAGTTGTTGTTGTAGTTATCGAGAGAATTTATGATCGTTTGCTGATCCCCTCGCGGGGAGATCCTCCGATGGAGACGTGACAATTAGTTCCGGTGTGCCGTACTATCAGAAAGCGGCTGAACATCCGGCGACTGGCCAGAGAGGTTCTGCCATTGAAAAATCTTAATCATGGCGCTACGTGTAAGTTGCGCGAGCATCTCCCGAGGGCTTTCTAGCCGGGTTACAGAAATATCCCGCGCCAGGGAGAAAGGGAGAGGAGGATACGTAAGCAGCGCCGGCGTGCACCAGGTAGGGCGGAGATTTAAACACTCGATATGAAATAGAGCCGACGGGGAGGGCCTGCAGAATGCAGATCTCCACCATAACTCATGCCGGCTACCTCGCCATAATAATTGCCCCATGAAAGCCTGCAAATGCATAAGCTACGACAGTGGGTTAGCGCGAATACGCGCTCGGAAAAATTCCCTAGCAGGTGTGTCTCGCCCAGAGAAATTTTCAAGACCGCCGCGCTGAGGGTATTGACAATTAAAGAAAAATTTGACAATCAAGGAAACCGTGTACGTAGCAATAGTCATCCCAGCGTGTATTGTTCCGCGTACCTGTGCATTGATTTTCTCCATTCTCACGGTCGATGAAATAAATTGCTACGCCTACTCTTGCCCGCGAAGAACAATGGACCGATACACGGGCACGAGTATATCGCGATGAAAACGTACGAACCGCGGATCGCAGATTTTTACGGCGGATAATAGTGCTGACAGTAGCATGATGATCGAAAATAGGTCTGTTCCACTGACCGTCGCATTGTCCGTGGAAACGAGCGCTTGGCGACATGCTCCGAGAAAAATTCACCTCTCAACGGCCTTTGTTATTAAATCTTAATAACAGAGACGGTGAAATCTAATGTTCCGTTCTATCAGATACTCAATGGAACCATTTATTTTCTAAAGGGGACGATAAATCTGACATTGTTCCTTTTGAAAGCAAAGGAGAATGAAGTTACGAATTATCAAATAGAAAAAGGTAAAATGTCACGGTGGGATAATCTAGTTAACTCGGTGGTACAACGTATAACGTTATTTCTGTATCGCCTTGCCGAGTTTTCGTATAAATTTCTGTTAATATCATTGTTGATAGTAACGCATTGCGCATCGTTAAAGAGCCTTACGCGGTAACCGTATCGCGAAAATCTCGTCGTATCTTGATGTGATTCAGCAGTGCAGGCCTTAAGGAAACTGGAACCCGCGCAGCGGAGGGCCGAGATAATCGCGTTTCTGCAGCAGCGTGCAGTCCGCATTCCGAGAATTCGATACCCCGCGAAAAGGAAGTAAACCTCCCCCTTTTCATTTAACTCGTGAAAACAGAAGAAACGACTTCATCACATATTTCCGTGGATTTGCTATTTTAAGGAGATTAAAAAGGAGAGTCGACCTGTGGATCTGGAACACATTTTCGACGAATATTTTCACGAAGATCAATAACAACAACAATAACACCGATGATCGTGACCGAGAATTTGTTTGATCGACCCGGGCTTCCTTTCCCGGTATACCCTCAAGCAGATGTTTTATTTCGGTACCTTGAGATTTACGTCAAAGTATCGATGACGCACGGTTTACGGCTATATAAATAAAATCAGGGAAAAACAAATCTTTCGTCGCGGCCCAATCACCGTAGCGGGCAATCGCCGCTTATTGCGGGGAAAGTCTGCCCGGCGATTTTAATGGGAGGAGCCAAGCCGAGTAATATGTCCGAAGCCTGCTCCGATTTTACTCTGACCTCGTAAAAAGCCGGAATTTCGTGGCGCGACGCATCGTACGCCGGCGAAGCCGTCGAAGAAAAGTAGATAGGCGCACAAATGGCTGATGCTGCAATAAAGCAATCACTAGATCTCCTCGAACGCAAAAACCGGACCAACCGGGCACTCAACCAAGGGGGCCTGGCAAGAGAGAAAGAGAGGAGAGGGAAAAATACAGAGACCGTAACTCATTTTCCACGTGCAAAAGCCGGCCAAAGTGTCCGCCGAGTGAAAACCCTAATGCATCGGGGATAGTTAATTTCTGCGCCAGCAAGAAAATCTGCAGGGACGTAAAAAACTAATGACCGGCGTACCCCCCCAGAAGCCGAGGAAAAACGAGACCGACAGCAATGGCAAAAATTGCGGCTCATCGTCGGGCCAGATTAAAGCAAGACACAAAGTAATAAGCAAAAAATTCATGTGTACTCACCGCTGGTCGAGCTGTACTCGCCGATGTACCGCCTCGTTAAATAACGCACGACCACCGCTGAAACAGAAATTAATAATAAAGTCATTTATTCGAGACATTTTTTCTGGCCCTCCATTTATATAACGGCGATCGAGCGCCAGGGGGAAACAGTAATCGATTATATGTTTAATAATTACTCGCAATACCGACCGTCTGACTGTTAGTAATTAGCCCGCCTTTCCTACGCGGTTCAACTAATTGCAACCGATAAATTTGTCAAGTGTTTCTCAACTATTAGAAAGTAAGCTGTCCGCTTATTCCGTCCACGTGTAGCCATGTATCTTCCCGCCATACCATCACCTTCAGCCAATGAGATTGACACGTAATTTAGATCTTCGTTCCCTTTCGTGCGATTATGAACTTCGGTTCTTCGCCAGCAGATAAATCCCTCACTTTCTATCGTCATAATTCATCGTTATTGTGTTTCTCGTATTTCCAATAGAGAATTATCGATTTACAGCATTGTCCGCGTAATTAAATATCGCTTTATTGTCCAATCCTATGGGGTTTTCACATCCAAGACTCATGCAAGGAGAAATGCCCCGAGGAAAATTCCGGAATACTAGCAGTCATCTCTTTATCTTCGTGATCTCGACAGACCAGGGTAAATTGCATAATTTACTATATCCCATGTAAAGTAACGCGATATTCTTTTAATATAGTCATTTTCATGTACTTAAGGCAAAAGCAGCAGTTATGAAATGCACGCGTGTTACCGATACATGTATCGCATTACGCATATCATTTAATTCAAGTACTTTGTCATAAAGTACGATAAAGTTATTCGTAAGCTATAAACATAAGCAAGTTCACAGAAGTGAAATGATATTGATGAGGCGATATCAATGAAGTATTATTTACAGCGTCATTTTTCAAAACATCCTCTACAGACAAGTAATACACAGAAAACAAATATTTACGTATCGTAGAAGGATACGGATGAGTTTCGGGAGATTTCCATTGCTCCGAGGATTTTCATGACGTTTTCTCGCAATGGAATATCTCTACCTACATCCACGCGTGCCAAGCATCGAGACTTTATGGTTTACACGAAAGCAACCCTGCCAGGGGAGAGTTTCCTGCGGGTATCGTCGGGGAAGGAGCGAGGAAGAGAATGCACTTGGCTGGATGCATCGGGACGAGGTTGGTGGATAGGGCGTGCCTTTTTCTCCTCTCCTCTCCTTATCCACGCTGATCGTGCCCGTAATTACTATTTTCTTACGTGCGCGCCGGCTTATCTGCCGTGAATCTATCTATAGAGCCGGTATATGCGGCGCACTGGGCGACCATTGCACGTTCCACGAGTGCCACTGCACCGTACTGCACCCTATGCAGCCCATACACCAGTCGTCTTCCCCCCTTGGCTTCTATAGACACTGTTCCACCGGTAGGTGACTTAATCGGCCCCTCCCCTCTCCCCACACATGTTCTTTTCCCCTCGTACGATAAGCTACCAATTGTATAACAGTCGAATCATTTAAAAGTCAGCGGATACACAACGATTCGCGGACCGTAAATAAATATCGATCCCCCTTGCGCGAAATCTTATCCAGATTATTCCGAAAAATCTGTATAAATTGTGTACAGTTTCGAGAGGCATTTTGACCGTCCCGAAACGGTGAGAAGTTATCTCGAGAAATACCCGCGTTATTTCCAGGTGATAAGATACCGGGTGCACTGACAATCAGAGGAGCTTGGCAAATACGTCACTAAGCTGTTCCACGTTCGCTATTTATTTAGCTTAACGTGGGTTCTGATTATTCCACCGCGACGGATTCGCGGGAATGGAGATTTTTCGAGGCGCGTATGGAAAGACTCGAGGCACAAACGACACAGGATCGTTCGTTTTGTACGAGTACTCCATCATCTTGGCGCAGCCACACGCATTTGCGACTTGAGGGTTCGACCCAGTCACATGAATCAATACACGTACGAAGCTTCAGACGCGATAATAAATCGTGAGGAATCGCTGATTCACCAGCGGCCATCTGCGCCAGCAGTTTCCTCAAATGTCCCACGGTTTTCTATTAAATTTCTTCTTTCTCGTCCGACGCAACGTTCGTTTCACTTTAATCGTTTTATAATTCCGCACTGGCAGAATCGCCGTAGCATACGGAGTAAAAGTTCTAGGTCTCGCGTTACAGTAGCAATCACCATTTGGCCTAATATCAGTCACCTACAAAGTTTCGACACCGTCGCCTCGATCCGATTACAACTTAACGGTACTCAATTGTCGACACGCCTCCTTCCTCTCCTTTTCCCCTTTCCCTGGCTAACCGTATGAGGACAGCGAAATATGTGTCATCATTTCCGCATACTCTCCTTACAATGACTTATAGGAAAAAAGAAAAGACTGGCTATTGGACGGGAACAGGTGTAAAGGGTGTCGGAGCAACTCTGTTTATTGGCCGCGCAGCCAATGAAGTGCTAGAAAAATGATCCTTCTTGCCCGTAGCTACAAGCAGCTAATAAATGGATCGTAATTGGCACGTTCGGTTTTTCTGCTAACGATACGACCACTAAAAGAAGGTGGCAGAGCGGAAGAAAGTGGCGGAACGTGACTTGGAGCGTAGATTCTATTGTTCCTTTTTTGTCTTTCTTGTTTTTGTCGCAGCGGGCCAATAAGGACGATCGTTTGGCCCAAATGAATTTATGAACATCGTCGTGGCCAGTTGGAAATTCAGTCAGTGGCTACCAATTGCCCGCTCAATAGGCGCTAACACAGATAAATGACCGGGACGATAATAATCGTCGCCCTTGCTAATTCCAAGATTACTTTCTTTTCTCTTGTTTCGCCATTTTCCAAGAAGAGGTAGATGAGCTCACGAGCCGCGAAATCAATGATTTCAACGACAGACCGACGACGGAAATGAACATCCCTACCCCAGAAATTTTCGTGCTTCAGATATGTCTAATGTTTAACGAAAACCGACGTTCATTTGGCATTACTCATTTCATTCGCGGCGAGATAAGATAAATGTAAGGAGAATCAGGTACGTGAAACATTAAAAAAAAAAGCTGAAACGACGAACTACTGTTCGCCGCGTAAAAGCAGTTTCGCAGCCAATTATCCGTTGCCAATTTTGGGCATGGATTATTTTTAGATGACCGGCCGACAAGAGCTTGTTCGCGCTGCAGTGAGAATTCTCTAATCCGATGAAGAAGAGGGTCGATTTGTTGGCCCTGACGTTACGGGAGTGGAAACATTGGACGGCCGGCGATAAGGGAAGAGAAAGGAATGCAAGTGTGTACTCGTGGAATCCAGGATCGAACGATGTCTTTGCCGTGGACTCACGGTATAACAGGACGCATATATCGGATATCCAGATCTCCCCCAGGCACTGTCGTATGTGCCGATTTTTCGTGGCCCAACGACCCGCTAACCGCTCTTACGTGATATTCGATAACGTCCAGGGAGATCCTTATTATATCCGAGCTTCGAGAGTTATAAGGATTCCCACTTCCACGGGGATATATTTTCCAGTATCGCACACGCTTCTACGCGCCACAAAGGATCTTTACAGTCTTTCATTTTGTACGTAAACCTCTCATTAAATAAATAAAAGTATCAAAATAAATAATAGCGGCTGGAATTTCGTGAAATAACAAAGAAGAGCGCGTACCTCGTTATCGGAACAATATTGATAGCAAAATTCACGAGAGTGTTATACCGATAAGAGTATTCCACTTTCGTACTTTCGTAATTTAGATAGCCGTTGGTAGTTTTAGCATCGTGATAGCGGGATAATCCTCTCGGCGAGCGTTTAGTGCGTCATTAAGAAGTTAATACCGGGTTGATTCGCGGTTGGATTTCACGGAACGACCCGTTCGACATTCGATTAACGAGGGGCTACGTTCATTAGGAGTAAATCACGCTGTGCGACGAATTCAATTTCAAACGTTATTGATAGGATCGATCCGAGGTCGACGAACCGGCTTATCGGCTTCATTTATGCGCTTTTCTGCGCGCCGCACAATTGCCAAGAATTAACTTATGCACGGCATTACAGGACATTATATTATGTATATACATACACGTGCGTACTTGTAAACGCTTAACGGCACTTTCTCATTGAATCCATAGGCGCGAACCATTGAAGAATAGACTCGGCGAAATTTACGGCGTAACGATGTTACCATTACATGAAGAAATCGTTCGTCGCAATTAATATCCGGGCGATCGACGAATTTTACAGGGCGAAACGACGAGGAAAGAACGCAGTTTTTTCTTCTTTATGATTACCGCACGATAAAGATTGTTTGGAATACCTGTATATACATTGCAATATAAAGTACATTTTTGTTATCATGCATTTCATTGTGTGTGCCAAGTACGAAAGCACCCGTAATCAAAACAACACAGTGATATTGCAAGGAAAGTTGTTTGTATTTCGTGAACCTTTCGACACAAATTTCGTAAAATACCGCGGATATTTAAGGAGTGAAACGAAGAATATTACCTGATTTCCCGACTCTGGGGCCGCCGAGGACGACCACCCTGATCCTGTTGACGTTTGTCATCAGGCTGTTACGTATTATTGATATCCAATCCGCACATCATACGACAATGGATTCCCGGTGATTTCGGAGAGCCTCGGTACTCCGAACGAAATTTGCAACGTCCCGATTCCGCTGACGGGGCGTCCTCTATCACAGTTCACTTTGTCCCGCGCGCAAAACGATAAGCGGATAATCGTTAGCTCGCATCGCAGACAAGACACATAGTCGGGCCCGACAGAACAGTGACCCACTTTGCCGCGCGAAAGGGCCGTCGGCACTGCACAAGCACAGATATTTTACAACGTCCAAAAGGCAGACGTGTGCGGCCCAACGGGCCTAATTTACGCGCCTTTAAAGAGCCCGCGTCTCAAGCTCGAGCGAAAAAAAAGAACGCAAGGCCCCGCGCGACCTTCGCACGATGTTTCAGCTGACGTTCTTCACGCGACAATAAACAGAGTAATTTTCCCCGCGAATTGCACAGTCTTTGCAACGATAGTCAACAGTTCCCTCACGAGCTCGTGGGCAACTCGTCTACCGCTTTTCTATCTTTTCGTGACAGGTGCTCGCCGATCCTCGAGTGCGCTCAAACTTCCTCGGGGATTACCACACTCCGTGACCTTGAGGATCCCAGCAGCAACGTGGTCGAGCTGACTATGCGAACGACGATAATAACAACAAACAATGACCTCCGTTGAAATAACTGGGAAAATTTCCGAGCCAAGAATCGGCAGAACGAAGGATTCCTTGGCGAAATGTTCACTGTCTTTTGTCTTGAAGCGAAATGTCACTGTGCCTTCCCTTTGCCAGTCTTTCACTATTTTATGGCGTTTCACACTGTTCGTCGGCCGCGATGTGATGAGTTTTCGAGGAATTGGCAGGTTGCAGCGCTCTCAGCGTTGCATTACAACGGCCCAAAGGGTCAAAGGTGACACGGGTTCACTTAACACTTGGCGACAGGACCAATCCTTCGAGAACAAGTCTTAACGGATCTATAATTCCCGTCGAACGTAATCGACCTTCCCCGGTGCAACCGCACGCTAACAGTTCGAAAATGTTCAATGACTCAAGCGAGTCGAATTCGCCGGCAGAGTCAAACTTTCGGTGTACCGATTGGCTACCTTTTTGAAACGCATAGAGCGGGCTACGGCGTCGAACGGAAATAGGCAAACTCTGCGCAGCGGATTAATAAAATCGCGTACGAGATTGATATATAAAATTTGGAGCGGCAAGTTCAAGTATGAGGGTCACGAAAGAAACGGAAAACTCTCACTTCCTTCACTTGATCTTTATTGTAAAATCTGCGAAAGCTCGTGCGACCTCCGGCAAATCTCGTGTTGGTCGTGGTCGACCTTGATCTCTGGCTTTAATGCGTCGCGTTGGCCGGTGGAGGCGTTGGAAATGCAGGAGGAATCTCGGTAATGGAGGCAGCACCCCGAGACGGTCGTCGACCGTCACGTCTTCCCAGGCGCCACTCGAGGCCTCCTCGCGCTTGTTTCTCTCTTTCTCCTCGGCAGAGACACGTCACTTTCTCTGCGTACAGCAGAATTCATCCGGATCCCCGGCCGTACTGTCAGGACAAGTACTCCGCCGGCGGTACCAGGACAATCCGCAATTCCACACTACTTGACATCCTGCGGATAATAACGTAAAAGATCAGCCGAGGAATGTCGTTCTATCGCGTCTGCTCCACATACGCGCACAACTAAAAGACATACGAATAAATAATGGACAGTATCTGCCTGACCATGAAACGATTCATCAAGGTCACCATTCAGAATTCTAACTCCTCAACAGTGATGTATAGCTTTTTCCGGATTTTTATTTCGCGATAAATTAACGGGGAACAACTAGCAGCACTGTCCCACCTAGCGCATTTATTGTGTCCGCGGTTGGCGCCGTTCAGAACGGATTCCTCAGCATTGCGGAAAAATATGGGCACGCGCAAGAGCGCGGCTCGCACGCACATACTCATACGCGACCGCGAGACGGGACGTTCACTCCCTCGAACGGACAAGCCAAGACTGAAAGCCGGGAAACTTGAGGCAAACCAAGAGAGCCTCCGCTCCAAGACAGCACCGCCCACGTGCTCTTTCTCTCTCCCGCAAAGATCCCGATGATGTCGTCGCCGTCGTCGGCCTGCCGCGCCAACTTCTTTTTCAAAGCCGAAACCCGGCGAATTCTTTGACGGGGAAGAAGCTCTCGCGCTTCATAAATTATCACGGACAGACGGTAAATTACGAACGTCCAATACTACCGGGCGCACCGCCTTCCGGTCGGCAGGAACTACAACGACAACACCACGTAACGACCGGAAGGCGAAATTTCGAATCACCGTAATTTGTCGACACGTGCTGTCATGACTATACTCGGCTTTACTTTCATGGAATTCCTATGTCGTTACACGGCTGCCGATACAAATAGTCTTTCCAGCCGAGTACATTTATCAGTCGGCCAATGTACCGCGAGGTTTTAAGTTCCGTTGACATTTGTGTACACTGACGTGTCAGCGCTAGCATGCATTCCGTGCTTGACAATTGCGCCCCGTCCCGCGAAACTGACATTTCCAAGTTAAGTCGAGGCAAGGAGGAAAGCCGAGCACGATCGAGGAGTCGCCTTCGCAATATCCCGGGGGATGATTATTCGGAGCTTCTCGATCGACCCTTTCCAGAGATCCCGCGAGTAACGCTAAAAATGACAGCATCAACAAGCGGCGGAGCGACCTCCAGAAGGTCGAGCAGACGTGTAAACACGAGACTCCTCGCAGACGTCGAATCGTTTGTTTGCACAAGACCTATTATGCCCGGAGTAGCCACATTCACCAAACATTCCGCCTCCATGTCCCCCGGCACTTTTATCAATCGCCCATGTGCGTATAATTACCTGTTGGACAAATTCGCCGAGAATCACACGACGATTGCGCCGAAACGAAACTCAAGTCGACGAGCACGTAGGAAAATAAAAGGTCTTTCGAGCGCGCCCTCGGCCAATGAAACCGGAGAAACGGATGTGACCAGCGAGTCAAGGGTGAACTGGCTCCGCAGCGCGAATCCGTAGGAATCCCTTCTCAACAGAACCACTCTCACCGAGCGCTCGCCGGTGAATGCTCGAGCTCCAACGCTTCGCGCCTTCTAATATGCACCCGCACTCTGCACCGCGCGCCGCCCTACGCTACGGCCACCGACTGCCCTCTTAACAACTAACACCAACGTACAACGACAATCCGATAAACTACCTGCTAACTAGATCCTAAGATAGCCCGTGAAAACGTATTCAAAGAGAGACTTTCTGGCAAATGCTGAACTACTGGTTTTTGAGGAAAGGGAGGACTGGGTTCTTAAGAGAAAATACATCTGATCTTGAGCAGATCAGGAACCAGGCTTTAGTTGGTTCTAATGTCTACTTAATGTGATAAGGATACTACGACAGTGAGGAAGGATTCAATGTTATGTCTTGTATTTATATTTTGAGAGAATGTCAACTATCGTAGGAATATACAATGCGTGATTGATGATGATTTGGAAGCGATTCTTGTTGCCGAAAGAGTGACAAGAAGGTCTCAGAAAAAGTATGTCAAACAAATTATTTGTAAATATGTTGCACCTAATTTGTGGTAGTTGCAGCTTCGAATATTGTCTGTATTATCGATTGAGCTTTTCACGTGTCGCAATGATAAGGTGCCTTTGATGAGCGTGCATACGATCGATAACAAAAGCAGGGACCGTAAAGAGTTGTACAAAAAATAATGCAAAATAGTATAAACTGAATATTATTATTACATAAAGGATTAGATAAATTGGCAGATTAATTATCTGAGAATTTTGCCCCACCCGATATGTTCTCCACGATTCTAAGTCGTAACCATAGCAACGAATGTAATCAAAATCCGGACAGGTCTCCGGAAAATCTCATGAAGATTCTTTAGACTATCATGGTCAAGGACGAGTCGGATATTGTTTCAGTCGCAAAATCAGGAAAAAATTCCTTACTCGAGAAATATGGTATTCCGGTGGAGCACCTTTCGTACGAATATATTTCCGACTGCAAGGATGTCAAGGAATTGGAACGTATTATACTTATTCTCCGGTAAGCCATCAGCGGTCAAAAGGTATTCTATCAATGTAATCAGAAATTTTTAAGACGAGGTATTGATATATTCCTGTATGATTTTTAGATCTGGCGAAGAGGGCTCCTACCCTGATTTAATAAAACACGCAGAACAGCACCTCACAGTGATAAAACCCACGAGTAAAATTTTACGAAAAGCGCAACCAGTTCTAAGACGCAATATGCTGAATTCAGACGAGCGAAATGAAATTGATTCAGATATTTCTAATTGGAAGCAAGAAATGCAGTGTCGCGAAAAGGACTTGGAGGAAGGGAAGGCCACTTTGATTAATGATCCATTTCCTCAGCCAGATATCAGACAAACCAATGAAACATTGACACAAGTATAATTATGCTACGCATTTCCGATAACTGACGTGCGGGAATTGGTAAATAAGAATAATTATATTTCGCAAACATTCTGCAGAAAAAAACATTTCCTGTTGAATCTCGAAAGAAAAACCGTATATCATCCTGTGATTACGCGGCTTGGGATAAGTATGACGTTGACACAGAAATCAACCGAATAGATTTGCAAAGCGAGCAAAAAATGGCAAAGGCTAAGCAGACCCAAAAGGAAAAGGAAGCAGAGAGAAAGAAAAATCTCTCGAAAGAAGTAATAATTAACAAAGGTAAGCAACGAATGATTGTTACAGCATTATTTGTTCCGAGCTGTACTAATGAATTTAATTACTTGCAAGTTTCACTAACGGCAACTGAGTTAAATTTAATGGCAACGCGAGAAAGGGAAAAAGGAAACGAGGCTTTCAGGGCTGGTGATTACGAAGAAGCATTGCATCTTTATAATACTAGTATTGCAATGGACGCAAATGCAATTACGTACAATAATCGTGCTATGACACGTACGGAAGTATTAGCAGCTCTTACGATTTAAACAGTAAACTGAACCTGTAATTTAACATATGAAAATATATGTTTTCAGTCATAAAATTGCAACGCTATGCAGATGCATTAAACGATTGCAACACAGTGATTGATACCGATTATACGAATGTTAAAGCGTTACTTCGCCGAGCTGTCAGCTTAGAACATCTCGAAAGAAATACTCAGGTATAAAAAATAGTTTATATTCTGCCATTTGAGAAAGAATATTAAATGATGATAGTAAACTTAATTAACGTTAATACAGGCGCTGGCCGATTATGAAACTGTTCTTAAATTAGAACCGAATAATAAGTCGGCCATTGCAGGAGTTAGTAAACTAAGAAAACCTTGTGAATCGAAAAAAACTAGGTAAGAAGTCAATCTTTAAATGACTTAATAGTTGAAGTTGTTGTGTTTAATGTATTGAGTGTCATTTAGGATGATAATTGAAGAAAAATGTGCAAGCATTGAAAATGAAGAAAAGGATGTTATTGTCTCTAATTTACAAAGCACTTCCGGTATCGGAAGTGATATATGTTTTTGCAACAGAGCACCAGGCTCATCAAAGGACACTAATCCATTGCCCCACATTAAAGCTATTTACTGCCTTGAAACTCAAAAAAATCCAAAAATCAGCTCACGAAATAATAACAACCAAAGTCACACGTCTCTATCGAACAACAAAATGACTAAGATTTCTGATGCTTTACGCATTGAAAAACCAAAATCAATATTTTCATACACGAGTCCATTGAGTTCAGTCGATTCGTCTGAAGTTATTATCAAAGAATTGCCACCCGATCCACCTTGCACTCAACTAATCAATGGGTTACACTCTAATAAAGGGAATAAAAATGGTTTTTGCAAGAGCAATAAATCATGTTCTAAAGACAAATCAAAAACATCAATGAAACTAAACGAATCTAAGGATACAAAAACTAGTACAAAAGTAGAATCAACAAAAAAGATCGACGCCGCATCTGAGTACGAAAATAATTGTTCCTCAGCAAAGGAAGTTGAAGATTTTGGAAATATTAAATCGCCTTATGAATTTCTTCGTATTTGGCAATCATTAAAAAATGATACTGATTTAAAATCGCATGCACGGCTTTTGCGGTCCTTAGGGCCGAATGATCTTCCGACAGGTAAGTGCGTAATTATTTGTTCCAATTGACGATAATTTGAAATAATATCTTTCAGTTGTAGGCAATAAACTCGATGGAACAATGTTTACGCAAGTTTTGCGTTGTTTAGAGCAACATTTTTGTACTCAAAAAGAAACAGAGTTGCTTCGAGATGTATTAAAGGCTTTGAGTCAATGTAGTCGGTTTTCGATCGTGAATATGTTCATGAATTCTGCTGACAAACAAGGTATTGTATTCTGATGACGAGTTTAACACGTTAATTAAAACTGCCATAAAATAATACAAAATTTTTCTCTGCAGTGCTCGACAATATATTTAAGTTCCTCGAAGGACAAAACTGCCCAGACGTTACTCCATTGCGCCAAGTTTACAGTACATAACAATTATTATAGTACCATTACATGATTATCAGGTGTCATGGAGACAATCTTATATGCTTATTATGTATATTGTAGTATAAAAATGTTTACTACACGATAATATTTATACTCTTGACATTAAAAGTATTCACTCTGTTTTTCTACTGTACACGTATAGTCGCTAATGAAAGATAATTACGAGTTGCGCTAAAAAAAATAATTACCATATCCGCATGTAAAGTCGGATGTAAGGGATATTTTTAAATCCTTTTTCGTAATTCCCATGAAAGGATATGAAAAAGAAACAAATAGTAAGGATAAAAAATTGGAATAAAGATGGCAAATTACCGTAAAATTTCGTTAAAAAGTTGATAAAATTAGGCGTATTTTCATGACGAGCTTGGACACGAAGCCGCGTTGAGGGCGCCACTTGTTCCCGCGCAAAAGTGAGTTTGCGCTCTTCTTTCCTCCGACATCCGGACTCCGTGACTCTAGCCCTTAGGTCTGTCGCATACTCTTCCGTTCGAGCAGCTTGTGACATTTTTTTCTGTTGCTTACAAGATGTTTACTTGGATAAGCCCTGAAAAATTTGACGAGGATCCCGATCATACCGCGTGCAGAGCCATTATGGAACTGCCGAGGAGGCAGCAGTAACTGGAAGGTACGTAGCTCGTGAGAGTGCCGCGGGTACCCAGGGTGTGTTTATAGCCTCCAAACCCTGACATAGCAATGGCGTACTGTCGCTCTAAAGACCGAGCCAGCGGAATCATCGTCAGCCGTATTTAGCGTGTGTTTACGGAACGGCCTGAAATACGCCGACAGAACGGCCCGGTAAACGTGGTGAAATTCTGTGCTGTGCCGTAGACACCCCAGTGACCTACACAGTGGTGGAAAGATGCCGTATTTCTTGGTGATCGCAAAGTGTTTCGTGTTACTCCAGTATGGGACGACCGCCGATCGCCGAGCGGCACGCCATCGTACTGTACCCAAGCAATAGACCATAGAAAAACCGACGACGTGCTCAACCTCTCGCACTCGCCTAATATTTTCCTTACCGATCAGCACGCGCTCTTATGCCTTAGCCATTTCCCACCACGATCGACAATTACCGCGGTGTATTGTTCAAATAATCCTGTAGAAATTACGTCTGACACGTAAAGTGCAATTGTGAGCCCAACGTGCGTTTAAAAATGAGATGCAATTCCCACGTAAAATTTGTCTATTGCACAGTTCTGATGTTGCCAACTGTGTAATTATTATTCATAAGGGAAAATTATGTTTTACGTGAAATTTCTTCCCGCGTATAGCTAAATTTAATAAATAAACTAGTGGTGTTCGATATAAATAAATATGGACTGTGATAAAAAAACTATATTTAAAAGTTCACCTTGACTTTGAGAACATTCAAGTTGTTTTTACAAAACAGTGATGTAATTCAAAAAATTATAATGAGATAACAATGTATATAAAATTAAATACAATGAATCTGTTATTTTCTTAACAATCTAAAGGTGTGCTTAACAATTTAACTCTTTATTTATATAAAACAATTCAAATCTGTAAATCACAATATAAATAATCTGGTACCACAGATACACGTGCAAAAATAGGACCAATAGAGGTGCCATGGATGATGAAGATCGTCTTGATGCTGAGGAGGAAATGGAGCTGGATGAAGCTTCTGATGGGGAAGATGAAGATGAAGAACCTACAGGAATTCCTGTTTCTCCAGCAAACTCAGATCAGTTGCTTGGATCAGCTCCAACTCCAGGTGATAATTTGTTTAATCAATGATAAAATAAACCATATATTTATTACCTAGTAAATTATGCCTAAATTTGTACCCTTGCAGTAACTCCAGATGAAGTATTTCATGATCCACTGCGGTACCAGAAATTTCCATTACCAGGAGGTAAGCCCTTAAGCATAAGACGTGGGCCAGGTAGGCCTAGGAAAGAAAGACCTCCCGGAGTTCCACGTGGTGGAGGTAATAGAAGATCTTTTGGAAGAGGAAGCTTTAGGGGCAAAGGGTGAGTATAATAAAGTATAATCAACATTTTAGTGCAAGACCTATATTTATGAAATGTGTAAAATCGTAGATTCGGGTATGGTAGAGGTATTCCTCGTCGGACTAAAAGTAAAGATGATGACACACATTCTGAATCACCCAGTCCACTTCGTATTGGTGAAGATGCTGCTGCTGATGGAGAAACATCTAATACAGATAGACCGATGCCGGCCCCGGAGGAACCTCCGTATTTTCCAGAGCAATGGTGAATTTCTGGCCATACCCTCTTAGAAATGCAATATAGCTATAACTAATGTGTAATGGGACGTATAATATACTTTCAGGCCAGGAAAAGTCTGTGCTTTTTGCAATTTGGGTGAAAGAAGCCAGTTGGGGCAAGGAGAATTATTGCGATTGTCGTGCCCCGAAGGCTTCACTCCCGAGAAGAACATTAATAGAGATGGAGCACCGGAACAACTGGTCGAAGTTTCTACTGGAGATAAAAGTCCACGTGCAACCGCGGGACCTGGCGCTGTCACTTGTCGCAGACAGAAAAGTCTGGCCAAGTGCAGGTATGTTGTTGACAGTGATAAGATATCTATTTTTGCTTCATACGTTCTTAACATCTGCGTGGAAATGCAATTTTGTAGGAATACTAGTCTTACAAACTATACTGAGCCAGTGGAAGAGTTAACTATAGTTGGTTATACCGAAGAACCGGAGGTAGGGATATTGTTTGAACCAAGCGGACACTATTATGTCCATCAGTCTTGTGCTATTTGGTCAAGTAATAGTCAAGAATTGGCAACGGAGCTTATAAGTCCAGCCGTTGTGCAAGCGTCTTCTCGGCGTTGTGCTTTCTGTTCGCATTATGGAGCAGGAATACCATGCAAAGTAAGGACATTTTAATAACATGGTTTGTTTATAGGTTTGTATTCCAGTACAATCTTAACCAAGGTCATTATTCAATAGGTGGCATCGTGCAATCGTTATTATCATTTGCCGTGTGCAGCAGCTTCGAGTTGTTTTCAAGATACAAAGAGTTTGTCTTTGTTTTGTAGTCAACATTTAGGACAAGTTCCTTTATTATGTAAGTGATTTACCCACACAGAAGATAACATTTCCAGGAAATTTATGCGATTAATAAATTAACGTCCCTTTTTTAGTGAATGGTGATATAACGTGTATGCAATGTTATGGTATGGGAGATGTTTCCAACTTAGTAATGTGTTCCATCTGCGGGCAGCATTACCACGGCAGTTGTGTTGGTCTGTCGCTCTTACCAGATGTACGTGCCGGTTGGCAGTGCGCTAATTGCCGGTTATGTCAGGTATGCAGGCAACCAGAAGATGTGTCGAAGGTAATGCTATGCGAACGATGCGAAAAAGCATACCATCCTGGGTGCCTGCGACCAATCGTTACGTCCGTTCCGAAGTATGGTTGGAAATGCAAGTGTTGCCGTGTCTGTACGGATTGTGGATCCCGTACGCCTGGAGCGGGACTTTCTTCCCGCTGGCACTCTCATTACACCGTTTGTGATTCGTGTTATCAGCAACGAAATAAGGGATTCTCGTGTCCACTTTGTAGAAAGGCATATCGTGCAGCGGCTTATCGCGAAATGGTTCAGTGTAGTTCGTGTAAAAAGTTCGTTCATGGTACCTGCGATCCAGAAGCCGATCCAATGACCTACCAACATCGAAAGGAAGCTAAACCTGATTATGAGTACATTTGCTTACATTGTAAAAATATGGCTCTTGTAAAACGAAAGGATAATATTGACGACTACGGAGGAGATTTGAGTCAAAGTGCCTCACAGGAAAGCTTATACGGAGATGGAGATTCATCAGAATTTGATTATCCGGGTGGCGCGGACGAAGCATTGTACTCTATTGGTCTGGGCAAAGGAAAACCTTTTTGTGCATCAAAAATTGCTAAGAAAAGGTTAGGTCTCGGTGGTATACCTGGTCGACCAAAAGGCATTGGTAAACTCGGTTATCAAAAGCGACAAAAACTAAACGAATTTGGAAGAAAACGTGGTCCAAAAGCTAAGATGAGAGGAATTTTTGGTGTACCTGGTGTAGGGTTACAGGTATGCAACATACAGTCTAACAATTCTGGGTTTAATTAGGTATTCATGAGTAAAAATCATGTCTTTAATTTCAGAGACCAATATCAGACTCATTTTCTAAGGAAGACGAACCAGGAGTTGAAAATAGATTAGTATTATGTTCTGCTAAGGATAAATTTGTTCTAACTCAGGATATTTGTGTAATGTGTGGAGCAATTGGTACTGATCAGGAGGGCTGTCTAATAGCATGCGCACAGTGCGGTCAGTGTTATCACCCGTACTGCGCTAACGTCAAGGTGACAAAAGTAATATTACAAAAAGGTTGGCGGTGCCTTGATTGTACAGTCTGCGAAGGTTGTGGCGAGCGAAACGATGAAGGTCGCTTAATATTGTGCGATGATTGTGATATCAGTTATCATATCTACTGCATGGATCCACCACTCGACTATGTGCCTCATGGTACATGGAAGTGTAAATGGTGTGCACAATGTCAAACATGTGGTTCGAACGATCCTGGATTCAACAGCAGTTGGCAGAAAAATTACACTCAGTGTGGTCCATGTGCGTCTCATACTGCCTGCATATCTTGTCAGGAGGGCTATAACGAAGGGGATCTTATAATCCAGTGTATTCAATGCGAGAGATGGTTGCATTGTGCGTGCGATTCCATCAAGAGCGAGGTAGATGCGGAAAAATGTGCCGAAGAAGGTTATATTTGTATACTTTGTCGGCCAAGAGATGTTCCGCCACCTCATCTCGTGTGCAATCAGCCGAAGCCTCAGCCAAAGTTTCCTCGTTCACCACCCCCTACTGCTCATAGTCCAGAATTGTACAAACCTTCGCCCCAGCAGTATTTAGTTGACGGTGTGTACCTGTCTGAGGCTGGCATGAACCACATAAAAGCTCTAACGTCTGAACATCAACAAACGCGGAAGAAGCGAAGAAAAATGCTTCCTCATGTTGATAAAGAGGCGGACATTATGGCGACTATCGAGTCTGTAGTCGCTGGCGGTAGTTTAGATAATTCTTTAGAGGAAAATGGTGGAAAATTAGATCTGGTGGATGTGAAAGACGAGCCCACAGAAGTGCTTAAGGAAGGAATGGTATGGACACCACGTGGTGATCAACCACCTCCCGAAGGGTTTAGCATATATACTACGGAAAATGGTATACCGGTTTTAAGGCGTAAGCGCCAGCGTAACTTGCAAAAGCTAGGCATAGGCGGATTCACAGTTAGGTTGAGAGGGACCCGTAAAGACAAAGAAGACGAGGGAGATACTGATAAACCCTCAGACACTGTAATGGGTATAGGGGATGATAAACCACGAAGAAAACCGCAGAGGAGAAAACCAAAGACGCTCTCCGAATGTTTTCCTCTCTACATGCAGGAGGCGTTTTTCGGTAAAGAACTTATGGACACGACCAAAGAAAAAGATATTGAAAGCAGTAGCGAATCCGACAGCGATCGCAATGTTTCCGGCAATGCCGATACTATCCAATTATCTCAGGACGAATTGAAGGCTATGGAACAAGTCAAAGCCAAGCAAGAAAAGGAGGAGGTCAAGTCATCCTCCGAACCTCCAATAAAGCGGGAAGAAACTATCGACGACGATGGTAGCGATACTGAAGCGCTTGGTGATATTTTACCAATCTCTGCTGACTTGTTAGATAGCGATCTCGTCAATACCATTATGAATGAAGCTGATGAAGATCTGGCTAAAGCCAGTGAAGCTTTAGAGGATTTAGATGATGCACCAGGACCCAACAAAGACGAGCTTACCGATATACTTAGTCCACATTTTAATTTGGAGTCCATGGTTCGAGATACTGGTAAGTTACACTCTGATGAAGATATCCTGCATTAATAGCGTCCTACGTTGGAAATATTTTTATAATGGTTGTCTCGCAGGGTTGCCAAACATGGATAGCAAAGATGTAGAAGAAATATTTAAGGGTGTCTTGACAGACGAATCTCAAGAATCGCAAGAATCATCAGTCTTCTCTGTGCAAGCACAACCTCCACATCCTTCATCTTCCACAAATCCTCTTGTCTCCCCTTCTCCTCACTCTGGTAAGTATTTCACAGAAAACACTACAGCTGCGTACAACAGTATGTAAAAACGTTCTACCTTGTCTTGTAGGCATGCAAGCAAATATTCCCATCGCAAGACCGACCGTACCCGGCGCGTTGCCATCAGTTGGTCAGTCAAACTTGAATTCTCCTATGAGTTTTCCACCACCGTCCCCATATCATTCGGAGTACAGCAAGTAAGTGGATTAATGATTACAGTTAATGAAACATCTGTCCTTGACACACCGCATAAATCACAGATTTAAAAATAGCCACTGATAAATCAATGTTGTAATATTGTAGTAGCCCGCAGTTCAGTCCTGCCTTCTCTGAACCTCCAAGTCCGTGGGTAAATCCAGACGAGGAAGGAAGTAGCTCGACCGGAGCCGCTGCTATCTCTTATAACCAAAGAAGTAATCTTAAAATGGAGGCTGATGAAGCACTGGGTACCGGTGCGACAATATCCTCCGTGCTTTACGCGAACATAAATCATCCCGAGTGGAAAACAGAATACCCAGGTATACAACGTTTTTATTATCTTAACCTCATATTTATAAAGGATTGTATTGAGTAGAAATTTTAATCACAGCTTGGTCGGAACGGTGTAAACAAATATTGAAGAAATGGCGCGCATTACCTAATGAAAAGAAGGCACCATACCTGACCCAAGCACGGGAGAATAGGGCTGCCATTCGTATGAAAAAGACTCAACAGGTAGGCATACTGTTTCAGTTGTTTGCAGTGTTGCAAACGTTAGTAGAACGTTACGTTCTCGTTTTTATATCGGACCATGTTTTGTGCTAACACATAAATGAAACTAACAGCTCGTCCTTTGTGTTTCATCATAGTACTTATCGTATCACTACAATCAATAACTGGCGTTTTAATAACTGCTGAAAATGTTTGTATGTCAAACATTCAATGAATAATTATTTACATCGATTCATACAAGTTCCTTCACTGCATTTTATTCACATTTATCATTCAGTAGAAAATTAATGATAAATCCGCAAATTCTCACAAGGAATGAATTTGAAATTCAGATGTAAAGCGCCAGTTTTTTAGCTTATATTTATGTGTTACCCCATCGGTCAACTTATTTCACGTTAGAAACGCCCTAATTAGAGTTAAGAATTATTACGTCTAAGTACATTTATCCCGTCGATGCAGATTTCCCCGAGTTCCTTAGACCCATTATTTGCCAGAATTTGATTGATGTTTCCCCCGCCCCACTCCGTACGATGCTTCTCGGAAGTATAGAAGCGAGGCAAAATCAAATAACTGTACCATAAAAAAGTGTGTGAACGAGGCAACCCCTTGAACCGACAGATACCCAAGGATATACCAAGCACGACCCCAGTCACTGCGACAAGCGCACCCACCATCATCACGAAACCTGTCACAGCTATGACATCAGCTCAAGTTTCTCCAGTAGTAGCTATGGCCTCCTCCAATCAGAGACAGATCGGACTGCTAACCTCGTCGGGTGCCGGTGATAAGTCGCAGGAGAAGAACGGCCTAACCGTGTCCGCCGGGACGGGATCTACGGCGGTACCACCTCCACCGGCCGGTGGTGGTGGTGGTCATCATGCGGAGGTGTGTGCGGTGCAGGGACCGCCGAAGCAGCTAACTTCCTCAACTTCCCCGAGTCCCTCACCAACTTCAACAACTCCCTCCTCCTCACCTAGACCAAGCTCCGTGAATTCCATCAGTTCCATCAACGGCCTGGTGCATCAGGAGGCGAGAAAAACTCAATCGCCGGCCACACCTTCCTCTTGCACATCGGCAAACGCCTCCTCCACCTCGTCGTCGTCCTCCTCCTCTTCCTCCTCTTTTTCTTCTACTTGCTCTTCTTCTTCTACTTCTTCTATTTCTAATTACTGCAACACATTCACCGGTGAAGGGCAGCATCAAACGTCACCACCCCAGCAACGTCCCGCACCACTTACTCATATCACAATTGGCACGAGCAGCGCCGTTAATGGCAGCCTGGCCACCCCCCAGGCCTCCCCCAATGCCGGTGGTCAGATGCCGGGGCCCTCGACGGGCCCCGTACGGCAATTCTCCTCGGTAGACCACCAGATTAGAGTGCTCACCCCGTCTGAAATCATGCGCACCCTTCCTTCCCTCAGCCAGGAGCACTACGATCCGCCACCCACTGCAATTATTCACACTGTACCTGTACAGTCCCCGGCCATGGTGAGCCACCTATTAACTGTGCCTCTAGTGTCTTGCCTTTGTGCCACGTGTCTGATATATATCTATATATATTTATCGAAATTTCGTATTTTAGTGTCTCTGATTTTTTATCATTTATTTATTAGGACTGAAATGAGTATACGTTGTCATGGTACATCCTTTTTCCCGTGGAAAAGAACAAATTAGTTGAACACGCCGATTATCTGAAGTGTTTGCGAACTATACTGTTAGTTCCTGGCTCAGTATACGTTCGCGTGATCTCAGCTCATTGGACGTGTTTAATAGTTGACTCTCGACGTTGCATCATTTTAGCATTTCATTTCTCCGTATCTTTCGTTTTATTATATGTTACACTTCTACAGTTTTTATTTGGAATGATGGAATATTTTCGTGTTCCGATTTTATTCTCATTGGGTGGCTGCTACGTAACTCGACGTTACTATTCTTACAGATGTTTCTCTCTGTAACTATGATATTTATCTTTTGATCATCATTTTGAATATATGCTCCTCCTACCCTGGCATGTTAAACACACAAGTCACGTCACATATTTTTATTTATCCTGCCCTCAAGATTCCAAAAAATATTTCAAAATACGACCCATCATCCCTGCCCTCAAACGATTAAACACCTTGCTTTTTATATACTTGTTTATGGGTGGTTTAGATATGTATTGTAACATTTGTAACAATGTCTTTGTTCATCGATTAACTTAGTACTAACGAAAGATTTTTCGCTTTGTAGTTCCAGATGCTTTTCTTCGATTCAAAAGTAATTTAAGATTTTCTCATACAAAAATGACACTATACCGGCGTGACAAATATATTGAAATGCCGTCTAAAGCACATAGTTTATGCCTTTGGTTAGATACTATAGTTAATAAGATCTAATATACGTTAACACGAAAAGCCTGTTAACACAGTAATTGGTTTCCTCAGAGCAGAATGGAAAGTATATAACGTCGGTTAATCCTAATAATTCTTTTAATATTTCACAAACATGAAGACTCAAAAATATTTTTCTGAAATTCAAAATTTGCATGGGTATTTACCACCTTTAATTAATCGGTTGATATGGAATATATGGTTATTTTGTGTGTAACGATGGCATTGTATATACCTCTGAGTATTTCATGTTTTTTTTACACTGGATGGTGACTGGTTATTGTATCCAACGTATTGCATAAAATCCGCAAAATTTTTCTGAGCGTGTTCATTTAGATATGTGCTATTATAGTTATGTGAATGAAGTTCAGTTTTGGCTGATTGTTATTAACGCCTTCTCTTGTACGTTGTACTATTTCAATCACGCAGGTCATTGCATCCTATTTCCATTTTTGAATTCACTTATCAAACATTGTCGAACTGTTTGCGACGACGTAAACCCGCACAAAATAAGTTTCGGCATTCATCTTGAGGTCCAAGGATGTAATGATCTCGTTATTGCTGATTCGAAATTACAACAAATAATTTCTTAACAGGAACAGGATAGACTATCGAACAGAGATCGTTCCAGTAGAGAAGCAGAACAGGAACGACAGTGGAAACAATTACAAGCTCTGCGTCAACAGCAAGCTCAAATACAACAACAAGTCATTCAAGAGCAACGCGTTCATGGTGCGTACAATTTATTATTGTTTACATTGACCTTAATTGTAATTCTCACTTTTAAATTCACGATTAATATTTAACAACAGCAATCGCAAGAGTACACAGACAAATAAGTGAAGATAATACGCCGCAATTAACTCCTGAAAATGCTACAGGATTAACGTCACAATTACAAGTGACTACGTCACAGGTAAATAAATCACACCGCAGTATAATTATCTTCACTGTTCGGTTCAGCATATAATAGTAAATTCATGTACGCAGGACGGTAATCAAATGGGACCACTAGCGTCACCTTCCCCTGGGTCACGCGCAACATTTGTCACCCCACCGATTAAAGTTACAAGAGTCCTTGCACCACAAAGTCCACACCAAGGTATTCCACGATTACCGAATCAACCTTGTGCGACGGTTACACGTCCGGTTGGCGGTGTGGTCAGGCCGGGAATGCCGAGTAATTTCACACAGCCACCTTCTCCGTTTTCCCCCCAGGCACCTCAATCGCCCCACGACTTTCCACAATCACCCGCTTCCTCGCAACCCCAGGATCACTTCCAGCGGTTCGATAGTAACGAATCATACTCCCAAAGCTCCCAGACATCGCGGCCCCAGTTGCCCGGCACTCCTTCGTATTCCACTTCCCCGAGGAATGACGTCTTTTCACAACCGCCAGGTACCCCTCGACCAATGTTCAATGCACCGACTCCACGACCTTCTACTCACGTTTATGCTCCCTCTCGAACACCTGACCCATACAGCAGTCAACCTCCTACACCCTCTCCCGCCTCGAGTTACTCCTCGCCACGGCCAGAATCTCGGCAAGACGCTCCGTCGGAAGTCTTCAATCAACAGCCGGAGGTCAATAGACAACTGCGGGACCTTCTTCAAAGGCAACAGTTTAATAAGAAAATTGATGGCGCTAATACATCATGGACAGGTAAATATTTACGAAACGGAATAAGACAGTTGATGTGTTTACTGTTAACAGCTTCATTCAAATTTCGTGTGACACTTACAGAAGGACATAACAACGCTGAAACAAATCAGCAGCAATTTGAAACTGGACATGTGCAATTAACTCAACATCCTCAAGCGGCAGGTAATACGGTGGAAGGTACTTTCCGACATCCTCTTCCACCGGGAATTGTGAGACCAAGGATGCCGTTACAGCCGAATGTCTTAATAAGAAATCCAATTGGTATGTACATACGATAGGGGATTGAATAGCGATTGTGTAACTTTACGAATGTGTAATAATCAACGATTAATTATGACAGGATTAAATACGAGACATCCAACAGCAATAAACATCGACGCAAGGCTGCAAGGTGTTGATCCACGCACGAGAATGTTGCTCCAGCGTCCGCCTGTACCTACAAGCATACCTCAGCAACATTATCAAGGAGCTCAAGTCTTACAACAACGTATGCCTACACCGCGGAATCCTCTTGCAGAACCTTATGACCTTCTTCAACAACAAAGATTTGCAGGTACGATTATTTTACATTAATTAATATTTAGCTAAGAATAATTCAAAAGATTATTTTCCATTTATCGTCGTTGCAGAACCCAGTCAAGGACAAAACCTAGGTCAACGCAACGGGAGACCAAATCAAGACAATCTTAATCAAGGAATTAAAATGTTGAGTACGCAAGGGATGGTGAGACCTCCTCTTATACCGACGACTGTTAGCGAAACGAGTGTCACTACGTCAGAACCATCAGAGATTCCGGAAAATGTGACCGCAGAGTTAGAGAAGCTGGAACAGGAAGGGGCGCCTATGGTCGAAGTTGAAGGTGTTAGTGCAATATTAGGGGATATTGGAGAAGACGATGACGAACTTCTTGGTGAGTAAAACTTTAACAAAATTTTCAAAGATTATCAGAAGAAACTTTTAACGATTAATAAACATTTAACCGCGTAGCTGAAATGGGAGCCGATTTTAATATCTTGGAGTACGCGGATCCGGAGTTGGATAACATAACGGGCGGGGAGAAGACAAACATTCTTGACTTGGATCTGGAGCAGGTGGAAGTTGAAACAAAAGAAGAAAAACAAAAAAAGGAAACGAAGGACGAAGAACGAAAAACGGTGGATATAAGTGGAACAACAGGAAAGTCTGCTGATATAGGTGAAACATGTACTACAAGCACCGTACAGACGTCGACTGAAACAACAAACGTTCCGTCTCAACCACAAACGGTAGCTCCAATCACGGCCCCCACCCAGTCTGCGCAACAATCGCCTACGATACTACCGCAGGCACATCCTCAGGCGGTTGTTGTGCAGCAACAAATGCATCAGCATGTGCAGCAAGCTGCAGCTATGGGAAGACCTATGCCACCGGGAACTCGTTTGCTCTCACCTGATGGAGCGGTTGGAGTCGTTACATCCACCAATACAGTCACTGTCAGTTACCCTGCTACATTTCCTGGACATCCTCAAAGAATTCCACAAACACATGTACAAGGTAAGGAAGATTATTCGTACCTGTGGCAATTTTTTCATGATTTATAAGTTTCATGATTTACTGAATGTTTTGATACAGTGTCACAACAGCAGCGTCTCGGTATGAGAGTCGCCGGTGTACCAAATGTGGCTGGCCGTGTGGTTGCCGTAAATCACATGATTGGCCCACGTATGCCACTCGCACCTCCACCTCCGCCGCCGCCTCCGCCGTACCCTGGACCTCCACCCCCCTATCCAGGGCCTATACAGGTTCGTACAAATGTTACAAAACGCTCGAGTCATTGACACTTTGGATTTTCTGCATCGCTTTCATATTCAGTATTTTTACTTGATTAAGTTTAACATTCGCCCCCTCTAACCCTGGATAACCTTGGATTCTCGTAAAGAGTTGGTAAAGGCTAATAAAAACGTGCTTATTGAAAGCTATAACGTGGTTAAATGTCTAAGGATGGAGTTAATTTTACAAACATACATATCCATGAGAGTATTGGCTGAGTAAAACTGGTGTTTTTGGCCTGGGTGTTTGCAATGCATTGGTGTTGGTGCATGTCTAGATGGGGCTGTGCCCAGCTGGGCGGGGTTTGACGCGACCCCCGGTTCAAATAGGGCACCCAGTGCCGGTGGCAGGCCCACCAATTGCGCCCGTCATTCATTCCGGTGCTCCCGCAATGACACCTCACCCTCACCGAAGACCCTTGCTTCTGCAGGTGAGCGAGACTTGGGGCAATTATAAGCGCACAGCATACTAAAAGTAACCACGTGTAATTTTCTTTAACGAAGCAGAAAAACAAGTGCTATACACGAACATGTTGAGCCAATAAAATCTTAGATCCCCAAACGTTCTCAGTTAACTTGCGCATGTTATTCAAAGACGAAATTACTTGCTTAATTGTTTTAACAATGATATAATCATGTGACAGGTATTCTTATGTAGTTGGCAAAATCGTCATTATTTACATTTTATCGTTATTTGGTTTGTTTTATGTGCACTTTAGTTTTGCACAGCTGTTTTACGTTTTTAGATCGGTCAGAATTTTACTGTTTATCATTGGTAATAAATGGAGTGTTGATGGCTGATTTAGTGACGTTTCTCGCATGTTTGTGTTTTTTTAAACGTGTATGTTAGAATAAAATTTAGATGTAAGTACGATCACCTGCACCATTGGTTCATTAATCAACTTAGAAGACGTAAATTTCCACGCGTTTATTTCATCATATCGACCGATGCAGTTGAAAGTGACCTTAACTGTCAGCAGTCGTGTTCACAGGAGCAACCATTGCTGTTGGAAGAACTCTTGGAACAGGAAAAACGCGAGCAGGAGAAACAGCAGCAGCAGCAACAAGTAGACAACACCACCCCGAGTGGTGCACTTCTGAGTGACAGTGAGTTTGAGAGACTTAGGGCAGACGTTTTGGGTTCTGCTCCACTAGCGTCACCTCCGCAAGGGATCGTATCGGGTCCCGGAGGAATGCCTGCCATTCGTCCCCCATGCACGCCCAGACCAGCCTCCAGCTCAGGAAATAATTGGACGCAATCGGTGCCCGATGCCACGAAAATGGCTGTCCAGGTACCCAGGCAACCAATCGCAACGCAAACACCACCTGAACGTAAGTTAAACTTTCTCGAATCTTTGAATTAAAACTACTGTTTTGCTGAAGCTGTTACTAATCTTCCAGCAAGAGTAGCGACATTCAACATTCCTCAAATCCCTGCGCCACCAACACCACCAGAGACTATTTCCACTGAGCAAGATCGCCAAGTACAGTTGCAGTATGAACAATGGTTAAACCATCAACACCAAGTTCTGACACAACAGTTAAAATACTACGAGACGGAAGTTCAAAAATTACGTAAAATCAGAAAGGTAACCATCGAATTTGCAATACATTACTAATGACTGAACTTTGTTTTTAATCTCTCCTCGATTTAACAGAACTTAAACAGCAAACAACGGTCGCTTCGGAAAACTGGGAATGAGTTAACAGAGAACGACGCTGCAGAGTTGCAGCGCATTTCCACCGAGCAAGCAATACTCCAAAAGCACTTGGATGCTAGTCGCAAGCAAACTCGTCAGCATGGAATGCTTGTGCAGGAATATCATAGCAAACAGCAACAAAGACAATCTCAATCGCAGACAAGTGAACCTTGTTCACCTTTGATGTCTCCTTCTCAGCATTCTTCACCAATGCATAGTCCAGCAGCTCTTGTGTCCCAGAGTCCAGGACCTGGGAACGTGCCGACTAGTATTATACAACATTCTCCAGCTGCTTCGATTATTCAGCATAGTCCGAATCCGCCTTTGGTACAGCACAGTCCAGGGAATCCTCAACCAACTACTCCAGGCACGATGTCACCTCATAATGTACAGCAACAGTCACCTAGAATCGGAACACCACACTCCCAAGGCGAAGAAAGTCCCTTCAGCCCCGGCGCAATGCCTTCGCCTGGTATTTGTGTACCAACCGGAGCGAGAATGACATCTCCTCAGCATCGAGCAGTCATAACAGGAAGGCTAGCAACTAGTCCAGGCTCCTTCACACCGGACGTGCGGGCCACACAACCGATCTTAAGTGAACAAGGTGTACGAATGCACAATATGTCGCAGAGATTTGTTCGACCACCGGCGGTCGGTGAACCTGGACAAAGAATGCAGGGTCCAAGAATGCAGTTACAAGGAGGAATGGTCTACGGGCAACGATCGCCTCTCGGAAGTCCTCAACCGACGCAACAACCGATATTGACTCCGCAACAACAGCAGCAACATCAGCAAATGTTACAGCGTCAACAGATTATCCAACAGCAACAGCAGCAACAACAACAACAACAACATGACGGGGGTATGACACAAGAAGGACAGAATGCTATAACTCAGAGGACGTTACAAATGGTTCAGCAAAGGCAACAGCTTCTCCAACAACAGCAGCAGCAACAACAACAAATGGCACAGCAGCAAAGACAGTTTCTCCAAATGCAGCAACAGCAACAACAACAGCAGCAGCAGCAACAGCAACAACATCAAATGCAAAAACCTCCAAATTCCCCAATGGTTTCTCAGCCAGCTAATTCCCCGAGTCCGCAGCTTCACCAGCAGATTCAGCAGAATTATGGTCAACCTCCAAGCTCGCCAATGCCGCGAAGTCCGATGGTGCAGCAAACTATGGGCTCTCCAATGCTACAGCAACAATTGAGTCAGACTTCTCAGCCTCCAAGCCCGATGAATTCAAGGATGCACCCACATCCTCCGAGTTCACCCATGGTATCGCAATATCAGCCGCCAAGTCCAATGTCCCGGAACCATCCGTCGACTTCCCCGATGTTGCAGCATCAGCTTAACAATGCGCATCATCCACCACCTGTGCAAACTCCTAGCTCGCCCATGCCAAGAAGTCCCATGGTCGGAGGATCACCCATGCAGATGCAAAGAAGACAGTCTACCGGTAACAGCCCTGCCATGCCTGACAGACCTCAAAGTGTCGAAAATCCAAGTACGCCGAGGACACCACATACGCCTCATGCGAATTACCCCACGCAAAATTCGAACAACATGGGAGGGAACAATGAGCAACCTCAACAACAGTTTTCGCAACAACCGCAGCAGCAACAATTCTCCCAGCAGCAGCAGTTTTCGCAACAACAGTTTTCCCAGCAGCAGCAACAGCAACAATCAAGTCAAGAGCAACACGGGTCTTCCGGAGATCCTACGAGCAGAGGTGGGGGGAACCCACACAATCCGATAAACCCCTTACCGATAACCGCTCTCTTCGGGAGATATGGTTACTTTAAGCTCGGATTACGCGGAGGTTCGCCGATGTGGTCGATGAAAGCAGAGACGAGTAAAGGAAAAACTTCAGAGCCACATATTTCTAACATCGAGGAAAAACCCAACACTTCCGTAGTGGTGCACAGGAAAACAGGAATACCACAATCGAAGATTAATTCTTTGGTTTGTGCCGACTATAATGACTTTGACGACGACTCACACACGCCCCCGCAAACGTCTCCGAGCTCGGGTGACATGAAGACTACACCGACGCTTTCCGATAACGGTCCCTTAGGCAGCCCTAATGATAAACTGGAGCCGATTCCGGATACGACAGATTACGACGACGATAAAACTATCGTAAACACAGAAGTAACATTAAGTTCCACCGCGCAGCGCGATAACGACGATATCACGGTCATAGAACAGTTCGGTGACTCCGAATTAGTCGATGTGATTTCCGGAACCCTTGAAGCTGACATGCAAGAGGAGTATGTGTTGTTCGAGCCTGACATGGTGGTGGATTTGTCGGCGGATAGCAATGACTCTCTTTGTCACGCTCTTGTTAATGACGAGAACCAAGGTCACGATTTAGTACAGATACTAGAAATCGAGAATACCGATACTCATACGGACGAGCAGATTTTAAGCGACGAGGATCTTGTACCATCACAAACAAGGAATAAAAAGGGTCTTACCCTCGACATCGTTAGAAGTTTGCAGGCCGGAAAGAGATTCGTTGCTGTAACGGATACCCCGGAGTCCCCTGATCAAGAAGAACTCCGTGTAAATCCGTCTCCTGGCTCTTACATAGATCATTCTCCCGATCAGGATCTCATGGTGTCTCTTGTAAGCGAATCTGAAGTGGTCATCATAGATCCCAGCACTAAATCGCCAGAGGATAACTTGTCCAAAGGATCATGCGAGGAAGAACTCGAAAAACCAACGGAAGCAGTCGAAAACCCAGAAATATCAAAAGAAAACGTTAACGTCGACTCATCAAATGAAGATCAACAAACCGTTCAGCAGGAACCAAAAGAAAATAAGACCCCTTTCGTGTTTCCAGAAAAAGTGTCATTCACTCAAGTTCCTCCGTCAAGTTTACACCAAGCGAACATTGGTATTCCGGCTACTTGTAGGTCAACTGTCTCATATCCAACGATTTCTACGATTGCGAACACCGAAGACATTACTGCAACAACAGCAACGACATTGATCCCAATCACAACTAGTAACTGCAAATCAATCGTAGTTGTATCTACAGTAAGTTCGGCGAAGGAATCAATACCCTCGCTTTCATTCAATAATCAAAAACAAATAACTTTACCGTCGAGTATGGCAAGCATTGTAGCCGATGCCAAAATCGCAGCAAAATTGAGTCAAACAGCTTTGCAAAGTATTTCGATTAAAGGCCAGCAGCTTATAACAAAGATCGAGACAAAAGTCAGTTCTCCGAGTATAGACGTGACGAAGTCTCTAATTGTTTCTGATAAAATATTAGAAAAACGTACGACAACTGTTCCAAATCTTTCAAAATGCGAAACCGTAAGTTTCGTTCAGACTGGTAGTAAAATGATTGAACCATCGACCAACCCAATAAAGTTGGTTGTAAGTGTTCAACCAACGTCTGTCACATTATCAACACCAAAGATGTCCATACCCGAATTATATGAAATTAAAGATAAAGAACCCACAATTGTCAAGAAGGACGTTCAACCTGAAATACCACGAAATGTGACAAAAGATAAAGAAGAAAAAGACGAGACCGATCATACGGAACGAAAACAAGACAATCCTTCAGTCACGTCAAATGCACGAGTTATTAATCCTAATACGGTTCAAGAACTGACTACATTAGAAGAAAAGAAAAACGATCTTCTAAATACTACAGACGAACTAGAGAGTATGTTAGAGGCAATTCATAACCCTGCTGAAAATGCTGCAAATCGGGGGAAGAATGCCCGTGCAGACAGTAAAACGGATGTCAACTCTCTTAAGAGAATGTCACCGGTAGCTGATGACTTGTCGCTCGTTAATATCTTAGAAAACGATTCTGAAGCTCCCGCTGACACTGAGGAGAAGGGAGAAACCAATCCTACTTCAGGGACGTTGAAAAAGAAAATCGAAAAACCCAAGGAAACAGCACCTGGAAAGGAGGAGTTAAGCAATGTCAACACGAAACAAACAACTCAGAAGGAAAAAACAACAGATGAAACTGCTACTGTTGACATAAACAAATCATACATTCAACAAAATTTAAATGATGAAAAGAACTTAATGGAAGAATCATCCGACGAGATCTTGGATATGTTGCACAACATAATATCGTCCAAACCAGAAATGGTAAATTCGGAAATCCTTCAGGAAGATAGGGCGCGAAAATCGAGTTTAATATATGATTTACCTGCTCCTTTAGACACATTACCACTAAACATTCTTCAGGATTCGCTCATGGATTTGGAACAGGGAAGCTTGGAAAATGAACAGACAGCATCAGTCGACAAAAAACCTGTAAAACCTCAAAACATAAGTGCGTCCATAGCAGAGGTTGTTCCCAAGAAAAGCATCCCAGTTTCTCAGCCTACTGTTTCACAACAGACCTTACCTCAGCAAACAACACCAGTTGTCGTGAGCACTATAGCACAGTTGCAAAAAAATACTACAACTGTCCCACATCTTTCACCTTTATCGAAACCAACGGAATTGACGTCCAACGTAGCAAATGTTTCCCATCAACTTCGGACATTACTTTCTTCTTTGCAAACAAACCATTCACAGGTTTGCTCGACCGTGAACCAGCCCACAATCGTTACAATGGTCTCCTCTGTAATAACAGGACCAAAACTGGGCACGACTGTGAGCTCTGTTGGATCCTCGCAAAATTCTACAACAAATACGCAGAGTACGGCAATCATTCGTTCGCAGGCTCCTTCGCACATCATGACATCTGTTACAAAATCAGACTCGGATATTACAACCAGCAGTTACAGTTTACACACGAAAGAAACCACAAACACTACGGTCAGCGTCATATCCTCTATTCCTAAAACCAGTCCTTCGGATATCTTTTCGCGTGTAACTGCTGGTGGTCCTCCACCTCAATCAAGTAATTCTCTGAACCCACAAACTTCTTCTGTGATCACCTCAAGACCCCCAAATGCAGGGGTATCTATCACTTCAAATGCTATGTTGAACGCCATGCTTGCTGGAACGAATTCAGCGAAACCATCTATCGCTGGTCATCGTGCCACTACGATCTCCACGCAAGCAAGTAATCTATTGAGTTCAGTTTTGCCATCTTCATCGGCAACGCGTACGCAAAATCTGCAGGCAATCCTGCAAGTAAGCGCAGGGTGTACCACCATACCTTCTCGGGTCGTTGTCAATGCTAGTTCAACGGCAATTAGTACATCGATGCAATGCGTAAGAACAATTATTCCTCCATTATCCACAACTGTGACGAATGCCGTTAATGTTACGACAAGTATACTGCAATCTACACTATCCCAAGCCCCGACACTTCTTCATAATCAACTCGCATCCAGTCAGTCGCAGTATAAATCAAGCAATGTTGCGCCCATTAATAATAAAAGTGCAGATCTGGAAGGTCTCGTGCAGAGTGCCACTACTAAGAAAGATCAGGATGAGAGCACCGCTTTGAAAAATCAACCGAAGCCTGAGAAACAATCCACCGTGAAACCCGATGTTGAAGTCGGGAAGAGCAGTATAAATTCTCACAGAATGGAAGAATCACAGAATGTTCTTCTTAAGCAATTGCTGCAGAATACAGCTTGCGCGACGACCGCTCTGACGTCAACGTCTTCGCAGGGTCCAAGTCTGCCGATTGTACCGTCTTTAGAGGCACAGTTGGCAAGGCCAGTTCCACCGACGCCGTCTGCTCTTTTGCCTCCGTTGCTGAATGAAAGTCCTGCGCCGAAGAGCAATACCAGTAAAGTTCTACCGAGGGAAACTTCGTTTCTATCGCATGCGACTCCTCAGAAGACGCAAACAGTGATAAGCAAGGAAGACACTCCTAAGCCAGTGGTATCACTTCCTACAACAGTAGCTACGCTCACTCAACAACGACCGAGTGAAACCTTCACGAAACAGCAACCGATCTCGAGTCAATTACCCAAGGTTCTACCTATCTCGACTCAGGCACCGCAACAATCGGCAACTACCCCAAATACGGTACAATCAACAGCACTGACCTTGAACTGTGAAACACCGAGTACCGCACGTCAAGACACTATCTGCTCTCAGCCACAGCCGAAGACGACGAGTGACTGTATTGTTTCCAATGCTGTATCGATTCAACAGCAGCATATTTCAACAGCCATGACTGTTACGCGTATTACGAGTAAACCTACAGTGACTACCGTTACGCCGAAGACTTTGCAAAGTTCGGTGCAACAACCCTCTAGCAATGTTCCAACAAGCCAGCCGCTGACGACAGTCAGCAGCGCACCGCCTCAGATCCAGCAGACTCCGGCTCAGGTTTCGGTATGCCAGAAACCTGTGGTTACCGCCCAACAACAACCATCGCAAAATGCCAACGCGATGCAATCCACAGTGCCTCAAACGATCGCCCATCCGACGGTGGTCGGTCATCAGCCTCAGGTGTCACAGGGTGCAAACGCACAACACACAGTGCCTTTAGTGGAAGTCAAAAAGGAGGTTCTCGATGAAGTTCTCGCGGGTGGTACGCCTACCCAACTAACGGATACCAAAGACTTTCTTACTGCCAAAGAGGAGCTCATGGATGGGTCCATCGACGATAAAACTGGTAAAATCCTTCAAAGTATTTAAAATTGTTCAATAATTACAGGATTTTAAAGAAATTCTTCCATCGCTTGTAGATCTCAAAAAGCTGAAGAGGCGTCAATACCAGCAGAAACGTAAGCAGAGCCAAGGAAAGGATGCAGCTGCGGCACCGCAGAAAAAACGATCCCGGAAAGTGTCTCGGCTAGACGAGGATTATGATACGTTTATTGATAATATTATGATACAGCTAAGACAACTACAACCGATGGCAGTGTTAGAACCTCTGCTAGGTAGGAACTACGGCGTGTGTCCTATTTTCGGGTCGGGAGATCTATCGAAAATTGGAAACCAAAAGGATTATAACACCAGAACCGGAGACTTAACGGGCTCTTACGGAGCTGCGAGTTTAGCTGGTGTTTCGGATCATTACAACACTCAACCATTCGGCGAATTAGCACCCTTACCGCCACAACAACCGGCTTCTACTCAAAGAGGCTTTTACGACCAAGAGTTCCCGCCTCTTAAATTGGATGACTGTAAGTACTAACAATAAATAGCTTCAAACGTACTTGATGAGCGGTGAGAATGGCAATTCTAATGACGGCAACTACTTCAGCAGACGAGAAGAAAGAGAATGCTCTTTCCATGAGTCGCGATGTTGATTCACCTGACACGATCGTCAGCTCGTCCTCTCCCGAGTGCGTCATGCCTGAATTCATCCACCGTTACCCAGGCTTGAGATTAATAGAGGAGGAGTCCGACGAAGAAGCGGATTGGCTTAAGCGGGTGTCACCCGTGATACCATTGGTATCGCCGATTCCAATCAGACTGAAGCCAGCTTGCATGAAAGACATGGCGAAACAAGACAAAGAAAATCTCGGAGTACCTAGGTAAGTGTTCAATCAAACTTATATACATTAAAATGACCTTATTATTGTCAAAGAGTTCAATCTCTTTGATTATTTTGTACTAAACTGGCTATTCCATTATAAAGCAGACTTGGGAAATCCCCACCCATGCCACTAAGAGAAAATGGAAATGTGACGGTCACGTTAACATTAAACAGTCAAGCTGCCGACGATATAATGGGGGTACTTAAAGATTTGGCAAATATTTTGAACATAGCTCCTCCTATTGGTTACCAGATAGTAGAACGTACCACTACACCGCCTAGTCAGAAGTTAGGTCTTTATAGAACAAAGGGGAAGGATGGAAAAGAAGGAGGTACTGTGATATACTTTATTTTAATACGTGTGCTCCTTTAAATTTATTTGTCTAAATTATGTCAATCTTCTTATAGCTCCGATTGACATACAAAGTATTTTGAATGGCGCGGCTAAATTCTGCCGTCATTGCGATGTTGTGATATTAAATAGCTTAATAAGGAAAAAGGTGTCGGATTTGCCGTTTTTGAGTAAAGAAGAGGCTGAACCAGGTGATGAACTGTGCTTCTGCTCAGCAGCCTGTTATATGCAATTTGCCCTTATGCACAGAACCCCTACCAACACACAGGAGAAGGTTTGTATAATCCTAGGAATCAAATGTCATTTTCGCATGCATTTTTTTTAACGAGTTTTACATTGCAGGCAGCAACGATCGTTGATCATTTATGTCACAAAAGTGAATCCAAGCTGTTAGACGATGACCTAAAGAAACCACACGAAAAGAAATTCACGCTGAAGCAACCCATTGACCAACCCGAATGTATGGAAGTGGATCGAATTGAAAAGGATGTAGAACCGAGAATAAAAACGGAGATCGAGGAAGTGGAAAATCATGACATGACAGAGGAAGTGTTGTCAGATGAGAAACGGCCAAAGAAACACCCTGCCACCGAAGAACAACCGACAGAAGTGACTGAGCAGCAACCCCCAGCGAAAGTATGGCGAGGGTTACGTTATAAAACATGGACCATCGGTACAATACAACCTGCAACAAAATACAAGCGTCCAACAGACAGAGAGATCACGGAGGTAAGCATAGTTCTTTTACATTTCTCTTATATATTGACTCTAATTGTAAATAAATATTAATGCCTTGTGTTTCTGCAGATGCTTTTCCGTATGGGTGTTACTGTTGTACCTGCGAAAACGGAGGATAGTCGACGTTGTATGTTCTGCCAAAATCAAGGCGACGGTACGGCAGATGGGCCTGCTAGATTGTTGAATTTTGATGTCGACAAATGGGTCCACCTGAATTGTGCTCTTTGGTCCGAAGACGTATATGAAACAGTGAATGGCGCGTTAATGAATCTCGATACTGCCCTCCAGCACAGTCTTGTGCTGAATTGCATCGCTTGCGATAAACCAGGGGCGACAGTCAAATGCTTCAAAATGCGATGCACAAACGTATACCATTTAGGTTGCGCCGTTAAGGATGGTTGTGTGTTTTACAAGAATAAGGTAATTCTATCGTTTGTTATACAAGTGTTGTTTTGGAAGGGTTTAATCTGAATTTTTTATTCGTTCTGTTAATTCCAGAGTACGTACTGCTCCCAACATGTCCAGAAGAACGAGAAAGATAATGAACTGACGACCCTCTCTGTCTACCGAAGGGTGTATGTGAATCGTGACGAAAATCGTCAAGTCGCCGCGGTAATGCATCACTCGGAGCATAATCATCTGCTTCGGGTAGGCAGCCTGATATTCCTGAGTGTCGGTCAGCTCCTCCCGCATCAGTTGGCAAACTTCCACACGCCAAATTACATCTATCCAGTTGGCTACAAGATCGTGCGTTTCTATTGGAGCATGAGAAGGCCCAACAAACGATGCAGATACGTCTGTTCCATACATGACGTTTCTGGCCGTCCGGAATTTCGTGTACTGGTTCAAGAACCGGCGCAGGAGGACATGGAACTACGCGACGCAACACCACGAGCCGTCTGGAGCCGCATCCTAGAACCCCTTGCTGAGTTGCGAAGATCTACCCATAGTGTTCAGTTGTTTCCGCGTTACGTGACCGGGGAGGATTTATTCGGACTAACAGAACCAGCAGTTGTCCGTGTTCTGGAAAGCCTCCCAGGAATCGAGACTCTAACAGACTACAGGTCAGTAAATACCATGACGCTAATGAATCTCAGGGTTCTATGAGTATAAAGACATTGTGTGATAGACAATTGTTCATTTAACAGATTTAAGTACGGTCGAAATCCACTTCTTGAACTGCCGTTGGCTATTAATCCGACTGGTAGTGCGAGGACCGAAGCACGATTGCGACATCAACTTCCCTGGAAAAGACCCCACACCCAACGTACCGGTTCTTCAGCGAGAGCGTCTTTTGCTCCTGCAGGAAATGTCGCTGGAGAGGCGGCGTGTCCCTACTCAAAACAATTCGTCCACTCGAAAAGCTCACAGTACAAGAAAATGAAGCAAGAATGGCGCAATAACGTTTACCTAGCAAGATCGAAAATCCAAGGTCTCGGGCTTTACGCAGCCCGCGATCTCGAAAAACACACCATGGTGATCGAATATATCGGAGAAATTATAAGAACTGAGCTGGCCGAGACGAGAGAAAAACAATACGAAGCTAGGGTATGTAAAGTTTATTATCAACACAAACAGTCCGCTAGAACATAACTGATTAACTCAATAACACATTTTGTTTATTACAGAACCGTGGCATTTACATGTTCCGGTTGGACGAAGAAAGAGTCGTGGATGCTACGTTGTGCGGCGGACTTGCGAGATACATAAACCACTCATGTAACCCGAATTGTGTCGCTGAAATTGTCGAGGTTGAACGTGATCTTAGAATCATAATCTTTGCAAAGCGAAGAATTTCACGTGGGGAAGAGGTAAGTTCACACTTTAAAAATTCAACACAATTTGAACTTCAACCCTGATTTCCCGACTGTACTTCATAAAAATACTTATGAATTTTAGCTGGCGTATGACTACAAATTTGACATAGAAGATGACCAGCACAAGATAGCATGCGCGTGTGGCGCGCCTAACTGCCGCAAGTGGATGAACTAAAGAGCTCGATCCACCGTTGTTATTGTTACTACGTTATTGGGTAGGTTTTACACGGAGATAAAAAAATTAAGAAGAAATATATTATATATATTATATATATAATGTAATATATATATAATATATATATGAAAGATATATATACGATAGAACACATTATTTAATTTGTAAAGTGCCATTGCAGTTTGACTAATTGATTTATATAGTGAAGTTGGTGCTATGCCATCACAACATTCCTCCAAAGTTGTACAATATTAGTTTTACTTTAACGAGAACCGCGAATGGAGTACGCTGATATCGCTTGTACATTTCGGTCACTTCATTAGGAACAGGGCGCGTAATCAAGGGAGGGAGAAACAGTGAGTATGTGGGTATGAATGAGAAGGAGAGAGAATGTCAGTGAAAGTGAGTATCATAAAGAGGAGGAGAAATAATGACGCAAATGGCTAACTTTTTTCTGTAGATCGTGTATATGTATACAGAAAGTTTGTATCTTTGTACGTTGAAGCGGAGTCAACTGTCAATGGTTGACCGATTATTGTAATATAGATCGTTTATTAATTATATATTGCATATACATTGCACTATCTCTGTACATAAAGTAGAGGTCCATGTTATTTTGAACTCACCAGATGAATTATGTAAAGTAAACGGTATCTAATTTAGAATTATATACAACTATAACTATTTGATCATGTAATAATAAATCGATATAAAAATTTTACTTTTCCTGTGTTTTCTTCATATCCTGGTATCGTCCGATTTAGCGTGAAGGTTGGGAAGAAGTTCTCAGCATTCACAACGAAGATTCTTTATTCCTTAATGTCGCAGAATATTTACAAAGGCATATTACGCATGTACGTAGAATACGCAGTCATTACTCTCGGAGATTCACTTGGTTTTGTTAGTATGTACTATAAAAATCGCGAGTCTCTAATGTTATGTATAAAATTCTTCCTTTTAAATTTATAAATAGAACGATTGATACGCATGGAACAAGAAACCTACGTGTAATAACTGATTATGCAAACATAAATGCGAATACAAAATACATTCATAGACAATGTATTTAAATGCAATTCTTTGGCACTTATACATTCTACAGTTGATGGAAAAGTACCTAAATTAAATACGACTCTTCTCTACACAATGGCATGCAATCAGCGTTTGAAAATTAAACCTGACAGTTTTTATGGTATTTTCAAAGATTCTGCTTGACGACAGTATGACAGTATGAGCGCCAGCTTGAGCGTCGCATGTACTTGCATGCCAGAGTATACTGTGGATTTGAAGTATCATAATATTTACAAAAGTTTTTGATTTTTTCAAAGTAAAAGTGAACGTAGTAGATTCACTCAAAAAAATTAAACTTACTATGCAGTCCTTGATTTATCGAGTATTCGTCGCAATCTATCTCTAAAATTTTTAAATATTGATTCGACTGAGCACTTGCATCGCTGTGATATCCTAGTACTGTTTTTACATTTTATATCGGAGGTAAGTTAATCGCTGTCTAAACACTTATGACCTACTTAATAATACCGATTCAAATACACAGTCCGTAGATCTTCCTGACATTTATTTACAATTGCTGTTGACTTTTGTTTGTGTTAACAAGAGTCAGTGAAGCTTGCGTGCTTACCATGACAAGTTTCAAAGATGTTTTCAGCTCGGTCAGATCTTGTTTACGGCGGCGCCAGCTCGTCCCTGTTGCATGCAACAGATTAATATTTTTCTGTTATGTAACTACAGTATAATTTAAACAAAAACATGCATAGAGCCTTGCTTTACCTCGACTAACAAGAGTAACAGTACAAAGTTTCGATTGAAGTTTACAATAGACTATTGTAACATGTATGTTCGCATGAATGACAAATGCGAATTCTTTTAACTCTGCAACATGCATCACTATTAATTAGGCTAATAAAGACTTATTATCAAGTCAATTGTATATCATTTGCTGAATTTGCAAGCAAATAAAAGATGTCTACGCTTCTTAGCTTTATACGTATTAAAGGAAGGTCATTAGGTTTATATACACATGCTTATGTTAAGCGATTTAGTAGGGTAACAGAATAGAATACGTGCAAGACAGCATTAAGATGGGTTAACAATATGTACCTACTTAATTCGATGTCTGAAAATTCAGGGTTTACATTAAAATCGTGAGCCTATATGAATTTGAGACTATTTATTCTTTTGCCGTTAGCGTTACCATAGTTTATAATAATCGTTATATTTATCCACATATATTACAGTTTTATTTACAAGGATCTGCTATACATTACAATGATTAGATCGTAATAATTGAATTCCTTCGCGGTGTATATAAATGACAAATAAATAGTAAAAAGTCGGTAAATCGAAGATGTCTACCTACAATTAAGATACAAAAAGGTAACGAAATCGGTAAATGTAGTTTATAAAAATAGGGTAGCAGCGCAAGTTACAGGAACCATGTCTATCAAGAGACTATATCGACTAGTTAATGGTAGAATTTCTAAGGCATTTTTCCTAATTAAAAAGTAATATTTATGTAAAAACTGTAATTTTCTTAACGGAAACGAGAAAATCAAACGACTGTAGTCTTGACCAGAAAGGTAACCACCGGGAAATAGTCAATAATTTTTGATTAACTTGTCGGCGCGCTAAATACTGTTCGTTTAAAGGAAATTTGTGAAAGTATCATCACAAAAATACTGGAAACATTGTAGAAGATATCCGTTATATTCTGGAGAATATTTACTTCAGACATTAGTGTCTGTTAAGTGCAATAGGATAACTCATAACAATTTCGATTGGCAAAAATTATTTAAATTCTGCAGCTTCTGCTGTGATTGCCAAATTATGAAAATAGGGAACATCTTATTAAAGTACAGATTATAATATAATACGCAATTTCATAGTGCCTTAAAGCGAAACGAGAAGTATAATTTCTCAAACAAACGTTACTGTCATCTTATCCAGTCTTAGACCCTGCCTTTATGATTCAAGAAACCGGTCCCAGTTTGAGAACTCTAAAACTTGGACAAAATTCTCGTACTGCCGGCATCTTTCTCAACTTGCACGAAAACATTATGCAAACTAATACATATACGAAACAGTAAAAATATATTATTTAGATAAAGAAACATTTTTGAACCTCCGACTCTTCAAATGGTTTTTATCACAAACAATTAAACATTATTACTTTCTAGAAAGTTCTTCACTCCGCACAATTCGACCAGAGAAATATATGTAGACAAAACAATAATTTACAACAGTCTATTCTCCCTTTTTTTAACTATGTAAAACTTTTTAACGGTTTTTATGACCAATAATTCTCATAAGGCTCTCGAAACACTTTAAAATCCGGTAACACCGAATTTCATGTATCAACTATTAGATATATATTCATTTCCATTCTACTGACTCCACTACCCACTAAAAGCTGTTCCACGATGGAGATAAGTTTTACATAAAGTCAAATGCGAATTTTGTAGTTTCAAATACAAATATAACTTGAATTTTATAATTAGGAAGGAGATGTTAATTACGTCTTGCTATGTAGCAAATTAATTGCGTTCAATTTCAAGATTATATCCCTGGCATACCTGTTAGATCGGTAATTAAAAAGCAATTATCGCCTTGTGTCACTAATCGCATTATACAGGAAAGATAATAAAACGAATCATGAATGTTAGTAGCAAATTTAAAGCAGTGACCAGAAGCTTGAAAATATGTGCGACTATAATAAACTAATGAAATTATTGATTGGTAAAATATAAATCTTTTATCATAACGATCATTTTTATTCCAAACTGATCAATGTTAAATAACAGTCAGTCTTTCTATTTTTATGCTGGGAATTATTAGCATTAAATAAGAAAGAATTGCCTGCTGTAAGAACATTCAACAGTTTCGATATCGTAAAATGTTTATCCATCGACCACGAACCTGACATTACTGTTGCTTCTGGTAATCACCTTAAATTCCTCAATATCTACAGCGATGCTCGTAAAAACTTTCACACGTCTTCTGTCAGTGGAAACCGACCAGTAATAGTATTCTTAGACGCCCTACTAAGAATAGACTTCTCATTATCAAGTTCGCGCAAAATTAGAATTCCACGATCTCACAAAGCTATCCGAAAGTTTTCACCGGAGCATCGAAACTGTCAACAAAGCTGTTAAATGAAACGTTTTTACAATTGTATATTCGCTAACATGCATATAACAACTCGTTTCAACTTTCTCGTTCAACTTCCCTGTTGTACCCTAAATCCATTCTGTACGTAACTGGTCTTGTCACTTCCTTCAAGGCACACGTTTACGTCGGGCCTTGCTAAGTTCTAACGATTTATTCTGTTAATCTATTAGAATATAATTAGTGAACAATTTACAGTACTATGTTGAGTTAGCTCGGAGCCCATCACCCAAGGTTTGCGCTACTTTTTGCTTCTGAAGGTTTTAATAGAAGCAGGCGGTCGAAATAACAGTTTCATTCGAATTCTTATCATGAGTTAATCGTAAACGATGATATCATACGAATGCTAAGAGCTATCTGCGTATGAGTTTTGAAAAGAAATCATTCTTCTTGATCGGCGTGTAATAAAATCTTCCGAATTTCAGGTGTGTCAAAAAATATCGAATAGGATCAATGAAAGTGTATGAAATGCAACCAATATCCTTTCGTATTGCATTTTGCACTTACACTGATTGAAACGAAATTTTCAAAGTGTCCGTAGTAATTTAATAATTTCGACGTAAGAAATCGGCCGTAATATTCTTGACGATATCGAATATTTCATTATTATTCCATTCATATTGTACATGTACTATATTACTCGTTTAATTCGAAAAGATGTTAATGAACCCCTCACCATCAATGAGAAGTGAGTCATGCGATTGCTATTACTACCGAATTAATAGCCGCTTTGTAAGACACGATTAAATATATTAAAGTGAATCGCGAGTATGCGTGAGTACGTTAAAGGTACGAATCGAATAATCCTGAGTTACGAGATGGATGATCGCGCACCGATTTGATTATGACACTGAAGGTAACACATTTAGAAGACGGACGATCGTCCATAGTATGCTTTTGCAGACAGGAAAAAAATGTCTTTAAACGGTGAGATATATCGAAGAATCTCATCATCTAAATTCACTTTCTCGACTTCCAGAAGCACACAACAAGCGATCGTCCGTCTTCTAACTTCCGTAAACTTCAATGTCGTGTTTTTTGTTCGCTCATTTCTTATACGATTTACCGAACGATCCGCTGATGCTTCTGCCTGCATAAAACGCGCTCGCAGATCAGACTAGACCACACATGCTGAAAAGACACCCATCACACGTCAACCAATGTCCCCGCCGTAATCCTCGCCGTTCAAGAGGTTACGGTTGTAAATGGCAGCCCTATAACTGTACCTATTTAGCGCGGGTCTATCGGGAACTGGTGGCGGTATCAGGGCTACATCGCTGTTCAACAAAGCACCACTCCTCTCATCGACCTCTCCAATGCTGCTCTCTGCCAGTGAAGGCTCGACCTCAGCAAACGCCATTCTCGAGCGCAGCAAATACGCGTAAGTTTTGTACCTTTTTAACTGTGACACAATACATTTTTTGTAATCGCACGTAAAACAATGGGTCATTTCTGCACAGTATTTTCTTTACCTCGTGGTGTAGGTAAGCATCTTTTTCTTTGTAATTTTGTACGGTAAGTGCCTTGGCTCCTCTCTCAGGAGGATGTCGCCGGTGCTCATCCAACTCGGCCTCCAGTCGATTTACTCTCTCTTCGTGGTCTCGTAATTGTTCTCGCTGTTATCAGATAATTAGAAAATATTTATAAATAGTTTTTGAATCATGCAAATGATACAGTACCGTTAGAAGGTAGCACTTACAGGATTCAATTTCGTGTGACTACACGGAAGTAGCGGTCGTTGAAATTTTCGTTGAGAACCTACGGCACCTGCTAGTGGTTGACAGGAAAAACTTGCGCACACAAAGTTTATCGTATCTATCCACGACTGTAGCTCCTTAGAATCACTGAATCATATCGTACAATTTTGTATCAATATTAAAGTGACAGTAAAACCCGTAGTAAGTATTCAAGGATTAAAATATATATTTACCTCGTTTGAAATAGATACTCCGCTTGATCGGCAGTTTGTAACCTGAAGACATGTTGTTTTTTCGTATAATCAGATGCTTTCGTTGCTAATGCATGATGAATACGTATGGCGTTGTGTAGGCTGTCATTGCGGAAGCCATGCTCGTCCTTGTGTAAATATAACACAAGTTCTCTTAACGTACAATAATACATCTTCCAACCTCGCTTTCCAAACGGTGCTATAAACATTTTCCAAAGTTGTTATTTACTGCAGGTTTTGATCAATAATTACAATATACTCTCTGTTCACTGTCATAGCGCTACGTACTTTTCTTCCCGTTGGAATCGTAACAGCATTTTCGCATAACGTAACCTTTCTTAAATTCCGTAGCACCGGTAACATTTGGCACATCGAGGAAAGGATTACCAGTACCACATATCGCTGGGCCGTCACCTGGCTGAATTACCTGAGACGCAGTTTCATCACCCTCTTCGTCCCTACGTTGTTTGCAACGCATTGAGATTAATATACCGATAACCTTACAGTATATCTCAAAGTGTTATAATAACTTTATAGTCGTTTTTTACCGAATATACGCGTGTAGGCGATACTTACAAAGCCCACTCCAGGGGGTATGACTTTATAGCGTTATAAAGTTGTTTGAGCACCTCGCTGGGAAAGTTGTCACCGTCATTCAACTCCGACAGGTTTTCGATGAACTCCGAACACGACATTTTCCTACCTATATTCTGTCCGTGAAGATCGGTATTGAGCAGCATAATAGCACAAGTTAAAGTATGAACGGCATCTAAAACACAAAGGAGAATCACCATTTTTATGGGTCTTGTAAATCTTTTTGTGGAATTCTTACCCTGAGAATTGAAGGAGCCAGGATTGCAATCGAGGTATCGCTTGGAGAAATGTACAAGGACCCGTTCCCTTTCCTGGGTCTCTCCCGTCAAAGAAAACTGAGCAAGGAACTTTCTAAGGGCTACGTCCAGCGTGTCCCGTTCGAAGTTGAAGTATCTTAAGTATTCCTCTGCAACCGCCCTGCTAAAGTCATTGCTGAAAGACACAAACCACGCTTACTCTCAAAGGATCATAATCGGAGTATTATTTATATTATTCAATTATAATACTCCTTACTTTTTACTAAGATGCCTAGAGACATCCGACTTTTTGAAACCGTCCAATGAATACAGTCTTTTAGCGAGTCTAACAGCCGATGGTAGATCCACGGCTTTTGGACTGTAATGAAAACTATGCAGACTCTCAATGTCGCTTTCTTCGTCGGCGGATTGAGGCGGGGAACCGCTGCTGTACTTCTGATCCTCACCGATCATAGTATTCAATGCCTCCCCCCTATCGTCTTCATTTTCTTTGAGCTCCTGCGACAAAGGTATTCTCATCATCGGTATTAGAAGACGCGAAGAGTACATGTATTACAGTGACATAAATGTACACAGACCGATAATGACAAACACATCGTTAGAATTATTTTGTGCCCACAAAGATTTCCAACATCAGCGAAATGTCTTGAATCTTTACCTGGTAACCAGCGAATTCTGGCATATTTCCAAGATTCGTCGATGCCTTCTGTTGATTCTGTTGTGCTCCGGCAATTTGCTGGCAGACTTCTGCGGCAGTTCCAGGATTGCCGCGGCGCCTGTGCTGCCTGTGACTAGTATTCCTAGCGGTGGAAGAGTCCTTGTCAGGCCCTTTAACTTGAATAATGATTCTATGTTCTCCAGCATCTTGTCCGCTGCTGTGAGATGTCGTGGATGATTTGAGCCGCCTTTGGGGGGGTTCGCTAGCGAGGATCGTCGAGTCGCTGTCGCTCGGATCACTGACCATCATAATATCTCTAGCACTGAGTATATCCATGGTCTCTTCGTCATTGTAGTCCGGACTGGACATGTTGCTGATGGCCTCGGACTGGCTGAGGTCACCATTGGTGGGGTGTAGGCCAGTGGAGCTGGCCGATGGGGCGGAACCGTCGTTGGACGGGCCAAGGGCCGTCGTGGAGGCCGCTGACACCGGCGGCGGGAACCTACGGGAGCCAGAATTGGAGGACATGACCGAGGAAGAGATGGAGGTTGGCGAGGCTGGCGAGAGGGACCTCTGGGGGCTGGTACCCTCCGTTGAGGAGCCACTCGAGGACGTGGAAGAGGAGGACGAGGAATTCTGAGAGGAAGTATTGCCGCTGCTGCCGTTCTGACAGCAGGACGTCCTCTCGGAAGAGGCTGACGGCGAGCTGACCGGCGCGTTGTACGTCCAGACGATCCGCTCGCTCGACAAACCCTGCCCGCTATCCGGCCGCGTGTCCAGAAGCGTATTTAGACTCGAGGTAACATCGTCGTCGATGTCAATATCCACGGCGCTCATCGACGGGTCCTTCTGGAACTGCAGGTGATCCTCGGATCTCGAAGTTCGCACGAAACCGCTCGAGTAACCGAAACTGCTCGCGGAGGCATTTGATTTTCCGGGTTCGCCAGGCATCGCACTCGGCAGAGCTCCGCATTGACTGGCCATCGAATTCTCGCGCTTGCTTATACCCACCGGCGAGGTGCTCGCCGAATTCGAGCCGGAACACTTGTACGCACGATGATGTCCGTGTGTCTCGTTAGGACTGGTGGGTACCGAGTTGTGATGGTGATGGTTATGGTGATTGTGGTGATAGTGGGTGGTGGCGGAGTGGTGATTGTTGTACCTAAGCGAGTCCACCTTCTTCTGATACTTGGGCAGGAGACTGGTCTGCTGAGTGCGCGAAAGATTCAGCATGAGGTCACCGGTCATCATGTAGGCCTCGAACCTACAGAGACCAATCCAACAGTTACCTCATCACCCAAATAACCCTTACCTACAATAGCCTAACTTAAAGTACCTTAAAACAGCGTAAAATTAATATCACTCTACGTGCATCATGAATTATTTGTACAACGTCTAATGTAACTCAAGTTAGTCCTTTCATCATTGCTAAAAGCGCTCTACTCGTTAGAAGTTTTCGGAGGAACCTCGGTAGAATATTTGTCTTCCTATCGATCCGAAAGTTCGCTTCCTCGGAAGTAAGTGATACTGGTGGGTCCATACCTAGGCGTGTTCTTCTGCCGGCTAAACTTGTCGCCGGAGAGTGGCTCCCACTGGGTACGCTCCTCCTCCTTGAAGCTGTCGACCTGAGGTATGAGGGCCTCGAGCTCCGAGGAGCCGGACGCATCGCTGTAGGACCCGTTGCTCCTGGCGACGCACTGCGTCGTCGTCGTCGTCGTTGTCGTAGCGCCGACGTCGCCACCGCCGACGCCCGTCGTCGGTCCCGGGGACGACGAACTCCTCCTCCGCTGAAGCTCCGACGGGTCCGATCTCCTCAAATCCTTCTCCTCGAAATTACTTGACAAAATCTCCCGGGGATTGTTCGTCGGTGCCAATGTCACATCGTGGCCGCTTCTCGAGCGATCTGATCCAACCGACGGAGGCTGACCCGGGGACAAGAGTCGGCGAACGTGAGCCTTTATCGCCGGGTCTAAGGCCAAGGAAAACCCCATTTCAAAGAACCGTCGATACACCAAACATTATCGCGTCACTGGGGAGGAAAGGGAGTGAACGATATCTCTCGAATCAATGAGCATTATCCTGTCGACATTCGTGTCTTCCCAGATATTTATTGCTACTGTCTGGGAGAATTTCAAATGTGCCCTGCGCCAGTACGGATCGTACGTCGTCGGCGATGAATGAAAACTTTCCACGGAACCGGGGCCATTACCTGACTTCTTTTCCCCCGTGGCTAAGGGAAATGCGGGGACAAACAACGAAGAAGTAAGAGGAAGGAACAAGGGAGAATGTCTCGCGAGAGAAATTTCATTGTCCTGGAAGCTTTTGCACGCGACAAGGCCTACGTGTCTATGTGTACGGGTATGCCTGTGTCAAAGTGAGACATGAAACAGAATTTACGAGGGATAAGAAAGGACCCTTAAATAATGAAGGCGCAGATGTGGCCAAGTGTATGAGCCTTTTCTGCGGAGCCGACGTTTACTGATCTTTGACCGGGAAAATACCGGCAGTCGAACAACTTTACTACGGACCGCCTACAACGCCAACATTTTTTTTTATACCTGCTAATGTTCTATCGATCCCTTCGCCCTAACGAATTTTCCTCACCGCAAAGAATGATTGTCGGAATACCGCGAATCATTTAATGACATTTGTTTAAATCATTTCTTTTTATTACTACTTCCGAGAAGAATTGTGGGCTTCGTTAAGACCCTCGAGCAGTCTTTAGCCACGATAATTATCGATTCTAGGACAGATCTTTTCTGGCACGGAAAAGCACCACTTGACACACTTGGAGTGACTGTACGACTACGGTGGAATGGTATGGTTTCCACTGTCGTTGCGATAATAATTATTCTTTCACTACATACAACAATAAACAAATGACGTCGGTATAGTCTCGACAACTGAAACGTAAGGGGTCCGTTAATTACTCATAAAATAATCGACGTCAAGTGATAGTCTAGATTTTTCAACTGAACTTTGTTTTGCAAGGCATTATTATCTCTGGAGAAATAAATCAAGGCTCCATCAAGGCCGCCTTTGTTATCCCTAACCACCAGAGCTTTCTAACCAGAGAGTATTTTATGGTCATCGACCGTGTCATGCGGTGAACAATGAGCGGTCAATGAGCCCGATAGAAAACCTTTTACCATTATCCCCGCTTCGGTGGAACGTCCGAAGCCAAGCTAGCTAATTACTCGCCCTTCGCTGTACACTCCCCCTATTATTTCATGCATTTAAACACTCATCCTTTCCGTGCCGTTCGACTTGACGCAGGATCTGCATCGTTAAGATTCTGTCTCACTGATAACGGCTTCGTTATCGGCTCACATCTCCCCGCAGAATCGAAACCTTTTGAAAACCCCTTATGAAACCCCCGCTCCTTCACTTTCTACGAGACGCAAGTGCCCCAGCGGTGAAAATACGGTACGTAATATTGTACCACATCTCACAAGCAATCTCGACGTATAGATATATGAGGATTAATTAAGAGAGTTAATACGATTAATTATGTATTCGTTTACTTGCCGCACCACCATCCACTAGCCCTGTCGATTCCCTATTTACACCACCTTTACCTCCGTGTATCATTAGCACCGTTCATATTCGCCTCGCTAGCTCATTACGGCATAATGCGATATTATTATTATCATCTCAACGGGTTCAAGTTCACATACACACTCGGTTAGCGTTCTATCGGTAGATAGTATCCCTCTCGCGAGTTCAGCTAGCTAGCAAACCGGAACAATTGTCCCGTCAGTGATATCGAATTAATCCTCTGGCGGTTGGACCATCGTACTCTTCCTTTCCGTCCTGTTTGTCGATATGCTCTCGCTTCTGTTCACTCGCAAACAGTTCAATGCAGAACAGTAGTACGTACGACCGTTTGATCGCAATCGTGATTACGGCTAATTCCATCGGAATCTCTTCAAACCAATGACATGACGTCGGAATAATACTGATGCGAATTTCGTGCGGTCTTTCGCGTTAACGACTCACCAGTTCTAGAACTTACGGTATTATCACTACAGCTGCGCGAGTGTTCGCTCGAGTGAGTAAATGACAACTTTCTTCCTGGGCAACAGATGATGGAATGTAGAACAACGCCGATGATTCGAGGAGAACCAAAGTGTACGCGGAGTACTACGCAAGCTGCGTTCACGTCGTCGAACAGAGTGTTTACATGCAGTATAAACAGTCCGGACATCCGCAGAAAGGTTTGCACGCACCGTGATACATCGATAAACGTACGTCCAGAAATACAATGGTCGCGCGGGAGAGGAACGGCAGAGGAAGGGAGGAAAATGGCAGAGGCCAGAGTGGGCGTCGGTCGGCGGTCGTAATTCTTAAAACGCCGATAAAAGCGAACGCCGAACTCCGTCTGACGATGCAGACCGCCGCGGAGTCACGTTTATCGACGATAATAGATCCGATAGACCGTAAATTCTCGACCTGGCACCGAATTCGCTAAATCGAATTCGAAATGAGTCTAAATGAATCAACTTCCTGATAAGAACAACCTAGTTGTCGACGGTAAGTAAAAGCACCGATGCGAAATCCGTTATTTCTCGATTAAATTAGCTCCCGGTGACAGAGAGATTGATAATGAATCAGCAATTTTCTGCTTATTACGACTTAAACTTGTCGAAGGGTCCATCAATGACTGATTGCTCGATGATGTCATGCGCCTAACGGTGATTGACAATGAATCATAACACGTGTGAACGGGATCGTAGGTCAGTTGACAATCATAACACTGCAACATTTGTAATGTGCTTCAAAGTCGAAGGAATGAATGAAGATCGATTCGCTTTCTATAATTCAATAGATTCGATATTTTCAACACTGCTAATTATAATGTATGACCAGTAACGTTGAGTACTGACTGTAATCCATTACAATTTATTGTTAAAGGACGGAATTAATTGAAGATACTGAATACTCCTGGGAATCCAGTTTGTGAAATTTTTACTGGGGATAGAGCGCAATGAAAAGCTCTTCGGATAACGATACGGTAGTCGGCGCGGAATCGTAAACGTGTAATGCCGGAACAGCATTCGTGATATAACCGAGTCGTAACCCGCACGTAATACCGGTCTAGCCGGTACGCAAACGGTCGCTCTTCAAAGGCATAAAAGAATTCACGGCAATGCACAGCACTTCACTTACCCCTCCTGAGTTTTAGGGTGACGGGGTCCGACGATAGCCGCAGACATTTCAGCACTGAAACAGAAAAGAAACGAAGACATGAGAAAGACTTTTAACTCCAAGTCTTGCAACTCAGAAACGCCCGTTAACTTTAAGTTCTCGCGGAATTCACTAACTCTCCAAGAATACTGGTTTTACTGTTCTTGCACCCTCGTGCACTTATCTTGGAACAAATTCTGATCACTCGCAGGTATTTATATCCTGCGAAGAAGGCAATGGAGCGTGAACCGAAAATATTTCCACGCACATCTAGTTCCAGTTTTCAGAGAGTTTCCGAGCACGTCCGCGGAAGAGAGAAAGGAAGGCAAAGCGAGGAGGACGGGCAGAGGAATGAAAAGAGTTGGCTCTACAAAGAGAGAGGGTGAGCCAACGGCAAGAAATGTAGGTGGGTCGCAGCTCCGATGGAAATTACGTGGGTAGCGACTCCGTCTCTCTGCGTGTCGTAGGGCCGCGCCTGTGTAACCCAAGCATGAAAGACGTTATGACACATCGTTGCGATAGGTTAGTGAGCTTATCCTATCACATGAATTATGACGATCTGCCCGCTACGTGTTTCATCGGGTATTCTCCATCCATGTGTAATATCTTTTAAATCGCTTTAACTTCGCTCACAGGATCTGGACCTGACACGTATGAAGCCGATCCAGTGGATCAAGAAATTTCAACGACGTAAACGTTTACGTAAGGCAGAAGAAACCTAATTTGCGGTATCATTTTGCAAAGGGAACCTCGGAAGGTGGTAAAAAGGGACAGCATCGTGTAGGACGACGGTGACAAAAGCCGGGGATTATTAAAAGTTCCCAGTAATAGGATCAAAGGGTTAGGACGGGTTGACCTGCCCTTTTCAATATACCGCCACGAAATAACGGGATTCAGTTTCGTATTTACGAAACGTGATGATTAGAGCGAAACGCGGCAGGACCAGTCACCGTAAAGTTCAGAGTTCGCTGCACTCAGGAATAACGCCAGCGCGCTTGGCCAATCCGAATGGACAGTCGATTTATCTTCCACTGAATATCGGCTTTTCGAGTTACGCCAAAGTTTAAGGGAACACCGGAAATTATGCCGGGCTATGAAGGCATCTCAGCAAAGATGATCGCCAAAATATAGAGAATATCTAACTTCCCACAGGACGTGCAATATTCATAACCTCCAAAATTTGCCCATGACACTTAACAAAAATTGGGAAAAACCTTTCTTACGAATTCTGTTCTCCCATGTATTCTCCAACTCGATTTCGACAGCCATTTGTGACGAACGTTCCAAAGAATTTACAAAAATCTTCTGCACTTTATCTCGCCAGAAAATACACGCGCATTTTATTCCGGGGAAAAAAAAACAATGAACTCCGAGATGTGTCTATAAGAAGAATGAATATTGCCGAAAACGTGACATATGTGCATAATTCGGTTTTACCGAAAACGCGTATCTCAATAAATATGTCAATAAGGCCGCAATAAAAGAAACAATTGGCGTGAAATATTGTCGTCTCCTCTGCCGCTCGTGAATGGAGGAAAACCATATTATCGGAATCCTCAAAAAGCCAAGCGACAACTTTGTAACGTACGTGGAACGAACACAGGCAGGCAGTATAATAAATATTCCTCCATTATATACCTGTACCGTGCAGTCTCTGTAGAAGAGAGTTTAGCTCTGGTCGAACAAGGGTGGGGTCGTAGCACTGGTCTAGCTGAGAATAAATGCGTTTGCATTCCTGTTCTGAGATATGCATACTAATATTTGCCAGCGGTTTTAACCACGCTTTACTGTTCCGCATCAAGAAGTTATGCTCATCCTTATTACAGGCATAATTTTTCACGCTCGCCTGGACGGTTTCCTTTACTCAGAAAATAAATCTTTTGTTTCAACCTATAAAACTAAGAAAACGTTGCGGCGGAAAATAAACGACATATGATGACGCAGGTTCTGCTAAATGAAGGACTCTTTCATGTGGTAATCCACAGAGTTTATATCGCTAGCGGGTTAATGGAGTTCCACGTAGTTGTAGATGGGAAATGAGAGATTGGACGCAGCGTAGATAAATCTCTGAACGAGAAGTATGGAGTGTCGTCTTACCCGAGGTCTTACCTTCTTTAGTACTGAATCGGTTCACATCGACTTCGTTCACCCTCAGAATGACGTCACCGGCCTCGACCTGCAAAACAAAGTCGTCTCTCAATGCGTTTTCCTGGAAAGCCATCTATTCCGGAGGAAAACAGAATTTTACATCGAAACAGGGAAATATCTCCGTCGCCGTGATTTTCTCTTGCATGTTTGTCCTAAAGCTAACTTAAGACCTAAAGGTTCTCGTGAGAGGCGAAATTAGGCAGCTCTATCGGCCATTCTGTATAGTGGACCGAGGAAGCGGTCGACCTATTGGAGACGATAAATCAGTTTCGATGATGCACAGCGTGCGTCGCCGATGTATTCTGTAATAGATTTTGCTTAACCGGGTCAGAACCAGAGACGGGATTCTCTACGCGGGAATCTACCGCCGTCGGCAACAGGGTTCGCTTGGGAACCATTTACACGAACCTCTGCGTCGAGTATACCCTGCATATGTTCTCTCCACAGGAAAGTACGCTTTTGCGATAACTTTTTGTCTACTGCCACTAAAAAAAAACTACCCCGCAATGGCTCACACGCACTTCAATCACATAAAACAGGTGTACGCCTACGACAAGGGAAATAGGACAATTAGGATACTCGTCTCGAACGTAGCTGACGAGGCAACTAGGAAAATAGACGTAGACATATGTAGAATCTTTTGGCTACAAGACACACGTTGACAGATATTGGGCAACTAGTGGTAAACAACTTGGACTTGTTTACGATAGTAATTTATTTTTGTAGTATTGACAAATAGATACTATTAATAAACAAGACGTGAAAGATCGTAGTAAATCTATAAAACGTAGTACATAGCTGTCCCACGTGAGACTTAAGTCTGTGTAAACTTGATGGCATTTGCTTAGGTTAATTCGAAAAGCAGGTTACAGGAAAGGTGAGTGAAGCGAAAAGGTAAAATATGCAAGAGACGATGCGGCGAAAGAGCGACTTAAATCCGATGATTCGCAGAAAGCACATAGTACTGGCGAATACGATCGTTCAACTTTTCAAAGGGAAGTGGTCTCACGGTCCGAGTGTGCTGACAATGAGACTCGAGAGGAGACACTTTCCGAGTCTTAGAAGGCGGGGATTCACCTGGCAGAGGGGCATATACTCCACGTAATCGAACCTGTCGTCGCGCCTCGAGAAAAACCCATCGAAAGGCCGACAGCAGCAGGAGAAGCAAAAGGCCAATCTCCCGGACATCTGAGCAAGTGCTTGGATATTCGCTATGCGGCAATAACGTTATGTCCTGACTGGCAAAGTGCGCGACTGATCAGTAGGTCTCGGCCGTTGCTGAGAATTCAGCCGACGCGGACCTAGACAGCGCCAAGCATTATTTCTGTACGCCGTGACATTGACTTTCGCTCGGCTCTCGTCCAACAAACGGATATTCTCACACGCCCCTATGCCACGGTTAAGCCTTCCGTAGATTGCATTCCTTCTGACGTTTCTATCTAAATGCCCATCTTATTGTCGACCATTTGCTCGGCAATTTATTCGGTCCGAAGCAATTGATGCAGAAATTTATTTCACTAGAATCGCTGAGTGATGAAAACGCATTGAACAGCGAATAACTACGTCGACAGAAAAGTGATACGTCCGAGGATATTAATGTCTTCGAACGTCCACCGGGCAGGCTTCGTTAATTGGTGCTCGGCAATCGGCTTTAATTAAAACTGCCCAACGCACAGCTTAGCCTACGGCGCAATCAGCTTTCGCCTTTTATGCCGCGTTGCAATACTCATTGTTTTGCGCAAACGTCAATAACAAGTTCCACATCGATTCCAAACATCGCAGAAACTTGCAATATTTACATGTTACATACCTCACAAAATCATAGTAATTGTATATTATTCACCGTGCCGTTAAATTAGAATATCGTAATGAGTTGGGGAAGTTTTAACCAGTCGTTTAATATTTCTTGTCGTTGCGTCTGCGTGTACATCCTGCTGCTGACAGCGAATTACGTACACCTACGTATACGTTAAAGTAAAAATACGTGTAGAGCGGTATTAGTACCGGCTGTTTTGCGTAATACGATAGCCATTAGGTTAACCGCCATTCACGAAGCACTTCCGACCATTCGTGACATCGACGACCTCACCTTACTGACCATTCTTCCCCAAGGCCGGACGAGAGTTGCTCTCGCGCTTGATGCTACTTGAGCTTCATCATTTTCAACTCCTCCCTCGCTCTGACGGCTTTCTATTACCGCTGCTACGCTTACGTGCTTCGTTAATTTATTAAATACTTCGCGTCTGGAGTACGTTATAAAGTCAATTGACCAGCAAGGACATACACTTCGAGCTTCTGGCAATCCTAAATGCCGACATTTCGCCCCATTTTGTCGTACAGCGCATACGTAAATATTTCAGCCAGTTTGAAATCAGTGGGAATCGACAGCTGCGAGAGACAAGAGCGGCGTTTGCCTCGTTTTCTAAGTTGTCCGTTGAACGTTCTTATTGGCGATTCTCGCTTCACTTTTATGAAGCCAATAAGTCCCGAGCTCCACTCGATCCTTCTGCGGTGCATCCAAGCGGCTAAGATCCTCGGTGCACACATCTGAAACGACCAAGGCTCAGCGCCGGCCGACACGTTCCAGCTACACCCACGCGAGAGAGAAAATCGATATGAACCGTCGAGTAGAGGCAACGTTCAATAAGGAATATGCAAATTCGAGCGCTCCAACTGCGCCAGAGAGTAATGTACATACGTATATTCAATCACCGAATCCTAAACCATTGAAAATGTTGATATCCATAATTCCTCGCCAAAGAGACTGTTCACCCAGCAAAAGAGGAAAATGTATTCCTTTAACCAATCGTACTTGATATTCTTGACTTCAGGTCAGACAGTTAAGACACTCAACGTTTTACTGCCAATTCCGAGGATACGAAATCATTGACATTGGAGGAGTGATTTGGCCGATTGTAGGTAAGGCTCTGAACAATCGTGTTCGAGGCATCTGGTTTTCTGCCTCTCTTAGGGGGGTCACGTACGACGAGACAGTTGGCCGTGAACGCAAGACGTCGTAAGCAAGGCCTCTGAGCACGCGATGACCGTTCTACACACAGAAGCGTCATTGACAAACAGGTCAACGTGTCATTCTTGTCACGCATAGGCCACCGTCCAAACGTTCCTCGTGTGGTACACGCACGTACCTTCGGAGGAACATGTTGCCATGTCCAGGATGTATTCCTGTACATTATGCAGAATTATACACTTACGTCTGCGAGCGTACAGTTATTGCTTATTGCTGCAGAACCACGTGCCGCCAGCGGGAAATCCGTGAAAGAGGCAATAGTCACGCCAGTGTATACTACCGAGCCACGTGGGTGGACAATAATAGTTATTTATATCACGTTATCGCGCGGCATTTACCGCTACCGCCTTCCCCACGCTTTTCTATCCTCTTCTCCCCTCTTTTCGTCCTGTCTCCACGCTGACGCCCCTTTCTTAGCCTATCTATCCCCCGGATAATTGGCAGTTGTGCCGTTCATCCTGGCCTATCACGTTTTCTTAAATCACACTGCCAATATACGTCTGCCCTCCTTAGAAGTTTCTTTTCTCCTCGAGCTCCTTTTCGTGAGAATTTTTCATTCTCCACGCTGCTCTTCCAGCGGCGTAAAGTGATCAAGTAGAAGAAGATAGAGGTGGCAAGGTCTCAATTCATCTTAGCGGCCAGAGCTGTTGACTATAAAATCAATATCGCCATTAATGTCAGCTTTACTACCGACAATTTTCACATAAACCAATCCTCTCGCATCGTCGAGACGTTAAACGATGGTGTGCCGGGAAGCATGAAATTGCACGGAACGCAAACCTAATACTTTCGCAATGGCAAAAACAACAATTTTCAAGTCGTTTGTCAATTGTCGCGATTTAATGTAGAACCGTGAATGAAGGGACATCGCGAAAATGTCGAAAACATGTGGAGAATCTGCGACAACGACGGAGACATACGCGCCTCCAGGAGTTCGGAAGGCTCGAAGCAGTAAAATGAAAAAAAGGCAACAGGACGGTGACCGCAAGGTCGTCAGGTTCCGCTGCGACTTTCCCTCGACCCAGGTTAAGGTGATGTTGGCGAAAGGATGGTCGCAAGTACGTAATGGAATGTCCCTTATTCGGAATCCACGGCGTCCTTAACGGGAGTCGCTGTGTAATCGGAGCTCCAAAGCGGATCTCGTATTCCCCCTTTAAGGGAATTTCCATCGTCACCCCGAATGAGATACGGAATCGAGAAACGGCGCGAGCACGACGCGTTTTTGTATTTACAGCATGTAACTTGGTTTATTTGATTACACGAGGTGGTCGATCCAAACGACTCCACCTGGGACATTTGGTGGTGCGAGACGAGTGACGTTCGGCAAGCATTGGACCTCAAGCTCGATCCTCGGCAAAAGGTGCCCCACTTCCGTAATCACTACGAGCTGACGCGCAAGAATTACCTCTGGAGGAATCTCAAGAGATACAAGAAGCTATTAATGAAATTCGGGAAAACTTCAGAGGCCGAGTTCTGTGACTCGATGCCGATAACTTTTGAGCTGCCCAGTGAATACAGAATGTTAGTCGAAGAGTATCACAAACGACACGGTGCTACGTGGATAGTAAAGCCAGCCGGCAGGTCTCAGGGCAAGGGGATCTTCCTGTTCAGGAAATTAAAGGACCTAGTCGAGTGGAAAGCCAAGCAGTCGTCTCAGCAAGTTGATACCTTGCCAGAAACCTTCGTCGTGCAGAAATACATCGACAATCCGTATCTCCTTGCAGGTTATTCCAACTTTTTCTTTCCTGTCCTTAGCGATTCAACGATCCTTTACGTAACTCGTGAATGTGTAACGGCTTGTATCTACGAAAATACATTTATCGCCCTGCAGGCCGGAAGTTTGACCTTCGTATTTACGTGCTGGTGACCTCGTTCCACCCTTTGAAAGTCTATCTGGCCAGAGAAGGGTTCGCGCGACTTTCGGGCGAGCTGTTCAACCTGAAGAATATCGATGACAGCAGAGTGCATTTGACGAACATGGCGATACAACTGAAAGTGGACGATAGCGTCGATGGTGCTCCTGGCCGAGAACAAGTGAAGCAGGGCTGCAAGTGGGCCCTTATTAAAGTGAGAGAATATCTCAGCGCGCACCACGGCACCCAAGTAGTCGAGGCTCTTTTCAAACGCATAGCCGGTAAGCACATCTTTTAAATCTCCACGAATTATCGTCCCACGGATCAAAACCGTCCGCACACTTCAACTGGATTGTTTCAAAATTATCAACATAAGCACGTGTATCAAAGTACACTAACAACTATAAAGTGTGCGTGAATTTCATGTTCCGAGCAACAACGTGACAAATTCCATGTCCTTGTCGCTGCAGCCAATGCGATAAATATTTCTAAATCCCTGCCCTCGAAATTTAAAGCTCTAGAGGCACTTGAGTAACGGTTCAACTCTAACTCTGGCATATTCTTGCGTAAGGCGTAATAATGGCGAGTCTATTGGCCGTGCAGCCAGTGATAATGCAGGGTAAGAACTCGTTCGAGCTTTATGGATACGACGTGCTGCTGGACGAGAGCTTAAGACCGTGGTTGCTCGAGGTGAACGCCTCGCCGGCCCTGACCGGCACCGATAGCCAAGACTATCGGCTCAAGTTCGATCTTCTCGACGACGTACTAAACATCCTCGACTTCGAGAGCCGTTTCTCCGGTCGTGAGACCAGAGTCGGCGGTTTCGACCTTCTCTGGGACGACGGACCGGTCTGGATCACCCACCCGAATGCCGAATTACCCGAACAATCGAAAAAGCTCAACATCTTTCTCGGTGCCCGAAACGATCGTCTGCAACAACTCGCGATTTTGCACGAAATACTACAGCGAGAATTCAATCGTTTTTAACACTTTATATACGTTTTAAGAAATGTACTTTACCAAACTTATGAAAATCTTTTTATGCTCGTATACCTGTCCTTAATATCGTGGAGAATTTAAGAAGCAAGAATGTCAATTAATTATGGAAACTCGTCGACGTAGTTACAAACGATACGAGCAGGTAGAATTCCGCGTAAGAGTATTACGAAACAAAGCTGCGAAACAGGTGTGCTTTTTTCGCATGATGCGATGTACCGTCATTACATTACAAAGTCCTGACGACTCTTTTTTGTTTCCCGCAGTTTCGTCATACGCAAGCAACAACAGCACCAGCAGCAGCAGCAGCTGGCCAAAACTAACGAGCACGAATTAGCTCGCCGTTGGGGGAGTTCGGAGCGGGAACATGCATGAATATTCATGTCTGTCCGTGGTGTTCACGCACACGAAACGAAATAATCCTGTCAGTGTGCTTCCTTCCACTTTCGGACGTTTCGCCCTTTTCATGGCGTTTCAAATTTCGCTCTTTTGGCTCTCATGTCCATCGCATAAAAAGCACATTAATTTAGCCGACCAACACGCTCGCAGGAGAATGTTGCAGTCACCTTTTTCTGCCCCATAGGAATAACTGAATGGTTAATGCATCGGTTCCGGACAGCAGTCTGATTTTTTCTGATTTCCTCTTCACGCCGATGATTTTAAATGGCAATATTATGAAGCGTAGGTGTATACATTATTCGTGATATGTTACGGTGTTATCCGGGAATTCGGAGGTAATCAATCCGTTACGGTAGTAAAGTCCGCATCGATTGGCAATTTTACGAAGTCGGAAGAATGCAAACGCGGGGGCGATGCATTCCCGCGCTTTCGCGTGCAGCCAATCTCTCGCTCCCTCTCCCTCTCCCTCGTATTCTTCAGCATCATTTCCTTTTCTCTTTGAGGAAGTGAGCGTACTAAATATAGCGGGGGAGTCGGATAACTTGGTAAGTGCATTACCTCGACCGGCTCTCTGCGAATAAGGATAGGGCACCCGATGTCGTTAAAGCATCATTATTTCAAGACCGTCCCGCCACTTTTAATATAATTCAAACAATGTCGCACTAATTGAAACTAGCCATTACCCCCGATTCTTCAAAAGACCGCATAGGTAAGTTTCACAGTCAGATATTTCAACAGGCTTTAATTAAACAAGACAATGTATTTCTCCTGAATGGAAGCCGCTCCAAGGAAAATACCATGGCGTATTATGCATCAAAGGACACGAAGGACCTGACGATCGAGAGAAACATTTCTAAGGGCGAGGACGGTCGAGCATGATAGAGAGGATCGATTGGAATCGGATTGCACGTGTACGATGATGGTACTTCCTTTCCGTTGTCTCCCGTGTATATCGGGACAGATTAAGTACGCCTAATTGCACGCTCAAGCACGGATCTATTCTCCTCGGCACGTATCTATAGAATTGCTTTGGCATTCCGAACATCCAGCTACCCTATTTCCCCTACTATCTTTAGTCCTCATCTGTCGAACGTTCGTGGCACATTTACCTTGTATCCTCCTGTAATTACTCCATCCAATTTTATTCTCGAAATTTAATTCTCGAAATTTCGATAACACATACATCGCTATCCCATTTGTCAGATTTACCTATTTGCAATACTTTGCGATTTTTTTCGCAAATTTACTTAACTCTTTACCTTCAGCGCATTCTCTCTTTCTGTTCTTTTTTTCACGACAAAGAAAGCCTTAACGTCCTTAACCCATTTCCTGGCTCTGCAGTTAATCCTACATAAGGATTTCGTACTTTACCATTTCACCGAGAGTACGCGAACCAAGTAAAACAAAATCTTGCAAATACATTTCCCGGTACCCGTCAGATTAGCAAAACCCATGTGTACAAATGTTGTCAGTGTAAATATGATCCTTCTATTTCCACAAGCAGCGTTTGCCGTACTTTCTTCCACCAACTTCAGATAAGATAAAAAATATGTGCTTTGGTATCTCTTCTCAAGTTGACCTAGTTAATCCGAGGCTGATTAACATTAGGTAATGTCAAGCACTGTGCCGAGTTTGAGTTTAATTGTTTACAACCGAAGCAGCAGTTGTTATCGACTTCTGTCCACCTGTAAATGCGTCCTGCGTAGAAATAGGTTCTCTGAAGATATGTCGGTACATATGTAACACATTTCTTTGGGAGCCCTAGATCTGTGTCATGGCACAGGTAAGCGGGTGCAAGAGCTATTAATGTGTTCACGCCAGAAGCCTCTATGTGCGATTCTATGTAAACGTACTGCGCTATATTATAAGTAAACCGCACCCATTTGGCCCATACATAAGCCAAGATAAAGATAAGATTTCCTTACTACCGGTACACACTTTACTGGAGTTATGTTAGGTGCATTATAGGCGACAGCTTTCAAGTAAAGTAGGAGGGGAAATGGACGGAGTAAAATGCTGGATAGATAAAGTAATTGCGAAGCTTTCTCGGAGTTTCCTAAAAGACGGTTAACCCCTTTCGCGAACCTGTCCTATGCCGCGGATCGTTATAACGGCAGTAATTTTTCTCGTTTCATTAAAGTCACCAACACGTACAGTGAAGAAAGGCAGTCAACCTCGATTCGTGTCGTGGCAGATTATTAAATTCTACGAAGGATTTCCCGGGGACCCTGCTCGTTATCGTGTTCTTCATTTCTGCCGCAAAATTAAGTGAACGATTACCTAATTACCTATTTTTTTCTCTATCCCAGAAAAGTCTCGTTTCAACGACCCAACTAATTCGCCCACGGGTTGCGACTTCCTCTAAGACAATTCATCTTCTGTCCTGCTTTTACATTGACTCATGTTTTGTTATACAAAACTGATTAAAGATGTAGATGATATCGCTTTTCGGAAAGCTTCTGTGGGATAAGAGGGAACGAATTTTTCTCCTCTGTCGATTCATTCTTATTGCTTCCCCGAGTAGAAACATAGATTCCGTCTAGCCACGATTTGCCGGCTGTCGCCCTGGAACAGTCGGGTAATAGGAATCCTTGGTCTTCGGAACGGACTTGCTCGTCGACGAGGAGCAAATGGCCGATGTTTTCCGGCTGACGATCTCGTTCCGAAATTAGGAAAAGCGAAGAAACCCGAGGAAAGAATAGCGGTCCGAGGGCACTGACCTCATTCGGCAGTGCGAAGAGGAGCAGAAAGGATCGCCGACTGTGGAAACGGAGTAAGTGGAAGGAAGCCCAAAGAGAAAAACCGAGCGAGAAGAAGGCCCGCAAAAACGTTGAAATGGAAGAAGCGTGCGGCACGCCAAGTATCTGATCGTAAGTCACTGAAATGCAACTATACGAGAACCCATTAAGGCCATGGGTAAACCTAATTCCCAGAAACGGAGCACGTATTATCTCTACCTTCGGCCGCAACGAAAATTATATACCCCCACACCCCTCTCCCTACCCTGCTGAAGTTTATAAGTTTAGCAATAAAGTAAGAAACTTTGCTACGACATTATCCAAGACATGTACGACGAATTGGCTTGTCCTTTTGTCGTCAACCTGAGATTAATACATTTCCGTCAAAGTTGCAAAAGAAATTATACCTGAGACCTGAACATGGGACTTGGTATCGATCGTTATCGGTATGTATCGAGTTCTGGGGCGGCACTTAGGTGTCGGGGGAATACAATACTGGACGGACGAGAGAAACGTGTGGCTGTAGATCGATGTAATAACAGACAGATTTCAATGCTCGGCGCTATCTGTGGGAGGCTCTGATTTCAATTGGCTGCCTCTCGATCACGAAAAACCGATCCGCACGAAACGCGTTCGCGGATTAGCAAGATGCATATTTATCCACGTTCTGCACTCGCCATAAAGATACAGCACGTAAAATACGAGTCTTATTTTAATGTCCTAACATATCTCGTCCTTTTTTTTAAATATCCTATCAGTTTAATTGTACTTGAGATAAGATGAGATAATATCAATGGTAACAGATTATTTAAACAATTAGTGGCATATGTTCTGTCGGATATTTTGCAGTTCTGTGTGGAGGAAGAGGGTGACTAACTAATATAAGAGAGGAAGTGGAAAAAGAGACTAAAATGTAACCGTTAAACTATCCCATCGAGCCAATCGGAATCTCGGTATACGAGACAGGACTGGAATGCCCTATCTTTTCTTCTCCCTTCTCGTTCTCCCCATGTGATGCCCTCCTCGAAATGATCGTTTTAAAAGCTTACGCAAAGTAGCGATTATAAAAGACACGGAAATATCATACGAAAGGAGATAACCAGAGGGTGCTAGTGATAATAACACGGGTCGATATACACAGTTCGTTTACTTCGGAGTACCTATCTTCACGAAACATTCGCCCAAATACGTGTGCCAAAGAATAACATAGGGTTGCCTAACACCCCCTCCCTCGAGTTTAGCGTCACTCACTCGTGTACGTTTTTCTACGTTTACGGATAAAATTACAACGTACTTTAAATGACCAAGGCCAAGCAAAAGATTTGTCTACTGCAATGCTCCTGAATAAAGTCAATTCAGTCGAACCAATTAGCAGCATCCAGCAATAAAATAAACTTTCAGTTATTCTTATTAGGTCTTTTTATCATTATAAAGGGTATTACAGAACGCATGACTCATGTTTTTCAACGGCTCGTCCCAAGGGTTTAAATCCGCAGTACCGCAAGTGCATAGTTTACTGACAGATGTGCGTATATATCGGAGGGTTGCGGTAAATAAGGGCGGCGAAAAGTGGGGCTGATGTAATCAAAGTTTGGTTCTTTACCTTGCCGCTCTTAGCCGCCGGCGAGTTCTCCACAATATCATAAATGACGTGTGGCAGATCTGCCGTTCCGAGGAGCGAAAAGCCGAATCCTGACGAGTCGCCGCGATTTAGAGTGACCAGCAGCTCCTCAGCCATGTTTTTAGTACCACATTGATCACCTCACTGTCATCTGACACGCAGCTTCTCACGTAAAAATCATCAACAGCGATTACTATTGGCGTTACGCCGCGAAAACACGGGGCAAAGATGCCAGAGGGTATTCACGCAGAGCCGTGGCAATATGCGCTTTTCTTTCGGTCCGACAATCGTGTTCCCTTGCGCTCTTTCTCTCTTCGATACCGCCGTAAGCCGTATACCGACGATATTTTACTCGTTTCGCTGCCGAACTTACACACATACACAGGCACGTACTAACACATTTACAGGTAGATGCGCGCGCGCGAGCAGGCGGCCGGTTACGCGCGAGAAAGAGCGAAAACCACGGGAAGAAGGAGGGAACGAGGGGCGACGGTGGCCCCCCTTCTCACACTTTTTTTCGCGCACTGCACTCGATGCCCGACGATATAAACGTTCCTGTTTCGACCCCCCTATAGGACCCCTGATTTACGTCTATCTCTTCTCCCCGTTGCATCCATATTCTTTTCCATCCGTACTCGTCGACAGCTCCTATCGTCTCGCTGTTCAACGAATGACGAAGTACGATATACACAGTAGGGCAGTGACGGAGAGTGGCCAGTGTAAACGCCACTCCTGCTCCCTTAGGTGGACGTCTGTATGAAGACCGTCGCGATAGACGTGCGCACTTGGTACCCGTGAACCGTACCTGTTTAGCTTGCCTGCGAACGCGACGGCGTCGCGCCCGACACACTGCCGGTGTGTTCGTATTTTCGTGTTTTCCAATTCCCTCTGCAGCAGCAACAGAAACACCTCCACCCTGCCCGGCAAATGCCCCGTAACTGAACTTGGGCGAAACTGAGGGCGCCACTTGCAAGGCAACAATTCCAGTATCCCCTCCATCCAACTGCTCAATCTTCAGCGGGCTATTTTCATTCGAAAAGTACTCCAGGGCAAATCAAAGAAATGCAAAATGTTCGGTATCATGTGTATCAAGAATAAATAATCCTACCGGCTATGAGGAACAATATTTTTTTCAAACTTGGCTCACACTACATGGTGGTTCTTGAAACATGTTCTTTATGATGAGAGACCATACCTTCAGTGTAACTCCGCTAGTCAAAATCAGTTTTGATTTGAATATATGAATCTGACAATCTCACAGGTATAGAAACCTACCTGTCTTTTTCATAATATAACGTTTTTGTAATGTTTCATAGACAGCAATAAATAATTCGAGAACATGATATTACAATGAGCCAATTGAGAACTCTTCAGATGTAAATATTTTCATAATTTTTACCTTTTTCTAACGTTCAGCATGTGTTGAAAACATTAATTATAATAATTGAAATACTTATGACTGTAAAAATAGTACGGATTTTTTGCGTTCATTATAACTCACCATTAAATACAGTTGTTAAGAAAGATATTATCGTTATGAACTGTGCATTTTAATAATAGTTACAATGTCTTCTTATTTTGAATTATCATCTTGTGATTTGACTCCAGCAGTGGTGTTAGCAAACATGGAACCGATTGCACATCTCATCAAGGTGTCTATCCCCAATTATTTGGCTGGATTACCCATACCAGATTCAATAGGAGGATGGTTTCGACTGGGGGGTACGAGAATATTGTCTTTATTAACATATTATTCATTAACCACCGCTTATACAATGCTAATTCCCTCAAAAATCGAACAGCAAGTTGCACGATATGGATGAAACTCTACTTTGCTTTTTTTTGTACTGCTGTGCTGAACTATGTTACTATCTAATCCTTTTGCCTTTCTGTATTAAATTCCAGTGAGGGACTGGGCGTCCCTTATTCCGCCTACTGCTCTACTAGCCGGTATCGGTTACATGTCTTACAGGGCTTTCTGTCCTCATGGTAGACCCCCGGTAAGTAACCTACCTGTTACCCAGAAAACCAAGGACGTTCCGCTTCATTTTCGTCCCATATAATCTTATGATTATGCAACACCGAGTTTATTAGTTCTAAGTGTTGTCGGCGGCTTTCTAGTTTGAGTCAACAAAGTAACCGCACGAGTTACTAACAATAATATTAACGTTTTTTAAATATCAAATGCTCTGTCTCATCGCGCACGTTATGTGATGTGCTTCACATTTCGAAAATGATTACGAATAAAAATTCAATTCTTGTATATTTTCGAAATTTCTTGACCAAAAATTTCATTAATTTCTTTTTAAAAATGAATTTTAGGCATGTGGGAAAGTAAATCTGAAAATAAAGAAAGATGTTAATAAAGTGGTAGACACCATTGATGTTGAAGATATAACAGAAAAGGCCGTATTTTGTCGCTGCTGGCGATCAGAAAATGTAAGTCATACAGTTTTTATGATATATTTATACATAGGTGTAATAATAATGTTACCATATAATCCAAATATTGATGCAAAGTGCATTATTATATAACAGGAAACTTAGTATTTTTAATGATGCTTCTACCTGAATACTTACAATAAGACTTACCTATTAAACTTCCTAAATTAACATAAACCTTAATAACAAACTAAAATGCAATGAAATTATCAACTTAGTAAAATATATGTACATTGGTACAGTGGCCCTACTGTGACGGTTCTCATGGACATCACAACAATGAAGTCTGTGACAATGTTGGACCTCTGGTTGTCACAAAGAAGAAGAATTAATGTAAATTGCACCCCCTAAACTTATTCCTATTACATAATCAATGGGTGCAATGAAACATACTGTGTTCTAAATAATTCCATAGAATCAGTTATGTGATTGATGGTACATGTCTTTAATGAGAAATACTGCATAGACATTACTATTCATAATACCATCTCCAAACAGTACAGATTGTAAGCTATCAAGGAGAAGTTACTGTTGACTGTACACTTGTTAGACAATGAAAATATTTATAAATAAATGTACTTGAAAGATATAATGCTTTTGTTAATATCATGTACAGAATTAATCAATTGTAGTTTATACACTTGCCATTGTAATTATCTAACTGTACTTTTTATAGCACTTTGATTCAGAACATCTTTAGTTGCTTACAGTACCCATTGTTTTATGAAATTATAAGCCAACTGAATCCTGTCTTCAGCATTTGTTATTGGTAATAAATCATTGAATAAAAACTTTGATTAAAAAATATAATGACATTCATTTATTAAAATTGGAATATGTACAGTCTTATAGTACATGCCACAGAAGAGTAATTACAAGTATTATTAACCCTTAAATAGTTCTTGTAGCATATACTATACTGATATTTATGTTACAATAGTTTCAAACAAGTTATTAGTCAGAAATTTCTATACCTTAGTATTTTTGCAACGGCAAAGTATTCTTTCGTACATCCGAAGCAAATTTACAGCGGTTCAAGTTGCCATTTAAATAGTACTATGCTGTACATTTAAATACTTGCAGTGTGTGAAATTCTCAGCTAATATAATACATCATCAACTAAAAACTACAATACAAATATTACGTACTTAATAATTATGCACGGATGGAGTAGTTTCGTTGTGTGAAAATTATTGTATGAAACTATCGTAATACGTTCGAGTTTACCATTACATATTTCTGATATCACAGTTTCTTCTCATACCTTTCTTATTCGTAACATTACGATGTGCTTATTATTCTAAAATCAAAGCTGTAAGAAACATCTCGTAAGTACATGTTGACTCTTTGATTTTGAAAGATTTAAAAAAACGCGGCTTACCTCAAAATGACGCAAGTCGTTGGTATCAAATTCTAATTCATTCACAAGCAACTCACGACGTCCATATTTAAGTCTAAAAAAATGTAGTGTGTTAATGTGAGTGCTATTAACAATGTGACGTTTCATTGATTTAAGTCACGCAACTTACTCGAGGTATCGCCTCCATGCAATCATACCAATGTAAGCAAATACTATTGCGATCGCAAATGTGATAGTAGTGACCAGAGCGATAATTCCTGAAGACATACTTTTCCCGCTTGCTAAAATAAACAACATATTTCAAGTTTTTCCTCTTCAATCGCTTTTATTAGGATTTCTGATTTAAAAACAACATACCTGGAATAGTTTCTTCCCTAACTTCGGTGTGATAAATTGTACGATTAAGTCTCGCTATCAATTCGGGGTCGGCGTTATCGATAGTTTTTACGTCCTTGCCCTGTGGAAAAATTTCTGGCGGCAAGACAATTGTCGTCGGATAGTCGTCCAACGTCTTGTTTTTCGACTTCCCAATTTCTGTATGAAATTGGTTTCATTTAATATGGAGATACGTAGCGTAACACACTTAACGGTAGCCTAGTTATGCAAATGATTTTACCTGTAGTGTGTTCCGTATTCGCTTTTGTAATTACGTCATCGTTGTCGTGCGGTGTAACATGAGAGTGCATCATATCTTGTTGTTCCATTACAGCTGTAGAATTCGACTCTTTTGTACTACTTTTTGTTTCCGTCGGTGAAGAATTAGCATCAGTCTTTTTCGGCATATCTACTGCCGTGGAAGTCGCATTAGTCGTTCCTGTAGATTCTACAATCGTCGAATTATTCGTTTGTTTAATTTTTGCATCCGTAGCTGCTTTATTATCTTCGTCTGTCGATTGCAAATTTGCACTTTGGTCTGTTTTAGTACTACTGATTTTTGTACTCTCTTCTTTTTTTGACTCTTTTGTTTTCGAAGTTTGCTTTTCCTTAGAATCGGTGGGTTTTTCAATTGGTTTCACACTAGTTATTATTTTCGTGGTTGCTTGTGTAATAGAATTTTCTGTCGTCGTGACTTCTGGTATTGCCGAACCAACGTTTGGATTCTTTATGTCCGTTACCGTTAATTTAGAAATATTTGTATTCTGAGTTTCAACTTCCGCAGAAGCGGTGTTATTCTTGCCTTTCATTTGCACAACCTCAGAATTTGAATTATTCATATTCTTTCCTTCTTCAGGTTCCTTATCTGTTTGATCGATAGCTTCTCCATTCTTACCATTTTGTGAAGTGTCTATCGGTGGTGCACTTCTCCTATGAATTGTCGAATAATGTTCGATATCCACTGTACAAAAATATTTCCTTTAAGTTTCGTTGCAAGCCGCATGCAAATCGTATGTAATCAATTTTAAATGCCGCCTATTTACGTACCGTTTGAATCTCTTAATAAATGCGTTATAAGCCCGGTATCGGTGGAAAGTCCACTGTGTCCTGTGGCAATAAAATTTCTCGTTTAAATTCAAGTCACGTTTAAAATAACACGTGGGGCGAAGATATGTAATACATAATTCTTCTGAAAACGTGGGTCGTATTCCTGTTATGATTTTACCGTCCTTTCTTTCATCACTTACACTATTGACCCAATGACACCGTCAACGAAGGATCATATTCTATTTATCCAATTTATGCAGAACACGAGGAAACACGACGTTAACCGTTTCATTACGTGTGAATGGAAATTTACGTGGACTTACCTAGAATCGAGAGGATCAAGAGAATCTTCGCTATTTTCTTTAACATGATATCTTTTTTCTCTAACGGCAATTCGGTTTTTACTCTTAACTCGTGCTCTATACAAGTCTAATCTGCCCCTTCTTTGTCTGGAATTATTACAGTTGGATATCAGCAGCGTATCACGATTACACCTGGAATTAATGGCGCAATCGAGTTAACACAAACTTGAAATTTAGATAAGAGAGTATGCCGTAAAATATAGACATCGATCTGACATGATTTGTCCTTTCTCTAAGGATAATGATAAGAATGTCTTTGAAACCGTCTCTAGACGTGCTATATGTAATCGAGTAATAATTGTATTAATTATTGGACTATACGTCATTATCACATGAGTCACTTTAGGAATACAACGTAAATAAGATAAGTATCTGGCAAAATTATCTTCCGTTATCTACTATTCAATTAAGAAGTACAAACGTTTTCATCTCCGTTCAAAGTGATTTATATCAATTTGAAAAATTCCTTATTCCAGACGAAACGATAGTCATCGACGTACATTGACTTTGATCCTTTTCCCTGAGTATATTAATATGCATGTTTGTACTTTGTGCTACTTGTACCAAATACTTTGAAGATACTAGCTGAATGGGTCAAACTCATTAAGTATAAGATGCATTAAATAAGTGCTAAGCTACGTGCTTTGTTCACGCCTGCACAACTTTCCTGCTCTGACGTACTCACGAGAGACTAGAAGTCAACAAGACTTAACTGACATTGACTAAGTAATTGAATGATACAATATTCAACGCATTAGGAAATTCAAAATCAATTTCCAACTATAATGAAACATTCATACGAAAAGTGGCTTCGTCAAATGCAAATGATATTTCTGGCATCGGTGCGGTGCGCGTACGGTGAAATTAATCCGCGGGACGACACGCACGTGTGCACCAACGTTTTTCATGGTACAGCACATCTTACGGCGATAATTGCCGTATGACGATCGAGGCACGAGCAGGCTTACCTGGCAAATAAACAGTCGATTTAGCGCGACCCTCGACTAGCGGAGCTGAACGTTTTTCACGAAACCAGGACGTTGCATCTTGGAGAAAAAAAGAAGACTTAGACGACCTGGCGCACGGTCAGTCGATTTAGGAGAAAACGACCGGACGAAGGAGCGTGGCTTTCGCGCGAGCGGACAGGTATGGCGGCAAGAGGAGAAGTCCGAAAGTGTTGGAACTACTGAGCGGCCAGACGGAACAGCATCGTGCAACTTGCTCGGCCGAGATCCATCCGCATGTTGTGCGATACCGCGACTGATGACGGCTCCTGCTTCGGAAAACCGCGAGGCTCACGGAGCTGCTGTCGTCACGCGACATGGCCCGTCGACAACTGCACACCCGCGAATCCTACCGATCTCTTCTCTTCTCTTCTCTTCTCTTCTCCGCGCCAGAGATCGTCAACCGGCTAGAATTCCCGTCTTTTCCCTATCCAGGGACGGACATTCACCTGCCCCCATAGACACCGCTTTAGCGAATTTTTTAAACTCCTGACGATCCTCTGCAGGGTCGGTCTTTTTCCCGATCCTTCCGGTGATCAGCAAGGAAGATAATCATGGGTTTCAAAGTGTATCCCTATAAGTCTCTGAAGCTATTCGTTGTTAAATTTCACCTAACAGGCGTGACTCATGATCTCAGCTAATTGTATTTAACTATTTACTAAACTTCAAGTTTGCCTAAGGGTCTTTAGTCTTCCCTGTTTGTCCAATTTGAATATTAAACTGAATACTAGCCTATCGCTGTCGCGATGGCTTGGAAGAGGGGTGCGATCACGTCCATCATAACACGTGGTAGTTATGACCTTGTCCTTCTACTTATAAGCGGCAACGCATTATAGAGCCACCCCACTTCCTTTAAAATTACTGTTGGAGAAATTGAAGAAATCGATTGGCTTAACATGATTCCGCTTTAATTTTCTGAGTAACCGCTACGGGTCTGAAATATGCAGAGAATTGTGTAGGGTCAATTACAGAACTGAATCCGCCCCTGGGGCGTACCAACGGGTCACGCAGCCCCCCGGCTCTGGCTCCATAAAAGCACCATTGAAAAGGAACTCGATCCACCGTTACTGGTTCGGCCAGTATTCAAGTGCATATTTACACGGTCACGACCGTTTCGAGTACAGACATTCCTTATTCGCAAAAATTGCCCCAACTTTGTGACATTGAGTACGAAGCCTCCTGTGTTTATCTGATTTGCCAATTGACCGCATATTCGCACTGGTAAGCAGATCTGAACTGTAACGTTCGGTGCGATCGATCTGTCTTGCAGGTTTCAGAGAACAATTCGATATTTGCTCAGGGCAATAGAGAAAATGTATTTCAATGTATTTGTCAGACTTATAAATGATTAGAGACAACTTTTGCCGTATCGATATGCACGTACACGTGTATTGATCGGTCGCTATCGGGTCTACAGAATAGGCCGTTATAGTGTCCAATGTTTATTTTTATCGGTATACAGTATGATCAATGAGTTTGAATACTCGCAAATTCTTGTCACGAATTTCTCAAAAAACTTGGACCTATACAGGTTTTTCTTAAGAGAAAACCACCTGGTACACTTCTGACGCATATGACTTTCACCTTGAGCACATATTTTGGTGTATTTCATCATAAGGGGTCAGAAGTACGTTTTGACTTAGTACAAAATATCTTTTCATTTATCAAAATAAATATTTTCTTCTTATTACCGCTAATTTGACTCTAATGATATGAAGACTAGTTTTTGTAAAATTCTTGCTGCACATTACTGGGTCGAACAATCATCGGTAGATATCGATAGATATAATGTAATCGAAGGAACGATAGGAATACGTCATGAACAGGTCTACTCGAGTCTTTAAGGCGTCATCTCCCATTCTTGGAAGTAATAGGCTTTTACGTAATCACCTTTGGGTTCCACGTTCGTTCCTATCTCTCAATGAAGCCAATCATGCAGGATTCCCGTGAAATAGCGACGAACGCTACGATGTAGAATCACTACACAACCGCGACAATAACAGCAAAAACTCGACGTGCCCATTACAGACCGTGTCCTTCCTAGTGGTTCCGCATCTCGCGTTAATGATTTGCTTCATTTCCCACCTAACTTTCGCGTCTCGAATAGCAAATTATAAGTGATCATTTATTCGGCGGCTTTTATCAAATTTTAAAGACTACAAGCAACAGATAATTAGCTTCACTGAGATGTTAAAATTAATGTCTCGATTGAAGCGATAAGTTGTACGGAATTCCACGTGTTCTCGGTTTTGATGTACAGTTTGGTGCACTTCCTACACTTCCATAAACGAATAAGCTTCTAAGTAAAAATAGATTGACACTACCACTGGTAATACCTTGTTCAGCGTGAAACCCTTCAAGGGAGGTAATTCGATATATGCAAGGAGAGGAAAATGAGTTACTCAAGGTATAACTTTATCATATTCAGTATCGATATTTCACGTACTGCGAGAGGACAAAATTACAAGAATGGAATTATGTTTAATGAACAATCAAAAATTTAGTTGAAGATGGTGTAATTTTTACATGACATAAAAAACTTACAGTGAAGGTATAAATACCACAAATCTATAATATAGTTTTAATATAATTCGCATCCTACTATATCTCAGGTACCTACTATGTTCGCGACAAATTTTCTTTTTTATTATTATTATTAACTCTGTGACAGTTTTTTCTACAATTTAAAAAATATAGCAGCTGACATATACGTTCCCCTCGTTATTTTAAACATAATAAAGTATAATATTTTCTATTAGAAATTTGGTATGTTTTTATCCTATATATTTATAACAAACTCAACCCTAAAGCTGTATTTGTTAAATTATGACTAGCCTGATCTCCTATGTGCATTATTGACTTATTTGTGTCTAATATATATTAACGAAAATTAGTTGGAAAAATAACCAGTTTTGTGAGTATCACATGTACTTCACGTGTCAATATTGCGTACTTTTTATATAATCAGAGTAATGAACACAATCATGATGTTTTTTATTTCAAAGGCACAACAAACACCTAAATGTATTAGCCAGAGTACCGGAACGCTCTTCATTAAATTTTCTCGCTTATAAATATCCGTGTGGTACTTCTGAATATTAGATAATAGTTATTAAGGAAATATCCTCGCTGAATCGGGTCGACCGGGAAATTATTTGCTGTACATTTTTAAAGCACAAATATATTCCGCCTACAATATGCACTCACGTCCTGTACAGTGAATAATAGTAAATAAATAAATCGTACTCATTGATGCACACTTTGTAAAGCCGATTATTATATCTGAAACTTGCTGGTGGTCGTAAAGGTTTTATAATAATTATTTGAATACATATTTTGCTAGGAAGCCGTCATTTTTTTCTTAAGTCTACTACTTCTATGGCCGTTGTCGGGTCCAATTTACAGTGTTTTGCTTTCTAAAAAATAAGTAACAAAAGATGAAATAATTTCAAAGCTTTAATGAGCTATATGTAATTTTTTTTGTATCTAATAATGTCTCACCATGTATAGAGGTATATCAGTGGGATGAGGATGAAATCCAGATTCTCTGCAATTTGCAATAAAGTCCAGACCATATTCTGGGGTAAGAATGAAGAATCCCGTCCTATAAAAAAACGTTATGTGCATATGTGCGACAAATGATTTTAAGGTATATAAAATTTACATAATATCTTACACGTACTCGTCATACTTTGGTGCACAAACAATCGCAATAGCTTCAGCCATCATAAGTTGATAAGCACAATGAGTGTGTAGATCCACGCTGGACAAAAATGCCGTTTGTGTAGGATGAGTCTGTAATACAGTAAAAAAAGAACATAACACTAAAGACATTGTTTACGATCTTACAATACATCATATCACGAGAATTTATGTACACGCACATGAATCCATCCTAATGTAATTAGATTATGACGATCTTGATAATCGAAAATGTCCTCTTCATTATGTGTTGAACACGAATCTGGAGATCCAGTTTGCTGAGGAATCAGTAGATGTGTGACCAGTAACTTATTCCTGTCTAATTTCCCTGCCAATATTCCGCAAGTTTCTTTATTGGCCACTGTATTGTTAAATGCCAAGGTGAGAAAGTTCCGCATCAATTGACTCGGTAATACTATATCACGTAAAGTCAGATTATCGGTAATTAAAACTGCCGGTTTTGTTGAACGATCGATAGTAGGTTTTAGCCTAAAAGTAAATACAAAGTTTAGTGTTATTATTAACTGTATGAAATAGTGTTTGGCTTATCCTTTACTAACGTTGTGGTATCAACCGATGGACTAACAAGAACTTTGGGTCCAACAGGCGGAATTATTTTGTTTCTGATTTCCTGTGGAACAGTCACTGCACCTGCAGTTATTGCAGCTTTTGCAGCTTTTACTGCAGCCAATGCAGCTTCTTTGTTTTTCTTATCCTCTTCTTCCTTTAATCTGTTATAACGAAGTAAAAGTTATAAACAAGTCAACAAATGTTTTATTTATGAATAAAAAAGCAGGGCAAAACGCATGAAAAAATTTTTAAGTAACCTTTGAAGTTGTTCACGGGTTTGCCTTTCTTTTTCTGCTCTTTCTCTTTCTTTTGACTCTTCAATATATTTATCTAATTCTGCTTGATACTGGTCCAGCAGTTGTTTCTTCAGTGCTTCAGTCTTTGGAATGATTTCACGTAAAGCCTGCTGAATCATGGCTTTATCTTTTGCTGGCACATTGATGTATTCTGGGTGTTCTCTAATTTTTTCCACAAAGATCCTGTATTGAATAACAACCTTATAACACTAAATAAAATATATTATCTAGGAACACTCATTGATCACATACGTTAAAAATTTCATGTATAAACCATATGCATCCTCGAAACTTCCTTCCTGCATATATACATTGGCCATTCTTAATATTTCAACTCCAGAGCGATAATATCTACATAAAAACAATGTTAAGATATTTTAATACCTAAATTATAAAGCAAAATCAATTCTTCATTATTAATAACAATTATTCCTGCGATAAATTGTATCTGTTGCCAAATATGAAAATACTGGTTTGACTACTATAAACTGTACCTTCGTGGTGGAATGTTATGCTTCATATTTACGGCACAGGCATTGTCCGATAAAGATTTTAACCGTGCCTTTGGATCCTGCATTACGATATCTTTGTATGAAGGATTTTTTGTTATTTTACCGTCCGACTTGTCTCTCTCCATACTGATGTTACAGGTTATGTCGATACAATGAAAAATCTTAAAATTCTATTTACATCTTACTCATCAATATTTACGCGGTATATATCTGTTTTTAAAATAATAAAATTTAAGTGTTGTCATAGTTGTTAACAATCTCTTAAGAATTAATGCAAGGCTAATTTTTCAAAATACGTCATCTTCTTAAACCATGACCTGTCAATTGTCAGTGATGCCACTACAAAAGTTTGAAGATTCTTTATTATGTTCTTGAAACTGTCAGTTTAAGCGCAAATAAAGATCGGTACTAAGTGTGTTTTCATCTGAACATAATAAAAACAAACTCTTTAGTATTAGAACCACCGACGAGGTATAGAAATAGGCATTTCACCTTATGGGACTTTGTGTCACCAGGTCTGAATTACCGACATCGTCAAAAAAGAGTAGCGATCGAGCGCACTCTACGTTTCATGACGGTAATATTTAGAACTGTAAACGCATTACATTACTCTTGTATTACTCTTGCATTACTCTTGCATTACTCTTGCATTACTCTTGCATTACGCATTACTCTTGCATTACTGACCAAATTTGACTAGTAGAAATCGCCAAATTAGAGTGGCCGATTTTTTACAAATTTTCTGTGTGTAGTACTTCCCCTATCAAATAAATTTGCAAAGCCGCTCGATCCAACTGTAAATAATTATTAAGAAAAACATAATCATTATAATCTCATTATTAACTCATTAAAACCTCATTAAAACTCAAATCTCATTAAGATCTCATTAAAAACATAATCATTATGGTCCCAACATTTTGTCCCACCTGGTACCATATCGAGACCATATCGGGACCATTATTATTAAACTATTACTATTAAAATATACTATTATTTTAAAATATACTATTAAAAAAATATACTATTAAAATAACATATTTCAACGCATTTTAATGGATTTTAATGCATTTCTAAATATTCTAACATATTTTAACGCGTTTCAATACATTTTTAACGTATACTAACCTATTTCAATAGATTTTAATGCATTTCTAAATGTTTTACGCTATTTTAACGCATTCTAACCTATTCCAGCACATTTTGATGCATTTCTAAACGTTTTACCTTATTTTAACGTATTTCAATTTATTTTTAACGTGTTCTAACCTATTCAATCACATTTTAATGCATTTCTAAACGTTCTAACCTATTTCAAAGCATTTCAATGCATTTCTAAATATTCTATCATATTTTAACGCATTCTAACCTATTTCAACACGTTTTAATGCATTTCTGAACGTTCTAATCTATTTTAAAGCATTTTCATACAATTTTTAATGTTCTAATGCATTTTCAATATATTTTAACGTATTAAAAATTGTATGTTCAATTCAACATTTTGGTATTCTGTCGGTAATCAGTAGACTGATTATCACCGATCTCAATTTACATCCGCGTAGAACATCGGTAACGAATCTGTAATCGTTAGACTGATTATCACCATTCTCAATTTGCATCGGTGTAAGACGTCGGTAACCAATCTGCAATCGCTAGACTGATTATCACCGTTCTCAATTTACATCCGTCTAGAACATCGGTAACGAATCTGTAATCGTTAGACTGATTATCACCATTCTCAATTTGCATCGGTGTAAGACGTCGGTAACCAATCTGTAATCGCTAGACTGATTATTACCGTTGTCAATTTACATCCGTGTAGAATATCGGTAACGAATCTGCAATCGCTAGACTGATTATCACCATTCTCAATTTAAATCCGTGTAGGACGTCGGTAACGAATCTGCAATCGCTAGACTGATTATCACCGTTCTCAATTTACATCCGTCTAGAACATCGGTAACCGATCTGTAATCGCTAGACTGATTATCACCGTTCTCAATTTACATCCGTCTAGAACATCGGTAACCGATCTGTAATCGCTAGACTGATTATCACCGTTCTCAATTTAAATCCGTGTAAGACGTCGGTAACCAATCTGTAATCGCTAGACTGATTCTCCCCGCCGTCAATTTACATCTGTGTAGGACGTCGGTAACCGATCTGTAATTTCCGACGCATTTTAATAGATATTAACGCATTCAAATCATTGTCAACGCATTTTCGACGCATTTTAACAGAATTTATGGCATTTTCAACGCATTTTTGACACATTTTAACTCATTGTCAACGCATTTGCAACGCATATTAACTCATTTCAATTCATTTTCAACGCATTTTAACATATGTAAATGAATTTTAACGTATTTAAATGCATTCTTAACGCACTTTAACTCACTTTCATGCACTATTGACGTATTTTAACATATTTTCACACCTTATAACGCATTCATAATACGTATTTTCGTGCACTATAGCGCATATACAACATACGTACTATATATCTATTATATACTATAAACTTACCGTATATATAACATACATACTATATATAATATATGGACTATATAAATATGATATGTTCTATATACATACACTATATACATACTATATATGTAACATGCGTACTATGTACCTATTATATATACTATATACGTTCTATATATGTAACATACGTACTATATACGTATTATATATACTATATACGTACTATATACGTATTATATATACTATATACGTACTATATATGTAACATACGTACTATATACGTATTATATATACTATATACGTACTATATATGTAACATACGTACTATATACCTATTATATATACTATGTACGTACTATATATGTAACATACGTACTATATACCTATTATATATACTATGTACGTACTATATATGTAACATACGTACTATATACCTATTATATATACTATATACGTACTATATACGTATTATATATACTATATACGTACTATATATGTAACATACGTACTATATACGTATTATATATACTATATACGTACTATATATGTAACATACGTACTATATACCTATTATATATACTATGTACGTACTATATATGTAACATACGTACTATATACCTATTATATATACTTTATACGTACTATATACGTATTATATATACTATATACGTACTATATATGTAACATACGTACTATATACGTATTATATGTACTATATACGTACTATATATGTAACATACGTACTGTCACGAACCGGGTTGTCGATCCGCAAGTTTACGTATTAGTAGGGTTGAGATATTTCGGGTGATAACGCGTCTACGCGACACTCCCCTGGGACAAGGCAAAACTATTGGGATTGGGCGAATCTTTCTAGTGTTTGTGTAAATTCTTCTACAAAGTCATTATAGGGATGAGGGATTTCCTCAAAAGGAGTCGGAACGGAAATTGTTTGAGGGGTTTTAAGGTCGGAAACTTCTTTTGTGGCGAACGCTTTTATTGACCGCTCAAATTGTTTATAAAAAGTTTTAACTACAATTTTCCTGCCACCTCGGGTTTTGGGCATGCCAGAAAGAAAAGGAAATGAGATAATGAATCGTTGTTTCCTTCGAGATCCCCAGTACGCCGTCTGCTTCGAAGCGCTCTGGATAGCTCGAGATCGTTCAACGATTTAACAAAACTTGAGGTTTCTGCTCAATTCTCAGGTACGCAACTGCTTCGTCGCGTTCCCAATACTATGAGTCTTAAACTCAAGCGTAATTTGTATTTGGTGAAGTAGCAAGAGAATTTATTCTATAATGTGGTGTAGGAACTTACGTTAATCAATTTTCGTTGGGAAAAGGTAAAAGAAGAGAGCGGCAGAGGTTCTGCGTTAGATACAAAATATAAAATTTCGAGAGTAGAGATGAGAGGAAGAACCGGCAGAGGTTCAGTATTCTTTGGAAAGTTTAGTTGAACTGAGTAGGCAGGGTGCTGGGAGCAGCCCTTTTTATCAGAGAGTTTTGGCAACTCCCTCCATGGTACACTTCCTTGCATCGGATTTGCTCTCGCATCTATAAATAGTCCGGTTAGTCATTTGGTGACCCTTAGCAGTTCCTAGTCCGAGTTTCGTTTTAATTTACGATTCTTTTTAATTTATGTATTAGGGTTACGTGAAGTGGTCACGTATGCGGGGGATAACTCGAGACTCTAAACAAAAATCTTTGGAAACTCTATTCTAGGTTTGGAAATGCTCACTCTATGATTTTTACGATCGACCCTTTGAATTTGGTTAATACTAAGCGTACTATTGGTTGGGTTTTTCGGCCCGATGTGATGCCTGGCGGACATCTGAGCCTTATGCTTATCGCCGTACGTCACACCTCCCCTCTTAAAAACGATCGCGACTACAGTCGTTGTGCGATCGCGAGGTTCGGCGGGAGTGTTGTAGGTGGTTGCATCTATGTGTTTTACATCTTATGTCGCATCTATGTATAATGTTGCTAGGATATCTTACGTTTAGATTAAAAAATAAAATAAAATAAATAAAATAAAATAAAATAACAAAGGTTAAGGTACGCAAGCAGTGATGCTGCAGAAACCAATTACAAATAACAGAAAATGATTACAAATAGGTTAATTACAAATGGTGCTTAAGTGGTAATACAGTCCCAGTTGTGTTACGTAGTTTTATACTTTTGCTGGTCCTGACTCTCGCAAATAGGGGTAGATGGAGGGCGTTGATCCATAGGGGGCATGGGTCTGGGGAAGGACGATGGCTCTTCGTCTTCGTAAGGGTGTAAGGGGGTATAGGGGCCTCTTGAAGTGGGGCGAAGCTGAGGTTGGTTCATCTTTTGTGTGAGTTTGCTCCATTGGGTCTCCGGGACAGGTGTGGTAAGTTGTTCCCCTGGTATGGCGATGGATCTTTCCAGAGGCACGTCCTTCTGCTGAGTACTCGCCAACTGAAACGGCAACTGATAGATGATTTGGAGGAAGAGCGTTTGTTTATCAACGAGGCTGGATCCTCTGATCCAAGTATCCTCGTCATTCACTTCGTGGTAGAATGGTGATGAGTACTGTCTCTCTCGGTACAGGTATGGGTCAGTACTGGCTTTCCAAGTGAAGAACCACATCGGGTTCATCCTATTGCACGGAGATGTAGGTCTTGATCGTTGCAGCGTTGTTATCTGCACGACATTGCCTCCCTCCTTAGTGCTAAGGTGGTATTCTTGGTTGTATGGAATATAAATTTCCTGCATTCAGGTGCTCCACTCTGCCATTTCTGAGACCATATCGTTGTCTTGGCAGTGTCCCAGTACTTTACTGTGTGTTTTTCCCAGCTTCCGTTCCAATTTGGTCGTTTCAGACTCGGCATGATAGGGTGACTGTGCTCTTGGATGTTAGATCTTTCGGCCATAGACAGGTTCCACCTGCGGTTGATGTCCCAGAGGTCCATGACGGATTGAGATGTGGTGATGGTGTTTTGGTGAAGTGACCCGGGGGGGGCTTAGGCGCAGTAGTTGGAACGTGGCCCGCGTGGCCATTTCCTAGTTGTTTTGGGTTTCGTTAGTCGGGATCATTGCCTCTTCAAGTATTTCTTTGAGTTTGCTCATTAGGGGGCATTCATTATTTTTGTCCCTCTTTTGTAATTGTTTTTCAAATCCGTACCATTCCCAGACTGAGAAAATTACAGGGATCCTCTGGTTATAGATAGGGTCGTTCATTGTGCGTACGAAATCCTGATTCACGTCCCAACTCATAACATCAGGTAGTTTCGGCGGTCCGGTCCCCGTTTTAAAATGGTCGAGTACCTCGCGGTATTTTTCGAATACCACGGCGCATCGATTGCATCCGCTTATGGGAGACCAGATCGTCATCTCCGCGTCGCATAAGTCGCACTCGAGGATCCCTAAATTTTCGATTCGTAGGGTATGGTCTATTATTTTACGGTACTTGAGGAGGTTTCCCTTCTTACTGTAGGTGAAACAATTTTCGCAGATCATTTCGTCGTCGATTTTCCCTAAATACAGAGTCTGTCTCAAACAGACCGCTCGTTTGGCATCTTGAATAAATTCTTCATCCGCGGTTCTAGGGAACAGATTCCTTCTTACCGGCGTCATTTCGTGGGGGAGGAAAATCCTAAACGTAAGCATATTTAAGTTTGTTTGCGTGTACCACACGGGGTTTATTTTTGACATCTAATTTTAAATTTCCGTTAGGTAAAACGTCCAAAATTTCATACGGCCCCGTATAGCGGTCACCGAATTTTCCTTTTACAGGTTCTTTTAGAAGGAAAACTCGATCACCTAATTGAAAATTTTGCGGGTTGATCTTTCGATCGTAATACCCTTTTGATTTTACTTTTGACGTTATCAGATTTTCTCGAGCTAGGTTTTGTATGTTGTAAATATCTGTCATCAGTTGCGTTAGGTAGTCGTTGTAAGTTCGTTCTATGTCACAGTCGTCCGTTGGTTTACTGGAGGGTAGACGTGCAAGTCTCCCAAAGATCAATTCGTGAGGTGTAAAATTTGTAGCTTCGTGCACACTGGTATTGTAAGATAAGGCCGCAATTTCTAATAGGTCGTCCCATTCTGAGTATTTATCTACAAAGTGTTTAAGAAATTCAATTAACACAATGTGAGATCTTTCTATTGAACCGTTTGATTGTGGATGGAAAGCTGTCGTTCGGTACTGTCTGATTCTAAATAGTTTTGCAAACCGGTGCATTAATTTACTCGTGAAATTCGAACCTTGATCTGTTAATACTGCCTTAGGGGCACCAAAAATACAAATGAATCTTTTTGTGAAAGCTTCTGCGACACTTAGAGCGGAAATGGTTTTTAAAGGAATTGCAAGTGAGTATTTGGTAAGAAGGTCTTGGATTGTTAGGATGTATTCGTGGTCTTTGGATGTTTTTGGGAGTGGACCAACTATGTCCATGGAGATTTTGTCGAAGGCGGTTTGCGGTGTATCGGTTATAACCATTGGTTGTTTGGTTTTTACTCTAGTTAATTTTTTTAATTGGCATTGTAAACAGTGTTGGACGTAAGTTTGGATGTCCCTTTTCATGTTGTGCCATTGGTATCGTTGTCGAATTCTGTTGTAGGTTTTCGTCACGCCTTTGTGTCCTCCTACGGCCGATGAGTGGGCCTCTTCTATAATATCTTTACGACATTCCTTTTCAGGTATTTGTACTAGGCCATGACAAATTACTATTTTGCAAGGTAATCCAGTGAATGTGGTTTGTAAAAGATCTATAATGGTTTTCCAAGTTGTTTTGCCAATCTCTTTCGATTTTGCGATGCTAATCGTTTCGATTCCTAAGGTTTTGACTTTCTGGCGTAAGGGTTCCTTGATGGCTTTTAGTGAGTTTTCTGTAACTTCGTCGTCGATTATGGCGATATGGTATTTGGTGGAAACCTTGTTTATCAGGATATTTTCGGAATCCTGAGGAATGATTTGCGGAAGTCTTTGGCACTTTTGGAGCAGTCGCGAACCTTCATCGCACGGATGCCCATTACGCGTTAAAAAATATAGGTAATTGTCTTTACGCATATCTAAACGGTCTCTATTATTTATTAATTGTTTCGCGTATCCTCTAGTCTGTATTCTACTTGTTCCTGTTTTTTTTGTAGTCGGATTCATATCTATTACCGTGTCTTCGTTGCTACTTTCGTTTTCACTATCGTTGTCCTTTAAATTTTCGTTCTCGTCTTCACTATTATTATCGCTGTCGTCGCTGCTATCACCACTATTATTGCTACTGTCGCTATCGCTGCTACCACTGTCGCGGTTATATCTTTTATCGCGGTCGAATAATAATCTATCTGCTAGGTGTAATATTTCAAGTGGTAAATTTTGGTTTTCGCGGTGTTCGGGTTGTTGGTTACGTATTGGGGCGTTAACATTTTCTACGATGATTTCTGAGGTTTCTTTTGGTTGGTGATCAACGTCAAGGTGCACATCAGCTTTAGTTATTGTTTCTTTCGGTTTACATATAAGATCTTCTTCTGATTCTTGATTTTCAGCAAGGGTTTCTAAATTTTTCGGTGGTTCTGGCGAGAGTGAATCGTCTCGTAGGGTTTTATCGTAAGGTACGTATCGCTTTTCATTACGGTTTTCTCGCGCGCGACTCCTGGTCATCATTGGCTCGGAGGTTTTCTGTGACGTGGACGGTAATTTTTCAGTCGATGTTTCTGGTTGAATAGGTTTATCAGTTTTGGGAGGTCTTCCTCGTTTTCTAATTGTTGACGGTTCCTTTTCTTCTACTACCGGTTCAGGTGGTGGTGAAGGAGAGTCTTCTCTTGGTCGTTCGGAATATGGTAAATAGCGTCCTTCTTTGCGCGCTTGATTCCTTGTCATTACTGGATATGCATGATTTTCTGGTAGATTTACAGGATTTCTTGAGAGAGCGTCCGCATTGACGTTTGTCTTTCCGGCTTTATAAATTATGTCGTACTCATATTCGGCTAATTTTAATCTCCATCTGACGAGTCGTGAAGTAGGATCTTTCACGCTGTGCATCCAGATTAATGGTCGATGATCCGTGACAAGTGTGAATTTCCTTCCGTATAAAAAAGGTCTAAAATATTGGATTGCGTAGACTATTGCTAATGATTCTTTTTCTATTGTTGAGTAGTTTTTTTCGGCGTCGTTTAGCGTTCGCGAGGCGTAAGCTATTGGCAAATCCTTCCCTACTGGACCTTGGCTCAAAATCGCACCTATCGCGTAACCTGAAGCGTCTGTCGTTACGAGAAAAGGTTTTGTGAAGTCCGGATATTGCAAAACTGGTTCGCTACATAATTTTTGTTTTAAGTCTTCAAAGGCTATTTGTTGTTTGTCGGTCCAATTAAATGAGATTTCTTTCTTCAGTAAGTCTGTAAGGGGTTTCGCGATTTTTGAAAAGTCTTTGATGAATCGTCGATAGTAACCGGCAAGGCCAAGAAATTGTTTTATATTTTTCGCATTTTTCGGGGTTGGAAAATTTTCTACGGCGATTAATTTCTGTGGGTTAGGGCGAACTCCGTCTTCGCCAATGATGTGTCCTAAATATGTGACTTCTTTCTTTAAAAATTCACATTTATCAGGCTGCAGTTGAAGATTTGCATTGCGTAATCTATCCATAAGTTTTTGAAATTTGTCTTCGTGTTCCTTTAGAGAGCTGGCGTATATAACTATATCATCTAGGTAAACGAACATTTCGTTTCCTTGCATCCCTGTTAAGACTCTGTCCATTAATCTTTGAAATGTTGCAGGTGCGTTTTTTAAACCAAAGGGCATTCTGTTAAATTCATAGTGTCCGTAAGGGGTTGAGAATGCGGTTTTATGGCTATCATTTGGATCCATTTTGATTTGGTGAAATCCTGACGCCAAGTCGAAAATTGAGAAATATTTTGCTCCTCCTAATTGATCTAATATTTCTGTAATGTTAGGGAGTGGATATGCATCTCCGATAGTTTTTTCATTTAGTGCGCGAAAATCCAGTACCATTCTCCAACGTTTGTTTCCTTGAGAATCTGGTTTTTTGGGTACTACCCAAATAGGTGAATTATAAGGTGATTCCGATTCTTTAATAATTTCGGTTTCCAGTAGATCTTGCACTTGTCGCTGGACTTCGTCTTTATGAACAGGTGGGAGACGGTATTGTCTCGTGTTTATTAGATTATTATCTTTGGTATCTATTTTATGAGTGAGGATTTTGGTGTGTCCCAATTTTTCTCCTGGCAGATGAAATCTGTCTACGTTTTCGAAAATTAAATTGTCCACGCTGTTGAATTCTTCTTCATTCAAATGTTCTAATCGTAGTAATCTCTTTATTTCCGCGGCTCGTTCTTCGGTTTTCCTTAGGTCCTCAAAATTATTATTATTTTTCGAAATGAAACATCTTCGTGTTTCACTGTTTCTTTCTTTGTTTTCTTCTTTATTCATTATTTCGATTTCTTTTATTTTCAAGGTAGGGACCGTGATTCTAACGTCATGTTCCGTAGTATTTGTTACCTTTAGGTGGGCCTTATTGTTTTTATCGACCTTTACGACGGCTTCTCCTCCATATATTCCCTTTTCGATCCTTAGTCGCGGGATGTATCCTACTTTAATCTCTGGGTTTTTGACCTTAATATAAATTTGTGAGTGTGATCTCGCGGGTATTGTTAGTTCATCTTCTGTCTCGAAAGGTAGTATTCCGTTGTCCCATTCTAATTGATTATCTTCGTAATTTATAACCGCGCGACGTTGCACGAGAAAATCGGATCCTAAGATTCCTGTCTGTGGGATTGGGAAGTTATCGGCTACGATATGGAAAGGCGATATACATCCTAAGATGTTCATCTTGACCAGCCCTAAGGTGGTAACTCGATGCGCCGTTATTCCGCTGAGCCTTAGCACTTCCTCCCTATCTATCGTAACGTCCGAGGTTATTGCACATTTTTTAATCAAATTGGGGCCTGACCCGCTGTCTATCATAAAAGTCGAGGGCGTCCTAAGATCCTCGCTGTTTAGTTTTACAGTGGGTACGTATCCTTCCTGAGTGAGGTGAATTGCGATATCCCGCCATTTATCTCCTTTATTCATTTTTGTTTCTTTAATTTCTTTCTCATTGTTTTTGTTTCTTTTAGTTTCTTCATCGTTTAGTCGAATTTTCCTTGCTTCTTTAATTTTATTTTCTTTAATTTCTTCTTTCCTAATTTCTTCTCTCCTAGTTTCCTTTTCCCTATTTTCTACTCCTTTTCCTATGATTATTTTTTCATTTTCTTTATCATTTAAATATAAATTTTCTTGCTCTTTGGTTTCTCTTATTTTAGATTTACTTTCGCGGTTATTTATCGTAAGATATTCTCGTTCGTCTTTTCGATTTAGTGTTTCTTTCCTTTCGTTTTCTCGTTCTGAAGACTCTATATTCTCATTTTCCCGTTTTAGTTCGATTAATTGTTCGCATTTTCTAAATAGTCTTTTCACTTCTTCGTACATGTTTTTCCTGTCATCTTGAATCGATTCAGCGAAGTCTTCGTAACCTTCTTCATTTTCTTTATCGGGATATTCGAAGTTAAATTTACCTATTCTTCTTCCGGACGCTTGGTCATATCCGCGCTCGTAGCGTCCACACGGGGGCGGCGAAAATCGTTTCCCGAATCTGATGCGTATTTTTCGCAATCGCTTTCGTCGGAAACGTAAACGCTACATTTCCTTACTGGACGATGTTGGTTAATTGGGTTTCGGTTCGCTCTTGGATTATGCGCGTTAGGGGTAGGTCGATTTTGTCTTTGGTCGGTATTACGCATTTCGTTCGATGAATTTAGTGGGAAGTTGACTTGTCGATTAGACTGATTATGGAAATTTGAATTTTGATTATACGAAAAGTTCTGGTTGTATGAAGAATTTCGATTTCTGTTTGGATTTATCTCGTGGTAATAATTTCGCGAATTTTCGATGGGCCGATTTGGATAGTTATTTGAAAAATTATTTCTTCGATTTCTTTGAAAGTTATTTGAAGGATTATTCTGAAAATGGTTTGGTTGTGAATTTTGATGGAATTGTCGCGGTGAATGTTGTTGATATTGTTCCCTTGGTCTAGAGGTTGTGGGAAAATTCCGCGTGTAAGACCAACAATTTTTGGCTAAATGGCCAGATTTATCGCAGATTTGGCATTTTACGGGGGCGGGTTGAATACTTCTGACCGGTGCATACCTGTCGCGATTGTTAGATGGCCCTAACGCTACCCGACGGATGTTACTTATGGCTTCTATTTCCTTTTCGGCATCTATCGCGTTGTTAATATTTTCATTGAAATTATTTCCTCGTGTTATTCGGTTGGCTATTTCCGGTTTCAGTCCACGAATAAAACTACTAGAAAGGTTTTCATCGTTCATTTCCCTGAAACTACTAGGTACTGTTTTGTTACTACGTTTTTCCGCGTCGATAATTCTTTTGCCGATTTCTTTTACTCTATTTGCGTATGTGATTACACTTTCTTCCGGTTTTTGGTAAATATATGCGAGTTTTCCCTGTGCTTCATACACTGTTTCGCGAGGACCGTAAATGTTTCTCAAATATTCTAAAAATTCGTGCATTGTTTTAAATTGCATGCCTAAAATCGAACGATGGGCATCCCCGCGTAATTTGTTTCGCGCTGATTTTACTAAATTCTCTTCGGAGTTTGGCGAAACCATATTCAAGGCTTCTTCGCATCCTTCGGCGAAATATACAAATGCCATATTTTCTCCGTCGTATACGGGAATGGCGTCCAAGGCGTCTCTGAAGGAGGATAAATTATATAATGGACTTACATCGTTTGCTGTTTCGAGATATGAGTTGTTTAAGCGTGATTTTAATGTTTCGATTTCTTTTTGTTGGTGTTCAACTCTCTGCCGGGTTTCCTCTAATCCAACGAGGGTTTCATGGTGTGTGTGTGGCGGTCGTCGTGGTTCCGACCGGTCTCCTTGTAAATCCATGGGAGTCCTTGTTGGTGTGTGTTGTAATGCCATTTTCGTCTTGTTAATCAACTTTTAATTTTAATATATTTTACTAATTACCACTGCAATGCCACTCTTGTTTCACTCGTTAATATTTTATCTCGTGAATTTTACGTTTTCTCGGAATTCTATTACTATTATTTTTGAATTATGCTTTTTCGAATCTGATTTTTATTATTATTATGCCTTTTCGGATCCCACCGCTGTCACCAAAAATATGTCACGAACCGGGTTGTCGATCCGCAAGTTTACGTATTAGTAGGGTTGAGATATTTCGGGTGATAACGCGTCTACGCGACACTCCCCTGGGACAAGGCAAAACTATTGGGATTGGGCGAATCTTTCTAGTGTTTGTGTAAATTCTTCTACAAAGTCATTATAGGGATGAGGGATTTCCTCAAAAGGAGTCGGAACGGAAATTGTTTGAGGGGTTTTAAGGTCGGAAACTTCTTTTGTGGCGAACGCTTTTATTGACCGCTCAAATTGTTTATAAAAAGTTTTAACTACAATTTTCCTGCCACCTCGGGTTTTGGGCATGCCAGAAAGAAAAGGAAATGAGATAATGAATCGTTGTTTCCTTCGAGATCCCCAGTACGCCGTCTGCTTCGAAGCGCTCTGGATAGCTCGAGATCGTTCAACGATTTAACAAAACTTGAGGTTTCTGCTCAATTCTCAGGTACGCAACTGCTTCGTCGCGTTCCCAATACTATGAGTCTTAAACTCAAGCGTAATTTGTATTTGGTGAAGTAGCAAGAGAATTTATTCTATAATGTGGTGTAGGAACTTACGTTAATCAATTTTCGTTGGGAAAAGGTAAAAGAAGAGAGCGGCAGAGGTTCTGCGTTAGATACAAAATATAAAATTTCGAGAGTAGAGATGAGAGGAAGAACCGGCAGAGGTTCAGTATTCTTTGGAAAGTTTAGTTGAACTGAGTAGGCAGGGTGCTGGGAGCAGCCCTTTTTATCAGAGAGTTTTGGCAACTCCCTCCATGGTACACTTCCTTGCATCGGATTTGCTCTCGCATCTATAAATAGTCCGGTTAGTCATTTGGTGACCCTTAGCAGTTCCTAGTCCGAGTTTCGTTTTAATTTACGATTCTTTTTAATTTATGTATTAGGGTTACGTGAAGTGGTCACGTATGCGGGGGATAACTCGAGACTCTAAACAAAAATCTTTGGAAACTCTATTCTAGGTTTGGAAATGCTCACTCTATGATTTTTACGATCGACCCTTTGAATTTGGTTAATACTAAGCGTACTATTGGTTGGGTTTTTCGGCCCGATGTGATGCCTGGCGGACATCTGAGCCTTATGCTTATCGCCGTACGTCACAGTACTATATACCTATTATATATACTTTATACGTACTATATACGTATTATATATACTATATACGTACTATATACGTATTATATATACTATATACGTATTATATATACTATATACGTACTATATATACTATATACGTACTATATATGTAACATACGTACTATATACCTATTATATATACTATGTACGTACTATATATGTAACATACGTACTATATACCTATTATATATACTTTATACGTACTATATACGTATTATATATACTATATACGTACTATATACGTATTATATATACTATATACGTACTATATACGTATTATATATACTATATACGTACTATATATGTAACATACGTACTATATACGTATTATATATACTATATACGTACTATATATGTAACATACGTACTATATACGTATTATATGTACTATATACGTACTATATATGTAACATACGTACTATATACCTATTATATATACTTTATACATACTATATACGTATTATATATACTATATACGTACTATATATGTAACATACGTACTATATACCTATTATATATGCTTTATACGTAATACATATATTATATACGTATTATATACTCGTTGTACATACTATTTTATCGTATTTCAACGCATTTCAATGGATTTTGATGCATTTTTCACGTATTTTATCGTATTTCCACGCATTTTAATGGATTCTGATGCATTTTTCACGTATTTTATCGTATTCCAACGCATTTTAATGGATTTTGATGCATCTTTCACGTATTTTATCGTATTTCAACGCATCTTATTGGATTTTAATGCATTTTTAACGTATTTTATCGTATTTCAACGCATCTTATTGGATTTTAATGCATTTTTAACGTATTTTATCGTATTTCAACGCATTTTAATGGATTTTGATGCATTTTTAACGCATTTTATCGTATTTCAACGCATTTTAATGGATTTTTATGCATCTTTCACGTATTTTATCGTATTTCAACGCATTTTAATGGATTTTGATGCATCTTTCACGTATTTTATCGTATTTCAACGCATCTTATTGGATTTTTATGCATTTTTAACGTATTTTATCGTATTTCAACGCATTTTAATGGATTTTGATGCATTTTTAACGTATTTTATCGTATTTCTACGCATTTTAATGGATTTTGATGCATCTTTCACGTATTTTATCGTATTTCAACGCATCTTATTGGATTTTAACGCATTTTTAACGTATTTTATCGTATTTCAATGCTAGTTTCAGTTTCTATATTTTTTTCGGCCAAAAAAAAACTACTATACTAGCCGAAAAAAACTACTATACTAGCCAAAAAAACTACTATACTAGCCAAAAAAACAACTATACTAGCCGAAAAAACTACTATACTAGCCAAAAAAACTACTATACTAGCCAAAAAAACTACTATACTAGCCGAAAAAACTACTATACTAGCAAAAAAAAAAACTACTATACTAGCCAAAAAGAACTACTATACTAGCCGAAAAAACTACTATACTAGCCGAAAAAACTACTATACTAGCCAAAAAAACTACTATACTAGCCAAAAAAACTACTATACTAGCCGAAAAAACTACTATACTAGCAAAAAAAAAAACTACTATACTAGCCAAAAAGAACTACTATACTAGCCGAAAAAACTACTATACTAGCCGAAAAAACTACTATACTAGCCAAAAAAACTACTATACTAGCCAAAAAAACTACTATACTAGCCAAAAAAACTACTATACTAGCCAAAAAAACTACTATACTAGCCAAAAAAACTACTATACTACCCAAAAAAACTACTATACTACCCAAAAAAACAACTATACTACCCGAAAAAACTACTATACTAGCCAAAAAAACTACTATACTACCCAAAAAAACAACTATACTACCCGAAAAAACTACTATACTAGCCAAAAAAACTACTATACTAGCCGGAAAAAACTACTATACTACCCGAAAAAAATATAGAAACTGAAATTAGCATTGAAATACGATAAAATACGTTAAAAATGCATTAAAATCCAATAAGATGCGTTGAAATACGATAAAATACGTGAAAGATGCATCAAAATCCATTAAAATGCGTGGAAATACGATAAAATACGTTAAAAATGCATCAAAATCCATTAAAATGCGTGGAAATACGATAAAATACGTTAAAAATGCATCAAAATCCATTAAAATGCGTTGAAATACGATAAAATAGGTTAAAAATGCATTAAAATCCAATAAGATGCGTTGAAATACGATAAAATGCCCGAAAAATGCCCGAAAAATGCCCGAAAAATGCTCGAAAAATGCCCGAAAAATGCCCGAAAAATGCCCGAAAAATGCCCGAAAAATGCCCGAAAAATGCCCGAAAAATGCCCGAAAAATGCCCGAAAAATGCCCGAAAAATGCCCGAAAAATGCCCGAAAAATGCCCGAAAAATGCCCGAAAAATGCCCGAAAAATGCCCGAAAAATGCCCGAAAAATGCCCGAAAAATGCCCGAAAAATGCCCGAAAAATGCCCGAAAAATGCCCGAAAAATGCCCGAAAAATGCCCGAAAAATGCCCGAAAAATGCCCGAAAAATGCCCGAAAAATGCCCGAAAAATGCCCGAAAAATGCCCGAAAAATGCCCGAAAAATGCCCGAAAAATGCCCGAAAAATGCCCGAAAAATGCCCGAAAAATGCCCGAAAAATGCCCGAAAAATGCCCGAAAAATGCCCGAAAAATGCCCGAAAAATGCCCGAAAAATGCCCGAAAAATGCCCGAAAAATGCCCGAAAAATGCCCGAAAAATGCCCGAAAAATGCCCGAAAAATGCCCGAAAAATGCCCGAAAAATGCCCGAAAAATGCCCGAAAAATGCCCGAAAAATGCCCGAAAAATGCCCGAAAAATGCCCGAAAAATGCCCGAAAAATGCCCGAAAAATGCCCGAAAAATGCCCGAAAAATGCCCGAAAAATGCCCGAAAAATGCCCGAAAAATGCCCGAAAAATGCCCGAAAAATGCCCGAAAAATGCCCGAAAAATGCCCGAAAAATGCCCGAAAAATGCCCGAAAAATGCCCGAAAAATGCCCGAAAAATGCCCGAAAAATGCCCGAAAAATGCCCGAAAAATGCCCGAAAAATGCCCGAAAAATGCCCGAAAAATGCCCGAAAAATGCCCGAAAAATGCCCGAAAAATGCCCGAAAAATGCCCGAAAAATGCCCGAAAAATGCCCGAAAAATGCCCGAAAAATGCCCGAAAAATGCCCGAAAAATGCCCGAAAAATGCCCGAAAAATGCCCGAAAAATGCCCGAAAAATGCCCGAAAAATGCCCGAAAAATGCCCGAAAAATGCCCGAAAAATGCCCGAAAAATGCCCGAAAAATGCCCGAAAAATGCCCGAAAAATGCCCGAAAAATGCCCGAAAAATGCCCGAAAAATGCCCGAAAAATGCCCGAAAAATGCCCGAAAAATGCCCGAAAAATGCCCGAAAAATGCCCGAAAAATGCCCGAAAAATGCCCGAAAAATGCCCGAAAAATGCCCGAAAAATGCCCGAAAAATGCCCGAAAAATGCCCGAAAAATGCCCGAAAAATGCCCGAAAAATGCCCGAAAAATGCCCGAAAAATGCCCGAAAAATGCCCGAAAAATGCCCGAAAAATGCCCGAAAAATGCCCGAAAAATGCCCGAAAAATGCCCGAAAAATGCCCGAAAAATGCCCGAAAAATGCCCGAAAAATGCCCGAAAAATGCCCGAAAAATGCCCGAAAAATGCCCGAAAAATGCCCGAAAAATGCCCGAAAAATGCCCGAAAAATGCCCGAAAAATGCCCGAAAAATGCCCGAAAAATGCCCGAAAAATGCCCGAAAAATGCCCGAAAAATGCCCGAAAAATGCCCGAAAAATGCCCGAAAAATGCTATCCTGGGACCATATCGGGACCTCCCTGAGACATCATTTTTATATTTTATATTTTATATTTTATATTTTATATTTTATATTTTATATTTTATATTTTATATTTTATATTTTATATATATTTTTATCGACAAATTAAAAAATTTATTAAGAAATTACAAAATTGTTCGTACTGATTGGAGCGCAGGAGGTGTACAGCAGCGGAAAGATGACATTAAACTTGGGTCGAACTGCTTTGTAAATATACTTTGCAGGGTGAGTACTACATGTAGAAAAAATTTGAAAATATCGACGACCCGAACTTCACCACCTTCTTTTCCAAGTGAATCCAAATAAAGGTTCTGTCACATTAGCCCCCGTCTCGGTATGAATTCAGCGTAATATCGCCTTTGGCTAATTGTACATTTACTAAATCTAAAATGGACTCCCGTGGAGAAGGAAACACAATTGAAAGCTAATGCTATTAAGCGCGTGTTTATACGTTGTTGTAAAAAACTTTAAAATTTAGTTTTAATTCCTGCCATGTATAGCGTTGACATCTTATACTGCTCCCGGACGATAACGTTGGGCCTGACACGAAAATGATAATTGGGCTCTAGAGCCCCTCAATGAGGTGACATGAAAATACATTGTATGAGTGGTCTATCCCTATACCTGGTCTGTGTTAGAACTATTTGAAGAATGAGTAAACAAGTAGAAGAAGAAGAGGTTAATGAGGACGTTTCACCTCCTAAACAAATAAAACAGGGAACCTCGCTTGAATGTAAGTATCAATCGTGTTATCATGTGCAATACCTGTCTTACTTTTCAAGTCAATAATTTTATTTTGCAGCTGCTTTTACTAACTTGAAAAAATCGGAATTTTACCAGTCTTCAAAAGATGCAGTTGAAGCTGGATCATCTGGACTCAATGCATCTTCAAAGCTTAATATATTACAAGTCAGTCCGAAACAGGTATGTTGTGCAATCATTTCTTTCTACACAATGTAGAAACAATATCCATTATTGAAGGTGAATATTTTCAGAAAGGAAATCCACTGCTGAAATTTATCACAAATATTCCTTGGGAGTATGCAGACATTATTCCTGACTATGTCATGGGCAAAACAACTTGTGCTCTCTTTCTATCAATAAAATATCATCAATTGAATCCCGATTATATCCATGATCGCTTGAAACTCCTAGGCAATTCCTACAGACTAAGAGTATTATTAGTTCAGGTACTTCTATTAGCGTTTCATATGTTTATAAAGGCTATGCGTTAACTATAGTATTAAAAATATATCCCAGGTGGATATAGCAGATCCTCATCATGCATTAAAACATCTGACAAGAATGTCCATACTTGCTAATTTAACATTAATGTTGGCTTGGAATGCTGAAGATGCTGGTAAAATTATTGAAACTTACAAAATTTATGAAAATAAACCACCAGATTTAATCATGGAACGTAATGATGTAGGAATAGATCAGAAGGTATAAAATATTATTTACTTTTTCTAGGTTTTGAGAAAAAGATTGACTTTTTTTGTTTTCATTTCAGATAATGAATGCTTTAACAACTGTAAGGTCAGTGAATAAAACAGATGCAATGACACTACTGGAAACATTTGGAACATTGGAAAATATTATAAAAGCTACTCCAAACAGTATTTCTCTCTGCGCTGGATTTGGCCAGCATAAAGCTCAAAGACTGTACAAAATCCTGCATGAGCCATTTTTAATAGAAAGAAAGTCGAAAAAAAAGTAAAGTTATAGATAAATTATAAGAAAATCCCTTATTTTATGCAATTGTTATACAAAATAAAGAACACATATCACAGTAATTCTTTTGAAAATGCCTGACCACATACTGATTTTTACTTCTGAAGTGTTTGACTGTATACACCACAGCTTCTGGGAAAATAGTATAAGAAACAAAAATGGCGGATGAGGATGTAAACGGTGATTCCGATGAGGTACAGCAAGAAAAATCACAGAAGAAGGCAGCAAAGTATGACAGCGGAGCGGCAGACTTAGAAAAAGTTACGGATTATGCCGAGGAAAAAGAAATATCATCATCAGATGGTTTCTCCTGCGTAAGTTTACATGCTCCCTAACCCACGTGCTTTTTGTTAGCGTCATCATTTACATTATGCTCCTCTGTCAACTTATTATAATATATAAAATACTCTTTTTCATCATTTGGAGCTTGTTATATTTATCCTTTTGTCATATAAGCTCAGTTTTTGATGATATATAATTCTTAGGGTTACTCTGTAAATATAACCTAGAAATTTACGTACATTTTGTATAGTATTCATTTTCCTGTATTTAAACCTAAATATCGTACAAATTTTAAACAGGCACTCAGCATAATAGGAGATCGCCGTAATAAAGAAGCCGCAGAAAAAAAGGCCAAGGAAAAAGAACTACTTAAGGTTTCTATCAAGAAAGAAGATGTTGACCTTATTGTAAGAATTTTAATTACTTATTGTTGACAATCTCAACAACATCTAACAGTTTGAAACATTTTCAGATGAAAGAAATGGAAATAAACAGAACCACAGCTGAGCAGACGCTGCGAGAACATAGAGGAAATATTGTTGAAGCATTAATTACGCTGACCAATTGACTGTATAGCAGAAATTTTGAATAAGTGAAACGTTTTAAACTATAAATTATGAATCGCGGATCATACAAAGAGACTCGTGAAGATTAAATAATATTTAAGACAAGAGTTACAGACTGCTGTATTGTTGCTTTCTGATAGATCTTGTAAGTAATTGAGTTATTCAGAATCATTAAGCAGTACATTACCTGTACATCAATAATTATGTACTACTTTTTATTTGTATAAAACTATTATGCATCTTACTAGAATCATGTAAAATTTATCAACCTGTCCATAAAGTCTTTCTACATAAGAACACCATATATGCTTGTCAGAAGCTTTTGTTATTTACCTAAGACCCTGAGTTCCCTCCAATTAAAAGCTTTTTTTAAATATGTATGATAATAGTTCCCTTCATACATCGTACATGCATAATGTTCCCACGATATCTATTGCATAAAGGAATTTTTTAACCGTAAGATTGAATTATCAGAGTAGAAAGCTATGACCTTGATTATTTCGTTATCAGTGGTTGAGCGGATATCGTTTGATCGTCGTACAAAGCGAAGCACATTACGTAGAGATTAAAGGTAAGCGCTTGCGTTTCTTCACGTAAATATCTCTAATAGCAATTACTATCAGTACGGTTTTCCCATGATGTCCTTTCCATTATTGTATCTGTGTTTACAATTCTTCATTCATACAACACACGCATCTGGTACGTAATTTATCTACATCACATTACTATTAAATACAGTTAAATATACCTGTACTTTGCGATCACTTATCGCAAACGACAATTCATGTTTGGATATGAATGATGTAAGTTTCAAAACAACGAACGCCGATGACAAAATCGAATTCGTTTTTCAATGCTTTTCGAGTCGTACTTAATGAAGTAAATTGGTCAGGGAATTAACTGTTAATAAACTGTAGATCCAACAGATTTAACGTTGGAGGATTGGAGCGCAAACGATAATGAAAAATACAGCCACCAGGAAATACTACTGGCCAACTGTTCGGTAGGAAATGGACCTGTCTCATGTGTTTGCAACAGTACAAGTATGATCACTAGATATGTATATTGAAAATATAATTGTGGTCTATTATTGTAATATACTTTCACCAATCTTTTTAATTCATTTGTCAGCTGATGAATGTACAATATGCTGCAGTTTTCGTTGCTACAGCCGTAAAGACTGCTGGTAAAAATAAACATACGGAGTATTGTTTTAATTAATGGTGTTCTTGACTTGTAAACGACTTTTGTATTTTTTAGGGATAATGAATGGCAACTAGTAACAATGACACAAATTAGTATCTCGATATTGTTCCTTCTCGGTATCGTCGGTGTAATAATAGCATTTCTAAAAATGTGCAACAGGTACGATAATAAAGTTTTCAAAAAGATTGTTCACCCTGATCATTGCCCTAATTCGTTAATTCATTATACAAAAACTCATATTATTTAGGTCCACACAACTCGAAAATACTAGGCCTGTACCAATGTGTCGAAGATTTGACACTGATACCATAAATATGTATAACTCACAATATGCAGACGGATATCGTGATCGACCACCGCCCTACAATGAAATTTACGGAGCTCCACCTTTATACACAGCTCCATCCAACAGAGTATGCCAATTTATTTATTATTCAATGTCATTTTACTACTTAAAAACTCTCTCGTTTATACATGACAGCAAACATTTATATGTTTATACTCTCTGTAATTCATTGAGCTGGTAGTAATGGTCCATTGTAATTTACTTCAAATTTACGTGAAGACCTTTCATTACATGCAGATGTCAATGTTAGACGTGCCACCTGTTTACCCAGGAACACCGCAAGGTCAGGAAAGAACAATACATTCAAATGCTGCACCTCCATCAGTTGTTCACCATCTCTGATGTAAGAGAAGGCCCGCCCATTTCGTTACGAAGCTTTGACAAATATAAAGTGCAAAAACTATGTGATATTTATAATCATTCAATAAAAACCATATTGGTGACTAAGAAGTAGATGGATATCACTTGTCAATACTCATCAACACTCCGTCGTTCACCTTTGCGCTCTTGCCTGAAACAATATTTTTAAAGGGTAGTGAAACTAAATGAGACTACACAGATGTATAATGAAAATGTCATTTATTTGATGTAGTGCGGTGACTTAAAGTAAATGGAAAATAAACTTCGTCTGTATGAACTGGTTTTGATGAACGGCGCGGGAATATCGCGTGCGTTGACTGACCATCTCACGTGTCTACGATTTCTTCGAAAAAGAGTAGAGTTTAAATGCAATATTCCGAGGAAGTGTGTGTACGTTTGAACCCCGTATATAAGAGGAAAAGACCTCGCTGTTTGGTAGTCTTTCATAAAGGAGCAATAAAACATTCCGTTGCCTCTGGCGAACCGCGACTTTTGTTTGTATGTTGGGGACGGTTTGATGGCTACAGCCAGTCTTCTCACCGATATACCCGCGCTGGTTTTCCATGATGAGGTAACATTTGTCTTACTTGTACTTAGAGTTTATCAAATTATCCAGTCATACGCTCATGTGTATATATTCTTGCTGCAGATTCTGTTTTACAGACTTCGATCGACCGTTCTCGAAATATTTCCCGCGGACTAATTGGTTTTAAAGAAACGCTTTACAATCAATTGTTCGTTTGTGAATTTCAACGAGAGGAATCGCCGTACAGTCCCAAAAATTGTTGGGGCAAAACGGACGTCGAATTATTAAAAATCTCCTGACATATTACGGCCAAATTCTGTTCCTTAAATCGCTTATACCCCTTATTTGTTTCGTGAATGCTTTTGTATCCGAACCTTATAAAACTATGGCTGAACGGAATTACATGTAGAAAACAGTGGAAAAGTCCTAACTACGTTTCCGTAGCGGTCTCGACGCGCTGACACGTTCCTTAAAGTGCGTTGAGACGCTGTCGCTTCTGTTCTTAACAGTCATCGTGAAAACTTATCATCAGTGTAGTTGTCGTCTAAAATGCCATTAGAGCTATGCATGTTGTTCGGGTCTCGACATGCGATCATTAAATTACGAGTTTTACTTTACAAATCTGACTCTATTCTATTGCTGAGCATTTCTGTGCTCAAATAAATCCCAAGGTACATCGATCACAAGTTTTATTTAAAATTGCAACATCAACTTTTAAAACAAAGTGCTTCGTTTCAGCTTAGTAATGCATCCTCAATGACATTTTGGATAATGGTAACTGATGAAAATGCTAAGATTTCACAAGTTGGGTTTTAATACATTATCATTAGCTTTACATGTACACTTAATGCATCGATAAAGTGTTTCAAGGAACATGAGTTTAGCGCAGTCTGTAAAGTATAATAAATTACGCTGGTCGTCAATAGCTCTCGTACGAATCCGTGTTTATATTGATTCTTATACAGTACGGGTGAAGATATGTACATCGATAGAGAAGCTTATAATTTAGACAGAAGGAACCCGGGTAAAAATTTCCGATAAAATTTAATGATAACGATAGAAAAATTGTTCTTTCTTGCATCGTCAGTATTACATAATTTTGTTACTCGAAATTACACTTTACGGATCATCGCTAATGAAAATGAATTGCATCAAACACGATCAAAAAATAGTTTCTCTACGTACACAGAAAAATTTGCCATCGGTTTCAATTTTTTTTATTTAAGCATGGATAATAAAGTTTATGTTCCAACAAAAGAAATACAGTTTTAGGTCATTCTAATAAAAGTAAATTATGTATATAATATTGAATCTCAGTGTAGAAATTACCGATAAATTTCATTGTTTCGGGCATTGCAATAATCGTGACAATACCATAAAGAAAAACCAAAGGGATCCATATAAGCATAACGAGTGATATATAACGAAACACACAATGAATTTGGCATCTTTAGCATTATAGTAACTGTTTTTCAACTCCGCTGTTTTCAACAATAAATTTCCTTCTGATGATGCAATTTGGAACGCTTGAATTTCAAACATAATGTACCTTCGAAGTATGTGTATGTATATATACAGTAAAACACGGAATCTACCAAATGCAATTTTGTTCTATTTCCAAGATCCGCCAGGGTATTTTGACAGCGCTAGATTTGGGACTGTCCGGATATCAGATGGGCGCTTTTCTATGATCTCACCACTGGCTGAGGATGGGATCGGAAGAGGGAGGGTGGGTGGTATCGCGGGACAAGACTCCTATAAAAATCCGGGTGAGCGGCGATTATGAGTTGTTTGTTAATTACAGTGGACTTATCACAGAACATGTATGGCATTAATCATCGTCGATTGCTAATGTAAAAGGTAGGACGAGGACGTTTCCCATTTAAAAAACGTTTTCACGGTAAAAACTATATCGGGGAATCAGGAAGCCAGTATTGTACACTAAAAACAATTAGATTGTGGCCGTTTGGCGCCTGGTTGCCCATAATTCATTTCGCCATATGCCACTTCTCGCCAAGTTCGGTAATAATCTAACATGAACAAAGAAAGAGTTCTTAATATTCTCACGCCTATAATTGACTAATGCTTATTTCATAGAACTCTTTTCGCAATCTTCGTGTACTCACTCATCTGGATTTTATCAACCATAGAAACATTATTAAATTTCCATAGGGATTACTGCAATATGTATTTCATGGTTCGAAACAATAGATGTGTGTTGTACCCGAAAGTACAGGAGGATATAGAATTTCGAACAATAATCAGCCTAGATTTTGATAAATTATGGACAACCCTAATTTTTATACAGTCATGATCCAATCATGAAAATTTGCATTTATCACTTTATCTACTACGAGCACAATCAAAAGAAAAACAAGACCAACTGTGCCTTTTCGGTGAACAAAAGGACCTAGAATGATGGATTTCAGGTCGGGAAAAGGTATTGACAGTGTGTCGCGTCTGCAGACAAAAAATATACAAAAATACGGAGGGCGGGGGGCACAGATTGTGGTAGCAGTAATCGTAATCATAATAGTAGTCATACATGTTTGAGAGAAAGAGATCATAAAAAACACTAACTAGAATCATCTCTTCGTCCTGGAAGATTTCTTCGACGCCATTTTATCAACTAAAGATCACTATATCTGTAATAAACAAAGTAGCTAGACCCCACGATGCGCATGGCCCAAAAGGGGTATCTCGTTTGATCTATTTATTCTTCATTCGACGAAGGAACAAAATGTTGAATCGTCTGGCCGATTGTATCTATCACAACTTCCCGCATGTGTCGTGTCGTGGCAATCACATTGGTCCTCGGGTCGCTCTCTTGTCCCCACAACGTTCGTACAAATGCTGATCATCGTACATGCAACCTCGTGTTAAACCGTTAATCATCTTAAATGAGTTTTCTACTAAATTCTAAGGCGACTGTGACATCAAACCCCTTCAGAAAATTTTACATACTCCTGGAATGGGTGAAAAGCTTTGCACCGCTTCACTTGCTCTCAATGGGAACTGCGTTTTGTAATTTTTGGTGTTTTTCACGAAGTTCCAAAGTGGTCCTTTCAGATGCCGTCTGAAATGGATTATCACGAATACAATCGAAACGTTGGCAGATAAGACAGGACTGCTTGTTGCCGGTTGTCTTCAGTTTTCACGTTTACGGCGAATAAAGATTGCAACGCGATCACCGCGGTAGTAGCTCAAGGTCCCTGCTGGCTCGCACTCGTCGATACGCGCCGAATAGTTCTTCGATCGCAAAAACCTTGACAACACGAAACCAGAAAACACCAGGTGCGCGTTCACTCATGACTTACGTCGTCTTCATTCAGAACGGTTCGTGCAAACAGTTCCCCATACGGTGTCGGCAGGCACAGTTGCTACCGTTCCATCGAGTTCCCTTATTATCACCTCAACACTCTGTGAACACAAGAGTCCTGCACGATGCGGCCCTTATAGCCATCTAAGTCCCGAAAAGTCATAGGACGAGCATTTGAGCATCGCTTGTACCCTCTTTTGTTCAAGTCAATCCAAAGGGCGACGCACTAGGAAACATCGATTTTAGCACTACTTCGGTTTACTCTCACTGTACACGGAAAGAAAGTCATGAGGGATGCAAGAGCGGCGGTGGTGACGCAGATGTCGTGCCCGGAATCACCGGTGACTGCTTTCAGCTTTGTTTCACTCGTTTCCTAGGGGGTCCGATCGGTGGGATTTGCTGGGTTGCTAGCGCTCGAAAGGCCTCTGCTATCAGGTGCGGGTGGGAGTTCACCATCGACTTGAACCCCGCGGTGTCCATTACGTCTGTCGCGTGCCTAGAAATATTAATGAACCAACACTCAAATAAACGTGGAACAGAACAACACCAACTAAAATACAACAGCACGATAGACTATTAATAGCAAACCATTGCATTCATCAATGATTCTATTACTTACGTGTTAATAAAGTCTATGGCTTGCGCCTTGAGTTGATCAGCGCTGTGGAGATCAGCGAGTATGAGAATATCAGCTGCATTCTCAATGGCCAGGCTCGTGCAAAGAGCTTCCTCGCACATCACCTTCAACCTCTCGAGCGCGTATTTATCCGCCGCTGCGAGTAGGTCGTCCGCCATCTTCTCCAGGTTCGCTGCTTTGCCTGTGTATATAAACCGCAGCATTTCCCTCAGCACTTCATGATCGACGTCGGTGATGTCGACTCTGTTCTGCTTCCTTTCCTCCATCTCGTGCTCGAACATCGCCGAGAATACCGGACTTCGCGCTACACGAACAAACACATCGTGTAACTTGCCATATCCGAAGTTAACGAAATAACTAAAGATTGTGATTTTGCTTACTGAGAAAAATTGTTCAAGTAGGGGAAAAACATTGTTGATGATCGTTTAATTTATCATTCAAGTTTTTGGGTACAAAGGGGCAGATATAAGTAAAATGACAAACAAGAAATGTATGGCTAATTGTAGGAACCATATGACGGCTGTTTATCAACCAAGTGTAAACAGCTCTGTCAAGGATACTTCTTATCCCACCTGGCACGATAAATTCCAACAGTAGCAATTTCATTTAAACAGTTTATTGCTTTAACCTTTATGTGACGACGTACTCGAGTGATAATGACAATCTGTATCACAAACGATAGCTCTTAGAATATCAACAATTTGAATAACCCGATATATTACGATTGTCTAGAATATTTGGTCTCTTCTGAAGGTCATTTTTTAAAGCACTTACTAAAAACAACTCGTAAATCATGTCCCGCTTTCAAAAACCCGTCACTTGGCATTTTATTGCTTGGAATGTATGTTTACCTGCCAATATCGCTTTATGCGCCTGGAATTCCCTCCCGCAGACGGTCAGCGTGACGTCGCTGAATTTTTGGTTCTCGAATAAGAGACCGAGATCGTCTGGCAACCGACACTCTGGCACTTTAAATTGTATTGTGTTGCTCTGTCCAGAAATATTGACACTATCTGCCACGACGCTAACCTGAACGAAAAGGGGAACTGTGATATCGATGTTTCGAGGCACATCTGACAGGTTGAAATAAATATGGCAATTAACATACAAAGGTATATACCTCACAGAATATCGTGAGTTTGTCGTCTGGTAATAAACCATTGGCCTCGTCTAGAAGGAAATCTCTCCTGATGAATTTCTTGAAGCCCCAATCTTTGCCCTGAACGAACCTATATGCTCGTTGGCTTTCTGCAAACAGATATTACAAAATTTTAACAATTACGACTAATATAACAGTATTCATCATTTCCGTAAACCAATGTACGCTTTATGAATTCATAAATCGAAGTATAAAAAACATTGTCCATCACGATCTTACCCATCGCTTTGGTTTCTTCTCTTTTGGCATTAAGAATAGAAAATTTGAACTTTGCCCTGACTTCAGATTTGTTGCACGAAACGAGAAGGAGGTACAGGGACAGGTAGTCTTTGCTCTCTTCGTCTAGTCCCTTAGGATTCACTCTTAGGCACCTGTAAATCAATTTTAGAAACTCAATATCACTGAAGTAACGGCTAAACACATACATTGTTATCATTGTGATATTCTTAAACGCGTTAAGCTTGACATTGTAGAGGACTCACCATTTGAGTTTATCGTTGGCTCCAGCCGAGAAGGTAGACGATTTTAGGACTTCACCCATCTCCTCGCGGCAAAAGCTGAAGTTATTTATCGTCCACATGTAGCTGAACTTAACCACCTTCACCTGTGCACACAAGACCTTCAAATGCGACACTCCGTCAGAATACATCCCGTGAAAACTATCACGTCTTACTTATGTTAAAAGCCCTAACGGTGAAAGTTTAGATGCGGTACGAGGTATGATAGGACAATTAGTAATCTGTCATTTTGCATTCCGAATACACCGCGGGCAACATTGCTAATCACCTCAACGAAGACCCAAGGCTACGCGGAATCCAACAGTCAGTTATTAAAGGGAATTATCCGTGTATTCGTTTTCGTTGTTCGAATTACCATTTCACAAACATATCTTCTGCCTCGTTCGATTTTCGCGCGCCGTTGGAGAGACAAGAAATATCTATTTAGAGATAAAGGTTTTTTTCCTTAACTGCGGGATGAAGGTGAGCTTCGGACAAGCCAGTTGAACCTGGCCTTGAAGTCAGACGAGCGAACAGAGAAGTACTACAAGTACGTACACGTGCTTAGATCAAGGGGAGGGGAAGAAGGTCCCGAGCGAGCAAGCCAGAGAGCCAGGGTCATATTAAACATCGGTCTCCTTACGTAATTGTCTTTAAAAAATTACTAGACACGCGAATGCAGCATTCTTAAACCGCCTTGTCGATCGTATCCTTTTATGCCAAAGCCAAACGTGCTTCTTTCAGTCGACTACAATTAACGCCTTTACAATGCAAACAGTTTAGCGCCTCAAGGATAATTCTCTCTTTTTTTTTTACACTAAACTCTGCTGACAGCTGCATCGCCAAGTTCTGTGCGGAAGCGTGATATTTAACGATTTAACAATTAATCCGTACATATGTTTCAACTACGAAGCTTTTCTACTTATATTGTTCAATTAGTAATGCTATTTCGAACGACAGAGCCACTGACAGAAGTGGAACAGATGGTAAAGAAGATAAAACTGAAGAGAATCGTAACGGACACAGAGAATCAATCAAAGATAGTAATAAGGCATGCAAGCTCTTTGAGGACTCGCAGAGGAACAAGTACGCGAAAGGAAGGATGGCGATAAGGAATCTTCAGACGGAAGACTGCGGTAGGGACGCAAGGGAAAGGCGAAGGAGGAAGAACACGAGGTCGAGCCCCCAGAGAAGTCAACGATCTCTCCTACTGACGTCATGCATGTGTGCACGACCTTGGTGAACGAAACGGTGTTCGAAGCCAAATCTATCTGTCTACTTTTACCCGCCCCGCTCCTCTCCTCTCTTACCTTGCGGGAATCGCCCGTGGTCGTCGCTTATCGCTCAAAGAATCACACGATTGTCACGTTTCACGGCCCGTCGTCGTGTACAACATCATCATCACCATTTCCATGCGATAATTTATTTTTGCTCTTCAGGAAGGTCGACGAGTCATGCAAAACTCGGTGGATTCGATTATCAAAATTATCTGGCCAGCAGTTGAGTCTGTAAGTCTGGCTGTTTGCTAAGTTTCAACATTTTTTCTTGCCCTAGTTCCTACTGGCTCCCATGCCAAAACGGAGCTTCAAACACCGTTCTCCGTCTCTTCAATTCGATCTTCGACCTTTCCTTTGTGCTAGATTGGTATGACACGAATCGCGTGTGTAGAACGCACTTAACAAAGGCAGATAAGCGTCAGGTCATCGCCGTTATCGCGACTCGAGTTCTCGCTTGAAACCTGTGGCCACCGGATCAAGATTACGCCGAGGATCACAACTTCAGCCATTCCAATAGTGTGAACGGTTTCGCGCGTTCCGATTCAATCTGGCCATTTCAAACGATTGCATTAACGGTAAACCTAGCCAGTCGGATCATACAAATTAAGTCAATATTTTAGTTCACCATAAACACGTGACAGTTAAATCGATTTCAACACCTGTTCCCATTCTCCAAAAATTCATGGAATTATTCACTAACATATGGTTGTATTAAATGATACACCACTGACATGGATTTTCTGCGTTTACGCTCCTAAGTCTAATCTGGTCAATTAATTTTAGGTATCATGTTACTGATATTGCTCCGCTAAAGTTATTTAGAAAGTCGTCGAGTGTCATCATCGTACCGGGCTGTTCACCGTTACCATTTTTTTCACTCGTCAAGGAACTGCATCGAAACGACGGTCGGTCGGTGTAAAAGGAATTCCTTCCAACGTAATACACCTCATGCCTTCCCCTTTATTTCTCTTCCTTTTTTCCCTACGTACAGCGGGAGATATTAGAATCGATACACGACGGCAGGTGAGAGAAAAGTCCATCGAGCTCTACGACCCTGCCGTCAAAGTGAAAGTCTCTCCTCTCCTTCGATTAGACGAGTACCCGGTGGGAACAATGAGAGGAGAAAATGTGAGCACATTACCCGTCGATAATTAAAAGATAAGAAACAAATTTTCCGTTCGACGATTCTACAGGGACACAGACCAGCTTGGAACTACATTTGTAGGTAATTATAGAGTTGAGACGATAGTTCGGAATGCCGAGCTATGATGACACGCGCATTTCGGTGTGAGGATCGATGATCTTAGGAATTGTCGATGACCTTGTGGCATGAAGAGCTCTAATATCCGCAGGAGGAGAATCAGGTAGGTGTTTGCTATCTCTTTGCCCGACGTTCCCTCGCCTCCGAGTTCAACGGACGGTGGCGTGTATACGTGTAATCATGGCGTAGCCAGTTATACGTGTTACATGGCTCACGGCAAAGGCCCTGCAATTGCGGAAACTACCCGCCTAAACGGACTGCTCAGCGTCACAGAGGTTCCTTGTATTCCTCCAGGCAGGAAGTTCCTTTGCCGATAGCACAGAGATATAGCCCAATCTCTATTGCTCAAACTACTCACGGTATTCTCAGACACGATCGAAACTCTTTACCGACGTTAATTAATCCCGTGTCGCATTACCTGATACGAAATTTCACAAATTACCTGGGTAAATACTTTATCGAAAATGTATTATCTATACGCTTTGCGCAAGATCGTCCATTGCCACGTCCATTGCTAACAATAAGACTAATGCTCAATTATATTCTTAGCCGTATAAACGTGTGGAATTGGTTTTCTTTTGAACTGACGTGTACAAAGATAAATATAGTCGAGTACAAGACGTGCGTGCTAAAGCACGCGTGGTTAAAGCAATTTTATCTTTCCGGACATTGGTAGATATAAACTTCCGGAGTTTGAAATTTCTTACATCAGAGGACAATCTCGCAAGGAATACTTAGCACAGGATACAGCAAAAAATGATGGTGACTAAGTGGCGAGAAATGAGAGGCATATTCGAGGACAGCGAGGAGAAGATAAGATCGTGGAATCGATAGATACGCCTAACGCGTATAATCGGCATTTTAAGAGCCTTGCCGATGCTCCGGGAGTCATTCACCTCGATGACCCCGTGTATAGTTGACCTTGGGACATTCAAGTCGCGGGCAGATCGATCCATGTCGAATTTTCAAGACATTCTTTTTTCGAGCACGGCCGGCAAGTACTTGTAGCAAGAGATATCCGGAGTGGATTGAGGAAATGGTTTGCCACTAGTTATGTACAAGTACAAGGTTCCCTGCGCAACGAACGGATCAGAGGAATTCCAGGTTCATTGTCTTTTAAAGTCACGCTGGATGGATCACGTAACGCGCTCCAAGTGAAATACGTGGAAGTCCAACGATTCGGTCGACGACCCGGGTCGCCGTTCAGCCTCGACCTCGGGAATCGTGCTTTTCTCCAAAGCATTCGTTTGATAAGCCACGGCTGCAGGAAACACCGTCAACACGTCAATTAGTTTTTCTGTCGATCGATGGCGTCTTCATCGTCGGGCAAACCGAAGCAACGACCCCTGCCTTTCAAATGAATACTCCTCCGACGTTAATGACCCTTCTGTTCTCCTAATTGTCCCGTCATTACTTTAACGCCAACTATTAAAATGCTGGCGATTCATCTCGGCATTTACCGATATCTTCCTACTAACAATAAGCGACAGGGTCGGAGATATCCGGACGATGACCCGAGTCGTCAACGAGCTCGCACTTGGAATTCTCTTCCATTCTCCCTTCGGTTTCGAACGCAATCAAGCCATGATTAATTAACTGCATGCTATCACGCGTTTAAGATTTCGCTGAGCTACGTTTTCAGTGGTTGCCGCGTTATAAAGATTCGGGAAATTCGTTAGCCGATGCAGCGAGACTGGTGAATGTGTACCTAACGTAGGGCGTGTTGCTCAAGAAGATGAATTCCGTGGGTTTCGAGATTTATCACGTCTTACGTTTTCGTGCAACGGACAGACTACGGGCGTACTTCTAGCATCAACGGGGGAGGGGGCTGAAGAGTCCAAGAGAAGTAATGAGAGAGAGAGAGACGGGAGGGGAGAGGAAGGAGGGGACTGAAAAGCTCAAGGGAGAAGGCGGAAGGGAGAGAGGGAGGGGGAGAAGCCAAAGAGAGGAGGGCCGGTCGACGTCCCGGGAGTCGTTCAACCCACCGGCACCAGCGGCAACTCGACTGACTCTCTGACGACGATCGGCCTTGAATCACCCGTGCCCGTTTACGGGCCTGCTGTACGCGGGTTCAAGCGCCAGACCAAGCCAACACTTCCGGTAGAATCCTCGATATACCCACTCGAACGCTCACCAACAATACACGTCCTACAACGAGTCTTGGAAATTGCCGGGAAAAATTCCCCAATTCCAATGTACTCGTGATTTCTCGGTTATTAAGCCATTTGCGGATTGTAAATTTTGCAAGGGGTAGCTAGCTATTTTGTTGCGGTGGATTTTGGCCGATTTCGTAGATTCAGTGAAAAGTGGAATAGTCGGTAAACGAAATCTGATCCTTCGAAGACGAATCGCTTTCGACACACGGCCGATGAGGACGTAGCAAAGCACGGGGAGATTGTTGCGACAGCTGCAGGAGAGATCGACGGGCTATTGCGAAAGTTTACTGGAGCACGAATCGACTTTCGATCCAGCCGTATGAGGACGGTTTCCCAGGCGAATTCGTCGACCACTCCTCGAGTCCTGCAATTGCAGAGATGAAGAGGAAAAAATCTGTCAAATTTACCTAGCAAATATCCCCTTCAAGATACATAGCCGGTAGAGCAGGTGAATCGTGACTTTAGTCCAATAACGGCGGTTCCTTTGGGATTAAAGGAATTAAGAGATAGAGGGGATTAGTAAGAATGAGACGAGAACGTTTAGGAGAGATAAGCGGAATTTTAATGACTTTTCTTGGGAAGTTCATTTCGATAAATTCGTCTCACCGCGAAAGTAGCTAATTTTCACGGCTATTGCCCGAGATTCGTGAGATGGGATTCGGAGTGGGAAAGAGCGCTAAGATATCTAGTTACAGGTCGTTCACATTGCGAGGGGAAGAGCAGTAAAAATAGATTGAAAGTGCCAGGAGTTGGTGTGTTCTCTCGCGCACTGCCGACGATGACGACGTCTATGACGACGACGACAAGCGACTTCGTTACTCTCGTGTACCTTTCCTTTCTCGTGTTCTCGTTCCACAGCATCGATCGTACACGACGACGCATTCCTCCGCCTCGTACATATACATCATCCTAGCTTACTCTGTTTATTCGTCGGCGAGTTTAAACTAAGCCTAATTCACTGGCTACGTTCGTTCGACGAACGATATAAATCGTACACGTGAAACGATACGTCTCAAACGGAATACTCCCAATGAAATCATCCTCTTCATAATCTTGCGCCTTTAATTACTCGGCAATGCAGCTCCTACGAACCGCACGATTTTCTCCATTAACGCATCGTCAGGAAATTGGAATTGGGTTTGGAGAATAGGAATGTTTAGCTTGCTGTATGCAGCCCGCTGGTCAACACGATGACCAGCCCTTGCACAATTAAACCAACACGGTCCGTTGCTTACTGGTCGGTTAATTATGAGCCTGTCTGCACCGCGTAGCGTTGGGTCAGAGTGAAATGCAATGTGCACGCGTGTGTGTATATATGACTCTCTGCCTCTTCCTATGTACGTACCTGTGTGTAACACCAGTTCTCTGCTACGGGGGTGTTCACTTCCGGCGGCGGAGGGCTCGGTACACGACTGACTGCCATACTACTGCTGCTGTGCAAATTCGAGCTGACCCGTGACGTTTGAGGCGCACAGTCGCTCACCGCAAGTCTGGAATGCAAAGCAGGAAAACAAAATTATTCCCCTGTCCCAGGCCACATATCGTTTCCATGTACAAAGCAGTAAAATTATAACCTTGGAAACAACACAAAAGATCGATACATTTAACGAAGTTATCTATAACCATCATTTCAGTAAAATAGAATACACATTTAACCCACAATCACGTGGAATTAAATTTGTAGAAAGTTATGTTTTTTTTTGTAACCATTCGTGTTCAGGAATTGACATTCCAGTTGATTTCAAGGCTTGTCCTCGTCAGTGCAGTTGGTCGTTGTCGTCGTTGTTTCCCTCGAGTGCGTCGAGAGGAGATAAAGCACTGCGCGAACAAATATAAAAGCGATTCCACGCTTCCTTTTCTGGCAACGCATAACCATCAACGACTACGAGGAACATTTGTGCGTATCGTCACCCGATGGGTCAGACGTTTCCAATTATTTCTCCACATCCTCGGCAACGCCCGCTTTTTTAGCGGTTTCTCGTTGCTTATTCGACGATTTACGGTAATCCTTATTTATTTCACGCGACTCTCTCTTCAATGAGAATGGTCGTTTGTACGTGTTTCATATTTAACGCTCACCTCAAGCCAAGAGTAATCACTTTCCGAGCTATTCGTTTTTTACTGCCATTGTAATTTTAATTTGGGTTTTTGTCGATTTCACTGCATTGTACGTCCGCAAATGGTGTCTAAATTTCAATGCACCTATAAGAAAAGTAACTTTCTTCTCGAGTGGTAATGGCGATGCCTTCCGAAAGGTTGCTTTCCCAATCCTCCTCCACAAAGTCCTCCCTCCATCTCTCTCGTCTTTTCTGTATCCCTGTCTACCCCGCTAACCCTTACTTCTTTGCGCTCTTTCTTTGCCAATCTCTCCTTCACGATTCCTCGCTGTCCTAACTTTCACTTCCTCGCTTCTCCCACATTGGGCTTGTGCTAGATGTACATATAGATACACGTTTAATATGTACACGGCCATATCTAACGAAAGAGAACTGAAAGTTGCCATTGCGATATTCGGGAGAGAACTTTAGAACGTGCGAATTAGAGACACTGGATATAAATAAACTCTGTAGCCAGATTGCACTTTCTCTTGTGAATTGATAAGACCATATCTGGCAGGACTCGAGAGCCAGGGAATTATGTTAATTTTATCTTTTAAAAATCCTCGTGGGCCTCTGAAAATCCTATCCTGCCAACTGCCTATATGAAGGATTATTTTTTCAGCGATAAACCTGAGTCCAGGCGGAATTGTTGGCGTTCGATTTGGCGTTGCCAGCTCGTGGCGGTGGCGTATATAGGAGATCTGACGTGCAGGGCACGCGGGGAAAGTAGAACGGCGCTCTGAGACCGAGCCGCGCCGGTGAAAACGAGGAAGTTAGGTGAAAACCGACTATGCCGTGCCGTTCGAGCGTCACGTGGTTACGTGGTTACGTCGGCTCCAAGAGCTCTTCTTGCCAAATCCATTGCAACCACTTTGCCAGCCGCTCTCAGCGGTTTTGCCTCATCGACTGGCCTTCTTTCGCCTCACTTACAGGCTTTCAGGAAAAGGTGATCGCTTACCCCACCCCTCCCCCTCTCTCTCCCCCTCACCTTTAATCCACATTCGCAGATTCACTTTCCTTCCTGTTCTCATTAATTTATCGCGCTTGAAAACCGCAATGCCAACTCTCGACGTCTTAATGCGGAACTGGGAAATATCATTTTTGACGACCTCAATTTTTAGTCTCCAGCCACTCAGCAATAAGGTCTTCCAGATAAGGCACTTTCACCTTTCGGGTGAGTCACAAATGCGACTTTACTAATCCAGTAATACACATATTTGAATACGCGTCATTTAGAAAATCCCGTTGTCTTTGACATCCTTTTTCCGTTACACTTGAGATTCTCGCTAAGAACTTCATCGTGGAGCTTGTATCCGGGCCAACTGTCCGTTCATAATAATTCAACGTTCCTATCTCGGAGTATAATTGCTATTATGTTCGGCCGAAGGTTAGCTATGACGTCCGAAAGGCTGAACGGATTTCGCATTGAATTTTGTGGTCGTAAGATTTTTCAAGGCCCTGCCCGATAACCATCCAATCGTATTTCCCTCTGGCGAGCGACGGTATCAGTGAAGACCGATTTTCCGCTCTGAATAGCGATAACTCTTCGTCGCGGAGGCGTAAATGTTTGCGTGTGTCAGCACGCACCAGGACAAGGCGCACACGACGGAGAGGCCGTCGGTCGATTTTCGCAGGAAAGTCAGTAGACGAGTCAAAGAGGGGCGAAGTCAAGGCTGATGCTTGCCGCGAGCCGGCTATGTGATAAGACAAAGGCTAACTCTCTTCAAGGGCGCGACGAAGACTGCTTCAACGTGTCAATCTCTCTTCACTGGCAATTAACGGACGACAGCGGACATGGCTTCTTCCAGGCCAGTCCCATTTTATTCGAGTAATTCAATTTTACGCTCCTACCGGAAGGTCCTTCGGATTTCCGCAACGACGGCACAGAGGAAATTCAGTCCTCAAATGGGGCGCGCGCGGGGATGTGGAGAATCTTTGACGATGGCAAGGAGTACTTGAAAATGGGGTAACAACCTTTCTCAGGGATAAGGAAAAATGCAGCGAGGAAAAGGCGAGAGACGGTGGTTTCCTTGGGAACTAATAAGACAGCCGTAAGGGTCCATGGGCAAGGAACGAACCTCGCAAATTGGCCGTGAGGCCCAAGGTCGTCCGGTATATCCCACGTACATAGGACAGTGGCCTCTGCCTGCTGCGAAACGAGTCGGCGGAGGCCCAGGGAGCTCTCTTCCTCCCTCTTGCACCACCTTTATCCTTCTTCCCTTTCTCCCTTGCGCGCTGGAAGGACATAAACATGCTTGGCGAGAGGAGATCCTGCGGTTCCAGAAGGACGAACCTGCTTCGCGACGTAGCCCTTCAGTCGTCCACGGAGGAACCAAGCGAGCCACGTTCCCAGCTAAATTTCAGGCAATACCGACGTTTCCATTTCTCCCCTCCCTCGAATAAACATTACTCTCGGCTTAGGACAAAAGAAATAACGTGCCGAGACAGACGAGACAAAAACATTTTTCGCAGCTTCAGACGAGGGTATCAGGGCACCGTTCTATTTTAAATGCCATATCAGCCTGTAGCTGAAAGAAAATTTATCAGCTGATGGTGTCGAATAAAGCCCCGCCGGTAAAAATAAAATTCTCTGAGATCCTCATTTCTAAACACCGTCACGTCGCTACTTTACAGCTGGCGTGCTCGTGGTGGCCACTAGGCATATAAAAACCATTGTGTATTCAACGAGAGATCCAAAGAAAGGTCGTTCGTCTTATTGTTAGCCCTGGGAGGAGCTTGTCCTGTACGGTCAAAGCTTTTAAAAATACAGGTATCTGCGGGGGAAAGGGAGTTGTCAAAGCCCTAACGTTCCTACTAATAAAAGAACTTCCTGGAAGATCAAGAAATTTCCTCCGACGAAATTCTCTTAAGCGGGAAAAACAAACAGGTTTTCCCTTGAACTCTCAATAATTCGGGTAAAAATCGGGTACATCGACTTGACTGTCACTCGTCACTAGGAACGAAGAAACAGGAATCGGGAACGAGATTTAAATCGCCTCAACGAATCAAGGTCTTTAAATGTATCTACTGAAACAGCGGCTTTCTATTTTTTGAGCCCGCATGCATTGAAAATTCGAAACAAGTGCGAAGAGAAAGCCGTTAGAACGAAACCGACGCCTTATGAAAACCTTACGGTCTACGTTTTCAGAAGCCACAACCTTTCCTAACCGCCTCCATTAGATACGTCACATAAACTTTGACTTACTGTAAAAATCTGAATGTTTGGCCGCGGCCGGACTGACACTGAGATATCAATGTTTTACAAAACCTTCCGTGTGCATTTTTAGATGACGAAAGGAAAAACTAAGGTTCCCTTTCTCTTTCTTGGCACAGAGATACAGACGGCCCTGTACCCTTGACGTCGAAGGTTGCCACTGAGGGAAGACAACCTTCCTTCCTTCCTTGTTTCCTTCCTTTCTCCCCCTTCTCGGCGCACACCTCATCCAGCTGACTATTGCACTTCAAGTCCACATACGTACATCGATAAGACCGTTCGCAACGTACACAGACCAGCCTGCTTCATATACATCCTCTTAATCACACTTTTTCCACGTATTGTATCAATATGTGACTTGGGAAACACTCGGTTGATTATCAAACACGCGACCGTCGTCATTTATTATAATTAAACGTCCACCCGATCACGTTTGTCGAGTAGCAAGAGCAACCGTCTCTTCGTCGCTATGTCCTTCTCCTGCTCGTTTATTGCTGTCAGAAAAAATGACGTTAATCGTAGGTACGTTCCTCTACGGACCTACGCATCTTCGGCTTGCTCGCACGAATTCAGACCCCACGACCTAACGTTCACGCGTATCTGGATAGTCGATAGTCTTTAATGAGTTTAACAGCAATCATGGCACGTCCTCTTTAATGTTCACACGAGCACAGTTTTATGACGTGATAAACGGCCTTTACCACTTTCCATTTTTTTTGTCTACCGCCCCTGTTCCTCGTTTGCATCGATGTGTCAAACACGTCGATGTTTTGTTCGCAATTCGTGAAAAATTGTAGGAAAAACAACGTCATGCAGTAGGGTCGTATCGGTCGATGGAAAAAGGAAACGTACAACGAAGCGAAAAATCCAGCCGTTGGGTTATTACATCTGTGGATTCTTTATAAGCCTGTACGAAATGTACAAGCCTGAGAAATCGCAATACGGCAATGTCACCGAGAAGATACGATAGCAAGCAGGTGTACAATGGACAAAGCACGCTGAGATTCTGAAATTCCTCGTGTATTTCTCGTTCAGACTCATGTATTCTGTTGACTGAGCCAAGAATTATTCTGATACGAACGATAAGAAAAATCAGGGAGTCGACGTTTTTTATTTACTCAAGTCTCGGCTTTCTCCGCTCTTTTCGTGCAATTGTCTCGAATGTTTGCACTTATTATCAACGGGAAGAATTCATGCAGTATATGTTTGAGTGAATAATTAGCTCAACAGGCTTACAAATTGGTCATTTTCTAAGTATGTCTGAAAATCTTTGCAACAAATATCAGCCGGAATACACATTGGTCTGATAATAATAGTTGTTGACTATACTGCTCCAATTGCGCAGATGTACATAAATTGCTCGGTAATTTTTAGTATACAATTGCTGTTACACAAACGTTTTCCACAGCTGTATTACGTGCGTTAAATACTACATAGGTTGCGAAACAATATTTTACGCAACAACAATTTCCAAGCAGGAAATAAATTGAAAAATAAATGACATAACATACTCAAGGAAGATTAAAATCTCCACGGCGAAGTGTTGTGAATTGGCAAAGATTCTGGTTACGTTCAAGTAAAAACGGAAGTTTGTACATGCTTCAATGCATGTAGTCTTGTCTTCGCAAGCATAATGGCTGCTATGATTACGTAAAATCAATGACGCAGATGCAATGTCACGGGCATATTCGATGTATCTACTAATTTCATTAAATTATCTTCCCCTCCGAAACTTATCAATTTTCGTCTACGACTTTTACACCGTATTTTTGCAAAGGCAATTGCGAGCAAATTATCACGGATTCCGGGGATGCCAAGTACGTGACTCTGATTCAGCCATCAACATTACGACGAAATTAACTCAATTAAACCGTCAGTAATAACGGTCATATAGATAGTGCATGGTTTATGAATTTCTCGTGATTCATTGTTCTCAGACCGGGCGAACAATACGAAATAGGAATTATCCATCCTTTCCTAATGGTCATCGGATTTCCTCGGGGACGCGGATGTACTAATACAAATTTTACTCAGGTATACGAATCGTCACCTTCTCGCTTTTAGTGCAGTTATCTCACTTGCGCGAGCTGTCGTATTTTCACGGTCAAATATGTCGGCATAAAGGCAAATTGCCGAAGCGTGACAAAGCCCGTATTAGCCTCCAGTAAGGTCGACTCAGCGTGAAAAGTGTGAGTATTAACCTTGCTTTCTTTCTTTTAGTAGACGCTCGATTTAAATCGCTACTTCCGACTTACAACAGTGGAAATCGCCAGCAATGTCAGTACACAAATATATTTATTTCCGCAATTCCTTCGACGCATTAGGGGATAACGTTTTACATTACAGGGGGGAAGAGGGGGATTATCTGTTGACGGTACAGGTAGATACCCAATTCTAACCTAACGTTAATAGGTTTACGGTCGCGTCTTTTTCAAATTGGCTACCTGAATCCCAGGTCAAAACCTTTTGGCGGTTCGCAAAGTGTCGTGGTATGGGGGGGGGGGGGTAAAACAACAGAAAACTCGCATTGTTCTGTTTCGAACGGTAAATAGATTTTTGAATGATCAGGTAAAAAAGGTTATTGAAGAGGATAGGATGGAGAGGCAGGAGGGTTCGAAGGTCTATATGATCATACTTAAATCTATCAAAGGATATATGTAAATAGATGACAGCATACGTACCGCGCCAGCGCCATCCTGACATGAGATAATCCGGAGCCCACGGATGTCGAGAGCAAAGTATCCAGGGCCGCTTTGTCGTTTCCACTAAATCCCACTGGACACATGCGCGCAAATTCCTTTTCCGTAGATACGCGAGCTCGTCATAACTTCCGTATTCACCGAAATCACCGAGATCTTCTCTCTCCCTCCCTTGGCGACGCTCACTTTGGTTATGTCGACAATAGGTAACTCCGTGTGCCGATAATCATCGACGAAACACTCGAATAGACGATCGATAGTCAACCTATGCTTCTGAATTTTCCAACAACACCTCGTTTCTATATCGGAGCAACTAGGATTTATTTATTTTCCTATCGGTGTAGCCGTAAGGTTGTTCACAACTCCTTACGAATCCTCGATGATTTGTGACAATCACGAAGGACAACGTGTACCATGCACGATGTTGGTCGGTGATAATGGGTAATGCTCGTTTATCGCGATTTTCACTGTCACTCTTGCATTTCTTTTTTTTCTCACTGGCCCAAGCCTTGTGGCGGCTCCACGCGGCCTTCGCCGACAGTCAGAATAGCACTCTTCTCTCTTTCCTACCGAGGTATTTCTAAAGAGGTGGTAGCGAAGACGATTATCGCACGCGACAGGCACTGCTCGACGGTTTCGACCGTTCGTGATTACACAAGACTCGAGAGCCAAAATGCCACCTGGTTATGAATCAGGGAAGCAATGACGATTGCGTCGCGAGGTGGACTGACGTTCGGAGCAGCACTGCGCAGAGCAAGAGCAGCAAGTCGGAAAGAAACGTGCTTCTCGGAGGGAATAAAACAGCCACGAAATTCGAACACTCGACCTCGCTCACCGACAACTGCCCGACGCCGACTGAACTATTTAGTGTGCGCTTGGTCAAAACGAGTTCTCTCTCACTCACGGACGCTCGGGAGACTCGCCCCGCTCGTGTATACCTGCGTGAGAGCGAGAGAGAGACGCGCACGCACTAAACACAGACCGCTAGCCAGTCACTCGACTCCGACTCCGACCTCGGCGCTGGCTCGACTGAGACGTACTACTGAGCCGCTTCGCTTCCCCACTCACGAGGACGCACCACTCGGCTAAGTCCGTTACGATTCGTTGATCGTCGACTAACGTCGGCCAGCTTCGCCCACATTCGTCTCCCTTCGGCTCGATTCTGTAAACGACCTCGTGCAACGTGGTACAACTATCCACCACTCTGCACGAAGCTACCGTTTTCTCTTTCTCACTCTACTTTATGGACGGCACCCCTCTATAAGGATCTTCGCTTGCGATTACCCCTAGAAAACATTGTAAATGCCGTCCATTCAATCTCAATATTATGTAACATCTTCTCGTCACAATAAATAATTATTTACAGTCAGTAAAAACCTTCCTGATCAGGAAAGTTGAATCGGCAAAAAACAGGATTAAAAATTATCCAAAAACAAATATAGTAATAAAAATGTCTATTTTCACGATAATATACATCGAAAGATCAATATTTATTCCCTTGTGAAGACCCAATCTTATTTCATTACATATTAAATATTTATAAATAAGTACTTAGGGTAGATGTTTAGTGCTTTTCATTATTTGATGAGAAATGTGAAAGGTACCGTGAGTAATATACATGAGGTCGGAAACGGACCTCTGTTCGATGGATTACACGAAAAAGGGGTCACGAAAATGGTTTATAAGCATTTAAGGTGTTTAGGCGTCGCTGTCAATGGGACCGTGACGTGCCGGAATCACGCAGAGCGATCGTGACATTATGGGAATGGCCAGGTCGTGAACTAAAAGAATAATTTTCGGTGAAAGCCATTGTGTATCAATCCGGCCTACATCGAGGGATTCGACGAAATTTAAATGTCCATCGAAGCATCACCTTCAAACGCACCAATTGACATCGATAGAAAATGTTCGCCTGTTCGTTATTGATTAAATTTCAAATGTTTTGAAATGGTTCAAGAATCATTCTGTAAAATACTACCAAATCTTACGCCCTTTGAGTTTCGATTGTTGGAGAAAAATGTCTGACAAATGCTTTGTGGGGAAAGAAACCGTTTGATAGAAAAAAAGCACTAATTAGTACGGTTTTGGAACTTGCGAACGATTTCCTTGACCCCTTTGAGAAAGGTCCCTGAGTCTCACACGCCCTAAAGCCTGCGACGAGTGTCGTGTAAACTATGTTAAGCCTCCCTTTCTTTTTCCTTACACATCTTTCGGTTTTTCTCCGTCTGTATTCACGAGCTCTCGCAGTTTGCTTATTGCTCACGGGTACTTTACCGATGCGTGCAAAGAGCTCCATAAATAAAAAGAAACAAATTCCATCGTAAAACATTATTTACTTTCGTAGGTAATGACGATATACGAGTACACTTCTTTTACTGAAAAATTAAGATCAATCTCGTTGAATGCGCATGTAATTTGCATTCTGGAGGATATCTAAATGTACTCGACGCGTCTGTGGAGACTGGTGATGGTGGTTGTCGGACACACACTTACACGTATGTCTAAATGAAAAAGCTCCTAACGAGACCCGTTTTAACACGAGATGAAGCTCGACCTTATTTTCTTCATCAGACCGTCCTTGTGTCTTACGACACGTGTCGGGTAACATGGTTCGGTCGACACGCTATTTTCAAAATCGAACTCTTACCAGCAAGGAATTTCTGGCTAATATTTCGACCGTTTACCTTACTTTGCATCGAGAGGAAAGATAGGACATGTAACTTTCACGCGATAGTCACCCGAACCCACAGACTGAACTGAATTCATTCGCAGAATTACGTCAGTACGCGTACGTCGGCCGAGGAAGCTACTGATGTACACTTAGGGAATTTGCTGGCCAATTTCAACGGTGCCTCGAAGCCATGTAAAATGAACGTTTTGTCTAGGCAAATATTTGTGAACACATGGTAGAGTCAATCTCGATAAGTCCTGAAGAACAATACGTCACATTGTCAACTATCTCTTGGTGGGTATATAAGCACCTATTCTGTAACGACACGAGGAAAACTGAGGACTTTGATTCTGAGATGGAATGGACTTTCGCTCGTACGCTCCAGCTGCTTCCATGTCCGCCATAAAAACTGGTGCGTAGCATTCAGAAAAGTTCCCTTTTTCGCAGTGTCCCTCTTAAAAATTAAGCGAGTGCTTCGGCGTTACGTGCTCGTTCTTAATTCTCTACGTGACGTCGTAGTGACGGGGTAGAAAGTGGAAGACGAATCATCAAGCCTAGGGCGAAACGTAGGAAGCGACTCTGCCGAACTATGTGAGAAAAAGGCTTATTGTTCGGTCTTTTGGCAAATAGGTCGTGCCACAATTATGATTCCGGGTGTATACTTGAAAGCAGATTTCAGCTGACCTACATGCTTCTATGACTCTATCGTGACCTCTAGGATTTACTAATCAACCGCCATGAATTCTCCTGCGGTTAAACCGAATTTTACATATCGAATGACGAAATGATAATACTATGCGAGTTACTTCATTCCGGATTTTACAATCTTAACTTGGCTGAGTGATATTTTGTGGTAAACTTTCGAACCGTAAGGATAATAAATGGCACAATGGCAATAGCGGAATATGAGGAGAACAATCATCTTTAGAGCCTTTGTCAGCTACTACGGATGAATAGGCAGATACTCACACCAACGCTGACGTGCTGCTTAGTAATAGCGGATTCGCAATTTTGCGACCTCGAAGTATACTTTACGACCTCGAGCGTTTCCTGCCGAAAAGTCTCGAGGCCGAATTTTCGGCGATATTGCGAGACTTTCTCAAGACCTTTACGTGTAAGGAGAAAAAGTTTCTAACGACCGCCAGGCGATATTCATGTAGACATTTTTTTCAAAAATTCAGCATAGTTTTTGCCGCAAGTATTTTGTAGGTAGGGCGATCAAAGTTTATTGTCTTGGAGTTTCGTGTCAAGCGAACGTTCGAGTTATTTGCGAGTCCATATAAATGTCCCTCTCTCTTGTGAGTGCACGTTGGCGGTTCTGCGATTTAGATCAGAGCTAAATGTTGGACCAGCCTGCGCTCTACACCCCTTCACTTGCCGTATCTCTTGTGAATATACGCATATACCTACTAGCATTTTCCACGTTGCCTGGTATGTGTATGCCACGAAGGAACGCGTGTACGTAGAAACGATAAGCGCCAGTGGATCAAGAACATTCACCGCCATGCCGGGCAAACTTGATATACCAAGTTGAACTAAACGTTTCGCAAATTCTATACAAATTGATTTTCGGCGAAACGTAATTAAGACCATTCCATGTGCAGCGTTATAACGATATACCGGAGAAACTATGATTCAACAATCAGAGTGAGTTAAGCAGTGATATAGAGGGGGACAAACTCAGCGACGTAGACCTGAAGTTAAATACAAACTAAAGAGTAGGTGGGCAGAGGTATGAAGTTAATACCGGCACAAGTGCTTTCTAAATTCTAGTCGTACAGCCTATACCGCCGAGTACGTAGCGAGCTCGTGAATTATAGAAGACCCATACTCGTCGATTATATAAATTCATTCCATCAATTAACGACGCAGTGCATAGGAGTTACGCGATTAACTGGCAACAACGGACGACTGATTTAACTCAAGGAGGATAGTGCTTTCCGTCCTTTTATGCGTACTCCAATCATTTCTGTGATGGACATTTCCAGGGATCTTCTCCCCCTCGGCACAGAAAACTGTAGCTCAAAATTTAGGGTGACTCGTTACATCTCTCTCTCGGTGAACACGCACACAGAGGCAGAAACACGTAGAAAGTATAGGTGTATGGTGAATGAGGGCTTCGAGTCGACAATTCATCCAACGCGTTTCCTGGCCTATACCGAAAACCATGTTTCTGTGTTCCTAAGGGTATGTTTTCCTGTGTTCAGCCATCCATGAGTGCCGGAGTTTCGGGCGCTAATATTGTATAGAAAGTGCCAGGGAGGGCCCATCTCTCCCACCCAATATCTCTGTTTCCCTTGGCCCGAGCCCCTCCAGCGGGCCTCGGTGATTCGCTGGCAGAATGGAAAAGGAAGGTGGTGGAGACGGCTGGAGATGTTAGGGGCAGGAGAGAGGCGGCAATGGCTAGAGGAGCTGGAGGTGGAGGAGGTTACGTGGAGGTGATTGTGTTAGGGCGAGCGAGGCAGAGCGGAATGGAGGGTTCAGACGAGGTCAGGTCACGGAACGAGCTGCTGCTGCTACCGCTCGCGGTCGATAGGACGAAGCTACCCATCTATGCCACACGGTACACCACACTACCATATCGTTCCATGGTCCACATATACGATATATGCATGCACGTATCGGTACAGAGAGACATTGTACGCTCGAGCCGTGTAGGCTTACACGAAAAATATTTTTCCTCACTCCCCTGCAGCCAATAGTAATGAGGGAAGGTACTATCGAAACGGAATACGAAGCCAGTAATATTTCAGGTACCTCGAGAGTCCTCAAACCAGCTCTGCTCAATAGCGGTGCTGAGTATAACAATGCCATAGATATACGATATTGTTGAAACTCATTCAACACGTTGAGCCGTGGGTCACGTTGCCCCCACAGATCGCAGTTCATAACAATTACGACCCTCGGAAAACTTGACTGACGGTTGGCTCACACCTTTCATCGTCACTAAAATTCAAATAATTATAGCGCTCGTAGAGGGATATATTCTCTACAGAATTGTATGCACGATGCTTAAAACAGGGTCGTAACGTTGTGGACTATCATTTTCCATGCTACGAATTTCATAAAATTTGATTTACCACGGGACGTTAAGCTCGTTTTTATATGCTGTAGATCGTGGTGGAGTTACACCGTAGTCGGCGTTTGTGGGATTTTTATAGACGGCCACTAGACTGTCGCGTATTTTCCAGTAAAGTGAACGTCCTCCCGCCATTTGACCTCACATGCACGGCTTCCCTCTCGATTCTACCGCTCATCTGCTCCCTCGTGGCTTTTCCTCGCGGAAGACCTCGATAAAGGTCATGACGAAAGGCGTCTTAAGGATTCAGGAACGGCATACGACACAGCATCACGGATAACACCTAGCATAGCTTTATTGGCCTCGCTCTGGAAAGCAGCCAAAAACAGAAAGCCCCCGGGAAAGACACGAAGAACAAACGTGTGTGTAAATCGAAGGAAGATTAAACGAACACCGTAATTTTCCAACTACCATCGTCATCCACACGTTAACATATTTTGCGAAAAATTCAAAGTACCCGCACGAATGGGTCAAGGAAGAGAGGGACCATGGTAAACTATTTTCCTTGCAGGAAGTAGAAGATTAATGTCAACGTTCTCTCAGCGGGAAGAATGTATTACGGTGGCGGAGTAAAAAATGGACGGTCTCGAATCGTACTGCCGATCGTGGGTATGGATTTTACGACAAAATGGAGTCAAAGTCAAGACGGAGATCTGACACGGACCTCGATCAACTCGGTCAAGGCGAAAGACCGTTAGACCTCGTAGGATATACTTTACACTTGACTCCGCGTACGCATGTATGTGGCACTTCTAAAAGCGGGCAGATGTCCTGAGATTATAATAATATATGACCAGCTTCTTTTCCTGTCTCAGACATCATCGGCTCGTTTTATAAATAAACGAGCCACCATCGTCCTCCACTCTCATTCCTCGAAAAATGGTGTTGAAAAAATTTCACCAAATTCGTGTGCTTGAAAATTGTTTTTCAGGCTATTATCGGAGGTGGAGGAGGACGGTATGACGAACCGATTTGGAACAACGGTTCCACATAGACGATTTTGATCTTCTCCTCGGCTTCGCGTGTTCATCACCGATCGGTTGGCATCCTTTCTTCTGGGGCAGGTGGGAGGACGCGTTTCCTTTGTAATAAAAATGAGGTCGTCCCCTCTTGTGGGCCAAGGTGTCACGCGCGTTAGGCGATCTCCGCTTTCAGAAACAAATCGTCGAGGTGGCTAAAGAGTCGGACAACTCTCCTTCGTGAATCGTCGTTCTATTTAACATGTCAACCTTGTCGAATAGTGTAACAGAAATGTCGCGACGTTCAATCGATAACATTGAATAGACGATTTTCTTCGTGCCAATCAGAATTCAGAGGTGCACATTTACATGCTGGGACAAAGTCCGGAGAAATTATAAAGCTCTATTACGTAACTCCATTTTCTACTAACGTTGAAAGTTTATTTTAAAGTTTAAGATTAACGTGGAACGTACTTTAATCATGAGCTTAATACGGCGCTGTTTGGTTTTCGCCTTTTTCAAGCATAAAGGAATTATAGCGATAGGCGGAGGGAAAAGCAGAGGCGACGGAACAGGTCCTGCGGGCGATCGACAGTCTGCTGCCGCCCTCTTTTCACCGTTAAAAAGAGTAAAAGAGACAACGGCCGCCGCCATCGCGCCGATTCCACCCTTCAGCATTCTACTCAGTTTTCCCCTTTCATAATTCACCCAGCCACGCGCGTCGAAGAACGCAGACACGTGGAAAGACCACCCAACCCCACTTTCCACGACGGAGAAGTATAACTTTGTACGAGAGCACACACTAAAAGAAGATTTAGTATCCCTTATCTAACTCTGAGTTTCTTCCAACTCTATGGGCTGCCCTACGAGCAAATTTTTTCACTCCCCAAACTCGGGGGGGCAAGTTTACTCAATACACCAGTCTACTTAAGGCGCATTAAAACATCTGTAAAAGACGTATCCATTGGAACGTCGTGTTTTATTACGCAACGGGAGAAAATAACGCTTGAAATATGCGCTAGACAAAACAGTAATGCCAGGCGATTATCTGGCCACCTTGGACCGGCGAGTAAATTGCTTGGATATAGTAATAAATTTGGCAAAGGCGTATAGTTATGCATTGTCGGTTTGGCGGCTTGTCTTACGTAAGGATAATGGCAAATTGGACGGCTCCGAGGCGGTAGAATTGAAATGGGTGGGCGATTGGTCAGAGCGACGTACGGGCGAGAAACATTCTCAGAATGATTGAGGCTCGAGGCATGTCCAATCGGGCAGGAAACGTCGGAGGTCGTGTGCGTCGGGGTTACATAGGTCTCTCCTCTCCATGGGCTTGGCAGTCTTTTGCCCGTAGAACGGATCGTTGGCTGGTCTTTGTCGAGAGAGCACGGCAAGCACACGCCCGGAGACGTCCTCGACTCCTCGTTTAACTCGTCCTAGACGACCTCACCGTCCAAAATAACCATTTCGATAGTTGGATTTCGAGAGTGGCCACGCGAGAGGGCCGGGCATCAGGAGAAAACCGTCCGATAGTCCGTCCTCCCGCGCCCATTCTTGCTTTCCGGTTCGATCGAGCAGCCGTGCACTTGCGCAATCCCGGAAACTCTCCATGGGGAACTGCCCCCTTGTTGAAGCCAGTAGTACAGGTCAAATGATATACCTATGTAGATCGAACAGGACTCTCTCTACCACGTTAGCTTTGTCAACGGTAAAACAATACTCGCCAGCGGTGAGTAATGTAATGCGTTACTATCCGCTCTGCAATGCCTTCCAAGTAAATAACGATAGACGATAAGGTTCGATAGTTAAAACCAGTTGGACCGCTTCTAAACTGCAAAATGTTGCTCTTGCCTAAAATGTATATTTTTCTCACTACCGGGTGGTCCTACGCACGCGTCCAAATAAACGATACGTACTCGGATCGTCCGTGCAATAAAGCAATAAGGATAGTCAATGTTAACAGCGATATCTTTATGTAATCGAGGACGAGTGATGTCATTTTCGCATATTCATAATGGCCACGAGATGTCGTCGTCCGTGCCACGGTACAAATTGCTGTGCTACTCGTTCATCTTCACTTAACGCCTATAAATTCCCCATCAAAGAGCCGGCCACGAGCGCCAGTGAATTATGAGACTCGAACATGTCGAAATTCGTAATTATTACCGGCGGACGATTGTTCCCGATTTTTTGACTGATGAAGTAACCGACAGCAGAAAGGAATGCAAAGAGCTTTGAGCCGTTCACGGCCGATCCACTTGGAAGAAATGCCTGAATAGAAGATAAAAAAGTCTTCTCTGCGACTTTCAGTAACAACTTTCTTGAGGAAAGTAGAGAGTCAGAAGAATCAATTTCCCAAGAGTCAGGCATCTTTCGTGAGCCCTTTTCAGCGCGACCATCCGAGAATCGTGTCAGTGACGCTTTTAATAAACTTTTTTGCGAGAAAATTGCTAAGATAACTCCTCGTCAACGTATTAGCGAATTGGACTGTAATCATTGTCCTTAATTTATCAGTATGCTATTCACGATCGCACAGCAGGCGGTCAAGTGTAACAGCCGGGAGTTTTTCAGCTTGTCGTAACGTAACTGCTGACGTTTGCCTCATTAACGAGGCCTCTGAGTGACATATTCTAAAGACAGTAACGCTTTGAACCCAGGAAAATAAGCGGGGGAGTCACGTGCAGGGAGTGTCGATCTTCGCGTTGGTAAAATCCCTATGACGGTGCATTTACTTACTCGTCGGCATAGAGTTTTTTTACTTCTGCCAGCGGTGCCCGCGGACTGCTCAAAAAACCGGCAGCTAAAATCATAAATCAAAGCGGCGATCATTATAAGCTAAGAGATTACTGGATGATCGTGCGATTGAAAGAAGCTTGAAAAACGAATTGTACGTTAATGGCTATTATCCGGTGAGTTAGCGTTGCACCGGTTCTGGCATACCGTGGTGTAACTTTGGCGGAGAATCGTGTAGGATTGTTTTACATGGCGAAGCGCGGTTTAACCTTTCGCCGGTTCTGCTTTCGATTGTCAACCGCGCTCGGAAGGCCGAGAGAACGAGCGAGCAAGCGGGAGAGAGGTAGACGAGGTGAAAATCGCTGCTCGGGGCCCGTAAGAACTTTCAAATCGACGCTCTCCGGTCTCTGCATTTTCACTGCTCAGTTTTCACTACTCGGCTGATTCACTTTCCTTTGGGTGGGAGCATTCACGTTCAACGGTACAGTCGTCTGGGAAAAATAGTCGACAGAGAGATCCTTTTGTTTTGACTGTCTATCTGACTGGCTCGGCTGAAACGTTCATTTGGCCAGCAACAACCTTTCTTGAGACGTCCAACCATTAATCTCCGCTTAAACGCTCGGCGACGGATATTCGTCAAGCCTCGAACCGCCGGAAAAGGTTGTCTTCTTTTCCATCACAAGGGCACCCTCTACGAGTGTCCTTAAAATACGAATAAACCACGTTCAACCCAGACCGCACGCAATAACGCAAATTAACAGCGCCTACATTAAAATTTTAATAACTTAATAATGTCAAGGCACTAATTAATGCGTGTCAAGAGTGATAAACTTCGCTTAATGAACGTTTCCTCGCTAAATCAGCGAGGTTGACCTTATCTCGACATATTAAAGGACATTTCGCAAATCTCCACCGAGCGTCATAGATAAGTCTCCAGGCTGCAGATGCGATAAATTCATAACGGGTTTTATACAGCTCACATTTCGATTTGAAATTATGCTGAAAGGGTGACGTGGTGGTAAACCGTATATGGTTAAGTGGGGCTCTGGATCCGACGATGGAAATAATATGGAGCTGAAAACCTCATTGCAGCCGGCCGTTTGAGAAAAATAAGATTACTCCAAGTGCGGGAATACGGCAGTTTCAAATTCTTTTTAACCGTCTAATGGCCTTAATCTGACCAGAGGCAATGGAAGTCGCGGGGGCACGGGGCACGGGGCACGGGGATCGACGAAAGGGACGTGAGGGTTCCAGAGAGAAAAGAGAGACCTGAATAATGCGTGGCGGTACCGGATGGCGATGTCGGAGGAGGGGAGAATGGCCGAGAGTCAGAGCCAGGGGACGATTTGGACAACGACGGCCCTGAGCCACTTGCCACAGTAGGTCAGCTCTCTTCACCTCACTTCGCCTCGTTTTTCGAGCCTCCATTATATGAGTCCATAGCTCTTTCGTCGCCGTCGCCGACGCCGACGCCGTCGTCTTCGGCCGTCCTCCTCGACGAATCGCCACGTTTTCGCTCTTTTTCCGTCCTTTCTGATTCAACGGTCCACCATCCGTTGCCAAACTGTCGGATCCTTAATCGATGCTCTTTCAAATCTCCCACCCAGCTTCCACCACCACGCAACCATCGGATATTTCAAACGCTACAGGATTTTCCAAGAGTTTCCGCTCTTCTTTTACATCGTCCTATCTAAACTTAGATCTCCAAATTTTATTACTTGTAGCTAAAAAGCTGTAGAGAAACTTTTAACGTCTTTTTCGAAACGTCTTTCTTAATGCCTCAGCTCGTATAAACTGGCTGAACGAGATGACTGGGGTGTCTAATTTCATTTTGTATTCCTAGCTACCACCCTACTGCTAGCTCAGGTCGAAGAATAAGAAAGGAAGGATTCGTACTCTAGATCCGCACGATTTCTCAGCACTTCCATTTAACCTGCGTGACCGATGAATGGTCACGGATCTACATGCTCGGTTCGACGGTTATCGAGGTAGAAATATCTGTGATGAAAACGTTGGATTTTACCACACTCAGCTGTTTGGAAAATATTGCCCTCTCGGGTTTTCGCAATTTTTCCATTATTCTCAATATACTTTATAGCTAAAAGAACAGCGCGTAGCCGAGTATTTACGGTTCCTGCCCTGTTGGGTGTTTGGTGCTTTTCGACAAAGAGGGACTTATCGCTAACCTCGATCCTCAACATCGCTGCCACTACGTTAATATCCACGCCCACTTGTAGCTACATAACTGAACTAGTGGGTCGTTCAGGTAGCATCAACAGTCGATTAGATATTGATTTGTTGTTCCTTCCTATGTACATTTCAACTATTTATTAGAAATCGTGTATACGAAGGTTTCTTCACGTCGTAACTCGTGGACTTATCGGATAATTCTCAACGTGATGATTGACTTATTTTATTGTTATTATTGAAAGGTCAAGAGATGATCAAAGAAACAAGAATCGTGAGAGCCATATAAAGCTACGGCGACTAGCGTGAAAGTAGTTTCCGTGAGAATCCGTAAGGACCAGGCATATAAAAATTGGATTTCCACTACGCACAATCTTGATAAAGTCTGACACTTATTCCGTGCGTTGGCCTTTTGTACGTTGTTGTGACCCGCTGACCCGCGGCTGCTTATATGCCAATCTCTTGATATACTTTTATCGTCAGATTGAGGCCAATCTTTACCGATTAGATCGAGGTCGATCTTGACCATTGTGCTCGAATTAGAGTGTCGCTACAAATTCATACAAACGTCTACGGCTTGTCTTTCTTTAATGCCTTACGTGTCAACATAGGCGTTTCGAAATTATCGCTCCGTACTGTACGATGCGAACGGAAATCGTATTCCCTGCCCCCACAAGTTTTGCCCCTCAGGATACTCATGTTTCAAATGAGACACCGTGTGGTCGACGAAACGTCGAGGGTGGATAAAAATCGAAAACTCAGCGTACAATGCTTTACCCACTGCTGAAATTCATCTCGTACAAGTAGATCAGCTAATAAAAATGTGCAAATTGAAACGTTCGCTTGGACGGCCAAGTGTAACACCTTTGTCAGTTAATGCGGAGAGGAATATTTGGGAAAGGCATGAGCCAGTATAAAATGCCATACTCTCGGAGCGGTTCTGGGTAGTCCCGCATTTAGGATCCTATAACGGTTGCCTTTGTGGGTGGTAGATGGAATAAGAACGAGGGGTTCCGCCCTCGTCTTTGCCGCTCTCCTTCGTCTTTGGTCACCCGCCATCTTTTGCCTGCGTCCTCCCCTCACCCTTTGTCCTCCATCCGTCTCTACGTAGCGCATCAGTCTCCAGAGCCACATTTATCATGCTTCGCTGCGTTTTCGGCTAATTTCGCGCCCTTCCATTCATCCCTCCCACGCCTCACAAAACAATATCCACCGTACTTGATTTTTAGAAATCACTCTTTACGGTATTCTCTCGTCCTAGCCTCAGGATAACGTTTTCCTCGCTTGTCTAAATTCTCCCAGATTCCACCCTCCCCCCCAACCACTGTCTTCGGTTATTTCTTTCTACCCTTGTCTCCCATTCGCCCATCTCCGCACCCCATCGCTATTCATACGCACGGATCAAGAAAGCGTCTGATGACTTTCCGTTTCTCCCACGATGGAAATGAGTGAATCAAAGGCTGTTCTTCCGTCCCTCGGGTAGAACTCGCTAGCAAAAGGGCGTCGAGCCAGGAGGGTTTGAATCCGCGTTCGGTCAAAGTACTCTGTCCACCGAAGGGGCCTTTCCTTCCAAGGGATAAACCGAGGGTAGAACTGGCCAATGGGGGCCCTACGTGTACCCTCGTACCATTCCCGTTTCTACGGTATTGTCCTCACTGGCATATGGCAGCTCTTTGTCAGCCACGAATGCTTCGTGCAAGCCAGACCGTCAATGATTGGGCGAGTATCGTCGCTGAGGATGGGGGCGATACACAGGCACATTAAATTAACAGTACCTTCCACACGGAATGGAAGATTCCGATATGAATCTGTTTATAGCCACTGTACAATAAGATTGTGAATGTACATAGGATTTAAATGTATCACGGTGAACAGATTGTCCTGTACCACTGGTGGTTGTAATTACGATTTTTTGAAAATCAGATATAACAAATATTTGTGGCCTTCATTAGCTGAGGAGGCACAAACGTGCCGAGAAATTCCAAGATCGTTGCAATAATATGGAAACGGACATACTCGATACGTATACGATTATGTTTCTCAATACATCGTATTGCTGTGAGTTACACAAGGTTATTTCGGTACGGACAACTGTAATGTATCGCTAACGAGCGGCAGTCGGAGCAGGGACTTTCATTATTTCGACTGTGTGTATTCGCAAACGGGTAAATATGGCCGTAAATATCGCGGATTGCCGTGATCTTTCTTTTCGAAGCAACAATGAGTGGGTAGAGCTCGTGAGAGAGCGCGACTCGAACGCCTAGGCTTTCCAACGCGATATTTCTGGTGGTAACTATGCCAGGGCCTGACGGGTAAGTAGTCATAATACGGCACGCTCGAGACCGAGTAAAAGTACATGGGCAGCCTCGCCAGCGGGTTCACCATGTCGCTTTCACTCCCCGTGAGCTGCCGCAACATTATCCGTCTGCCCGAGGACCCTGCCGCTACGCAACATCCTAGATCCTAACCAACCGCTCAACGTTTACCGGCTCAAAACACTCGGCGTAATTGTCGCGCAGGTGTAAGACTCGGCTTGTACTCCCTACCGACCCAGGGGAAATATCCTCTTATGGGATGAACCTGCCGGAGCTCGAATTTTCCGTCTACCGACAAAGCTTTTACGTCGAGAGTTAAACAAGTGGAAACTGAGAACGGCAGGGTTTTCGTAGGATTCGACCGACAAGATCGGTCCGAGGGTTTCAACGAAAATTCGAATGGAGGAGGGGGGGGGGCAAGAGGGAAGGGTCGACCGATACAGCTGGCCATTGTGGCCGCGTGTGCATGCACGACCTCTTTCCTGTGGCTGTATTAAAATACACCCACGTAGGTGCATACGTGAACGGGCGAGACAGCCCTGCTTCCGCATGGACGCCTTTTCTCCTCTCTTGTGCTCGATCGAGATACCAGAGAGGGGCAGGAGAGTCGGGAAAGGGAAACACCAAGGACCAGCAGTGACGGAATAAAAGAGATGATGCATGACGGAAAATAAAAGATAAGGGGAATTGAAAGCTGAGACGCGCGGAGAGCAATAAAATAGAAGACAATTGGTTTAAAATGATTCTGCTTGAAACATGTTTGCATTTATATGCACGCGCATGTCTATTGGCACTATCGCGCTTATCTAAGAGAGGAATGCCAAGACGACTGCATAAAATGTAACCTTGCTCATCGTGCGAGATGCTGACTAAAGGTCTTCTCACAACTCGACGTTTCAGGCAAGAATTTCAACAATGTCAATTAAAGAGTCTTGTCAATTATCGCTCGTTCGCTTTGATTCCACGATGACGACATTCCAAGCCATTCTCACGCTTCCCTTCTGAGAGCACCACTTGAAACTTCAACATAACGTTCGAAAGTAACGCGATCTACGCAGGAGTGGAGACAAGCGCATCTCGCCGATCTCGCAAAGACGAAGTTCCGGCGAAAAGACTGTACAAGACTCTGCTCGAAAATAGAAGCAAGAAGCTCTGCTAAGACCCTGGGAGTCGTTTTATGACTCCCCTGGAATCTAATCAATTCAGCTACAACGTTAAATAAACTGGAAGCACCTGGTTTAGGGGCACGCAAGGCTATTAAGCCCAAAGAAGAACTTAAGACGCGTCTAAAGGTCACTTAGATTAAGAGCAACCTTGACCCACAATGAATCAATTTACACAGACGTATGACAAAAGTTCTTTCGCCATTCGGCACTTGTTTTCTCAGCATTTCTTTTTCATTGGGTCCGTTTGTTATTTGCTTCCCTCCTTTCGGCGGTCCACTCTCTGAGCGTCTTTTCCCCCTTGCCTTTTTGTCAAGGAGGCGCAATGCAGCGACTACTCTCGGCGTAAGGAGAACGGAAAGCAAAGCGGAGCATCATGTTTATGTAGGTAGGTAGGTTGTACGACGAGGTCTCCAGGAGATCTCTTCACGAACTCCACTCCGACAATGTTGGAACACACAAAGAAATGCAGCCGCGCGTTTATAGGCTGGATAAAAGCGTACGGTGTGCACGGCTGCGTAAACGGATCCACGGACGATGGCGCGTATAAAGAGAAATACATGGAAGCGTATTTCGTGGATCCCACGTGTGTTGGTAAGCACGTAACGATACTCCGCACGGTACCGGAGCACGTTACGGAGACGGGGTTACGCTCCCACTTATGACTACGACGAGCACGGTTAACCTAGATTAGAGAAATATACTACTCCACCACCTCCTCCCCGAATGTCGAGGATCAAGGGACTAAGACATTCTGCAAGAGGATCTACACCAGGGATCATGTCTTCCTTCGCGTCTTCAGGATTCTCCAATGTCTCCCTCAAGGTTCTGTAGCGTCAAAAGTATGAAGGATCTGTTCATCAAATAGAGTCCGCACAGGATCTCGATAAGCCGTAGATCGTCGTAAAGTTTGCCCGCTTCGTCGAGGAAAATAGGATGGACGTTGCGCGCGTGTTAGCCTTTTCAGTGACGATAAGTGGACCGAAACGAAGTAAGTACCGTCTGATTACAAAGAGTCTTTTGTCAGCGCCCCAGAGATATGTCGGATATCATTTCCACGCTCACAGTTTGTTCGTCAGACGCAAGGGCAATTTCTTTCAACGTGCTTAATTCAAGAAAGATGCGAAATTAGCAGACGCACTTTCTCAGATGTTTTTGATAAGTCAAGCGTTTCTCTGGTTCGTAGCTTGTCCCCGGGGCACAGACTTTTGAAGAAGATGAAAGAGATCGACGATCGTTTTACGACTAACTCCTTATTACGGTGTTCGCTTGGTCAATGCTTAGTTACTATTATGTTAACGATGAGTTTCGTAATCGAGTTCGACGAGGTTTCTAGAGAAGCCTCCAGGAAAGAATTTGGCATTTAGATGTGGGGATTATATATCCGTAAATACACATACCCCGGGTAGCTGCTTAAAAATCAATTCGGTAAATCCGCCGATGTTCAGTAGGTCACGAATAAATGGAACTTCACTTTCGGTTCAATCAGTCTTTCACTGGAAAAATGCTAATCCTATCCTTTACATATTTTTCGTCAGTCTTCGATTTACATAAGAAACATTTTTACAGCGCAAACGCTGACTCAATGCTACGCACAAATCTGTGTAGTTCAATTTTGTCGACTAACGTAAATATTAACGAGATTTTCGCGTAATAGAAGTTGCTGCTTAGGTGTATAGGTGAAAATGAAGAGAGAAAGTTGCGCGTGTATGGTGTGTATCATACGCGAAAACAGTATGGCGTAGCCTCTCTGTTGCAAACTGTGTAACATTTATTACGAGCCACAGGGCGTGGAAATTCTAACGAGGGTAATGGAAAAGCGTGATAATGAGTATGGTCGAAGGAGGACGAAAGAGGAGAGGAACGTCACTGCCAGACCTGAGACAGATAAGACGGGTAGGAGAAAGAGGGAAGGAGGGCGGGAGGTGGAGAAAGGGAGAGAGGAAAGGGAGACGGAGATAGAGAGTCTGTCTCTCGAGTGATGCGACCCTATTTCCAAACGACACACGCCGTATTTGCATGCCTCGCAAACACCACGCTCACTCGCTCACAAAAGATTCATATATCCCCGTCGAATCCCTAGTCCTCCGTACTTTCATGAACAACCACTTCGTGCCGATATTACGGATATTTCCGAAGTCGGCAAAGTGTTGCAAGAAAGCGACACGCACTTCCGGAGACGCTAAATGAGAAAGTGAAGAACCACGTGTGCCTTAAGTGCGGACGGATGTATGAAGAAAGAGGGAAAAGGGGGAGGAGGTGAAATGCCGATCACTAACGATGACAATCGGCCGTTCTGATAAGTCTTGAGAGACTATCGAGTCCGTTTAATCGACATGCTCCAGGAAAGGGCAGGACAGGAAAATACTGAGCCGAGAAAATCGGGAGTTTGCCCATTGGGAAGACAACGTGGGTGAATGAAAGTAATGGCTCACGGTGGAGCACGTACAGGAGACGAGAAAAAGGCAGGAATAAAAATGTCTACGTGTGTGTTGGGGAGGAAAGAGTGGGACCGAGAGACCACCGCTGATGCGGTAATAGTCACACGTACAGTGGTACAGAGGCAGCGTACTCGTAAGAAGAGTAAGAAGGATCGTTGTGTAAGCAGTTACACAAAAGACAAAGAAAGGAGACAAAAGTCGTGGCGGAGAGTGTAGCACCAAACGAGAGGAAGTAGGGAGCCAAGGGAGAGGGAGGGGGTGAGGGGGAGAGAGGGAGAGAGGAAGAGAGGAAGAGAGGAAGAGAGGAAGAGGGCGAGGGCGAGAGAGGGCAGGTAGGCGCGTGCCACTTAGCCGAGAAACGCGGTCGCAGCCTCGGCATGTCTGATTCGTCGCGTCGGTCTCTACGTTACAGACAGCGAACGGCAGCTCGTCGTCGCTCAAAGACACTGTTTCGCAGAGACCTTTCGGCATATCAGTTACGAGCTGTTTTCTCGCACCTACGTCTGCAGCTTCCATTGCATCTGCCTATCACGCCAGACAGAAGCCCGTCGTCTTTCCTCTCCCCGATGTGTAACGACCAGCCTCGAAGGAACCACAGAGATCAGCGGTAACGATTTTCAATTCGTCGCCGTATAGTCACGTACGCACCAACACGTGCGCCACAGCACTACGTATTCCAGTTTCCTACTTTCGGATGCTACAAATGCAATCGCCTACTGTAAAGCCGTCCATCGAGTCATTCGTTTCTACTACACGACTACCATCAGCTACTCGTAAAACCCACCAATATCCCCAAGAATTTGTAGAACAGTTACCACCGACAGCTATTTTGTTTCTGCTTTCTTCCTTGCATTAACTTCTTTCTAACAAGTAACTTCAATGTGACAAATTTACATGAATAATGTCGGAGTGAGAACTGTATCATAACGGTACTGCTTCGAGAAATTTGCATCAACACAGCCGCATCATTTTTCACGACGCGCTGACCTGTAACTGTAACTGTTATAAAACGGCAAATGTGTACGTGTGTGTCGCGATTTCTCTAATTGTTTGCCCGACCGAGGAGAAAGATAGTATCTGAGATACGATACAAATACTGAGAGCTAACAAAGTGACATTTAAAGATCTTTGCCACTTCTTCACAGTTTCAGAACTCCGCCGAAGGAAGCAAGAGAAAAGTAATAGGTGACGTGAGAACTGAGAGGTTTTAGCTATACTTCTCATTATTCGCGGTGCGCGTTGCTGGAAGAAAAGCGTAGGGCGGGAACCTTTTGTTTCGGATAGGATGAAATGCACTTGGCTTATAAAGGAGAAAATGCCGGGGTTTGCGGACAAGAGAGAAGGTCGTCGGTTTCGTGAACCGACGTTCTTTCACGAGCTGACGACGTCGGCTTGCCCCCGAAACCCTCATACCTCGATGCGCCACTAGGGATATCTCCTTTTCCGCGGTTTTCTCTAATTGAACTAGTTTTCTGAGCAATCGCCGGCTTTACAGCGTCCTTCAAAACCGCCGACCCTACTGCAGATTATTCCTCTCTAGATCCTCCCATCATTGTTTTCGACGAGACCTGTTAATCGTCGAATTAATCGTAATCGCAAATTCAAATCTTCTCGAGAATAACAGCGGTGTAACCGGTGTTCCTTTCTGACCGCAATTCTTTTCATAAGTTTTGCGAAACTCCCAAGGCAATGGCCAGAGTTATCCGCCAACAAAAGCTCTGCTCTGCCTTTCAAACATCCGTACGCGATTAACCGTTCGCATTGGTTTCCGTAATGCCCTCGTGAATTTCATGGGACTACGCTGTGACGGTGAATTGCCGGCCTATTAGGGCCCACTCGATTCGGTTCTCTGCCTTGTATCTCTCTTCGAAGACGAGACGATGTCCTACATTCTCCCCGAGCATCAAGCTCCCACTGCTTGTAAATTCTTTGTATGTGTTCGTTACTGTAACCCCTCTTTTTCCGTCGGTTCCTGGCCCCGGTTTATATTTAGTCAATATTTCATTCGTTTCACGCCGAACACAGTCGACAAGCCCGTTCCTTACATCAGATTCGACCAAATGATCATTATCTTGTTTCTCATTGCACTCGAGTGACGTTACAGAACCGTGTACCGATATTTTTGCCCGATTCAAAGCAGCCAGAAATTTCGTGATTAAAAGTTGCGAAAGGATTTGGAATACGAGAGCAATTGTCGATGCAAGAGCGAGATTAAAGTAGGTAAACAGCCTACCGGTGACCCGTCACTTGCACGTTCTGGTTCTATCGAGTGCAACGCTCCGCTCGAGAGAGAGAGACAGAAATGAAATGAAGGTAGAGTTGCTTTTACCTTTAGCTTCTTGCAATTTCCACCTACCCGTTTACCGGTCTTATTCCAATCAGAAATAACATAAAGAACAACACTAATGACACCCTTATATCCCAACTCACTACTTCCACAAAAATTGTCATCGGGAAGATATGAACAGTTTTTTAAACAAGGATGAAGAAATGCATCGCAACTCCTGCAATGAATACGGCTTAGTAATAATGTAAGATAGCAGCGTACGGCTACCTAGAACCGTAAGCTTTGGATGTCCAGGAAATTGGCGTAAGTATGATTCACAGCTGCATGACGATTAGTGGAACGATATTATATCGGGTTCACATGTCCGCTCATCGCATACCCCACGGTACCTGGCGCATGTGTTACGACATATCTCTACGTAACCTACTCTACTTGTAACAGTTTGCGAGAACACTTCCTCGTTACGCGAATCCATGTTGTTCCTACTCATCGAATTCTGCCGGTGCATTTTTTCAAACCGATAATCAAGACATTGTCGACATTTTGGGATCACGAACACAATTCTCCCATTAGACTAAACCTATAATTAAATACTGTCGCGAAAGAATACTTCGATTTCCCTTATCACTATTAACGATTCCATTCGAAGGATAAGAAAAATCGGTACGTTTGAATGGAATTAGCCTATTAACGGGAAAAGTTCGACGCGGTCCTAGAAAAAAGTGCGCGTGTTTTGTCAACAAGGTCACCCGTAGTTAATACATATCCATGATCAATGTAATCGATTTGCGGTTTTGTCCCTGACCTAAGCTATGCGTACATATTCTAGCTGTACACGAATCTCAGTCGGTTAACACGTGGATGTTCCCTGTTTCACATCAATTTTGCACAATATGCAGTGTACAAAATATAGTTTACATCGACCCACAAATGATATATGCTTCACTATTGTCAGATTATTTTCTAGTGAGAGCAGGACTGGTCTGAATGTTAAAAAAAAATTCTGTAGACTGGCGATGCTGGTACTCAGCACGGAGTATATAATACTTGTAGGAAAATTGTCAAGGGTTTTCTCGTTATCTTGCACCTTTACATGACGGTTGATTTCCTTGTGAAAGATATGTACATGCGTTCGAGGTTCGCAATGAGCCCGACCAGGTCACGAGGCGCTCCACAAATGATGCTGCCCTGGTTCTGTTGTTAAACTACCTTCGAGATAGAGATACTGTTAATCTGTTAACCTACCTACCTATAACCATGCCTCCGACCAACAGTGTAATTGTATCGTCGGATGTCCTCGACATTTCAGCTGCGTCACCGTTAACCGGCGAACAACTCGCAACTCGTAATCAGCTTATTGATACTTTGAAAATTCATTATTATTGGGTAGGATAATCTCTCAGAAAATTCCTTTGCAATTTTAGTGGTGAGAAAATGTTGAGGAAGCTTTTCTAACGACAACGACTAACGATACCTCGTAAATACCATCTGCTTGAAAAAATGATGGTGCATATGTGCAAGTGTGTGTGCATATCGATACATATATAAGTGGCGATCGTTGCCTCTGCACCCGCGTCCAACGAAACGGGGCTTTGAATATCACACTGGCCAGCGCCTGTTGATATTAGCATTTATTTATATCTCCTGACCTCAAATATATGTAACGTATCGCCCTTCCACTCGCGCCAGACTTGGCTGTTCGGACACGCCTCCGATTTTCGAGGTTACTTACGAGCTGATAAACCAGCAGCTCTACCAAATTTTATCGTTATTACACCGCAGTGTATTCCCCACGAACGCCACTGCTCCGAGAAATGTACAACGAATGTCTTTGTTAAGCTCGGTAGATCCAATCTTCATGGTTTAGGACGTATGCTTATTGAGACCTCTGGGCATGACTTTTCTGTAATCTTTTTTTTTTTCAAGAAAGCGGGGAAATGAGGTGAGCAGAGGCGGATAAGCTACTGGACGAGTGGTGAGCTGGGTAGGTAGTAGTTCCTCTGACATTCTCTGTTTGCTCAGTTCCGTTTTCTCCAGCTCCTGATCCATCACCTCCACCCTCTTCTTGTATCCTCTTGATTGTCGCGCTCTTTCTCCGCCCTTCGACCGTTCCCTTTGCTGTTTTTTCCCTCCTTATCCACTTCCATACCGTCCTTTCTCAGCGACTCCCCTCCAACATTTCTGATTAGTCCCGTCTTCTTCCCTCCCGACTGTTTCTCCCCCCAACTTCCATCTCTCTTTCTCCCCGGGTCCATTGCAAATGCATGTACAGACACGCACTTACATACATACACAGACAGCGCATTCTGTCTCACCGAGATTGCTATCGTTGAGTATTGAACGGGGTGAATGCTCTTGCGCAATGCACGTACAGCAACCCCTACCCTACCACTTCTTTCGGGATTGATTAATCGGATAGGAATGATGTTTACTGTGTTAAGTCCTCATTATTTCATCCGGGCGTAAATAGCCCCGAAAGAGAATCTTTCTTAATTGATTTCGTTTCAACGTCCTAATTCCAACCGCTCACATGTGCAGATGCAAACCCATACCATCTTACGGATCTACCGCTTACATTGACACAACCCTGGACAGTCTGCTTTTAGACACGCAAGGCGTTATTTCTTAATTTAACACTTTCGTATGTTTGTTTTATGTTTAGCGCGTGGGGCACTTTGCCGATCCCACAAAATCCATATGCGATAACTCTACCGCTAAAGGTGAACCGAAATATTTATCAAAATGACTAAAACGATAACCGCCGGGAAGCATTTAAATATTCTATAAATTTTTAAATATTTCCTTGAAACTGTAATATCCTCTCTAATGAATACCACTTTTTTTTTCTCGCCCATTGAAAGTACATAACGTTTTCTTTTAATACAGGCTACTGATCAATATTTTTCACGTTGAATAAAGAGGATCCTAATTTTCGTCCTAAACCTAGTCCCGATGAAAGTAGCAGCGAAGAGAAGCAAGTAAGAGCTGTTTAAGAAATGAGGAGAGCTGTATGGTGAAATTGTCTTGACAAAAGTGAAATCTGTACGAGAGTTGTTACGTGATATTAGCTGTGAAGAAAGAGAAATGCGCAATTTCAATAGGACTAGCTGCGATGTCGAACAGCATATATACTTGAAATCCACAAAACGTTCATAATCGTACGTTATTACTCGGTTATTTACGATAATAACGCGGAGCTTTCGAGTCATAGATTTTTCCATTAACTGACCTGAAATGTAGCCGCCTATTATAAGGAAACCGTATTTCACCGGGAAATATCGCCGTGAGATCTAACTTCGTGCGTTATCGAAACTCGATCTTTTTCCACAAAAATGATCATTGCATTTTAGACCGAAACTTTACACGACTATCAATGCCGTCTGTCGACAGATACAGAAAGCGCCCCAATAAGCACAAATTCCTGCTCAGTTGATAAATACAATTTCTATAGATTACCTCTGCAGAAAAAATAAAGATAACAGACATGCAGGAAGATGGCATTTCAGCCCATTACCGTCGTATATTAATTACACATGTCTGATCACAGTATAATTATATACAGCACGCACCCTTTCTATATATGCCTGCGTGTATGTACGCGAAATACAATGTATATGTATTTTAATGTTTATCTTACTCACCAAACATAGAAAGTGCGGTCGGCCAATCCGATCACCATGAAGGCACATCAACTCCATGAACGTCCTAAGGCAAAAATGAAATTTGCCATACAATCAAGCTTCAAAAGCTTATATACACAATACATTTTATAGAAAACCAAATAATTTTACTAACGTTTTCTTCCCCTTATTCCCTATCTTTGATGTTATAATATATAATACCCAGTTACGTTTATGCAGTATTAACTGTACATTCAAGGTACTGAATGGTCATTCATAAAGCAGAAACAATACTATTGGTTAAAGTAAATTGAAGGTGACCACAGTTATGAAGTGATGTTCAAGGTCAGGTCACTAATCCACAACATGTATTCATGGATATCGACAGGTCTGTCGGGTGAATTGATTGCATTTTTCTTTAACTTCGCCGCTAGTTTGCGAAAGTCAAGGTCGACTTGCTATTGGAAGGTCAAGCCGCCGTAATTACAATATAAATAACTGTGATTTCAAAGACAATGTACACTGGCGATATGACAAATGATATGGACGTAGATTTTTTCGGAAAAAATGAACATCGACGGTTTGTTTTACCGAGCCATCGTGCGGTAGCCAATGATGACAGAATTGTTTAGACAATGCATTCGGATTAAGGTTATGAATTTACTAAACAACCAACCGGTTTTTGCGATCTCGTAATGTATTTCAATGCGTATGGTTTAACCGTATGTGTATTCATAACTTAATCGTCCTGTTATTTCGGTTCATATGAGTTATAGTTAAAGGCATAAATTGTAAAAAAAAAGCCGAAGAATGGTAATCACTTACGTTGAGCTACTAGTTGAATGTACGAAGTAAATTTGTTGTCCGACTCTTTTGTACAAGTTAGTCCGTCAACAAAAGTTGATTCCACCTGCCACTCAACACACCTGACATTTCACCGAATTTTTAGGTAATATCCGTATCTGATCATATTGCGGCACTCACATCATTCACAAAAATGAGGAATAAAGTGTTGGCGCCACTAGACGGCGTTGCCAACATAAAGCCGGTAAATCAATTTCTTTCATTTTTCGATTTACGTTGGCTACTCTGGACAGCACTACCAACGTAAGAAATTAACAACTGAATTGCCACACTGAACACATACAACTACATAATGTACACACAGCTTCTATGTGATATAGAACCTGTGAATGTACATATTGAAAGTCGTATATATACGCACATTTGTATGCGCCAATGCTCTGTGTGAGAAGCAGAAAGCAGTATGGCGTTCAGCTATCTTGCGGGATGACTTTGAACATAATAATGCTCTGTTGTTTTGTGATTGAATGAGTTCACATCGTAATTTATGATGGAATTGGGATTGACTAATACGCTGCTGGCTGGAGACCCGAGGCTGGTCGATCATATCGTGGGTGAAGTTAAGTCCCAAGGTATTTTCGATCAGTTTCGTAAAGAATGCATAGCTGATGTCGACACAAAGGTACGTACTGCTGTCATTTTTAATTCATTCTCGTGTACTCCCAGTACGTTACCTCGTGAATATTTTACGAATGTGTAACTAACAGCCTGGTGGTTGAGAAATTCCACGATAAAATATTTATCAACTGTGAATAAATGGTACGGTTAATTGGTTATAAAACTGCACGCAAGATGTGTTTACTACCTATCACATAGAATAACAAGGAAAACATTTGTTACAGCCAGCGTATCAAAATTTACGTACACGTGTAGAAGGATCAGTAAATACCTTCCTTAGTAAGCAAGCATGGAAACCAGATTTGAACAAAAATCAGCTAAGGGAAACTCTGCGCAAACATATACACGAAGCACCATATCTGGATGCAGGTGTAGAAAGAATTGTGGACCAAGTAGTCAATCCAAAAGTATATTCTGTATTTATGTCACAAATTGAAGATGTGGTATATAAATTTTTGGGTATAGAGAGGCCAAAACCGAAAGAAAAAAATGGCACTTGCAATTTGAAGGATTTATTACCTAAAGATTTAGACCCAGTTTCACCAGAATCAGATAAGAATAGCTTGAAAGATGTATCACTCGAATCCATGGATGCAATGGATGAACTGGTTGCAAAGGATGAGGAGAAATCAGAGGTTTCTGCTGATAGAACACAAGAAAATAGTGAGGATTCTAAAGAAAAAAACAAAAATATACAATCAATAAATGGACAGGACATTTCTGAAGAGAAAACATTGGACGACAGTTCCAAGTCCTTGAATAAAAATGACAGTGCTAATTTGAATACATCTGCAAAGTCTGATGACAAGGGTGAAGAAGATGAGGAGGATAGTCCAACTTTTGAACCTATTGATATCATGAATCTGAATGAATCTAACAATTCTAATGACTCGCAGTTATCCGGGATATCGGAATTAACGAGCCACAGATCTAGGAGTCCAGACTTTCATAACGAACTCTCGAGAGATAATTGTGATTACAGTAATCAGGATTCACAGCTTAGTAAAGTTTCTTCGGATTCTCGGTTATCCATTGTAACAGATTATGGATCTTCCAATCATGCATCAACGCCAATACCAGACAGTCTCAGGGATGAAAGTTCGAAGGATAAATACGCGAAGGATAATTTCAAGGCTATCAGAGATTTAGAGCATACCAAGATCAAAAGTAGTAAAGGTTCCTTTGAAGTAAGTAAATCAAAAGATAGTTCACAAGATGCAAAAGAATCTAAGGACTCAAAAAGCGTTAGAAGTAATGCATCATCTAGCAAAGAAAATTCCCGTGATGGTACAGATAGTAGTAGTAAAGATAAATATGATCATAAAAATAGCAAAGACAAAAGTAAGGAAAGTGAGTCTTCAAGGTCAAAATCTTCAAAAGACAAAACTCATTCAAAAGATTCAAAACATCAGAAGGACAAAGATTACGATAAAAGAAAAAGTAGTAATGGTACCGTGAAATCTGATAAATACAAGACTAAAAAGGAGAAGGAAAAGTCTGACCAGTCGCGTGAAAGTTCAGAGAAAGTTAAAGAAAACGTGGATACAGCTAAAGACCAGACGAGCAAAGTTAAAGATGATACTATTAAAGATTCAGACAAGAAAGACAGCACGACGAAAGAAGTGAAAGATTTAAAAGATTTGTATAAGGAGAAAATAAGAGAACTTCGAGAAAAGAAAGAATTAACTGAGAAGGAAAAACTGAATAAAGATCATAAGGAAGCTAAATCGGATAAAGAATCTAGAGACAAAAAGGAATCCTCTTCCAAAGACAAAAAGTCCTATAAAAAAGATCATAAAAGCTCGTCTTCGAAAACAAGTTTATCTAGCAGTCATGTAGATAGTAAAAACAGCAGCAAATCGTCCGAGAAGTCCGCTGAATCGAAAGACAAAAAGTCAGATTCGAAGGAGAAAGGCAAACGAGATGAAAAACATCCTTCAAGAGACACGTCTAGAGATAGAAAATATAAAAATCATCTGACAAAATTGGAGTCTGTCGATAAATCAGACAAAGGGGATTTGAAGAAAACAGCGAAGGTTGAAAGGGAAGAAAAAACTGAAAAATCGGAGTCGAAGAAAGATGTAAAAAGCAGTACCGAAAAATTGGACAAGAGTAAGAAAGACGGGAAAAGTCAAAGCAAAGGATCTGAGCGGACGGATAGTAGGAAGGATGGAAAATACGACGCGCATTCGAAGGATAAGAAACGAAGGGAAGAGAAGAAATCCAAGCCGAAGGACGATCACTCGAGTCAAAGGAGAAATCCAAACGATCGCAGGTCGACGGATAGGGACGGGTCAAATGGGTCGAATGGACGGAGTTCGCAGTCAAATAATTCCGGTTCCAATGCAGCCGGGAAATCTGGGTCGACGGAATTGACCAAGGAAACGAGTCACATCAGCAACTCCAGCATTGAAACCTCCGATAGCGTGGAGGAGGCACAAATGAAAGAATCGAAACCTTCCTCACCTGATTTCACTCAGGAAATGTACGACGAAGGAAGGGCACTGTCAGAACTTGATGCAACCACGTCTTCCTTGCAAGAGTCAGAAACTAGCGGAGCAAGTAAAAAAAGATCTGCGCAAGATGACGCCTCTAGCGAACCAAAAATAAAAAAACCAAAGTTCGCGAAGAATTTTCAAGAAGCTAAGAAACTCATGAAGATCCGCAAGCAGATGGAGAAGCAAAAACTTAAGGAGAATAAGAAGGTTGAGAAGAAACAGCAGCTAAGAACGGATGTGGAAACGCAGGTGCAAAGTAAGGCGAATGACTTAGATGACTTGGAGAAGGTGCCTGACGAAGAAAGAGTTCAGATTATCGAGATTCCAGACGAGGAATACGAGGAACCGTATCCTGAAGGACATACCAATTTAACTCTAGAGGAGACGTCTATAATTATCGTAGAAGGACAACCCTGTGCCAGCAAGATACTACCGAATCCAATCGAAAGCGAAAACAAAGCAGGCAATGACGTGAATAGCATTGTCCACGAACCATCTGTGAAATCCAGTCAGGATTTGACGAAATCTGAAGAATCAGACGAAACCCAAAAAACTGAAACTGGCGAAAAAGAGGAAGGGGATCCTGAAGCAGAGGAGGAAGCAAAGGGAAGCGCTGTACTAGACGTAGATGAAGTCAAAAAGGAAAGAACAAACAAACAAGTAGGTGAAGACACGGAACGACACAATACAAGCGAGGTTTCGAAGGTAAAGGAAACCGAAAAAGTTGGTCCAGGCGATCAACGATTAGCAGAAGTGAAAGAAATAGACGAAACAAACGAATCTCAGTCTACAAGCGAAATCTTGACGATGGAATCCACCTCCCGCGGTAGTGAACTGCAGGAAGATTGTCTGTACTTCCACGCAGACGACGAAAAATCAACGAAATTTTCAAAATTCCTGGATGTGTTGGAGGCTGAGGAAACGACCAGTCTGGAGGACATGATAGAAATTATGGGAGGTCAGCTCGTTTCATCAGCTTCAGCGAAACCCATGGCTCCGCCTCAGCCGAAACGAAAGCCCTCAACCAGTCCCCTCTCTGACATACTCTTGCACAACTCCAATAATAACAACGACGGTCACAAGAGCGTGGATAGTCTGCCCGGTGAAAACCACTCCGCAAAGAAGAGGAAATTGATGTCCAAGAAGTCCAGGGTTCAAGGAAATTCCTGTACGTCACAGAGCCTGCCGAATGGAGAGAATTTCGTGATGCCTTTGAGCCCGGAGAGCGACGTTTCCGCGACGAGCGAGAAGGCCCCGTCCTCCACTTTAACGAAAGAGGAGAAAGGGTATGCCATGACTCTATTATCACACGATCTTAACGTTCAGAAAAGACGTGAACCTCTCAGAGAGTACTTCCCACAAAAAATTGTCCAAACTCTTCATTTCCGGTAATAGTAGATGACTTTAGGAGATAAATAGACTAAAATTTGTACAGTGATCTGATGAAAATTATCCCCTAAGATCGTTTACTACTACAAAACCATTCTTTGTAACGATTTCACTCATGCATATGATCATATAGAGCAAATAAGTTAAGACGTGACACAGATTCATTACTTGAAATCATTTGGACCAAAGCAAATTATTATAATAAATACTTTTCTGCTTAAAATGTTGGATTTCAGTTTTACACCAAAATTCTGCCTAAGGGTGAAAACCCGGTATTGAAAGACTCTTCCTTTCTTTCACGTTTTTTGCTGAAGACATTCAGCGTTAAGTAATCGTATAATTGTCGATTACAGCCGGCACAGAGGCAACCAGCGGTATTCGAGCGACGACCTGTACAAGCCACGTCCATTGTTTTCCAGTTCGTCGCGACGCAGTAGAAGATCTAACCAGGCATAGCTAGCGATGCGCTGCTTTGGATATTGAATTCCAAAACGAACCGAGTTTCCCTATTTTCATCGTTATTCACCATTTTTTCACACCTTGTTTTTATTACTTATTCGTTAACGCTTTTAATTCAGTAGCTGTTGTTCTTCCTTCCTATCAACGTGGAAAGTTACTGCGTTGAATAGTTGATTCACGGGCTGTCAATCGTAGTTCTTACGTGTACTTTCGTTTTTTTTTGTATGTAGATATGTTTCCTAATGAAATACCTAAGCTGTACATACACTTTACTGCGCGTTCACTTATGTACATCGTTCGACTTTTATAATTAATTGTCTTCGACTGTGTTCGAAGTCGTGTAGAACTTTAAGAATGGGACTGACGTTACCCTCGACTGAATTCAGTATAAGTACTTGAAAACCATTAGATTGTATTTTGAAGCAAAGTAGAAGTTAGTTGTTTTATTTCCAAGTATAGCGTATTGTGATTTAAGATGCACAACATATTAGCATAGCCATAAGGTAAACGAATAGAACAAACTTTATTAAATGTTGTAACTTTTGTAAAGAAAAGTAATACATTTTTACAAATTGTTACGTGTATAAATGTCGTCTATGTCTTCTTGTTGATCGTAAACCTTGAGAGTGTAGAATGAGAATGATTGCGTCGCAGATTGGGCACATTAAGTCTGTCGACTCATTGTGTTTTCATTACATTTACGCGAGTGACGCTGTTACGTCGTTGACCTTGGTTGTTACCGGCCTTCCGGCAAATCCATATACAAGTCGATCAAAGACCCGCGTGTATTATTCAGGACGGACGTGCTATACAATGCATTAAAATAAACCTCACCGATTGTGCTTAATCGACTCCTTAACTAGAGTTTACCAGATGATAGCATCCATTTTTTTATCGTGCCAAGCAAATTCAGGATGCGAAATCTGGCAACACCGTTCACGTCTCTTCATCATGTGTAAAAATGATTATAGTGATCTGAAGCGATAGCGGGACACAGTAATGGATATAATATACAGATAAGAACCGTGCTCTCGCCAATAATACAACAAAATGAACAGTACATTCTGTAAGTATAACACACGCTTCAATGAATGATATCTTGTTTATTATTAAACATCTATTCATAGACCTTGATGTCAATATAAATGCATAAATATTTAGAAATAGAACAACGTGCATAGCTACTGATATGGCAATGAATAATTGCGTAAATTACGATACGTTTAATTAGCTCAGTTGTGTTTGCCCTTCCGCAAATCAATTAGTGTTCCACAAACCGATTGTTCGTCTTACAAGTGTCATGGCAATCTCTCTGGACTATACAATACATTTACATTGTTAAGGAATGCCTAGTAACCTAGAATCTTGTGAGAAGCTTTAAAAAGTTGTTAATACTCTTAAAATTCTCGTGTTACAAAACAACATCCATAACTTGTTTAGGTGTGAAGGAAGTACCGGACTTTTCTACACTACAATTCATTCGATTTTTTTTATACCTTTCGAAAAGTGCTTTTGCCGGTGCCTGTGCTTGCGTGGATACATATATTTTTTTATGTCGCAGAACCGCTGATAAGAATTCTGTTGGCATGAGAGGTAACATTATCGAACGCAATCGCCACTGAACGTGCTTGGAACAATCTATGACGAATGAGGGAACCACGTGGTAGTGCAAGACGCATGCGCGGCACGTGCTCGCGTTCCTAACCTCGTTAACTTGCCGCGGGCAAGAAGAGCGGGTACTATCGTCCCTCGATACGCACTTACACAGCGTAGTTTGGCAAGAAATACGAATCAATCGTGATTTCTGATGGTTCTTCAGGTATTTTCTGTCTTAACGCATCCTTACATGCGTTGTTATACCGCTGACATACGGTAAGTATTGGGCCTCCGGCGGGGTGGGGGGACGCGGCGGTGGCTGGGTACTCGTTATTACGCGCGAGTAAGCGAGAGGGAAGCATACCTACGCACCGGAGTACGAGAAACGGCAGGCTTTGCGGTTCTCATGCGGCCTCATTAAGACACTATCAAGGAATACGAGCACATGTTGTGCCGTCCCGTGCCGTCTCATCACTGTAAGTCGTCGGATTGCGCCTGTGAATACATTTGTTAACCCGAGTGATCGTCGTCGGTGCCCGTCGAGTAGGTTTGACACGACATAGTTGCTGTTGCACAGCCCTGTTTAAGGACGAATCTACCTACGGAAACCGTACGGCTCGGGAAATATCGCGCGTGACACCCGCAACACAGAAATTTCGATTTGGCAAGTTGGAACCCACCGACGGAAATGAATATGGACGAATACGAAAGCTTGCCAACCAGCTCCGTAAGGGCTTATATGATGGCTGGAGCTATCGCTGGAATTATGGAACATTGCGTTATGTATCCTCTTGACAGTGTCAAGGTAATCCCCACACGTTTTCCAGACAAGACTTTACATAACCTCTACTTTCTACTTCCAAGACTTTCCCTCCACAGCCGTACGTGAATGAACATTTCTCGATCTCGACCTTTTATACATTTCATGTAGCGTAAAAGGCCATGCAACGCTTACTTCTTCCTAAATCAAATCGACGAAAATAATTTGCATCCGTGCCAACGAGGAAAATTTGCATCGTCTTTCCTTATCTTCTTAGAACCGGTCTATCTCAAACCACAACCGATGATGCTATCTTATGCAAACATAATTCATCTTACATGAATATATTTCGTACTCCCGTTAGGAAATTGCTATAGAAATTTACATGAACTGTCTTTCAAATCTTACTAAGACAGTGGCTCAAATTTGTTTACATGTTACACAACTATTACTCTCGAAATGCTAATGACGAAAATTTATTGCCCCAGGGCAAGTGCTTGTATGTCATTTAAAACGTGAGTTTCTTTGGTCATTATGTAACATACCTCATTTGTACACTACTAGTAAGGTCTATTTCTGATCCGCATTGCAACCTATACTTTATACTGATACCAACTTATCTCCAATATCCTAAGACATATACTATAGATTGTTTAAAATTACATCTAAACTAAGGGATTGTGGTTTCATCTCTACAGCACAGATTTTTAATAAAATAATGGAAAAATATTTTTAAACAGTTTTTTTATTCATAATAACCAAATTATCTTTATTTTTTACATATGTTTGACATTGAAACTGTAAATTTTTATACACTCTATTGCGTGACAATGACTTTCTACTTATTGTCACTTGATTATTAACGATCACACAATTTGCAAGTCATGTCTTTTGAAACTACCTTTTTCCACTACTTCACGTCATTATTTAAAAATGCATTCAATGACTGACTGTGAAATGACTTCCTATTAAAGACTGCAAAGACTAACCATATGTTGGAAAATCATATGCAATGCCTAGTAACATATTTAATATTGGACACAGACAAGAATGCAGACGTTAACAACAGGGCCTGGTGGTGGAGGAGGAGGAGGAGTCAGAGCTGTGCTCACTAGAATGGTTCGTCAAGAAGGTTTGCTCAGGCCAATTCGTGGTATGGGCATAATTGTTGCCGGAGCTGGACCCGCACATGCTTTGTATTTCTCGTGCTACGAATACATCAAAGAGAAATTCATAAACACAAAGTCACCATTTACGCATAATTATGCTATGTACGCGATACCCGGTGCATTAGCAACAGTTCTTCACGATGGAATAATGAATCCGGCGGAAGGTGAGACGGTCAGAATATTCTCGCAAAAACAGGCACGTTCAAGCAAGAGTAATTCCATGTAATAACAAAAATATTCATGTTACAGTGGTGAAACAGCGATTGCAAATGTACAATTCACCTTATAGGGATGTTATAAATTGTATACAGCGCGTATACAAAACCGAGGGCATGTACGCATTTTACAGAAGTTACACGACGCAATTAGCCCTTAACGTGCCTTTTCATGGAATTCATTTAATAACATATGAAGCCACACAGTCTATCACAAATCCTGAAGGAGTTTACAACCCCATAGCACATGTAATTTCAGGTATGTACATAGTTCACTTTGTTAATACAATCTGTGTTGTTACTCTGTACATAAACTAGTGAGATAAATAATAACAACGTGGAAATAATATGTCTGGACCATGGAAACAATTGTATACAGCAGTTAATAAAGTCTAATAAGGTCTCACTTCAATATCATTGTTTCGTTTGTTGCAATACAGGTGCACTAGCTGGAGCAGTTGCAGCTGCAGCTACAACGCCTCTAGATGTGTGTAAGACTGTTCTTAACACGCAACAGGACGGAGTACAAGCTCAAGGGATGATCGATGCTATCAAAAAAGTCTACAGGCTGAAAGGTATTGGTGGATACTTCCGAGGTTTGAACGCGCGTGTTCTGTATCAAATACCATCCACTGCAATTTGTTGGTCCGTGTAAGTAAAGAAAAAAATTTGTATGTTTTCAAATTACGATCGTCTCGTCCTGTCGTCGTTTTAATTTACTTTTTCACGGTTTGTTTAGATATGAATTTTTCAAATACATTCTGCGATCTAAGCAGGACAGCAATTATAGAGGGACACATACGGACGAAGGTATAACGCCAGTACCGACTTCCCCTGTTCCGAGGAGTAATAGCTTTCAAGGAGCCGGTCTGTATTTCAATAACAATGCACCCACACCTGTATTACTCGAGATAACCAGAAGCTAGACATAAACAATGCGATGCCACCAAATCGAACGACTTTCTTAATGTGGCTTAGCGAGACGGCTAACTTTTGTATTTTGAGATTTTAATAACGGGTAAAAACGGTATTTTGTTAAACTCGCCTATCACAACTGTATTACCACACTCACACACACACGAACACACACATACACGTGTAAAATTCACAAGGACAAAAAATTCGACGAGCATCTTTGCCAAGCATCGCTGAGCGCAGTGCAGGCCACAGGCTCAATAAAACACGCGTATATATAAATATGTTTGTATAATTGATGGGAACTGATATTAATTATGTTACTAGCAACGATCGTTGACTACATATAATGTTATTATATGGTTTTTATCGTTGAAGAGACGAAAAAGAGATATATGTATATCCCAAGGACCTGGAAATGCCGATAAAAGATCGCCTTTATGTTTTCTTTCATCAGCACGAATGAGTCACAGAAGTTGCTCAGGCAACCAGATTGCAGTTCCACTCGATATTGTAACATAAACCATAATATAAGGACCGCAGTGAGTTGCTTTCGAAAGCATTGTTAATAAGGTATTATACCTAGTATAAACACGCATAGTAGAACATCATAGAGAGAAGTGTTGTTCCAATAATTACGAAACACTTCGAGAAATGAAAGAGGTTCATGATTTTTTTTTACAAAAATCTTCGAGGACGTTTAAGCACAACATTGGAAAAACGTGAAACTGAGCACAGTAGATCCTGTACTCGTTTAAACTCGGAAACAAGAAAAGAAATGTTCGAGACAACCGGGTGTATTTAAATCTGTACTATAAGACACGCTTTACTATGTTAAAATCGAAAGTGTAACTGAAAGATGTAAATTGACGAGTAAGTCGTAGGTGATCGTAGATAAGATATTAAATAAGTATGTACATTATACAGGATGAGGATAAAAATATGGATACTTCGCTTGTAAAACGTATTACGTTTCAGTTGGATTAAGCGAGTACAAATTACGAAATGCTTCTTTGTTAGTCAGATGCGATATAGAAGAGTCATACATCTGAGACCTTAGAGACGCAATATTGCTTCCTATGGCTGTGATTAATACTGAGTCATTTGATGTTGACTTTAAGAGGAAGTAATATCATGTGAAAACTCATATATTCACGCCATATTTAATTATTTATAACAATAGAGTAATATCATTTGTCGTTACCAGTCAAACCATTCGATGATTATAACATTATAAGCAGTATTGATGTTCACGGAATATTTTAAGTTGTTCTGTTCACAGACACTTCTGTAGTTAATGGGAAGTGTTTATTGTCTGTTTTCTAATAATATTAGTGTATAAAAATCCAATGTCAGACATGAACATTACATATATTTTGGTTTTCTAATACTTGCTGATCGACGAATTTTGTATATAATTGTTATGCCCACGTTGACATCACGAAAGAGAAAAAGAAACTAGTAAAACGCAGTAATGTAATGATAATGTAAATAAATACTTCTATAATATATAAAAGTAATCTTATTTTGTCTAACATTCACAAAACAAACAAACATCGTCACACTGAAAATCCACAATGACATACTTCAACATTGTGAGATTCATAATAAATTTCAGTAAATTTAAATTTAAGAAAATGACCGCTACTCGGGGAGGAATTTGCGACAATCGTTGCCAATCATTTCACAGAGAAATGATAGAAAATGAAGACCAATTACGAATCAGATGGTTCCAGAAAAATCGGGAAAAACTCATACAAAACGTCGGAGATGAGAAACTTTTACGACAGGCAAAAATAACTACGGAAAAAAAGGACCGACCGAAGGAATATAAACCTGCTACTTTACCTTCCTGGAAACCCCCCAAAGTCGACAGATCTGTTGACCTGAATATCATGAAACCAGTAGATACAGAAACAAAGGCAATTCTGTATGAAGATAAAACCCAAAGCTTCATAAATGCCAAGAATTATCTCCTTCGCAGGTAATAAACACTTGTTGACATAGAAAAAAGAATTCGTGCATGAAATCGAATGTATTTTAGGTGGAGAAAAGCTCCGGAAGATCGATATTATTTCGCCGATTGCACGAACTGGCTCTACGGTTGGCGACTCGCAGACTTTCCACCAATACCACCAAGTTCAGTGGGAAAGAAACAAGTATTACGGGACGAAATTTATCATCCTAAAGAGTATAATCTTCGTGGAGAACCAAAATGGAGTCGCGGCTGCCAAGCGAAAGAAGCAAAAGATTTTCGTGAATGGTTGTTATAGAATAAATTAAAAAATCAGTACATCAGTGTTCGATTATTTTTTTGACATTTTTCCAGCTACGGAACAGCACGAAAAGGATTCCTTTGTATCGAAAGACTTCACAGATACCTTCGACCAGTCATCAGTTCGCTTTATACAAGTGCAGAGCTTCAGTTCCGATTCGTTTAATTGTATAGAACTTGATCTTCTCAAGCTTTCATCTTCATTCATGTCCTCTTCAAGGTGATCGATCGTTAGGCATAACGCCTTCAGAGGCAACAAATAATCTGCCTGACCAGGCATTGCGGCTAATGAAACGTGAATAAACTTTTGGAATTCTTCAACGATTTTACAAAGTTTCGCTTCCACTAATTTCTTTTTTCTTTCAATGTCTAGCAATCGTTCTTTTGTAGAAGTTAATGCTTGGTACAGTTTCCCAACGACATCCTGTAGTGCTTGGTTTTCTACTTGAAAATTTTCGTATAATGACTGTTTTTCTTCATTGCAACGTGACCTTTCGAAGCAAAGGATCCTGCAAGTTTCCACTATATTTCGCATTTCAAGTGCATTCATTTTTTTTCCGAAAGCTTCTATTGTTTTTCTTTCAAATTCTTTAAACTTTGTGTTTAAATGAATGTGTTCTCTTCTTCTAATCTCGTTAAAATCAGCAATCATTTTTTCCCTCGAAGCGCGATTGTATTGGTCGAATTCCTCGTATAACGATGCTACAATGTAACAAACTTCCTGCCTCATTTTACGTAATATTTCTCTCGTAGTATTTAGACGTTCTTGCACAACAGCTTTTTGCATTTCCTTCTTGCCTATTGATACAACTGTGTCTATTTCCTTCTGCAAGAAACTTCTGTTTCTAAACATCAATCGTAATCACGACACATAAGATGATACTATTGCTAAATACTTTTAACTTTTCTTCCATTTCCTGTTTTAAACCTTCAATATGATTCCCATATTTTGCTTCATTTTCTTCCCTATTAAGTTCTAAAGCCCTACGTTTTTCAGCTTCAAACATGAATCGTCTGTCAACAAATTCATCCTCTAAACGATTTTCTACCTTTTCCTCAATTTCTTTCTGAAAATCCTTGAGTAGAGATTTTCCTATATCTGAAGAGTAAGTTGCGCATGAGAAGCGTCATGTAATTGATTTGTGGCTGCGGTTGTTACCTAATATATCCTGATGAGTGCAGGTTTTAATCTTTTCTGTTTCATGTAACATAATACACTCATCAACACAGTCAGTCGAATTACGTAGCGATTTTCTGCAGCCGTTCTGAACCACAACTCCTAATAATTTCTTCTCTGTTACATGGCAATGATGAAGATATACGTCTGTCAAAGACGGTCCTAAGTGAGACCGTATTTCTTGAAACATTGGGACCTTATCTTGTAGAACATATTACTACCATTTACTTCTATTTTTGTAAAACAATCGATCATATCTATCTTATTCTCAAACTTACACATTCTAATCTATGTCAATAAAGAAATGTTGTAAATAAGGAATTTACTGATCAATATCCTAGAAAGAAACTTCTAAACAAGTGAATATGACAGAAAAATATTTTGTTTCTTTCAGACATAATTAAATAACAGTTCACTTTTTGGAAATAGTATATTTTATTAAAAAAAATAAAGTCAATAAATTTCATGTCTAAGGTGTGGAAAATAGCTTCTTTCTTGTTATAAATGTGAAATTTGCATTATACGTAATTTAATGCAATTCAAATAACCCTTTGTAGCCTCGTGGCTCGAATTTACGTAAATCTGATTGGTCGATCGTCTTCGCAATGGATTTATCGCGCGCTCATTTGTTTCGCGTGTGTATTGGACTGTGTTAAATAATAGCATCCTAACCTACATTTTCAGTTTTGACAACAATTATATACGTTACGCGTAACTGCGCGGTCATAACAAAACAGAATTTAATACGTCCGATGAATTTCTGTTAAGAAAAATACGTGAGACGTCGAAGTTTTCATATTTTGATTGATGATTATTCAGCGAAATGGCATCAGGGTTAGAAAGCTACGTAAATCGTATCCTTTTGAATTCTTCTACGTTTAAGAACCTAATTATTTAGGCAACCGTAGACTTATTCCTATTTCTCTCTTTCTTTTTGTTCAAAAATAAAGATACATTTCCTGAGACCATTTTCAGATACGGTATCAATTATTACCTCTGATGGTAGGAATTTTATTGTAAGTATACACATTTTACATTTCACAATTTTCGTCATCCACGTTTTAATATAACACCATTCTCTATTTTGTAGGGTACATTAAAGGGATTTGATCAAACCATTAATATAATATTGGATGAATCGCATGAACGTGTATACAGCACAACACAAGGTGTTGAACAAGTTGTCTTAGGTTTGCATATCATCAGAGGTGATAATGTGTTAGTACTAACAAGTTAACTTTGGTTATATAAACAGACCATTAGAAAAATATTTTCTTTTTAGTATAAACTTAACTTATAACCATATGTATCTTTTTCCTAGTGCCATTGTAGGTGAATTGGATGATGAAATGGATGCAAGACTAGATCTCTCAGCCATACGGGCAGATCCTCTAAGTTCTATAGTACATTAGTATATGCCCAATTAATCCATTTGTATTGAACGCATGAAATGTACAAAACAAAATACCTAGCATAGGTACTTTTGTATTCAAAGATCCTCCTGATATGTTTGTATTTAATTGTATTTAAAAAAGTTCACAGACCAAATACATTCTAATTTACATTGTACATTCTTGAAAAAAACTTATAGAATGCAACGTTATAAATCAACAATTAAACTGTACAAGAATCTTATTATTTAGTATTAAATTTTATTTTACAAATGTAACTTCGTTCTGTGATGACCCTTATAGAGTAGTAATATATGGAAACACAATTATCACTATAATTATTACTTTAAGTGTATACTATATGTAAGATAAATCTTAAACGATCGAATGTCCTTTCCGCGTCTGTGGAGTATGAGCAATTCTTTGAACTTTCGATTCCCCTTTATTCTTAAAGTCCTTACAAAGTAATTATCGATTTGCATACTAGCAAATTAGTTTAATAAAATAGCATGTACGGCTGTCTTGATAATATTAGTCAACCTTGGAAATGATTATCTCACATGCAGAACGCAAAAATATGCCGGTAGAGTCAGGTACATAAATAACGTTGATTTTGGATTGCATTATCAATAGCAGATATCCTGTTCGAATCGCGAGAACCTCATTTCTTTATCTCCTTCGTTAAGAATGTATTTCATGTACAAAAACGATTCCCTTATTGTATTAAAAGAAACGAACTCGTGATTCTATGATAATTAAACATTCTACGTTGGTCAGGCGACATAAATACGTAGTGTCGGACGAAGGGCTTGGAATTATGTACCTTGAAAGTGACATTCGCAACTGAACTTATATCTCAATTCGCGATCATACGTATATATGCATTATATACACACACGGATGTACCTATGTAAAACATACTATGTACAGATGGAAGACGAAAAATAAGTCCGTACAAGTAACTTCTTCCTCTCTCTCTCTCTCTCATTCGGCGCATGGTGTACACTAAATGTCTTTTCCGGATGAACAAAAAAGCATTTGTATGTACAGATATATATAGGTATATATGTATAAATTATGTCGTGATTATCAGAAGTGATCTATGATGCTTCCTGACGGCCAGATGGACGAAAGTTTTTAGCCTTACGTACGAAATTAACAGAAGCATAAAGTCTTCTCTCATGAGTTAAGGATTATTCCGCTGTCTCGAATTTGACTCCACATGATTGTAAGTTATGTCGGTTGTCATCATCACTCAACTTTCACAATTGATTCGACTGAGGTAAACGAAACTGAAGCAGACAGACAAGCAGGACACACCGTTTTATAGAAACATGTCTTTCTGCAAATGCTTCGATTGTTTCAAAAAGATCTCATTTAGAGTCATACTTGGTTTATGTCATTGCTTAATTACAAAAGAATAAGACACTGTAAGACAATATTTACAGAAACGTTGATTTTTTTATAGTGTGCTTTGCTTTGTTGCTGCTTTTTAAGAAATAATAAAAAAGCCTAGAAGCTGCCAGCATCAATTTCGCGAGAAACAGAAGTGTACTACAAAATGTTTCACTAGATCGTGAATGGATACTATGTAGAGTTCATCGGAGTTATGAGAATCATCATCAGGTACATGACAAACGTACCTAGTCGTCTCAATTATTGCTTACTGCGTTAGGTCTTGCGCGATTTCGCCTTCTAGCACGACCTCCGCCACCGCCACGTCGATTCGGGTTGCCCGTGTTCCAATCGGGTCCGTCCATACCTGTGAAATTTGGGGGATTCGGACCGCCCGAGCCAAAGCCCATCATCCCTGAGTCCGGAGGACCCTGACCGTGGCCATGACCATGTCCCGGTCCTCCGCCGGGACCAAAATTACCGAAATTCCCACCGGGATAGACGGGACCGTCGTAGGACGAACCAACGACGTCAGGGGGGAAGCCACCGCCTACTCCAGGACCAGGCCCAAGCAATCCGGTGCCGTTGTTGCGCTGTGGGTTGAAACGGGGGTCGAAGTTCATCTGATTCTGGGGCATTCGGGGTCCGTTCATGCCCATATTTGGCTGAACGTTTGGCATACCCGGTGGCATACCCATCGGTGGCATGTTTGGACCCATAGGTGGGTTCATCATCGGCACCATGGGTCCCATGTTACCCATCATGGGATTCGGGCCTCCCAAACCGGGCATCATTGGGTTTGGAGCACCCATTCCAGGCCCCGGCATGTTCCCCCCAGGACCACCCGGCATACCTTGATGTCCCGGTGGTCCTAGAACCATGTTCTGCATTTCCATCGGCGGCTGCTGTTGCTGCAGTTGTCCATGCATCATGGAAGCGCTCATACCGTGAGAAGGTTGATTAACCGAAGCTTCTAAGGCCTTTCTCCTCGGATCAGCGCGTATTTGAGGTGGGGATTTCGGTGTATCCGGTTTAATCGGCGGAGGGGACATCGGGGAATCCGCTAGCTCCGTTTTCGCTATCTGGAAGATCTTCCTCAGACGAGGATCGTACTTCACCTGAGGATCGTTCTTGGTAAGTTTGAGACCCGTGTAATCGGGCCTGGGTATGTCGACGATGTAAACTTTGTAGGTCATCGGGGGATGAGCAGAAATACTCGCGTCTATCTCGGTGCAAGGCACATGCGACGGAGCTGGCTTGAAGGGCAAACTCAGCATTTGTCGGAGATCAACGTCGGACTTTGTTGAAGCATCTGCTGCGAAGCTGGTGCCGACCATCCTGAGATCCGTGTCACCAAAACCTGTTTGAAACCGTTGTCTGAAGTCCATGTCCTTCCTTCTGAGATCCTGATCCGTCCGTGCTCTCAAGTCTGTGTCCATGTTCGTGTCCATTGGAATTATTCCGGAGCTATAAATACTCGTCTCCAGTCTGAGAGGCTTCGAATCTCTCTTAGTATCCGCTCTGCTGGGACTGCTGTTTGGTCTCTGTTCATCGCGACGTTGTCGAGGATCCCTGGACATCCGAGGATCTCTCGACACCGCAGGCATCGGGCCCGGCGATGATTTTGGACTCAAAGTTTCATTTTCCACTTTAGAAACAGAGCCAAACGTCGCATTAGTTGTCTTGCTGCCGTCTTGCGCGTTTTTCAGGACATTGTCCTGCGAATCTGAAGTTGCATTCGCACTTTGACTCTGCGACACTTTACCGTTGGAACTCTGCGCTTTGATGGATGATAACAGTTTCGACACTTCTGCACTGATGTCGATTTTGCTAAGGTCTCCGAGCTTGTCCACGATAGCAGCCGGCTGAGGTGTAATGGAAGCCTTAGTAGCAGGCTGAATATCGTTTTTAACGGTAGAACTCGGTGTCTTCTCGGACGATTCAGGTTCATCCTTCAAACTGTCCTTCGGAAGGACGATCATCAGATTTCCACCTTCCTCGTCATCGTCGTCGTCGTCATTGTCATCGTCATCTTCGTCATCCGAATACCAGTCTTCTATAATCTGATCGGTATTACGCTCCGTACTGTCATCATTAACGTTCTTCAAACTGTCCTGTGCAGCCCTTTGTTGTTGTTTAATGCGCATAAACAGCTCTCGAGTCTTCTCTGGTAAGTGGGACGGTACTTCCTGCTCTAACGACGATACCCCAGAGTCTTGAGGCCCGGAATGACGGTCATTCGTCTTACGTAAGTCTAACAAAACAAGGATTTTAATTAAGGATCGTTTCTCCCTCCCCATTTTAATCAATCAGTTAATTGTGAAACATACCTTCTTTTTGGGCAGTAATTCTATCTTTGTCTTCCTCGTCGCCTGGCATCTCGATAACCAAATCATTCTCCTCGTCTTGATCACTTCCTTCGTCAGGATTAGTCTTCGTTAAATGTGCTACTTCGTCAGCTATGCTCACCACAGGTGGTGGTTTTTTCGTCTTCAGTAGTTGCCTCAAATCTACGTCCTTGGCTTTCTCATTGCTTTTCTTTTTGGCCTACACAAACACAACATTATTCCATCGAATTACGAATCACACAATTCATTTCGTCTTTATGACCTTCAAGAACTACCTGTGCTAATATTTCATCTTCTTCTACGTCCTTCGTAAAATCTTCCCTTGTTTTGTTGCTGAACGGTTTAGAATCTGTTTTAGCTTCCGTATAAAAGTCCATGGATGCTATAGGAGGCTGTTGAAGTGTCTGTTTGGGTTGTAGTTGCTGATGGGCGGCTAGACCTAACGCCGCATTAGGCAGCTGAAGTCCTAATTCATTTGCCGATTGTAGCAACATGATCTGTTCATATGGTACCCTATCTTCGTCAGATCCCCACCGAGTTTTCTTCCCCGTTTGCTTCCTATCCCTCGTACTCTTTTGCTGAGACGAGTCATCCGTGCAACCACCTATCGTTTTAAAAAATTAGTTTGATTCAATGGGAACTTTTAATATGCCATTTTACACTACCTACCTCTTTCTTCCTTGTCTTCGTTCTTTTCTGTCGCACCAGCCGGAGCTGGTACATTTAACTCGAAAAGGCTTGGAATTTTCGAATTAACAGCGTCTTGGCCCTGGGCCAACATTTTCGCCGTATTATTTATCCTCAACATTGCGTTTTCTCTGCTCAACCGTGGGAAATCACCGAGTATTTCCTTCGGTGCCGTTTCCAAATGTTTCAACAAAATGCCTTTCACTTGTTCGCTCAACGGTTGGTGAGAAAATTTACAATTTTCGCCGTGATGGCACTTCAAGCCAGTGTGGAAGAATTTGCAAGGGAAGTCATGGTGCATGTACAGACATTTATCCCTCTTGGCACAGCAATCCATTAAGTAGAATTTACAAAGCTCCATTTTCCTCGGTGGCAAGGCGTTGTGGGAGAAGGGGCAGTCGTCACCCCTGTGGCACTTTCCTTGCATGTAATACACGCAAATAGCATCAGGATCTTGTCCATGATCATTGCCCTGATTTCTACGCCCGTTTCGGTCGTTGCGCATCTGCCCACGTCCCTTATTTTTTCCACCACGATCATTCTTACCACCTCGACGACCTGTGGCACAACAACAAATATTTCAAATCGAAATACAAAAAATATTATCATTCATTTTCTAACAATCCTTACCACCACCACCACCACGACCAGTGTTCCGTTTGTTATCGTTATCCCGATGACGATTAACGTTCGGTCTATCATCATAGTCGGAATTGCTATCAAAACTTTCATGATCGTTATTATGCCTAGGAGACACGTTTTCCTGCGCGTCTTTCCTAATAGGTGATGCACCTCTGACAAAGAGCATTTCATCTTCATCATCGTTGGCATTCTCATCATCACTTAATCGTCTCTTCTGCCATGTTTAAAAAATATGTTAGTTTGCGATGGTTTGGATTTATCATGCAACGTAGACTTTCTTAATTAAAAATAAGATTCAACCTTTTGATCCTTTGAACGATCCTCATCCTTGTCATCTCTACCCCTTTTTCGACTCTTACTCCTACTGCTTTTGCTTTTTGATTTGGAATCCTGACTTCTACCTCCATCTTCCTCGAGTGCTGCTTTGATAGCCTTTTCTACGTCTCCTGCCCAGTCTTCTGTTGGTGTTTTGTACTTCAAGAACCTATCATGTTTACCACTGCTTTGTACAGGTGGCTTCTTACTGTTTTTATTAAATTTATTTTCAAAGCTCTTCCCTTTCGGGGTTTCCTGTTTAGCCTCTGGCTTGGATGGTTCAACAGGTGGCTTTGCAGTTGGTGTAACTACTTCATCATCTTCGTCAGAAGGAATTTCTCCATCCTCAAGATCATTATCATTGTTACTGTATTATAAAGACAAACACAATTATTAAAGAATTGATCTAGAAAGATCATGTTTACCTTAAGTATATCAAAATGTGAAGACATAATATTCTTTGATGCAATGATGACAATCTACAACGATTAATATAGGTACAATTAATGTCATTGACTTGGATACTGAAATAATAGTCTGCATATAACTATCAAGTAATTCACACAGTAACTATAATAAGAAGTGATTTATAAAACAAAGAAAAACCCAGAAAAGGAGATATTTTCCTCTTCAACCTTGCATGACTAATAATAGCTCTGTAATTGCTCAACTTTGATATAGCCATAATTGGCTGCTACTTAGAGCAGCAATATTTCCCCTATACATAAACGTATCGGTCGTGGGCATAGGGCAAGAAACAATGCTATCACCTTATCATTGTCATTAATAAATAACAACGCCCAGCACGCGAGGGTGCTTTCTACTCGGAACAAAATTAACCGTTGCCGTCAATCGTGCGGGGCAAGCTTTATCATCCTTATAAAGACATTTCGACGTACGTCATGTCATCGTACAAAATATCCTCTACAACCGTGCGTATGCATCGAAGGCAATGTGTGTCGAAAACTTGCGTCGCGCGAATTATATAGGTTCACGACGTAAATGAGCCCGCAGACGCTAAGAATCATCCTGAAAACATTGGCCCGTCCTTCGAGAATGACCCCCCAAGCCCGTGTCGCGCTTGAAAACGATTAATTTGACCCCGAACGATGACCCCCAATATCGTTCGCCTTTTAACGTCAACCAAAAATTATTCAGTCACATGCGGATGTTAATTCGTGTCCTTTCCCCGTGACAATTAGACAAAAAACTTGGAAACGATTGGAGCCATTCTCGATTTTTCGTTTAGCCTTTGCGGAAAGGAAGATTAGTCCAACAGCAAGAAATATTCGTTAAACTAGTCAAGATTTCCTGAGGTGGATGAGATTGAAAGCATATATACCATATCATTATTTTGCACGAAAAACACCTTCTACCTAAAACCCTCATTCACGAGAAACTGTAACGAATTTACGTGTAAATAAATGTATTAAATACGCTACTATCGCCGCAATATACCAAACATATATTGTTACATCGGCGTGAAATTCGCGATCTCATCGGGTTTCTAAGAAGAATGGAATGAAGTTACCTTAATATGACAATCGAGCCATGATTATCATCATTCATTCATACATATCATCATTTACCATTTCAATGGTAACATAGCATCGTTTCTATCCATCCCGTTGACTGCAGCATAATCGTCATCATTGCATCGCGGAATAAAGAAGAGGCGGTGGATGTCATCGTCGATTAAACGGAGCAACATGTACATACATATATCTTCGCGTGGCGCAGGTTCTCATGTTACGAAACTTTATCGATTTTAAACCGTTGAGTGTACCGTGTACATTAATGTAACGTCGTGTGAGAATGTATGAACATGAAATGGAGTGTTAAGAATGCGTTTCCCCTCGGAGACTAGAGGTAAAACATTGTCAAACCCATCATTAGATCGCATGGCTCTTCATGTATAATTAAAAGGAAGCCGCCAGTCATCGTTATCGACGACACAATGACTCTACATGCAAATAAATTCGTACCTCATATTTCGTAAAGCATATCGTGACTGTTCTGTTCTTAAGCTACCCTCGAATTAAATATAATTCAAGGACGATCGTCTGGCGTACTGAAAGAGCTCTGCGTTACAAATGGCGGTGGAAGGTCACTGAAATGCTCCGTCCGATTGTTCATCGTTGGATCGCCTGATTTTTTCTACCGACGAGCGAGAGAGAGAAAAAACTTAGATGATTCGTGCGACAATACACGAGTGCAGGTTGTTGTTTGCCAAGAATGGAATACCGCAGATAAGAATGACCTTGACCCATTCTCCTTCCATAGAATCGATATTACAAATAAAACAATATAGTCGGAGTAGGTAAGTCGCAAAAGGATACTCTACGTGAACACATTTTTCGAGGTCATCATTTTGCGTCGAATATTTCCTCAGGAATGGAATATTATTCACTTGATGAACATTGCTCCGGCTCGAGAAATATTCGTTTCGTTCGTCGGTACAAATGTTGATGCAGGCGATACGACCAACAAGTATTCCATAACGGGCTTCATTCGATCGGAGACGAAAAACCGTGATGAAATTTAAATAGAGCATCCTCGGGCCAACGAGTATCGACCGGGAAGGCGATGTAGCATATGCCAAGTCTCAACGGTGGGGGAAACGATATCGATGCGTGTGTGTATGTGTGTCTCTGGTGTGTGACGTCGTATCACGTGAATATGTGTTTGTGTGTGTGACATGTTGCACGACGTGTAGGTGTGTAGGTGTATGTAGATGTGTAAGAAATATCCCGGCTATCCCGACGCTTGAATAAAAAATGAGGAAGGCAAACCTTTGTATCAAAGTCTCAGCCGCGTTAACACTCTCTAATGCCATTGTTTCTATGGTTCCCCGACTGATCGTGTTTTGTTTCGATTTTTTTTAATATGGATTATTACCACTGTGGGCCAACGATGATCATTCGATCGATCCGTGCAACCACACTCGACCGCTCTTTGCTCGTTGACGAGACGTGCGCTCGTTACCGAGCATTTCAGGCATCAAAAAGTACTTTAAAATGAAGTGCAAGGTGGCTCGGTGTGATTCACTTCTCGCGCAAAAGATTTCTTTCTCTCTTTCCCTCTGGAATGACTTTAAAGTCGTGGTAAAGACTTCAAAAATAACTCCGTCTTTTCCGGCTTGATCGAGTTCTGGTTTTTTTCCTCTGTAGCCACAATAGGCTGCTCTCGATTTCGTTCTTTTCTCTTTTTCGTTTCACTTCGGAGTCGACGAGGCTTGTGCGTCTTTCACTGTGCCGTTTCTATCTCTCTCCTTTAAGTTCCTCCCTTCTTTGTGAATAATGCTTCGGAAAATGACGCGACCCCTTTTCTCACGCTACCGCGATACGTCATTCGAGTTTACGTGGCATATGGCAAACGGTAGTCCAACGGCAATTCATAGATGTTTCGAAGCCATTACATGTAGTGTAAGTGTGACGACAAACACGCTGGCGGATGTGTGCCATTACGGTGTACCGCGCGTGCGCGTTAACGAAGGAAGAATAAAAAGAAAATGACCGAACGATTCTTCCGAAAATGAATGACAATGTTTCGTGAGCCGAGATTTCCACTTTCATTCGTGCGTTCCATACGCGTCGAAATGACGATCGACTGTCGAGTCGAGAAGGAAAGGGACGCCGATGAGTATATCGCGCGTCTCTGACTCTCCTGACCGAAATCTACCTCGAAAATCGAAAGCTCACGGACAAAGAATGTTACGGCTGATCTTTCGTTTCCGAAAATGTGTGTTCACGGACTTTTTCAATGCGCGTCTTTTCTTGGGACGCGTATCACGATGGTTGACAGCGCGCGTTACGTTTCCTCGTCTTTTTCCCTCAGCCTCCCCGCGTTACCGAGTACCAGACTTTCTCTCTCTCTCTCTCTCTCTCGCTCTCTTTATGGCAAGAGGGACAAAGAAGTGCTTTGTGCGATCGAGTAATGGGTCGCAGACGGACGAAGGAGACGATCTCGTCGGACGACAGTGCGGATTACTGTTAATCGGCAGAATAGTATTTAAAGATGTTGCAATTATGAGCCGATGAGCGGAAAACTTCGAAGATCAAACTAAACATGGCCACATCTGGAACTATTCTGAGCGGACGGCCGTACGCGTCGTGTACGAGAGAGTTTGTAGGGGGAGAAAATCCTCGGGGGCCGCGGACGAGGGGACGAAGAGACAGATTCGCCTCTCGCCTCCTCTCTTCACCAATCGGAATGCGAGGATCATGATCACGTGCTCCTCCGCCCTCTATTTTCCGTCCCCTCCACCGTCTACTCTCTCTTGCTCCTGCCCCTCTTCACATCGCATCGGACCACGTCTCTTCCGCTTCCAACTTCTCCCGCCCTTTCAACATAACCTCTCCCTGCCCTCTCCCCTCGTCAACATTCAGTGAAACGAATTCCTGCGATCACCGACCGTATAACCCTCTCCCCTAGGTTACCTGTTCTGCACGATGGAGTCAGATTTCTGTACTATCCATTCTAAGAATGTTGACCTTATTTGTCCTCCTCCGTCTCAATATTTTCTTAAAGAATTTCACTCAATACCTAATTACCCAATTACCTGGGTTTACGTAAAGGGATATTCTTTATTTATGTTTACAGTTATTACAAGACCGAACGATACAATCCGAATTTTAATATAAAGTATAAAAATAACATTGACCACTACAGTATCAGAACAATTATATAAAAGAATAAATTAACATATTTTTCTCTAATATTTCATTTCTTGTTAAATTCAGCTATATATACATATCTACAGCAATCACAGTATATCAGAAATAACTAAACAGATGATTTATTTCACCTGTTCGTGCGAACGATGATGAAATACGAACGAAATGCCACTGGACCAACATTGACGCAGTGGAAAATCCGGTAAATTTCGTGGATTTTGTGAATGTCTCCAATCTGACAAATCGGAGTTGCAGTCCGAATTTTCCGGTGGTCCTTTGACTTCAGCACCATTGACGCACCGTCTGCACTTGAACCTATGTTTTTTGACGATTATTTCAATTGTGACAATTGTTTTGTGGCAGTATTTCATTATCGTCATTGACATCACTTTAAAATTTGAAAAACTTACTTGGAATGCGTGTCGGACACTGTATTTTCTTCTAATTTAAACAAATCACGAAGGTCGTTTAGCGTAAAATGCCTTGCTACATCGTCTTCTTGATCCACGACTGTTGAACTTAAGGCTTTCTTGTGAGCTTGTCTCTGGAAGATTTTTTCCTCAATGGTTCCAGTCTGAAATTAAATGGTTCGCAATGTACCTCACAGGAACGGAGGTGTAGAAAAGTTTTTTTTATACAAGGAACATACAGATAAAAAGCGATAAACGAAACAAGGTTTCTTTTGTCCATCTCTCCAGACTCGAGCCATAGCTTGATCGTCGTTTGCTGGATTCCAATCGGGGTCGAACATCACAAGACGATTTGCACCGATGAGATTCAACCCACAACCACCAGCTTTCGAGCTCAGCATAAAGATAAAATCACCGCTATCTGCCCTATTGAAATTGTCCACGACTTTCGATCGTTTCTTAATAGTCATAGTTCCGTCAAGCCTTACGTATTTATAACCACGTTTGTGGCATAGCTTTTCAAATAAATCCAACGTTTGTGTGTAATTCGAGACTAATACTATTTTGTCCGACGTGGTGGACTTTATCGATGCTAGAAGACAGTCGAGTACCATCAACTTGCCCGACAACTCCGGCATCACTTCTCTGAAAATATGAATCTATTTACAAATACTCGGAACCAACATAAAACAGGTTTCATGACTTTGAATCGTACTTTGTACTATAATTCGAAGGTAATAACTCTGCAGCTTTTTCAAAACCTTCGGATCGCTCCGCGATTTTGTCGTACACCAAATCAGGATGATTACACAATTTTTTCAAAAGTGTAATGGCAGATAGTGCGGAAAGACTTTTCCCTTTTTTCGAAGTATCGTCTCCTAGAAATGACAGATGGCGATTAAACGTTTCTAAGTAAATGATTTTCAATCCAATTGAGTAGGATTACCTTCGACTGATTTTTTAACGCTATCACTTTGAATGAAGTTCTTGTACAAATCTGTTTGCAATTGTCCCATTTTTACGCACACGACCAACTCGTATTTTAATGGTAAATATTTCGACAGTAAGGCACTTGTACGTCTAATAAGACACTTGTTGACTATGGCTACCAATTCTGCCAATCGTTCTTGCGCTACTTTTCGTTCCGCATCTGTCGCAGCTGCATCTTGACCGCGTAAAATAGGTGTCTCAAATTTTCTTCTAAATTCCTACACGGGTGAAATAAATACGATATAAAAAGTAGTCAATAAAAATACGTCAGATCTAGCCGTGTTTATTTTGTAATTTACCTGTGCTGTGCCTAATAACCCTTGGTTAACAAAATGTACAAGGGAAAAGTATTCTAGAAGGTCATTTTGTATGGGTGTACCACTTAATAATACTCTTCTTTTAGCTTTAAGACCCATCAAAGCCTGATATGTTTGATTTTCGGAATTTTTCAGACGATGACCTTCATCACACAAAACAAGACCCACTTCGTCTGAATGTAATACATGTGCGTGTAATCGAAATGTTTCGTAGCTAATAATCAATATGGGGTTCACACATCTACGTCCATAAGTCTTCATAAAGCCAGTTAATTTTCGGTCGATATCCGCTTTACTGCCGCCATCAATGGCAAGTGGCTGTATCTTATTACCCAACCACTTGAAAATTTCGTTATACCAATTTTTTACTAATGAACTTGGAGCAACAATAATGGCTTTTTCAATAACTGGTTTAGCTTCTGGCCCTGTGTATACAATGCTTAAATTACAACTTCAACATTACATATTGTATTTGACCTTAACAAAGAATTTACTACCTTGCTTTAAAAGTGTCCATACAAGAGTTATACATTGCAGGGTTTTGCCAAGACCCATTTCATCTGCCATAATACATCCATATGCTCCTTCTATACGTTTCCCTGTGACACATTCATACATAAACTTGACACCCTCTCTTTGATGAGGTCTTAGAATATTGCACAGTATAGGATCCACTACCACATGAACCAGTTGCTTGGACCTTAAAGAAAAGAAACAGAGTATTTAATTAAGGATATGGGAAGCTCTGTGAATCATGAAATATTTAAAATACTTACGTATCTAACTTTAATCTCTCATGTTCTGATATTTCTGGGGGAGCATATACAACTAACGCATTAGGTTCATCAGGATCATGGAGTGCTCTTCTAGGCCCAGAAAGGCGTGACCCCAGAGTACGTCCTGATAATTGATAACCAGGAATGGGTATTTTAAATGGTTTACTAAGCAATTTACGTACTTTTTCCTCCTGAAATAGCAGTGATTATTATCACATTTGTGTAACATGTTCTGTTTGGTTTCGTGGAAACATTTCTTACATGATCTGATATAATTCTCTGTGTCACAGATATATTATCAGTACTTAGTTCAACAGTCTTCTTCTCAGGAATATGTACATCTCTTGTGTCATTTTTACATTTACGGCTCGGTTTTCGTTCTTCTTGTTTGACAGCAAGTCGTTTGACCGAAGCAGCATCGTTGGATATATCCACTAACAGTGGACGTTTGCCTCTTTGGCTAGGTGCCAGAGAACGAATCTAAATTCATTTTAAAACATGATCTTATGTTACAAAAATAAATGTTATTGGTAATATGTGTAAATCAAATGTTTTTGGGAATCGAAAACATAACCTTCGAGACATATTATTTACGGGTATTAATGTATGTAAACATACGATGTTACTCACCATTTCGATTCAAAATACAACAATGCTTGTCACGATATTTCTTGTTTTTCATAATATGTAATCTTGAATTTTTCGTAACATATGTAGAAGTTTTAGCCTTTATTTTTCCTATATTTTCCCTCGCAAATTCCTTTTAAAAAGTAATCACCATTTCTATCAGTTCATTAGCCAATCACGTGCTGTCGTAAGTTACACGACATGCTGATTGGTCTAAATTTGTATGACTGCCTGACGTGTGCAACTTATCAATATATTTTTTTTTCTTTGTTAAAACGCGGGCTATTTGAGATCTAAAAATCTGTTTATAGTTGAATGTCAATTGTATTTTCAAGACTTTCATTTTAAGACATTTTATAAAAAAATGGTTCGCCACCCGCCTTTATTACCAACAGTTATAGTAATATCAATTCTTCTCTGTAGACTTCCCAAGAGAATCACATTTCTTGAAATATGTTTATCAGAGTACCGTCTGATAATTCAGTTTCAGCACTTATTTTTTTTTCATAATTCACTAATGATGATTTATAAGTACATTTGCTTGGTTCCAATGATGAAAGGCAAATATTTGGCTTCAGGTCATAGTTATTGTCTAAAAACTCTAGAACAGATTCCTTGCTCTGTAAGTTATTAAAAATTTGCCTATGCTTCTTGGAAAGGACTTTCTCACACATAAATACTAGATGATGATGAAAGCACGGGAATAAAGTTGGTATAACAGATGTTATACCTAACCAGTCTTCAATACAACTTTCAGGAGTAACATCATACCCAGCAAACAATGCTGGATTTGTTAGTAAACCCCTTGCTGCCATTATTCCTTCACATCTGCTTTCTTTGTGTAAAGTATAAGCATCATCCAAAGTTTTCACATCTCCATTAGCCACAAGAGGCAATTTTACACTGTCCCTTACTATTTTCAGCCTATCCAATTCAATTGGTTCATTGCGCATGTCAGGTGTCCTAGCATGTATTGTAAGAAATGACACTCCAACCTTTTCGAGCACTTGACACAAATTAACTGTATCTCTAATGTCCTTCAGTAATCTTATTTTTACTGATACAGAAAATGGTTTTGGGATGTGGTTTCTTACATTATATACCATGTCTTTCACAAGTTCTGGGTTCTTCAGTAAATGTGCTCCATATCCATCTTTCATTGCCCAACGTTGTGGGCAACCACAGTTTAAATCCACACCATCACAGTAGCTGTTGATACCATTATCAAATTATTAGTAAAAGATATATCTATTAAATTATTCTGAACTTATTTATCTATACATACGGTGCAACCATTTCTGCTGCACTAGTGAAATCCTCCACAGTTTTAGCAGCAAACTGTACAACTAAAGGTTTATCAAGTAGATTTGTTGTAAATTCATTATCCCTGGCTTTTGCAGACTGTACAAATGAATCTGCTAAAATCATAGGTGTGAAACAAATATCACAATCATATTTTCTCACTAATGTTCTAAATGGTAGCCTAGAAAGAAAACTATTGTTACACATGTTCCAAAACCTAACAGTTTTATGCAGATAAATTCTTAATAATAAAATTACGTACTTGCTGTATCTAACCATAGGAGCACTTATTTTTACCATTTCTTGTGAGTTTAAAATCTTCACCACGTCAGTCGACATTTTATGAATAAGTCACAATGCTAACAGTACTATTTATTTCAATGTCTTATTTGTCTGGCGCATAATCGTCTATTTGTTTGTTTACCGGGTTTTTGAGGTTAAATGTGCTGTTTTCTGAGCGTGCAAACTAACCTAGCGTAACCTTGAAGACGGTTGACAACGTCAACAAATAGGCTGTCAATAATATAGTAAATCGCTATGTGAACCTGACAGTACTTTTAAATTTACAGTTATTGTGCTGTGTTCATTTTATTCCGACTACATCTGAACGAGTCGGTGTAACTATGCGATGACGCATTTGTATTCAGATCAAATTCAATTCATACTCCTTCAGAACTGCAGATGATAATTCTTCAAAAAATTATGTGATCAAAGATTGTTACTCATAATGAATTACACAGATTGCCGTAAGTTCACGAAAATGTAAATACATAACAAATTTGGTAGTAGAATGACTTTTATATCCTTCCAGAAGGTCTGACTGAGGAATGTCCTTTAACAAGGAACAAAAGTAGCAAATGCACATTGACAGATTGGTGCACAGGTGGTTTCAGATTTATAGTATGCTGTTTTACACTCCTAACCCTTTCTATCACAGCTATACTTGTTTTTCAATTGATATACGCTGACAATATTACTCAGGTATTTCAGTATCTATATGTATTTATATAAGGAAATTGAGGTAACAGAAATGCCATAGATTCATTTTAGAACAATATTCGATTTCATGGAGCTGTTGCAACAGACTACATAAATTGTTCTCAAATTGGTACAAAGATATTAAAATCTGGGGGTAATGCAGTTGATGCAGCTGTGGCAGCTTCAATTTGTATGTTAGTAGTAGCACCACACAAAACAGGGCTTGGGGGGTAAGTATTGGATATAAATTAATAATGGAAACCATTTAAAATACTCTGTTATTTATTGCTTGGAATATCTTTCAGGGGTGGGCATATTATGATATACAGTCACAAAGAACATACTATTCCACTTGTTATTAATTTTGCTAATAATACAGGCCAAGGTTTGTATCTTATCTCCATAATTATAACATTAATTATTGGCAATAAGTTGTATTTTTTGAAGCAGATACATTTAAAAGTAAAAATGTTCGACTGCCAGCTGTTTTGAGAGGGTTAGAGTTTGCTCACTCACTGCATGGTAGTCTTTCTTGGAATAAAGTTGTTGAAGATTCAGCAAAGTTGGCTAGAAATGGTTTTATTGTTTCCAAGGAATTATCTTATGAAACATCCAAGAGTGTTGAACATGGAATTCTTTATGGTCATCTTAATGCTGGAGATATTTTACAGTTGCCTAAACTAGCAAATACTTTGGAACTTGTAGCAAAATATGGTGCTAATGGTATGCAAGTAATCTGTCTTCACAGCATTCTTTTATATTTGGTTTTACATAGTGTGGTGATTTTTATTAGCATTTTATAATGGTACACTGCCAAAAGAAATTTTACGCGACGATGTTGTCCGTGAAGGATTATTGAAAGAATTAGCAAATTATGTACCTCAAATTGAAGTGGCAAAAAAATCAACGTTTTTTGGATATACTGTGTATTATCCATCACATGCTTCATCATTACAATCGACATTAGCGGCTCTTGAGAAATTACGTATTCGTTTGGCAAATGCAAGTGCAGTCGAGTCGGAAATTCTTGTCGCTCGAACGATAATACAATCGAATTTAATGTCATTAGAGGTCGCAAAGAGAAGTGAGTTCTAAAGCCTTTATTACATAAAACAGTTTTTTATCGCATAGTAATACTCAAATTTAAAGGAATAATTGTAATTAACAGTCGAGTCTGAAAGGTATGCTGGGGTTGTGGCGATGGATTGGCAAGATATATACGTTTCTGTCCTCACGTAAGTATAGTCAGAACGACATTTAAATCTATTAGCTAGAGGTTTGCGTGATTAGCGTAAAAATCATGTTAACTATGTACAATACAGAGGATTAAGTGCTCCACTGGGTTTGGGTCACATGACTGGTGCTGGATTTTTACTAGACAAAACTGACGATGATGTAGATCTCAGTTCATTTACTCCTGTAATATTTCGACACGAAACCGCATTCTGCGGATTACGTGGAATATTTGGGACGGACGATCCGGTGCTTGGTGGTCAATTGTTATACAATCTTTTAGTCCGATCGCTAAACGTGTCTGCTGCTGTTGAGTATCCAAGGTATCATACAGCCTTCTTTTATTGATACAACTTTCGTCAGTTTACGATTCGTCATATTTTTGTAGATATTATCTCCTTTCGGATGGAATTGCCGTGCAGAGTAGTTTAAAAGAGTCGGTGGAAGCGGCCCTGCGCTCGCAATTAGATACGACCCTTCCTCCATCACGTACCGACGCAAACTCTATTTTAAAGAGTATAAACGTTATCACTAAGTCTAAGGATTCAATGACCAGTCATTCAGACAGTCGTGGAGGTGGTCGTGCGTCAAGATTTTAAAAGTTATAAACTTTTTTAACTTGTTATGACAATGTAAACGTTTAGTAACAAAAAATATGAATGTCAAGTATAAAATCCGTCGAACACCTGTCATTACGTAGTTTACGTAAAAATGGAATTTCTACGAATCGGAAAACCGTTCGTTTTTGTAATACTATTTTTGTACATTTTTTATAATACATAACTCTATAACATTTTTACAGGAACAGTTATGAATCTTTGCTAAGTATTAGTATTATACTTTATCCTGTTGTTTTTCTTCCTGGAAAATTTTACTTAGTTCTAGTTGCCTGATACGTGCATAAGCCCCACTAGCACCCAGGACAACGAAATTACTGATCCACCAGAGATGCGGTTTGTGTTCATTAAACCAATAAGTAGCTAGGACAGTTTGTGCACACGCCTTGGCTGTCCCACTTACGTTGTGCGTAAGTGGAGATGTTACTTTTATCTGAAGTGCGGTAACATAGCCGATCGCAAAGCCACAAATACCACCAATCATCAATGTTAGCCAAAAGACTGGATACCAAAATTTATCATAGTTGTAAAGGACTTGAACTTCACCGCGGAAAATAATTAATGGAAGAAAGATGATAACGCTGTAAGCGTTGTTATAGTAGGAAAGAAGCCAAATATCATTTCCCACTGATGGCAGTACTCGTTTGGTGTGAATGGAATATAAAGAAAGACTCAACGATCCCAGAACACCGAAAAATGTCCCCAATACTGAGAGGGAACCGGCAACGTGTTCTTGGTCTACTCCGAGCATAAATCCAGTTACGATAATACCGCAACATGCAATGCATTTGAAAGATGTCCTTTGACCTGCGAAATTCACATAATCATTGTTTAATAATTCCTTTAATACTGGAAAAGTAATATAAAAGTTCATTACCAAGTATAAAATAGGTGAAGATTACATTGAACACAGTTGTTAAAGATCTTCCAATGTAATAAAATGCTACACCTACATACTTCAAGCAAAGGTTATTTGTGGCTATCATTGCTGTAAACAGAAGGGATAATGGTAACACCTGCAAAATAAAAATATTATTGTAGTTTATATGAAATATTAATGAAATTGTTATGATAATAAATTATATCACCTTCTTTACAATTTCTTTTGAGTATGGGTTGGCACCTTTTGGGAATTTCATATATTTTGGAAACCATTCCGATAAATGACCCAAAGATATACAAATAACTACACTTACAACACATTGAAACCATGTTATGAAGAGGGGAGCATCTAAATCTATAAGGTCACTGGACAAGAGAATTTTATTTACAAATACTGTCAAGATGGAGATTGTCCTGAAAATGTACCAAAATGTTATCTTTTTGAGGTCATTATAGTTTACACATATTTAAATATTCTTACAGAATTGAATAGAAAAACTCACCAGTAAGCTGCAACTACAGATCCAATATAAATATACTTGGATAAAAGCTTTCTCTCTGGCTGCACCTTTGTGAATAACATAATTCTATACTCGAGGAAGATTTTACTTCAAATTAGTGTAATAAATCAGAATATACTTGGAACCTGTTCTATCAATTTTTCCTTCATATCCATCTTTGATTTGTAGGTTATGTCAGACAATATGTTTATGTATATTTTTTCGTGAACCCTCGAATTATTTTGAAGTCATGTGGAGAAATAACAACAGTTTTTGTTTTAGCATTTATTAACAACGATGCGTACAAATTAATTTTATTATTTTACATAAAGTATATTCGGCCAAAATCATCGCCGGGTATGCTCTGTACCATTCAGTGCATTATACTACGGATTTTACGTGCTCCGTTAACCAGTATATATACATATAGTATACTGATAAGATATGATGGTCGAAACATATTCTGTAATATAAGAAATCAGTCACCCTTGGTTTCATCATGTGTTTTTGAATGAGCGCTTAAGATAGCGAGGTAACAGACATAACGATTTAAATTTTATAATCGTGCTAGGAATATACATGGATGTTTGTGGAAAATCAATTTATTATCCTTGTGACCCTTGCCATTTCGAAGATGTTTGATAATGAATTTGCCTTCAACCTAAACGCGTGGAACCAGGTTTTTATGGCCTCCACTACTCCCACAGTTGGGCGCCTTATTCATAGAAAAGAAGTACATTAAAAAGGGAGATAATCTGTAGTGAACAAGAATACCGTACACTTTAAATAATTTTCTATATTCATAGTAACATTGTAGAAGTACATTTAGGATAATCAAAAGAGCGATAGGGAGATGTCCTTTGAATTGGCGATGCTACGAAATTAGCGTGGTGGAAGTCCCTTATTAATTAAGGGAGACGTAAGGAATCGATGCCCGCCATCACTACGGCCGGTGATATGGCTACCGCCAAATTGCTGATCCCCTGAATATTTAATTCTCCGGGGAATCCGCTCGAGCGTAAAGATCTAATTTGAGAGTAGCCGGAAAAATTGGTAAAAAATTTTCTGCAGCCGCGGTGCCGGCCAATGGAAATAAATGTGACGTTTCTCGCGTCCCAAGGGGATTCGCATGTGTATAGCGATTTTTTGGCGGGAATCCGTTGGCGCGTCATGCATCGGGGGGAGTGTTTCTTAGGGCTGTGAGCGAATCGGCGCACGGTACGGCGGTACGGTTAGTTTGGCGTGCGTTGCATTCAGTCGCGTCGCGTCCTGAGAGTATTCGCGGAGCAAGCACTCGGCTGTCGGGGAATACGAGGGGACGATAGCGAGTGATCCTAACTGGTCGTACGTCAAAGAGAGGCAGGCGACCACGACGTTTCGTGCACCTATATCCGCGGGAGATAAGACACGACGAGAAGAGGGTGATAGGCGCGAACGAAAGAGAGAGAGAGAGAAGAACCGCGGCGCGTATCCTCGCGAAGGAGACGAATATATAGGCGCGCGTATCGGCGGCGTCCTCTCCGGATTTTCGCTCCCTCCCACCCTCGTTTCGCGTCTTTTCGCGAGAGAGCCCACGCTACCACGGTATATACCAGACAGAGAGTGCTTCGAGTGCCTACGACGCGCGCACCGGCAGACAGCCGCCTTTGTCTCCGCTCCGCACACCACGACAACTTGGAGGTGAGTCTCTCCGATACCGCGTCTCTTCGGCGATATTAACATTTATTCGCGCCCTTAAGCCCCCGCGGAGCCGCCAAAAAAAATACAACATAAATGCGCCGGCTGTGCAGTGATTTTACGGTGATTTTTCAGCACCGATCGGTACGATACTTGCAGAAATATTAAATCGTCTTCTCTCCGATGCGCAGGAGAGAGAGATCGTCGGTGGTGGATGCGATACACGACTCGCGTTGCCATGATTCGTTCGTTGCTCATGGCGTCTCAACTGTGAAGCCGATCCTCGGGTTTTGTTTACGCGCCTACAACCTCCCTTCCTGGCCCCTATTTTCCGTAAATCAAGCTATTTTTCCAATATTTTTTATCCCTGCATCTCATTTTTCTTTTTTTCACACGAGCTTCGTGTTAGAATTACGGATTGTCGGTCATATGCCGTGGATACAACGTAGTCATTCTGGGATTTTGAAAATGGCGGGCGCGGAACTTTCAGAAGAAATTTACTGGGTTTCGCCACATAATTTGTTATCGTGAAATACAGTCGAATATTAGCATTATTATATCAACCGTATGAGGATAAAAATTATCTCAATCTGCTCGTTAAGTGTTATAAATCTCCTGTGCTTGTTGTGAGAAATAACTTTGACTTTCCTTGCTTATTATCGGACGTTTCTAATGTAACGCCGCTAGTACCAGTCGAACGTTATATGTTTTGAACAGACTTTACGATCATCTTCGGTGAACATCTCTTTCTCAATCATTTCAATAATTTCGTGGGTCGAATGAACTCATTTTTACACTTATAGAAACTGTTTTCTCTGTGATATAACTAACATATATGTCTTCAATGCTGTTGCAGTAACTGTAGGGTGTAAACATGTCAGACGACAATTCTCCTGTGGTTGAAGAACAGAAGAAGAAGCGAGGTAGGCCAGCAAAAACAGACAAGAATGCTGTCAAAGAACCCAAGAAAAGAGGAAGACCAGCAGCTGATAAAAATAGTGCAGTAAGAGCAAAGTCTGATAATGAAGAGGAGGCAACTCCAGCACCGGTCAAAAAAGCCAGAGGTAGACCTAAAGGTTCTCACAAGAAGAAGGTAATAATTTTACTGTTTGAGCATTATTGCTTTGAAGGGATATACATTTATAACAATTTTTCTTAATCCGTTACAGCAAGGACCGCAAAAAGGAACAGCACCTTCTGGTCGGGGGCGTGGTAGACCAAAAAAGACAGTAGAGGAGAAACCAGAGAGCACTGGTGAAGATGAAGATGAACAGGAGGAAGAAGAAGAGGAGGAAGAGAACTGAACAAACTTTAATTCCCTTGACTTATTACGTACAAGTCTTTAAAACTGATCATTCGAATCTTCGAGATTTAAGTTTGCTTTTATATTGTAATCTGCGATTGTAAGATTGACCGTTCCGTAAAATGACGTCATATTTAGTAATTACTCAAGTTTTAGAAATTATCATTTTCATGCGGCGATTTAAAAGATCGATGTCTAATGGGTCTACTGTTTCTTGCGTTCAAGTAGTTTCTTCACGAACTTTCCCGGTTGACGAATAATATTAGACATGCAAAAAAGTGTAAGTATTCCAAACAAAGACTGTGTCGCAAGAGAAACACTCAATGAATAATTTACGATTTCCCGAGGTAGTGTGTGATAAATTCTTGTTTTGATATGTGTTTTATCGTGTAATTTTTATATTTTCGCTACCTCTCGTCTCCTATACATGAGTACTGATTTATGGAGCAACAGACTTCGTGCTGATTGAAATTATAATAAATAGGAAAAAGAAATAGAATACTCGTATGTACTATATGCAGGAGATATTCTTTTTTCATGGTAAACATTTGACAAAATGAATATTGGTATTGCTTTCAAGACAAGCATTTGTGTGAATGTCAAATTTGTATTAAAGTAAATAAATTCGTAAAGTGATCTTATTAATTTCGTGTCCTTATTATTTACGAAAAGGGGATTCATTGTATGCAGGTAATAAAACAAAAAAAATAGCTATTTATATTGAAAGACACTCAACAACTGAGTGTGAGAATGTTTTATTGCATTCAGAATCTTACAAGAGATCACTGCCCTAATTATGATATGTTGATCAATAGATACGAGAATCTACAATTGCGTGACTTGAATTGCGAGTACCATTCCGATTAATGCTAGTGCCGTGTACATTGCATGAGAATATGTCTAGACATTCCTCTGACTTTAGATTATCTATTATATCACAAATCTGTGAGGAGAAAATATGCGTAATCGTCTAATAGTCGATGTTCTTGATCGTATCAAGAAGTCGTAGGAAAAGGTCCACGCACGTTAAATACGCGTGTGATGATTGTCATAATCATCGTCAGTCGTTTACAAGTAGATATAAAATGAAATTAAGTCACGAAGAATTCTTCATTAATAATTGCCGAATAATTCGGCATTTTCGTCGGTGTCCATAGATTGGTATCCTTGCTATTAAAAAATAAATTATTCAGCGTAATTATTGATTAGGTATATAGTGACAATGAGTTATAAAACTTATTTTACATACACGTCTTTGGTGGCTACTATAATTCTCATCTAATAATTCAGTTTCCCAGTCATCCTCTTCACCTTCCCCAGGATCAAAATTGTACATTGGCATGAGCCTGTGCCTCAAGCGTTCCAGTTTTCGTTTTCTAGATATAATCAGTACCTTGAATATAAAAATTTTTTCTCTTGTTAATATTTCATGCTGGTAAGAGATAATTAATAAAGATAATTTCATGCATACCACAGCAGATAATATCAGAACAAAAACCACTACACCAAGTGGCACAAAAATGTATTCTATCCCTTCAGGGGGCCCAAATTCATCAAAGGTAGTATTTGATGTTGATGTGAATGGAGAAAGGGTTGTCTTCAAAACATTAAATAGAGTGGATGAGTTTTCAGATGATGGATATACTGTTGACTCGGATGAATCCCATAATTGTAGATGACTACTGTTAGGTTCAGACAGTTGTACATATCTTTCTGAGATTTCATTATATGTAAAGTTATTAGTCATGTCCACTGATTCATTTGATGAATTGTTTGGAGTAGTTAGTGTTATATACATGTCACTGTTAATTGTGGTTACATTTGTATCTTCCATTCTGCCGTTTGTTTATTTACATTCAGATACCAGGTTAAGTTCAGTCATCAAAAATCGGTAATGTAAAAGACCCTCAGTTAAAAAAAGAAGTTGCACATGTTAGTAACCTTAATATTATTCAATCCTTAATTATGATTACCGATTAGAGGGTATGCATGCGTTTTAGTAACAATTGAGCTTGCATTGTTAGTTACATAAAGTTATGATGTCTTTCCACCTGTTGTTCCTGATTATTTCTTTCGGTGTAGACCGATTCCTTTTTGTAGCATAGATTACCGGTGTCTGTAGAACTCTCCGAAATTTTATTTTCTTTATCGAAAGACGATTATCATCGTCAGGTTTGGAAAATTCGTAAACCGAACACCATATGATGGACTGTCAAAGTGTGTAACATTGAGATCCAGAAAACGACTCACTCAAATCATTATCATGTGTTGGCGAGCGAAGAATGCAGATATTCCCAGTTGTAGCAATAAAATATTATTTGTACCAAATTCACATCCGTTCGCATCACATCTTTACATTCCATCTTACGACACCTCCACATATAATGCACTTCTACGCGCTCCTAGTCTTTCAATAATAATAACTGCTTTACATTTTAAAACGTTCTTCTCGATGTTACAGATACTGCAGATACGTTGCAGATGAGGAAAGTCGATAGATGGAAAGGGTAAGACGATTAACCGGAAATAACCCCACTTTGCAGACATCATAATATTGTAGTCAACTAAGGAATCAATCGTTCATTAAATAAATAAATATCCATGTACAATTTATCACTTTTTCATCGATAAATTCGCAGACATTATTAACAGTGTATTATGAAGTGAATAGTTATAGCAAAGTGTTCATAAATAAAGGATCATAGATTAATAACCATAACTCGCGGTTTTATTCTGTCTTCAAAATGGCCGACTTCCTTTAAATGTCATACTACTTAAATTTTCATGTGAGTGGCACTTCTGATAGTACTCTACGTTATTGTTTAGAATTTTCGCGGCCAATTGAATATTTTTCCAAGAAATTTTCTGTTATTTTTTGAGAATGGCCCTGGTGTTGTGCTTTAATCGTTCAAAGTGACGGTGTCAAGTAAGAGCGAAATTTCGAAGAAAATTTCGTACATAGCCTAAAAATTGAGGAATAAACAAGGATGGATTCTCCGGAAGAAGATATTTTTGGACTGACAATGAGTGACGATGACGTTTTACCTGTCAAAGAAGAATGTAATCCCATTCACGAGCATTTTATGAAGCAACTTTCTGACGTCAATGAGAGAATCGAGAGGTCAAAAAATGAAATTGAAGAGTGCGACAACACTAAAGAACGAATTTTAAAAATCTTGCGTCGTCGGGCTATTTACGGAGATGACAGTTCAGACAACGACGACGACACTACAAGTGACACTGACGTAAGTTTATTTTCTCTATGATCCATGTAAATAAGACTGCTATCAATGGAATGTGTCACTTCATGAATCTGTCATTAACAACAGCTTTATACTGCCAATGGAGAACCTGTTGTGCAGAAAAGAAAGAACAACAGACACAGAGGACCTGAGACATTGGTACTCAAAGGGCAGTGGCAACATGTGTTTGAAGACAAATGGATCATTGGAGCAGTACTTCAGAATGTTTCCATACAGTAGGTATAGATTAAACTTACACTAGATACCATATAAATCATCTTTATTTAACGACATATGCAGATGTCTTAATATAAAATTATAACAGTTTAACTTTTCTTTAACTATCAACTATCGCCATAACACTTTCACTGCCATGGCTGTAATGATGACTTTAAGTACCTTATGTACTGAAGTATAAATCTAGTCAAAAAAGATAATCATTAGCAAGCCTAAGATAGTGACCCAGATGCTCTGTTTATATTAAGAAATGAGAATTTATAAAAAGAGCTAACATCAGTATTTTATCCCACAAATTACATCCTTATAATTAGTAATGGACAAGATTAGTTCCAATATTTTTACCCATAGTAATGGGGAAAAATAAAATTGGAATTAAAGCATGCTCATCCATAGCTGTAATGTGCAGTTTAATGCAATAAGTTTTTGTAATGATCATTGCAAGTACCATAATAATTGTTTGACGGTGGATGAAAACTTCAAACATTATTGTGCAAACAATTGGAAGCCACATGAAAGAGTCATTTGAAAAAATAAAGACAAATATTTAAGATGTAAGGCTATATGTACAAAAAAGTGAAATGAATTTTTACATAATTAATATCAACTATTAGGAGTCTCTTGAAGTAATTATTTGTATGTCACACATATTACTCGGCTTAAGGCAATATTTCATATACTTTTCATATCTTAGAAGAATCATCAACGCGATTCTGGAAGTTTAATACGAAATTATTGGACAGAGTTTAAACGTTCAGCATATTGAAAGGTTTAACCCGACAACAGGAATTATTTATGTTATTTCAATTCGGCAATAATTAAGTAGTGCTTCCTCAATCCCAAAGTTCTATGAATTCCATTATCGCTATTAGATGACTCAGCTTTCGTTCCCAGATCGGCGTACTTAACGCTTCGTTGTGTCGTTATTCATTAAAAAAAGTGCGCAAGATTTTTGGAAACAGCGGACAGAAGGTGCTGATCGTCCGTAGACTTTACTTTTTACATATCAAAGTGGTAGGTTCGTCTCTCCCGAGGGCAATGTAGTCATTGGGAGAATAGTCAAACAGTAAAAAGTCGTACCTGGAACAGGGAAAATCGGTACCGCAGTGATTCCCTAGAAAATAATTCATTTCTATAACGTATATTTGAACGACGTATACCTGAACATCTCATAGAGATCTTTTATCTGATTCTTCGACAGTTGAGCGAAGTAATTTTTTATGACGTCCTTCGTTTGAACGCCCCTCGTGGGATTTTTCCACTCGGGCTTAATTATGTGCCCGACGTGTGCCTGTTTGATCAGGAAATCTTGATCCTCCTGTAATATAGAAAGTCATTTTTTGCCGCGGCATATTGCGAAGCGCACGGTTTCCCGGTAAATACGAGTGATACGTACGCGAAGGGTTTCGAATTTAGCGATCACGTCGAATCGGACCTGGCAGGGCGTGCAGAAGTTCACCACAGGTGTCCAATGCATATCGAGTTCGTTGCCTGCCTTCCATTCGCAGAGAAGCCATCTAACAAACTCCTCGAACAGTGGGTACCGCGGACCCTTTCTCCCGTTCGTTTTGTGATCCTGGGGAAGCAGGAAAGAAGCCGGTTTCATGATTTTGTCCACCCTAAATTTTAGGGGAAGACGTTCGCCCAAGATCCAGCAGTGCGCTATTGCGTTATTAAATAAATTTATTGAGTGGTAGGAACGTGTTTGATGTCCTTTGAAAATGTCACCTTTGGCCTGTAATGCCAGACTATGTAGGATCCAAGATTGCTGTGATACGTGTGAGGCAAACTCTGCTCCAGTTTGTCCCTGTAGGCGCTGAGCAGTCGCTCGAAGGGGTGCCTCACGATGAGGAAGCTGATGCTGTCGTTGAGGAACTTTGCGAGCTCCTCCGCAGTATGACGAGGATATCTCTGCCTCGCCAGAGAAACAGGCACGGCTTTTGAGGCTTTGAGAAACTGCGGACTGTACCTGGAAGCCCATCGAAGACGGCTTATCGATTACGATACTTTCCAACTTACGGCAATAGCCGATCACCGAGGATACCGAGCTTTGTAGGGTTCTTAAAAAGCAAACACTTTTCCGTTCCGCCTCGAGAAGTTCAGCAAACAACTCCCAGACGTGGGGACAATAGAAAGAAACATCAACAATACACGTAGTCAGTAAGGTTTTGTTTGAACAATACAAGAACAATCCTGCGAATCAGATTCTTACGAAACTCTTCTTACGGTCTTGGCCGTAATAGGATTATGTAAAATCGTTTGTCCTTTCCGCGTCGTGACTCATAGGTTTGTTTCCGAAAGGTGAATTACGTGGAACTGTCTGCTTCCCAAAGCCCGGTAGCATCGGTCGGTTGGCTATAATAGTCGACGATTACCCGGCGAGCAAGTTAAAATTGTACATCCAGGAGGTGGAGGCCGCTTTAAATACGTTGCACCAGATTAGGTGGTATTCTCTATTTACAAGGAACTCCCAGGCGTTAGGCCTGTGAAGGGAATCGTTTCCGGGACGGTCGAGGCCTTCCTCGGCGCACTTTTCCGCCAGGAACTTGCGTCTCGCGGCCAATCGGATCTCCGTTTCCGCCACCGCCGCTTGCTCCATCATCCTCTCCTCCGGCGTGAGATTCGCCTCTTCCTAAAAAAGCCTATTCTCAAAAACTACGAGCAAAGATAAGTGAATCTTCGGCCGTCAGAATGTTGATAAACTCCACGAGGGGGGCCGAGAATTTATTCACTACCATCAGCATTTCGTTTTTTTCCCCGACGCAAAGATGAATACATAATCTAGAGTGAACAGCACGTACGTGTGGATAAGAGAATTTTCTTATCGTACCGAGGGCTTGTTAATTTGTCATCGGCATTTCTTAACGACACGTACGATTGCTGTTTTCGTTGTGCTTAATGGCACCTTCCGCGGCTTTCCAGGTGCGATCGATAGGCTTGCTTTAGCGGGCGTTATTTTGATTACACCAGTCCATAACTGGTCGTCTGGAATAATTAAGCTAATGTACCTGCGGTGACCGTCAGCTGATCCGTTAACCCACCGTCAACTTGACCCACATGCCTCACAAATGACGATATAATGTATCATCGATCGTTATCATGCAGGAAGCCGCGGAATACGGGGCCATGTGTGTGTGTGTGTGTGTCTGCGTATGTGCGTGGTTGCATGTCGAGCCGCGAAACGGTGGTTCTTGATCCAAAAGCCGATTATGCAACAGAGTCAAGGACTCGTCGAGTTACACCCACACACGATGACACCGTGCTTTTGATATTCAGGACTTTCAATAACAGTCCACCATCTCAAGTGTCTATTCCCCTCTGTTCTACATTCCCCGGGCCGCCCCTCGTAGTCCCGAAAAAGGGAAGACATAGCCGTGAAAGGGACGAAACGTTAGTTCGAATTTCGCGTTAGATTTTGCGGCCAGACAGGAACTCTCGTCGTGGCAAATGAGTTTCGTTGTCGACCACCTCTCCTCGGAGTGGACGGTCTCTCTCCCAATTAAGGAGTCACGTCCGCCTTGCTAAACACATTCTACGTGTGTACCGACCTTCTCTACCGTGCGCAAGGTTAATCCAATTTCCTAATTTCTGCAATTAATTCCAATACTCCGTCGTCTACGTGCGCTCGTCTTTGCATAGACAATTGCCTAGACAGCCGTTGAAGGGTCGAACGATTCCCGAGGAACGGACCTTTCCAATTTCCCAGCAGACAGAGTCGTTTTATCAAAGAAACACAATCGCTTTGATCGGTGCCCAACTGACTAATGGAATGGACTCGTCATTGTCCCCGTTTGGAATGTAAATTACGACCTTACGTAAAAACCCGTCTGGCCCTAGTCCGTCTGCTTCCCCTGAGTAAAACTGACATTGGAATTCCGTTAATGCGATGAGAGATCGAAAGATTTCCCATTCTGTGTCGGAAGATAAGGATCCAGGGATTATCGGAGGTTTATCTTGCCCATTTTGGATCCTTCGTAAGGCGGGAAGAACGAACGCGGAACTACCGGTTTCCGTTTATTGATTTCGGTGTAGAGGCCGAGCCACGGCGATGTGGGCCACGCCGGTGCATCGCGCGAATAGACACATCCCTTTCCCTTCCCTTCCCCCGGGGCTACCACTGCATTGTCATGCACATATGCACGCACACAACCACCGTCATGCACGTGTACCGAGAAATCTTTACACCGTTCCACGTACAGCTTGTTTATTGCACAAATCGTCAGGACACTGAATTGTACCGTTCGACTACAATAAATTGCTAGAAACCACTGTTAAATATGCGAACTATGAATGTGAAGGTAATAAAGTAATATTTTATTGACCATCTTGATATCCTATTTGCCTTAACCTGTCGTTAAATGTTGAGCACCGTAAGGAGTATGCTAAAAGGCTAGTTCCTTATCCCGGGAGGATCTCCTGTGATCATCCCTAAGAGTTTCCCTCCGCGGCGCGTTGCATTAATGATCGTGTGGTAGTGCGGCATAGCCCTAAGCGTCTCTACAGCCCCGGTGTTCTTACTTTCATAGAAAATACATGGGCCAGGGGGGGGTGCACGCTCGTGCTTGGATACATATTGACACACGTACACACTTGGTCCTCGTCGGGGAAGCCACACAATGGGCCTTTTAATAATCAATGCAAATGATTCGCCTAGCGCGCCGTGTCGCCTTGACTTTAAGATCCGCTGAAAAGCAAGCTTGTCCTCTTTCAGCCCGCGGGAATATCGTCGCACGAAATTTTAGCCACGGAATTGCTCAGCTACGATCGAGCCGCGCTGCCATTGAATTCCGTCTTGAGGACGCTTTATCCCGCGGGGGCAGGGGGTAAGTGTGAGGGAATGCCAAGTGGATGAGTACATATTTATTCCCCGTTAAGGGGAATAAAACTCGTGCGTGCGAGAGCGCAAATATTACTTTTTTTCGCCTCTCAAGGACCCTTCGACCATGTTGTTAAGCTTGTTTTCGGATACCCCCTGCCCTCCCTCTTTCCCCTCATGTTTACTTTCTCTGTGGAAGGCCGACTGGGGGTCAATTCTCTTTAACCTTCGTTACGAGAACGAAAAATATCGACTCTACGCGCCGTGGATCCTAAGCTATCGTTCGGATCGTTGGAAAATCTAAAGCTCGAGAATGTTTCAGGGGTCGTGGGGAATATCGTAATCCTGCGCGACGTAACGTCGAGTAATGGCTCGGAATGACCTAGAATTACGTGCAGCGGTAATGGTCGCTGCTATCATTGTGACCCAGAATAAAAGCGGACCGATTGACCGTTCCGATTCAACGCCGGCACTGACTTTAGCCTGAAAATTAGACGAATCTCCACTTTCCTGTCCGCAAAAACCTAACGATGGGAAACAGGAACACAGCGAATTACACGATCGTTAAAACGCGGCCCACAAAATTGGCAACAATTGGGCAAAATTTCAATTGGTTCGGCGACGACGCTCAGCCAAATGAAATATGGGACAGTGAAACTAAAAGAAAATATGACAACGGTGGCAATTAAAGTAGCGACAGTCGGTCATTTGGCCAGCGCGGACAGTGGTAACACCCAACGGGAATGATGGAGGAGCGTTGTAACCGAAAGTTGCAAATTCAGAGAGATAACAAATTGAAGAGGGCAATTACCGGCTGTAATGGCCGATCCGACGGGATAGTAACGGGCAATTACACCGAGGTCGATGAAGAGGGAAGACGGAGGACAAAGAGAAACGAACAATTGCCCCGTGGGGGCTGACTTTTGCATGGGCAAACCAGCCAAATATCGGTTTAGCCCTGCGGAGATGTCCGCATTGCGCCTGGAAGATTGCCAATCAGTCTACGGGAATCCCGAGCTGAGCTTACGTAATCCAGGCAGGACCCTTTCTTCCCTTCTTCCCTTCTTCCCTTTATTCTCTTGAGGACGATTGTAAACTAGGTCTACGTTCTGTGTTACTCGCTAGTTTACCATAGTCACCTTTTCATTGACTTTTTCACGGTTAAAGGATTAGTTAAACACGATTTCATGCAAAGCTCTTGAACGGTGCTTGTTGACCGGTGAGGGGGTAGTTTTAGACTCACCAGGAGGATGACACCCTGTTGCCCGTTGTTGGAGCTGTCCTGGCTGGACAAGGCGAGGATGACGAGCGCGAGGATTCCCGCGACGATGATGGTCCTTCGTAAAGCCGCCAAGACATGTCGACGCGGTGTCATCTTTTCCCTGTGAGCGCTTTTCCGTCTGTACTCATACCGGACTGCAAAGATGAGGAAAGCCGGATTAGGCACGCGCGAGATTCACTTTCAAGGTCGACGTTCGCACGTGCAACGTACAACCAGTCGAGTCTCTTGTCATGGAAATCGCGCCAACGCGAGAGAATTTACGTAAATCTCAACGAATACTAAGCAACACCTTTGCTCGTCTTTCAAGTCAAACTCTTCCTATTTCCATGCAGATCAACGGGCCAGAAACTGTCGAGGAAAGTGAAGAGGTCTCGGTTTTTCTAGCTGTCATGTGTTGTACGTTTGAACGTCTAGAGGGGCGCGAAGAAACTAACTTCGACACGGCTAAACGGCAATTACGGCGATTAGGCCAGTGAATAAACTGGCAGGAAGACCTGGCAGGGTTGCGAGCGGCTTAGCGCGAACAATTAACGGAATTTACCGTTAACGTATTCGCCTTTTATCGGTTAACCGTGTAGAAATGGCCAAGAGAATTCCCAGCCTGAGGATTGTCGTCTCAGCGGAACAGCTTGTTGCATCCAACCGGATTAACCGCCGGTCTTACCACGATTCTTCACGGTGGAATCGTTCGCGCAGTTACATACGGTAGATTTTATCTAGCTGACAATTAGTAATCAGGCAAATATTTGCCGAGATCATTAACGGGGGATAAGCCGTCGGGAATTATCGAATAAACTTATCCCGTGGATTCACCTATATTCTGTATTGAATCGGTCAAATATTTTTCGCGTCATTCTTGCATAACTCAACGTGCACGATCCTCGCGATTGATGATTCATCGTGTATTCCTCCTGGCCAATCGGAAATTGCCGAACGACCCAACGACCTACTCAAAACTGCTGATTCTCAGCGGAGTGTAAACTTTTCCTGACGAAATCTATCAGCGGCGAAATTTTTATTGACTCTAAGCGAAACGTCAACCGAGTGTATTGAATTTCACAAACTTTCGATTAGCTGCGAATTATCGCGCGGTCATGAACCATCTTAAAATGTGCTGATAATTATCGTGATTAGCGTTACGTGCCGGCAGGAAACGGCTTACGTAAGATTATCATTTGCGGGGAATGAAACGCGAATAATGGAAAAAAAAGGCGCAGATATAAAGTACATGGAGGTAATTGTTTTCTGCACGGTTGGTTCCCTCGCGTAGTTCGTGGAGTGGAAAACATTAAAAATTCTAATGCTAAATATCCGACTGATAAAAATACCAGATAAATCGGCCTGCTTGTCCAGCGACGAAAAACAAGCACCGTCTGGCGAACTTGGATTTTATCCCTTATCTCTGACTTTTATAGATCGTAACGGACCGGGTGCGGGTCGTTTAATAATCCGTTGGGAACTGTCCCTTGACATTAACGTAGCCGTGACGGTATTAACGCGTCGTGGGATCATATCGAATTAGCCTAAGCCGCAGTAATTTTATTATTTTCAACCTTTCACTGGTCTTGATATCAGCGATATCTGTGAGAAGAGATCGCCCGGCCTGATAAATATTTCATTACTCATCGACGATATTCTCGATGTTTCCAAAAACAAGTCTAACGAACTTCTTTTCACGATTTCTTCAGTGAAATAAATGAAATTTCGCTCGCTCTGAAGTAATTTTGATTTGACGTTAAAGATACTTTTGAGTATTATGATTGTTCGTCAAATCGTTTTGGAAAGAAGGGAAAATATCGTGGAAATCCGGCCGACTCCCGACTATCCTCATTTCGACGGATCGATCCTCGCCGTGTCCGCGGGCGGCCAACAGAGAAATGCAGGGATTTGCATTGCATGTCGCGTCCTCGAATGCACCGACCGCTTCAACGACAGGACGAGAGTGGACCGTCCGGAAATGAAATTCCCCCATAAAGGGGAACCCTATCTAGATCGAATCCCGCCACCAGGATCGTAAAATCCTCGTGTAAACACGATAAGGGAAGAAAGGGATGGATAGAAAATTCTGCGAAAATGTACATCGAGGAGCGACGAATTTTTTCGCACTTTGCGGGAAATGACGAATGGATGATTTTTTCGGTGCTTGACCGTTGAACCGTGCGAACTCACCTTCTCCGGGCATATATGCACCGTGACGAGTATTCACTGAGGCATTTATCGTGTCCAGCGCGAGGATTCAGCGGAGCATCGGCGGGGGTGGCCTCCCGGGGAAGCCGCGGAATTGGCGGAAGTGGCGGAAGTGGCGGAAGTCGCGGAAGGAAGGCAGAGCCGAAGGACTACGAGAGACCGGAGACACGTGACGGGGGTCGATAGCACTTTGCGGAGCCGAGCGGACGAAGGCAAACGATCACGGCGGCATCGTGCAGATTACTGAGCCAGTTTCCTCGGTTTCTCGGCCCGGCCGCGTGCGTTTCTCCCCCGTCGACGAGCGTCGCGATTGTCCCCATTGGTTCGCTTTTTCGCGGGTCGATCTACCGCTGGACGCTTCCAACGCACGCGCATCCCTGCAACTGCACCGTTGCACTCAGCTGCACAATCACGCACACACACATGCGCGCCTGCGCAACACTGACCTTTCCGCGACAAACCGACAAAAACAGGAGATTCACTTCGATTCCACGCTTCTTCGTTCATTAATAAAAAGGAATTACGTAAGCAACGGTGGAACGTTCACTTGTATTCCTTTTTTATGTTAAGTAGCTGTTTACGCCTTTTATTCCACCGGCCGGGAAACACCGCTCATCGATTATAAAGTATAATAAATAAACGTCTGTGTACACATGTTCCAATATTATTCCTTTCGTCCGTCAACTGTCGCGCATTTAAAAGTTATATTTGTCTCTGAATAATCCATAGCGGTGTTTATTATTCCCTCACGAGCGTCAAGGAGGATCCTTCACGTCTCAGCAAAGAACGTTCAAAGACCAATAACGTGAGTCCTCAAAGAAATTCCTCCCGTCAGCAAAATTGCTCGAAAGGGAGGTAGAGGAAAATTTAGGGGGATCAAAGTAGGATTGCTTTCTAGAGAGTCTGCAGGATTTTCTAAGGATTCTTATCGGCCGCAGGACGTTGCAGGATCTGCGATTTTACGTGGTTGTCACCGACGTCGATGAGGTTCGCGGGATTTCGACGTTCTGGGATCGATCGGACGAAACTCTCTGGTCGAAAACGGAAAGCATCGAACCGAGCGCGGAGAAGATCATCGCCACGGTGGTCCTCGACCTTCCGTCCTTCGATCAAGCCGGGTCCTTCGAAGTTTACGGAATTATTTCCTTTCAAGCCGCCGGGAAGGACCTGCAAACGGTTGTCCCGGCGTTGAAATTGACGACCAACGACGTGGCGGACGGTTTACTCGGTTTCCGCTTTTCCACGGACCCGGAGAACAGTATTCTCTCGCTCAAGAGCATGTGTGTCGAGAGAACTGCTCTCATAGAACTCAAATCCGACTCGCACAGGGGCGCGAGATTGCTCCAGTTCCTCGAGGACCGAAACTTCCGGGAGATAGAAACGGATGTTTACCTCGCCAAAGCCAGCGGATCCTTGGATCATTGCCTCGCCGAGATCCTGCCGATCGAGAGCGAAGTTGCAAACATCAGGATCTACGCCAGGTAAAAAGAGAACCAACCCTCAATTATAACCAACAGAACAAAAACTGTTGAATAATTAAAATTCAACTTTTAATGTCGCGACTCAGTTTGGATTTATATGCTTTTTTTTTTAGATCCGCCACACAGATGAACATCGTTTTGCGTCTGCTGCGTGACGAATTTCCAGACCTGAGGATACGCGAGGAAGAAGATAACGACGAGCTGAGAAACGCGGCGATGGCCCTGGAGCGGGAAATCCAGCTCTACCTCGACGGCGCCAGCGAACCGGAAATTGCTCTGGCGCGGGCCAAGACCGACCTCCTCATACCCTGAGGAACTTGTGCGATTTGTCATGGAAACGTAGCGTTCCCACCGCCCGGGGAATCTCAAACCCGCCCGGGAATTTTACCGACTTCCTAGACGAGTCATTTATCCTCCGAGGTGCACAGTTTTTTTTTCTAACAAAGGAGAATTCTTCTCCCAACTCGGAGAACACGGGTGGAAACTGAAGAAAGCCCTTATTGTCATAAAAATGCTTGTACATTAAATAAAAATTGCTGTGACGTTTCCCACGATGAACAGCGGGCCTACTTTGTAACTGAATACTTGTTGAAATAAAGGAGAAATCGATGGGAAGGCTGAAAGAATTTTCTTTTTGATTTTTCAAATAATTTATTTTGTTAAACTATATAAAGCACATATTCGTAACATATATACTTGTGAGTGGGTTAGTGAGTGAGCGAGCGAGTGACTCGTGTGAGAGTAATGTGAGTGAGCGAGCGAGTCGAGTGAGTGTGAGTCAATTATATTAGACCTCGCTGAGCACTTTTATTACGTTAGTACGATTTTTTCTCTCTTTTCTCGATAAAAAATATCATCGCTACGACCAGTGTGCGCGAGCTACGTCGTCGATTATACGCGTCGCTATCTCTCGCTGTAGGATAACACGTGTGCCGCTTTCGGTATTCCATTTCCCTTATTTTATTATTCATTCGTCGCGGTTTTTATCCCGGCCCTTCGCGCCCTTTTCTTCCCATCATCGGCAAAGCTCTCGCAACGTCGTCCGTCGTGTCCTAGGTCTTCTCCATGATTTCCAATATCGCAAGTCGAATGACGAGGCCCGCAGACGGTTTCTTTGATTTTCCACGCCTATCTTTCATTCTACACCGACGCCAAGAAATACCTTTGCTATCAAACGAACAGAGTGCTTCGATAAAAGGAAGCATCGTCTACGATTAATTCCTCTACGTCAAATCTTCCTTACGTAGGTGTACATTTTTTTTATACACTTCATGACTGCTTTTTTTGTCTAATCTCAACTTCCGCCGGGAAAAGAACGGTTCTCTTGGCATCGGTTCGTCGTTATCAGGATCTTTCAATTCCGAGGGAAGTCTGCCGGCCCGTTGCACTCGGTGCATGACGTTTCAGAGACGTGTGTGTGTCTATCTGTGTGCCTGTGTGAGTCTGTCGGATGTACCGTGCGATCCTTTCGTCGCTGTCGAAAGTAAATGAGAAAAATAAGAGTTATCCGTGTGCCGTGCTCTCGTTCCTTTCTCTTTGGCCATCCATTTTCATGCAGGTACACGAAACTCTTGCACGGAGAGAAATCCCTGTCGAACGACGTAACGGCCAATTTCCTCTAAATCACTCGACAGACAGGCTAAAGATAAAGGAATAAAATCATACTCTTTTTCGTCTGTTTCTTTTTCAAGGACACGACGTTATCCGGCCTGTTCATTCCCTGGAGCATAAAGTATGGCAGTAGGAACGTGTAATGGGGAAGTGAAATATCTCAGAGCGGAAATAAGAGGACCGATAGAACAAATAACTGCCGGTCATATCGAATCCATTTGTGTTAGGAGATTAGTTCCTGCGTTAGTTCTGCTCGTTATCGTCAAGGCCGGCAGTCTTCTCTCCGTGCACATTTTCAGCCAATACAAAGTCGTCGACCGTCCCTTTCTTCCTCGCCCTCCCTCCCCCCCCCCTCGTATCGCACCACGTATTGTCCTCGTTTTGACTATTTACATGCTACCTCGAGTTTATTCCCTGTACATAACGCGGATTATTGGCGAGCCGGCGAATTGGCGCGCGTTCATTGGTTTCGCCTAAAAGATCCTCTCCCCCCCTGCCACCGGATGTAACCATTTCTCCCTTCCCCCTTGATACCGCCTTTAAATTACCTCACAATGTACAACGACGCTACCCCCCCCCCCCCCTTCACCCCCCTTCGCACTCGACGCACAATTTCGTCCTTCGTTCGCTGGAATCTCGTCTCCCGTTTTCCGGTGACGTACGAAAAATAATCAGGTCGAAGCTTACAAATTCTTCGGGCAAAGAATTTCGCGTAAAGGTGCAGAAGAATTCGTGAAGAATTTCTAAGCTTCGGCTTGGTTTAACAATCCATTCTTTGCCCACGGCATTCCGGGGAAAATTCTTTTAATTTGAAACTCGGGACACTACGGTGTACGAAAAGGTTCTTGGTTTCAAGTAAGAGGAAAGAAGATTGTAGTGTCTGTTCGTAGAAGGCTTTTACGAATGACGTAGGAACGTTTTGTGCGTGAAATTTCGGTGAATGCAGCTGAAGCGGTTGATCGATGTCAAAGATATTTTGGAGGATATTTTTGGAATTTCTCAGAGAAGCCGATCACCATCGCTGTCTTTGATCACTCGATCAAGGTCGTTCGACGTTCGATACTAATACCCCTAACTAATCCTTCACGGTGCGATTTAGAGACTAAATGGACGGGCGAAGTCGAATATTGCCACCGATGATATATACATGTCTTAATGATCGTTCTCTCACTCTCGCACGCATCGTTTCCTCTCACTCCCTCTCATTGACTCCTATTCATTCTTAATCTAACGCGCGATTTATTTATTATATATCTTCAGTGTTCCATCGTCGACGTCATCTCGCACTCTCCCTTCTACTCGAAAAGTCAATTTTCGCCACGCCCCTGCCGAAAATTCCCTCATATTTTGTCCCGGGAGAAACGTGGAAACAAAAAATTACAATATTTCGAGTTTACCCAAACCGCAAGGGTTGTGGACTTGGCTGTAAAAATATGTTACCCTGCATTTTACGTGACCTTTTTCCCAATTTACTGTTTTGTTCCGTTGGGACGTAATTCTCGGCAGGGCCGTATTTCTCGATGAAAGGATTCCTAGGTGAAATAATACAGGTTCGAGCGACTATCAACGATCGAACGTGCGAAATACCCTGCGCGCCGAATTACAGCATGTCCCGCACGTGCTCGTCGAGCGTACAAATATATTCGTCCTTACCCTAAGCATACGTCTAACGGGTTTTTAAAAAAGTTCTGCGGGTCTTCCCCGCCGAAGAAAATTCTCAGAAAGGACTTGAGCCAGTGGGAAAAATGTGGAGAAGTCAACGACAGAAGAGGACTTCGACAGAACTTTCCCATAAACTCCGCAAACTTTGGTGTTAGATTTTTGGCTGATAATTCCCGGTTTTTTTCGCATTCCTTTCCTTCCGTTTGGCGCGTCAATGCGCAGCTACGTTCTCGCTAAGGCATTCGTCAGAGCGGCAAGTATATTTCTAGAATTACTCGCGAACTGAAATTCCCTTCCCCGAGGAGGACAAGCAAACGACGGCGAATCGATTGAGAAATAGAAGCAGCCTCTCCCCCCTTTTCCTCTTCTCCCCCGCTGCATATCCCACGCTTAAGAACTAGTAAATTCATGTTAGATTTACGTCGTCGAGTCCTAAGCGGTGGAATTGAAAACGGATAAAAAGTCTAAATGATATATTCTTAATTTAATTCATCCTCCTCCTTGCTGATTTTACATTATTCGTATATTTTCTTGCGTGAATATGTATATAACGTGTAGGGTAATTTTTTGTCCAACAAGCGCCTAGCACAAGTAATCGACGGCTACGTTGCTGCTCTCGTCTTTCATCTTCCCGGCGACGTCCTCCCGGCCCCGTTTATAACACTAGGAACGTCCTTACAATGGCGCAACAAACTTAACGGATAGTCTAATAGAAAAACACGTCGATACAGGGCCGCACGACTAGCGGTGCAGCATAGCGTACGTACACATTCATATCAAAAGCGTGGTTTCCCCGTGGGACCCCGCTCATGATGTGAATTTTGTAGAAAACTCTCGTTTTTTTTTTCTTTCTTCGTAGAAAATTGACGCTAGGGTATTATGTAGGTTTATCTTTTTACAAGGCGTTCTACGTAGATCCCCCGTACGTGACGTTCCGAGTGAAACAATTCTTACATGCCGCTAAAGTGGCCCTTTGCCAAAGCGAAAATTCACTTGAAGCTGCTGATTTGTTGGAGGGAAAATCACGGTAGTTCGGGCTTCGTTATCGACGTGTAAAAATTATTGAGAAAGCACGCGTCGGTTTGTCGTTTCTAGCGAAGCTCGGCGCTCTACATGATTTTTTCCTCAACAGTCGCGATTTCCCTCGTCAATTCTCTTTCTTCATACTCTCTCTCTCTCTCTCTCTCTCTCTCTCGCACTCTCATTCTCACTCTCTTTCTCTCCTCTCGAGTCGCGTGTGACCCTTGAAACCGGAAACGGAAGTGATTCTTTTTATCAGTTCTACAAGTCAGTCGACAGTGGGAGGATTGAACTCGTGACACTCTATCGAGGGGAAATGGAATGGAACTCATCGGGTGCATTCTGCGAATTGCGAGATTATAAAGTGCCCCCCGTAAGAAAAGAAATTCCGGAAACATGGCAATCTTTTTCCACGCTTAGCACGTCGAATTTCTCGCTCGATTCTTCTGTATGCCGCAGGGACGAATGAAACGTCTGGCACGAAGGCGGTGCAACGAATGCACCCGGAAAATCCGTCGCCGACCATTCGCTCGCTCGAACAAAGCGTCTGATATGTACAAAGGTCCGAGAGAATGCGTCTTTCGCGAGCTACAGTCTTTCCTTCGTGTTTCTCTGTATCTATGAGTGTGCGCGCGTGTGTGTATGCTTGTGAGTAACAACGTCTCGCCTTTTACGAACAATCATCTCTCGCAATTCGTCGCGAATTACTCTCCGAATTTCGATTGAATTGAACTTTCCATGTTGTACGAGTGCGCCGACCATTTCCGATTTCCGCACACCACCGCCAACAACTATTCGCGTCTCTTTCTCCTTCGGCATCTTTCACCGTGTCAAATTTCTCACTATTAACGCAATTCTTTCAGTGTTACAGAGATGCTAGTAGTACCTATCGTTTTCAGCAGTGATAGATTGCGACTCTTTGCACCATTCTTTCGGTTCACTTAAGTATCGTGAAACCGAAGCTCGCGGAGTCAACTAACCCAATATTTCTTTCTAAGAAATTTTGTGCAAAGGAAGAATAATCTCGACGATCGGAGGAAGCTTTTGAATTGACCAAGCAATTCTCTACGACTTCCTGTCTGGGGTTCAAGTATATTACTGCCGATTGTGAAAAGAAGAAGCGTGAAATCTCCGCTGGCTTCAGCTTCGTTTAAAGTATCAACAACGTACTGTATTTATAATAATCGTCGCTCCTTAGGCCCGTAAATTGAACTGGCAGATTAATCCTACGCCGTGCAAGCTTACTGATTTATAAAAACGTCGATCATCGTCCATGATCATATTCAGCCATGGGATACATTTTATCCTCGCTCATCGATAAACAACCTTTCGCTATGTGTACATATTTATATAATATCGAGGATGATGCGAGGGATGCAAAACAATGAGAAAAAAAACTACGTTTCTCTCACGTGAAAAATAGGTATTCTTCTGTTTTCTCTCTCCCTCTCTCTCCCTCTCTTTCTCTCGGCCTTTCTCTCCCTCTCTCCCGCACGTGTATCGTTTTACATATGTGTATGAAAATGCGCGCTTTAATTCTATACTTTTCATTACGAGGACATATATACATGTATGCATTACTGTAATGCATGAGCATGAGCGTGTACGCGTCTCTCAACTAGAAAACGATTTGTCTCTCTTTATGTCTATCGCTTATAATAAGCTAAATCCGATCTCCTCGTGCTCGGCTTTTAAGATTTCGGATCGATTCGATACCCGCTATGCTCTCAGCCTCAGAAATGCAAGTGGATAAAGTTCGGTCTTCGGCAAAATTCTCAGCAATTCCTTCCCCCTTGCTGAACCACAAATATTCTTCAATTTACGGAATCAGGAAGAACGTAGCAGCTACGTCGTAAAGCCCAGTTTTCTGCGAAAATAAATTCCTCGCTTGAATAGAAACTCCATGAAACGACCAACTGCATCCAGTTGCATTTTTCTCATGGGAAAAATTTTCCCCCGCTCGCGGTCCTCTTAGTTTCTATCTACCGGCTAGAAAATTAAGCGAGATCTACGTCGTCGGGCGTTACAATCTAAAACGGAGCTCAGCGATTGGCGTTCGAAAAGTGGCGTTTTCATTTCTACCGCGGCGCGACAGTCTCGGCCGAAACTCCTTATTCATAGATAAAAGCTTTGGTAAAGTGTCTCTGTGTGTCCATTATTTTTTTTTCTGTGTCGTAGAAATTGCACGTTAGTGTCGGTCGTCGCCGCTTCGCCTTATCTTCTTCGTACATAATTAAACTTTGCAATAATATCTCGCAACACGGTACTGCTTCGCTATGTATAATAATATCTTCATTTATATATATATTTATATAATATATGTATTTGTTTTTATTTATATATTTATAACTGCCTACTTATACGGTAGTGGTGTGTAGTAATCATTGCAATAATAGTCGTAACAATAATAATTTATTATATGGTATTTTGTAGCTTCTTCTCTTATAGTACATCGCGTTTATTTTATATATATATATATTTCTTTTTTTTTGTAATTTTCACTTAACATTCATTGACGTGTCAGCCGTATTAAGCAGCCCAAAGAATTCTCAACAAGTCAACACGATCTTTGGGCTCTCGATAACTTTGTTTCGGTAATTACTTGTTTTCCGTACGTAGAACCAGCTTTAATCTCTGTTATCTCTTGATTAATTCCTAAACCGCCGTTCCGCTAGTCCGTAAATTAAATTCATTCTCTCCTCCCTCTCCCTCTCGTTTCCCCCCCCCTCTCTTTAGTTTATCCGCCGTAATAATCGCACATTGTTTCGCAGGACGGTTTTGCCGAATGTCCGACGCTCGGAGCGATACGTATTATTTATACATATTTATATATACTTACGCGACTGAAATCCGCGTGCCTTCGAGGGGGCTTCATTCAAGCTATCTTTTTTTTCCTTCACTTAAGAAATATACAGAGCGTTCGCTGCAAAGGAAAACGTTTTTTCTCTCTGGCTCGTCTATGCCTAACTTTCATCGAGTATTATACGGTATTCGTCGTACGACTCGCGCGAGATGAGTAAAATGAGAAAACGGAAAAACACGATTGCACGGAGAAGATTTCGCCACGATAAATTACTATCGAACATAGTAAATGCAGGATAATAGCCGGCTTAGTCCCGTCAACGCTAATCAACTTAACCGAGATGATCGCTAATAACGAATTATCTTCTATTCACTGAAGTGCGTTAGTTCGAGTACCATTATCTACCTACGTGTCTCCGAGGAATTTCTTTTACGAGCGTCGGCCTATCTTCTCCGTGACGAGCCGCTCGTCGGCTCTGCTAAACCAGGAGAATCGAGAATAATAATACGACGAACGAGTCGACAGGATCGCGGGGGACGTTAAGGTCGAAACTTTCGGCCCACCCCCCCCCCCCCCCCCCGCCCGCGCGGGTAGAAAAAGAAAATCTCGCCGACTGGCGAAATCACAGAGAATTACCTGTCCTTCTGGCTTCGTTTATTTAGGATAAATACCTACGCAGAAGGGACTACGCGCGCGCGCGCGCCTCTGTGTTAGTGTTTCTGTGTGTTTCTCTACGAAATCGTCTAGGCCATGCTTCGTTTCGTCGTCCACGAGTCGTTTCTTCCTGGGATCCCCTTCTCTCTTTCTAAGGGAGGTTCATCTTCCTCTTGCCCCCCCGCATGGGATCTTTTTCGGGAGAGCCCGGCGCGGTCGCACTCGTAGGCTCCTGGCGATTTTCCAAAAGAACGCAAATAATGTACAGTGAATTCGAAGTGAAATCGAAGTCCTCGGACCTTCCCCCTGTTCGCGCCTCACGTCGCGAAGGAACTCTGTATGGCACTTGTAGATATCGCTGTGTCGTTTGCACCGTGTCGTCCAACTCTCGTAGAACGCGTTCCGTCAGTTCGACGCGTGGCTTTGTCTCCCCGCAGACGCGCCCCGTGGCCTAGGTTCCTGGGAAAAACCTTCGAGGCCCCGGGGAATGGTCGCCCGTTGGTCCGTCGCGGCCGGAGGAACCCCGCTAAATCGTGGAACAGAGTCTTTGTCGAAGTTCGCCCGGGGTTCCCCGTCCGCGACGACGAGTGGAACTCTTGCCTCTCTTGCGCTTCGTAGGCGGGACTTGAATTCGACATTCGACAGCCCTCTCTCCCCCCTCCACCCTCTTCACCGGGCTCGTACGTCCTAGGAAAGAGGCCAGCCCTGTCCCTGGCTTTTTCCCTCCTCTTCGTCGAAACCCACGTCCCTTGGGCGAGAGGAAGAGCCGCCACCCTCCCGCGGGGAGCGGTTAGTATCTCTGCGTATGCTAGTACAGCGAGTGTCGTCATTGATACGAATCCTTGTGGAAAGTGTCGCTCTTGTGGAAGATCCGCCGACCCTCGCGGCTCAGCTCCTGACTCGCGAAGTTGTTCTCCGATTTCGGACGCGGCAGCAAACATGCCGGCAACGTTCTCAGCTCCATGCTGTGAACCTGCGCAGACAGTCCAAGCATTTACAATCCGTAAGAATCCACAGGAAAATTCCGTTCAAAACTCCAAGCAAATAAAAAGACGTAAAGATGTCTTTTGTCAAGATTATTCTACGACTTTAGGTAGAGCTTTTTTTTATGCTTCGGCTGATTTTTCATTTATTTACCGACTCTTCGCTGGCGCTGGCGTGTGCCGCTTGTTCAGCGAGTGCGTTCACCACGGCGTTTATCGTTTTCGATTCGCTGCCAAGATCCTCCTCCCGGTGGGCCACCAGGTTCGGGTTCTTGCCGATTTTGTTCAGCCTGTAAGGAGTATAATTAAGCGTAGGGAATGTTGCAAAGCTCACGACCCACAATTATACACATACACGGTACGACGGTTTCGGCAGGAAACAATCCCTGAGGAAATTTATTTCATACTTTTTGCGTATAATCTGCCGAAACGTCCTTACTTAACGAACAATCGAATGAATAAAAACCTCGAAGGTAGCGAGTTTTCTACGGCAAATAATCCCTCATTTAAATTGAGGAATCGTCAGCCAGGTAAAATTTGTTATCTTCGGTTTTATAAATAAGAATACATTTTTCACGGTCGCACCGTGACGAGCGTGAAAAAGACGAAAATACAGAACTTAGTTATAATGTATGTCGTGAGAAATTATGAGCGTAAGACCATCGTGTAGTGAATGTATCGAGAATGTGAAAAAATTTGGCCAAAAAATTGCACAAGCTAATGAAATCTACCTTCCAATTAACTCGAATCTCGATTAATTCGAAGAAATTACGACGGAATATTGACTCTCCTCCTCTCGACTCATTATAAACCTCGATTACGACGACGTAATCCTCGTTTCTTAAGTTAGTGCGCTTTTTTTGTCGACCCTTCAAAGACTCTCCCCATTTTAGATTTTTTTTGCACCGTGTCTCGTGTGGCAAAGTTTTCCAGTGATTTGAAACGAAATTGTCGAATTTTTCGTTTGCAAATTTTTTGTTTTCAGGATTTACGAGTCACCGTCCGGTTCTTTGGACTTTCGAACTCGTTTGAGAAATTCAGCACGTGTACATTATGTATAATGATGTATGTACGCGTGATGGAAAACACAAGATCCACGAATATCTGGAAAAATGTCGGACGAGAACGACGAGAGATAAGCCGACGAATTTTACACAGCAAGAAAACCACTTTAAAGTGACCTTTAAAAAATACTAGTAACCTGTCTACGTGAAATTGGAAAAAAAACGTTTAGAGGTTGTTTTATCGTTTGGCATTTTAGTTGTTTTCCGCGTTTAAATTTACTGACTAACGAAAAACGCGTCGTAAATCATCGAGCCGGTATCTTTTAAAGGCTCATTTTACAGGCGGTATTATCGTGTGAAACATGAGAGGCGAAGAAATACGTGACTCGTGGTCATCAATCAGCTTAATAAGTGGCAGTGAAATCCTCTTAATTAGCTGAAAATCATTGTTGAAGCTCGAAAATTATTTCGAAATTTCTTCAGCCCCTTTCGCCATCCTCCACTCTCTTCGTCTACGTCCAACGGCACACACACACACACACGCTTGCGTGTGAAGAACGTCCACGAAAATAATGTAAAAACTCGTGTGTAACATGGGGGGATGATGATTGACATCTAATAGCACACCAACTCGATAGAACAAACCTAACCAAAGCTTATACCTCTCGGCGGCAACGCTTTCCATGGTTCTGCGCATCAGCGGATACTGGTCCAGAACGGCGTTGAAATGATCCACCGAGAGGCTGAAGAGATTGCAGTAGGTCTCGGCTCGGACCGAGGCCACGCGGCGTGCGTTCGTCAGCAGGCAAATCTCCCCGAAATAAGAACCGTCCGACAAGGACGTCGCCACCTCCCCGTTCGCCATGACGATGTCGACGATGCCCTCCTGGATGAAGTACATCTTCGAGCCGATCGTGCCTTCCTTGATGATGATGTCGCCTGGACCAAAGAAAATAATGTTAAGACTGATCCACGAAGATTGTCCAAGGGGACTGGGTCATCCACTCATTGGATGATGATTAAAAGAGTCTGCGGGGACGATTACCTGGCTGGAAGACTTCGTATCTGAGTTTCGTCACGACGTCCGAGACGAAATTCGAGTCGGCGTTGGCGAAGAAGGGAACCGAGGCCACGAGCGACCTGCAGTTGTAATTTATCACGTCCTGCGGGCCAAGGAAAAACGCGCGGTTAGCTCGCGAGGAAAAACGTCCGGCCAAGAAAATTCACTGAGAACGAGCGATCGTTTATTTCCGTCTCCCCCCCTTCTCCTCGTACCTCGCGCAACTTCTCCGATAGTTCGCCGAGGATGAGCTCCTCGTCGAAGAATTTCCCCTGGTAACGGTGCTCGAAGTATTCCGTGATCCTCTGTCTCATCTCACGGGGCAACTTTCGGTAGGCCATGTACTCCTCCACTTGCTTCACCTGCGCGCCAATTCATCAACAAATTGATTAACCGTCCAACGTGAAGCAACGGTGCTATACGCTATAAAGAACTGCACCAAAGAAAGAAATTTTTGCAACAGTTTACAGGGTTCTCGTTAAGGGAATTCATTAAAGTCCTTCGTTAATGGGATACAGAGCTTCTTTTCTTAAATACCCCACGTCTTTCACTGTCACTCGTTTTAGATGAAACTGTTAATTAAGCAGAGGGACGTTGTACCTTCTCGCGGTACTGCCTTCTCGAGGAATCGAGGGATTGGATAAGATTCGTGGCGTGTCCGAGGAAGAGTGCGTAACAAGTAGCTCCGCTGATCATGCTGAGCATCGTCAGCCACATATCGGTCAGCGACTGGGGTGGAAACCTCCCGTACCCGATGCACAGCATGTGCGACATCGCCTTGAAAAGGGCCCACGAATATTGCTCGAGCCAGAAGGAATCCTGAAATAAATCACCCACTAATCATCGCGAATTAACGCATCAACATTTTTCCCTTTTCGATCGTAGCCTTTTCCCATGGACCATTCTGCATCCTAGACTGGTGAAATTTTCCTCTTCCCGTCGTCACTCGTTTGGTCCAACTAATTCTAATTTAAGCGAGTGAGTACTGATAAAAGGAAATTAACGACAAGTCTAGCCAACTTCTACTGAGGTAGTTGAAAGCATTCCAACGACTCTTACGAACGGTAAAACATCGAAACAGTTATTAGTACGGATTAAATTGATTTAAAGGCAAAAATAGCGGAAACTATCCAAGAGAAACACCACGAAATATTACTTGAAAGAGACTAGAGAAATTCTACTGATAGGCACGATTTACCATTGAAATACGATAATGAAATAATCGAATATTTGTCGAAAAAGGGGATAGAGTTAAAGGTTTAAAGTTTTCATTGCGTACATGGTGGTTGAGAAAATGACTGCCCTGCAACCTGTCGTTCACTCTGCACACGAAATCCATTTATTTTCCGACTAATTAGCGGTGAGTGGTTGGCTCGCTGAATAAATGGCTGACCTTGCCGAAGGGGTAGGGACGATGAACGACAGGTTTAGGCTGGGGGATGGATCGACCATGTACTCACCTGGAGCTCGTTGATGGCGACCCAGGAATTACTGGGGAAGCCCTGCAGCATCGGCACGAGGAATTGCAGGCAGCCACTCCAGTGGCCGATCAGTAGCATCATGCAGATTAGGTTAAAAATCCGCATGAACACCGACGCCATATTCAGGAACTGCCAACAACATCGACAGAGATTTACTCTCCCGGGGCCAGCTGATCCGCGGGGCCCGCACGCGGGTTTCCCCTCTTCCCCGTCGCGTACCCCCCCTTTTTGATCACCCCCATGTCTACATCCCTGACGGATCTGTCGCGCAAAAGCCCCGTGCGAACGTTTTCAACAAGCCACTGTGTCTCCCTACGGTTTCACACTCTTTATGGGGTGCAAAGTGTAGCGATGCCCTCTCAGTGGCGGGTCGCCACGTGATCGGCCAGAAATTCGATCTTACAAATCACCCTTCTACTGAAATCAATTTCAACATTTTTCTAAGAAGCTCGGGATGTTCGGAAAGAAAATTCCCTGTCGAAAGGGAATACGTATGAACTCATTGCAAGGACGAATTTCAAGCTCAATTTCGTCTCTGTTGTCTGTCTTTGTGTTTGTCGTCGTTGTCGTCGTAGTGGCTGTTTTTTAACCCCTCGAGTCTTTGATTGTTCGTCGGAGAAAAGCATGCTACATCAGAAAATATGCATCACGTGACACACAGAGTAACAATTCAACGCAACCTAATTACGTCGATAGTAATAACTGCTCTACGAATGCTCTAACGAAAAGTAAAACGAAAAACAGAACGAACGGAGTAAGGGAAGGTGGGAGAGGGGAAGGGGGAGACGTACATCCTGAGGCGCGGGAGGTGGAGATTTTCGGGTCGTTCGAAATTCGTTTCCGCATGCGGGAGACAAATCCGTTCGACTCGGGAATCGTTTTCTCGAGGATCGCAGAGACTCTTGACGAAATCCATGAAACTGGCGTTTCTCGACGCTCAGAATGACTTTAATTGACCGCGCGACGTTGGCGCACGCAAATCCACCGCCTTACGTAAGCAGTAACACAGCCGAATGTCCCTCGAGTAATTATGCAAAACGAGCACGAGACTCTTTGTAACGCGAGAACACGCAGAACCCGTTGACATTAGCGCGAACCAGATATTTTAAGACGACGGGCAAACGATGCGCGTTACGCTCTTCTGAAGATCTCACGTTAAACGGAACGACGATACTTTTAACAACCACTGTTCGCCGTAAAAGTTAATAGAAAAATTCCCTCGTAGTCCGGGGTATTAGCTCGAAGAGTTTTAGACGTCGATTAAGCGCTGAATTTACAAACTTTCGAGTTAAATTATCAAGATTTTTTTTCTATTTGGTTCCACGATTTTCTCTGCGCTCTCCGAGGGATTCAGGATGAAGGATATCGATGAATCGAGGATCTTCCGGGGCTTTTTCATGAGGTGTGGATCACGGGTATGTACATACTCGTTATGTACATATGCTGCGGTGATATACATACCCGTTTCTTCGGCTCGTCGTTAAAAAACGAGCGGCGTACGGTCTTCCTCGTATGGAACGAGACGCAGGTCGTATTTACGAGCATGACACGCGCCCGCCAAACGATCTGCCCTCGAAGGGAAAAGCACTCGGACCTTCCAAGTCAGATCGTCGCAGAGAACGAACTCGGCTCCTCTAATTTTCGCCGCAATCACCAACATTTTCTACCCACTTTAAAAGTTCTCTTCAACATCTCAACTCGCATCAATTTAGTCGAATTTTCTTCATTAATTAAGGGCAACGGGCAGAATAATTCGGCAATTACGACGATCCCCAAGCGAAACAGAGAACAGCAAATTTCTCGAGGAATAAGTTTAGAGTCGTGAAGATGAATCAGTGGAAAGTCGTGTCGAATCTGTTTCACTTGGAAAAGTGGCCGGGTTCGGAAGTTCTAGTGCGAACAACAAAGTAGCGACAGTCGCTCTATGGCTAGAGAAAACTTGCTATTGGTCCATGACGGACGATCGACGCATCGCACGGAATGCGTACCTACGGGTCAAGAAACGAGGGTGGACAATGAGCTTACTGCCAAACCACAAACATTTCAATACATTACCTGCTGTCTAAGGGCCGCGTTTTACCTGGCATATGCATCGCGATCTTCCCCGTCGCGATGATTCATCGTCACCTGTAAAACCTTTTAAGATCCATCGAATTGTCCAGCGAGCATATTCCTCGAATTTCAATTTTTCTCATTTTCGAATATTGTTTCCGTCGACGGGGAAGAAGAGCAATGACGCGCGTGCACGCATATGTATTTACACGCATGCCGGTACATAGACGCGCACACGCTCGTACGCGGTGCATATGCGAGCGTGAGACGGGGCCGTAGAGAACGCAGGGATAACGAAAAATCAAAACGTGGTAAACGCTACAGCATGATAGAAACGATAACAGTACACATCAACCTTCTGCTCTACGAGACAATCACAACTCCAGTAAAACAAGGGATGAAAGCTTTGGTCACCAACGACACAATGGCGAACGATGTTTCATGATCTCATGGTCAGAGTACGTACAGGTAACGAATGACGTCGAAGTTGACCGACGCCGGCAAACAACGCCCGTTAAAAATTTGCATTGCCGAGCAAGAAAAGATTCTCTCGTTTCTTCGCTCTGACAGTTTCCTGGCGAGTTAATGGCCGATTAAACGCTCAAACTCGGCCGACTAGTTTCTTCGCCGGCGCCGTAATTCGCCCGGGGAGGCAGAGAGAAGGTCGTACGGCAAGTGCGGTTTCCGCAGATTGCGAATTCTCGGTTCGCTCGGCGTTCGCGGGCGAATTCGCCCGTCAACTTCGGCCTCGGCAAAAATAACTGGCAAAAATCCGACGCGAGTGTCTCGCTAAGGGACGTTTGCCGGATCGTCGCTGCTCGACGATTCCCGCGGCGACGCGCTAAAAGACACTACGAGAGAGAAAAGGAAAAGAGACGGATTTTTTTTTTAAAAAAAAAGAGAAGAAGAAGAACGGAGAGATGATCGTGAGGCAACACACTCGCCTCGAAACGAGGGGAGAAAGATGAGCGAGAGATGGCGCATCGATGGGGGAGGGCGGAAATAAAAAGAAAGCCTGCGTTCTTTTTTTCTCGGCACATTTCACAAGCCGGGCAATTCCGACGATTTGAAAAAGAAGCGGCGAACAAGCCAGGCTCCAAGCGAGCAAGCAGAACGGCCGCTTTCGATTCCTCTACGGTTCTTCCTTGTTCTCCTGTTTGCTTTTGCTCTCGGCCACTATTCACACAGCACACAGACAGCCAAGCCGGCGGCGGCGATCATCAGCAGCGGGGAGAAAAGGGGGTCGTGTGGAAGTCCGGGGATTTTCATCGTCCCGATAAAAAAAAAAAGAACTACTCCTGGAATTCGGGGACGGAGCCGCGAGGGTAATGCGGCTCGCGAAAAAAATCACGACTGAACTCGCATCGAGTGCTCCACATCACCGTAAAAATTCCAACAAGTCAAAACAGTTAGCCAGTGACAATTGGATTGGCAATTTTCCTTCGATTAATTCATAGCGAAATTCGACCGCTTGGAGCAGTTGTCGATAGGGAGTTCAGTGGCGCGTGCGGTTGAGAAGGAAGGCGAAGAATCGTTCTCAGAACGAGAGGAAGAAAGAGAAAGTAACAGATAGATATTATGTAGAGAGAAAGAGAGAGCAGTGGCAGGGCTAGGCGGAGATCTACCTAATGTTTAGTCGACACTCAACATGATGATCCCCGTAATCGCGGACCCATCATCCCCTCCCCCCGCCCCCGCTTCGTTTCCGTTCGTACTCCGTTGGCTGATGAAACGAAGAAAAAAAAAGGAAAGCTCGCACACGCACGTACGCGTGGCTACTGGCTACACACGTACGCACGTGTCGCGGTATTAGCGTATGTTTCATAATGGCGAACTGTCGTAATGGCATCTGTAAATGTGCGATTTGCAACAAAGCGACAGAGAAGGGACGCCCAATCACGTGCGCTCGTTTAAAAGGGTCTCGTGCACACCGTCTAGCGATTAAAAAGCATCTCCCCGCGATGGGAAGGAAGTGGCAAAAGTACGCGTGGATCACGTCCTCGCCGAGGGGCGAAAAGCTCGCGAGAGCACAGTGAACGACGGGAAGAAAATGAAAGAAACAGAGAGAAAGATAGATAGAAAGAGAGAAAGAGAGAAACGATGGAAGGGTAGAAGGGACGTTGAGCGCGGAGAGAGTCGAAGGAATCCTCCATCATCGAATTTACGTGTCCAACAGGGACCGTAGATCTTGCGCAAAATCGTTTCGATAGGTCCGAGGATTTTCGCCAGAGAGGAGGGGAAGCAGGAGGGTCCATTGTACGCCGGAAGCGGGGAAGATTTGCCAGTGGGATGGAGGAATCCTTCCTCTCCCGGAGGAAGGGGCTGTGGTATCGCGGGCCGTCGCAACGCTTTTGTCATCGCTAGGCGGGTGCCGACATACACAAAGAATATGGTGAGATACGTAAGCATAGCCTCTATTGCTGCGGGTATGTAAGATGTACAGTAGCGGGCGGAAAGTAAAAGCGAACGTCTGTAAGTAGTAAACCAACGAGCCAATCAGCGTACAGCTCCTCCGTCCACTGTCCTCGCCAGCTTCTCAAACGCGATCTTTTCTTTTTCGCGAGTCGACGACGACGACGTGACGACGCTGAGGACCGCCTCGACGACGGACAGAAACCTCAAAACACAGGGCAATTAAGGAAATCACGAAATACCTTTGCGAAGCCATTTTGGTCCTCGTCAAACGAATTTCGCCACAGAATTGACCATTTCCAAATTTTCCCTCTGTTTCCTCGGCGACGGGGGCGGGGGGTTTATTTTCCGTCCGTCGTAGGACGCTCGTCTCGGTTTTAAGGGGGATGAAAAGCCGGAAAAAAAATTCCGGCGCTTTAGACGGACGCTACGAGACCGAATCGAGTGGACGTGAGCTCGCGCATTCGTCAAGGGCGGGTTACCTTAAAAATAAGGTCGCTTTTGCTGAAACCGGACTTCTTTTTACTCATATTGTCAGAACTTAGGCGCCCCCTCCGCTCAGTGCGTTTTTTTTGTAGGTTCTGCAATATCTAGAAACAAAAGAAAGCCGGGACATAGCAAGACAAATAGTAAAGAGAGAGAGAGAAAGAGAGAGAGAGGAAGTGTGTGTGTGAGAGAAAGAGAGAGAGAGAGAGAAAAGGGAGAAACGGTTTCTCTTTTCTTTCGTCTAGAGATCCACTTAGAAAGAAAAGTAAATGAAGAGAAATCGAGAGACACGGAAGAACGTGTGTGTTAGTATGAGCGATAGATACAGAGACGTAAAGAATCAGAAAGAAAACGGATGTAAGTGTCGTTCGTTTTTCAACGTATGTAAGTGTACAATTGTCTCTCTGTCGTGCTCGGGTACGTGTGTATGTCTCTGTGTGTTCGTGTGGACGGAAAGATATACAGATAATCAGTAGGAGAGATTAATATCGATCGACAGAACACCGGGAAGAGAAAAGAGAAGGGAGGAAGGGCTGCAGGCGGGCTGGAGTGGAGAAAACAAGACGTTTTCGGGCCGGGGAATCGGTTAGTCGAGGATTTCCGTGTGAGTTACGGAAGCGTTTTTGTCGTTGACAAAAGTCGGCAGAACGAAGCTCAACGCGAACATCCCTTCTCCTGTGGCTCTTCGTCCCTTCACCGCTTTACTTTCCACCTGGAAAAATGCTGGAAGCGCTCGACCGACATGCCCGATGTCAAACGCACCGTCGTTCGTTCCTGTTTCTCCCTTCGATTCGATGGGGTAAGCGGTTGGCGAGCGTCGACATTCGAGCTGCGGCAAAATCGGAGCAAATTTCCGCGCGGAGGCGATTCCCGCGATGCTCAGGGAGAAATTTCGTCGTCGCGCAAAAACACAACGGCAAAGGAACACTGTGTATGTACCATTTTTATCCACGCGAAGTCAAACGAAAATAAGATATCTCCGGTGCCGGGGTTATTCATTATTTATTTTTTCTTCAAACGATCCTTTTCTTCCTGGCATCGAAAGCTTCGACCGCGCCCCGCTAAACATTCCACGCGCCGTTAATCGATGACCGCGCAATGATTGTATTTGTTAGTCGATGATCGGTGACTCTGAAAGACCGGCAATCAGGAAGCCATTCGTCGGTGTGAAGCGATCGATCGAGCAAGCGCCAAGCCGCGGAATTTCGCCAAGCTCTCCCTTCAATCGTGCTGTCCTCATTTTCTTCCTTTTTTTTGGTCAACCGCGAACCACAGACTTTTCCGCGCGATTCTCGGGTCAATCGCACGTTTCACGAGAAATGCCAACTTCTCTTCGTGCCGCGGTAATGGCGAAATAAATACCCTCTTGAGGAATACGTATTCCCAGGAAAAAATCTCTCGCGAGTTAAACGTAAGGCTAATACGCACCTCGTCAAATTATAGACGAGGAGAGAAGATAATGGCAAAATAATTGCCCGGCAAAATCGGTAACGTAAAAGAAAACGCATCTGGTAAGTCAATTAATCATGTCTGCTTTCGCTCGGAAATATTCTTATTACACGTTGCAAAAGTCAGGACTAAGAAATGCTCTACATCTGTGTATCATCTAGTCTTGGTTATCTATAGATCGTAAAACTATCGTCTAAACTACAACGTTTCGAGGAATTACAGAACGTAAGGGAACGTGATTGTTCCCCGTTCTGCGACGTCTCGTTGGCAAGGCTAGAATTTTTCGTTCGCCGAACTCCTCGGGCTTGTTAACCCGGCCAATTTTAGGCGGGGAACGGCGGGCAATTAACACGCTGACGCGCAACGCGAGTCTTTGCCCGTCAGCTTCGATTACGTTCAAAGAAACGAAAGGGCTGTGGGGTGGGACGGGAAGGCTCGGTCGAATTGGGAAAATCGCGAAAGACCTGCAATTCCGGAGACACGTGCGCGTCTCGACGATTCTGTTTCTGTTCGTTAACACAGCTGTCGGAAGCCATTGTACTCCGGCGATTCTCCGCGAGTCGGCCAAATTTTCTACGAAAAAGAAGACGGAAAAAACGAGCCGATGCAGACGACGGAAGATTCCCTCGCGGATGATCGGGCTGTGTCAACGAGGAGCACTTCTCGCCGCGCTTTCATCGTCCCTCGAGAACGGCTAATTACGAACGGTAATTCTCATTAGCCGGCGAACAATCGGTTCTCGCCCAAGGACGGGGTGGAAGTGTCGAGAGCGGATTGATCCGGCATTAATTAAGCCACGAGGAGAATCCCCCCCGGCCGGATCAAAGGTGCAATAGAAACGAATCGAGACGCGTCGAAAATGAAAAAAACCAATGTCCAAAGATGTCCAATTCGCAGAGCTACAATGTCGGCTAAAACGTTCGCGTGGTCTACACAATTTTCATCTTTTGTATCGACCACTTTCTTTCCGTCCTTTTAGGTGATTTCTTTGCGCCGATCGACTGTCCCCTCGAAAATTCGACCCTACGCGGCTCCGTCCGAAATCGATATCTCCAAAAGAAAATACCAACGTGATCGCTGTGTGCGAAATAAACATCGTTGCCAGACGAATCCGCGGTTGAAAGTAAGAAAAGAAATGTGGGACATGACAGGAAGGGTTATTGTTCGGTGGAGAAATTCTAGCGGGATTCACCGACGCGTATCTTCGTTCCCTTCGTGTGTCCTCGCGAGAAGGGAAGAAATTCGGCGGCGAATCGCGGACCTTCCTCGACGAGTCAGGCATCTAAACAACACGAAACAGCAAGCAACAGGACCAACGAGGCAGATGGGGGGGGGGTGCTTCGAGGCAGGGGACGGGGTCACAGGCACGAAAGGAAAGAGAGAGAGAGGTGGGGGGAACGGAAGGGAGAGTCGGTCCAAGGGGAAAACGGGGCCACACATCGAACACGGGCACATCGCCAACAATATATTTCGGGCAAATAGGGTTAATGTACACCTAACACTCACAGGCAGACCTACGGTCAGACCAACCAACTTCCTCGACGACCAGGTCGTTCCATGTCGAACGTTCCGCATTAATATGCCAAATCATCCGCCCCTCCCCCGCCCTTCCCTCGGCCCATGCATCCCCTCAATCCGACAAATGGTTCCCCGTTCGATACCGTGCCAATTCGCCGGACAAAATTTCATCGACGTTTCTCTGTCCCCCCTTTTTTTTCTCGCTTTTTTTTAGATCCGCTCTTTCAACGTCCGAGCAGTGAATCTATTTCTATCCAATTTTCCGGCGACGGTGCTTCTCCTGTTTTTTTCCCTCCCGCGCGCGCGCGCACACTTGTTCCGCCCTTGGCGCGTTTTTCTTCTTTTTTCTTCGCGGTTCTCCGCGCCCTCGACTCTTAATTACCGCGAGTTTCTCCGGGGCCAGAGCCGTCGAGGGCCGGCGAAAACTATCTATCCCGACGTCGGATATTGCACAGGTACTATGTCCAGGAACAGGAACATGCACGGCTATCTACGGTAAGGGTAAGAACGTCGCCGAGAAGTGCGTCATCGGGACGCGGAGGGAAGGATCTTTTTTTTAAATAAAACGAGGAAATGGATTTCCAATTGAATTCCTTCGATTGATTTCCCCCGAATTATTTAGCCCGGAGGAATCCTTCGGCCCCGAGTCGCCGGGCAATTAAGAGCGAATTAATATAAATTAAGCGGAACGTTCGACATGTTCGACTTGCCGGTTTCTCTATGCTGACGAAACTCACGTTAGCTCCTAACAGAACAACGGAACTTCCAACGAAACTCGACGAATAACATGACAGTCACTTGTCATGCCAAAACCGTTCCCAGAGACTGACAGGGCGACGGCTAAATCGTCACACATGGACCCAGTTTTCAATTACTCTTACAAATCAATGATTTTAAATGACCAATCAACGATTATTAGGATCAGTGTAATGCAACGAATACTTAATTGATACAATTGACGACTGTGTTAGACGTTCTATTAGGGTTATGGGCATTTGTTTCTTTGAATTTTCGGCTCCATGTGACACGTCCTGTCGCCAGAACTACGTTACTAATAAAAGGCAGAGACCCGATCGAGTGGCCGGCGGCTTTGGAATAACGATGAAATTTATAACTAGGCGACCGAGGACGACTCCGCGTAGGAGGACAGACGGCCCAGAAGGCCAGAAGGAAGAGAAGTGACGAAGGGAAAGGGGGGAGAAGGAGAAGAGGAGAAGAAGAAGAGGAGGAAGCCGTCCCCGGTGAGTGTAATCAAAGCCCTCTCGAGCTTTCGTTTTCGTGCCGAGGGCCGAGAAGCACCGAGCTTTCGAGCTTCTAAAACGCTCTCCACCCTAGCCACCCCGCCCCCTCTCTTCTCACGTCCGAGAAAAAATTAGCCGACGGCGCACGATCCGATTTTTATCGCGGGCGAAACTCTCTCGATCGGGCCGAGCCTTGCTCCAAACAGGTTGTCAAACTCAGGGCTGCCTGACCGCGCGGAGAAAAGATAAGAATCTCCCGGTTACGAGCGATCAAATCCTAAGGCAATATTACAACGAGCCAAAGTCCATTTAACCTTGGCAAAAATTGCACCGATCCTTTTGTTCCCGTTAATTAACGACTGGCGCGCAAAATTTACAAAAGTCCAAGTAAACGAGATTATCCATCTCTCATCCGTCACTTTCCTTTACTGGCCGAGTGGCCTTAAATTCTTTCCTCCGCGCGGTCTTGCTTCTCGAAAACTCCTGGTTACTGAAGGAAAAAGAAAAGAAGAAACGGAACACGACGACAAAATGCTATGCACGTTCTCTCTCTATGGAAAACGAAACGCAAGAAAAGGAGGACCAACTCAAGAGAACTCGAACGACAGTGAAAACGAAAATATACGCAATAACAGTAATATTAATGGTCTAGCGTATATATATGTATATATATATATATGTAGTTATACGTAGAAACATTAAGTTTGAGTTAACGAACGCTTGAATCAAGAAAGGTCAATTGGCCTTGGTTTCGGGGATACTAGGCAGGCACACCTTGCTGGTTCGGTCTGGTTGGGGCGGTGTCGCCCGACGCTCGTAGTGCCTCTCCGGCTGTTGATAAAGGGGGATCTGCAAACCCATTCGGAACGTGTTCGCAAATTGCGCCCATTCGACGGTGTCTTGTGTGCCAATCGTTCATTATGCACTCTCATTTTGCTCACGCGCAAAAGAACAAGACAGTTTCTCGCCGTCACACGCATTCTCTCTTTCATCCTCCACCGGACGGGTGCCTCGCTAAACCGGAAGTACCCGATCGACTTCCGTAGGAAGAAGGGCAAACCTTCAAACATTGACGGAGAAGAAGGACGACGAGCTCCGGGAAGGTTCTACGATAATGAATTTATCTTTGGTCCTTGCCCCTCTACCCATTCATCCTTCTTCTCCTTCGTCACCTCGGAGGAAAGCCTTAAATCGATTGTCGAAGAATCCGCCCGAGATTCCGAGCGGCCAGGAAATTCGACCTGAATTCGGGCCACCGTGTAAAATATTCCATCGCCATGGCGAAACGTCTCTCCGGCAAACGGCCGATCGACGAAAAAAACATGGTCGCCCGTTTGCGCGAAAATTCCGCTCGGACGAGAGCGAAGGGCCTCTACGTCGCTTATTTAGCCAGCCGCTATTATTACCGGCGAGTACTTTCATTGGCCGTGTGTCAAAGAAACGTTTGTTCCCGCATCAATGACGTTCCCTGTCGGTGCACAAAAAGCGCCCAAGGGTAAAGGTCAGAGACGTAGGCGCGGGAGGGGCCTCATAGGGCAGGGCCGGGCAAGGACGGAAAGGGGGGGGGGCGGGGTTGCAGATGAGGCAGGATGCAGGAGGAAAGCGACGGGACGTTTTGACGCAAGCGCAATAAACATTGGCATTTGTGTGACACGTATGTGATGACAGGTAGGCCGGTCTTTCGATTGGCCGAAAAGCCTGATTGATTCGTTGGTCTGCTGGCTCTCCGACACGAGGCACGACTGGAAGGCACAAGGGAGTGTAGAGAGAGAAAGAGAGAGAGAAAGAGAGAGCACAAGAAGGGACAGACTCGGTCACATTTAATGCAAACGACAGCAGAGCCTCGCGCCACGGTCAATTCTACCCTCCGACCAATCAGCCTCGACGACGCGATACTCAAAACCAAAAAATTCACAAGACATAAGCCAGCCTTAAGTTCCTCTTCGACGTCCTGTCTAAAAATTCCGAATATTCAGAGCCATAAATTCGTATGAAAATTTCATGGTATTCGAGGCTACCGGGGTGGTCCCTTCGTAGAGAATTTTTCCTCCTAACGACCCAGTTGCCGCGATTGTTTGACGTTTCTATAGACTCAAGTCCTTTCCACGGAATAAATTCTCGGGTGGCTTTTGAAGGGACTCCTAGGCGAGCGCGTGTGTCTCTCGTCCGGCTAATTGCTAATTATTTCCTCTGACGTTGCTCGCGGGTTCTTCGCGTCGTCTGGCCGATCGTCGGTGGGGGGGATTCCACGCGTGAAATATAACGTACGTATTGCGTGTCGCTTGGAAGAGCAAGTGAGGAGAGACGTTCCTGGCTCGGGAGGAAAGCTACTTACCTACCTTTAATGATAACATAATCGAGAAGGAAAGAAAAAGAGAAGCGCACGGAAAAATCCTCGGCAAGAGCGCACTTCGAGGTCTATGAATATAGCTTGTCAAGCAGCTCGATCCGAGTATATAGAATCCCGGATATACATATATGTGCATTTTACGTTGTTCTACAGTATATGTATTTCCGCCGGTAGTAACATCGAAGCGACAGTAGAAGTACATATGTAAATGTGCGGTACACATTATTGGCTCATATGCTTTTGTACGTACGTCATAGCACGACACTTTCTCACTTTCGCCCTTTCCGCGCGTTTTAATCGTCACGTCCCGTTGACGCGATTTCGACTCGCGCTACCGCATGCAGAGACCTATGCAAGGCGGGCAAAAATGCCCATTTCCCGCTCGGTCCAATTGCTTCCCCCCACCTCGACCCGCCTATCAAATCTTTCGATCGTTTTCCAAATTTTTCAAGGGTAACTCAATCTTTCTTTTCAGGTCCGTGCGAGGGGGGGAAGCAATTCATCGTGCCCGTATCTGTAAAGGAATTGAATGTTACACAATACTACCTTACTGCTCGTATCCTCACTGCTATGCGAACAGACGCGCCCTTCTTTCTCTCGCGGAAGGGTTTCTATCCCGGAGAAGGTGGAAAAGGTGGGGGTGGGCAAACGTAGGCGTGGTTTGAGGAAGGGCGGAGAAGGGATAAGAGGAAAGTCGCGATAAGGCCCGGAAATTTTCGGACATGCCGAGCGGAGCCAAGAGAGGGACTTTTTCTTTTTCCTCGAGACGTGGAAGAACCTACGATGCACGAAAACCTACGCGATATTTCCCCCAATAATAAGCCCGCAGTGGTCTACCAATCAACGAGGACAAACAAGAAAATTATCTCCGATTCAAGCGCAAGTTCCTTTTGGGAAATTCTCAAAGTTCTCTCACTATCGTTCTCGATGGTCTACCACTGCGGCTTAGGACCCTTCCTCAGACTTCGTCCGGGAAAATAGCGCTCCCAGCAGACTCCTTTATTCTCGCGAAAACGGAAATCGAGCGAGCAATAATAAACTTGGTCGTTGCCGGCAAGGATCCGTCGAAATGTTAAACAGTGAAAAGGGTGTTTGGTGAAACGATTTTCACTTCCGTTCGTCCGACAGATCCTTTCGTCTAGATTTCAGGAAGCAGATAGCTGAGGAATTGGCTGCACTGTAATTTCGTGCTTCCTAAGATCGTTGCTTCGGTTCATCGACTCGCCGCTGCACGACTGCGCTCGGGAAAATCGGGAAACTCGTGGCGCATTCGCGTCGATTTTCCGTCGACGAGGCGCCAGGTTTTCCCCGTATTTCCTCGGGCGCGATCGTCGCGCGCGAGCTGTAACGAAAATTCTCCTCTCCGTGTACGAATACTATGTATATAGACACAGCACGTTCATTTTTTTGCACAAGGACGAAAAAACGAGCTCTCTAGGGTAAGACAATCGTATAGTGTAATCAACGTAAAACCAACGTAAAGGAAAAAATCGGTAACGCAAAAACCGTCGTACGGTGCTGAGTAGAAAAAATCCGGCGACAACGGTATATGGCGACAGTGACAAGAGTAACGTTAAAGAATGTTCAGTAATGGCGGAAGAAACACTCACATAGACCTCTTCCCATTGCGAGACATACCGCACCAGCCTCGACAGCCGCAGTAACCTAACGAGGGACAAGAGTTTCGCGAGCCTGAGAATCCTTAGGGCACGGCCAGCATGCAGGATCTGGAAGGAGTCGCTGATTTCCTGAAACTGAGGGCACAAAATTGTTAATCCTTCCCGACCGTCCTACCCCACCAACGGTGCCGACAGTTTATTCATCGGTGCCGGTTTGTCCGGTCGTTCTCGTTGAGACTCATATTTTTTAGAAAATCCGCCTTCAAGTGGTCAAGTCCGGAGAAAGGATTTAAAGTTACTCTCTACTTCTTCGGCTGGGGGAAGTTTAATGAAATTTCGCGAGGCAAGGGCCAGTCCGAGAGCGGCATACTCACTTGATTAAATATAAGGAAAATATAGTCTAGTGGTATGGAGGAGATGAGGTCGAGAAAGAACCAAGTCCTGAGGTAGTGTTTCGCGATGAGCTTCGGGTCCAGTATCACTTGTTCGGCATTGTCCTGCTGCATTATACCTGCAATCACCAAAGCATCCAGTAATTTCCCTTCTACGCCGAAAGGATGAAATATTGAATCATTATTTCCCCAAGGCATCCGGTTGTAGCGTTGTTTGTTCGACTTCCTTCTCGGCCGTTAGAAAAGCCGAGCTCCCGTCAGCGCGGTAATACAATACGAATTAATATTAATTGATATTTATTCGACTTAAATTGCCCCGACACGGCGAGGAATTAATGACAGGGAAGACACTTGGACGTTGACTACGTTCAATGCATTGGATTTCCTCGCTTTTACTCGACCAACCATCATATTTTTCGACGGTGGGATTTCGAAAATGTCCCTGACGAAGTAACGCAGGAATCGTCAACCGCGTTTAACCGATTAATTGACATTTATAGCCGCAACAACGACCAGTCGGGCCATCAATATTAATTGGCCGATTAAATACGACCAATTCCCCGCGGCAGATTTCGGCCGATGGAAATATTTTCCCGTGGATGCATATTCGATCGTTGGACCGTTTGCCCCGATGCTTTCGCCTGACAATTTTTCCGGTGCAGCGGTCCATAACGAGATCGATGCAATATGCAACGAGTATGCAACGAGTATGCAAGCGTGTGCGAGCAATCTCGCCAACGGATCAATTATTACATCTACCCCCCCTCCCCCCTCTCCTACCTTTCGACCATTCGATCGCGATTCCCCCCACCCCCCTTTCCCTTGCCCCGTCACCGATAATCCGAGTGGGGAAATTCGCGACAATCGGCCCGTCGCGGTTTCCGAATACAATGCGCCGTTTCTCTTCTCAGTCGCCTCGTGACCCGATTTCCCGACTCGAACGCGTTACAAATTAGTCCACGGCCAGGCTATACGACCACGACGAAATGTCAAGAAGCCCATGAGTGTCTCCTTTTCCCCCCCTCCATCCCCTTCATCGTGTCTATCTACGTGTGGGCTAACCGCCCTCGCACGTGCGACGTTCTCGGATTAGGAAAACTCCCCCTCCGGTTCGCTGGCCTCGTGCTTTGCGGGGAAAAAAGGGCGAGAAAATTCGGAGATGGTCCCAATCGTGGATTTCTGAGGATTTTGCCTGTTTGCGGCTTCGGTCCGATTGGTCGCATGGAAATGGAGAAATTTTCGGGGCCGACAAGGTTGCTCGTGCTACGTGGAGCTATTATCTTTCGCCTCTCGAGGAGACTGCGGCCTATCTCGTCATCGCGAATCGGCCCCCGCGCTCTTCCCACGGCTTTCACCTTGAACCCGAAAACAGCCCCGGGCTTTCCAGTCGTTTCCATCAAGCCCCGCGACTAATAAACGTACGCCCCGGTATCGCGATGCTCCTCGTCCTCCGATAATTGTTCGATCGTGCGAGAACCGTTATCCGCGGCGAAAGAACGAAATAATTAGCCCAGTTAACGGAACAACGGGGATACGAGGGGAAAAAATAGCTAAATGACTTTTCACGGGGACCTTGGCCACGGTCCTTTCTTCGTGTTTTAATAATTCCCTCCGGGGAAACGAAGGAAACGCGGGGATCATAGTTATGCTCGCAGTGAACTTTTTCGCCAGGAAAGAACGGGGTCGTTTCATTCTTCCCTCGATAACTATACTCGCTGACACAAGCGGAGAAAGGAAGGCAAGATGAAAATTTCGACAGCTAGGCCGCATTTAACGCCTATTCTTCACCGTTTCCTTCGTTTCCCCTCCCGGGGGAACCCACGACTCACCCGTCCTGAAGTTGACGACGATGTCTATGAGGAATATCGTGTCGGAAAGGCAGTTGAAGGCTATCCACCTAGTGCTTAGGTCGTCATTGAAAAAACTAATGGCGACTGGCAGAATTATCAGATTAGCTACCAGTAGGAGGAGCATGCAGAGGTCCCAGTAGAATCTGAAACAACATCAAATTATTCCCGTTAAATTCATCCCTCGTGTGACATTAAAGTTGTTATTTTTGGCCGTTCCGCCGAAATTGCCCGCATTTTCCATGAGCGCATAACGGAAGAAAGCAACGTAAATGCCGAATTCCATGGCAAAGTCAAAGGACGAGATTAGAAATGCAGTGGCCGATAACGTTACGACTACACCGTAAAAAATGGGGCTGTAACGACGGGGGATTGGACCATAAAGCTATAAAACTGTACAGCCGGTATTTATACGGCGCGTTTTGACGCCGCGATAAAATATCCCTTCGCCTACGCGGACATTACGGGCCTGTAAAAACGTCGCTCGATAGGTCCAAAGCCCCGGTAACGAGACGAAAAAGGAGGAACGTGGATAAAGGGTTTCGGAGTAAAGTAACGACGAGAAAGTGTATTTCTTTCCGCGATTGCTTCCCTTCCTTTCAAACTACCCAATTTAGCTCACGTCTCTTTTTTTTCTCCCCCCATTTTTTTTTCCCACGGCGCAAAAGCCATCGGGGCAGAACACACACACTGTCGGGCCGAACAAGAGGGAATTCCTTGACGGGGACAGATCGACCGGCGAAACTCAATTTACCGAAAGCTCGGCTTTAATCGGTGCGACTGCAACTCGAGCCGCCAGCATTGGCCCACTTTTCCAACTAATAACGTTGCCTACACAGGGCCGATACGGCCGCAGAGACGAGCACACGCCCGTCTGGTTAGCCCCTATTCCTCGTCATCATTCCGGTTTTTGCGGATGAGGCTCCTCGAAATCGTGAAAAGCACCAAGAAACCACTGAATCTCGCCCGGGGATTGCGCCGAGCCCAAACTCGTCCACGTTTTTTTTTGCCCTAGGATTTCAATGAAGTCGTCCGTAGTAAGAGCAAAATTTACCAGGGGAAAAAAAGGGAAGTGAATTCGTTAATCAATTGTCCACTTCGTCGCGATTGAAGCGGATTGTAGCAGTTTTGTGCTCGGTTGGGAAAGGACGTTTGTAGATTCGATGGAGTTCTGATTAAAAATGAAAAGATCCTGGTCTCCCGGGGCTTGAATACCGAAGGAGAAGGAAACGGAAGGGGGCTGGTTGCTAAGGCGAAATCTTAAAACCGCCCCGAGGGTCCACGGGAACGTCTTTGTCCCGTAATAAACTCGGAAAACCGACCCCCCAGAATTTCGATCATTCTCGAGAAACATTAATCGTCCGCCAAGCACGAACAAACGAGATTCACCAAGTTTTACATCTTGCGACAACGTTAAGACTCTCGGAAAGACTTTTCTTCGCAGTTTTTGCAAAGACCTTTAGAGGTGTGTTATGAAATTTAAGGATCCTCAGGAACGTGCATTACGTGATGTATTACGGCCGATTTATTCAGCGGCGAATTCTTGGCTGGTTCCTACGAGTTTCTCCTTGGTTTTCGCGTCTTGGCTAACTCGACCGATGGAATATGCATTAAGGAACCGTCGGAGTAAGCGTTATTCCCTCAACCGCGAGCTTTTTCACGGAACGGGGGTAGGGGGGGGGGTGTACCCCAATGTACGTCTTGGGTTTTCGATGGATCTCGAAGCATCGCTCGTTTCTCCTTCCGTTGATCATTTATTACCATCGTCCATCAAGTCGACGGGTTCATGGGAAAGCCATTGGCCCCGCGAAAATGCTAATCCGCGGGAAAAACTCTCGGGGAAGGATTAAAAATCTTCGGGAAACGACTGACGGTGGGAAAAGCAGGTCGTGCGGGGAATCCATCTCGCGCAGAAAACAAGAACAAAAGAAAAAGAAGAAGAAGAAGAAGAAGATATTACAGCTACGTGGCAGTTGACAAGTTCCGCCGGAAGTTACCGCTTAGTTTTTTAGTGGCCTTCGTCTGGCGTTTCCCGCAGTGAAGAGATGCAACGTAACGCCGCGAGGAATTATACTTTCAACCGGTTTAAATTTCAGGAGACTCGTCCTGGCAGACAAGAATTTTTTCCTCACGAGAGGGGGGAGGGTAGGGGGGGAGAGAAGGGGGGTAGTGTCCGCGGCTTTAGACAGTGACCTAAAAGCGCGCGGGGGAGATTACGCCTTGGCGATAACCGTATCCCCGGTCAGATTTATGCGGCTTTTTACTCGACGTCCCCCCCTTTTTTTTTTTAACGAGCACTTTGTTCCACGAGAGACTCGGCTTTACGACGAGAATTTTCCGTCGAGCGAAATTACTCGTTGGAAGATTAATTCGTCGGAGGTATACGATCGTCCCGTTGCTCGATTCTCAACGTGCAAGGGTATCGGTGGCCCGTGCTTTCTCCTATTCCTCCGGTGAAATATATTTTCCGAGGCGCGAATATCTTTGTCCGTGGTTTTCTTGGGCCGGCGGGGCTCGTCCCCCTCGAATCTGAGAGCGCATTAATCTCAATTTAGAGAGCGACGAGGGAGCCGGGAGGAGCCACGTCAAAACTTTCCTCCTGCCGGGGCGGCCCCTCGGCACTCTTGACCTTTTGCCCCGATGTGTCAGAGCGTCGTTACACGTCCTACAAATCCGCCGGACGACATTAAGCCGATCCCTCGGCATTGCATAACGCAATTCCCCGCCAAATTGTAATCGAACTAATCGTTTAATTACCTCACGCGGCCCGGCCCCCCGTCTTGCCCCGCTCCTCGGCCGTCTCTCGCACTTTTCCTTCGACGAATTAACCTTTTAATTACGCCCTGCATAATTCCGCGAGCGCGACCTTACCACGTTTTTACGGCTTTCAAGAGGGCATTGTTAACGTTAACGAACGGGGGAGTAGTGACAATTTCATCAAGTCAAGGAGATTATTCCCCGGCCCGTCGGTGGGCTCTCTTCTATTAATATTAATCGCTCGGAAAAACCTAATAGTTCCCTTCCTAACGTTCCAATGCATATAAGACTGGTCCTGCTCTAACGGGATTTTAAATGGTTTCGGCATGCTCGCGGAATTTACGAGCCCGAAGAATTATTCGACAGAGTAGCTATTCGCCCTCCATCCTTTTCTCCCTTTGAATTTCGAATCAGATATGCGCACACCGCCGAGGAATACCTTCCACTCGACTGTAAAGTCCCGAATTCGCGGCTTTAATACACCTTAATAGGATTACGTCAGTCTCCGTTCTCGGGAATGTAGCGGTTTGTCGAGCTTCCAGCCAGCGCATTTGCCGACAGCCGAAATATCGTCGAACCCTGCTTTTCTTAATGCCCCGTCCTGGAGGATAGCTACTTTTAGACGGCGGATTTCAAGATCGTCCGGGACAAATAGCCTCTGCAGAAGATTTCATTACTTTTCTCACAGGTATTCGATCTATCCGTTATCTGTGCTCCAAAATTGCACAGACAAAAGGTCGCCGTTGCGAACGCTCCGATATTTTTGTCCCTCGGAAATCCATCGACGATTTCTAAATATATCGCCTAAGGCTGCCAGACACGTGAGCAATACGTTAAAAGCGCGAGTCGATCGGCCGCAATAATCGACGGGAAGTGCAACTGCATCCACGCTGGGAACGCGAGTATCGCGGATATTTTCATCCTCCAAGGAATTATTTTCAAATGCGTTATTAATGGCGCGTCGTAACTCTTTCAGGACACTCGAGGAAAACTTCTTTACGTCACTGCTGTGCCGGTGCATCGATCAAGTCGATATAAATATCGACTCCCGAGCACTTTTTTTACAACCACGTCGAAAGTCATCGGCTATATAAGGAAACTTATTTGCCAGCGCGCGAAGACAAACTCTCCCGCGTATTGTTCCATGGCGGAAGATTCCAGGTGAAATTCATATTTGCCCCCGGCTGTTTGAACAGCTTTCCCCGCGAAAAATTCCCGGCATTCCCCGACGAGTGATGATCGCCCGTCGGAAGCCGACACTGACGAATTCTGTAGATTTACGCCTCATAGACGATGCGTTCCTTTCCCCGAAAAATTCCCATGCGGGCAATCACGGGATTCAAATGTGTAACGATGCAATCGGCTGATAGAGACTGCACTATTCAAGATTTTACTTGAACCGTCTTACCGCTGAAAAATGTATTTTGAAATTTAACTCGCCGAACAGAATCCGATTTCACGGGATTTTTGGACAAACCGTAGATGCGTTAATTTCAGTAGCGATGTTTAACGTCTAATTGCTATGCCAGAAATTCACTTGGGCAAACGTGGCGACCGGAATTTCCAGCGAAACGCCCCCAACACCTGTGTCCACCGATTTCATAATTTCTCTAATTTCACATGCCCCCTCAGCCTCGTGCAATAAATGCACTCGACACGTTCCAACGAGTCGCTTAATTGTTTCAAACGATATTTCCCCAATACTAAAGCATAAATGTGTTCTACAAATAAAACTCGTTGCAACTGGGCAAACACTGACTTACTCCGATCGACCAATGCTTTGCTTCTCACCGTCTCGACTCATATCATACTCAGTTTTAGAAAACAATCGGAGTACCTATTGAGTAGAAATTTTCGTCAAATTGCGGAACGATTCTTTGAACATTGACCTCCGCTATTTTTCGTTCTCTTTTTTAGGCTCATCGACGTTGAACGAACGGTGTGGAAATTCGCTGCGTGAAATTTCCGGTCGGCAGGCCCTTTGATCGTGGAAACACGGTGGCCGGTCAACGGCCAACGCGGAAGGACAATGTGTGCGTTTGCACACGTACGTGTCTAGCTGCGGAGACGAGTGGACGTCGAATGGATACGTGATTGCATCGATTAGCGAGGATCGCCGTTAAACAGCGTCCGTAGACGGACGCGCGTCGACGTCGGAACAAAGCAGCGCGTGAGGTCGTCTATTGTCCGATCGTCGGAGGATGCTGACATAATCAGAAGCCGACCGACCCGAGCGAAACGTCGTCGTCGCCGTCGGGAAAGTCTTGTTCAACGAGATTCACCGACCTATAGATCTACTCTCGCTCCTAAAACCAGGCCTATCAAATTAACCACATATTCCTCCTTCAAGACAAATTCTCATTCTCAAATAAAAGTGTCAATTTCAGCCTCAGCGGTGATCAAATTATTATTCAATCCCCTCCTTAAAATCTTGTCAATCGAACTTACGGAATACTTGTCCTTCCCGAAAAAATGGAGTAATCAATTTAAGGCTCCAACGCGAACGAAATATTCCTATGTAATTATTCCTCGAACGATGACGAATCCCTTGTTTCTCCGTTTTTACGCTTTATCGGCGAGCAATTGCGTCGCTGCGAAGACGCATCGTCCTAAAAATAACCGCGGGCCATTTTCATGCATTAATCGTCGCATCGATCATGGATACTTATTGCGCGTTGCACTAACGACAATGCAGCGCGTGCATTCCGCCATTCTGGCGGGCACGCGCGGCGAGGGGGAGGGGAGAAGTTGGTGAGGAAGGTGGGACGGGACATAGGGAGGTGGACGGAGGAGAAGCCAGCTGATGAACGCTACTTCAGAATAATTGATTGAGCCGTTATGGCGCTCAGTCGATGATCAAACGTATCACGTCGTGCTCATTAGGTAGACACCTCGAATGTCACGTCCCGTTATTTCCCGTTAAAGGGACAGCTGACGCGAGTCCGATACGGAGATAGCAAAGAATGTCAAGTCCCCCTCGGAAAAATGCACGGCCATTCGATCGGCTCGTTCTTTGCCCACGTTCCTCCCCCCCCCTTTATCTCCATTCATCGGAGGAAAAATAATAAAACCTAGGGGCGTTGTTCGATCGATCAAAGACCAAACGACATTCTACATTGGTCTCGCCTTGGGGAAACGTTTCGGAAAAACGCTTCTAAACCGCCTACACTTGTCTAGCATTTTTTTTAAATCACTCTTTACGAGCAACCGGGGATATCGATAAAAACGGCGATTGTTCGAAACCGTCTACGGGGGGTACCTTTGTTCCGTCCTTTGCTTGTCTCTATTGAAAGCTTTTTCCACGGAAGAAACGCGAGAAATTCTCGGTCATCGAGGTCGACCGATAGCGACGGCTATTGAATATTTTTTTTAAGTACGTCGGCCCGGCCAGGCCAAACAGGAAGACAGATAAAAGCGTGGCGGCTGGCTTGATCGGAGGGAAAGGGGAGGGTGACGGGTCACGGCCGTCGCAGTGTCGGTGTAGCTTTTCCTGCGACTTCATTAATTAAACCCTCTTAATTGCTTGCCGTCCATTAATCTCGCGCGTGCAGTGATACGCCGATAAGGCGGCACGATAATTGCCGGACCAGCCACGAAAAACCAGAAAATACACGGTAAATAAAGACAGATAGAAAAAGAGAAGACAAAGGGGATGGATTTGCAATCCTCAATGAAATTCACTCACGACGAACACGTACGTATAATTATCCGTTTACCTTCCGCGTTGTTATTCGTCGAACCGTATCACTTCGTACACGAAGATTCGGTAAAAGGATACCGTCGAAAATGTTGCTAACGGAAACGTTGTGGTCGTTGAGGCGTGACGACGCTTCTCATTGGATTTTTCCGCAGATGCAAATTTCCGTTCGAGCAGATCCTGATACCGCGGAAAAACACATATTGTACGCATCGTTTGATTAATGGCGCGTTTTTTAACGTTGAAAGGAATTCCCTATCGGCCACGTATTGCACAGTTCGTTTAATAAACCGGCCTGCCAGACAGTCGTCCGTTTGTTTGCAGTTTGCGTGCCTACCTTGACGATTTCTGAGCATATTATTGTCGTCCCATCGCCCCGAGTCAGCGGGAAAATTGACGTTAATTATATCGCCTTAATTAATATGTTAATTGAAGCTTCAGCGACATGTTAACGCGTTGGCCGATGTAAAATCCACACAATCAACCTGCGATTCTGACGTAATTACATTCCATCACTTTTTCTCCGTTCTCTCGAGACATGGATTCTTTGAAAATTCAACGCGATAAGACATGGGCTTTAAAATACGCAGGCGAAACGTTATCGTCCACCGATTCGTCAACTATTTCTCATTGTTCCGCATGACGAATAAATTCCTTTTGCGGTAATAAACCTCCGGGTTTTACGGGCAACGTTTTACGGGACTCGTCATATCTCGGTCGAGCGGGGAAATAAAGATTAACGGAAGCTTGCATTGGCGAAATTTCAGGTGCGACTTTAAAGGGACGTAAATTTCTTGGCTGGTGAAAATAGCGGAAATGAAAAGCTTCGGGCGGAAGCCTGAATTCCTTAATGAGATCATTTTGTAATAAGAGTAAGGGCGAATTTTAGGAAGACTGAGGAGCGGGGGGGGGGAGGGGAGTGTAGGTCGTCGAGCGATGCAGGAAGGCCGGTTAATCTTGAAATAATAAAACATTCGCACGGGGCTGGCCCCTTCCTTCTGGCCGCTCGGTGGCCATGGCCCAGTGAGATTCAACGCACACGTGCCCCTCTCCGCTCCCCCTGCCCCTCGACCGAGATAAACACACCTGTACTGCTCGAACCTGACCGTGTAATTGCGCTCTTGAAAGCGCACACACACCTACGCTCCTTTTCATGCACTCGCCTCACCCTCGCACCTTCCCCTTCCTCGTCTACCTGCTATTCCAACGGAGCATTCGTGTATCACATTTCCCGTGCCGTTAAACCGGAGTTCTTCCCTTCGGGGGAAATCTCCTTGGAAATTCACCGCTCGATCAGCCATTTATCTCCTGCCGAAATTCCACGGCAATTCCCAGGCTTCCCCGTTCCCGTGCAACTGCGTAACGGTGCATTCTCGAGCACTGCGGCCCAAGCCGGATAACCGATGCACCTGGAAGCAACGGCGAGTGTCCCCCCCAGGGAGTCGACCTGCAGCTTCAACGCGGCCGACGATTCTCGCAACCTGCGACGCGGATAACCTTGCGCACACGGAAAGTCAGGGTCACGGGGAAAATGCAGCTGCAACGCGGACTAGCACCTCGCAAGCGGACAATCGATACCAGCCCAACAAGTCCCACGCGACTTTCCCGACGCTTTCCCCACGAATCCCCGGGATTCACATTCCTCACCCCTCCCCCCGCGCTGTATTATCGGAAGGAAGGAATTTCCCCGGCGAAAGGCTTAATTGGAGGACGCCATCGTCCGGCTTACGAGGCTTAATTAGACCGGCCGTTACGCTTATTTTATGGCAAAAAAACGGATCTCGCAAAGTCCACTCGCAGGTGCTCGTACGTTTCCGATAATTACAGGTAATTAAGTAGCGCCGAGTGGATAGATTTCTTTTTCATCGTTTCGCCGCGGGGCAATTGAGGCCTCTGAGGCCAGTCGCGAAATCGATAGGACGCGGGAATGATTTTTAGGAGAGGCGAATTCCTCTGACCTGCCCTTGATTCGCGCTTTTGACACAAAGAAACGGACCGCACCTACTTCCTTCGATTCGCACGCCCTTGTCTCGCGAGAGACACGTGAAACGTCAGGTGAATTGACCTTGCCCACGTAGAAAAGTGCTTGACTTCTACCGGCCAAGGATAAAGCGCATTAAACGTATTTTTTCGTGCAACTGGTTCAAGAGCGTTCGCAAGTGACGTCATGAAAAATAATGAGACAACGCTGAGGGGAATTTCCTTTGATTCACTTCCCGAGTTTCCGGGAGCTCGTGCATCGACGTGCAGTTTAGTTTGCGGATGCGGTGGCCCACGGGTGCAAGAGAAATGCAGAAGAGAGGTAGATGCGGCCAGGCCGCAGGGTAAACGCAGATGACTCGGAAAATTCACTGACCGATCCGCCTGTGCAACTGTTGGAGCTGCGTCGCAACTGCATTAAACGCGGTTTGTCAACACCGCAAGTCCAGCGTGTAAGGCTACCTATCGACGCATCTGCATTCGTGTGCAACGCCTGATAAACATCTACAAAGTAGACTAACAATAAGGAAACCGATCGACGGTCGATCAAATTTACGCGGTGCACTTCAAGCTGCGCAGTTTCACGCGACCGAGGAATTTGCCGGGCTGAGGTAAAACAGGGGAATTCAAGGGGACTCGAACGATCGGGATTATATCGCAAGTTATGTGATATTGGGTCGGCAGAGCAGGCTTTTTTCTCGCTCGAATTAATTACGCTAATGTGTCAGTCGAGACTCTCGACTGTCGCGGAATTTCCGAGTCAATGGCACTCGGACGTTGTCCAGCCAAGAGTACGAGCTTTCACAGTTAATTGCAATATCTCTCAAAGTACTGAACCAAAAGGCAATCATTAATATTCATTCCTACTGTTTGCCCAGGTCGATTTCTATGGTTTACACCGTGGCTCCATCGATGCTCCATCGATTCGTTATTATTCCAACGGATATATATTACCCACGTCGCGAACTTGGAAACCGCAACGAAGGGTTACGGGCAAATTGGATTATTCGCGCGAGGTAGTTTCGAATAATTGACACTAACCGGCCCTGTTCCACCCACTTTATCCCTTCCTCCGGTGCTAAACTCACCGACCATTTCTCATGGGCGATCAAAGCCGCGATCGATCGACCGACTTCCGCACGGAGAAACTTCGCTGCTCCGCTTCTCCTTCTGGACTTAAGGAAAAAAACGATCCAGCGCAAAGAGCCTCGATCAAATTACTCGCTGGACAATCGAAGAACCGTTCCTCCGTGATTCTTTCGGCAAGATTCATAAGACGAGGAAGGATTCGAGTGGGCGGCACGAGGAAATTCTTCATTGCGGCAACGTGGCGCGTACACGCGCGTATAATTAACTCGACATGTTTCAATTTCGAAGTTCCTGGAAGAAAGTTCGCCGAAAGCCTCCGCCCTTCTCCGCGGAGTTTCTCATTAGGAGGACCGTTATTATATGCGCCGAGAGACATCCTATGGGCGCCGAGTTTCGAGCGGTAAAATTGGATCCACTCGAAACTCAAATCCCCAAGGGGAGGGGAAGGGGGGGGGGGTGGAGGGGCACTCTCGAGAGGAATATGGATCGTTTTATGACGTTCTGCCGGCCTTATGACGGGCTTTTGCATGGTCGATAATAATAGCCAAAGAGCGATAAAACTGCAACCGGACGGACCGGAAGTTGCCTTTTAATCAAACAGTCGTCAACGAAGCTGATGCAAAAACGAGTACATTTTACCCCCCTTTTATTCTTACCAACATTTCTTTAACTAATACTTAAATAGCCCGCCAAATTATAGCGTTATTCAAGTAGCCGTAAAAATTCAAAGTCCGCCGTTTTATTGCGGCGATGTTAATGGAAGATTTACGGTTTTAAAGATTCTTTTGAAGTCCTCCGTGGCTCGTACTTGTCTGTCGATTTCTCAGCTGTTTTCGCAATCATTCCAGCGAGCGCACTTTTAACAATAATTCGGAGATTCTTTTGACGGGCGTAAGAGTGGGAGGAAATGTGATCTTAGCTTATTATTGCCCGGTGTAAGATGTTTGCGGTGAAAACAAATGAGCCTGACGGGGGAATATTTATCGGGACGATAATTCATAATTTTCATTGGCTCCGTTCGCCTCTAACGTCCCGCTGAAGATCGACGTGGGGGGACAGGGGGGGAGGGTGGGAGGGAGGGAGGGAGATCGGGAGTGGAGGGGAGAAATTTCTGGAGCAAGGCCGTAAATTGCTGACACGCCAGCGGTATACCAGGAAATAATCCCCCCCCTCTTCCCCCAACCCCCCTCTGGCGGTGACCGGTGCGGGGGGGGGGGGGGGGCATTTTGCATTCGCGCGGCCATTAAAGTCGGATCAGTCGGCGAGTATTCCTCGAGTTCCGGAGCCCGTTCCTCGGTGCTTCGGATAAAACAAGAAACCTCTAGGACGCTGGTCCCGCGGGAAAGACTCGCGGGGAAAAAACGAGTCCAAGCATCGGCCGGGATAACGGCGACAATGTCGCCCGGGGAAATTTCGCTCGATGACGAGGATTCACCCTTCAGCCATACCCCCCCCCCCCTTCCCCTGTGTACTTCGTCCAACACACGTGGAAATGCCGCTGAGATAAATCAAGCAGATGCACCGGTATTATTTCAGATCGGGCAAACACAGCGGCGAGTTCCTGTCGCGCCGTGTAAACCGACAGATAAGGAAATTGAGGAGCACAAAAGAGCCGATTGCCCGCTCTAAAAAACATCGACCGAGGCACGAGGAAAAAGTTGATCCTAATTTAACCAGTCGCACGGCTGACGAAGACGAGGGAACGGCCAATTTCGTGCAACTAAATTCCGCAGATGCGAGGAAATATCTCTCGTGAGGATATTAAACTTTTCGAAAAGTTGGGGCATGCTGTCGCAATTCCGTTTTTAGCTTTTCGACCACCACTGACGTCGGACGATGTCTCACGCGAGAACGGAAACACGTGGTTGGTTTTTTGCCTTCTTGAGAGTCTCGTAGTACGATCGTAACGAGTCGTATTCTTCGTCTCTTCTCGTTTCTTTCCCACAGGTCGAGAATTCATCTTCTCTCGTCAATTCCCTCGCTCTAATTTCTCTCCCCTTGCCCACCACCCCCCTTCTTTCTCTCTCTTTGCTCTTATCACTCCTCCTTTCCCCGACTTCCCCTACTCTCCTCTTCCCCATTGTCCGTGGTTTTCTCTTTTTTCTCTGCCCCTTATCCCCCTGTTCCTCCGTTCCTCGTGTCTCCCTCTCTTTCGACGTGGAGTATTCTTTCTCCATGACTCTCGACTCGTGCAATCATAGCGATCACGTGATAATCCATTACGCAACGCACGGGACGAGCGAGCACACATCGACGACGACGTCGACAGAGAATCGCGCACCGTGCGGCTCGCGTTAGCGGTAGGAAACCATTGTTTAAATTCGCAAACTACCTAATGATAGGGCAGAACCGAACAAGGCCTCCACAGCCAGTCGACCGGCTTTCCGATCGTGTTTTTCGCAGCTGGCCAATCGTAAGCTCCTCTTTCGCTTTGCTGCTTCAACTCGCGGCAAACAGGCCGAGGAAAAAGGAAATATTTATCCAAGGGGGTAGAATTTACCCCAGCAACAAGTTTTCAAATCCCAGGGAACTAAACCGATAGACGGTTGATTCTAAATTTAATTTCCTCACGTACTTTTATTAACCTTCCTCTCTAAATTGACTTCGTGCACAGAGAAAAAAGCGAGGAACGGCCTAATTGAATACTGCGAGAAACCAGTTTCAGTCCTGTTGTTTTTCCAGCGGGAAAACCGGGCTAATCCCCGTTCCCTTTGCCTTCCGGCAACTCCGCCAAGATTCCGCATCGCTCGAGTTAATCCTCGCGAGGTCTGCACAGGGAAGGGATTTCCGTGGATTCCCGACGCATTGTCAAGCGAGGAATGCGCTTCGAGGAAACTCGGGGAAACAATTACACGGACTTCCGGTCTGCCAATGTTTTGATAAATCGATAAACACGCTGTACTTTTAATCGCGTTATTATGTCAACTATGCAACTCGCACTTTTTTTACAGTCAACCTGTGCTTTAACTATCGGTACCCCGCAATTTTTCTCCTGTTCGAAATTCGTTCAGGACTTTCGTAGAGTTTGGATGATTAATTGCGCAGTGAGGATAGGCGTAATCACGAGAACCGGAATTAATGGTCGTCCTGGCAGATCCAGCCGATTGATATTGTTCCAACAAAGACCCAGCTGAGCCGGTTGACTTCCCCCCCGTCCCCCTGCCCCTTGGACGAGAAGTCAACAGACGGGGTATCGCTTTACAGCCGGCCCTCGGCAAACCAACTGACAGGGAAAATCACCGCCGCGTACCGAGCTTAACCATGAATACACAATCGATGTTAATTAATTGCCCGAGCAATGGCACTTTTTCCAAACTTCCCGTCGACGAGTCTACCCGCCGGCCAAAAATCAAGGCCCATCTCAATTATTACAAGCGTAATTCGTCGCTCGATCCTCGGCGGACGATTGACTGCCACGAATTTCGGTGGGTCGTTTTGCTTTGGAGCCAATTCAAATCCATTTCATTGGAGTTTCGACGGTTCGTCAGGGGAGGACTGATAAGGCCGTTTTAGAGATAAGATTGAAAGACTGGCGGGTATCTGAGCGCGCGATCGGGTAACGCTCGGCCGGCGTTGATAAACATAGGCCGGTTAAACGGCAGAAATTACAAGGCTCGCTCGCCGTCGATTCCCTCAGCGACGAGACATTTTACGACGACACCGACGTTTTCCCTCGGAACGCCAACAATCGTCACCGCAAGCGGAACGTCCGCGGCATTTACCCACAGGCCCACGGTTAACCGGCAATCCATTAAGACGGCAACGACGATAAATCATCGCCCGTGAGGGCGGACCGCTGAAACCGGATACAAAAAACGTAATGATCGAAAGGATAAAAAGTGCCATGATGAATGTCGTTCCTCGGCCGTCGATCGGAACGCAGATAGAAGAATATATTAGTATACCCTTCGCTCGTTCTTTAACAGCACGAAAGGCTTCGAATAATGAGCTTCAATGTCCCACAGAAGGGGGGGTTTAAACAGAACAAGGGTTTACAGGAAAATCAATCTCTACACTTTCGTTTTTTATCTATCCCTTTTCTCCGATTTCCGGACAATTTTGTCCTTACTTTCTTTCCTCTTTGTTTCGTCATCTCTCAACCCTATGTCCTTCTCTTCCCTACGAACCTCTGGCTCTAGCGAGGGAATTGTCAGCGCGTATAGACTCACTTTGGAGGACGTACTGCCTAACGAGGGACGTGGCTGCAGTGACACAGTAGCCTCTGCCTTAATCGGATGATTATTCTGAGATCATTCTTACAGCTGATGCCAGGCCGTCGGCGCTGTTTCACGCGCTCCATTACGCACTACGCGTCTACACGACGTTCCTTCCTTCCCCCCTGCCCCCCAGAACCGTCGCCCACTCGAGTTCTTCCTTTAATTCGCCGTAATGCCATTACCGCGATCCAAGGTGCAATCCCCAGGAAATTCGTCCGAACCACTCAGACCTCCGTCCCCTTCGTGCGAAAAATTTACAGCGAAAATCTCTCAGCCCACAGAGACACGATACAGCAGCTTTAGTTCTTGGGAAAAATTCTCAAGAAAAAACGAAATTGGTGCAGGATTTTTACTTCCTTCGCTACTCAATGTCCGGAGTAACACGTCTCCGAGACGTTCGGGAAAAAACATGTACGGAACATGTACTTTTTTACTCGGTCATCATTCGATAATGGAATCTGTCAGGGTCGGCGACTGACACGCGCGATCGCCGGAGAAAGAGAGAACAATTTCTCCCGGAGAATCGCGAGACCTTCAACCACGATCGCACGTGATATCACGTGTGAGACTTAAGAAATTGCCCGATGGACTTGTCTTACTCCACGGGGAAGGGGGGGTGTTTCACTAGCGGGCTCCAATCAATGCACACTTTCGTTGAACGTTTCATTTTGGCCGTATTAATAATTCATATAATAGGCTTGTCGTTCTTTTGTACACGACTGTCCAGTTAATTGACCATTCAAATCAGATCGAGAGCAGTGCCACGTTTGGCCGAGGTCCAAAGAGAAACTTTGCGGGAAAATCGATCCTCCTTCCCCATCCATTAGCCCGGGAAAACCATGACGAACATCGTTAATTGCCGTTTGCGATACGCATTAATCGCGAACGTTCGGCGAGGGGTTTCAGTGTTTGGTCTCGCGTGTTCTCCATTTCCGGTGAGTGCAGGGATAATCCGACCGCTGCGGGCAGTGTCGCAGTCGGTGCGATGATTATTGAGGTTCGATTAATCGACAGAACTCGCCGCGGGTCGACGCTTTGACGACAATAATAACGAGGCTGGTTATTCTTAGTGCGACCTTCAAATAACTCACATCCGGCTCGACTGGGGATCATAGGTCGAGTTTCATACTGGCCGACGCGTGGTCCATCGGCACTTGGAGCGCTTCTTAAAGGAGATAAAAATGAAGAGCTTATCTCCCCGCTCCGTACCCCAATCCTTCCCAGTCGGCCAATGTAATTCTATCGACTTCCAGAACGCAATTTTTCATCGTTAAAAGACAGCCTTAAGTGAATCGTTTCAATTCCACGACAACTTCGACCCTTAGCCAGCTTCTTCTTTTCTCGTTCCGCGATACCGTGATACGCGAGTGTTCCGATTCGACGCATTAAATTTCCTCTAATCACCCCGCTGTTTGCCCGTGTTTTCCAACGTAGGCTCGGTGAATTTTTCATGAGAATATGGACCACTTGACTACGGCACTAACGACGGGTAGTTCGTGCTCGTTATCGCGCGGCATCGCAGCCCAGAGATACGGGGTCATTAACGGCATTCGAATGAAAGTTTCAGTGCCGTTAGTCGAGCGGCTGGCGCGCGCGCGCGCGCGATCGAGGTTTAAGCCGATATTCCAGGTGCAACGCGTGCGGGAAGGTTGAGGTCGGCCCTCGAGAGCACAGGGGTAAGGGCCAACGACGGGAAAGAAAGGGGAGAACGATAGCGTTGGGCAAATAATGCGAATGCATGAAATAAAAGGAAAAGGAAGGTCGGGGCACAAGAGGGTACAAGTGTACGGATCGTAGGGGAGTGTGTTGAGGAGCTCGAGAAGAATGACGCTAACGATCCCCCCGGATCCAAGGAAACCGGGGGGTTCGCGCGAGGGAACGGAGTGGGGGAATAGCAGATTGATAAGGACGGTGCTACAGAGATATCCAGTGTCGTAGCGACACGGCTCGGTAATTAGCCAAGATTCCGAACGGAAGCGCCGGGCAATTTCGACCAATTGAAACGACAAACGCCGCGACGAGCGTATACCCTCCTTCCCGCCCCTCACCCGCAAACCCCCACCTTCTTTCCCCTCTCCCTGTCGAGCCGTCTAACCCCTCGCCCGTGTTTCGCGCGTTGTGGAACGCCGAGCCTCTACCTCCGCCGGCTAATTCCGGCCATTCCGCGCTACGACCGACGTACATCGAAGGGATCTCTCTGATTTCCACCATACGACCTAGTTATTTTCCTATGCACACACACACACACACACACACACATATGTAGCCAAGTAAATGTCTCTCAGTGGCCATAGGATTTTCATTATCCTAATAAAGGTCTGCGTTAATTGGTAGAATTGGGAGGGACTTTTTAAGGAGATTCTAAAGTTTTTAATGGCTCGGACGAGATGGAAGTGAAGGACATGCGTCAAGTGCGAAATGGGTTTTTCAGGTTCCCATTTGCCAGAGTTTCGAGAGCGAGTCCATCCGTTTCCGTGATGGCAGATGGCTGTGGTTTCCTATCTCCCCATTTAGGAGACCTACGCCGGCCTTTTCGCACACGGAATCCCACGGAGGGTTCTGATATCGTCCTTATCAGGCCGGCAAACTTACGAGGACCGGCGGAACGCGCGTATAAACAGCTTGGCACGTGGGCCAAACTCGGAAGGAAAACTCGATACCACGCGAACATTCCCATTCGGCAAGAAATGATCGACGGGCTTACAATGAAAGCACTTTAAATATTCTCCGCGAGGAAATTTCGCCGATGTTTCCGCCAAGCTACGTCGATTCGTCTCGAGGAAAGTGGATGAAGGGGAGGGGGTTGGGTCAAGGGTTGAGTCCTGTCACCGGGCTGAAAAGGTCCGAAATGTCGGCACAGGTTGAGGCAAATTTCGAAACCCGTCATTCCGCTCGCGGCGAGTTACCTAAAACCAAAGATCGCTCGACCCCTCGGAATTTTCGCGGGGTGTTTCGCTGATTAAGCCTGGCCAAAGGCCAGGGAATTTGGAACAAGGTGCTACCGACCATTAGGGTCAATCCGTTCGCGCGTTAAGTCGCAACTTTTAACAAAAAGGAATTATCCTAAACGATAAACGTAATCTCGGGAAATGACGGTCATTTCCTGTCTTTGACGATTCGTTCGAGGCTCGCGAGAGGATCGAAATTCCGCGAAAAATGTGTGTAAATCGTGAGAATAGTTTGGGTTTTGACTCACCGGAAACTGGAGCAGGGATGTATGACCCAATGTCCGGCCGCTTTTTGCCTGATTCGTTCTTTCATAAGTGCCTTCTTGCTGCCGAACAGCTTCATCGCGAGCTTGTTGTCCGTCGGCTGGAAGAGGGCCTGCAGTTGATTCTTGAGGAAGCTCTGCTTGACTTCCTGGCCCGGTAGGCCCGGGCCAGGCTCCTCCTTCGGGGTCCCATAGAGGGACACGTCGTCCACCCCGAAGTGGACCTTACCGCTGCCCTTGTAATTCATCTCGTTGCCTGTAAAGCACCAAACACACACACACACTAAATTCCTCGTACCTTGAGACACAGAAAGTCGAGAGACTGGTTGGACAGGAAACCTGCTCGTCATTCGAAAATTCGTCAGACTTTCTAACTGGCAAGAACTTAAAACGTTCTCAATTCCCGCGACTTACGCGGTTTGGTAAAAGCCGCGAGCTGAGGCCAACTTGAGAGGATGGCCCTGCAGGATTTTTCCTTGCACGTGTCGAGGACAATGCCGTTGCACTTGGGGGAGGGGCCAATAGGGTGGCGCAGGAGGGGCCTTTTCTGCCTGTCGACTTCGCTCGGCATGACGCGTGAGATCCCCGTGGCCCGAGAAACCGACGACTGAAGCTGCCTTCACGCGAAAACATGAGATCACCGGAACGAGGGAGAGCGGACGGGGAAAGGCGTGTAATCTCCGACCGGTTTTATCGGGACCCACGGGGGGCCGTAGGAAGAGGGAAGACCAACACGGTTTGTTGTTTCTCCACGCTACATCCGAGAATCCATGCTAATCGCGACCTTCCAAGTATCTTCCCGCCGACAGGAAGACGTCACGACATTCACCAGCTGATAATCGATGGACCATACATTTCTCACGACAGGACTACGCCAGAAGGATCAAGATTGATCCTGCCAAACTGGTACAATATATCAGCGACCAAGAGAATGACATTGGCCTTCGGACAACCATTCCAATAACGTACATGACTAACCGTCAAGACGATAGAAAAAAATCTTCCGTTCGGAAGACTGGTTGACTCTCGTGCTTGATAAACCGGAATGCAAATGGCGTCTTACAAGACACAAGCGCCTATTAATTTTCCTACTAGACATAAGGGAAGAGCGAGTGGAAATCGCTCAAGGTCAAACCAGATAACTCGGCCCTTAGATTGCATTTTCATAATCGTCAAGAGAAACTGGGCGAAATGAAGAGGCTACTATTCACTGGACGTTGCTGCGAACACGTTCGAATCCCGCTCATTACGTGATCCCCATTGCCGATGGTTTCGCGCATACGCTATTGCGAGCACGATTCGCCGAGCGCCGACGATAATAATACGCCGTAATGGACGGCAGTCATCGAATGGACGAATAATCATGATAATCGCGGTACATTGTGCCCGACGCCACGAAAGGCAATCAAGTTCCGACCGAGCACCACGGACGACCGTTCCAGTTTTAACCACGAGGATGAAAAATACGCAACGTAAAGGTCATGAAATTTTCAAACTCTTCAAGGACATTGGCAGTTAAAAAGATAAATAGAGATGCACCGACCTGTGTCGCCGAGGAAATCGGTGATGAGCAGTGTTTCGTCGTCTAATGCAGTGACGAGACTGTCGGTGCAGGTGTTGGTGTTCTCGATGCTGATCTTGATGCTGTCATCCTTGTTAAGCCGTGGGTGATTGTTCGCGGGGTTGTTACCGGCGTGGCAGTTGTTGTTGTTATTGTTGTTGCTGCTGCTGTAATTGTTGTTGCCGGGCTGCTGCTGGCCGAGGTGGTGATGGGGTGAACGTACGGATTCTGTGCTGCTGGTGTGCAAACTGACCCCCGTCGTCGCCCTTCCGTTAACCAGCCGTAGACTAGGTGCCCGTCTACCGCCACCTCCTCCTCCACCTCCACCAGCGCCGGTCACGGATCGCCCACCGCCGCCACCGCCGCCTCCACCCTCGCCCTCCCTGCCAAACAAGGGAGATTCAACAATTAGATTCCTCCAGTCCATTCCCGATTTCCATTAGCGACCAATCGCCGGTCAATGCTCATCGACCTTCAACTATAAATCCCCCTCCCTCTCCCTCTCCCTCTCCCTCTCCCTCTTTCCTTCGTCGTCCTAAGCTACCTACGAAACAATTACAATGGTAAAGGCCAAAGGTCCAAAGGGAGCCAAATAAAACTCAAGTCGCTGTATAATCTTGCGGAAGATCTTGCTGCAACGTCGGCTCAACGAGAGACACGACGCTTATCCGCGGAAAGATTTAACGGCGAGATAGGCGAAACCCTTGGAAAGGTTCCCGCTGCTATCGACAGCTCGTTTAACGCGACGCTTCACGGTTTCTCGCTATTATTACGCCTCCTCCGGCGATCTTAAACGAACCACCGGGAATCTCGGCCATCGTCTAACGGCTGTACTTAACGAGCTCGCGATATGCTCGGCGAAAGAAAAAGACAATGAACCGAAGTCCGCGTATCCATAAATTAGTAGCGGCAAATCGCTCGATTATCGCACACTCTGGAATTCCTGTTTATCCCTGGCGAAATTGCGTGTATGTTTCTTTTCCCCGGTGGGGAATAAAAGTGGGTCCATTGTCGAGACGGGACGGTTTTATCGTCGTCACGGCAGGCCCGACGTAAAACCAATTCGTTCTGCATGCGCGAAGGCTCGATTTATCGCGGAAGATTTCATTTAATTAGCATACGAGTCGTTTGATTTATCGCCCGGCTGAGAGCAGAGTTTCGTTCCTTTTTTCGCATTCCGATGGCATAACTCGAGTTCCCCGGCTGGACAATTCGTTGTACTTAAATATCCCTGCGCCTGGAGTACAATATTTCCGGAAAGTGGGGGTTGCGGTCGGCAATAAAAATGGGCAAATCGGCACGATTTCACCGGTGACCACGACGCGTGAAATCGAAACGAAGTAACATGTGGGCCTCGGCGTGCATATTTAAAGTTCCTCGCCAAATGCCAAGGTCTCTCTCTCTCTCTTCCCGGGATAAAATAGCGCCTTAAGAATCCCAAAGGAAGGGGTGGCGGCGACACTCGACGTGCAGTGTCGGTGCAGTTGTTTGTTCCGAGTGGAGGACGAGTGGCGATTCGTAGAAGCCAAAGGGAAAAACGGAAGAGACGAAAAATAAAGAGCTCCCCGAAGACCCTGGCGAAAAAAGCCGACGGTGCATCGCACTCCGTAAAAGTAAACGGAATATTTGTCAAAAAGTACACAACGAGGTTCATTTCGATCCTTCTCTTTTTTTGCATCCCTCGAGGGACAACGTTTTTTTACAGTGGACTCAAAGCAGAGGAAATTGGGGGAACCGAGGAGGACTTGAATTTGAGTTTTTCCTTTCTCGTATTTATGACTCTTACTTCTTCTTCGTGCACCCCTTCCTTATTCCCCGACTTCCTTCTTTGCGCCATTGTACATACATTAAATACGCGTCTGACGTGTGTGTACCTGGGGTAACCTCTGGCCGGTACTAGAATCTATTTTAAGAAACTACACGTATTCTCTCGGTGTTTCTCTCTTTCTTGACCCTTCTGCGCTCTCTCTCTCGCGCTCTCTTATTCTCTCCCTGCTTCTGTATGCGATGCACGCCCGTCGACGAGGAGGCAAAAAGCATCCGAGTCGAGTGCAACCTCTCGAAACGACGGCCGTAGGAAGAGAAAAGGTGTCAAGGTTCGCTTTCGATTGCTACGTTTTCAATTTGTCCGAAGGCGGTTCCGGGAAACGCGGGACGGGGGACCCCTGATGAGGGGTTTTTAACGTCGGGAACTGAAGAACCGGAGGAAAATCCGTGAGGAAAGACGACTCGAAAGCACGGACAGCTCGGCCGAGAAAAATCTATTCTCTTAATCGCTCCAAGAATCGTTCCCTTCCCCGAGTCAACTTCTCCGGGCCATCGTTTTCTTTTTGCCCGAGGTCCTTTAATCTTCGATTTTTTTTCGAGTATGCGCCGGCCCAGGAAAAGTCGTGCTCCAACGAAAACCGATGATTTTGCGCGCGGCCAACGGCGTAGGCCGACGGAAGACGAGAGACGAGGGAAAGAGGGACGTGAGGGGAAGGACAGGGGGAAAGCAAAAGGAAACGCGGACGGTACAGCGGACGCTCTTTACGGCTCTTTGACTCGTTCAATCCTTCTGTCTGTCTCTCCTTTGGGCCGGATCAAAGGATCACTCAATCGCGGAACCGGGGGAAACTGCAGTTCCTTTTGTCAGTGAAAAACCCGGCCCACCTACAGCTACGCTCGTCGTCCAAGCCGCTCTACGCAGAATGATTTCGCGGCGAGAAATTATCATTGAGAGCTTCCAATTTGCCGCTCGTCCCGATTAAACGGCGCGCAGAAATATTTCCTGCACTTCCGGCGGGGTGTGCCGTCGTTCCTAATGACGGCCGTTGAAAAAATGGCCGATAAATCTCGTTACGTATCCCGCGAGCGGCGAAGGAAGTACAGGCGGCGTCGTTAATCGAAATGAACGAGCATCAATTCGATGAATACCAATTAGGCGCAATGAGTCACGTGTCTCAGCTGAGGAACACGTACCTCGTCGTGGCCGATCGCTCGACTACGTTTCCAGAGGAGGAACGATCGGTCACACCGGCCGACACGATTTTATAACTCGGATAATCGCAAATCCGCGCACGTCCCCCTTCTCCAATACCCCGTGCACAATCGTAACACGTATTACGTCGCACGCTTGTAACACTACGCTCGATAAATTAATCATAAGATCCCATTTTTTTCCATCTGCCGATAGTGAAATGACTTCGAGGAACGAGAAAACCAAAGGTCAACTTCCAGGAACGTACGAAGAGGAATACGATGTTGCCTAAACTTTCGTCCTGACGATATTCCCACACGGTTTTCGAGCAACGCGTTCGACTCGCCTAATTTCCATACGGTCGGCAAAAAAACCGGAATTAGCGGGATCGCTGTTTGCCGACGATTCGTTTCAATTAGCGGGGGTTATGTGCATCGGTTGGTCGTTGCAGGAACCCTCGATTTTGCGGCATGGCCATTCGGTCCATGCGAGCTTTGTCAATTAACGTTCGATGCTATCGGGATCAGGAACGAACCAAAACCCTCCCCACCCACTTTATTTCCCACACTTTATCATATTACCTGATTAGTAAGTACACGAGGAAATTTCGGCAGTTCACAAAATAATCACTGTTAAATCACTCAAGCCGAGCACTCTTGTTCATTGAATTCACGACAAAGCGCATTGTTTATGGAGTCGAGCAATAAACGTCACGAATGAACACATTGAACGGTCCTTCCACGTCTACGAAATTCCTGTGCAAGCTCGCGGGCAATTCATCTCACTCTTAATCCGTCGACGGGACTTTATAGCGCGGTAAATATTTTGCAGTTACACAGCCGGCCGCTGTCCGCTCGACATGAATATTCATCGAGGTGTTTGCCGTACACCTGTACGCGGCCGTGTATTAAATTTGTCCCCGATCATTCGAACCCACCTCGTCGAAATTTACGCTGACCTATTGACGAAGCTAATACACGCTCCGCCGGGGACTTTTATTGCCGTGGATTCCAAGGGAACAAAGTCTAACGGTGAATCCCGTGGTATTAACATAACTCTTCCTTTCTGAATTTTCCTCCTTCGACGCGGAGGAAATGGATTCCTTAGAGAAAAATTCCTCGACCTACACTTCGCAAAATCCAGTGTGGTTTCGTGGAAGACTGCGAGGAAGGCTCGCGGCATTGAAATAGACACGTTTCTTTCCCCGAGGAGCCGGAGGAAACTCCGGACGCGTAGGTGTACGTAAAACCGAGCGGGTCAAGGCGATCGATGATGTATCGAGCGTTTTCCCACGAGACCCGATCGCCCGTGCTCCTTTTAATCGCTGCAAAAATTTCGAATTCCACCCACCCGGCGAATCGGCCCCGCGAATTTCATAAACGTTTCAGCACCGCCAGAAAATTCACTGGAATTTCATGGAATTCTCCTGTGTCCTGTGAGACATTATTAAAATCATGCCAGCTATAAACTCGATCGAGCGCGGCGACGAATTTGCCGACAAATCATCTTGCGTCATGTTTTTACGACGCTCGAGCGGCATTTCGTCGGACAAGAAGAAAAAAAGGTCGAAGCCAAGCATTGACAGCGCGACAGTTTATTTTTCATCGTGATTAAAATGACGGGTCGTCGGGAAAAATGGCGGTGTCGAATGGCCGTCGTGTTCCGCGGGAAAAACCGACTGGTTTCGTCTTGTTTTCTGCGATAATCATGACGTCATCGGCTCTCGATGGCGTAATGATATCAATGGTAGGCATGAATCGCCGTTTACCGCACGATCCAACAATTTCCCCGACGAACCGTCGCCAATTGACATCGACCCGCCGACAAACCGTATTCTCAAACGCGTCTACCTTATCGAGAATTTCGAGAATTCGTGTTTTCCTTGAGAAAGCACGAACGGAATTCCAAGACATTTTTCTCCGCTGTTTCTGTCGATCTGACACGCGCTCGACTTCGACACGTGTTCGCGCGCGAAATTCATCATTCGTTTATACTTAAACACGATAACCGTGTGCCACATGAATCACGGGAAGCTCGTAAAACAATGTCGAGGAGTGAAATACCGAACGAGAGTGAGCCTTGAACCCGCTCATTTATATTTACGGGCATTATTTTTCGCTCATTCGGATTCCACGGGCGTGAATACTTCTCTCTCTCTCTCTCTCCCTGTATTTTTGACCCTGACAGCACGGGAGAAAGGGAAAGAGAGGGCACGTAGATACGTGCTGATGTCGCGCGAGAAACATACATGTGCGCGGCCAATGTCAACCCGCCAATTAAAAATGAATGCCTGCTTAGCACGGCGACCCTTATTAAGTCCTCTCCTTCCCTCGTGAATCGTTCTCACGAAATTCAACGTTTTCGGCCCTCCATCGCTCCGTGAGGAATCTTCCCCCCCCCCAGAGGAAAATTCATTGGTTCAGTCGTCTTTTAAAGGGAATAGATTTCTTTGGAAAGCCTTAAAGTTTTTCCCGCGAATGCGTGTGTCGGCGGAGTTGTTCGCCGGTAATTTCTAAACGGTTTTCACACGACAAGGGAGCTTGAGGAGCTCGAAAGCTCTTCCCCTGGAGCTTCCTGCCTGGCGGACTCGAAAGCAATCGAGCCCCAGGCGAATGAAAGCGGAACGTGGCATTTGGAGCCTCGCTCGGGAAGTTTTTTCGACCTTTCGATAAGCACCGTCGTCGAGTGCTTTTCGCGTGACTCTCGTAGAAATGCAGAGAGCTCGATAGCGACAGGGAGAACGTGACGTTCGGACGAATTCGAGTCAGTCGTTGGCACTCGCAAAGACCGACGGATAATTGGCTCGAAGCGAGCAGCGTCGATTTACCGGACGCTTCATTAGCATTCGCGAGAGCCTCCTAAAGGTGTTCCGATATTTATGAAAGCCGCTAAATTATTCCCGAGATGGAACGAGTGGAAAGCTCGCCAAGGATTATCCGGCAATTTTCAATTTCCGCCTCTGACGTTTCGCATCGTAAAGTCGGCTTATCACTTGCATAGGAAACATTCGCGGGAATGTCGCTGTTTAACTTACTGTCTTGACCAGATAACAATGACGCACTTTGCAACGGTCAACAAAATTAACCAACCAGACGGCAAGGAGGTGTACCTCGAATGTTTTGGGAAAACAGTCGGACGATGAAAACAAATATACCTGTGTCACACGTTGCTTTTAAAAGACGTACATGATTTTTCAGAACGCACGATAAAACTCAAGAGTTTGGCTTACTGTCTCGAACGTGGACTTTAGGAACGATCGACAGGTTTTCTCGTTTCTCCAAGCTCCATCCAAGTTCCCCTCGTTTGAGAAAGATCTTCGTCTGACCTCGAGTGAAACCTGGGGGTCAGGGGGGCACCTCGGCACCGGGGGAGGGAACTCCTGTCCGTTCACAGCACCAATTTCCGCGACGAACGATGAAAACCCTCACGAGGGAAAACGTTCTCTTGAGCGCCAGCAAATTACCCCCTCCGAGACCAAAGGTCAATTAGGTTTTACCGATCCTCGTCGATTCGAAAGCAAGGACCTCCTCACGATATTACACGTCTTCTCCACCTCCTTCCTCCCTTTCTCCTTTGTATTGACGCTTGTGAAATTCCGATCCCTCGGAGGCCGGGGGGGTAGTGGGTTTCCTCTTTGGCGTTGCACGCGAACCGGCGCGAGTCGGCGAACCGTCGGTTATCCCGGAACGGAATTAACTGGCACTGGCAGAGGCGGAAAGAGAGAGAGACGCGGAGGCCGGGCCGCGTGTGCGGGGGTGGAAAGGGTGGCGAGGCTGGAGGCTGCAGTAGGCCGAAAACGCGCGGGAAACCGCGACGGCGCGAATCAACCGCGGAGGCGTACCTTCCGCCCGAAGCAAGGAAAAAGCAGGAACAGCCAACCAACACTTCCCGACGGATCTCACAGATTCCCCGATGCCGTTCTGTCAATTGTTTCGTCCTCCAACGTCGACGGACCTTCGGAAATTTCTTTTATCGAGCAACGCGCCCGGCGCAACGGACGTGGATTTTATTAATTAACAACCTGCAGGCAGTTTCGCAGCTTTCTTTTTTCAGAAAAATTTCAACAACGTCCGCAGCCTCGTTCGATCAATTAATATTTCATGCACAGTTCTTTTTTTTTAACTATCCACGTGTAAACAGAATTCTAGTCAAACGAAGTTTAATAACGTTGATTAATTCGTTGAAAATTGATGTTTTAACTTTGAAGGGTACCGACAGAGCCGTCGATTCCGTGACCTCCTTCCTGTTTGTAAACTTTACAAAGGCTCGAGGTAGAATTTATCAGCGGAAAAACCTTTTGTCAACAGGATTTCACGTAACAACCGATCCCCCTTTCTTCCTGTATCCTCGCTTTTTGTCCTTTTATCCTGGACTGGCGAAGCAACGACAGCCAAGAGAAACGTGTAGAAACGGTCTTGCTATTCACTAAGGGCTTATTGGTCGGAACGTGGGAACACGATTCATCGACACTGTTGCGGCACTTTCTTCTCACCTTCGGCCCGGTCCAAGATTTTCCGCGAGCGCACACGTGTGCCGGTCGGTGATAACCCGTTAATGGTCGGCCAGCTGACTGACTGACTGACTGGCTGGCTGACTAGTTCCCGCTGACTGGCTGCTTCTACTGGCTGCGACCAAGTGCACGGCCGAGCGGTTTCTCCGCTTTGCGCCACTCGTCCGGCTATCTCAGGTTCTCTCGCTGGATAGGCCGATCGAGAGAGAGACGGAGCAAGTCCGAACGAACGAGACACGAGGGGAGGCCAACAGGAACACACCAGACGGGGACGTACATCACGGGGGAAGGAGAGAGGATCACTGGCCCATGGAGGACAGAGAGGGACTGATCGAACGGGAGGAGAGGAACGACTCTCCCGAAAGCTCTGGAGAGGGGAGAGGAAGAACATGACGCGAGATGCTAAGTGGGAGGAGTCGCTAAGCGGGGATCAGCATCGAAGGCTACTCAACTCGGGTTTAGGATCCTTCCCCTCTCATCCCCCCCAATCCCCACTACTCCACGTTATCCGCATACAGGACGCTAAGGTTTTTCAAATATTTACCAAGTCCTCGTAATATCTCGTACACGTGTAAACGATTCCCGGGGAAACGGTCGGTAGCCGTAATTTATGGTAACACTTTTTTTCCTCCGCGACTTCCTGATTAATCGTGTTTTCTTTCCCGCTGATACCTTTTTTTTACGTTTCGATGAATCACGATATACTGACGGTGCAGCGAGCGGTACGGTCGATCGGTTTCCCACTGAATTTACACGAGCAGGAGCCGTCCCTGCCTCGTGAAAATATTATTCCAGCGTTCTTGGCGACGGTGTCAGCCGGTATCTAGAGATAATATTAATTCGCGTGTTAGCGGACAGTTTGGCTTCGACAGCCCCGGCAACCGGGTTTTCAGATTGCCAAACGTATTCGAAGAAACCCAGCCGATACTTCTGAATGCGCGACAACTGCCCCGGAATCGGGGAAAGCTGTTTAATTAAATCGAAAAGTTGGAGCCGTCGTCCCTTTCGATGGAAAAAGTTTCGGTGCTAAATGAAACACGGAGACACGAAGACGTCGCGGGATTCTTCCTTCCCTCGGGCGGCACGCGAGGAGATAATCATTCCCGTCCTGTCGTTATTGAAACTCATTTCCCCGGTTAGAAACGATCGCGCACCTGCGTCACAGCTCGACAAAATACTGTCGACTTTGCCTATTAATAAATCACGATCGCGCAACTCCAGGAAATTCCCCCACACCCCCTCGGCAATGAGACTTGTCACGCTCCAAAAGCTTTTCTATATCCCCCACAATGATCGTCGATCATCATTCCCCGGCGGAAACAAATGTAGGCGGTTTAAACGTAACACAAACTTCCCCTGCCGGCCGACACAACGCCGATAATTGCCTCCCGACAAAGTTAGTGCCCGATTTTCCTTCCATTCGAGCGGCCCAAATTGTCCGCCAAAAATTCCTCGACGTTTAACCGACGTAGGCGCATGGGGGCAGGGAGGGACGGGGGGTAAATGGATCGATGGTGCATGCAGCAATGATTAATTTACATTATCCAGCGCGCCCCAATGGATTCGCCACTCGGCAGGGCTAATGACGTCGCGGTAAAATAATGAATTGATGATACTACGTGTAGGCTGTTTCCGCGCGCAGTTTCGATTACCGACCTAATGAATAGACACGCTGGCAGAAACTCGTCGGATCGTAAATGCCCAACAGCTTTGGCCAAATGATTCTCGAATTTCCGGCTTCTGCGTTCAAGACCCTTTGAAATTCACCGACGATTAACGTGAACTGCTGGACTGGCCAAGTTAATTCCCTGCCGTGTTTTCCAGGAAGACCAGCCGTACACAATCCCATTTAAATTTCTCTCTTTTTCTTCGTCGTCGTCCTCCTCTTCGACTATCCGTTCGACTAAAACAATTAATATGCGCAGGGCTATCCGAAGTGTCTAAAGCGGGGTCAACTCGCTCGAGGAGCGGTTTCATCCGGCGGTCAATAAAAGTCAACTGGTCCCCGTCGAATTATTCGAGTATCTCACGTTTCACGCTGCTCGGCCTGTCTCCGCCAGCATCCACGGATCCCGTCTTCGTTTCAACGTCATTATTCACGTGGGTATTGCAAAAGCGAGGTCCCTGGGGTGATACGTTGACGATGACGATGATGGCCTTACTCGTCCCGAATTTTACCGGAATTAGCCAGCTACAATTCATGGCCAATTACGAACACGCTGTAATAGCCTTGGGACAAGTGTAAAGATGATCGTCCATCTTTTTTGCCCTACATGATTATTTAAAGCGATGTCTCTGCAGCATAAGAAGCAATGCTCCTATTGCGACCTTATCAGGGAAGAAAAAAATTGATTACAGCTGGCAACCAGCTGCTCGGCCTTCTTTCTAGATGGCGGTAATATACCGTGGAAATTCCTACCTTACCAGCCCACTGTCGGCCGGCAATTATTGCAACTGCATAACAATGCAACTGGCGATAAGCGCCCGCAAAGGTCTCCTAATGAACAACCTAAATTTTGCATAAACTCGTGCTTACGTTGCAACTCATCAATGCCCGTCTCATCAATATCCTCGTTTATCACGTTTTTCTTCACCTTTCACCCCCTTCAACCCCTAAAGATATCCTTGGGATATCGAATAATCTGAGCCTTCGGGTTAGGACCATTTCCCTTCGACAAAAGAATGATTTAGGAGGATCGAGTTATCTGGATTTCAGCGATTAATCATCCGTCCATACGAATTTCAAGACATATAGCATCGCGTGCTTTCTTATAATATCCTTGAATGCACCTATGCCACGATAAATCTGTCCACGTTTTTAAATAAATGATGTACCCATGAGGCCCACCTAAGCATCGGGCTGTACTACTCGAAAAGTGTCGTAATGCCCGCGCTACTTTCGGCATTCTCAACATTTCATTTCCACTGAAAAATATCCTGGCGAGCCAGGCGAATATTCAAGGATGTTTCATTAATGCATGAAAATCGTTGTATAAACAGACGAGGGAATATACAGCGTGCGTGGCATCAGCATAGATTAAATCGCCAGGAAATAAAATAATGCATTAATGTTTGCAGAACGATCAGCCGGGGGTGTTACGAGGGACAGAATAGACCGTGAGGTTTGCCTTGAATTTTATCCTGCGAGCGTGGATTAATCATACGAGGCTGGCACAGCGATCGCCCGAACGTAAACGTTATAAATATATTTCTCGCGAGTTGAGCTTTCGGTGTGCGCGCATACGGACGACGTGACGATCGGAACATCCTATCGGCCTCATACGTACACGTGTAGGGCTATCTATAAAATCTAGTATATTATCGATTGCGGCTCGTAACCTATTCTAAATTCGAATGCACATATCGGCCCGTTCGCCTGGATACCGAGTGCACTATGCAGCCCACAACATTCAGGTCAGCGGATCGTACGGCCGCCGCGATTCCCCTCCTCCCCTCCTTCATCTCTGTCCTTTTTTTTGCAACTCAATTTTCCAATTAGGCATTCCGAGGCTGCTCTGCGGTCCCTCCCGCCGGATACAGCCTTTCTCCATTTCCCTAAGAGGGTATAAACCCCGCGATGGCCCCGTATTATCGCAATATTACCTATCGAATCCGGCTACCACTGTCCCACATTCCCCGGCGCCCGTAAACGTTGCATAATTCCGCCGAATAGCTGAGAAATTTTTATTACCCTCGGCCGATAAAAATCAGCCCCGCGCGGACGGCCTTAGTTTGCAATTATAATGAGCCGAAGACAAGCCCGTCGCCGGCGGGGATTTATCAAACGCTTATGCACGTTTGCGCAAATCGCGTAATTATTTACAGAGAGCGAGATCGTGCCGATTCAACGCTACGGCAGTCGCGTGTTCGTTTCCATTAAACTTTCGCCAGCAGGTGGAAGGGAGGCAGCGGGGAGGGGTGGACTGACGTTTTGCTGGATAGCATTCGTTAGCAGCGGGAAAGTTCCTTTCTCTCCTCCGCATTAAAAGTTAATGGAACAAATGTGCCGTGCGTCCACCTCCTCGGCATTGACCTTCGACCGGGGACCGTTCTCGCGGATCTCAACTTTTTCCTCTTCGTGATGACGGCTCCGGGAGTTACGTGATCCGCGATACAAATCGCGACGTTGAATAGGACGGAAATGCGAACCGAGCGCATTTTACCGGGCCACGTGCATACCAATGTCGCACGCATGCACGCGCCGCGGGCAAAGGGGGTCGCAGGGGGGGGGGGACGTCCCGTTCCCCTTCCCCCGCAGGACGGCAGGGTTCTCCCTCCTTCTCTTTCCCATTCGCGGCTTTTTTTTTCTTTTCGCGCAGATCCAACGACGACACGCGAATCTACCGCTGACCATGACCACGCCACGACATTTACACGCGTTTCCTCCCACCCCGCTCTTCACCTCGTCTCTGCCCTTCCGCATGTTTCTCCTAATGACCTGACAGAAAAACATATGTCCCGGCACAGTTCTAATACCGGAGAAATTCACGAAAAGGTCTCTTCGAGGGGGCCAATAACTCTCAGGAATGTATAATGACGTGGAACTGAGGGGGGATGAAGGAGAAAAATCCCAAGTCTCAAGGGTTGGAATTCTCTGTCTTCCGGTTCCTCCGGCGAAACTGTTTCGAACCAGATGGTCGACGCTACAGGAAGGTGTAGGACGATGCGGAGGGTGGGCGCGGGGGGAGGGAGGGGGGGGGGGAGGCGAAGATCAATACCGGCGAAACGGTGGCACCGTCGCGAAAGACGGTCGGTCGGGCGAGGATTTAAGACGGACGTTGACGAGCTCGTGGGATTCCGTTCGTCTCATTACTTATTTCCGATCGACGGCCATTGGGAAAGTTACCGAGTGACGTCCCGTTGTCGCCCGTGTAATGATAGTACCGGTTTTCGTTCGATCTTGGCCGGAAGTTGATGGCGAATCGATCGACAGCTGACGCAAAGGGAATATTAAAAAGAAAGTCAACGGTGTACACCTGCGGGGAATTTATAGAGTACCTAGATTCAACGTCAATGACGAGATTTAACGACCGCGTCGTCCGGCATTAGCTACAGACGTTCGTTAATATTTAACGGCACCGTCTTTTACGCCAAGACCGCGGGCTCGATAAGCAGTTTGCCGAGTTCATTGCGATGTCCCGGGAAAGGGATATAAAAATCCGCAGAATAAACGCGAGGAGTCGGAGAGATAAGTGCTCGGGTAATCCTGTACACGGTCGTTTATCGAAGTCAATGAAATCCCGTGATTAATTCTTAGTTTCGGGCGAAGCCGGAAATCCCTCCCGCGAGCGAGGGCAAAGGTCGATGGGATATCGGCGAGTTTATGTGCGAAATACGGGCCAATCGTTTCCCTTAACGACCGTGCTCCAACTCAGCCGACGTAATTTCGTTTCCCCCGCGATAAAAGCTCGGTCCTCGCGGAAAAGACTGGCCGGCCAAACCGAGCGGAAATGAATCAAGTCCATCCGTCGCGTGTTCTCCAGACGACTGGCTCTCGATACGATTACTCCGCCGCGAAATTACCGACGTATGCCAGTGAACTCTGGCCGGGGAATGGCCATTCTGCTCCGCTAACCGACCTAATGAGCCTCATTACCGTGATTAAGTTTCGCCGACGAAGCACGAGAAATCGCCAAAAGCGGAGCCCAAAAGAAAACGTAATTCCGCCGACCCCGACTTTCCTCGCTTCGATCATAATTTATCACGCGAATAAGATCCTCAAAAAATGCTATTACCGTTGGGGAAGAGTTCCTTCGTTTCCCCTCGCGATGCAAACTACTTGTCAAGGGAGACACGTTATCGCGCGAAATCGTGTTGAAAGTTGATGGGCCGTAAAATCGTTCGGTCGAGCGTAACTCTGAGTCGCGTAAATGATTCTCGACGTGTGGGTTGAAAGTAGGCGGGAGAAAGTCAACGGCGAGAAAGCGCCAAAGGTCGAGTGCAAGGATTAATCATACACCTCGGCCAGGACTTTTTAAACAATACAGACGACCAGCTGATTATAGAGCTCGGCCGTCTACGTTTTACCTATAAATATTTATCGACCCGCATCAGCTGGCTCTTTCTACGCCGCACTCTGCATTCCTCATGCTTCGCGTCGCTTAAGTCATTCCACGGGAAAAGGATAATTTAAGGGACCTAAAGAAGGATAAACCTTACGACCGAGTTTCAACTCCACTCTTACTTTTCCTAATATTTTCCTAATTTGCCTCCGCCGCAGCCCCTAAAGCAAATACTGCTCAGCGAACTGGAGCTACTTTTTTCACGTTAATTAGGAACTTCCCCTCCGCAAGCTTTAGCCCCATTTCTCTGCGCCTAAGCCAGACAATTCTCTCCACCGGGAATTTTCGTTGTCGTCCTAAATGGCCCTCACGTGTGTGTCGCGCAATTTTCGTGCTGGTGTAATTTTTGTTTCATAGCTCGGCGGGCGATCTGCATGCGTGCATCAGCGTGCTGCTGTCCTCTTCGCTCGGCCGGGCTGACACGCAAAGCGACAACCAAGCGACATCCAAAAAAAAAAATGGAGGGGAGGCAGGGGGTAAGGGGGTTGGAGAACGTCAAGGGGTTTCGCTCCCAAAGGACCTCGTGGCGCTCTCGAGCATTACGTAACGACGCGGCTCTGAAGCTGGCAGATTTTATGAGGCCAACAGTTCCTCGCAAACGACCTTTTTTTTGCCCCCCCCCCACTCCTTCGCACCGGCTTTGTGAAAGCTTCGCAAATACGGCCACTCGTTGGGAAATAGCAAAATAAACGTTTAATGGGTCAGCGGCTACATTGGCATCGCACCAAAAATAATTGTCCTGTTTTAAAAAGAAAATTTCTTCATAAATTTCCCTAGAAAGGCGGGGGTGGGAAGGTGGTCGTTCCCTGCAAAGAAAGGAACCTGTGCCCCGTAAAATGTGCTGCCCCGGGCCTCGTCGTGAGAAGCGTGAACGTAAAGTATGGTTTATTGAAAGAACGATTTATTGAGAACGGCCGGTGAGACGGTGTACAACACATGGGTAGGCGTCGGGGTGGAAAGCGCTGCAAGCTGTATTTTTCGTGCGGCAATTAGACATGGTGGGAGTAACAGAGAACGAACACATCGCTGGCGGTAGAGATATTTTATAGCCTACATGAGGGGGTTGTTTTCCTGGTTGTTGGGCGGCAGGGAGGTGGTCGACCGTCTCGGTCGCCAGAGTGCCAGCCTCGCGAATCCGTACTTCGTCATGATCCTCCGGAGAAGCCTTTTTCCAAAAACTATTGCCCCCTCGAGTCCCGGGAGATCACCTGTTGTTCCGGCCTTGGCCAGTCCCTTTCAGCGACATCCCCGCCATCCAAAGGGCCCCCGAATCATCCCCCTCAGCCATACAGTCCCCTCGTGCGCCCCTCCCCCCTTCACCTTCGCAGAGCGTGACCGATGATACGTCGAGTCTTGTCGATGCACTTGCGTAGGATGTTACGGAAGGACATGTCGCCCATCGATTCCCTTCACCGACTCCCCTGAGCTTGACATTCGTGGAAAAGGATTTCCCCTGGCGATTATCGTGATCGCTGGGAAAGATCTCTAAGATTGTATCTCGTTCCTCGGGAGACAGGTAAAACGACGGACAGAAGACGACCGATCTTCTTGGCAGACCAGAGGACCAATGTTTATTCAAGCGTCGGAGGATTTGTCCCCACGGATAACGTTTCAGGGCCGGAGACAACGACGTGTCCTCGCGGGGATCAGCCGATCACGTCGACGATCCTTCAGAAATGGACGTGAGGAAATTACGACTCACGTCGTTTTGATCGATCGACTTTTCCCCGGTAATTCGCTAAGTTAAGCTCTCGTTTAATGAAAAGATACAGGGCTGATGATACTCGAGTAAGAACCTCGATATCCTCCAGTCAAGCTCCTTCGACTTTCACTCTCGTTAATCACCCTTCCTTTCGCCCGTTACGACGAGGTCGGGGGGCAATCGATAAACGTCAAATCCTAATCGCTACGTTAAGTTCCGGCAATAATCTCCAGCGGAAATCCGAGCTAGATTCGTTAACGATCCGTCTTGTCCCTTTGCTCAATCTTTTCCACGTAATTCCTTGTAATTCCTCGGACGTTAATTCCAGCTCGACTTAATTAACGGCACATCCGCTCGGTTAAAAATCCGCTTCCTCTACTACCGAGTTTGTATTTATACGTCGTACGTATATGATTTCTTCTGAGCTTTATTGCGTCGTGTAAAAGCGGTGAAAAAGCTTCTCTATGGTTGAACGCTAATCGTTATAAACAAGCTCGGAGTAATGAAGAGCAGAGCCGATATGGTGACGGACTTCCGCATGTTTCCTTTGTTTCCTTTGTTTCCCTTGTTGCTCGAAGGGACTGTCGAGTGACACTGCCAGCGGAAGTGCAGTTTTCAGATTTCCACCGGCTGACGTTTCCTCCCCTCTTACCGTCCTTCTGTTATTCGCCAAGCCTGTTTCCGTCCGTCTCGGTTCCTCTTTTCTATCTACCCTTCTCTCTCCCTCTCTCTGTACTGGTTGATACGAATTTCCTGACCTCGGGGAACGGTCTGGCCGGCCTCCGGTCGGTTTATGGCGCGACTCTCCGGTCAGCAGACACGGACGAACTCCTCTGATGAGTTTCCGTGAGGCCACCAGCCAGACGCCGGCGGGCAGAAGGGAAAAACGTCGGCCGCGTTTATCCGAACGACCAAACTGCGACTGCGCCGTTCGATCGCCAGCTTTTCTCTCTCTCTCTCTCTCTCTCTCTCTATCTCTGTCCGTCTCTCTTCTCTTTCTCCTCTCTAGTCGCGATTGGAGATTTAGCGATCGCAACGGTCAATCTCGGTGCAGCAGCACTCGTGCTCTGCGCCTGACTTGCACTCGACACGTTCCACCGAGCCGGATATGCACTTGCAGTGGTACAACCCCGTGTCTGGACGGACAGTGCGAAATCCTTGCCTTCCTGTACTTTTCAGACGATTCCCCAACTATACGGTCCTCTAACTCAATTATTTCGTCCCCGTAACAGTGGCCTGGTCTTCGGGAAATTCTTTATTTACAGTGGAAAAGTACTTCTTCGCGAATTGACAGTAGTACAGTCAATAATATAACCTCCGACAATTGTCTTCCTGACGTAGTTGCAATTACAGCTAGTTTACGGGACTTTCTTGTACCGGCAGAATGTATTCCGAGGTCAGTAGTAAAACCCCGTGCTTGGACGGACAAGTCTCGGTTGATGCCTAGCGCAAGCAGGTCGACCATTGGTTTTTAAAAACTTTGTCCACTCATTTAAAAATGTCAAAAACAGACAGCTATAGGGCTTCATCAAACGATTCCCATTCGTGAACGAACAGTGGCTCGAATTTTTGGCTCATCATTGAAAACTGCTCTCCTCGTGAAGTAGATGAACACCGTATATGGACGGACGCTGCGATTCCTTCAATTTTCTCTTTCTCCTTTGCCCTGAAAAAACGTTTCTCCTAACTCCGCAACACTCCTTGTCGCGAATCACTTCTAACACCGTCCACACTTTTATCAGGTGTCTTGAATTATATCATCACGTCGTTGGCGATCGATCGACTCCGTGGCTCGTCATTTTACTGACTCGTCGTTGACTGGCGAAGGTCCTGAGGATCTCGCGGGCTGATTTTTCGGCGTATCAGAGGCGCATGCACGTAGAGACGGCTTCGCGTTATTAACTGGCGCGTCGATTGCCAGCGTCGCACGTGACTCGAAGGCCATAACTGCCGTGCATCGATTCCGCGGTACGTGCAGACGGCGGGGACGATCGGTCCTTTTCCCCGCTCGTCGATCGATAGCTCGAACGATCCAACGAGCAGACTTGCGCGTTGCAACGACCCACACCGAGCCACGCCGATCGAACGACTCCCTCACGAACCTTCCCAACGGCCAAGCTCCTTCCAAGGACCGGAAACGATCGTCCCAGGCCAGCAATTTCCAAGCGATCCGAATTCCTAAATTCCAAGGATCAGTTTGTCGGTCCGGCAAAAAAATCCTGTTCACGGTGTCCTTACTGTGAGCTCGTGGGGACCTTCGGGGATTCGGGAAAACCTTCGGGAGGTGGCTCCCAGTTTGATGAAATCCAACAGGATGACTGGATCCTAGGACCGGAAGTACACCCTTGCGCGTAGTCGATCATCGGTCTATGTTATCTCACCGCCCACGAGTCCAACGATTTATTCACTCAAGAACATATGGTCGAACCTGCAGACCTGTCCCCCGTTTTATCCCTCGACGATCCTCGGTCTTCCGGATTCCTTGAGGATACGATCGACCGATTTCCGGGAATTCTTGAGCCTCGATCATCCTACGTTCGTTCTACGCGCGGCGAAAAACACGTCGAACCACCATCGGAATCTCACGGTATCGAATGGACACGCTCGGAGAGTGCGCAAACTCCATCTCCCGTTCAACCCTTTTGCTCCTTTCTCCGTCTTCCTCCCTTTCATTCACTCCCCCCTAACGTGCCTACTTACTACCGTTCCCACCCGGCCTCCGGCTTTACGTAATTCCTCGGGCAATTCCTTCCTCAGCAGGGAAACCTCCCGGAGGATCAGTTGGGCCTCGCACTCCTTCACCCCCAGAACTTCGTTCTCCGCTCCTTTCATTCGGCAGTCTCGACACTGCGCGAGATTCCCGGTTTTCCTTAACCCTTGGACAATTTTTCGACGGGTCAATCGACCCTCGTCTCCTTTTTGCGGCTTCCTGTCGATCGGGATGAGGGTCCACGAATTTTCGGCCCAGCAGCCCCGTTTAATCTCGATGCCAGTTTTTCTCCTTGCTCGACAAACTCGCGCGCTTCAGTCCCCCCCCCCCCCACCCCGGCGACACGTTAACGCGTTTCCCGACGTTGTCGAACGTCCGACGAGGTGGACGACGTTTCCACGGGTTTTCACTGGGCTGACATATTTTCCGCGACGTCGTCGCCCGCCGGGATATGCGCTCTTCGCTTCGAGGCGTCGTCGCTGGGCGCCGCCACCGGCAAACCCTCACCGTTCGCCACCCTCCCCCCGGCCCCCGGAATTCACCCTTCAAGCACGCAGGACCGCCAATTTAACTCTCCCCAAAAAAATGACACAAGAATGTCCATCATTAAATTCCACAATGTTAAATAAAATGACCGCACTTAAATACATTTTTCCACTAACTTTCCTGCATTAATTCTTCCAAGTTTAGCCCGTGTCTCGCTTTAATTTTTTTTCCAAAATGTCCTCATCGTTCATTCCCGCGTTACTTGTCAGGCTATCGTCTCTTAATGGGCCGTTTGCTGGCTGGTTCGTCCCTCGTTTACGAGGTGAGGGGGGGTTTGCGGGTACGCGTGTTCGTCGGTCGTTCGCGTGGCTGTATAGCAAAGACGCGTCGGCACACGCAGAATCGAGCCGACAGAGGAGCCCAGTGAGGTTTATAAATAAGCGCCGTTATCAGATAGCCCGGGGTCGGCTATTTCGAGGTATCGACCAATCAGTGTTAAGGTCAGCCGGGATAAGTCGAGGACTAGCCGACGATGTTGCCCTGTCCTGTGTGCGCTGATCCTTGACTTACTTCCTGCCCTCCCCCCCCTCCCCCGCACCCACCGTCAATCCAGTATACTCGTCCTTCTTTTTCACAAAATCGCCATCCTTTTCCCCGTAAAATTAAAACCGCGGGTTTCGTAATTACGCGCACCCGGATTTCCGGGCATAATGAAACCCCATTGTTAATCCGCTTTCCCTAATTACGAACGTTTACCTTAGGCCGGGCCGTTTCCTTTTCTTTTTTTCCCCAGGCCTGCCACGCAAGACGATGCGGATTAATTAATGGGCGCGGGCAATTCATTAAGCCGAGCATCGGACGAGCTTTCGCCGCGGCTTTTTAAGAGGCACTTTTTTACCAACAACTTCCTCCGAAGTATCCCATTGTAACGTCCTGAAAAACTGCCGGGCAAAGCGAAGCGCCTGAGAATAATTGCCGCGGTTTCCATTAGCGCCGGAGAAAAACGCGAAAATATCGCTCGAACGATACGGAATAATTCGGGAAACGACGGGGGGAGGAGGGGTGGTGGCGGTTTTAAGAGCCGGGAGGAAATTATCGCCAGTCCCGCAGCGGTGTTTTCAAACAATTCCGCGTCTGTTTCGCGGTTCGTAGACTTTTTTTGCCGACGGAATAATATGTTTATGTAAATGCGAGGGCGAGAAAATTTCGCATTTTATCGTCCTCCTCGTCCGTGCGTCGTTAATTAACGACCACTCAATTTCCATGCGGCCAAGTTGCCACCCTCCTCCCCTGGACCTGTCCCCTTCGGACTTGGGCAATCCTGCAAATGCACGTCCGCTGTTCTCCCGTTGCGTCATCGATTTCGTAAACCCAGCCACCGTCAAGTGTATTTATTGGCCGCTGAGAAACGGCCGTGACATTAGACAACGTTTCGCGATTCGATTTTCCTTCGCGAATCTGTGATTCAGGGAAGAAAGCAAGACAGGGGCAAGGGGGGTGGGGCTTATAAATCGTTCTCGGGGCGTCAAGTGACAGGGGCCGATGACGAGGGGGACGAGATAAACCTGGGGGAAAACAAGGAATTTGCTCGACGGTGTCTTACGAAATCGGTTCGCCCGGTTACGCAAGATTTTCGCCGAATCTGCGGAATATCGTCGTTAACGTCCCCGGCAGCTGTCCGGCTGAGTTTCGCCATTTCTCGCTGACTTTCCCGACGTCTACGAGCCGCCCGGGCAAATTGGATTTGCCCGAAAAACACGTCCTAGCGGAGGGTTTGCCCGGCGGACAAGGACGACCGAAGAAATCGAAACTTTTGCCAATTGTTTGCGAAGATTCAACGGGCCTCGAGGGGGGCACGGGAAGGTGCGAGGGGGAGGGTGGATATCCGTGGCGCCATCGGACGTAGAATCTCGCAAGTCCTCGGCCGGAAGACGAGAATCGTGCAGACCGTGCCATCTAGCCGCGCTCTCATCCGCCGAATATTGATCGCAAAAACCCCGCTAACTCGACGGCCCCCCCGGAAAAATCATCATCCCCCAAAAATATGTCCCCGCGAGAGTGCATCCTGTCTTCGGCCGAAAGATTGCCGGACAAATTGCCCCCCCGCGGGGGATCATTTTCGAGACCGCCAAGCAGCTAATTAATCACGGCTTCGGGTAATTACCTTTCGCGGACGTTTTCATAAATTAAGAAAGACCCGTAACAATGGTGTACGAAGGTTCGAGGTCCTTTTCTTGCGCTCAACACAGTTCCGTCAGTCCGATCGGACGAACATGGCAATGGTTAATCGATAACTATTTATAATAAAACAGGCTTTAAGACGGGGTTGAAGGAACGATTTGGTGGATGTCGAAACGAAGGGAGATTCCAGTAAGAATTCTCAGACATATCACGCACACACACACATAGCAGAGACACAGAGAGACATAGCTTCGAAGAGGAAGGTATTTCGTGAGAAATTAGCAGAAAGCGATGGAGGAAGTAGCAGAGAGAAAATGTTTGAATAAATGAACTTACAAGGAGAACGGCCAGGAGGTTTCGAGCTTCTGTGACGGGCGCTTTTCATGTTTCGCGGCATGACGGTTCTCAATTCCATGGCAACTGCATGAAAAAAAAAGAGAGACATAGAAATTAGTCGGCCAGTTCCGGTGGACCTTCGATCAAGCGGAGAAACACACGACTGCTTCCGTTGCCGGGGGGAAAAATCCAAGTAAAATACAACTGCCCCGGAATCCTCTCCTCCTCGTAATTGTCATTTAAAGCGAGAAATATTGAATCTCCTTGGACGGTGTGCTGGCTCTGCCGCGGCGAAATTGCGGATCGTCGAGGGAAAGCCCTGGATTAATGAAATTCATTGGGTGAAAATCGCCCGGTTACGGACAATTTCCGGCTGCCGGTAATAATAATAATGCGATGATGCATCGGCGAAAGAGAGGAAGACGGACGGTTAAATAATTCATTAGCTGATTCGGTTTTGCCGGCGGGCAAAGAAGCGACGCGTTATCGAGCCTCGACGTGCAATTTATAGACGACGATTTCGTAGGTACACTTCGGAACTGCGCTCTTCAACTTCCGTACAAGAGAACGCCGTACTTGGCCGAATGGAACTGCTCATTAAAGTCATATTCCCTCCTCCCCTCCCCCTCCCCAACCCCCGATGCGCCTTCAGCCGTCCTCCAAACACGGCTGCCTTCAACTTATTGCTCTTGAATTATGCCTCATTTAAATGCAAACGTTACCGGGAAGAGGAAAATGCGGTTCGAGAAGTTACGAAGGACCGAGGAAAAAAAATATTCTGCACCGGGGAGAAGTAAGAAAGGAACGGCCGTCCCTGTTATCGACTTCTTGACAGTGGGAATTGTTTTAAAATGCCAAACCTGCCCGGAGTTGGGCGATACACGTAACTTCCGGGCCGTTACGTAACCCGGCAGTGACAGTGGCGAGGATTTGCATGCGAGGGAACTTCCGCTTTTAGATTCGCCGGTCGACAGGCGTTAGTCTCGGATTCCCAGGGGAGAGACAGAGGAGTAAGGGGAGGTGGGCAAAGTTAGGACACGCTGCGAGCCCCAGTGGCCCAGTTACCGAGCACGCAAAACCCCATAAGACAAGGGACGCTGTTTTAACGTACTTAAGGACATCGCTACAGGACACTATGTCGAGGAATATACAGGTGCATAGAGTCATACCGGCTGCATACAATGCACACACGTTATCCCCTGCGGTCGTGTATATACATACCCACACCTACAGGGATTTCTATGATACGTGGATTCTCCCACACAAGCCCACGCGTACTTGCCGAAACGCAAGCTCACACACACATATGAACACGGTGTATACGATCAGTCGGAGAGGTATAACACACGGAGGCATTCGAAGGAGGTTCGCGAAGGGAAAGCAGAGGGGCAGGGGGACACGGTCGATATGAAACGCTCGTGTGACCTACAGGATACAACGCGACATATGCCCTCAAAACGACACATACACACATGCACACACACATACATACATACATACAGACTCGTCTGCGTAAATCACGGTTTCATCGGGTTCGATCGAGAGAGAGGGACGGAGGGACGCAGGTAAGGGGCGGGGGAGGGAGACTTGCGGGCTGCGAAGGGGTGGGAGGGAGAGGCTCGAAGTGCTTCATTGTCTGGCGCGGAGGGTGCTTGACCTTCCCCAACCGTATCGAGCACCCCCTGCTTTCCTTTCAACTGAGCGACCGCCAAGATCGAGAGAGCCGCGGCATCGCAGAAAGAAAGAAAGTATCTGAAAAATCAGATGAAAGCAACGCCCGTACACGCGTGTACCTTTATCCAGTTCTTCCACGACCTACCCCCCGTTCGAGGACAGGAAATTGTAGGAGAAAATTGCGACAAAAGGACCGGCGGTGTAGTACTTGTCGCGAAATTAATTAGGTCGAAATAAAAGTCACGTCTCATCGGACACTTTGTGCATGGTGACTGGGAAGAAAGGTTCGAGGAATTGAAATGGAACGGCCTTGGGAAGCAAGTCGAGTGGCTGGATGTAACGGGACGAGACCTCGACCTGCCGGAAAAGGGATTCGCGGGTGCCTAGATTTTGACCTCGTGGTATCGAGCGTTCTTAGCGAAAATCGCCAAGGGCCAATGGGGCGTAGGTCGGAGGGGGAGAGGGGCTTGCCGGGGGGAAGCAAAGAGAGCCGGCCTTGAAGGTTCTCCATTCATTTGCCCTCGACTCAGATCCGGATCTTTGATAGAGGCCTGAAAGCACCGCCGGAGACGAAGAAGAGACGAGTCTTCTAACGAAGATGCCGTGCTTATCGCGATATCCTAGCCGAGATTCACGCCGTCGTCGACGAGGCTCGATACCTCGAGTGCCACTCCCCCTCCCCCTCCCCCTTCCCCTTGCCCCAGTGCCCGGGCCCCTCGCATTGTCGTCTTCCCGATGAATCCCGACCAAAGGAAGAACCGGCACGCTATGAAAAATCCGTCAGAACTCGACCACCCGACCCTATTCTTCGAGCTCGGAGCTTTTAATTCCTGAATTCCTCGGGAAAATACCTTGCCCTCACGCGAATTCTAATCAACCTCACGTGCAGTTAGGAATGCACTTCCAGATGCGTTCAATAATGCGGACAATCGGATAAAGAAAAAGCCAGTGGACTGATAATGGAATTTCAAGTAAGTTGCTTGCATCGCGGGATAATTCCTATCGTGTGGTTACCTTCTATTCGTCTGGTTTCTAGTATGATTTCAAGAAAATCTCCGCGAAAACTGCCGTGTAAACAGTGCAAAGACGGACCGGAGAGTGGCGAGTGAGTGCTTTCACGTGGCAGCTCGAAAGGACCGTTGCTGAGGAGAAAAGAGTTAGACAGCTAAAGGGAAAGAAAGAGAGAGGGAGAGAGTACACCGCGAGCAATTTAAAGACGAAAGGCGCGAAAAAGGCAGCTCTTAGTCGGCGTGTCTCACTCAGTGGCCACAATTTTCCATTGTTACCTCGTCGTAACGAGAAGTCGAGATTCCAGTGCTTATTCACATTTTCGCGATTAGCCAGTCTCCAAGTTCCTAAAGCCCCGTACAAGCCGTAGGAACGTGTTGTTTGAAATTACAATTGTAAATTCTACCACCTAAATATGGCAACCGCGTAACCGTTGGCTTCTGTTCCTTCCGGGTTCCCTTATTGGGTATACAAAATTAAAACAATGTACAAGCAGGGCTATTGTCCATTGAAAATTTTCTCTCGTATTGCTCCCGCCATGACTATTATTCCCGACCGAAACAATGGCGAATGGCGTTCAATTATTCCTTCGGTAGGAAACGGGGCCGCTGTGAACGGGCCATAAGGTATTTACTCCTCCTCCCCCGCGGAGGAAGGCCAGGGAATTACGAGGGGCGCTTAGTCTCAATAGTTTCGTTTATTTTCGCGAGAGAGCGACTCTCCCGGATGAGAGAGAAGCTTCTCAAGTGTCGATCTTAAGCGAAACGACGAGTGCTCCCGTGCCAGGAACGATAGTACGAGAGGTTTCGACTTCTCAACGCCCTGCTTCCTTTCTCACGCCCCAATCCTACCTCTCCCCCTCCCCTTCTTCTACCCCGTAACTTCCCAATGACCGACTACTGTATTTCCAAACGACTCGCGGATGATTACAGGGCCAGCGGAAACGTCGAAATCCTCGTCAGTTCCATTCACCTAATTATCAGCAACCATTGCTTCGCACTTGAATCTCCTTGCAAAGGAGAATCTCTTGGCAATGATTTACACCGTCTATAGCGAGTCGTGAAAGCATGTACGTCGGCTGATTTTTATCCCCGATTTGCCGGGGCGGAAGTCCTGACAACTCATCCGTCGATTGCCGCGGTGAGGGAAAAAAAGGCGGAAGCGAGAGACACCGTGCACCGAGCGTTTCCGCATAAACGCCGGGCCGCGAGTGGCTCTGAAGAGAGCGGCTAGAGTGGAAAACGAACGAACCTATTGTCTGACTCCGTGGAGTCGGCGCTTGACACCTCCGACTTGTATAGCCAACCGGCACAGAGCGGCCTCTTTTTTTCCTTTTCGGGCCGACCAGCAACGACGCTTTGTCCCCCGACAAAAAGGACCGTCCGAATCGCGGATCATCCCTCGACGTCAGGGAGAATCGCGGATTACAGAGTCTCTTTAATTTATATCGGTTCGTCGATAAGTGCCGTCCTCGTGTTTGTACTGACGCGGTGCAACGGGACGATTTTCCAGGGGATTTCGTTCCTGTAATGGGCTCGTGTTTTCCTACGCAGAGGAAAACCTTGTTGCATTCTCCTCGACGCGTTTATTAGTCGCGCGACGAAGCATTTCCAGGAGAGCTGACGATTCGTCAGCTTCACGAGCGGCTTCCTTTGCATTGAAAGCGTCGGTGGTTAACGCTCGCGATGTTTCCTTGGCCGCGGGAGCCAGGGGCAAAATACCCGGGGACAAAGGGGAGATCGAGCCGTACAAAAGACGGAGGGAAAGTGGCGCGACAAGCGAGAAAAGCTTCGCAGACGGCAGTCCTGAGCTTTTTCACGGATACATACGTACACATCGGACTTACCTTTGGCACGTCGGCTGCGCGAAAGAAACGTCGTTAGGCGGCAACAATGGTATCGGAGGCCGACGATCGCGTAGGACACGATCGTCGACTCGCCGGGCATGCATCTCGCGCGAGGGAAATTACGCTTTCGGCCAGGCCGATGCACAAAACTAATGGCCGCTGTGTCAAGAGACGTCGATTCGCCAGAGAGATTACAAGTGAGCGTGAGAGAAAAGGCGAGGAGTCTCGCGTACAAGGCGGAAAAAGTGCAGTGATAGAAAGGAGGATCGATCGAAAAAGATGTCTCTACTATACGGCCAGTGAAATCATTAGATTCGCCAGGAAAATCAAAACAACGTTTCCTTTTGTTCAACCATTTGCAATATTGCTCGTTTCATTGGCCGTATATGCTGAACTTTGTGAATATTAGCAAGAGAAACATGTCGTTCAGTCGGAAGTTGAAAAATTCGTGGCATGCGAATAATAGATGTATCGTACATTTCGTAGAGAGGAAAAGGACCCAAGATTGAAATCGTTCTAAATAAAGGCCAAAGACAGCGGGAAAATAAATGGGGCCTCGATCTGCGAGGAGCCCCGGATACTTAAACACGCAAGAAAGTCTCGCAAGAACAATAAGACGGACAAAAGAAGAGCAAAGATAGAGATAATATATCGAGCAGAAAGAAGAGATGAAGGGAGAAAAAACGAGAAGATAAGAGTTTGATGTACCCTATTGTTCATAGTCAGCGATGGTGATAGCCCGGAAGTCCCGACAATAGTCCAATTCCTACCAACACAGTAACAGAACGGTCAGTCAATTGCAGAACATGATCGCCGTAGATCTACGATCAACTTCTATTAATCATAGCATTAATTCGCATCAATTCTCGGCGAGCACTGGCAAGTCAGGCAAATCGCAAGTGTATTTCTTTTAACGGAACTCTCCAAGGACTGGCCATGTACGAGCGTGAAAAAACATGGACGGTCCATGTTCGTAGGTTTGGAGTCGAGGAAGGCTGGCTGGGGAGAGAAAAAAAGGGTATTTGTTCTCGCGCGAACGGTCGACCGGGTGGACGAGGGTTAAGCCGATATTTCGAATAAACAGTCTGTTTGCCCGGGGCAAATTTTCGCCGGTGTAAATCCCGCGACATAGGTGGTTTGATCGTGCCGCTAACTCGGCAAATATTCCCTCCCCTCCCCGGGGCCCCCTCTTCCCACGGACGAATGGTAGGCAGGTACTCGTTGGAGAATCGCGATCGACCTGGCCGAATCTCTTGGTTGCCGTCGTCGTCGGCGTTGTCTTCGTCGGCGGAAAAAGCAAAGTCCAACGCGGCAGCAAGGCCCTCCCCCCCCACCCCACCCACCCCCTCCCCTGCTTTTGCCCTGGGCACTCCGACATGTGGGTTAAAACGTAATATTCGAGATTGTAGAGTCCTCGAGGGCTGCGAGCTGCGAACCTCGACAGAGATTGCCGAGATACGAACCGCCGCCTGCCATTCTCTAGCACCTTCTTCTTCCGTCGCTCCTTCACACTCTCCCCCGACCCCTCTAGAGCCCCTCCCCGCGGGCCAACCCCTCCGGTGACTCCCGCTTTTAGGCCCACTCGAAAAACGCCTTCGGCCGCCTATTTACCAGACACGGGCCAACCCCCCGGAGATCTAGGTCGGCGATTTCCATCGACTGCCACGAGGACCGGCCGAATGCGGACTCGATTAAACGATTCGCCTTCCGATTCCTTCCGATTCGACACGCGTGCAAGACCTGGCCAAATCCGATAGCCAGCGCACAAGTGGCAAACTGTATCGCCACTTGCCCCGAATATTCGTCAGTGTGTCAATTCAGGGGGCTTTGGCGATTCTGCGAGCGTCCCTGAGGAATCGTATTTCCCCGAAATCATAAACGATTGAAACGAAGGGTAGTGGCACTCCGCCTACCCACGTCAGGCGCCATTTCGACGCGCGTTTATATAATCCCGCGTAATCCTCCGCGCGTAAATGGGATTCGCCGGCGAATTCCGAATCTCTCGACGTATCGAGCGAAACTCGTACTGCCGGTATGCGGGCTGGCCGCGTGACGGACGCGTTATTAATTCGCCACGAATGTCTTCAATTAGCGTCGTCGAGCGTCCATTCGGCCGGCCTCGAGAGCCGATTGTTGGGAAATTTCACGTTCGGCCAAGCCAAACACCGCCGACACCGGCGGCCATGTGCCCCGCGCGGACCAGTAATTCGATATTGTACGTACGCACCTAGGCAAAACGATACGATTAGGCCGACGGGCAACAGGAATATCCCTCCTAATTCCCACCGTCCAATCAAACAATAAACCATTCCTAACGGACTCGTGGCCCAGATTGTTTTTTCTTCTTTTTACTCAGCTAGTCAAAACGACAGGATTCGCTGAAACGTGTCAACAGGAATGTATCCCTAAACGATTTCCAAGAAACCCCTGCTAGAGATACTTTTTTTTTTTGTTGACAGCACCGAATAAATCACCGCGGCGAGAAGAATTAATTCCATGAAAGCGGCTCAAATCGTCCGGGCTAAAATTAATAGCCGCCGCGCGCGCAGAATGACGTACGCGATGCAATTAATTTTTACTCGTTGAACCAAGTACTTGTGTTTATTTAACGAGCGTCCCACGGTTATGACAACGCGGCTTCATTGACCGACCGGTTCAAGGGTATTTCCACGAATTACGAATGCGCATTTTGTTACGAAACTCCCTGTGATTTGATTGATTCGCCGGCGAAGTAGGTGTGCGCTCCAAGAGGGGAAGGGAACAAGGGGGGAGGGGGTGAGTAAAGTAGAATACCGAGCGATCGGAGATCGGAGGATCGCGAGGAGAAACAAACACGAAAACACGAAGGTACAGAAAGCTGGGGGGTTGTGTGGAAGGTGGGGGAGTGGAGCGGGGCAGAGCCCTCGCGGGGGGGAGGTCGAAGGGGCGAGAGGGGGTGAGGCCGAGGGAGAGAAGATAGAAGAGAGGAGAGAACGAGGACTACAATATGGGTCAGTTATTGATTGCTCCCTGGTCGACTCTCTCTCCGTTTCTCTCTCTTCTCTCACTCTCTCACTCTCTCACTCTCTCCCTCTGTAACGCCTACCATACACCTCCGCCGTTTCTATCTTGTTATCTTAGATACCGAAACGCAACCGGCACTTACCACCGAGCAACATCGGCGAGCTCTTTATTGCCAGGCCGCCAGAGAAATTCTCTTTCTTTCTCTCGTTAGCTCGCGTCTCGACATTTATCAAGCCTGCGGGCAACGATCAGGCACCGGTCGCAATCAACATCCCGCACGTTTCCACAATTTTAACAAATATAAATAATGTCCGACGGAAAAATACCTCCGGTGAGTCGTATCAGCTCGTAGAGAGCGTCGAAATGTATCAATAATGGCGAAGAATTTTCCTCGAGCTGGACGCATGTCAGACACGTCCGAATAAAAATACGAATATTTCAGCTAAAATTGATGTTCGTGCCAAACTCATCCCGAACGAATATACGTCGTGATAGAGAATTATTTACTGGAACGTGCGTGCAACAATACATTCACCCAAGTGGATCATTTATCTCTCACTCGCTTTACACAGGAATATTGTAAAATGGTAAAACACACCGTCGCGTTACATTTTCCCGACTATCTGTGCTTCCTTCGTAACTCGCCGCCAGCGAGTTCCATAGAGAGCAATATTCAGTGAATTCCGGCGTATTTCCTACGCGCGTTTTGCCGACGAGTTTTCATCGGATTCGTCGCTGTCTCATCGACAAAAGCTTTTCGCCGGGGAATCGGTATTCCTAGCTGTGAATCAGCAAAGCAGATTCCTACGATGGAAATCGGCGTTGTCGAGGCTCATGTATCGCTCGTCCTGTACATGGCGTTGCGTGGGACGAGGGGAGGGAAAGCTGATTATCACGCAACGAATTGCACGGTCCGGTCCGCCGTGCGTGGGAAGGCACTCGATTAAACGTAATACAGTGGATGGGCCAGCCGCGAATTATCGGGATTCATTGCGCGGTCAAGGATCGTTGGATCAAAGCTACGCCTCGATCGACGTTTAGCTGAAAAGTCTCCGCGGGGAAGGGGCAAAAGGTAAAGCGATCGTCGTCAAGTTTGTAGAACAAATAAAGAACGTTTAATGAGTCGACACCCCTACAATCCCGCCCCCTTGTACCGTTGCTCGTTTTGTTTTAATGAGCGCAACGGCAACGGGCCGACAAGGAATAAACCACACCCTTTATCTCCCCGTTCACCCTCCTCGGAATTCACGGCATTAAGCCTCCTCCAATATGTCGGGCTTTTGTTGAACGATTAACGCGCCATACGCAAACAATAAAACTGGCCGATTAACACGATAATACGCTCTAACCGAAAGGATAACGTTGACTGCTCCAAATCCAAATCCTTCCGATCAATGGCTTCTGCTAAGCATTTTTTTTAAATTATCCTTCACTACCTATTTGCCGCTTTTGGGCAATTGCGTTAGCGAATCCGAGTCTTCGAGTTGGTCTCGCGTGGGAACAAAGTGAGCGGTGCATCGCGACGGGAAAGTAGGGCACTTTTGCCCTTTAAATAGAGGCACGATTCCTCCCCTCCCCCTCCCCTCGTTTCTGGGCGTTTTAAAGTCGACTTTCGGCTTCCGAGCGGTTAGCTTCCGGCTTTATGCGCACGTCGTTTTCAGTGCCGAGAAGACGTCCCGGCTGAAAAATTCTGTCGGTTGTTTCAAAACGGAAATATTCCTGCCGCGAGGAACAAAGCAGACCCGGCTGTCGACAAGGGGGAAAGGTCGGGGAGGGGACAGAGGCAGGGACAAAGAGAGCGCCGATGATAACCGCGAGAAACGCGAATCAGCCCGGAGGGCTGTGATTTTATTGGCGACGGAGGACGATAAAGAGCAGCCAACGGGAAACGTCGTCCCTGAACGTCGAGAGACTCTTCTCCACGTTGGTCCGGCATTTTTTTCAATGACATTACAACGATCGATCGATCGATCGATCGATCGATACTCCTTCGGAGGCTCGAGTCGCACAATTTTATTGTGCTCCGCGAATACAATACACCCGCGGGATATCGAGTACAACGTCTCTTAATACCGAGCGACCTTCCGGCGCTTCCAGCAAGGAAAATTGCTCCACTCGGAATAATACGGTAAACGTGTTCAAACGGCCGTTCAATTCCCTCCCCATCGACAATGCGTGCAAACCTCGGACCGAGGAATCTCATAAAAATCAACCGATAGTAAACTTGGGAAAAAGATAAAAGAGTTACTCGTAGGCTCGTTTTCAACGGGGCTAACTCGCGGAAAAGTTTGCCCAAGGATCGTTTGCGTTACGCTCACGCGAGTTTCCCACATTACGGAATGATTGAAAAGTCGTCGTACGGAAAATACGTTTCACCGCTGACCTTCCATCGATATTCTTCTTCGTCCTCTAATCCCCTTCCTCCCCCGGCCCGTCTCCTCTATACACGCGGGGGCGTATCAGCGCGTTACTTCCGTCTGTGTGTCGGTATTTATATGTACCGCGGCGGGCATCGATCATCACGGATCTTTGCGCGTTTGCGAAAAAAGAATTCGATGGCCAACGCGTACCTACGTATCGCTATGTGTATATATGTGTGAGTGTGTGTGAGTGTGTGTGTGTGTGTGTGTGTGTGTGTGTGTGTGTGTGTGTGTGTGTGTGTGTGTGTGTGTGTGTGTGTGTGTGTGTGTGTGTGTGTGTGTGTGTGTGTGTGTGTGTGTGTGTGTGTGTGTGTGTGTGTGTGTGTGTGTGTGTGTGTGTGTGTGTGTGTGTGTACGTCGGGGAAATACACGATCAATGTGCGGTAGGTGTGTGAGATTCTCCCACAAGTGTATCGCCGCTATCCCTTTGACCCGGCTGTAATTAGCTCAGCGGGGTAAACTGCACTCGGAAAGCGGGCGATTTTGAAATGCAACTAACGAGGAAGGGAGCTCTCGCGCGAAAGCTCGTTTGTCAGAAGATCTGAAGATGCGGAAAACCGGATCGATGTGAGATTTGCACGGCATTCAAGGCCGATGAATGCACGGCAAAGCCACTAAAGTACGTACTCCCAATCATTGGCCAGCTTCGCGGCAAAGCCCCTTATTCGCTAATTTCAAAATAAACCTTGCCACCTCTTCGTTTTTTGTCTTTTTTTTTTATAAGACCGTTATCACTTTTCCACTTTCCGCCGCGGGATGTTTCTTTAACCGACGTCGATTAATCTCCACGGTGAACGGGTTCCGTGAAATGGAGACCGACGAACAAGGGAAACACGGATAAGCCACTGTTTACTTTAGAAGAGACTCGCCTGGTATCGAGGATCGCAAAGACTACAGGATTCCCCCGGATTCTACGCAATTTCTTCGTTTGTCCACGGCTTAAAATCTTCCCCGGGATTTTCCCACGCAAATCGACCGATTTTGCTTTTTTTTTTCCCCCAGAGAGGGGGATTAAAAATTCGTGTTTACCAACTCGGACGAAAGTGAGCCAGGAATGGGAACAACCCCGAAGTTATTATCGTGGCTGGCAATGTTTACCTCGAGTCTATCTCGTTGTGGCAGCTCGACATGGACGCGATATTGCGCGAGTTTACGCATGCATGCGTTGGGTATTCGCCGATTCCAATTAACCGTAAGCACGGTCGCTAAGTTTAATGCGGTTTCGCGCCCCTCGGGACAAAGAAACCACCTGACACATTCAGAGGGTTCTCCGTACGCACGAAAATTGTCATTCTATTGTTGATAGCTGCTTAGAGCAAGAGAAAATGTTGACAATTACCTCAAACTACGTTCGCTACGCCTAAAACTAGGCAATCGAGCTAACCAAAGGTCTAACTAGCGTAATACTATAACAGTGTCGAGCAATGCGTTATTAAATGCGCTCAAGTGCTTTGAAGACGAGAAAGGGAATCGTATAAAAGTTCTTTCACCGTTGGAAATGGTTGAGGGACAAGCGTGAAAGCCCGACTGCATTCTATATTTATCAACATTGACGATTCCGAGCACGGAAATCCTGTGCTGTATTTAAATCATTACCAGACACGAGAGAGGCGAACGTCTGAATTTCAGCAACGTATTCTAATGAATTATTTACTCAGCAAAAATCCAGCAGTCGATTCAACGGTGCTAGCCTTTCTCCCTATTCAGAGACAGGCTTATCTATTTACGATACGATCCTGTGTCAACGTGAAACGCCAATACAACGGGTAGCGTCGTAACCCCGGCTTTTACGATATTGTAATCATGCTTGCCAAAGAATAACATCGGACGATCGTATTGTCGACCTAATACGCTATCATTTTGCCCAACGTCGAAATGTTCGAGTGACGCTCCATTAGACGGTTAGTTGATCAATCGGAGCGCGATCTAGCCTCAAGTACATCCATAGAGTGACATAAAGTAGGCCTCTTATCAGTCCATTCGAATGCCCTTATCAACCATTACCGGTGTCCCGTTTTACCGCGAGAAACGGCAGAACTTCAACATCAGATTTCACGTAGTCCATTTTCGCGAATAATTTCAGGAATAAAAATACCAGTACGCCTGGGAAACTGGACAGAAAATGGCTAAGGGGTAGTATTTCCCGAGCTCGTGGCAGGTAATAACGCATTGTCGTTGGTTTTGAAGGTTGTAAAAAATGTGTTTGGGTAGGAAAAATTGTAGAGACTCACGGGTGGGAGACGCGCCTGTGTAGACTCCTCATGGACATGGCTCTGTTCTTGTATCCGCGGCTGACGTTACCGGTGGATCCTCCGGCACTTCCGTTGGGCGTGAGACGACGTGCTTTGTGTTCCGGGGGAGCAGGGGCGTCAGCCTGGCGCTCCCCCAACGCCGAGACTGAGGCCGAGGCGAGGGGCCCCGAGGTCGCCAGCCCTGCTCGCCGCCCTCGAAACGGGCCCGACGTAGACGAGCGGGTCCTAGCTAACCGGCGAACCACTCTCCGGGCGAGCCGACGGGCCAGGCGCGCCCCTAAAGCACCACTGGCCCACCTACCCACGCTGACGGTATTTCTGTCCCACCCCCCCGAAACCAAAGGGGGCGGTGGTGCACGCGCCGGGCCTCAGCGAAATCTTCCCTCAACAGTTCTTCTTCCTCCCTTCTTCCTCTTCTTTCGCGCGCACGAAAATCCCTTCCCTTCCGCACTCCTCTCTTTCTCACTCGCAATCTCTCTCCGTTTGGTTGCTTCAAGTACGCCTACTGTCCTTCTTCCACGTCTCTGTTGACGAGGTCATTAATGACTCGCGGGACTGAGCGCCGCGATGAATTTCTACGGGGTTTTAATCGCCGCCTGAAAACCATCAACCAACAGGGGTCAAAATAAGGTCAAGTCCTCGCCGCTGGAGATAAGGAAACGATTGGGACACTAAACCGAGAATTAATGGGTCGCTGAATCTCGAAAAGTTTGCTCCATAATGTTTCATTGGCCATTCATAGTTGTTATTCCCTTGCCGTTTTCGAACAGTTGGCAGTTGGGCAAAGTGGGAAATTGTGGGCAAGCTAAGAGACAAGCCCCCGATTTAGGTCGGCTAATTAATTTCCCAAGAATACAAGTCTACCAACGGTGGAAATTGTCGGAGCAAAGTCAAACCGTTTTCTAATCCTTCGAGACAGTTCGGCCGGGATTCGCAGTGGTCGACTGCGATGTGTGTTATCGAAACGTACGAGAGTAGGGGCAAAGTTATAGGAAAATAGAGTACGTACTTGCAGCAGCTGCACATGGGCCGCACGTTTCTCCGGAATGTGTCCTGTCGTTTATGGCCGCTCTTTCTCGGCGGTTCAGTATTTCTTATCACAGTCCGTGAATCCGAGGACAGCTGGCCGAGCGATCGCGATCCACGGAGAGCACGAAATGCTCGACCTTCTCGACGGCATCGTACGTGCGCACCTTTGACCCTCCCGTCCCAGGCTTACCCGTTAAATCTTAGTATCACAATGAACGTATTACTCGGTTTCGTTCTCCGCCGTCTGGTCGGGCCGGCCGGCTCGTAAACTTGCTAACCTTAAGCTTAGGGATCACAGTCGCGAATTGATACGGGTCGTCGAGTGGCACCGATCGCCGGAAAATCGTATACCGATGCACCAAGGGGCTTCTCGACATATTCCGCACGACGCTCGGCGTAATCGCGCCTCGAAGTACCTTCTCTCCGGGCTTCTCGGACGGATTCTGTTGATTCGACTCGACTCTCCTTCTGCGCGTAAACAACGCCTCGAATTACCCATGGATAAACACTGAGCGTCCTGTCGTTCGAGCGACTTCACGGCGTGCACGTGGATAACTCCCAGGCCGAGTCAAAGGAGCCGAGATTTTTTCTCCGTGTCCCCTCCTACCACCCCCCCGGTCGACGAGGAGGTCCGCCGGTCCCCGAGTTTAGCGACTCTCTACCCAGCCGCCCAGGACCGGCCGATTCTCGATCGACTGTTCGCTCGCCGATCAAAGAACACGTTTACTCATCCTCGAGGCTTTACGGTGCTTTCTGCGCTTTACCGCGCAGACGATGACTGGGCTGTCGCAGCACGGGTTATCCGCGCGCGAGTATCGTAGTCTCCTCGTCGAGCGACGACCGGACGGTGCCATCCTCTTCCACAGTTCCCTCGAGGAAGGGCCTTCGATCCGCGCCGCAAACACCGGCTGACATCGAGCTCGATGCCGACCTTCCCGGCTCTCATCTCACCGACGACATGCACGATCAGGACGATTCTCTCGGACCCCCTTCAATGCCATCATCCTCGAGGAACTCCCGATATCACCATGAAACCGGTCCCTTTGGTCGCCGACGAAATTTCGCCAGACAAAATCCAAATTACGTCCGTTGTGCTCCTTCTTCGAACTCGTAACGCTCGCGCCGATGGGCCGTGTATTAATCCTATCGAGGTGTATCCGTTCTCGTTGATAGCTCGACAACGTCTGAGTTTCTTGTCTCACGTATCAGCGAGCAAAGCCGACACCTGACTCTTTCCTGCTCGTTCGATCGTCCCACTCTCTCGCTCCTTCTGTCCCTCCTGCCCGCACGTACGGGTAAACACGTTCACGGGGTACACGCGCGAACTCGGTAACGAGGGTGCATCGTTCCTCAATAATCCTGCGATCGCGACAGTTGAATTGCTCGTCCAGTCGATCCGTATTTCTCCGACTGATCGTTGACAAAGCCGGGAATTTCGATACTTGGCTCGACACACGAGGCGGACATTACACAACGGGCCGTCGCCTCTGTTTTCCCCCTTTGTTCTCCCTCTTTGGCCGATCCTTTGACTGCGTTCGATTGGAAAATTCTGTCGAGTTGCCTCCGAGCGTAATTTCAGTCGCACCGTTCCTTTGAGGGGACGGTTGATCCTTTCCCCGGGACCGTCGAGCTGTCAGTCCCGTCCAAGACTGACGACGAGAATCATTCGAGTCTCCCTCTCTCTCTCCCTTCCTCTTGGCACAGTCGTTTCTCCGCCAAGACTCCTACCCCTCCGAAACGGGCCGTCGATCCTCCCCTCTTGTTCTAATCGCAATGACACTTCCTTAGGACCAGAACCCTCGCTCGTTCGCTCCTATTTCTCCTTCCGTAATTCCTCTTCCTTCGACACCGTTCACGTCCCGTTGACAGGGGACGGATAACGGGCTGCTCCTTTTCCCGTGCTGCCCATAAAAATTGTATCCTCGTAGGTGTTTCACTCGTTCCCAGAGCCCCGAGACCAGCTGTCGAAGAGAAACGCGACCAATCAGACGACACATCGATATCTACTCGGGGAGCTTTTGACTCGCGCCTAACGCGTATCCTTCCGCGGAACGAAGGAACGAGAGGAGAAAGTCGGCCGTTGGAAAGGACCCTCTGACGGATCGAAAAATCGAGCACGGGCGGCAACTGGACTGCCCGTGCGTTCCTGGGTGGATACCATGTTCGGAAAACATTCGGTACACCGTACCCTCTGTCACGTTCCTTCCTTCGCGCAAGCTCTCTCTCTTTCTCCTCTCTTTCCCTCTCTCAAGCTCACTCTTTCTCCACACACACACACAGGGAGACACATATGCACGGCCCTACACACATGCAAAGACGCGGACGTACTGCCCTCTCTGTTCTTTTGGACAGGTCTCCTAGCCCTTTCAATCGTTCGTCCTTCCCCTGATTTTTTTCGCCACGTATTCTACGAAAAGGACACTTACTCCCCTGTCGTCCTTCTTCGGGCCAGTCTCATGAAACTCTCTTTACTCTCAGCCTCTCACTCTCTCACTCACTCATTCTCCCTCTCTCGCAGGCCCGATGCAGGCATTGCGTTCATTCATTGCGATGGGGAACTAGGGAACACGATTTCCACCCCCCCCCCTCAGATCGTCTCCATCTCTTTCTCTCTGGCGTTTTCTTTGAGAGGTAGCTCCTCTCTCTCTCCGTCGCCCTCTCGAAGGTACTCCTTATCGATTGCGACGCATGCTGCGTGGAAGAAAGGCTGCCCACCCGATACCCGCAGAATTCTTCTCCGCTGTTGGCCAGGTGATCTCGAATGCCACCCTCGACGAATTTTCGCCAGTCCAAGGCGGTTTTCCCCCGGGGCTTACGAGCACGTGGGACACGAAGGACGGGTCTAACGTCCCGCGGCTGGACAAGAGTGACGTTTGAGGGGTTGCTCGAGGGTGCGTGCGGTCCAAGTCCTCGCAGCGGAACAGCTGCTGTCTTCGTTCCTTCGAGAGCGTAAGTCCAAGCTCGATGTTAGGCGGCTCATAGCCGGCCTCACACTAATACGTCCCGTGAAGCACGGTCCGCCGTGACAACCACGGCCAGCAACCCCCTCCGAGAACCGTCCCACCCTCTTCGCACCCTCTCCCAACCCCGCCGCAAAAATCCCCACCCCTCAGAGACGATACTCGCGCCTCGCAGCGACATATTCTGGAAACGATTAACGTCCCCTGCTGCTCTTTTTTCGCACCACTGACGTAACCCTCGCTACTCACCCCCTTCGTTTCCTCCTTTCACTCCCTCCCCTAACCCCCCACACCATCCAGCTCCGTTGGGTAACCAGATTTCCGGCCGCGAGTAAATCTCCCGAGTTTTGCCAGCCCCGCATGGCCGTATCTCCTGCGGACGATTGCCAGTACTCCCGGGCGATCGTTCGGGGAAATCTCAATTTTCCCGGGCTTCCTCGAACCCACGGAAAATCGCTATACGTCCGAGGAGATAGGGAAATACGATCACGCAGAGATCTTTTTATGCCGGGTGTTGGCGAAAAGAATCTCGGGAGGGTAGGCCGGGGAAAGCGGGCTTTGACCGGGCCGCTTTTCAAAGGCCCTCGTGTCTCGTTAGTGAAAAGGTAGTCGCCGCAGAAAAAGGCAAATACGGTTAGCTGGACCTAAGGAGATCCTAAGACGATTCCAAGGCCCATTCAAAGTACATCCTAGATAAGAAAGTCCGTGGGAAATGAGAATAAAATTGGTAGAAAGGATCGCGGTAATCGATCTTCAACGGAGAAATACGTGTCTGGCTATAAACGTACTTGCACCACTTACGGCAACTCGTATAGCCCGATCTACGCGTCATAAAAGCAATTTCGACTTGCCGTCCTGCCTTTATCCCCCGACTTTCTGCTATTTCTATTCTCCGCAGTCTCGCCGAGGGATACAGCGCTTTAGCAGACCTGTATTGAAGTCTCTTTATGACAAAAGTATATCGTACCAAGTAAATCAACCCCCCAACACGCCTCTACAATCCTTCGGTTTTATTGCAGAAGTACCGTATCTCGTTTAGCCGAGAAATCTACGACCACCTCGCCATATGAAACTTTAGCGAATTAAGCCGCTTTTTTTACACCTGCGGTACAAGAGTTTAGATTTCTCAATTTTACGGTTTGGTCAGCGAAGGGCTCGTCGTTGCGCTCGTACTTTGTGGGGGGCTTTTTTTAATGATCCTAACGCGATACGGTCCAACGAGTCGATCACCAAGGCGATGAAATAAACAAGCCTCGCGAGTGGAGAGTCGATTATCGATTGGGGTTAATCCTCTTTCTACCTTTCGGGGAACGTTTGACCGCGTTCGCCGGTGAAAAGCGCCGGGTAAAATTCCGCGGGCATGGAATTCCACGAGATAAATACGGGCCGCTCAGCGATGGGCAATCTCACGCAAGATCTTCTCGCGGAGTATTACGGAGTCGGGAGAGAAGGCAAAACCCTGTCGATTCGGGGGATTGATAATGCGGCATTGGCCGACGCCAGTCAGCCGGACCCGCCGAACCAGGAAAACGGATCAACGAGAACCGAAAACGAGGTGACCTCAGATACCCCCCTTTTTTTTTGCTTTAAAAATATGTTACGAGCAACGAGGACGAGACAGTCGATAGGACGTTTTAATAAATTTCATTAATTAAAAGAAAACGCGCCGAGGTTGCCGCCTCCCTACGTGAATTAGGATAATGAAGGCTATTTACGTGATTACCGTCGACGCTAACGCTATTTCGACACGAATTCTATTGTTGAATTTCTGAGATTAATGCCAACCTAATCTAGGGAACCGCCGACAGCGGGGAAAAAGATTCTATCGGAGAAAATATATTGAGATCCCCGTGCGCGGTTAACGACGAAAACGACGAGCACCTGGTAACACCACTGTATTTCGATGAATTTTTGAAATTACAAGACCAGAGTGACGATGAAGAATCGTCGGAGAAGAAGGAAGAGTTGCCTGACAATCCAGCATTTTCCTTAGGTACCAGTCATTTTTAATACAAAAAAATTAGCAAACTGGATCAAGTTTTTGAATCATTTGATAAATAAAAGGTAACGAAGAAGTGGATGGAACCGATTCTGGTATAGGAGTGGCTGAAGAAGTTTTTCCTGAGAGTTCATCCAACATTTCCCTGCTGAGGAGAAAACCCCGTCGATCCCTGAAGAAACGTGTTTTGCCACCGTTGCCGAAGAAGACAGTTTGGACCGAGACCTACGTGGACCTGACGAGCAGTGGTCTTGAGCAATTTCCTTCCGAAATAATTGACAAGTACAGCTGTCTGAGGGTAGCGACGTTTTTTCAAACGAGTCGTCCTCAATGCCGCGGAAAAATGATGATTCATTTTCATGGTTTTTCTCTCCTCAGATGCTGTACTTGGCAAACAACGATTTGGATTGCCTGCCCGACCAACTTTTCCCTTCGTTAAAGTGTCTCGAGTGGCTGGACCTACGGGACAATCGTCTGACGACCTTGCCCAGCAACATCAGGGCTCATCCGTCCTTAGAAACGCTGCTGCTTGAGGGAAATAAAATTGCAGAACTGCCCTTAGAGCTCTGTGAGTGCTCGAAGAAATCACTAAACCAGGGAATGAATGATAACGAAAACGTTGTGATTTAATAGGTCTGATACCGAAAATCAAGAGGATTCATGTGGCGGGGAATCCACTGATTTTTCCTCCCCAGGAAATTGTCACGAGTGGGTTCTCGGCAATGCTTGATTTTCTTAGATCAAAATGGAACGAAGCACACCCTGAAGAACAAGTGAAACCAGTTCAAGGTAAATTTTGCGAAGAAAATTAACTTAAAGCTAGATGATGAGTGAGTGATTTTGCAGATGAATGTAAACCCTGTCCATCGACAATCCTCTGCTACCCACTGCCGAGCAGCAAAAAGAACTTGAAGGTGTCGATTTCTCGGAGTGCGACTGACCTCGGGGAAATTCGGAAGAGAATTGCGATCGGCAAACGTTACAGACCGAACAATAGGTACGGTATAGAGGAAAACAAAACCTGTTTGGTAAACGGTCGACCAAAACAACCCCAGGGGAATTTAAGTCTCCTGAGCAGTTCGGGTAAGTCATTGGAAAATCTGGAAGAATTCGAGAGAAGCTTAGCAAACGTGGGAGAAGAGAGAGAAGAGAAATTGGGCAAGGTCGACAAGATCGACGAAATCAACGAGAAGATACAGAAATTAATGTCTCCTTCCTCGACAAATTCCTTTTACGCCAAGAGAAAATCCTGTTTGGGCAAATTCGAGGGGTTCGATGAGAAATCCTCTAAGGTGAAATTGCCGAGCATCGACCTGAAAAGACTGCACTCCGCACGGAAGAAACGGAATGTTCGTCTGGCTAACCAGGACTCATCAAGGATTTCCAAGGACTCGGAGGACGGGGAAACAGTCTTCGAAATCGTGACGAACGATCGAAGAAAAATCAGACTTAGACCGACACAATTAAAGGACCCTGATGTCATGTTATCTCTACTAGAGAGTTGCGTGGCTGTCAATAAATAGAAGAAAGATTAATAGAAAAACTAGTCAGCTTCGAAGACTTAGATCGTAGTAACCAGAGAATCTTTCGATAAATAATTTAGTACCCTTTTTCTCCGATTAATTATTCTGATCAAACAGCTACGGTCTTGGCCACTAATTTAGAGAGTTTGGCGATGACGAACGACAAATTTGTCCACCTAGGTGCGCGATGAGTGGAACAAACGTCGCGAAGGAACGTCGTCTTCTCTGGCTTTCGAAGGTTCGTGAATTTCTCTCGAGGCAAGCATCGATACTGCAGAAAATGAAGTGAGCGAAACACCTCGTCATTGCTCGCTCGCAGGTTGTTGAGAATTTTTACAAAGGGGAAAACATTTTTAGGGATGACGCGGCGGTAAAAACCTGGAGACGTGACAACCGCAGTTTCGAGAAAAGCATGGACAAAGCAGCCCGCAGGAACGAGGGTAAAAACCGGAAAAATATTCTCCTCAAGACACACAAACGAGTCTATTAATTAATTTGAAAAAAAATGTCCAACGACAGATGATATTCCTTTCGCGATCGACACTGAGGATTACGTCGTCTCGTCGGGCCAGAAAATAATGCCGGTGAGCAGAAATTTTTTTCCCACGGCAATTTTACGTACTCACGCGTTTATCCCGTAATTGATTGGCCTTTGGATTCGCAGGGCAAACAAGCCAACTGGCGGAGCAAAGAAATTCTGGCCCAGCAGCCACCCGCGTAAGTACGACGCGAGTGGATTGCACGATAAAATCTTTAATAAATCCGCGGCCATGTCGGCGCGATTTATCGCTCTACTTTTTTCACAGGAATATCAATAGGAAAATACGCCAACTCCTGGAATCACTGAATCAGCTGCAAATAGCGAGATCGTCTGCCGTTTTAACGCCGCGTTCCGAGCAGAAGTTTCTCGCCGACGAAATCGAAAAGGTAGCCACGATTCCCAATGAAAAAAACCTCAGTCTTTCAACGTGTACAACTTTCAGATTTCACGTTTGCAAGAGGAAGTTCAGTATTTAAAGAAATACAACGACGCAACGACTACACCCATCACCGAAAATTAGCCGAAATATTACCTTCTCGATTTCACTTGTACTTGTCGCAAAAATGCTAATAAAACCTTTGTCAGTCTTTACACGTTTATTTCAATGAGTCAGTATTAATCACATGTAATATTGTGAGTTATACATATGGTGTTTGAGGAGCGAATGGCGAGGTAGTCGGAAACAATCGACAAGATGTCCATATCTATCGATTTATTGTATTTCCAAGGACATATTTTCCGGCTTATCTCGCCATCGACGCTCGTTGCTGTTTGTCGTTGTCGGTTCGGGTTGTCGTTAGAGTACGACGGTATAAAAGGGTTGTAGAAGGTAGAAACAATACATCTTAATTATGCTCCAAGCATAACAGACGACATCCACGCGACTACCGAAACTTAGTTTCCTACGTGTCGTTATGAAATGAAATAATCTTACACCGTTTTTCGTCCAATACTCTTCACACTTTGTTCTGTACATTTCATACGTTTAATGCGTACAAGCAACGGTTAATTGTTAGTATAGTATCGCAGTTATGGCTCTCTCCACACTGATCAGCCGAATTCCCTTTATCTGGATAAAAACATTTCTTTCGTGTGGAATAGAAAAAAATATATATGTATATTGTACTCACAACTGAAATACAATTTTTCGTAACTCGCTGGTTAATTCACCTGTTAATAAAATTCTTTAAACAACTATGTATCACAACTCGCAGTAACGTGCGGTTCATTTGCAATAAAAGTTGATTAGCGATGTCGACGTTTCTTTCATAATTAAAAGGACAAAATTATTATAGAACGGATCCCTACGAGGCCATACTGCAGGCAGTTAAATCTACAACAAACTCATCGGGCAGTAATCCTCCTGTTTTCAAGCAGGGAAACGGTAAAAATCTGCACATGAAAGGATCGCACGATCCTAGATGTACATTTCACATTAACGTATATCCTTCGCTAACAGATTAGCCGTGAAACGAAATTACAATCTCGGCTTTCCTCGCAGACACCACTGTGTGATAAGAAAATACTCTACGTCGAGACAGACAATTCGTTAATGAACACACATACTGGCATTTCATCGTACATCGTTCGAAGCATTTGTACACTTGATTCGTGGACACGAACATGCGATTACATGCATCGGTTCAACAGTATACCTAACCGAGGTTAGAAAGATACATATCGCTCATTGCCGTACACGAGTTAAAAGACAGACAGCTTTATTGCACTAATCTTGTGTATTCTCTTTGTCGTTAGACGAGTCTTAGGGTCAAAGTGTTACCCTCGAGACTTACTTTTCATGTCCTACGTCCTACTTCGATTACACCTAGACATGTACCTTCAATCGTCGCACTTCCAGAGTGTCAAAAACGATCGTACCGCGGCTCTGTCCATCCTATTTCTATCTGAAAAATACTAATGATTAACTCCAGCAGGCGCGAAGAATTGTCAACTGTCTTCGGGTTCTTCACAGGTTCGTCTCCTGCTCTGAGTTACTTCTTCCTCCGGTTTCGATTGTAGAAGACCTAACGTTTTGTCGAAATGCTTATAATTATGGTTTGTAGACACTATAGAGGCCACCGTAGCTTGCCAATTTCACTTCACTTGATTCTGCTAAACCACAGATGCCTTCTTCGACGTCGGTCCCAGTAGATATACCTTGTTCACGAGTATCACAGGCGTGCTCAGTCTCTGTTAGAAGCTTCGGCACATTGTGATCATGCCCGGGTGTTCCTCTTGCGCTGGATTCAGGTCGACGAAACCTAATTTTCCGTAGAATTCGTGCGACTCTTTATCTGTCACCGTCATGGTCGTGTGAACACCGAACGATCCTGGAAAAGACCCAACAAATATTTCTTATTCCACCGGATATTTCATGCACATGGTTCATGAGAAATTACGAAATTACCATTAGCTCTTAGAGCCGCAAGGACACACGTAATCAATCTTTTCGGGACCGACTGATCCGTAACCGTTGGTAAAATCGCGCATAAAAGTTTAGACGGATGTTGCCTGCACAGCTGCTCCGACACGTCCGGAACGAATGAATGGAAATACTGTATCGCTTCCTGCAAAATTAGAAAAATTTCCTTATTCGATGAACGATCAGGAAGTCTCACCCAGAATGTCGTCCGTTTACCTGTACGTTTTGTGGCTGGTCGTTCAAACTGTCGTCCAAGGAATATTTTGCTCGCATCTCAGGTATGAAGGACACTGAGAGCTTTTGATTGTGTATCTTGATGTTAAGAGTGGCGAGGGCGTACCCCACTATCCCCTCCTCGTCCTCAACGACCATACAAAGTTCCGGGCTGAGCGTTAAGAACCCACCTACTAACCTACATTAGACAAATAGAGTCTTTTGAATACTACCCTGTGCAACACAATGAATTCACGAGAAGTTTCTGCCTACCTATCAGCGACTGCACCGGATATTGTACAACCGTTGATCTGATTGCAAACAGTGTACACCGCCTCTTCATCGGTCGACAAATATGGTCGAATGGTGTATATTTTACTGCTGGGCACTTCCGGTGCTTTGTAAACGAATAAATCATTGCTGCTGTCGACCGGAATCAATCTCTGCGAAAGGAATTTTTTTGTAATTGCCGTTCTACATGCAACTGGGAGGAAATATGGTATTTACAAACCTGCAGATCAGCAGTAAGTCCGCCACGAAAGACCCACGGTTCTTGGTCTCCGCTCATGAATGTTTCCTTCCAACCATTGGAGAACCCTATTTAGGGACAAATGATTTTTAATGATGGACGATGTGCAGTCGTGTGTCGATGCGCATTTTGCCTACGCCATTCGTTTTTCGAATGGTCTCCACTGCTCTCGGCACGAATTTCGCTTAAATTTATAGCATGCATATTGCTGATGTCGATCGATGATTCTTAAGCCTTTCTTTCTCTCGTCTTCTTCGCTAGACTGCTAATTAGTCGTCCGAGCGAACAACACAATGTGAGAAAGAAAAACCCTCATCAAATCGGATTAACGCGAGTGCAACATTTCTTTCAATTATTTCCGAGTAGCAGAGGAACTATAAGTGCTTTATTACCTGCGGATATTTAGTACTACGTTTAACTGCATAATTTATTACTGATGAATCATGAGTAGTCTGAATGGAATTTCTATGATGTTGCACACGAGTTCGCGCGGTCATAAACTCCTGACCTGCTCGGAAAGGATCACACAGGTAAGAGGATAATAATGGGGTGATGGTTTATAGTTTGCCAAAATGCGCCTGAAATAAAATTTGTATTACTCCTGAAAAGAATACAGTTTCTGAAACTAAGCAAAATAAATTAGTGCAGGCAAGTTGGCAAAGGATAGGTATCGTGACAGTCAATTACGATTAGACACGTTAAACCTAGTGTGGAAAATAATTGTGAAAAGTGTGCTGACAGCTTACCTGTACAATAATAACAAAATTTACGACTTAAATTACACTGAGACATTTTAATCCCAATTGACCGCACGGGGGACGTGTTCAAGAGTTTATGAAGCTGTTTCTTTTGTACCTTATGGAGTGCCAATTTTGCCAATTTTCTTGATGGACGTATTTTGTAAATTAAGATGGTTTATGTACGTATTGTTCACGTATGAAATATCTGAACGTTGTTTGGATTTGTAGACATTACACTTTGATGTCCTCGTAGGAACAGCAAAATAAATGTCAACCACACAAGACTAGACTTTTTTCTCATTGATCAACGAAATAAAGTACGTCCATCCATTCGCATTTTTTTTCTTGAGGATTAGAAAGGCCTGTGATAAGCACACACGAATCCTTTGCTGCTTCTACGCGCGTGTTCGTGTGAAATTAAAGTTATGTCATTTTGTTGGCAAAGCCTCGAACGTGACTAGAACGTAATATTATCTCTGTTTCTCGGCTCGAGGCTTTGCCGATCGCGCGCTTTTTATGTCGTTGCGTTACTCAAAGACTGATGAATCGCATACATGTGTAGCTGCCCTGGGTAAACGTCGTCATCGTCGCTGGGAATCTGCCAAACGCTATCAACAAGACAAAAACACAAAAATGCGGGTTAGTCAGTGCATTATAGCTACTTGGTTCCTCATTAATATTTCCAACACTGGCGAAAGGTATTCGTACGCAATCGTCTCCCGGTCGTCTCGATTTCGACATCAGACATGTTAAACATTAAATGTATCGCGCGATCGTTCGACGAATACTGTTCTGCCAGGTGTTAGCTGTAAAAGAAAGTCGACCAATATGTTAATAGCTGGCACAAGGTGAGCTTTCAAAACCGATATTTGTTCTGCTCCGTAATGGTGCTGTTGAATAGTTTCCCAGAAAATTTCGGCTGTTGACAATTTTTGTTCTCGCTGGATGCCGCGCTGCGAAGTCACAACTTTCATTTAGATCGTTGTGACTCGTCCGAGTATTCCTTTCAATAAATTCACGGAACATAGGTTGTCGTTAGTCCACAATTAAGAAACAGATGACCTCTAAATGATCAACATAATTCACGTAGAAAGCGACGTTTAAAATGACACAATCCTGTCATAAATTTTGAGTAGACCAAATGATCTAATTTCACCAATAAGTTATAAAGCTTCAGTAACTGGTACAATATTTATGGTTGACCTGACTTTCGACAACCTAATTTTTCCCGACGCGCTAGGCTTTACAAATGTTTCTAAAGCGCAGAAACAAATGTATGCATTGCCTTCAATGGAAAAGCGCTCCATTGAACATCCTAATTATTACTGATAGACATCCATTGTTAACTTTACTAGTATGATCTTCAATAGAGCAAAATATTACCAAAGGATATTAACCTTCACGTACACTATATTTAAAGTTGCTGGTTAATTACATCGTTTAAAATATACTTTTTCCAATGATCTATCAGTGAATATCGGATTTGGCAAGATTCACACGCGCCAAATTTTACAGCGAAAGTCATTTTGCAAGGAAGAGGATTATATTAATACACAGTCAGCTTGAGATGGGTGATGATTTGGAGTGTATTGATTAACAGCAGAAACGTGATAATCACTCTGTTCTACGCTAGACCATTCAATGTCATAAGAAATAAGGTTCTAGTGTTGACTATGAGCAATGTGGAGTGTTGTAATTTAGACTTAGGTGCAATAAATATATTTAAAACGTTGAAAGGTAAGAAATAAGATGCCCTCCTTGTAAAAAGACTAAGACGGAAAAGTAAGGTAACATTTCACTTACCGATACTGTAGGCACTTTTGTTCTGAAATACAAGTATAGGTAATAAATTATAATACTTTTGAGAAAGTTCAACAACAGCACTTTTCTGCAGCGCAACAAATATGACTCCCAGTAAGTCAATGCAATATCGAATCTAGAATACCAAACGCCGGAATTCTTACTACTTTACAATTTTAAGCAAGAATGGCCTACCGCTTTACGATTATTATAATTGCATTGACCCTTTGACGTGAAACGAATTATCGATGAAGAAGTGGTGTATATAAACAGTTATACCAGCATACTAGCATCTTGCACAGACTTTCTTCGTCTTAAGATTGTAAACAAGGAAGATTTGTAATTTCTAGCACTAATCGACCTCTACGGACTTTGGAAAACAGCCAAAGGATAAAGAGCCTTTGAATTTCTGTATGACTAACATAGCACTGAAATTGGTCGCTACCTTTGGTATCTACATCTTCGAGTATGAGTCGAATGTAACTTACCCAGCCATTTAACATAACTGTTCAAGAGGGACACGACCCCTCGCATATCCCATACATATGAATACAAGTCGTACAATAACTCGCGGTTATTGCAATACGTAAGTCGTTGGAACAATCTGTTCACAGCGTTACACATGTCGTTCATTTTGGCCGCTCGAGCATGCCATTCATCGATCTGTAATGGCACATTTACGTAACATTCCTTCCTATGCTCCTGCTGAGTTAAATGACGTTATTTTTACATCAACTTACATCGGCTTTCGAAACAGAGTTATCATCTTTAGGCTTGCTCATTACTACATGGGCATTGCTCTTCAACCAGTTGAATTCTTGAAGCAACTGGATACCTTGACCACCGTGTTCGAATGGCAAATAAAAGAGGTCGCAGAGTAACGAAAGATCCTCGTGCGTTAGTTGCTTATCGATGTCCTTTGGTTCCATGGCATCGCGGTCCGCGTTATTCGGGTGCCCTTGGTTCTCGTTATCATTTTCTACTATCATTTGCGTACCGTTCACAGTCGGGGGAGTTCCATCGACTTCTACTTGCATGCTTCCTGATGCTCCGCTGCAAGTCTATCGACCAATGTGATTAGTACAACCACCAAATATGCCAGAAATCTAGTCTATTCTTTTAACTCACCGAAGTATTTTCTACCATCGCATCGTCATCGGTGGCTGGTGCTTTCGGTGCATGCGTTGGCGAATTAGTCGGCGTTGTATTGCAGTCCATTGGTTCCATAGAAGGAGCAACTTGTGCGGCTAATTCATTGCCCGAGTTTGTGGGTACTGGTGGAATTAATGGTTCGCTGACGACTTTCGTGTCGGAAACTAAGGAATTCATAACCGGACCGGCCGGTGGCTGTGGAAAGTTCTCGCTGTTCGTAACATTTGAGCAGACCTCCGCCAATGCTTGCAAGTGGTTCGAGTTAGTAACCGGGGTAGGAGTCGCCGGTACAGTCGTGTTTGTTGTTGACGTCAAACTCATGCAGGTGTTGACGGATGGAATTATCGGAATTGGTATCGTTGGAGCGACACATGGCTGTGGTTTCGCTATAACACCCCACGCTGCTTTCTTCTTGTTGAATTCTAACAGCCATTCGTTTATTGCATTTTTCAAGGCATGTCGCGGATGGTACATGTTCGGGGACAGTGTAGACGGAACATCTTCACCGACTACACCGTCTTCTGTTTCTGTTTCGAGTTTGATATCTGCTGAAACTGTGTCATCTATAAAGAGAGGAATATTGATTTACATGTTAGTTTTTCTTGCCACTATTTATTATATTATATTATATTATGTATGAATGGATAGACAAGCTGAAAAACAACATACTTAAACTGAGGTCACGCTTGCCATCAACATTACACCTGCTCCATTGAGCTAACGTATGGATGGCTACGAAATTGGCTCCATATTCGCAGTTAGGATTAGTTAAAACTCCTCTGAGTTTCGGAATCAAGTCCGGCGATCTGCCAGAGTATGGGCCCAGAAAAACTCTCTTCTGGTCGTAATCATTCGCATGTAAATTGTCCCAGATGACCGGTGGCCTTCTGAGGACCTCGGTAATCTCTTCTATCGACTCTACCGTTAAAAGTCTCGATATAACTTTAGGACCAGTCCACATTATATCGATTTCTTGCGCTAATTTGCTACCAAGAGTATTCAAATACTCTGATGACGAAACGTTCGGCATTGCACGGGTCGAGCAATATTGTGTTGGACATAAAAGAAAACAGGGCTGTCCAAGATGTTGGAAAATATCGTTTGTCACAGAGACCTATTGCAGGTAATAAAATGTTAATGAGCATAATAAATTCTGTATGAATAGAAACACTTGATTTTAGTGGACATACTTGGGCATGTGCAAAAGATTGGAACACTTCTTTGTCTGCCTCACTCATTTCTGGTTCAATGTCATCAAATAAGAGGGCAAAGGCAGTACAACCAAATTGGCTAACTTGTTCTAGCTTTCTCTTTAGAGCAGTGACCTCTTTTGTGCTGGAGTATGTGATATCTAATCCAGGGGACAAGGCATAGTAAAATGTTATTCCACATTCTCTAGCAGCTGTGATCAACCCTGTTAAATGCTCAGCTTCTTCTACAGTATATAAATCTCTCCAATAGGCACGATGCTTATAATCATCCTTTGGAGCGTACAAGTATGAATCCATACCCCATTTTTTTAATCTGTAAAATTATTAAAACCACAATGATACCATCTGTTACATGCTGATGGTTCTTCGAAATTACTACTAACAATAAGAATTTACAAAGCACTCTTACTTTTGGAATAGATCTTTACGTTGTTCCGTAGTCCATGGTCTCCCATAGAAACCTGAAACAAAGAAGACAATTATTAAATTTGATCTGTAAGTAATGAAAGTGGGTGGTGATCACAGTCCATCTGACATTTGTTTTCTTAATACCATATTCACTATTCACTTAAAAACATACAATACTGTTTATATATGAGATATATTAATGATTATTTACGAACCTTCAACTACGCCGCAAATGAAATTCCCATTTTTTGTGTTTAAATTGGCGGTCCCATTTAATTCCGCCATCGCGGAGTATTGGAGCTTCGTACGTTTGAAACAGAGGTGCAAAAATGGCTGAAGCAACCCGAACAGAAGTTACCGTACAAGAAGTTGACGATCGACGCCCCTACTGAAATAAAAATCTCCTACTTTTAATGTCGGTAGTGTGCGACGCTTATGCCAGCATCGTTTTCCTTACAGGCGATCGCCACGTACAACGAACTTTTGCTGCAGATAAGCTAAAATTCCGAACTACGCAATCGTCGTATTTACTGCAGACTGCACCACAAAAGTTGCAGCAACTTGTCTATGAGTCTCAGATCGATCGATATACGAAATGGTCTCTCGATTTACAGCGATCTATCGAATGAAAAAAATATACAGAAAATAACTTCGTTTATAAATAATATTTTACTGAGTCCAGCTTAAAAATGTACTTAGAAATACTTGACGAACCTTCAAACGCACTTGTTGTATTGGCGTTTATTTATCACCTGAAAATACCAAAATATATAAACACATCGATTTCACTAGTGTTTACATGCAAGTAAGTTTCTCTTACTGGCGGAGGTGGAGATTGATCTCTTATTGGCGGAGGTTGGTATCATTGGCCAATAGGCGCACAGCGATAATAGCCAAGATGGCGGATCAGTTCCAGGAAGAAAGCGCTGCTTGTCAGTGCCTGTTGGCGTCAGTTCGCAATCTTCCTCCATCTGGATCGGATCAGCGTGCTTCATAGAGTTCCCGACGTCTTGTTATTTTTTTGTTGTAAAGACGCTTACGTTTTGTCTTGCAAAAAATTACAATGTCGGATTCCGAAGCGAGTAATTATTCGGACAACGAGAGTGATCGTGGTGGTGGAGGCAGCGAAAGTGAACAGGAAGAAAATCGTTCCGTGAAATCCGGAGCTGTCAGCGATGGTGGTGGAAGATCACGTAGTGTTTCTCGCAGTAGAAGTCCCTCCAGGTCCCGATCAAGAAGTCAATCGAGGTCGAGGTCACGATCCCGATCTCCATCAGGGTAGGTTAGGTGCTAGTCTAGGTTATCAGGATGTAAAGTACCATGGTCTAATGACACTTGTTCCCCAGCTCTGAGGATGGAGATAAGGCTGACGAGGCAGAGGAAGCAAGATCAGGGGATGAGGAAGCTATGGAACCAGAAGAGGAACCTGAAGGTACATAATTTAAAGTGACCCTCTTATACATTTAAGAGAGAAGTAGCTAAACACATATTTTCTTCCGCTCTGTAGGAGAAGACCTTGATGGAAGCAGTGAATATGACGAAGAAGAAGATGAAGAAGACGATGACAGGCCCAGAAAGAAAAAGAAAAAAGATAGATTTGGTGGATTTATCATTGACGAGGCTGAAGTTGACGATGAAGTGGAAGATGACGAAGAGTGGGAAGAAGGTGCTCAAGAGATTGGTATTGTTGGGAACGAGGTGGATGAATTGGGGCCGACTGCACGGGAAATTGAAGGAAGACGTAGAGGGACAAATCTCTGGGAGTAAGTACAAAATTGTATTCAATGATACTGAACTTTCTCTACTTATTTTTATTCCTTTAACAGTTCCCAAAAAGAGGATGAGATAGAAGAATATTTGAGGAAGAAATATGCAGATGAATCTATCGCTGCCCGCCATTTTGGAGATGGTGGTGAGGAAATGAGTGATGAAATCACGCAGCAAACATTATTGCCAGGTGTCAAGGACCCCAATCTTTGGATGGTGAAGTGTCGCATTGGAGAAGAGAAAGCAACTGTTCTGTTGCTTATGAGAAAATTTATCACCTACCAGTTTTCTAGTAATATTCAATTTCCTTTCAAACTTACACTTCATTATGTTTTTCGACAGTTACAATTATTAATCTTCTATTCCAGGTGAACCACTCCAAATAAAATCAGTAGTTGCTCCAGAGGGAGTCAAGGGTTACATTTACATAGAGGCTTACAAACAGCCTCATGTAAAAGCTGCAATTGAAAATGTAGGAAACCTGAGGATGGGTATTTGGAAGCAACAGATGGTTCCCATCAAGGAAATGACGGATGTGTTGCGAGTGGTCAAAGAACAAACAGGTTTGAAGGCCAAACAGTGGGTTAGACTGAAGAGGGGCATATACAAAGATGACATAGCCCAGGTAGACTACGTTGATCTGGCCCAGAATCAAGTGCATCTGAAATTGTTACCTAGAATCGATTACACTCGCCCACGCGGTGCTTTACGCACGGCGCAAAGCGAATCCGAAGCACTTAAGCGTAAGAAAAAGAGGCGACCCCCTGCGAAGCCATTCGATCCGGAAGCTATCCGCGCTATCGGGGGTGAAGTTACCAGTGATGGAGACTTCTTGATTTTCGAAGGCAATAGATACAGTCGTAAAGGGTACGTTCATCTAGAATAAATTATACAGTTAAATATAAAATGATATCGGTGATAACTTCGGTTCTAAATAATCGCTTATTGTTTCAGATTTCTTTACAAAAATTTCACAACGAGCGCTATTATCGCAGAAGGCGTAAAGCCGACACTTTCGGAACTCGAAAGATTCGAAGAAGCACCCGAAGGTGTCGAGATTGATCTCAGCGGAGCACCTGTAACAGGTGTTTCCGGAAAAGAGGACCAAGCAGTAACTCATTCCTTTAGTAACGGCGATAACGTAGAAGTATGCGAGGGAGAGTTAATAAATCTGCAGGGAAAGATCGTTTCGATTGACGGAAACATGATAATGGTTATGCCGAAGCATGAGGAACTAAAGGAAGCTTTGGAATTTCAAGCATCAGAGTTGAGGAAGTACTTCACAATGGGTGATCACGTTAAAGTACGTTACTGTTATATGAATGAAAGTCTTAGTATCATATAAATAATAACAAGTCCTAATGTGTTATTGAATTTTTGTTGTAGGTCGTAGCTGGCAGATATGAAGGTGACACAGGCTTAATTGTACGCGTGGAACAGAACCGGGTAGTCTTATTCTCGGATCTTTCAATGCACGAACTTGAGGTCCTTCCGCGCGACTTACAGTTGTGTTCAGACATGGCTACTGGTGTGGACAGTTTGGGTCAGTTCCAGTGGGGAGATCTCGTTCAACTTGATCCTCAGACCGTTGGCGTAATTGTGCGTCTTGAACGTGAGAATTTCCATGTGCTCAACATGCACGGAAAGGTCGTAGAAGCTCGACCGCAGGGATTGACAAAGCGTCGAGAAAACAGGAACGCTGTGGCTCTGGATTCCCAGCAGAACACCATCCAGAGGAAGGACATTGTCAAGGTCGTCGATGGACCCCACGCTGGCCGAGGTGGAGAGATCAAACATTTGTACAGAAGCTTCGCCTTTTTACACTCAAGAATGTTTGTTGACAATGGTGGTATTTTCGTCTGCAAGACGAGACACTTACAACTGTCCGGCGGAAACAAGTCTAACCTAACGGCGATGTCACCTATTTCTGGATTCATGTCACCCAGACTTAATTCGCCGATGCATCCTAGCACGTCAGTATCATGTTACCCGATCAAATATACTTTGGATAATTACGTCACTTGTACTCACCTCAATTTTTTATTTACAGTGGTTTCTCAAGAAGTGGTGGCGGTGGTGGTGGCAGAGGCAGAGGCCGTGGAGGTGGGGTACGGCGTGACAGAGAATTGATTGGTCAGACGATAAAGATCACGGGAGGACCCTACAAAGGCAACGTGGGGATCGTTAAAGACGCTACTGAGACCACTGCTCGCGTAGAACTCCACTCTACGTGCCAGACAATCTCTGTGGACAGGTCGCACATAGCGAACGTTGGCTGGCAGAACACCGGAGGGTCCATTTCCTCCAAAACACCGAACATCAGCTACGGTGCAGGAGGACAAACCCCGACATACTCGAGAGATGGTTCAAAAACGCCCATGCATGGTTCCCAGACACCTATGTACGAAAGTAAGTATCTTCTATTTTTCTAAACAGTTTTTTCATTCAACAGATTTGCTGACTACATATTCTCTGTTGTTCAGATGGTTCTCGTACGCCTCATTACGGTGCTATGTCACCGTCTCACGATGGTTCGCGTACACCTGGACAATCTGGTGCTTGGGATCCAACGGTTACTAACACTCCAGCAAGGACGAATGATTTTGACAGCTACAATATGGAAGAAAGTGGTTCCCCTGGATACGCGCCGGGGTATCCCTCAACGGGTGGGCCATTCACACCGCAAACCCCCGGGACTATGTACGGTTCGGAGCAAAGTTTCAGCTCCTACCAGCCAAGTCCAAGTCCAGCAGGAAGTGCCAACGCGAGCCCAAGTCCTGCTGGGTACGTTGCCACGCCTTCACCTTCCGGAACTGGATACACGACCAGCCCCCACGGTGCATTTGCTACACCGTCTCCAATGGGTTACAGCCCGATGACGCCTGGTAAGCAGCAAGTCTTTTCTGAAAAAATTCGCAAACAAGAACGTTATTTTCTTATGTAAAATAATCACAATCGTCGTTGAATTTACAGGCGTGGCAGGTAGTCCATACAATCCGCAAACTCCCGGAGCAGGTCTGGATACTGGTGTTGGAGCTGGCATCATAGGTGGAACGGAATGGCATACCACAGACATCGAAGTTCGTATAAAAGATTCTCACCAAGATCCTGCTCTTGCCGGCCAACAGGGAGTGATTCGCGGCATTTCGGTAAACATCTTTTTATCCCCGAGAAATCTGTTCTTCAGTCTGCAGGTGTTTAACGTAAAAACTATTTGCTTTTGCAGGGTGGTATGTGCGCCGTTTTTCTGCCCGTTGAAGACAGAGTCGTGAATCTGGTTTGCGAACAACTCGAACCTGTTGTCCCGTCGCGTGGTAACCGCGTGAAAGTCATCATCGGCGAAGACCGTGAAGCCGTTGGAACTTTATTGTCGATGGACAATCAGGAGGGTGTCGTCAAGCTCGACACCGAAGAAGTGAAAATGTTGCAGCTACGATTCTTATGCAAGATGAAGGCACCTTCGTCATAATAATTTCTTTTATCCTTACGATAAAATGCGTTGGACAAATAACTACTTTATAAAGGACTTCTACGATAATTTAAGCTGACTTTGAGCTACCATAGATATCTCTGATAATCCTTATTCAGTAAGGAGAGTACACAAAATAAATATATATTATTTAGAAACGTTATTTATTACGTTTATTTTTCTGCAGGCTGTAGAAGGAATTCAACAGCTATAATTACAAGATCATGTCTCGATAATTCTGCGATTATGACTTTTGTATAAAATACGCATAGTCCAAATGGTCCTGTAATTTCCCTCTTCCTAAAATGAATAAACAAGTATTGACAAGAGAGTTTTTCTTGACTTACCTGTGGTGAAACTCTAATGGGGGGGGTTTAAAGACCGACTTGAAAGTCGGCGCTTTCGAAACGCGTGAAAATCGTGACAAGGGGAAACGATGGGCGGTCATTGACGAGGCTGTCAGAAATTTTCAAACGATTCCACGGTGTGAGGAGTCGCGTGGATGAATGCGGGGGATCGCGTCCTCGGAGTATGGGGTCTCGTCCCTTGTGGTTCCTCTTGGTATTCGCAGCGAGCCTATCCACCGGCAGAGACAGGTGCTCGTTAGCTTTGACTTACGGCCGGGGAAGGCAGATTCCCTGGTCCTAACCGTCGGTTACCTTAAATCACTACCCGAAGATGCGCTTTTACGGTAGGGCGACGGCTAATAAAATCTCCAGCAACGAGCAAAACATTGGCACCGTGCTCTTCGGGCGCAGCGACTGCGGCAAGCATTGCTGGACCAGCGAGGAGTACACCATTCTCAACAGTCGACGAATGTTCCAGGACCTCTTGCCTAAAGTACGACAGTCCTTTATTCACAGGAGTGTAATTCCTTTGCCGAAAATCCTTTTGTTCCCTGAACCTCGGCAGGCGAAGGTCATCAATTACCAGAACGACCAGTACATCGCGCTGCTGATGGATTATTTCCACATTTGTTTGGATTGCGTTCGCCAGCTGGCGGTTGGCAAAACGAAACACCTCATGCTCAAGGCCCTTGCCGATACGATGGGCGGTTACTTACGTACCTACGTATTGCCCCTCACGAGGAAGTCCTATTACGCGGGGAACATAAAGTATCGGAACGCGAAGAAACTCTTTGAGCTCTTCGACGAGCTGAAGAATTTCCTGCGGACCAACGGGGTCGGCTGGGCCGGACCCGCTCGTCAACTTAATCAAATTAACGCACCACCCATCGTTATAACACCAGCGACGACAAGCAGCGCCTGTAACGGTCTCATAATCTATCCTGCACGTGAGCTTCCACGATTTATTTTCATCATCTCTAATGCTCAGCAACGCTACTTAAAAGCCTCAATAATTTAGCTAATAGCAAGACTAAAACGAAGCACAAAAAACGGTCGTCCAAGAAAAAGAAGAAGAAGCGAAGATTCGCGCCTAAGCAGACATTTGCCATGCACATAGGTAATTTTCAAGATTCAATTCCTCAGTTATTAGGATGTAAAGTCTTCGAGTTTTAGATGGTAATGAGGACATTGAAAGGTCCCTTCAATCGGTGATCGTACCACTGCCGTTTTTAGACAACGAAGCGGAACCAAACAGGTACCTCGAATTCGGTGTTTTAGCAAATTTCTGGTCAATGCCTTGTCGTATTTTTGTACAGTATTGCCCTGCCGTTCAAAACTGACAGCTTGCAGTCGCTGTACTGCGAGAAATCGGCCTTTGCTCTTGTCAAATATTACGTGGCAAGCGCCAAGTGTATCGTTTCCAAGTCGAAATCCAGGACCGACCTCGTCGGCTTCAACAACGACTTCCACAAATGGCTGCAGCAATCCGTACGTTGTGAGTCGTTGTGATCGGAAGTTCAAGATTAAAAGCATGCAGTAGGAAATGTCGAAATCGCTGCTCTGTAATCAGTAGTTGAGGTTCATGTTTTTAACCAGGTCCAAGGTCACCTGGATGATGAAAAATGGTACCCAGCTTTCGGTGGAGTGTTAAGAGTCATGGCTGCATTGGAAGAGTCAGGTGTTGGTCTTTTGAAAATTTCAGTTCCTAAGTACCTAATAAATCCAAACTAAATTTGAGTTCTCTTTGGTTCGAGGACTTAAAGGTGGCTCCCTGTTGCCCCATGAAGACTTGGATCAGACGAATACGATGTACGACGGAGTTTCTCCGCTATACGAAGGAAACGGTGAGAAGAAATTCCCTTACATAATCGACCTAACTAAATGCGAGAGCAGTAGTTGAGAGCGTAGGAAATAGCGGTGAAATTCATTTGCCGCAATGATCGTATTTGTCCGGGGGCCGACGAAGATCGACTGATCTTTCTCGTTGAATCTCAGGGAGCGATGCAATCACTTTTGGAACAACAGAGCTGATAGTGATCGCCGTTGTGAGCGCTGTGCTGGTCTGGTTGCTGGTCGGCCTGAGTCTGGTGTGTTACAGATTTCTCACGAGACATTCCGAGGAGTGTTCCCCATGTGAATCGCCCGATGATACCGGGTAAAGTCGGGGTCAAAGCTCAATGCATCTGCAAGCCTTTCATATTATTTCTTCTTATCATCCGCAGCATCTTTTATTTGACTTTCTCTTCATTTTCTTCCTTGCACCCCCAGCGTCGCGGTGCTCTATGGAAATATGGAATATTGCCACGCGGACACGTGTCCCTCGAGGATAGAAGACAGGACCTTCCGTGAGAAGTTTAAAGAATGGTGGTACAATAAATTTCGACGATGTCCCCAGGAGTGCCAGGATAAATATGCCGACGAGGAACGTTGTTTAGCTGCGATTAATTACAGCAGCAAAGACGTTACGAATGGTAATACCAGCAACAAATCGTGTCAGTGAGTAAACAATCAATAGAAAACGTGAAATTTTCGAAATTCAACCACCACTCAGCTGATAGTTGCTAACTAATTATTTCTATTTATTCACGAAAGCAAATTTGAATGATCTTTCACAGAAGAAACTACGGTAAATCGGCCTTAGCGATTCCGTCCAACTCTCCACGTGACTGTGTTACTTTTACGGTAAACAAAAATTCTACCCCCAATCCGTCCTTAATTATTCGTAAACTTAAGATCCTTAACATGTTTCTAGCAAAAAGTTTACTCCAGCTCCTCCGAGACGACGATGTCCGAGAGTCCTGCTAAGACTAGATAAGACGTCTTTTCCTAAGACAATTTGTATAAACAAGTTTATCTTTTTGTAGATGTAGTTAACATAATATCGAAGCAATAAAAAACCGATTGGCCAAAAGGCCAGAGTCTAATATTCTAATATTGAAAAGTGTGGATCGATCGATCGGGGGTGTGATTTTTGGGGGGGGCGGGGGGTTCGAATGTAAGTTGAGTCGTGTGCAATACGTTGCATTGGGGCAACTTGTTGCAAGTGTAGAGAATAGGCGCGTAACCCTCGGTGTTCTCCCCTCGCGCAGCATTTCCTCTCCATTCTTCCGTTTCTGCCGTTCTCCTCTCCCGGGGACTTTCTCCGCCCCTCCGCCCCCGGGTCCGACGGCTATCACCTCTTTTGCCGAGTAAAAGCAGTGCCATCTAGAGACGAAATCCGGCCGGGCCGTGTAGCCGCGCGACTCTGTTTGGGGTGGCAGTATCCCGCGATACGTCGAAGTGTTCTGGTACGTACGTTCTCGCTTTCTTCTCAACGCGACTGTCACGCGTGCACTTCGGAGCAACTCATTTTCGACCCACCCACCCCTCACCAAGGCAAAGGATCGTTTTTCAACGTGTCCCATTTTTCTGACAATGCTCAACATCCCCTAAAGACGATCATCAAGATGTCAATGAAATTTAGGACAACGAGTTCACGTTGATGAGAAGGAAATTCATGACACACAGTGTCACGGAAATGAACCTTTCTTGAAGGAATTCCCATGCAAATCATGAGGGACACTTAGCTGAAGGATCTCTATTTCTTTGATCGCTGTGAAGGATTAGGATCGACAGTGAGATCCGCGGGTTTCGAAGTTCCCGCGCCTTGCGGGGGTCGTTTCAAATTGGCGCGCGAAGCTGCGAAAGAATCGAAAGGGTGAATTAAAAGGATCCCTGTCCTGACACAGGACAGCCCTTTTTCACACCTCCAGGAGGACAGTTCACTGGTTGAATTCTGCGTGGAAGTGTTTTCTGACGGACTTGCCGTGACTCTGGCGTTACGATGTTCTTCTTAATGTGTTTTTCGTGCACCCTCTACAAATATACACGCGACTGCGAGTGACTATAAACGCGTCGGTGGAGATACTTCTAGCGACAAGATGGAACGACAGGGACTGAGCTGCCTCTTCGTCATCCTCGTCTTCGGGGCGATTGTTCAAGGTACGATTTCCAGGCCGAAACACGATCTCCCCCGGCCGTAGTAACGCTAATATCCCTGCGGATCGTTTGACCCGCGAACCGTGCTAAAATACTGCGCACAACGAGTTCTTTATTACCGGGCGACAAAGGATCCTCTGTGACCCATTGTTTCCTCACGCCTTCCTCCGGGCTTCGAGGAAATGTTGTCACCGACCTACCGTATAAACAATAGCCAGACTCCACGCTCTTATCGCGCACCGAGTAGCTCGTCCAGATAAACGCGCGCCTTACCTACGCATTTCTGCTCACCTAATCTCGCGACACTATCGTATTACGATTACGATTTTATAGTCAGAACGTTCCACGAGATCCCCAGAGTCTCTCGTCGTCACGGGGAATTCATTCACTTGTCCTTGTGTCTTAACAGAAACCAACTCTGTACTTTAATCTAAAAGAATCCTAGACCCTAAATTAAACACTGTACCGCTTGATCATTGTTTTCCACTTTGCCCTCCCCCCCAATCTCAGATGTAACTTCTTTTCTCCATAAACATTCAACAAGTGGCCGCAGTCTGTCGACTCGCAGGGAAGTCCAGACTCGTCGACTAGCTTTTTCGGAGCTCAAAAGAAAGTCTGGGAAATCGTCTGCACCGTACAAACGGTACACAAATCACACTCGAGTCATTCATTCTCAGATTCACTTACTTTCGTAGCCTGAGAGTATTTTGAGAAGTTTTTTCTTCCCCTTGCCATGATCCTCAGTTGAGATCCTTGAGTTTTCGTCCCTGATTCGTTTACGTGAGATCGCAGTTAAATTAGCATGGAAATTAGTCTCTGCGTTGTCCTTTTTTTGAGTTTCTCCGGCGTTTTTTTTTGGCCGTGCGAGGACGTAATCGTCTCGGTTGACGTTTAGAGGTGCTGCCAGTCCGTTCGTGGCCACTTTTATCGCGCTCCCGTTTCTATTTCTCGTCATTAGAGCGCGCGTAAATGCGATATCACGGTGCGATACTCACGTCTTCATTTTTAACAAAGTTTATATACGAGCGCGCCGCGAGGAATTTTATTGGCTAGTAAATTACGAATATTATGCGTCGCCTTGAAGCCTTGCTCACGCATGTATGTGCATCAGAGAGACGTTATTTAGAGTTCAAAGGGACTAAACCAGAGGACAAAAACATCGATGCAAAAGGAATTCGGCGAAGGACATTGTATATCCTTCCTGTGAAAATGACCAACAGTTTCCGGAGAATCTCTAAAGACTCAGTGGCTTCCTGAAATACATTGTCTCGGGTCTCCGCGTGTAAAATAGCACCGGGTGCTGATGTAAGACGGTAAGGTTGCTCCTTTCAGCGCGTTAGGACGAGCAATTTACGCGGATCGTTTGGATCTCATGGCGAAAGGGGCCGACGGGCCTCGTCGAGGCGAGTAATGATCGATAAGCCCGGGCGATCGAGACTCGATTATTTACAGCTATCCGTTTATCGGCGTATAAATCGATCCCCCTTGCTCGGTTCTTCATGATTCGCCGGCTACTTCCTCCCGCGAATTTGCCGTTTCGCTCGTGCTCGCTCGTCGGTGATTCAATCTCCTCGCACATCCCGTATATCCCACCTGCCTGGCGCTCGGTAATTTATGGTAGCCTTCTCGGAAGGGTCTCGCCCGCACCGGAACACACAGACTAAACAAGCCACGCAACGCCGAATCTCGGGATCCTCTCGTAGGAGAGGGTTAATCACGAGCCGCGATGAAATTCCCCGCGAGCCTCGAGCAAACGGCATTGTTCGAGGCCCGATCCGATCGATTCCAATTAGAACGTGATTCTCGAGTAGCCCAACTGAGGGGAAAGGCCAGGTTGGAAGAGGGAGGTACGCAGGGGGTCGTGAATGGAGAGAAACTTCTCCTTTCCAGAAGCCAGTATGTAAATGTCAAGGGATCCCGTATATCGCGGGCCTCGAGTCTCTTCTTCTTCTTCTTCTTCTTCTTCCCTCGGCGCGAATTTACTCCGGGTCATTATGTCTCCTCATAAATTTCGCGAAATCTCGTGGAGCCGTTTCTACCTTCGGATCTCGTCTCTGCCCGGTTTTCGCGGACAATGCCAGGCGAAGCGCACAAAGGACCGTCCCGCGATTCACCCGGCCAAATAAACGCCCAGTATCGCTGCTAAAATATCGCACCGTGGCTAGTATATCACCCTCCTGCGAGGCGGAAGAAGACAAAAGACCGAGTCTTCGCGGGGATTATCAGTGGACTACTAAGTCGTCGTGGTCATCGAAAATCATTCGTCAACGTGACCCTCCGTTTCCCACCGCGGGAAATCCTTTTCTCGTCTTTTTAATCCTATCATTCCCGTAGGACGCGTCGTCGGGGAATGTCGAGGGGGATTGAATGAGGGGGTGAGGGAGAGTAACCTTTTCTTCTGGGTCGAGTAGGAGCGGGTCTTTCGGACGGCCGAAGGCGTCCTTTCCGAAGGCCAAGCCGTTCTATATTTACGAGGGGCTCGTCGCGAAAGTGTGACGATAATAAACGTCCGGAGGGGAACCACGGGGAAAAGTCCCGAACTCTCGGAGGACGCGGAGAAACGAGGGGAAGGGAGAATTCTCTCTCTCCGGAGAGAGAGTCGGGAGGAAAGTCAATGGCCGACGACGAGCGAGGGCGGCGTGAATCCATGTTTTAAATTTAGAATGGTCTCCCCGAAACGGTGGTTTTCGCCAGCCGGCGTGGATTTCGTTTAAGTCGGTGCTGCCATCGTCACCGAGCGGGAAACCGACATTCTACGAAACGATACATCCCGGCGACACCTAATTTCTTGCTAATTTCCCCCGACGAATGCCTCGTGTAAATTACGCGAACGTACTAATACGGCGCGGCGAGCGATCGTTGAATTAATTGGCGAAAATCCGGCCAGGCGAAACCGGTCGGCCGGAAATGATTTCATTAGCGACCGCCGACGGATAATCACCTGAATCCCCCCTGTAATCGGCGCTCCGCGAGATTACGCAGCAGCAGGACCAAAAGAGATGAGATCATCGGGCATCTCCACGCGAAGAAGGCTTTTCTTATCTGATTAAACGGACCGCCGGTGAATCGCAGCTGGCCAACGGTACAGAGGATCACCTTGTACCTATGGCCCTGAGCGACTCTCATTTGTACTTGAAGGGCAGAATCGCTGTACGTGGGTGAACGGTCCTTATATGCGCTTCAAATCTCCACCTTTCCCCTCGTCCCCTGCCATCCAGAGAGAAATACTGGCGCTCTCGTAGGAAGTACCACGTGTTACATGAACCACCATAAATCACCGCGTGCGCGTACACCCGAAGACACCCTGCCGTCGCCGACGAATTCTATTTTATGCCCCGAGAGCCTTGCCTTTTCACTGAAATAGGATCCGCTTAACTTATGCACGTCCCGCACATGTCGGCCGGGGCCCGACATTCACGCAGCGGTAATTTCAAAGAATTAATACGCAATGTCAATGGCACGGTAAAATACGTTCGGCGCGAAGGACCAGCCTGAAGGGAGATAAGATCGTCTGGCGCAAAGGACGCGTCGTTTCCCCGGGCTTCCTCGAGAGGTGATTGAATTTTCGGGCCGGATGGACGACGATTATTTTCTTCCTTGCTCCAGGTAAATTGTTTTCGCCGGGCCCGGCGATGGCTCGGCCGTTACATCCACGGGAATAAACCATTACAGAGGAGCACGCATACCGTATGATCAAAAGCAAAGTGCTGGGTTCTCGATAACGATGGAATGCGTTTTCCATCCGTTGATGTACACGCGCCATTCGATATGCATACGTAACATACACACATACATTGTCGCACGTATACGCATATGGAGGAATAGCTATGTCATGTACCCGCTGAAACGAGATAAAATGCTCCCGACTGCAATTTTACCCCGAATGCCGATCGCTCTCCCGTTTCGTCGATACACGCGAGCAAATACGCGGACCGATCGGACGTTACGAAACCGCGTTTATCCGCGCCTTTTTGCTCCGTTTGTTTTTAACGAGCTTCCGCCTATCGTACGCCCGTAATTACGAGGCAGTTAATGGCCGGCACCGTCCTTCGAGGCCGATTACGTTTTCATATTTTCGCGACTGAATTATGCATTATCGCTCCAAGCTGCTGCGCATATCGAATCATGGGAATCGCCGGACCCGTTGAGCAGCTGCCAAAAGTTGCCCGGAAATCCTGAAAAATGGGGGAAGCCTCGAAATCGAAGGGCTGGGAGGACTCGTGAAAATGTGGTAAAATTATTCGTAAATTAAATCTGGCTAAATTGTGGACCAAACGTTTTGTGGCCTTCCAAGTTTTGATCTTTTCTTTCTTGAAATCCTCGACTTTCCTCCTCCGTGAAGCTCATTGAAATTCGTGGCGGATAGCGCGGAACATACGTGGCGATTCGGTAGATTTATTGGCGATGCGCCGAACGGGGCTATTGTTAAAAATTTTTCGTTCTAACTGAATGAGAGCGAGAGAGAGAGAGAAAGAGAGAGAACACGTCGCGCACGTCCAAGCATCGACTCGCGTATGGCGGACGAGCATTCCGTGATTTAATTAATTAGCGCGAATTAATCCCAATTAGCGGGCCTTGTCTGTCGACTCAGTGCGTGCGCGAGAGTCGACAACTCCTCGTGCAATGCAGGTGCATTCACACCGATGACAAATCCGTCGACCCACCTTCTTCTCCACCCCTCAAAAAATATAAAGCAAAAATAGCAAATAATCCCGGAAGTTTCATTCTATTTTCGACATTTGTGAGTCCGTGGGGACAAATTTCCCGAACGATTTACGAAATTCGGATGATTTTAATAGCGATATTTTAATAGCCGTGCATCGGATTTCGCAGCGTTTATTATTAGCGATATTCCACGTTAATGATCAAGCAGCCGACGGGAAATGAACGCCGCTGGGAATTGTTTTGGCAGACGCTTATCATAATATTTATACCACGGTAATTAATAGCTGGCAGCCACTCCATTTGAAGGATGCACAATGCGCAAAATGTTATCGGTTCGCTGCTGCAATTTCACGTAACGTTCGCCATGGTAATTATAATACGTCGTTCAATCCCAAAGCCCGTCATGCACGTGAAATCCTATAGCTTCGAATTCACGTTCCATTCTATTAGTACATAAATCGTAGGGAAATGTCGGAAATGGAATGACGTTGGTCAAACGCGTTCAAATAACGGGCCCCCAAATGAAAAATCTTTTACGATCGTGTATCTTTGCGCGTAGAATATTAGAGTATACTTTTTCATGGCTTTTGTGGGTCGTGTAGGCAAGTTTATGAAGATCTGCAAATAGCAGAGGCCGGGGCCGGTGTATAATCGAACAACGTTGCACGTAGTCGGTAATTTGGAGCGATGGTCGTTGCAAAACTCGGCGGCGTTAATGTTACGGGATTACCGGCGCCGCAAATTAATTCCATGATACACGATGGTATTCTCTTACGAGCATCACTCCCCCATCCCCCTGTTGGCCCTGCGGCCAATTATCGGCTGTCCCCCTTTTCCGGCGGGCGGTCCCTCCCCGATTCCTTTTGAAATTAATTAAAAGCCACAAAACGCTCTCGTTAAGGCCCGCGTCAGGGCTGCGATCGATCCGTTCTCCACGTGAATGATGAAAAAGGGAAAAACCGAGAATGCGTGGGTATTTCCCGATGATCGTCGCTACTGTGCAAGCGTCCGTCCCGTTTCAATCGAACTTCCCTTGGAAGCTTCCGAGGGATATTCCTCGTTTCATATATCGCGCAGGACTCGCATGCGGGCCTTTTTCCTCCAATTGAAATTCCGCAGGAGAAATTCTCCCCAGCGAGGCTCGTCCAATTACAAGCTTCCCCCGGCCGCGGGGCTTTCACCTTCCGGCGTAATATTATTCTTAGAAACGCACAAAGCAAACAGGAAGCTCCGGGGGAATGGGCCCGGAAATCGATGACCAGTGTTCCACAGGATTCCTCTTTATTCCACTCCTTTGTCCTTGGACGACAGGACTTAATTTACTCAATATTCAACGGCCCCGACGGATGCAAATTCCCGAGGATTTTTCTCCGCTGACTTAAAGGGTGACGAGTAATACAGTAGCCAGACGCGTGGGTTCGAAGGATCGTCGGGCATTCGGTTCTCGTTTTCCCTTGTTGAGGTGACCCAGGGTGGGTCTATCCTCCCGGTATGCACGGGTGTGTCCACGAGTGTCTGCCCATCTGCTCGACGTTTTTCTTTGTCCTCCTGTCGACGATGGCTTCGTCTCGTGCTGTGGCTAAATGCATCCCGTTGATTAACTCGCCGGCGGTGCGTGTCTCTCTCCGCTGTTTTCCCCTTCCCCCCCTCCCCCTTTCGCCGGCGGGAGAAGAGAAGCAACTAGGCAGGCGCATGTCCGACGAAAGGAATGGTAAACCCGATACCTCGTAAACCCCCGTCGCTCTAGCCGCGTGCCTTCGCTTCAGCGCGATCCGCGAATGCCGACAATGCTAATCCAATCGATTTCCTTTCCTCCCTCCCGCCCCCTTCTTCTCATCCACCAATCTTCTCGTCGACCTGCCAATTCCACCGCTAATGGGACACACTTAGGATCTCTCCCAAGCCGACCAAATGTCACCGCAGACGTAACGTCCTGGAAATACTTGAGGGATTCTAAATCAAAGCCTCGAGCTTTCTTCGTAGAACGACCAAAAGAGCTGACACTCATGAAATTTTACTATCCACTGGACCATTTTCCATTTTATTACAGTGCTGCGCATTAGGTGGAATAGTTTCGTGGGACTTTGCCTCTCGGCCAATTCACGGCAAACTGCGAAAGTTTACACCTTGCCGAGAGCTCGGTTCGTTGGTCCTACGATTGAGCGAGAGGTCTTATAGCAACACGAGCTCCATATTTAAATGAGTAGCTTTGAGCGTGTCTTCCGACCGTGAGTCAAGGGAAATCTTTACCCCGGCGACGTTTCGTCTGCTGTTTTATAAACACCAGCCCTTCCAGCCTCGTTGGTGCTCGCTTTTTTCAGGCGCGATTTTAATTGCACCAACTCGAGCGATTTCTTTGCGCCGCGAAACCACCCTTCGTCGCTCCCCCTCCTCCCCTCCGAGTCAACGAAGAGGGTCGGACGACCCTAATAAACCGTCCTACGCGTAAAATTTACACGTCCCTCCGTAGGCCAGGTGAGAGAGAACGGGGGTGGGGGGAGACCGGGAGGAATGCTCGTCTGCCGCTTTCCAGGGGGTGTCATTACGAACTGTCGGATATTAAATTTGCCTTGGTCGACGGTTACCGTGGAGACACGCTTGGACCCAGAGCTTTTCCCGCCCTTCCAACCATTATTATCATCCTTATCATTGTTACAATCCCACCCCCGCTCCTTGTTTTCCCCGATACGACGATTACACGGCTCAGCGGTATCGACGTTACGACGGAATATAATTATCCCTTATTCAGGACTTTCGCTTCCTTCTCCGGTTTCCTCATGAAATATCCATCTCGGGGCCGACGCGTTGACACGAATAACAGCGCGCTAATGGACGAATCACGAGCAGAGCGGCAGATGCTAGATCCTTGCCTCCTTGAGCCGAGGAAAAAAAAAAAGGAATTCCCCGGTGGAACGTCGTGGATCGATCGTTCGACGGGTCTAATTAAATTTTCGTTTGGCCCCGTCCCCTCGATCCTCAACAGATTGTACAGAATTCTTCGCTCTATGGAGTCATGATCGCTTTTTAACGCTCGTCCTTCCCTCAACTTCCTGTCCGATTCCTCATCCATGGAACTTTCCTTCTCGAAACTTTGTTTATTATCCCTACTCCTCGATCGACGTTCATGTCTGTTTTTTCTTTTTTTAAGCCACGTCACGAATCGGAGATGTCGTTAAAGTTCAGCGAATTCCACGACGTTCTAACGGCGTTGCTCAACTAATTAACTGTGGATCCGGGCGAACCGATACGACTTTGCAATTATTCGCGCGTTTCATTCGGTTCCCCGCCACGAGTTTCCGTCCGCGTAGACAGGATATCGTATTTCCGGGAGGATACAATCTGATTTCCGATGCAGCCACGAGAAGAGGCGCATTGAATTCGCCGGGATTTATCCACAGACGAAGAGGAGGGCAGGGATCCTCGATTTCTTTTTAACCCCTCCTCGAAGCGGGGTTTGTTTCATTGCTTTTCGCCCGGCGTTAATTGGATCCGTCGGACGAATATCTACCCCCCCCCCCCTTACCCTTCTGTCTATCGCTCCCCGGAATTTTTACATTAATCGTCCGATCATGAAACGCGATTGTCCTCGAATTTCTGGGCCGGTATTCCCTCTGGCCGATGAGCGCGCTCGTTTCCCGACAGTGCGGGGCTTTAATTTCGCCGTGAGATCGATCTCGCAAATTGCAGCGGCTCAGGAGAAGGTCATTCGATTCTGATCGGAGAGGCTCGGCACTCTGATCGACGGGATTTCCCACGCACAAAGGGAACTCCGCGTAATTACCGGCCGTGCTATACGAACAGTTCGATTCCGAACAGTTTCGCCAACCGAACGCTACGATTATTCGGACATCGTTTATCCGAACAGTAGGAGTCATTATTTTGATTGGTTTATTTACGGTGGTACGGCCATTAGCGCAATATGTTCACATTACCCAAACAGTTTGATTATACCGACGGTTCGATTATCGGAATTGCTGGATTATACGAAGATGGCCTATCGGTTTACGATTCTTTGGACAAAGTGTCGACGGTGTCATCGATCGGCTCCGCCCGTAAAACGCGAGTCACGTTTTCCACGGGGGAAAGTGGCCCCCGGTCTTCCCGCGAAACGTGACGGCCTTGCCGGTGCCATTAGCCGATCCTCCGCCCTTAAGCGGACCAGTAATTTAATATCATAAAAGGGGGGTCCGAGCGAAAGGCTCCTAGCCGATTATTTACAAGGTAACCTGCTCGCCGCGTAATTTCTCGCGGCCAATTATCGATCCCGCTTAACAGGAAATAACCCCGAGCACGTGCCTCGTGTGTCCCGTTATTTCCCGAAGCTTCGAAACTTGCCGAATTCCTCACAAGACCACGCGCTGGACATTTTCCAAGACATTTTCACGGAGACCAGGGACAGGGTTTATTAAATTCGAGGAAGGTTGGTCCAAGTGGACGAGGTAAAAAGGTCCTCCCGTGGAAGATGTTTACTGGCTGCGAGTGCAGGTGTCGGCGACGAGAATGTCTTATTACGTCGTTACTGGGGGAAACGACGACGGTGTCGGGAGAAAACGAGCTCGCGGGATGCAAACCGACCGTCTTGGACGCCGTTGTCTTTTCCTCAGCGCGGGAAAGCATATCGGGTTAGCGCTAACAAGATTGCCCCAAGGGCTCAGGCCTTAATCTCTCCCCTTTCCCTTCAGACGAACCTCCCCTCTTCTCCCTCCTCCTCCTTCCCCTCAGAGTCCCCCTCTCGCGAGATTACATCTTGCACGTTGGCCAGAGGATCCAGCTTCGAGTACTCCTCCGTTACTCACCGTCCTTTCTCCACGGTTCTAGCGACGTTTTCCCAACGGCCAAATGCTTTTCCCCAGATTCCCCGTCTTTCTCGCTCCTCACCCTCGGCCATCGTCCCCTACTTCTTCACCTCGGGGAATGGCAATCGACTTTTAAGCGACGCCGTCTGCGCCGTAATTACCGGAAAAGACACAACCGCACCGGCGAAGCCTCCGAGAGACGAGGATCTAACGTTAAAAATGAAAACACGCCAAGAGCCCAGCCAGGAAATTCCATTAGACGGGATAAAGGATTTCTCACGTCCCTCGTCCTCTGTGTAAATCTTTCTCGATCCACTCGCCGATCGATACCCCGCAAAGTTCATCAGGGAGCAGACGGTTGTTAACGGAAAGAGGAATATTAGGCAAATTTCCGATAGTTGGACGATAAAACCGTGGAGATTCGGCGGTTTGGTTATGGGATATATTTACGGTCGGCTACGTGCATACATATTCAGGCTCTCGAGAGGCGACGACAAAGACGAAGATGACGAGGAGTGCCACGTCCTCCGAGAAGTGCCGTCATGTACATAATACCGATGCCAGGCTGATATCGGAAACTCCGCAGGGCGGTTGCCAGACGAGCGCAAGCAGCTTCGCAATACAAACGCACAGGACCAACTTACACATCTCATTCACTATGCGCTCCGAGACCAAAGAGAAAGACAAAGAGAATGAATTTTTGTTACGACATATACAGCAACAGCGAGAGATCATTTAGAAGAAAAAAATAGAAAAGCCAGCAAGTGCTTTCTCAATTTTACATCATTCATTCTTATCAGCAAGCGAGTTAGAGTGGCTTAGATTGGATTAGATGAGTTATCTAACTAACTAATGGTTAAAGAAAACCATTAATTCCCATAAGCAAGCGAGTTCGAGTGGGTGTAGCTTGGCAATAGAAACTCCGAGGACCGAGTTACGCGTCTCTTTCACCGTCCGCTCCGAGACTGGAGGGAAGGGGAAGGTAACCCTATACTCGCAGTGAATATCGCACCGGGCCATCTGAAACCTGCCGAATTCCCCGTGGGTAGGACGATCCTATCGGCAGTCCCTCGAGCCGCAGAAATACTCACGATACAACGTTCACGGTCTAATTGCCGCGACCTTGGACCAACGCCACCGTCCAATGGTGAAGAAAGAATTCTCCAAACGACACTCGACACCCTAGGATAACGCTCGATGGAGCTCGAAAATTCGTCTGACCGATGACTCGAGGGGAGACGAAATCCAGGGGACCCGTGAAACACTAGAACGCTGCTCTGACCAATTCCACGAAATGGAAGGACTCGAAAACTTAAGGGTTTAGCCGGTGGATCGTGGCTTTACGGGGAGAAGCAAGCCAGGGAGATTACGCGGAGTCCAATGCTCGGTCTGTAAAGCAGGAATTCCGTGTAGTCGACGTTAATTGCCGGGGAAATCATTGCCCAGAAGGCTACGGAGCTCAAGGAAATATCATGGAGCATTATCCGCTTTGAGGGATCAATGATTTCCGGGCAGTTCCGTAAACTTCTCTGAGGATTTCCGCTGATAATACGGTTCGACCCGACCAACGGGTAAGGGGAGGTAGGGGGGAAAGCAGCGGCACAACGGGCTTCGACGGACGATTCCGCGGGCCGAAATTGCCGGCGAAACGTGCGCGGCCTGCGGGAACAGACGGAAAAACGAGAATCGCCGCCCTGAATATTAGCCCCGACGAAAAATCAGAGAACCAGGAAGGGGGGGAAAGGAAGGATGGAACTTTGGACCAAACGGAAGAGTTCCTGGCGAAATAACGAGACTGGCCGATTCTCCACACAACTTCCGCCCGAAGGAACGTCGATGCGATTACCGAGCGGATATTCTTCACCGTACAGCGGATTTCTTATCTGATAAGACGAGAAAATCCCTGGCCTTCGGCTAGGAGCAACAGTTTTCAAGCGAAACTTTCCCTCGCTCGATCGATCGTCTCGTCGAACATTATTTTCTCAAGGTAATTGCTGGCTGTGCCGCAAGTGTGTTAATTAGCATAACGACAGCGAGTTTCAACGTCAGTCCCTCGGCTTACCAAGGCATTAACGCCGGAGATGCGTACGTTGCTCGGAGCGCATCGGATATTAAATGATGACTCTGTGTGCAAACGAGCCAGAGCCATCCATATGTATAGGAATTCGCGGACAAAAGGCACGCAGGCAACCGAGTCTGACATGGACAGTCGATGCATCCATAGATTCAGGATCCGCGCACATCGGCGCCCATTTCTCTCATGACCGGCTCGCCTCGCTGTGCAATTGCATACGACTGCAGTTGCATGATGCCCCACGTCTTCCTCCGCGGTACAGTATCGTCGATTGTCAGCGGGACCAACGACCGTCATTGGTAAATCGTCGACCATTGTAACGGTGAAAAACGTTTACCGAAATTCCTGTAATGATAGTGACTTTAGGGCCGGCTAAATTCCTGGCTCCTTGGCTGGACTTCTTTTTGCTTTGCGACACGCGTATGGGCGGAACGCATTGACATAAGCGCATTAGAGGGGAATCGACCGTGCGGTGGAATCGCAAGAAGGTGGAACAACGGCCGATGGCCGAGCGTGTCGATTCGCGACACGTAAGGATCCGTGCACGCGCGTATACGGGAACCGGTCTTCATCGATACCCGTGTGTGCCCTTTCTCACGTGCGGCAAAGGAGATGGGAAGATCGGGGAAAGAGTGAGCTGGCTAAGAAGAGTGAGAGAGACAGGGGCGAGAGGAGAAGGGGAGGTGGGTAACCACACGTTTTCAGAGTACACGTTGCTTCTCCTCGATCGCCTGGGGCCGTAAAAAAGGAGCAGCTCCTTGTTTTACGACAAGCCTTTTGGGGACGACGTCAATACACGCGCAACGTTACTACGTCCCGGCTTATTGCTCGTCTCCCTAGTTTACTGCGTGTAAGACTTATCACAGGTTTACCCCGCGAGGAAAACTTGCGGCGAAATGCACTACCATACACAGTTATTACTTCCTTCCCGGCAGGGAAAAAAGGGGGACATTACTTTCCGAGTAGAATGGAGAAGGAACGCTGGATTTTTCTCTTCCCCGCCATTTCAGCGATTCTTCTTATCTTTCACGAGCTTTATGGTTTTATCGCGAGTGCAGAAGATTCTCGAGAAATATCCAGCGATGGTGTTTGCCGAAGGTGCATCGTCGGTTGCTTGCATTTCGCAATTGGCATATCTCGCGTTCCTTTTACGCCGTTCGCGGTAAATGCCATTTAACCGCGATAGTGGGGGCAATGCGAAGGGGAGGGAGAAAGAAGAGGACTTTCCTGGAAGCTCTCTCCTTTTTCCCGTCTCTCTGATTTTAGCCCTTGGCAGCGAACCTCGCGACGATCTTCTGCTAGCGTCATTTGCCCGGCTGTTTGTTTAGCAAATGCCCCGCTGTCGTTGAGTCCTACGTTTCCCTTTTTACCGGCGAGCACTTGCGACTTTCGTCCCGTGTAACTACGTCTCGACCGGCGAGATGCATTTCCTTGCCAGTCCAAAGATGTCTCGTTTGTTTAACATCGTCTCCGTCCTGTTGTTCCACACGGACCTGACGAATATGGTCATCCCACGAAAAGCCCCTTCAATTACCAGCGAGCCCTCAGTTTCCTTTCAATCTCCCAGCCGCGTCCAATTAAACCGTATTCGCCAGGCCGTCGGGCTTTAACCGCCTTACAATGAAAACCGTGTAAACCGTGTAAGCCAGAGGTGAGAAACGCCAATAAATTAGCGGCTAGGATGATTTTACCAACTACGCCTCGCCACCTACACGTCCGCACTTCCCCGTCAGATCCGATATGTGTTGCCGGCTTTCATGAATATTCAGCATCGTGTTTTCATGGTCCTTACGCGTGTCCTATCTCGCGTACCCCGACATCGGAACAGCCACGACGACGTCGAAAGGGCCTCGACGATGCTCGTTGGTTAGCGTGCATCGATTCCACAGCGTCGCGACGCCCAATACCCACTCGAACCAGCCTCTAGGCCTATCGACTCCAAATCGATGACTGCAGCAATTCATAGACCCATGCATTCCATTCGTAGCTGCTCAATACGGGTATTCACAGTTTTACACGTCCTAGTTTCAGAGATATTGACTTGAAGGCATTTAGTTTTACTCGATTAAATATCCTTTGTTCCTGAAATTTTATCTTAGATACCACATAGTTAAATTTCTAATACTCTAAATAAATTATTTGTGCTAATTGTGGACCCCCTGAGCCGCGATTTGTTACGAAAAATAATAGGAACAGAGGAACAGCTAGCCTCTGAGTGAGGCCGTTGCGACTAATTGCAAATTCGATCGGTCGGCCGCGTATCGTCGTTTGTTACCTTTCCGGCTTGCCGAAACTGCTCGTTAATGTTTATACGCCGGCGCTCGTTTTCGCCACGCCCAGATTTACAAAGCTTCAACGAAAGAACCATTCGCCAAACCCAATAAAACTGCCCATTTTGCTTGACTTTGATCCTCAACGTTTTCCAAAAGGAAATCCTTCGAGCGACGAAGCCCTTTTAGTTCGGATTTCAGTGAAACGAATGCTTTATCATGGTATCATGAAAGTTAAACGCTGGGCGTAAAAGTGGGCCCGTTTGGGCCCGATAACCGTTCATCCAAGCAGCTTATTGCGCTCGTTAAAGGCAACGACAGGGTCGCTGGTGGAACGTAGACTTCGTCCTGGCCGGTTAGGGTTTCCGACGTATCAGACACGTTCGTAGATTATCGGGAGACTCGCGAGGGTCGTCCCGAGACCGTCCGGATGGATTTCCTCGCGAATAGCCATTTCCCATCTCGAAACCCGAGCTTCAAAATATGTCCTTCGAGACTCGCAGAATCCTTTGACCCTTTGTCCTTTCGACGAAAATCTCAGGACGCCTAAACATTAAGTTTCTTTGTTCCACCTTCCGCCAAATTTCTCCCTCGCTCCTCATAATTCCCGCCGATTTATCTCGCCCTCGTCGAGGGCGATAATTAATTTCATGTCGGCCAGGTGCAGGTGAAATCTCGGAAATTGCGAGACTTTACGTAGACCGCTGCGCGATAATCGCGGATAATTTAGCACCGTAAAGATTTTCACCAAGGGACGAAATTTTAAACGATCGACCAGTCAAAATTACTCTCACGTTTTTTTCTTGGTATAATATTTGTGTGGGTCCAGTTTGACCGGGATACTATATTAGGTATGTCGTTGGCGAGGAATCGAGGTAGAGTAGTCTATTATGCTTGCCATAAATAGGGCGTAGAAAGCACCTCCAGTTGAGGAGTCGTCACGCTTTATATCTCTTCGTGGAGGAACCTATATCGTCTATGTAAATCAACCGGCCAGGCCATGGAGATTCACGAAGGCAGGACGAAGGGCAAAACTTTTAAAAGCTTCGTCTACGCAAAAGCATTTTCTTCTCGTCGCGTAATTCTATTTCAACGTCCCCCTCCTCCGGCGAGCCAATGTTTTCCGGCACCACGAGAAACCCGGGATATCGGCATTTTATCTTCTTCCACTCGTCGAATTTATCGCGAACGAAGGCGCGATGCTTTCCCGTGTGGTTCATCGCGCGGAATTCAATTTTCCCCTCGCGCTGGATATTACGGAGTCGGAGCCATGCAGACTCGAGTGACGAGCCGCCGTAAACGTTAATTCGATACCACGTGGCGGTTTAGTCCTATCAGCGACGAGCAGACAACGACGTCCCTTTCTGCCTCGCTGCATTACGTTGCCGCCTAATGCAGCTATATATACACGCGGGCATTGCGTGTCCGGGAGCGTACGAAGAATTCCACTTGGCCCAGCGGGCCGACCACCGCCGAGAAAGCCTGATATTCATAAAGAACCGCCTGGAATACCGCGTATTCCTGGCCACGAGACTAATCAAGGACCCGAGTACCACTCGAAGCGACGAGCATGATTTTCTCAGCACTCATGGACCAGCAGTAACCCTGGAAATTGCTCAAAGAGTCATAGAAACTGCTGAATTCCGGAGAGTCCAGTCGATTAAAAGTCTGTCGAACCGTGAAAGGGAATATACCGTACGTTCAACGGGTCTCGTAATACCGGAGGTGTATGAAGGGAATCATAATATTATCTCAGAGAGAGGAGTCCCGACCACTTGATAACGATCAGCCGTGCGGCTGTGCGTGTCAAGGTGGACGCCGGGCAAAGAAGGAAGACAAACGAGACGGACAGAGAAAGGTGTAGCAGAGTGACGGAGGGGTGTGTCCGTGGTGAATCGATGATTCACGGATTAAAGCACTGGGCGGCGACTCTCACGGATATCGCTTGACTTAAGTACCGGAACAGAGTAAGTTAAGAAGGGAGAAAGAGAGGGAGAAAGTCATTATCTAAGTGGGGGACGAGGAGAGTGCGTCTCTTTGTCCATCATATTTTTTATTGCTCAACTTTCGTCTCTGTTATTTTCCAGCGATTCCAAGCTCTTGCCCTTTTATAATCCCTCCTCTCTTTCTTCCTCGACGCTCTTAAAAAGTCGTATCGCACGTGCTGCCGAGCTTTAAAACCGTCCAACTCCTCCCACGCGTTGCTGACCGGTGTGTATGTCGTATGCATATTAAATCCGGCTCTTTCGTTCCCTCTCGACGGCCCTAAATCCACACACTCGACGCCTTCCTCGGAGGACCGCACGTCGCGCTTTGTCGTTGCCTTCGCCCGTCATTCTTGCGCCGAGAAAACAGTTCTGTTACTGTTAATAAATCCGCCGTTCAATGGCAGAGGAGGCAAACGTTTGCACGGCAGCGCAAATATTTGTCCCGGCTCTGAGAGTCGCTCGATATACAAATTTTTCTCAGACACGAAGACCCGATGTTTGCCAGCGAGCAGCGCTCCGCTGGCTTTCGAGAAAAATTGCCAAGCCACATGACGAAGGTGCTCGCACAGGATGTACGAGCATCGGAATAGAGGAATGAATTGCACGAAAAGTTTAATGATCTTACCTCGAGGGTCCGGGGTTCTGCCTTGTCCCTTCCTTTTTCTTTTCACACGAGGCTGGAGCGCCGATGTTTATTCGTTGCTCACTCGACGCGACATCCTGTAGCAGGATCCCTCGGAGTCCTTTGCCTCCTGCCATCGGCCATCCAACGATCGTCCGCTCTAATTGGCCAAGCACGTAGGTGGATCGACTAACAATCCCCTTCTCGTCACCCGACCAGTCCCACCGTCCCTTCAACCGCGTAAAAATAATCGCCCCGCCTCTCCCCCCCCCCCTCTTCCCATCCCTTGGCCCGTACATTTCTTTCTGGCGAGCGCGCGAAAATGGATTTAATATTTCCCTTTACGGCGAGCGATCGATATAAATGCAAATCCGCCGTGTCGGCCGTTTCTCCGTGTAAAAATGGAATAAATGGAAATACAGCCGGCGCTGGCGATCTCGCCGCGACGCTTAATGGGATTCGATTTAACGAGTCAGGAGAAACGTCTCCGTCGCCGGGCCGGCGAATCCCCTCGCCGAATATTATCCTCGCACGCGCCCAACGAAGATCCCTGGAAGGAACGATCCTTCGAAAACACGTTCGTGCCGCAGATGGGAGTCGTCCTGGCGAAACTTACGGCCTGTAAACGTGTCCAGGAGGACTTCTCTTATCGTGTTCCATTAATCGATCGCCTCCGAACCGGGTCTCCCTGGATCTTCCACGGCCGGTACAAATATTTCCGTATAAATCGCGTCGATGGCCTGCTCCGTGGGCAGACGCATTAATCTCCCCCAGGTATACCCAGGCCCCGTTCTATGAGGGACAGAAACCACTCGGGGAAGGGATATTTATGCCCCGCACGCAACTATGCGTTAAACCGATTTATGTGTGTGAGAATCGTTCAACAGCGTGCGATCGTGCGACATTAAAAAGATACATCTGAGATTCCCCCTCTCTCTTTCTCTGTCTATCGTTCTATCTCGCTTCCTCTGTCGCGATTTCCGTTGGTTCGAGCACCCAAGTATCGTCTCGGCGGGGCGCCGGAAGATGCACTGCGGCCAGAAGGTATCAGGGAACACGTATAGAAAATGCTCGCGCCGATAACTGGCGGACCTACCGGCGGGGACTTCCCCCCCTCTCCCTCCCCCTGCCTCGTGTTCGACTCTACACGCTTTTATTTTATTCACGCCTCCTGCGGGCCCACCGCTCGATAAATTAATCGATAGCAATTTCTAAAATACCCTCGCGACCACCTTTCCACGTCGACGCCACGGAAATTTCTTGCCTCTGAGACGACGGGGAATGCTTAGAGGGGTGGAGGGGGGGAGTTGTTATCGGACGTAATCTACGCGGTGAGTTGGCTCGTGCGAACGCCTCAGCCGGTTAATTCGACGGAAACTTCGTAACTACCTGGCGAAAGGACGGCTCAGAAGCATCCTCAAGGTGCACGTGCTAACCGTTTAATCGTAAAACGCACACGTGACGTCTTTGCATCTTACGCCTCTTCCCCGGGATGCACAAAGACGACGAGAAGAACGATGGTAGACGAATAGAAAGGAGCAAGGGGGGGGGGGGGGGAAGTGCCAGCTGTTGCTGCGCGATCCGATCGAGATCTCTCTGCCTATTTTACGAAAAGCATAAATCTCCACTTTATTGCCCCTGTATGCTAAGCTCCGCGGGAATTATGTCTCAGGCCTGACAGGTCGATTCCCATGCACCTGAGAACGGTTTGCCGTCGAACAGAAATTGCACAGGGATCCATCGATCACGCGAATTTCGCTAAATGTAGCTACGGATTCTTTCTCCGGATAATTTGGCATTAATGCACACGGAGTTTGACACCCAGAGCCAATTACCGTCTTCCCTATCGACCTGTTGTTGTCTGGCAAAACGGTATTACAAATGTAATTACGTGTATGCACTTAGTTACGGGCCGATGAATCCCGAAACCTAATCAATATTTAACTGACGAGGGGGAGCAGTAATTCGCGGTTCCCCGTGGACGTATGCGTGGGTCCTCGATGCAGGGCCGATATATCCCGCACGCGTCCGATATGCAGAGATAGTCATCTGCCTCGGTGGACTTATTTAATTTGGAGACCGCTCGGTCTCGCGCGCTGTTTGCAGAACGATCGTTACCGCTGATTTATGCGCTCATTCATTTTCAGGATGAGTCCTTCCTCCGGACAAACCCCGCGCAACGTTTGCGTCTCTCTACGGCACTCGTAGTCGCTATATTTAGGCGTAGTCTCTTCGCTCACTCGTGCCTTCTTTTTCGACCGATGGAACAGGGTACGCCCCTCTCCGTTCCGCCGATTTCTCCCGGCTAATTTCGTAGGCCGCCTAAGGCACGAAGAACCGTGGAGGGGCAAGGCCCGGAGAAAGAGGAGAACTTTGAAAGCGTGTTCCGGAAATGGAAGGTTTCTCGACCATGGCAACGACGAATTACCTCCCTGTCTGCGTTGCCACGCGTGTCACCCGCGATATTCTCGCCTGGCAGAACTTTATTGCGCCGAGAAAGACATGCTTATTAACTCGCTAAGATATCTGTGTAAGCCAGGGAAATACAGAATGCCAGTATAATAAGACGTGACTCGATAAATTACGCGAATGCGACTCGGTGAAATCAGTCGGGAGTTTCGAAATAACCCTCGCCTCACGTCCATAAATATTTTTTGCCGCCCTCCCAGCGTCCTCGTCGCAGAATTTAATCAAGTCGAACGAGGCTTTAATCGCGCCATGTCTCAATGCGCACCGGCCACGCGAGCGATGTTTATTTATCGCCAACAACCGCGCGAGCCTCGTAAAAATTAATTTACGCCGGACCAAGGCCAAATAAATATTCGCAGGTCCGCGGGGACGCGGGGGAAAAAGTCGATAAATTTGTTGTCGCCCAGGCACAAAGGGACGTTCCACCCTTTGACGAGCGGGGAAACGCTTCGTTCCGACAGTAAAATCCAACCGCTGCATTATACTCCGTTCGGCTGCTTTTACAGTCGAAACTTTTCTGTCGGTGGGTCCAGAGCGGGCAGGCAGGAGGGGAGGGGAATGAAAAAGGATCCTTTATCCCCGTTCCCTCTTCCCGTCAATTCCTGTCTCTTTTTACCCTCGTCTTCCCACCCCTCAGCACTCGTTCTCCTTGCGCGCTGCATTACAGGAAATTCGAAACTGAATGCAGAGAGCACCGAGACCCCCCTCTCCCTCCCTCCCTCACTTCTCTCTCTACACGCGAAACGTTGCGCGATCGAATTGCAAGAGCCGTCGCGTTCGCGGCATTAACGGAAAATTGCGTTTCCTCTGGCGCGAAATAAAAAAAAAAAAGTAGACAGGAAGGAAGGAGAGAAAGAAAAGCGAGCTGCAAGCCCGTGGCATTCTTCCCAGCGAGGAATTCCTCCGCGTCGGAGGATCGGATAATCCAGGGAAACCGGATTGCCCCGCAGCTCGCGCAATTATTCTTTTCCCCGCGAATCCGAAATCGCCGGGGCACGTCGAGTCGAAATTTCCGCTCGGAGACGCGCCGGCGATTTCGTTTCGAATTGGCTCTTCGCGCCGGCCGCTAATTATTTCCTTCTACGGGATAACGCGCGTAATCCCATTTCCGATAATATTCAATATCGTGTCAGAGGCGGGGGGTGGGGGTAAAATCGATAAACCGGGGGAAGGTGCTTATCCCGACGGTTCGTTCGCTCTTTACCGATTCCTGACCGTTCGTCGCTGAGGAAAAATACCGAACGCCAGGATATTCCATGGACGCTGTACGAACCCGGCAATATTCCGCCCGATTCCGCGCGTTTTGCAAATATTTGTCGGTAACCGGGCAAAGGAGAATCTCGCGCCGACTGGCTTTGCAAAAAAATACCGGCGATTGCCGCGGCGGTGAGGTGGGCAAGGGGAACGGGACGGGGGAAAAAAGGCCGAAACGGAAATTCCCTTTCCCCCCCTGTGTCGCGCGCGGCGTAAACACGAATAAATATTTTATATTTGCCGGGGATCGACGGGGATATTGGATTCTCTTTCGTCGGCGGACTCGACGAGAATTTATTAAAACCTTCGCCTGGCATTGAAAGCTACGAAAAACCGTAATATTCCGCGAAATCATCCCTTGATCTGACGGAAAAGTTTTAATAAACCCCTCTGTTTGTAGTCCTTGCCGGTATATAGCGTTTCCTTTGATTCCTCTGACCGACGGAACATACGAAAATTCCCCGGGCATTCATGTAAACCTTTTTGTTTTTACAGGTACGTGTCAAAGCTCTGGACTCTTACGTACTTTCAAAGGGTTCACGATCTTCGCCGATCAAACCAGCTGCAGGTTCGTACAACGAATATTTCGTTGCAATTTCGACGTTTATTCTCATTCGCATGTCTCTAACGAAGTACCTGGAAACGTAGGGACATTTCCCTTATCGGTCCCTGTTCTCCTTTTTTTCTCTTCCCCCCCTCGCGAAATAGCTCGACGTAGTTCCGGCGCCGACGCGGATATTAACGTAAAAGTTACGCGCGGATATAATCGGGGGCGAAGTTTCGCGCGCAATTTTCGCGAGCAGGCGGGCCGACTGGGCCGGTTAAGCGCAGGACGAATAATGAAAGCTCGTCGGAAGTGCATAATACAAAGTAACGAGGGAACCCGCCGGAGACCCGGGGAATTCCGGCGAGCTTTTACGAGCGACCAGGAAAAGCGAGGCCCTCGGAATTCCCAACTCCCTGCAACTACTTGGAATTTCTTTCCCCGTACAACTTTCGATGCCTCTCGATGCAACCCGCTTTACGGACGTGCGAGGAAAATCCACGTACTATGAAATTCATGCTGTGAATACCGCGCGGCAAAGTCTCCCTTCGACGGAGAAAACAATTAACGTTCGCCCCGACGAGTAATGGCAGAGAATCATCGTCGCATTGTTATCGACCAAGGACGCTTCGTAATTGGTGGATTTTAATTAACGAGTCGGCGCCAATGTTATTCCAACGATAACCGGGGACAGAACGAATGCAGTCATTGTTCCTCGGGCCTGTTTCTTCGTTATTTCGAGGGGCCTGAAAGCGAGCCACGCTCGCGATATTCTCGCGGTGAGCAACCGCCGGAATAATAGGAGAAACTACGGCCTCGTAAAGCCCGATGATAGTCGCGAGCACAGTGGATTTGTCGAAACTTTACGAGAGGTGCGTAATTAAAGCTTATTATCTTAATGGGGCCACGGCCAGCCCGGATCATCGCGTTTCGCCCGCTTCTATAAATACGCGCCATCGGTTTTTAATTGGAAATCATGGTAACGCCATTGCCGTCGGGCTTTGCCGCATCTGTGCATCGTCGTTTACGTAATCCGCGCGGAAATTTACGATTCCGAACGGCGGCTCGGCTTTCTCCGACGTTAAGGAAGAACGAGATTTACAGGAATCGGACCGTGCAAATTCCCGCGAGTATCCGTAAACCGATTTGCCCTACGGAGAAAAGTCTAAACTCCTTGTAATTTATCGACCCACTGGGAATATTCGCTTTATAATGATAACCGCTCGGATAATTCTCGAGCGTAAAGTTGACGAGAGGGGGGAGGGGGTATCTGTCCAGGAATATGAGACGTTTGCGTACGGCAAGATCAAAGTTCCTTCGTTGCTGACGTCTGGAAACGACGTTAGCTCGTATTAAGCCATCCGTACCGCCCCTACGTCGCTTTCACGGAGACAAAACGTCCTACCCCGCACCTCTGTCTTCTTACCAGACCCTAACCCCCCTTCCCCCTTCTCGTCCTCGCTTTTGCTCGTCGCGTAAATTAGTTGGGAGTTAATCGTTGACGGCGTTAACCGTCAGGCCCTGCGCGATTGCACGCCCAGCCGCGGGAAAAGGGGATAATTTACATTTTAATTGCACCGCCTCGTCCGTCGCGAGAACCTTCTCACCTCTCCCCCTCCCACCGTCCCTTTCGCCCCCCTTTGTCTGCCCAGTTTTCGCTTTCCGCCGAAACAGCCCCGCGGCGTTCGCAAAAGTGCCATTCCCCCCCCGTTGCCGGTCGGAAATTGAAAGCCAAGCTCCGGTATCAGCGTTATCCTCGGACAGGGAAGTTTGGCAGAAATACAGACCCCCCGGCGGACATATCGACGTGCCGAAACTGACGGGCAGATTCGCAGATAGACGAACGCGCGATAAAAGTTCGCCCACCGACAAAACTATGCATGGCAAACGGATCGTCGAAATTCCAACGCGCGCTTCCCTACAGCTTCGGTGGTGCTTTTTTTCGAACGCTCAAAGAGGGAAATCGCGGTAGATCCGCGGGCCCGGGGGGGGGGGGGGGACTTGGTTGTTCGGCAGATAACGCGCGAATGGAAAGAGAATATCGGTTGACGGGAACGCGAAACGCGATAAATCAGCGAGATCCGGAGGATTCGAAGCGTCGATTAGAGAAAATAAATGTCACTGTAACGCGATGCCGATAAATCCAAGACTCGGCGAACAGGTGCACGTAAGAGCACAGATCCCCCCCTTCCCTGCCCCTTTCTCTTTGATTTCTGACGCGAGTCAGTTCCGCCTAGGTCGTGTAAACGCGGGAAGAATAACGGACCGACGAGTCCCGCTCGAAGTTCGCCAACGTCGTCCTCCTTTCGCGTTCCGGGCCATTAATAAATTTGCCATCGGAGTTTCGAGAGGGCAAGGGCTGAGGCATTGCCGGGGTGGCTGCTGTCTCGAGCTCCAACGTAATCGATAATTTCGGTGACCGTGGCCGAGGGTGAGCGACCTCAGGAAACTGATACAGTTACACCAACTACCGGCTAGACAAACCTTTCTCTCGAGCCTGTCTTAAGACATTACCGGCACTGAGAGTCAGGAAACTGTGATAAGTAATTTTAAATACCTTAGAACACGATGAGCGTGGATCGTAAATCGAAATCCGACGATCCGTGGTCCCTGTTTCTATCGCTTTGTCCCATTTTTCCGGGGTGCTTTAAGTCCGGGGAAAAGGAAGTTGAAAGTGGCTCACGGGAAATTTCCGATCAAGTAGTCGGGGAGTTTGGCGAATGTGGCGAGGTAACTGCGGGAGAAATTCCCCTCGTTCCCGCGATGGGTCGTTAATAAATTTCAAGTGTAATTCCGCCCGAGGCGATCGCGGATAATCGATAACCCGGACGATCGCGACAGGAGTCGATGATCTATGGTCGAATCCTCCGCCACTATTCCAGGCTTCCTATGAATCCAATATTAATGTCGAGCTTTCCATCGTTCTCACTCCCATAACTGAAATCTCCCGGCATCGTTTTCCTACGATTACCGTATCCATTTATTCCTTTATGTACATTTCAAGCATTCCGTAGAAAATACGAATGTGTACAAAAAGATTGCATCACCTGAGAATCGTTAATAGCATTCGCTCGCGGTTAAATTAATGAGCTTTTACAGGACATAGTCTGAGCGTTACAAATGTCAGATATTTTACATTATACACTCGCACCGTGTTAATTACGACTTAATCGTACGTTAGTACCAGTTACATCGCTATGAGTTTACTCGTAACTGTTCATGAACGATCGGCACTAGGAGGTAAAAAAGATGGTTGCACGCCGAGCTGGGGAATATTCCTCGCGAAGGTTGAGAGTGGCAAAGGCCGAGCAATTTGTCCGTTCAAGTACGCTGGCATTCCGTAGCAGTAGCGCATTTAAGTGAATACAGGGAGTTGGCAGTTGGTCCTCGGCAAGGACGGCCGTGCGGTTCCGCTTAAATCACCGCTTTAGATGCAACTGTCGGCGCCGTGCAACGGCAGCAGGTTGCGGTACATCGCCACTGGTACACCGGTCCCCCGGTTTTACGACCCCCGCGAGCGGCAGCGATGGCTCTATCGCTCGGGACCGACTCATTTCACCGTCCAACAACTCCCCCCTCTGTCCCCTCTCTCTCGCTGGAAACGAATACGAGACGTACGGAACGTGTATCGCTCGAACGAACAAGTTTCCATGTCCGGCGGAAGCCATTTTTCCTCCCAAGCAGAATGTCCAGGCGATGTATACGGTAAGGTAAATCATTGCCCCTAGCCTCCCAAGAGAAAAACTACGCTTAAAACATCAGCGATAGTTTGCCACTGAAATGTTTATCACGAGGACTGTCCTCCGGATATCCCTGTCCTCGGGATCTTGTTTAACACTTGTGCTTCATGTCCGGTTAATCAAGTTGTCGCTGCTTGGCTTGCTGATCGCTCCGAATTGAGGCTCCATCGGGGCATTGTTTGTCGAGTTTCAGGGTCGTTAGACACAGCCGTTTCCCCAGCAGGCGCACCAGGGAACGTTGCCACTGCTCGTGCTGGTTTTCCTTTGCTTCGAAGTGTCCCTACTACTAACGGAATTGGTCCTCTCCCTGTCAGGATTCCCGTCGAGGACGTCTCGCACGTACTTGTCCCTCGACACGTCGATACTTCCGCTTCGGGTGGTTTTCACCGAGGCCAGGGACGGTCGTTGCTTGCCGTTGAAATAGACAGAAGCTCGTCTGGCTTGATCCTTCCTCGGCGAGTCTTGCCCGGAAGACGAAGACCTGCTCTCGTTTTTATCCTCACCGATGTCAGCGATGCTGGATTTCCTGGATTTCGGTCTTGCCACTTTCCCCGGCGATTCAGGAATACTCCCTTCTGCCGAAGTCGAGCTGTTCTGCTTCCTTAGCCTTCTCTCAGTGGCCGGAGAAAACGACGATTGTTCCTTCGACGTTAACGTAGACACTTTCTCCTTCTTCGTAGCCTTCTTCTTCCGTTGGCCACCCGGGGATTCCGTCCCACTGGCGTTCCCTTCAGCCTGTTGACCCGCCTGCTCGTCCTCCTGGTGCGAATCACCGTCGATCGACGTCTGTGTTTGCGCCGGGACCTTCATCATCGCGTTCTCCAAGTACAACCTCGAGTTCACACCCGTCGGGCAAACGTAAGGCCTGCCCGGAACGAAAGGAACGTTCTGGTACAAATTCTGACTAGCCAGGAACCTGTTAGTCGTTATCCTTCGCAAGGTTTCCAAGTCGTAAGGCGTAGCTGGTGGGATCAACGTGTGAGGACTCGGTCTCTCGAAGGACGTTACTTGAATCTCTTGTTTGGCCAACGGCGAGAGAATCTTCTCGTTGATCAGCTGATCCGTCGGTATCAACAGTCGATTTTCCTGACCTTGAACGATCGGTTTGTGCGTTCCTCGTGGAAAACTGCCTAAGACCGATGGGTTGGCGTATTGATGGGCGGGGTTAGCCTCGTTCACCTGAATGGACAGTGGTTGCGTGACTGGAGAATCCGCGTAGTTCCTGAGGAAAGGGTTCCTCAGAACTCTGCAGTCCATTGACGGTAATTCTGGTATTTCCGGGATCTCCGGGCTTGGCGTTTGCCTCGAGTGTCCGGGCATCTTCAGAGTGACGTTCAAGTGGGTCTTATAAGGTCTAGTGAAGTCCTCATTGGAGATTCCGTCAAGGGTGTTATCGCTTTTGGCCAGCTTGCCCTGAGGTTTACCATCCACTCTCAATTGCTCGAATCTTGAAACACCGTTCTGAGAATCGCTCGCTAGGTTCTGACAGGATATCGACTTGGTCAGTTGACCGTCACCTAAATCCGACCTTGCATCCCCCACCAGCAAATTCCCCGTGCTCAGGAACGTCCTTTGATCGTCCCTGTCTACGCGAGGATCCCTTTGCCAGGGGATCGCCCCGTTCACGCACACGTCCATCGAACCTTTGCCCTGGGAAAGCCTCAAAACCACGGTCGAGTCTGTCTTGTCGCTGCTCGAGCTGTTTGTCGTTCCGAACTGACTCACCGGAACGTCCGGGAAATCCTCTTCCGCTTTCTGACTCCTCAGCTTCGACGGTAAAGGGGCGAAAAAGTGTTTGGGCCTGTCGTTCCTTTCCTCCGAGGGAACGGCGCTCAACTGCCAAACTGTCCTGGCCGTCTTCTCCTCGGAGTTTCGCGACTGGGTCCTCGAATCCTTCAAGGTATCGTTCCCCGAGAACTTTATCGGTTGCCTCAGGCTCACGTTCCTCCTCTGCAACAGATTCGGGGCTTTCCCCGAACTCCCAGCGGACGTCCCAAACGTCGGAAGTTGGAGCGGATTTTCCAGTGGAAGTCGCGAATCCACCTGTGACGATTCGGTTCTCGAGTTTCCTGACAATCCTTCTTCGCGAAAGAGGACGCTGTTCTGCCAGCCAACCGACGGTATTTGCATGACCGGAAGCGCAGGGTTAACGCAGTTCTCGCCAGTCTCCACGCTCGTTATCGGCAACCTCCCGTCCCCGAAGAGGGGGGTGCAGGGCGACATCGTCGGAGTGTCGATCGCCGTAGGGAACTGGAAGGGGCACTCAGGGTAGAAACTAGCTGCGCTAAAGCCGCCGCTCGAAGAATCGTACGTGCTCGGATAAAAGGGAAAATTGTCCTGCAGCTGTCGTCTGGCCCTGGAATCGTTTTTCTGTCGCTGTTGTCTCTCCTCGTCCTTCTTCTCCCTGTCCTTCTTCAACTCCTCCTCCTCATCGACGACCGACAGGTCGTCGAAATCCACGTGCAGACGGTGCGGGTTCCCCGTGTTCATCTTCTCCGTTGAGATCTTCTGGTTCTCCGCGTTCTCTAGCCTCTCCTCCTGGTCTCCGTCCGCGGTCGACCTCTCGTCCTCCTCCTCCCCGACCTCCTCGTCCTCCTCGCAGGAGTATTCCGACCGCAGACCCTCATCTTCCTCGGAGCGATCCTGCGCACAAGGTAACGACAGCCGATCGTACAAAAGCTACTTTACATTCGTGCAAGGAAGCAAAGAATTTTTGGAAAAATCCTTTATCTCATTCTTATCATTGTTTGAAATTTTCCACGTGTTTTACGGCGTAGCCGCTTGAAAGGACGAAGTTGGTCGCGCAGGATAATCGGATAATCGAGTAATTCTAGTCTACCTCGTACTCCTCGCTTTCCCCTCGGTTCTTCTGCCTCTTCAGTATCTCCTCGAGCTTGTCGTACTCGTCCCGCAGGCTCCATATCTCTCGGCGCAGCTGCTCGTTCTCCCTGCGGAGCTTCTTGATGTCGTTCTGGCCTGAAATCACGAGACAAACGGTGCAGACAATGGAAAAGCAAGGCGGACGCTCGGAAATCACGTTCTGCCACGATAATCGAACCGAAATATAACATCGCCACACGTTGAAGAAAAGATATTAAAAATGTCGATACTTCGCTCCGGTGGAACAAGAAGGATCGAAAGTGTAGCATTGACAGGTCGCTATCTGTCCTTGTTGAAGGGAGAAGTTCTTTTTGGAAGGATATGAAGGGACTGCATAGAGCGGTCTTACAGCCGGGCTTTTCTTGCCGGGATATCACTTTATCACGATCCACGGCTGGCGGCAGACGGGCCCCGCCGAGCGCACCTATTGAATCGATCGATCATTGGTCAGCGCAAAGAGACGGCAAGAATCTCCGGCGCGAAGGAAGGCCCTCTAACCCTCGGGCTCTCGGTGCGTCAGGAAGCGGGTGATAAATCACCGGGCCCCGGACCTTCCAATTACTTAACTCCGCGCAGAGACGGTAAACTTTCTCCTACGTCTTGGCGCGTGTTGCACGGAATACGGCCAGTGGTGAATGATCACCGGGTGCGCGCGGATTTCCACGACCTACCCCGCAGACGAAACCGAAAAAACCGTAGACACAGTGAGGGGATTCGATTCGGGGCTTGCTTCGTCCTTCCACGTTACCTTTGATCTCGATTAGTTCTCAGCAGAGTCCAAGACCTCATCCTTCATCCTCTACCCTTGTTCCCCGACGATGACTGATGGTGTCGAAACACACGCTCGCCGTTCGGTCCTTATTAAAACTATAAAACCCTTTTGGATCCCTCATTTCCATGCTAATCGCCCCCGGAGAAATATATTCGTGCCATTATTTTTCCTTCTCCAAGATTCTGTTATCGCGCCGAATGCTTTTGCCGGATACTGTGAAAGGGGTAAGCCGGGCAAGTGTGGCCGATTTTCTCGATGGTTGCACGTGCACGGAACCTCGGGGATCTCGATTTTTCCCCCTCGGAATGGCGCCGGCCGTGTATGGAGCGATTTGTAAGGCTCTAACGGCCGTGGAGACAGTGACAGCCGGGCAGTGTGCGTGATAACGGCGTGTCCGGGCCGGACGAGACGGGCACAACAAGAAAAGCCACGTGTTAAATCAGGATTAAAAGCACCGGGCTTACCAGACCGAGATTTAAATAAATTAAACCCTTCCGCGGGTTCATAAATTCGGATTTCCTCGCGCTGCCCCAACGACCGGCATTGCGCTCTCGTTAAACCTCAAACACCGTGGTCGCCGGAGAAACGTTCGCGGAAAATCCCCGCTGTATGATGTCGAGTTGGTCGGAAAAGAAGATGGCTTAGCCGGGATCGCTCGTAGAAATTGCCCGGACCTCGCGTATGGTATAATATTTCCTGCGTCGTTAGAAGGAACTTATACCAATGCTAATCCCCAATTACTGGGGACGATATATTTATCTTTTTCGCCTTACACCGACGGTCTTTCTTCTTTTTCTCCGAGCCGAGAAGCTTTGATCTTTTTTTATAGGCTTTTAAAGCCAACCACATCGGCCGACAAGTTGGCTATTCCTTCGCGGCTATTAGTCTTTGATCGGACATATCAGAAGTAATATTTCGCGCCAGAGAGAAGGCCAAATGTTTTCCCGTTTATCACCGGTCGTTCTATTTTCGCCCGGCCGATCATGCCCGTCGTATTCAACGTGATCGATCGTCGACGTTCGCCGCCGGCACACACGTCCGCCTTTCACGAACGTTAACGGAACGTCTTTCCTCGTCCGGGCCGCTCATAAATTTTCCAACGAACCGTACAACCACGGCGACATTGATTTCCAATTACTTCCACCGGCGGGATTTTTCGCTCGTCTTTAAGGACCCAAGGACAAACATTTTCGCCCGAGAGAAATTCGTTTCACGTCCGGAAGGAACCAATGATTCTCCGAGCTACGGGGAAAACACTTTGCCGAGTTCGTTTACTCTACGTGAAGCGAGGGGAGTAAAGGGGGCAAGGGGGGAGGTGGGAAGTTCTCGGCGAAGTGTCCTGCCGGGTCGATTCCCGGCGGGGAATCCAAATATGAATTTCGCAGCTCCTTTGATCACGCCCCGTGGAGAAAAAAGAGGTGGCGCAAAGGAAAACTCGGCAAAGTCGAAGGAAGCGTAAACCTCGGCGATTCGGCGTTTCATATTTCCTGCGAAAAATTTCTCCCACTCACGCCCTACCTCTCCCTCCTATTTCTCTCTCTCTCTCTCACTGGACGATTCCTCGACATTACCTCTTCGGATTTAATGTACGTCGTCTCTGTTTATGTACCTCTTTCGAGGATGGGGGGCAACAGCTGTGTCGCGCGAGGCGGACGGAAATTCCGAGAAAAGCGTCGACCGTCCGGCAACCCTCGAAGCAATTAACGTGACGGGGTCCTTCTCGAAGGGGCAACGGCTGGCCGATTTTTTCCAGGCCGGAAAAAGCCGTGAGAGAAGGACGGAGACGGGCCGAGAGAAGCTCGGGACGTTGGACCGGTGATTAAAGAGACTCTCCTCGTTGGTCCTTGGCGTTGTCGCTAAGACGGACCGGGGCAATTAAGACGGCCTGTAAGATCGCCCGGGTGAAATTACCCCGACAAATGTCCCCGCCGAATGACACGGACCCAAAGAAACGATGGATTAGCAAAAGCAAAATATCAAACCCCTTCCTCCGATCTCGGGACGAATATATCCCCGTGAACCGGCGAAAAATTGCTCCAAAATTCACTGCTCACTTCCCCTCGGTAGCGGGCAAAAGTACTCCGAGAATATTACCCTACAATTTGGCCGTTCATTAGCGACGGACTTCTCGGGCGAATTAATAACGCGATACACGATCGACCGGAGTAATTACGTCGCTGTGTTCCGCAGCGGTGTTCGAATGATTCACGAGCAACGATAAACGAGTGGACGGCCGAGTGCTAATCCGCATTGTTGGCAGTAAACCAGAGGAACGGCCATTAAAAGCTCTTCAGATCGGCGGAACACGGTTCGCCGGAAAATGTATTGCACGAAATACACTTAGTCCGTCAATCGAAAGCCAAGGAAACACAGGGAAGACTTTCATGCTCGATACAATAAAATTGCGAAAGCTGCAGGAAAGGAAATTCTCAAGTGTTGGACGATGCTGGACAATTTTCTTTTTATAGCATCTTTTATGAGAGCCTTATTAAGGTTCGGATAAGGAGTCTTGAGGTTTGGCTCAAGTGGGTCGAGGTTTGGAAACTTGCGTCAGGACGGTCCTTGATCGACGGTCCGTCACGTTAATTACCGGTCCATTGGAAGCCTCGCAAAGCTCCGGCAGTGTCCTCCCCCCCCTTAACCCCCTTTCTCCGTGCTCGGTTGGATATAATCGAACGTGACATGAACGTCCGCTGAGCCTGGCACCGGCCAAAATTAGACCGTCAATATCCCATGTAAATTATCGCTAACAGACCGACCTCGGTGCAAGCTTCGCCGGAGAAGCAAAGGGACGGCGAGGGGAGGGGGAGAGCTAAAGTCGCCATCCCCTTCCTCCCCCACCCCTTCAGTAACCGTAGACGCGCGAATATGATGCGCCGCTTCGCTTTTAACGAGCATCAAAGCCCAGCGACCATTATACACCGACGTCATATCGAAGTCTACCGTGTGGATATTTCGGGCTAGATGACGATCGCTCGGCAATCCAGTAATTACCATGAATCCAATAATTACCATGGATTCTCCCTCGGCTACGGTTCTCCCTCATTTTCATACAATAATAACAATAATGATAATCCAGTTTGTCATACCATTGCAGGAAATAAGACGAGGCAAAATAGGAACGATAAGACTGTGAACACCGAATTTATCCGGCTGTTAATGTAGCTGGGAAATTTTGCTTCTCCTGCGTCGACGGGACTTCGGTTTCCCGGCTGAGATAAATAAGCGACGTTTAAGGCGAGGACGAGGCCGTTAGGACGGGGATACGGTTCTTCCGAGTCGCATATGCAAGTCTATCGCCGCGGGCCGGCCATTGACAGAATGACGAACGTTCCGGGTACTCGGCGGATACGCCGAGGGCTCGTAAATCACCTTCCCAGTATTTCCCTCCGATGTCCTGCGAGGCACGGCGCTGCGTTTCCTTTTTTTCGGCCCCTCCCCCCTCTCTCACCTCAGCCAGGATAACCAGGACGAGCGCTAATTATGACTCTCGACGATTAAATGAAATTCCACGGGCCCTGGTTTAATAAATATCGTTCAGTGCAACACAGTTTCTGTTGATTTATCCAATATTTTTGGGGGACTTTCTCACTCGTCGCTCCTCAGACCCTTATATTAATTACTCGATTTAAATCGCTCCGGGGAATTTTTCCACCCGACTATCGGACTCTCCGGGACCCTGGGTAAATCCGATGTAATTAATTTCGTCGGCTGGGTAATAACGGCACGCACGGAATCCTCGGGGACTTGAGATATCGTTGGCGCTTTTCTTGCGTCGATCGCGGAATGACGATCGATCGATCCCGATGTTCCCGTCCTCTTTTCCCAGCCTCATCCCTGTCCTTGGATCCTCGGCTTTTATGGTTTTCCCCCGTCTATAATGTATTCCCGTATATTTGTTTTACGGCCGCTTAGAATTCCGTCCTCGCCGAGTTTTCAGCGCTTACGTATGTATGCATATCGGGAATGGATGTCGCCGGAATGTCTCCCGTTTCCAATACGCGCCGGGTGTCGCGGCTACGTAAAAATGTATCCCGCGTATTCCCATACGCCGGACAAAAAGATATTTTATCGAGGAATATCCCAACGCAAGATCGATCGCCGCTCAAAGGTAAACCGTTGTCCAACGAATTAAACGTGCGGGGAATACATGTACACCGTAGTTTTTCAACGACCAAAGGATATGGGCGAAAATCATGTTCAAAAGTAAACCGTTGACCGTTGAATTAAGTGCGCAGAGAATGTACGTCTTGGATGTTTTTCAACGGGGAAGTTCGATAAGGAAAGTCGCGTATCGAAGAGTACTTTATGGACGTTTAGGTGGAATCGAGCGGTTATTCGCCGACGTTTACGAGGGAAAATCTTTGTCGGAGCTGGCCGCTCGAGCGTGCAACATTTTCAGTGCTTTTCAACGCCTCGGCCCGTCACAATGAACGTCTCTCGTGGAAATAACTCGCCGGCTGCGTTTACGGCTTTCGTAACACGGCAGACGCGGTACACGCATTACCGTATATTCGTTTTACAGCACGCAGAATTCTCCGGCCGATCGAATTATCGCACACTGACGGTTTATTTCCTGCCGAACGACGAATTCCCACGAAGCGAAACAACGTCGAATCGTTAATCGCTCATCGTCGATCAACGGACTCGATTCTCCGAATCTCCGGGAAAATCGGCTCAGCGTGAAACTCGTTTTATCGGCCAGAGGCGCAGTAAGATCATAAACCGTTTAGTCGGCCCTTTTTTCAAATTATATTCGCTCATCCTCACGGAATCCGGGGATTCGTGTACTTCCGTCTCGTTGGATCCCGGATTCGTCACTCGAGTTCCATCTCGCCGGGAGTTTCTCTTTGCTTCTCCCCCGCGGAGGGAAAAACTGCGCGACGCTCGAGCCAGAAGCTTCGGGATTCTCCGCGAAAAGCCCCGGCGAAACGATGCATTTTTCTACGGGAAAACGGGGTCGTCGGCGACGTATTATCCGGGCCCGTCGAGTGCAGTGTTCGTGCGTTTCCGTCTGTTTTCATCCTCAATGGTTTTTTTTCGATGTCATCTTTCCGCTTCGCCGTGGAAAGGCGAGACGCTCTCCGCCGAGCGCATTTGACGCTCAAAAGTGCGGAAATAAAGAGCCCACGCCCGTCCCGGAAACTTTTCCCCGTCAACGGGGGGAGGGGGTGTACAAAAAAAAAAGAACAAATACCCCCCGCCCCTCGGCAAACCAGACACCGTCGTTTCGGATGAACCGCGATTTACATCCGCGTTTGCATTTCCATCGGCCCGCAGTACGGGGGTAGGGGGGAGGGGGGAGGGGATAGCAGAAATACAAAATGCAGCCGAGCTGTTGCAACTCGAGCGGATAAATCAAACGTGAAACGTAAATTCGTTTACTACGAGCTGTCGAGCACTTGACGATGTAGGCCCGCGTTTTAACCATTCGCCAATCCTACGCGAATCGTCGGCGAAATTAACGAATAAAAAATTCCTCCCCTCGCACGCGAAAAATCGTGGGAAACGCGAGGAGTCGAACGAGCGGGAGTTTCGCAAGACGCTACGTCGGTGAAGCTTAGCCAAAAATTCAGTTTTATTGTTAGTAATGACGATCGGTGGCGGTTTTCGAGGAATCCCAGCGACGCTCAGCAGTTATGCCAATTTCCAAAGCACTCGTTGCAAGGTTAAGCGGTAGAAATTGTTCATATTTTTCGGCATTCAATTTAATAACCGAGAACCCGAGCGATTGGGATACTCTTGGCCACGGTGTGTGCTTGGTCCCCTTGAATTTATACAATAGCAATCGGCGCAGGGCTATTGAAAAATTCCTTTTGTTCCGCTCACGTCGAACGTTTCCCGCTGGAAATCATAAATATTGAAAGCTCTCTATACCGTTTTTTAAAGTGCAATATCACGAGCAGCTTTAGTTTGGACGTAGCCGGCCGGCCGCGCGATATAATACATCTGGGTTTATTGTTGTTGCACTGACGCGTTATTAAATACGCATCCCCGGGAAGGAAAGGAAGGCAGGTTCTCGTAAATCAGCGGCCTTCGATCGCAAAAACACGCTTAAACAAAACGGACCGTAGAAAAGTGCTTTTCAGTTACGACGGACCGACGGTTTTATCTCGGAAATGTTTCGCCGACTGCCAGCAAGTTTTCCTTCGCGATTGTCCACGTCATAAGCGCGTAATACGGTATTCGTATAGCCACGTTTACGGGCCGGACTGTTTAAAGACTGCTGCCCTACGATAATATCGCGAAAACGAAACATATCTCCTGTATCTCGCCGGCCGTAAAACTCCTCGTCGAATCGAGTGTCTCTCGTAAAAGGCTACGAGAGTCGCTGTAAAATCCCTCTTTGATTCCTTCTACCGAATTCAATATCACGGAGAGAGATAACGATGACTGCCAGCGAGAGAGAGAGAGGGGGGAGGGAGTTAGACGGAGAGCAGATGAAAAGGAGAGAGATGAATCGTTGCACGGATGCCAAGGATGTTTGCCGGAGATCGGTCTCTCCACCTTTGACAATCGCTTTCGAAGAATCCTGGCAATGCCGACGCGACGGAATGACGTCTGTTTCAAAGCGAGGAAGAAACCAGTCGAAGACAGAAGGTGTAAAAGGACACGTACCAAAGGCGCAAAATTACAGCAACTTTCGGTAACACCTGCGAACCATTTTACGTAGATCCATCGGCGATATTTCGATGAATTTCTAAACGGGGAAACGGCAGTTTGTTAACTTCAGCTTTGTCGGAGGAAACAATGTCGCGTAACATGAGAAAAATGCTAACGAAACATGCCAAGCTGTCGGGAAAAACGGACCGGAACAAGAGAATGAGGGGAGTAAAAAGACAAGAGAGATTCTATCAACGAAAATCATATCCACCTGTGCCCGCTGGCAATTATCGTGTCTTCCTTTTAACAACGAAGGAGAGACGAGGGAGGTGCCGGGGGATGCATTAAAAAGTTTTTCCATAAAACCTCGCTCGGAGCTCGGCTGAAGCAGCTTTTTTACAAGTTTCGACCACAACCCCGTGGAATTTAGGGAATTATTCAGAAACAGAGATGAAACCGCGGGAGGGGGGAATGGAGGGACTATTCCACGTGTCCTGTCTATTTTACAAGGGTAAAACGAGGTAATTATACCCGATCAAACGTAAAATCCTTTACAGATGAAGGACGAATGGTTGGTCGAAATTTTCCTTGGACGAATTTTCGCGCGTCTTTTGGTTCCTCATCTTACGTGAATATGTCTGACGTGAACGTACTTTCTTTTCCTTTGGATCTGGGGCGGCAGTTATCTCGTCTGTGCATGTCCTAGCGGTGCCCATCTCTTCCCTCCGGGGCTCTTGGTAAACGACGACCTCGTCGACGGCTCCTCGGCGACGTAATTGCGACGTTACCGTCGTCGATCGAGCCCTCCTATCGTTTTCCCGGCGTGCAGGGCTCTCCCTGCCGTCGAGCCATTAAGCAATTCGACGCTCGGTTCGTCGGCAAACAAACGTTGTCGGACGACAACGCGCGGCAACTTCATCCCCGGAATTCCCCTTCCGAATCCCATCGACGATGATCTTCCGAGGATTCTCCTTCGACGAACTCGCAGTTTTGCTCGTCCTCGATAATTCTCCTCCTGGCGAGTAAAACCGCGTCAGTTCCCCGGGTATTTCAGCGACGGTTTACCGCGCGGGTGTCAAGCCGGAGGCTTCTAAAAACAGGCCTGTCCGTCAGCGACTGGCTGTCCCGGTTAAAGTCGTTTCCACGTCGATCATCTGTCCCGGGGAATTGCTTCTCGGCAACGGTTACCCGCGAAACCCGGCGGTCCGTTTCCTCACGGAGCCGTGCTGCTCGTTTTCACTGGCAGCCCGAAACTACCAACCCGCCAGGAACTTCGGAAGCTTCCCTCCTTTTTCCCCCTCTTCCTTGCCTTCTTCGTTTTTTTCGCCAGAGCGAAAAACCGCCGAGGGCTGATTCGATGATCGTTTTCACTCGTCGTCGAAGAAATCCCCTCGATTCCACCCCACCCCCCGCGGGTACCCCAGGTTCCTTTCGTTGGCAAAGCAGAAGAGATCGCGGCGTGCTAGTCGTTTTGAGTAGCCGGGCGAAACTAGCCTCCCGGTGGATACATCACTGTCGAATCTCTCCTTGCCCCTACCCCTTTTTCCTCTTCTTCTCCTGCTTCTTCTCCTGCTTCTTCCTCGGGCGGAACCACCAGACGTCGATCCGCGCACGGCCGCGCTACTATTTAAATCTTTTGTGCTCCCTCGTGGCCCCACTGGCGCCAGAATCCCTCGGAAACTGACGCCACGTCGCGGCCACGTGCGCTGCTTTTCAGGTGCACCAACCAACCGACCAACACACCAATCTCCTACGTCATCCTCCCCATCCGACAATCTCGAGTAGCAGAATCCACTCGAGAAAATGGCAAACCTCTGCCAGAAAATAAGACCATCCTCCCACACCCTCCCTCCCCATCTCGCAATGATTCAGAACATTCGTTAAAGCATTGTACAACTTGCATTTTGCTTATACTTTGCAAAGATGAATGATTTATCGCGTATTAGCAATTACGACGTCCGACCGTGCGGTTGTACGTGGAAAAGCCATTTCGCTGGGCGCATTGGCAACTCGTACGTGTCGGGGGTAGGTTCTTGAAAGGTTCTCGAGAATTTCGTTTCGTCTCGTCCCGCTCGGAGGAGTGTTTTATCGCCGACGTGTCCGTAACGTCGACGGGGCCAACTTGCGTCGGAGGGCTTTACAGCCGGCGAGAGAGGAGAACTCGGATTTGCGGGTCTTGCACCGTATACGGGGATAACAATAAAGGTCCGCGAGGATGACGATGGCATTCTCACGAGTGGCCATAACGCGCATAATGAAGCGCAGCTTTTGCCCGTCTTTGGCAGGGCCAGCTACTCGTTCGGCTTTCACCGAGAGTTTGCCCCTTGTAAACGTAAATCTCCGTGGACCAGAGCCAAATGCCAGAGTTTACTCCGCACCGGCCAAGCTCAACGGTCCACTTCAACATCGACGATGGCTAATCTACCGCGAAGGAAGCAGGAAAACGATCGACGAAAGACGGAGAAAATCTTACGCGGCGAGTCTGTTAATTAGGTCGTTCAATACCTACCATCACCTTCTGCCTCTTCGAGAAGTTCCTCTACGACGCCGAGTAATATCTCCAAGACGAAAATTAAGGCTCTTCGGAGAGTGGAAAGGTTCCTTCTGAGGGACCTTCAAGGGCTTCGACGGTGGAAAGCAAAGCCCGCCACCGTTTCATCCTCATTTCCAAACTTCCATCGACACAGTTTTAAACAAACCGACCGTCAAAGTCAACCAATTTTCTTACTCTTATTTTTTTAGTACGATGAAAGGGTCTTTCCTTAGGTTCTAGGAATGAGTTAGGCACGATTGATGGCGAATAAGTTCCAGACGTGAAGACGGAGGGGTTCCTTTCGCGAACGCGACCGACTCTCGAAAATAGTTCGGCCCGAATCTAGCCGGCACAGCCCTGTCTATTTGTAGATAAGCGCGGCTAAGGCCTGCCAAACTCGCCGGACAGAATTTCCTACGTCGACGTTCTGGCCAACCGCAAAACACTGGACAACGCGAGCTTAAGTCTTCGTCTTCAACGAGATACCAATGAAAATTGTACAATTTAATAGTTTAGTGAATTCTGGGCAACGAAAATTAATGGGACTTTTAACTGACAGGGGTAATGAATTCCTTGTCCCGTTAAAATCATTTGCTCGACCCCCCGGAACAAATGGTGAATCCCCAGCTTGGCACCGTCCTGTTGGGGGGTTGTTCGGGGGTTGTTCGGGGGTTGTTCGTTAATTCCCGGGGAGGATTGGTAGGGCGCGGGGACTTTACCTTGCTCCACCTCGGCGTTGATGTGAATGGTTCGCAGTCGGAGCTCCTCGTTCTCGTAAATCATCCCCCTCGAGGACTTCCGGTCGAGCTTGCGGTTCGGCTTGACGCTGACGTCCCTCCGACGAGTCCTCAGCATGCCGACGCCGCTGCCGACGCTCACCCCCGTCCCCGCCATCATCTTCCGCGATTCCTCTTGGTGCTGCAAGCGCGAGCCACCCTCGACGAACGAACGATTGTTCCCCGGGCGACCCTTGCCGGAGGAAACCCTCTTCTCTCGTCCCGCTTTTCCTCTCTTTTGTCTACGACGACAGATACGACGACGGATTATCGACGAGACCGATGATGACTCCTCGCACAGGCCCTCGGATTCACGCCAACCCCCCTTATGCTCCTTCACTCGGCCCTCTCACCACTCCTTTCCACCTCCAATCCTGACTTTTAGTCCTTGGCCCAGCGGAGAGGGAACTTTCGGATTTTTACTCGGAGAAACTACGCTCGAGCTTTCCCGGGGGAAACAGAATTTTCCCGATTTTCAGCGACCGGACAGTCACGGCACCGTCACGGCACTTTTTTCTTTCACCTCAAGGACCACGCTGAGGGTTTACCAAGGCCAGAGGGCACTGAACTCGATCTTAAAGGGGCACACTCGCTCCTTCTCTCGTATTTTAAAGTCACTCCCCAGCGCGGAAACCCTGTTAAAGAATCAACGATCCCTGAATCACGTTTAAAACGTCCTCGGCGTTTCCCAACGGTTCACCGAATAAAAGTTTCAGCCAAATGGAGGACGCTCGATCGAAATCTGTATCATTTAAAGTCCCTGAAAGCGCTCTTCGATTCCCATTCACCGGGGGTCAATAATTCAGCGGGATTTCTTTTTCTCCTCGATGGTTGCTCGACTGTCCTTGTTTTCACTGGCCGCCGTTGCACGTGGACGATCTTCCCGTTCGCTACGTAGGAACAACCGCTGTAAAAGCGTCGACTGCTCGAATTCCCATGAATCCCGGGGCGGTCGTGCGGCGATAATGGACGAGGAAGAAACCCGGCGGTTTTGGTGGCGCGTTTAAACCGTTTAACAGGAATTACCTTGTGCAACGGTCGCCTCGTCCTCCCGGCTGGCGGTCCAGTCGCGAGGATTTGCATTGGGCTTTCATTTTTCACGCGGTATTCCTCGCGCGCAATTTGCGTCCCCATTACTCAGAGTTTATCAGCGCTCTCGCGCAACCACCGCGCCGGCTTAAAGCCCCGTCTTCACCCCCCTCCCCCCTTCGTCCTCCTTCTTTCTGGCCCGCCTCACTCCTTCCCGACAATTCCCCCCCTCTCCTCTTCCTTCCCTTCCTCCTCTATCTTCCTCCGGTGCGATTCACTCGGCGCTGTACCGGCACGCGCGATGATTTACGGCCGAACGACGATGAATCCTGGCTCTCCCATTAACCGTCCACGCGTCCCCGTGTAATTTCTTTACGGCCGATAAGACCGCCTCACTCGTCCTCAGGAGGATCCATTCGCCGCAGAGAGATATCCTTCCACTGGTCCCGTCCAATGGCCCATTCAGCCGCCAATCGCGAACGGTCTACCTGGAAAATTCAACTCGCTGTAACCAAGATTTCACGAAACCAATGGTGATTTTGTCGGATAGATTTTTACGAAGCTTTCACGAATTTCGGGGAAGTAGAGTGAGGGGTGGGAAAGCTCGGGAATTCGTCTTTCGAGGGGAGGAATTCCAGTTGGTACGTAGCGTCGAGTTCCTCGCGGTAATTGGCCCTATTGACGCGCGAAATCCGCGTCGTACGAGCATCGTCGCGGCCCGGGGAATGACTCCGCCTCGGAATTGTACGGGAAAACTCCGAGGCCGAAGTTACGACGAGGAAGGGGGAAAAAGTCGTTGCTCGTTAAGCCACGCATTTGCATGGCATTTATCGCAACTTCCGGCAACGCAGGGACTCTCAGGATACGACGCCGTTGGCAATAATAATCGCACGGCTGAGCTTTGACGAGGAATTTCGTGACCCTGATTAACCGGAAGAACGAAACGAAGAGGGGAAATTCGCGAGACAAAAATACCTACGACTAAAAATACTACCGGTAGACGGCAATTTACGGTATCTCGTTTTTACGTTGGAAAACATCGCGTGTGTCATTCTCCCCTGATCGAATGTAGGTCAAGTTTGGCCGATCTGGATTCCGTTTGTCCCGATGTAAATTTAGAGAACCCCGTTACGAAACGAGACGATGCTTTCCATAAGCAACGAGCCTTCCGTTCCTCCAGCATTCCTCGATGCACCACGAATCCAAGGAAATTATTTACCGGGACTTCAATAGCCAATTACTCGGCCGGTCGAATTTAAAAAAAACAAAAGTGAACCGACGTTAACGAGCTTTTCGGAACGAACGAAAATTGTCCAGATTTTTTTGTAAGCCAATTTCGTAGCTTTCGGGGCGAAAAAAGGAAGGAGAGCTCGGCGGGCTTTCATCGGGCATTCGATTAAACGTCAATGGTGCATATTAAAAGGTCACTGAGACGGTCGTTAAGCTATCGCAGACGCCATTCGAATTTGTATTGGCCCGTTTCCTCGAAGCCGCTGTGTCGGTCGGCCGGTGGTGGCTTTTAACGATTTCCGCCCTCGACGTTCACGATATTACGTACTATTAAACGTCTCCAATATAGGAAAGCCATTTGGCCATTTAATAAGAACGGAAAGTACGGTGAAACACTGTGCCATCGCTCCTGCCATTTCCGATTACCCTCCCCCCTCTAAACCTTCTCAAGGAGTAATATATTTTTGTCTACAACCGCAGAGCCGGAAAATTATGATGGTTTATCCTACGTGCAGAGTGCATGATGCGTTCTGCATTGGCGAAATATTATCGCAGAGCGTAGGGGTTTATTTACGTGCAAGTACGTGCTAATGTAATATTGACTGTTATCGGGCACCTGGCGGCTGGGAAATTATAATCATTTCCGCCCGGCACTTGGCTCAACCGTGCATTGCACACGTCGTCACAATCTAAGCACGACGTAAGCCAGATGCAACGATCACTGCACTCCGATCTATACAAACCCCTCACTTTCGTAAACATTACAGAATTATGAATATTATGGAGATAGAGTTTGATTTCCCTAGAGACTCGTCTCTCGAATTTATACTCGTGCTTCTGCTCAATTCATATTCGTTCGCCATGTGCCAAGAGTCTTTGGTTTTCGCTGAGACGGCGCGAGTAATTTCAATAATCGTCGTCGACCGGTCCTGTCCGCGCATCACGGCAAAACGAAAGCAAAGGGAACGTCGACGGCCTCATCCACGCCTTGCTCCGCGCGTGACGATGCATTTACGAGCCGTAAGTAAGTAAGAACCGCCAGGAGGACCAACCAGTCTTGGAACGCCGCGGGCCAGACTGAAAAACCTCTGCTCCAAATCGTTTCTTCAGTCATCGTAAAAGTTACAACGTTTCCCAACGATCACCACTCTGTAATTGGCTGCTCTTTGAAACGCGCCGTTACGGTTTGTTTGTCAAAGTTACAGGGTGCCTCAACGGGCCTGATTGATTGGCAGAGACTTTGAAAACTCTGTTACGGTTCGTTCCGCTGTCTTTCGCGTCAGTATTCGTCCATAGAATTGTGCACGGGAGAAAAGGATGTCGTTTAAGTTCAACGAAGACAAAAAACTGCGAGCCAAGCCATTGTGTCAATCATTTTCAAAGTTACAGGGTTCCTCAATGGGCTTGACTTACTGGTAGGGCTTTAAAAACAGTGTTATCGTTAGTTCCTCCGTCTCTTCCTGCTGTCGCCCGGTTCAGAATTTGGTGACGGGATTGTCGAGGTGTGCGAGGGGGTGAAGGGGAGAGAATTATAGCCGACGCGACGCGTGTCGTCGACGTTCGCCGAGCGTTGACGTTAACACGGCTGCACGAGCCTGCATTTCTGCACCGTGTGCATCGGCCGTAAGTGCACACAGAAGTGCGTCACCGTTTTCCCCGTGTTTGCGGGCTGATTTACATGCGGTAGAGTGACGTCACAGGTGGAGCTACACGTGTCGCCGAGCGAGACGTGAAGTTTTAACGCCCGGGATCGATCCGCCTGGGTCCACGCTTAATTGCCCGTTGCGATCGTTTCAATAATTAACCGTTTCATTCCCTCCGGGACGATAAAAATACGAGCGAATTTTTGCCCAACACCAGTGTGACCTTGTCCAAACGATATTTCACCGTTATTTCCTTCGGGAGACATTTATCCTCCCCCGGGGTTTCACGAGTCGGCGATTTTCCAGAGACACGCCATTCGGTCGACGCGTCTAATTGAATTCTCCGTGGAAAATGCTCGCCTAATTGCGACGTCGAGGCCTCGGAACTTGCCCCCCTCCCCTCTCACGTCGAGCCGGTGCGACAACCTGGCCCAAACTTTACGTCCCTTGGTCCTCCCGGCAAACTGAATCTCAAGTGGCCGAGCCGGCAATTTAAAGTTCGCGCCGTCACGGAGATACGCAGGCCGAGCCTGAATGCGGGTCAATTTGCAACGTTGAGACGCGGACAATGTAGTTAAATGCGCGCCTCCGGGAAGCAACGATAGAACGAGTTGGCCAGGATTTCATGCGGCAACAGGTACGAACCGACGTCTTAGCGGAAACTCAACTGACAGTCAGTAAAATCGGCCAACAAAGCTAACTGAATTGGAGATTATTAAGAACCGGATGTACAGCTGTCGGCGCAATATTTATACCGTATAGTTTATCCTTTTATTTTTCGCGTTCCAACGCGGCCGAGCCGTGAAAAAATTCAGCCCGCGAGCCCATTAGTCTGTCATTGGGTAGGGCGTTCGTGGGGAAACGACCTGTCGAGCGAAGACGGGCAGATACGTGCACGCTTCTTTTATTTCTTCTACTTCTTGTTAGTCGGTTGAAGCGGGACGATCGATCGGGGAAGGGCCTTCGCCACCCGCGATGAAAATTTAACGACAGCAACGGCCGTGCGGTCGCGCGCCATATCGAAATGGGTTACTTTTTTTTACGAGCATCGGCAAGTTGAAAGCACGTCGGTTTCGACGGAAATAGAGCGACCAGAGCCAAACCGATGGTCTTTCCGCGCCGAGACCAGAGCCAGCTTCCGAGATTTTTTTTTTTTACGAGCAATACCCACTCAACGAAATTCTCAGCGCGCGAAGGACATCGGTTCAACGATAGAACGAAGACGCGAGGAATTATGGGATTTTGTTTTCCGACAAATCCGCACCGTTAATGCTCTCGCACGAACGCAGCAGTTATGGCTTGTTTATCGGCATTCGACCGTTACTGCGATTTAACGCGAGCCTCAGGACTGATAGAGCTCGCAGTTGCACGCTCTTACACGATGCACCGCAGAAATATGCGACCGAGAATTATCGTGAGCCGTCGGCGGTATTGGCTTTGGCGGAAATCCACGACGGCTGACCAGCTCTGGCCGTAACCACTTTTGCCAGTTCCCTCGATCATGAACGTAGCAGAATTTCGATGAGCTTGGCAAGAGACGCAAGGGCACGTCGCAAATTAAACTCACTGACGTTAAAAAAAAGGAAAGAAAAGAGTGAAACACAATTTTCTCTGAGGGTCGTAATTAATTGGCGCCGAGCGGCGTAGGAGGAAATCAATGGCCGTGAAATCGTCCGTACCGTTGATTACACGCTGTAATTAAGTGGACCGTAATAAAAGGCAGCGCAGTGTGACTAACCGGAGGAAAACTGTATCGCGCAAATGGGCCATTTAACCAGCCAGGGGTTTTCGCCCTTGGCCGCCCTTTGCCGACCGTTTCCGCTTCGCCGAGAACCTTTGCCACGAAATACACCGGTCGCGCTTATCTCAGTCTATCTCATCGCCTTAGACTTTTACGATCCCGTCCCGCGGGATAAGTCGCGTAATTGAGACGAGAAGGACGCAGGGAAAACCGTCGGTCAGCAACGGACGATGGAGAAACTTTGCTGCAGTTGCTACAACTCGACTCGACACGGAGTTGAAATTTCATGCATCCACATGGAGATTCGTCGCTCGTTTCCTCCGATTTGTTCCACTTCACGGTCCCAACGTAATAATTCTGCCGCGCGAAAAGGAAAAATCGGGCTCGGTAATAAAAGTGACAGAGGCAGGCCGCGAGGACGAATTGCATTCCCCAGCTTGCCGTTCGTTGCATTCTCAGAGAGCAGAGGGGTTCTGCGGAAAAAAAGAAGGACCAACGGAAATTGTGTATTCCACCTAACGCCCCGGCCGTTCGAGTGTCGTAAGGCAAACACGCGAATATTTATAGGCAGTAAAGAAAACAGTGAAAACTTTCGAACAGCCCAGAGGGGGGGAGATGGTGAGATCGTCTCAGAGGAGTCCACTGTTGCCAAATTCGAGCTTTGACCAACGTCAAAGACTCTTTTCATGCCTCAAAATTGTAGGAAAATTCAAGGAAACCAGCCCGAAATGCACCGCATTCAACGAGGATTTCCCTGAATTTTTCTTTGACGGTTCGAGGAAAGGGGAGGAAATTGCGGGAAAAAGGGGGAAAAGTTGGCAACCGGCAACGCCGCTGTCGAGCAGCTACACCGAACAGCTGAGACACGCGGTCAGCTCAGAAATAGTCGACCCGTGTCTCGAGTTAGTTTTTCGCTGCTCCACGAGACACCGGGGCACCGTGTTTACCGTTAATTCACCGTCACAGAATCGCACGTGCTACAACGCGTCACACTTTTCCCTCACTGCCACGATCACGCACATAGTGGTAAAAGTCAACGGGAAATGAGGGACTTTGAAAATTCATCGAGCTCATCCTCGGCAGAATTTTTCGTCGCTGAGTAACCCCTCAACGATTACCCACCGCGTCGTGTTTGCGTATCCTTTCAGCTGCTGAATGACGAACATTCCTCGGTGAAATGGCTTGTTTTCGCGGGCCAAACGAAAATCGACGGGAAGGTCCGCCCGAGGGGGAGTTTGCTGGGAAAATTACGCAGTCTACGTGGAGAGTCCTCCGGCGTCCTCACGGTTTTCCTTCGGTAGGACAAATAACTACGACGAAAAGAAACGAATGGACATGAGGCAAATAACAGGGCGACGTCGGTGCAACTTGCCATGCACGTTTCCGTCCTTTCCTTTGCCACTCCGCGTCCCTCGGTTCCCTTCGTTTTTCGCATCTCAAAAGACCGTCTCTGTATTCCATCGATTTTTCTCCTCGTTTTCCGGCCGGCTTGGAACTTTCCCTGCGTCGGTCCTTCCACGTCGTTTTCCGTCGTCAGCTTCCCCGTTACGTACTCTTCCTGTCTTATTAGCACTCACTTCTTGGCCCTCACCCCTCGCTCGAAGCCCCACGAGTTCGTTTCCTTCTTCTCCCTTTCTTCCCTTTCCTCGGTTGCTTCAAGTTTCGCGCGAAGAAGCCAGTCTTTCTCGCGACATACCTTTTTCCCGTGATCCCTCGGGACTGCAGGATCCGTTGTCCTCGCGATCTCAGCCTCCTTCTCCTCTGGCCCGTCTCTCCTTCCCCCCGGAGCTTGACGGCCCTGCGGAATTCGAACCGGGGTTCGATTTGGCGGCACCCGGTTCAAGCTGGTCGGCATAACTGCGTTCGAGAGACCCACTCACGCCTCCCGTCGTCTTCTCTCCTTCTCCCTCTCCGCCCGATTTCGCTCTTTCTCGCGTCCTCTCCCCCCTCCGTCATCGTTACAATCCTTCTCTCTCGTTCCACAGCGAAGATCGTGGCCTTTCTTCTTCTCATCTCGATCTGTCTTGCACGCATGGACGCCTTCACCTCTCTGTTTCTCCATCTCTCTCGCTCTCTCTCTGCCCCTCTTGGCCCTCTAATTCCGCCTCGGTTCCGTCCACTTTCGTCTTTGCCTCTTTCTCGGGCCATCATTTTCCGATGCCCTCTCTCCCTTCCTCCTCATTGCCCTGCCTCCGGGCTTCGTTTTTCCTTTTCCCTGGCGCTCGCTTCGTTGCCGTTTCTCTCGCTTTCTCCCCCGTCTAACGCTTCCTCCGACACCCCCGCCTTACCCTTTCGACCGAAGCCGCTATCTTGCCGATCTAAAATTACCCCGCGGACGATGCGCGTAGTTTCTCTCTCCCTCTCTCCCGCTCTCTCTTTCTCTCTCTACGGTTTTGTGGTTTCCAGCGCGAAGACACACGTGGCGCGGCCTGCTGTTGGGCCCCGCGGGGTGAGCGACTTTCATTGGAGGTCCAACGGGCCGGTAGTTGGCCGGATTTTCCTCGCTTCCGGTAACAACGGGCTTCAGGAGGACCGACTTTCTTTCCGCCGGAAGTTTCTTTCCTCCTCTTGTTCCTCGGACTTTACAAGAGGCCCGCGGCAACTGTGCCGGCAATTAAAAGTTCCACGAGTTCGGATCGCTGATTTCCTCCGGTCCGCACGGAAAGCTAGCCGGAGGATCGTCCTATCCTCATTATCTACGACTGCCGAACATTAATTAGCCGAGAGTAATGTCCGCAGAGACCGAAATCCAATAACGAGCACGGGAAGAGAAAAAAAAAAGGACTGCCCCGAGCGACGATATTTTGATGCATCGTAAACGTCCACTCGTACCGGCCACGACAATGCTCAGGGCAAAGGAAAGGGCCGAACACGTGCTGTAAATTCCAAGAGAGTATTTCACGCGTCATAAACTTATGAATGAACGTATCGTGACAGCGCGCTGATTCGTTTATCGATATTCCTTTCGTAGACCCTTCTCCTCACGATTCAGAGTGCACTCGAATTTGCGCAAAGTACTTTGCGAAATTTCCGGAAAATCGGGAACACGCGTGACGGATAAATCAACTGAGCACCTGTCGCCGTGCCGAGAATCATCTTTTCCTTCAGTTATTTCCGTCCAAGGAAAACTCTCCGAACTGAGGCACACAACTGTGGGTCATCTTTTGACACATTTTTTCACCGTCAGATCCTTCGCAACTTGGAAACTGTAAACGACGCGTGAAAAAACTCTGAGACAAACGAGCCGACGAAAGATTTGGCAGCGAAGGATTAGGACTAATTCCAACGTTTATTTTAAGCGGTGGCTTTACGAATTTAATCGCCCAGGAGGATCGATTTATTTTCGGCGATCCGTTCGTCCGCACTTGTCGCGCGATCGGCCAGTTTTAATGAATTTTCATTAGAATTTCAGCGGCATTGAAATGATCTTAGCGGCGTGTCGGCCGAGTTGTTCGATAATTTACCTTGCCGAGGACGAACTAGGAAGCTCCTGCACGGCCTTCCGCTAGAATTCTGTTTACCCTTCACCGTCCGGCAACGTTGAACGGCGCATTGTGCTTCCTCCACATGTTCCCGGGGTTTTAATTAACCCGTTTGTTTGTCCACGGCAGCACGGTATTTCGGAATCGCGGCCGCACGTCCGTGTATGCGTATCAAAAATATACACGAGTTTCCCGCCTGGCCACCTACACATCCCGCAAACGACGGTTTCTCCACCGTCCCTCGCCCCCTCACCTCGTCTCTCGCGAAATTGCATTTTTTGTATCCGTACCACCCCCCCCTACACCGACGTTTGTTCCTTTCCGGCCCGCTTTGTCCGGCACCAACAGCGAGAAATGAAAACCTCTACGGCCACGAGCGCCGTTTTCATCGATGAATCCCAACAATTATTAAGTACGGCATTTCCGGCAGCGTTTTACCCGCGGCCGATTTACGGGGGAACTTTTAGCGCGCAAAACGAATGTACCGTTTTGTCGGGGACCGTGTAAAAAAATCGGGACAGCGGGGACCGGGCTATCTAGCGCGCGAAACTCGTTAAGGACCGGCGAAATTTATACGGCGAATAAATCGTAACGCGGGGCCGGCATAACCCGCTGCGGCTCGGCTGTCCGTTGCCCTATGAAAATGCATCGCGCGTGTACGCGCAGTTATACAGCGCTGTAACGACGCCCGGTGCATCGGGTTAATTAAAGCTTTTGGCCGCTCGGCTGATCGTTTTTCATTTTCGATTGGCCCAAGGTTTATTGCATTTCCGCGGTCCAGCATCGACCGCTCAGCAGCCCTGCCTTTGCAGATCAGCCCGGTGCATGTGCACTTCCCCCGCGCAAAGGAATGCACCGACGGTCCCAGCTGAAATTCTACCTTATCGTCAGCGACGAGTATATTTTCGTTAGGAGCTAATTAAATCGCTCGAACGATTCTTAATGACCAAGCTCGCTCGTTAAGGGACCCTTCTAATTAACTTTTCGCGGATAGCGTTCTTTCCTGCTTAATCGCGTTTCTTAGGTCGTTTCCTAAACGGCCTACCGTTTTCCAAGGTCCTCGCCGGGGATCGTTTGTACCGCAAATTGCCCTAAGAAGATTTTCACCGGCCCAGCGATAGTCGACGAAATCCTGATTTATGCCCTTCGTTTTGCGACTCTCCACCATCCTACGCCGTCAGCGCAGAATCGAAAGAAATATCGTGCGCCTCGACGACTTTCTTACGAATGAACCGGAGTCGAGAAAAATTCTGACCAACATTACTAACTGCCTCCGTTTCTAAAGGAGACGAATGAGCCCGTTAAATCTTAGGTCCGACTTTACTTCATCTCCTTTCATCCTTCCCGAAATTCGTACACTGTATAAATGAAACGAAGTCTCAAAAATTCACAGACTCGGCGGAGATCTCAATTTCGTTTCGTTTCATTTATTCTTTTGTGGTAGGCACACCATTTGTTGAGACCTTTGCCGGTACTGTGTGATGAGTGTAAGTTGAGCAGGGAAATAGGTGCAGGCGGAGGGCCCCGTGGAAAGCGAGGAATTCGATCGGGAAACCGATATCCGCCGGCAGTTTCGAGTTCCACCGTCTCTGCTTTATTATCGCAGCGAGAAGATACGGCGCGAGTTCTTCCGGCGACGCGATGGAATTGCGAGAATTAACTGTACGGAGGACGCCTGGGAGGGGGAAGGCGGGAGGGGGGCGTTGGGCCAACTCGCAGACCTTAGTTCACCGACGAGCGAGCTGGCAGATGGCTCGGAAAATCTAGGATTACGAAACTAATGAAAATATCGAATTTACCGAGGCGATAGGAGAAACGAACCCATTCAACGCTCGCTCGTATTTCCACTCTGTCCCTTGCCCCTCGGAGCCCATTTCGTGTCAATCGTCGTAGATAATTTTTCGACCGTTACCGAGGGGTCCACGCTGACAAGATGTTATCGTTTGGAATTGCATCGTCGCGGACTGCTGCAGGTCCGACTGTGTCCCCAATGAATGACCTCCATCCAATCGCCAAGTGCCTTGCGCGTGTATTAAAGCAATTAAGCTCAGCTGAAAGCCCATTGGATACGGTCCTCCGAATCTCTTTAATCTAAAGTTAGATTAGTTGCCGAATTCCACGCTTTTCCGTCGATAAAGCCACGCCACGGGATTATATCCACGATTCTGCGGTTTACCGAGTCTAGAATTCGCCGAGGAATATTTCAGTGGAGAGGAACGGAACGTCGCTCGGAGAAAAAATGCCGATATTTCTTGAGGAGTTTTCAGGAAGCCCGGGAGAAATAGGACGTACGTGCGGAACGATCGTTTTCCATCGATCTCGATTTGTCCTCCGCCATTCTCCCCACCCTCCCACGCGATTTATCGCTGTTTCCGACGTCATAAATTGCCGACGAATGACGCAAATGCGATATATACGACGCGAATGGCGCGGAGACAAAGGGAGAGAAGGAGGGCGCTCGAGAGCAGGCCAAACAAATATCGAAACTCGAGGAAGAGGAGCGCAAAACGGAACGAAGGGTTCGAGAGGGACGAAAGGGGACGACGAAAACAGACAAGGGGGGGGAGTGGGAGGGGGGACAGGACAGAGAGATATGCCGTGGCAGTCCATTAACCACGAGTCCTGCCTTATGGCGATGTAACCGGCGATTTCGCGAGAGTCCCGTGAAACTCCCACGGGTCTGACACTGGCGCGAATGGCCGGCCAACCGACAAATTAACCCGGATGCCGTGCGCGTCAGGAGCGATTCCACTTCCGGCTGGCCGTCGTTGTTTGCCTCCCCTCCCCACCGCGCTCCCGCGTCGATGACGGCGAGTCGAAAAGAAAGGAAAAGCGGCAATCCTCGCAGGGAAAACTTTCCGCTTAACCTGTTGCTTCGACGACGGATTTATCCACCGCAGTCGATGAATATTTTAATCGACTCCTGTCGTCGTCTTACGTGGTTCCACGAAAAATTCTCAGTTAACAGAGCACAGAACGGATGACCAAGGTCCAATCGAAAGAATTTCATCGACGAACCAAAAATCAGGGGATGAAACAATGTCTTTGCGATGCAATTGTTTCCAAGCCAAACGATTTAGATACTGGGCCAATTAATTTGCTTCCCTCGAAGGACTCTAGGATGCCATATGCTTGGTCCTATTTTATGGACCACTTGGAAGCTTTATATCATTTATTTTCCGAGCTACGTATGCAGTTGTGCCTCGAAGGAAACGTCTTGGCAGTAGTCGCTCGTTGAGGAACAAAGACAGAGCATAAGCATTACGTCTCCGAGTAGCGATAAACTTCCGTAATGGCTCAAGTTATTGCCGGTAAAGCTAGTCCGACATGTCGGACGGGTGCTTTCTTCCATAAGTGGCCGTTCCAGCGATGCCAGCATGAATTAAAGGACATTCGTGAATTACAGCCCCGTGTTTCCCACGTCTCGCCCTGTTCCGCTGAATCCAAAGGCTGATAGGGACTTTCTTCGCGGCCAGCAAGGAATTTACTTTGCCCGGAGGGGGATAATTGGATTACGTCTGACTCGTAACGGATTCATAAGTTTTCCCCTTGGCCAACCATTACCGGCTTTTTACACCGTCGGCTCGGTCCTTCGGTCAGTTTGAGTTTCAGCTAAGTCATCAGTTAAACCAGTTAAGGCCCTTGTCTGACGCGTGCCTGTCGTTCTACCTTGGGCGAGAAGGGAGAGGAAAGGGGAGGAAAACGTCTCGAAGGGCCCATTCGGCGGCTTATCTCGAAATTCCCCCGTTATACCGGCTTTCTATCTGCCTTCTTTCCGAGCTCGGTGATATCCACTTCCGCTCGACTAGACCGCCCCGATCTCTCGTTTTCCTTCGTCCTCGCTCCTTCTCCGCTGATCGTTATCTAAACGATTTTCTCGTAAACGCGCGCTCCAGTGCCGGCGAGGTCTGAAGATAACGCTCTGCCAGGATATCACGGCTCGTCCTGCTCTCCATTCCGCCGTAGGAACCGTCTGCCCTAGCCAGTCAGCTTCTTATATTACCCCCATCCCCTCTCCCCGCTCCTCCCTCCTCCACGTTCTTCGACTTCTTCCAGTTAACTCTTTTTCTTGTAACGCGAGGACCATGCTAATCGCCGGAGAAGGTAAGACGTCGCCCGAGGAAATATTCAGCAACGTGGAAAGGATTTCGGTGGCTCGTTAGCCGTGTCGCGTATTCGGATTCAACGAGCAGGAGAAAAACGAAGGGTGCAGGCTATTTGTGTTAACCAAAACACTCCAATTAGTTGTCACGGGGAATGCCGGACCTCCACGCGTTATCTCGGCACTCACATCGGCCAGCATTATCGTCGCCATCGACCCGCCGTGTCGCCGACCCATAAGCGTCATTTATTCTCCCGGCATTTGCATATCCCGGCGAAATCGGACTTCGTCAGCCCGCAGGACGTTTCAGGAACGCACCGATTGAAACGTTATTCCCGCAGGGAAATCCATGGACAATGGTACAAAGACGACGCCAGTCGCGAGAATAAATACGAAAAAGTCAGGGGGTAGAAATAGGAAGAAGAATGATACGTGGAATGAAATTAGTAGATGGAGGGACTTGAAGAAATTGCGAGGGAGAGAGAGAAAATGTCGTCGGATAGAGATAGACGAAGATAGCGAGGCAATGGAAGAGACTGGACGAGTCTTTAACGGCCCCAGCTGATATTTGCATACGTCTCATTAGCGATCGTTAATTGCAAATGGTCGAGGTACTCGGACTTTAAGTACTCCCACGGTTCTTCCTGCCTTTTTTCCCCCGCTCCAGCCGTCTTTCCGACGCTCCTTTAACTTGCCGGAGTAATGAAGATATAGCCAGAGCTCCGTGCCTCGTGCACCAAACACGTCCGAATCTCCGACGTAAACGCACACGTTTCCTCGCAGTGTCCGCTTTAAACAATTAAGCGGACGACGTTAATTCCTCGACACGGTCATTGTAAAGCCCTAACGAGGACAGTAATGGACCGGAACGTGTCTACGAAGTTTCCTTCATCTTTGTTTTTGCCAAGCTCCGACGAAAGAAAGGTCAACGAACCTTGGATTTTTGAAGAGCGATAAACGCAGGATAATTTGTCGTCCCGGAGAACGGGAGGTTTTAACGCGCGCGATTATTCACGTCGGTCGATCTCGATGAGATAAAATATCACACGGCGGCAGTCGAGCAGCGACGACGCAACTGATAAGAGCGAGTTATTGTGCCGCTCAAGTGCAGTGCAAGCTCGATCGGTCCTCGCATACCTGCCGTTCTTGCACAATTCCGGTAGCTTTGCGCCAACGCCAGCACTGGCGAATAATACCGCTGCCAAGACACTTTCCTTTCCAGCGATAAGGATCCAACTTTTTACCGCGCCGCGACAATTAACTCGCCGTTGCCCAATGCCAGAGTAAAGGGAACCGTGCAAAGGACGAACAAAAGGACATTCTTATGAAACATTCACGTAATAAAAAAAGAGGAATAAGAAATGTGGCAAATCTGAAGTACTTAATGTGGTAATAACGGGTGATTGGCCGAAGTTTAAGTTCGTACCGGAAGCCTCGAGTATCGTGTGTGGGATGGAATGCATTCTCCGGCGACGATAAATCAACGAGATATTCGATGTCTTGTAATTCCTCGACAGACACGGCGACCGCCCGGTCTTCCTGTAAAAGGAAGTGACGCGGGCGTGACTTTTGTTTTTCGCGAACGTGTCATCCGCGACGACCGTGTGGGCATAATACGTACGAGCTCCACGATGACGAACGGTCGTTCGATCGAGAACTATTGCCGAGCGGAGAAGAAAAGGGAGAAACTTCCGTTTCGCTCAGACGAGCGGTGTGTTGACTTTTTCCCTTTCCACACCTCCCCCCCCCCCCCCCACCTTTAACGATCCTCGTTACGACAAAACGGGCAAGAATCTCGTTCGAACGATCCCCCCCCAATTAAGACGGAATTTCGTGGAAAACAATCGATGGTCCTAGCGGGAAATCCGAGTTCATTAAATGCCGAGATATCTGCGGGGAGGGGCGGAGCGAATTTAGAGAACCAACGCGGTAAACCGCGAATACGGGGCAGTAAATTAAGACGACCGACTCGAAAGGCCAATAAACAAATCGAAGGAGAATCGCGTGGGAAAGAGGACCGTATAATAAAATGGACCGACCGCTCGTGCGGCGAATACAATTTTGAAATGGGGAAAAAAACAGCCGTCGGCCGCCCGGCAATTTATTTAAACGTGTTTGCAATCGAGTATTATTTATAGCCGGGGGAGAAGAGCATTTCGCGCAAGCGTACGTCATTTGATTATGCAAACCCGCCCGATGAAAACCCCGGGGATTTAATTAATGATTTCTATAAATATTTACAAAGGTAGTTTAATACATTTTAGATATCCATCACATGAGTCGTCAAAGCTGCCGTTGAATTAGTAAACATGGGCCGTAATTTAAACGAAACTTCGACATTGGCCGAGCAGCGATTTCATCGAAAACTCATCGATCTTCTGGAATCCCGTTAAAAAGAAATGTCCACAATCGCGTGAGTTTGCTTCTCACGGTGGACGATTTCGAATGTTTTCCCCCTCGACGGAGGGTGCAGTGGTCGGCGGATAAGGGTAGGAAAACTAATTGTCCTCGCGACGAACATTTCTTAGCGCGGGGAACGCGAGCCAAGGGAGAAGGACATTTTAATGAGAGTTCCGGTTTCCTCCTCCTTTCCGTTTCTTTTCTCTCCCTCCCGCCCTCCTCGTCCTCCTACGGCGCTGACCGATAAGATCGGATTCGTGCACGTCGTGGGCAAATTCGCGTGCACTTCAATCACACGGCCGACCGGCCTGTCCGAGCGCGAGACTCGTAATAAGCGAAATTTTCACGGCGGATTAAACGCGAGACGTTTCATTCACGCGAACCCGATAATCTCTTAACCCCATCCCCCCCTCCTCGCCCTCTCGACGACTGCGTGATATTTTTTTGCATAGCCGATTATTCAGCGGTAAGCTGAACCCCGCTCTGTCGACGATATTCCCGCTTTGCTGAGTCCAATTATTTCGAAATACCAGTCCACCGTGACTGAGAGGAACGTAATTTCATAGCAAATGGTCGCCCGATAAAGCATCTAGCGTTTTCCGAACGAGATCTCTTGAGAATCGTGTCGGAAGAAGGGAAGAGGGGGATAAATTCTTGGCGATTTTCGAGAACGTTTGAAAAATAACGGCTATTTCCCAGGCATATAGAATCGAACGGACTTACGTTCGGTGTCTGCCACTTCGCATTGTCCCCGACACCCCTTTCCCGAGCATCCCCCTTCTACCAGCGAAACCCCACCCCCTCTCCCGTGCCATCCGCGTGGAAAACGAAATCCCTTATCGCGGGTCGTTCAATAAAAAGCAACGCTCGCGGGTTCTCGAGAGTTCGCCTCGCACGGCGACGTTCTCGTTTAGCATTCGGAGATACGAAATTGCACCTGCGGCCCGCGAATATTCTCCCGTCCCGCAATAATGGGGACCGTCGACCAGGGAAGAAGGGGAACGGAACGTTACAAGATGCGTATCTGCAACGATGGAATTCGAATACACCGACGAAAACTTCTGGCAGACTTTCCCGCTTCGTCGCCAGCGGAAGTTTGACTCTTCGAAAGAGTTCAAGAATTGCACGGGTGTCCGAAAAATTGGGTAAATGGCGGATGAAAATTTAGTGGGCTAAAAGAATGACGCTTGGATTTACATTAGAGATCCAAGGATATGTTTCTCTGTCCGGTTCTTTACCTTTGACCTTTCTGGCAAGAGTATTGACATTCAAGTACCCCAGGCATAGGTCGCAGGATCGTCAGGACACTCAACCCCCCCCTCCTCAGCCTGTAAAAAGCGGCTCCGTCAGGCCGCAAACTCGATTAAAATAATTCACAAGTCCAAATAAACGACACGTCGGACAGTGGAAGATTAACGAGTGGATCGTACTATTTTCCTAAAGGAAATATGGATTCCGCGCAGCATTCCTTCGACGTGAACGTCGACGGATCTCGGCGGAGTCGTAGCCGAGGATTTTTATCGTCGGTCGGCAGTACGGCCAGGAATCGGGCGCAATAAAATGCAAATTTTATTCCGCGCAATTTGGTTAAGCAACTGCGGTCCTCGGTTCTCGGCGTTTCTGCCGATTTCTCTCTCCCTCCCTGTCTTTCTGTGTATCCCTGCTTTCTTTCTCCGGACAACCCCTTCGCTTTCGAGCAGAATTTCCCCCCGGCGGGAGCGCCATAAAACAAAGCTCCCGGCGAATACCGTCGAATCCGAACGAGAGACAGCGCCGAGGAGGAGAACACACCGTACAAACACGTGCCCCCCTCCCTCCCTTCTGCTACTCGGCATTTTTTCTCCTCTCCTCCTCCTCCTCCTCCTCCTCCTCCGTTCCTCTCCTTCCGCTCGGGAAAGAGGGATTGGCCCGGAACAAAATCTACCTTTATTGGAAAGCCGGTGAACCTCTCTTCACGCTCGCTCGAACATCATAAATGTTTCGTTTTGCAGAAACAATGGTCCGATTGTTGAGGAAAATGGGCGGTTCGTTGGGAGAAAGCATTGGCCGGCTAAAAAGAACGAAAAGACGGACATTTGCCCAGCGAACATGGCCGATTGCGTTCGACTCGCGCCCGAAAGGATCTCATTAACGGGAATAACGGAAATGCAATTCCGCCGGGAAGGTCCGCACGATTCGATCGTAATTCGACAAGAATTTTTCCCCTCGTACAATCGTTGCCCGGCTTTTATTCTCCTGGTTTCCCTCCCCTCCCCGGGGCCACGGGCTCGAGGTCCGTTTCCACCCTTAATTCCGGGATTTCCCCCGGAGAACGCTCGAGGGCCCTCGTGCACGTATGCACCCGAGAAAAGAGTTAACAACGCATTGTCAAAGAAACACAATGGGGGTCGCCGCGCTCGTATAACCGGCCCGCCAGACGAAACGAATACGGGAAATAGTTTTCTAGCCCGTACAGGTGAATCGCGAAGGTTAATTGTCCGAGCGATCCACAGGGAAAACCGGCTGGATTCAAGAGAAATTTTTGTCGTTCCTCCGAGTAAAAAAGACCGGCATTTTCCGGGCGTGAAATCCGACAATACAGACCAATGGAAATTCATGGGGCTCTTCTTCGATGGCTCCTCGACCAGCTCGACGTGATTCCCAATCCTCGTTGGCTTAATGACAAGCCAGAGAAACGAGCGAATTTGAGGGAATGGTATAAATTCAGGCAGACCCGAGTAACTGGTTGAAACCGTCGAGTCCGTTCGTCTCTCAGCAGCCACTCGGCTTTCCCTCTCTTCGTATAATAGCCACTACAACGGCCTATAATTAATTTCAGCCCTTCCAGGGGATTCGTTATCACGTGTATTCGGTCCCACAAATATCACTGTTCGACCCCTCTCCCTCTCGTTCTTCTTGTTCCGTCATTCTGATTTCCTCATTGTCCGTTTTCCGCTCCTCCGTACTTGCTTCGACGTTCTCTAACGTCCCCTTACCCCCACCTCTTTGTCCATTTATTTCCCCGTCCTTGTCCTGGCGCGAGGAGATCGCGGGATATTCTACCCTCTGTGTCACGCGTCCTCTCGAAAAGGCACAAACCGTTCTTCGATGGCGGAGACAGATTCACTGTTCGACGAGACTGCCGGCAATTATTCTCTCCATTCACCCTGAAATTTCCTGTTACGCGAGACAATTCGTAATTAGCGGAACGATCCTTCCTGTGCCGGGTTACGGAAAAACTAAATATCCGGGATGTCGCAACGAAACGCGAACATCGGAGAAATTCATTTATCGCCGACGGGATTTTTGTTCGCTGCAGCTACGATTTTCCGCGGGGTCGTCATTACAGTATTGTGTTGCCGGCGTTGTTCGACGAATCGAATGACCGACAGTGGAATTTTCATTGGCGCTCGCGGCACATAGTCCGCACGAATTTCTATCTAATGAGAGCGCGCGCGTAATGAATTATCCGCGTAATTGCCGCGTCGGATCGCCGGGGTGGGCCGGGTTCAAAGGACCCTACGATCCAGGGGAGGGAGGCGGGGGTGGGCATTAATCCGCGTATTTCGATGCAGCCGACGGATAACATTAAGGAAACGTATTGCAAGGTGCGGCCTGTAGCAGACAGCGAGCATTTACCGGGAACCGCAGACTAATGCCCGCCGATCTACTTAATCCCCGAACCCTTTAGGACGTCGCTCAGGCCGCCTATACGATCGCTCGCGTCCGATGGCGCGAGCTAATTAGCAGGCCCATCGACGAACAATGGATACCAATTTACCGGGGATAATGGCCCGCTCGTCGGCATGGATTATGGCCCATCTACGAAGCAACCTTCGTCCGATCGAACCGTTACCATTTTCACCAAAAAGTCACAGGCTTATCTATTGACTCGGATTCCTCTTCGGAGTGAGACTGCAAATACAAAGACCCTAAGTCATCGGTCAGAACGATGTGGAAAAGGAAATATTGATGGTCGGAACTAAAAATGGGACTAAGGCATAAGCGAAATGTCCTTCATGAATTTTGAAAAATCCTCGCGAACGGTGCTTAAAATATCTGAGTTTCCACGCGAGTCCGGCGGTCCGTCGTGGTATGGCCATATCGAATTTCATCTCGGTATCCACTTTCACACGTGGATGACGTTCTCCCCGGCTCCCGTCTGGCCGGAAGAGCGCGGAATATTGCATTCTTTTCCCTCAGTTTTTTGCACGAGTGGCCCTCTCATCCGGACCGAAATGAAATTCCTCCTCCAATTTGCTAGCCAGCGCCGCTTGCGCGGATCTTTCGAATTGCCGTCGTGAAAAGTCTTTAAAAAACACGTGTCCGTTGGCAAAGGTCCGCATCCACTGACCAAGGGGGAAAGGGGTGGCAATTTTCCCGATTTTCATCCCCGGAGGGAAGTAAAAGACGAGAGGCCTTCTTGCCTGGGTTTTCTTTTTTTTCCCGGCAAAACTGGCCGTACCTCGGGGCCGAGTTATTTCCGCCGGCTGGAGATCAGCTCGTTAACCGGCGTGGGTGGCGGGGCAAACAATGCACAGGCTCGCGGTCGCTCGTGTCCGACATTAAACGGCACGACGAGGACGAGGACGACGGGCCACATAGGATACCCGACTTTATTTCCAGCCACGGCGAACACCGAGAAACCTTATTGCCGTGCAATCCGCCTGAATCATCGGCCAATCCGAGAACCAACTCCGTACCGGCTATAACGCCGAGATCATCGCGAGAGAAAACTCGGCGACCCGTTTTCCCTCTCCGTACGGTCCGTTTGTCCGGAAGAACGGGAAGTTCGCGTCGAGTATAAAACCCTCGCTCAACGATAATGACTGGCCAGTCGCGCGGGTGGTTCGCTTTTCAAGCCAGAGATCCCGATAAAATCCACTGGAGCGACGCTCGCTGGAAACCTTTCCGGAGTACATGGCCGCTTAAGTACACACGTATACGTCTATCAACCGAAAGTGCCGTCCCTCGCGTAGCACTTAAGAAACTCTCTCCCCCCACCCCAACCCCCACCCGCTCTCCCTCGCTCGCGTACAATTTTCTCGATAGCTAGTGTCCTTTTTCATCTCTCGACGTTTCGTCCAACGTTCTCCTTTTCGTCCTTTTTTCCGTGCCGTTGCTCGCTCGTTCGTTTCTTTCATTAAGCCAATGCTTTGTCTCCTTTTTCCGCCATGTGACGAGCTTCCGTTACTCCACTTCCGGCGAAACTAACCGTCCGACGTTCCTTCTCTCTGTTGCAGGTAAGAACGAGAAGATTCATCGGATCCACGTTTCCCTTTTCCGGGAGGACGCGTGGCTACTCCTTACGGATAACTCCCGCTCCCCTTCTCCCCTTGTCCTTGAACATCCACCCTCTTAATCAGGAGATCAAGGGTCTTTTCCGGCGAAAAGCTGCCCCGGTGAACTCGTATTCCTTGGACCGTGATAAGGGAACGTCAGGTGAGTCAGTACGGCTGGGCAGTAAATTACAGCGGGAAGTGAAACCAAAGGGAAAAGATAAGGATACCTGGAAAAAGGGCAACCAAGCGGTCGTTCTCTTGGCTAAAATTACACGAAAAATCTCATCCGGAAGAATTTCTTTCGTCCCGTGTTTACGCGTAAAAGTGAATTAGCCCTCTCTTCCTTTGAATTCGCGAGAAATGACTATCGTGGAGAACCAGTAGCTGTTCATATCGTCGGCACGTGACACTCGTAACTCTCGGGAAAGAACAATTTCAAAGGCGGGACGTGTAATTAGCGCGCGATTAACGTTTGAAGAGCCAACAGAGAAAGGGGGATGGGAGAGGGGGTAAAGTCTGAGGGAATCTTAAGGAATCTTGGTAATTGATATTAGCCCGTAATAGCGGAGCTCATCCCCGGAACCCTTTAAACTTCGCACGCGAGTCTGGATGTTCTCCTGTAAATTCGCGAGGACGGTAATGCATACGTAAACGTGGAAGAGCGGCCAAAGCTTTGCCCCTTCCTCTCCCTCTCTCCCTTTCTCTGGGTATTTACGGTCTGGCCAGGACTCGTTGCACACACGTTCCGAGCGGAATTTCCTCGCTCCTCTCCCTGCGCGGAATTTCATTTTCCGAGCCATCCACCATCGCGGCAGGGTCCTGATGACTGCCAAGGAACTCGGCACAGAGACCAATGTCCCTGTAAGGACGTGCCCGGTCCTAGCCATTCGTCCCTACGATTCGTCCTTGGAAAACCCGAGGACGAATTCGAGGCGAAACGACTCCTGTTTCGTGGAAAAACGTGTCTCCGCGGAGCTTCGCCTTGAAAGGCGAAAAATGTCGCGGTCCAAGGGTCCGCCGGGGAATGGAAAAACTACTGATTACGTGACTTATATGGTCCTATCTAGACGTACCTATTCTCGGGGCAACAAGCTTCTTCTTACGACGAGGGCAGGGGGAGTCTGAAGGGACATGGAAAAAGAAAGGAACACAAAGGAATATGAAAAGCGAGAAGCAGAAACGCTGAGGTGAAAGGACGGTGTGAAGAGGAACAGGGATAATGAAAGGCAATTATTCGTTACGCAAAGAGCGAGTACGTGGTAGAAAAAAAAAAGGTGGTGGAGGGCGGGCAAGTAGCCTTTTGCCACGGCTGCCAGGTGAGAAAGGAAACACAGGCCGGCATGGAAAGTGCAACGAGAGTGTCGGCTCTGCACGTGCTAAATGTCACTAGTGGAATTATCGATTCCCGTGCCGGTATTGTCAGCACATTGTCGACCTGTGCCTCTCGGAACAATGCCTATTTAACATCTCAGCCGAGGGACGACAAGTGTCGCAATCTCCCCCCTTCCCCCCTCTCCATCAGTAGATTCATTTTTCCAAATCGGCCAATTCGTTGGATATTTATTAGCCCTCCGAAGTAATGGAAATGGCTAATCCGTTAACAGCCACCCTCGTCGAGCCTTTTTCCCTCCTCCCTTTCTTCTACCCTCAACCCGTAGGATTCGTCATGCGTGGCCGAACGAAACTCTCTCTCGTAATCCGCGTAACACGCCATTACGTTATTACGTCGGGGTATGTTACGCCCCCGCCATTGCACAGTCATCCCCCCCACCCCTCCCCCTCCCCAGCTCGTTCATAATGTATGTTTTGCCGATATACCGAGGTATGCGACGCGATGAAAAGCATTAAAGGGCTCTTAACGCGTTCTCAGAACGGGGCCCTGGCTTTTTCTACCCCATTTCTACCCCCCTCTCCGAGCTTGTTTCGACCGATACGTATGCACGATTCTCCACTTGCCTGTGCGAAAAACCGCAACGCAGGGGCAAATAACGGGACCAATGGAATCGCTCTAACGCTGGGGAAAAAAATGAAAAGAATTAACGACGAATGGAGGAAACGATTGAAAACTCGTCGCCTTGTTTCTCCCCCCCGCGTCTGCGGGCATTTTCCCGACTTCCGGGCCGAAACTTTTCAGCCGTAACTCACGCACGAATTCCGCGGGACGTCCGCGCGGGGAGGGAATATTGAAATCCTGTCCTTTGTAACGCGGCGAAGTCTCCGAGACGGTCCCCGAGGTACGTGATCACGTTACATTAGCGAGTACCTTGTCTTCCTCGACAGATCCATGCACGTACAGGCCAATACACACGAGACACACACACACACATACACAGCTGCGCACGTTGGGCCGCGCAAAACTCAGCTACGTCGTAGTCGGTCGAAGACGACGGTTTCTGCGAGGGAATCCCCCGTCGAGTCCCCATTTATGGTACGTGTACGGCATAAGCTCTTGGATATAACACCATTCAACGTGGTCCCCGCGAAATTCATTTAAAGACACGCAACGCCAAGGAGGAATCCTTCCACGGTCGCCCACTTCCTACGGTCCTATTTGTTTAGCAGAAAGCAGGCGTTACGTTAACGGAAGGTCGCAGCTTCATTTCGCTCGGCACGTAAATTAAAATCAGCGCAAAGTCGGCCCTGCACATTAGTTTCACTTAAGAGCAGCACTTACAAGCTACCCGAGAGCTCTAATTATTCCTAATTATCCGAGAATCTCGGCCGCAGGCCCCACAGGGATTCCCATTGGCCGACCGGAAACGCATTCGCCGCGCTAATCCCCGATGCACCGAGGCCCGTTTACCCCCTGTCCTTTTCTGCTCCTTTGAAAACACGGTAATTGCAATTAGCGTAAGACAGTTGCGGGCCAGGGGCTCGATTATGTTGGCTGAATGGAGCTCAATCAAGGTGAACCTGGCAAGGGCCTCTGGCCCTCGGTGCTGCTTCTCGCGCGTTTCACGGGCTCATAGTTTTTACGGCAAAGCGCCGAAGCGCTCCTGGAGGACGCTTGAAAATGCGCGCCACGTAAAGGGATATAAGGTTCGCTCATTAGAAGGTAACTACACGAGTGTACTCAACCAACCCGGCTCCGCGCCTCTCACCGACCTTCCCGCACCCTCGGCCAGCCCTTCCCCACCTTCCCCTCCTTCCCCACCTTTCCCGCACCCTGGAGAGGGGGAAGGGTTCGCCCTGGCCGACGGCGGAACGTGAACCACCTTGGAAATTCACGCCGCTGCTCGGCCAGACAGGCTAATGCGCACGTACCATTACAACGTAGTTACAGCGACGTTACAGCCGGCCTCGGAGACACTCCTCTGGCCGTTCTTCTTCGTGTTTATTCCCCGCGGCATGCTCGAGCTTTTAGACCGACCATTCTACGCCGACGTAACTTCCCCGTCGCTGTCGCGCCGCGAGGAACAAACCAACCGCCACGATTATTACGTCCTACACGACCAACCACTTCCGCTCAGCATCGCGGAACATCACGAAACAATTCGGTTCCCGTCAGAGAGGAGAACGTATTTCTGCGAGGAATTTTATTTGCCCGTATTCACTTGCATGAATTGACCTGGGTCCTTGAGAATCGAACGATCGATCGAGGAAAATGTGGAGGACGATGTATAGACGTAAAAAACTCGGGTCATCGGTTTATCCAAGAGGCACTCGATTTTCGGTGTATGTGGGTCGCAGAGGGAGGGGAGAAGAGTCCGTTCGCTTTTTCCGCGATACTCCAGCCCCTTTCATGGAGTTCGGGATAAGAGTCCCAGGGGGGGGGGGGGAGAGAGCGGCCAGGGTTCACCCGGTTCTTCTCCCCGGGGGATCGTGTACTCGGCCCTCGAAACTGCTTACGACGGCACGGGAAAACCTCGCTAACCTTCGCTTCCGTTCTCCGCAAAATTCTCCAACGGAGATTTACGTCAATGATTGGCCCCTCTGTGTTCCCGCAGGGCCAATACGAAGCGCGCCTTCGTGATCGCCATTCCCAAAACAAAGGCCCTGTCTTAGATCCTATGAAAATGTTTCCACGAAAAATCTCACGTATTCTTCGAGCGAACGGCTAGCTTCTCCCGCTATGAGACACACTTTTTTTTTCGAAATAAACGTTTTCTCGCGAAGTAGCATATGGACGATCGTTGGAGAATAATGGCTTTCGGGCAGACGGGTCTTTGGCGGGTTGATTCGATTTCTCGCGGGGGACACGGAGCCCATTCCGGCGGATCGTTGGCCGACCTGTTCCTTTATACCGGCTTGTCCGAAAAGCGAGCGTGTCTCCGCTCCCCGAGGCTCTTTATGGACCCGATGCAATTTATCCGAGGGTCGAGTGCACATTCGCTTCAAGGAGAGACGAAGGAGAGAAGCTTGACGGGGAGGGGTTAGGGGGGGCTGAGCGAACGAGCGAGAAGGTTCGAAGGGGAAGATGAAAAGAGGATTGACCGTGAAAGGAAGCGAAGAACGCGTGACTGCGAGGTCGCGGTGTTAATTGAATTTTCAGAACCCCGTCGTCTGGCCCGACTTTTCATAACGCTGCTCTCTCTCTCTCTCTCTCTCTCTCTCTCCTCGCACGGTCCTATGTAAATGGCAGAAAAGAAAGCAAACGCAATTAAATGGCCCGTGTCAGCGCGACATGTCGCTAACACGCGCCAATACATCCATGGATGACTTTATCCAATTGAAAGGAATTTCCCTGGCAACTAGAAACTCGAAAACTTGGAGCCCAAACATGGCAGGAGTATTCACTTACTTCCGAACTATTGCACGGAATTAATTACGCGGCTAACCGGAAGTTAATCAAGGAAAACGCAGAGGTAGTTCATTGAGAAGGTCGACTGTTTCGTCGAGGAAGGGGACTTTATTCACTCGCTTCGACGCGCTAAACTTTCCTACTTGCACCATTTACGTTCTTCTTTTATTATCGCGCGGAGAGGGCTAGAGTAGGGTACATTCCGCAGGGATATATTCCCTTTATGGGGTTCCACGGGCGTATCGACGGGGGGTTCGCCTCGGGGAACGTTATATGAATCCCGGAAATTATGGGATCCCACGTACGTAGGCAATAAAATTGGCCGCACGCTCACACGTGTCTTCTCAGCCGCGAAATACCTTATGTTCGACGTTATCATCGAACTTTCCGCGGCGAACAGGTTCCGATATGCACCGCCGGTGCAACGGTATTACAATAACGGCAACGAGCTGACCAAGCTAAAACCATTTCCCCTTTCCTCCCGAGACAATTTTACCCCCAGACTATTTTTACGATAATCCAGCGATGTATCGATACCTGCTATTAACGCAATGGTAATGCAATTACCGAGATTATGTGGCAGATGATCGGTCGTTCGTGCTGCTGAAACGGAAGGAACGAACCAGCTGGAATTGATGATCGGGAAATAACGACGAACGTTAACGGTGACCGGTGATTCGCAAGCACGCATGCACGTTTCAGCCACGCACCAACGGACCAGCCACAGTAAAGTTTAATCGAATCGCCGCGACAAAACGATTAATCTCATTTAGCTGGCCGGAACGGTGGAACGGGAACGACATGCCGAAAGGCATTCATTTGCCGGCGATCCAATATTTCCTACTCGCGTACGTATTTTCCCTGGGAATCAGTCGCTCGTGTCTGACGTTTACACGATGGAAAAGCGCGCAACGAGTGGACCGTGAAGACGTGCCGGGGCAAACGGCAAATCCGAGAACGACGGGAAGACGAGGATACACAAGAGCGGGGCTTAAGAAGGTCGACAAAGTCCTACCTCACCCCCCCCCTCTCCTCCCAGCATCACCGGCGCTTTTCTCCCCACGGTTCGAGGGTCCTATGGTCCTTTCATCGCGGCAGACTCGCGATCGTCGTTCTGTAGGCAAGGATTATCCGAGCGGCTCCGATCCGCTCACGGACGTAATAGATTGAAAATCCATGTGCCAGTCGCTCGTGTACACGTCCGCCCCTATAAATCATCCTTCCGCCCCCGCTCGTCTTTCGTCCTCGTGGCGGCCCATTAGCCGTCTGTTAAGGGACGAGACTTACGTGACGTATTACGCGTCCCACGGGGAAAACTCGACCCTCCGAGGCCAAAGATTTCTTCGTTAAAGGCTCGATCAGACGAGGAGGAAAGCCTCTTCCACCGTCTTCGGGGACTTCATTCTTACAGCCGGCCTTTCATTCGCACTGACGAAAGTCAAATACGAAAAGTTAGCCCCCCTTCGGCAGAGCCCATCATCGATTCCCGTCAACCTTCTCGGTGAGACAGGATTCTTACCGTCCACGGAATTTTCCCCAAAGGGGAACTGATAGCCAAATGGTGGAGAATCAAGGACAGAGCTCGCTCGTTTTCTCACGCTCGAATCGCGATTTCTCGGCCTGCGGGGCATCCTTTAACCTTTTAACGGAGACTCATGGCCGTCCTTAGAACGCCCGGGGACGTTATAATATTTCACGGCGGCCATCGGGCGCGGCTACATAGCTCCCCCCTCACCTTCCCCGCGCCACTGAAAAATCACTGGCGATAATAAATTTCCAAGGCGAGAGCCGTTTTCCCGTCGTCGCGTACGGGCTATGAGATAAAGAATTGCACTATCAAACTTTACCCCGTAATACCTGGGCAATTGTTTCTCCCGAGAAACTTTGCCTTAAACACGCGGCAGAAAAATTGATGAAATCATTTCAAGTTGCCCATCGAGGCAAGGAATTCAGCAACCCCCGTGCTTTGCAGCTTTATGGCCCATCGTCCTGGAATGAAAAATATCGCGGGTTCGCGCGGATATTATGCGCTCGTTCCACTCGTTTATCTTTATTCATCGGCCGGAATTTGCCCCCGCAAGAAAATGTCTGACGTAATGATGACTGTGTTTTACCCAGGCGAATCTTTATGGGTTTGCGCTTAATGCCGAGTAAACAAGATTTATCGCCTTAGCTACGTAATATTTTCGGAAATTATTGCATCGACGAGTCTTCTTCCTGACTTCTTCCTGGCTTCATTTTACCAGAGGGAGGGAAGGGGGTGTTTTCGTTACCACGTAGGGAGGTCTGCGTGTTAAAATTCACGTCTCGAAAAGCGGGGAAGTTGGTGGAAGGGCAACGTCGTCGTCTTCATCGTCCCGTCGCGAGATGAACAAACTTCCCCCCCTCCCTATGACTTTTCCCCGAGCCTTGGCCTTCTAATTGAAAATTCAGCGTATACGCGGCTTGTTCTACGACAGTGGCCTACGTGCGGTGGGAAATTCTCGCGCGAGAGATACGACTTTATAAAGAGGAACGAAGGTTTTTCACGTCGACTTGCCTTCGTTTCCCTTTTACAGGAGGAAACTGGCAACCCCGTGTGTCTTCCTGTCGGCAGATAAATTCCCGCTCCTTTGTCCGTCTTCCAGCGAGGAGGGAAACCGACGCGATTCGTCCACCGACGACGAGCACCTGATTTCCCGGGGAAAGGCCGAACAAGACGCGAGAAAAGATCGACAGACACGTATCGAGCTTCTCGCTGGACTATTCCGAATATTCCGACGGCATTGTCCTCGCGGAACCGTAGGGGAAACGGCAAGAGAAGACCAGTTTACCGGAGACGAGCGTGATTTATCTGAACGGATTACGAGGAAAGTTTTCCAATCGCGCGACGACATCGGAAAACGATAAGTTTCCTTACCGCAGGTAGCAAAGCGTCGAGAGATCTCTGACCAAAGATCGTTTGTCCGTGATTCTTGTCGAAGGATCCTCTTCCCGACCACGGAATCATAAATAACCATTCTCGGTTAGAGAAGCCAGTCCAGAAGCGCGAAGCTCATTAAACACGTTCTGAATAAACGATTATCCGTCTGGGAGAAAACTTGGACTCGCATTTTTGCCTAATTCATCAAGAAACCCGGTAAGGAAAATGAAGGAAGGGGTGAAAGGCTTAGCGGGGAGTTTAGTCAGTGAATGAATAACCGCGGAGTGCAAAGTTTCGCTCTCTCGTGGGACGAGGAATTCCTCGCGTCGTTTCTGGGCCGTTCTCGCCGAACAAAAGGATCTCGGGGCCCAGCCTTCCCCTCCCTACCCCCCCCCCCCTCTCTCCGTGGCATCTCGGCGTATTTATCAAAAACTTTGAAACCGCACGGTCGACCTATGCAAATGTCAGGACGCACCTACGTTTCTCTCAGGACAAAAATACAGATTCACGCAGGGAAATTCGTTGGACTTTGAACGTTTAATTTTGAGCGATGAGTGTGTGACCGAAACGGGCCAAGTCTGGAGGACTAATTTTTTCGTCTGATTCTGATGGTAATCCATGGCCTTGGTGGGCCAGGACGTGTTCGGTTTTTGCTGAGAGGAGACTACCTGTGGCTCAGCACGAGCAAGCGCGCTCAGGGCGGTCGCAATAAAACCAAGGGAACGAGGTTCACAGTGTCAACCATTGTATTCCGCGGAGTCCGGCCGCCCTCGCACCCCGCGTTTTCCTCCGTGCCAGATCCCTCGTCCACCTTCGACTCGTCCCCCCTCCCGCCCCTTCCCCCGCTCCACCACCTCCGCCTCCGCGGGAATCCGACGTGGGTGTCGGCGAACCGTTAATTAGCCGACACGAAGGGATAAGTAGAATCGACCCCCCCCCCCCCCCCCGACAACGGAAAATTATTTTCGATCTCGTTTAAAGGGAATGCCTCTCGTTCGTTCCCTCCAAGGATCCTATTTTTTTTATGAGAACCCTCGACGATTATCGCCTCCCCCTCGGCCCCCGCCTCTCCCTCCCGGGCCGGCAAATGTGAGAATCGTGCCCGCAGGATCCCCGCAAGGCCTGTTCCTCCTCGTGACAGGCTCAAGTGGTCGTCTGAATTACGACTTTTATATTGCTGCCGGTGTAACGCCTGAGATACGAGTTATAACGACGCGGAGGACACGCCGGGGGCGGACAGAGGGGCCTCGACAGACTCTTAAGTGATGGACAACCGGTATAATGAATTTACGGCCTCGTTCCCGCACGATCCTACCTTCCATAATGGACCCGAGCCTACGAATCATCCAGCCCCGCCAACCCCAACGATCCTAAATACCAAACTTTCGACCGAAAGACCCGGCTTCATCGAAAATTCATAAAACTCTCGCGCAATTTGGAGAATCGCCTAGGAAAATTCGCCTATTTTTTAGTTCTCCGCTGAATTCGCGGCCGACGAATATTCATCGCGGAGGTTAAAAAGCGACACGTCGCACACTCCGCCGTTGGTTTCATTCACCGGCGGCTGGGAACGTTGAAAAGCTGCATTCGCATTCGTCCTGAAAGCCTGTGTCCCCTGGGAATTAAAGGCGCGGGGCGGGAGGGGAAGTCGACACCGTTCGATTGACCGGGAAACGAATAAAAATCGCTAGTTTATCGAGCCAGTCCTGTGGGACAATTAAACGAACGGTCGCAGCATGATTTTTAATAACGCGCCGGCATAATTCGTAAAACGTGGCAATAAATTAGAAGGGACCCCACAACGCGGAGTATCGCGATCAACCGTGGCGAAGGCCAAAGAGGGAGAATGTATTGGCCAACGCCTCGATCGCCGGACAATCGAATCAGCGGCAAACACGCGACTGTCCTTTCGCAATCACACGTTTGCCCGTTCTCTCTTTTTCCTTCTGCTAACCAAGAGGACCGTTAAAAGGGGCAGACACCAGGGCCGTTAACTTTGGGCAATCTAATAACGCGATTAAGCGCGCGCTCGTGGGCCAAAACTCGATTTTCGGGACTGTCGGAAGATCGGGGAAGAAGGAGGAGGTAGGGCTTTGCCGGGAAGAAAATCTACATGGGGGGTCCGAATTTCTCGTCAAGAGGAACACTCGAGGATCGTCGTTTGGCCCGATGGCACGTGCGATTCGCCCTTCCTGTCCTGCCGCTCTGAAAAAATAGAGGGCCGAGAACAGAGAAGAGGGGGAGAGGGGGGCGTGCGTGTCCCCCCCTCTGACGGTACTCGAAAATCGAGAGGGGCTCGTGGCCCCACGACATATGGGCCTCTCGCACCTACCGTCATTTCGAACACTCGTCAGGGAGGACGTCGCAACGAATTACACGTCAAATTCTTCCGAATGTCTAGCACATTTTACGGCAATATACTCCCGAGGAAACGAACCCCACGACCCCCGGAACAATTCAATAAATTCACCAACAAAGGGCAAAGGGATAAAGGGAAGACGTTTAACGTTTGAATTGCCCGCGAGTGAAAAAGTCCCGTGGATTTTGCAAGCTTCTCAGGCCTTACGGTTTTCTAACTTTGCCAGCGCGGAGTAAGGCGGACTAATAGGAAATAGATTGCAGGGCAAATAGACGTGGTTCGAGGACATCGTCTTCCGGCCTTGACGAGCGCCGCGCGTCACGTGCCGAGGGTGGAAAAAATGAAGGGAATATCGAGGGATGGATTTCCGTGCGGCTCGTAGGCAGCGCTTCGTAGTGCCACCCGAGGGATTAGCTGGGAAGAATAAACAGGGTCGCGTGTCCCGTATATCGCTCCCCTGTTTGCCATATTCGCCGATTCCTCCGCGCATAAAGCCATTAAATTCGCCTCGGCATAATTCTCGAGCCTCGCGTCAGCCGGATAATCATCAGCGATAAATTCGTCAGCGATTTTTTACCCGGGAAACTCTCGGTCGATTACGAACATCGCGGAATCCCTGTTCCATTGAATTTCCACGATTCCTCGACTCGCGGCGAATTGATTTCTCAGGTCGAACGGCGAGGGGATGGGGGGGGGGCATAATGGAAGCGAAGAAACAGCAAGGAAAACAGAGGAGCTCGAGAGATGGGTGCTCGCCGGGCCGAGAGTCGATGGAAACAAAAGAAACGCGCGACGGGGATCCGAAGTCCCGACGGGAAACGCGTGAACGAACCTCCGACGATATTGCGAAGAAGCTCGACCACTGTCCTCCCCCCGCCTACCCCTCGGCCAAAACGAAGGACGATAACAACCACCCTCGAGGCTCGTTCACGGTATCGTGGATACGCCCCTGACCCGTTGCTCGTGGCAAGTCGAGGGTTTCCTCGCGTTTATCTCCTCCCCTCGGACTTCTTCGTCTACGAACCCATCGTTCTTCTCCACGATTTCTCCTCTTTTTTCCTTTCATATCTCTCCATCCCCCGCTCCTCTGTCTCTCTCTTTTCTACCGGCACAGTGTTCTAGGAGATAGAAGGAGGCCCGCGAGTTTCGTACAACTTGAAACTCAATCTAACGGAGCCCAACGTCTTCCCCACTCTCTCACTCTCTGTCCGGATGCTCCCGACTCTCTTCCTTCCGCGGAATACGACTCCATCTTCCCTCGATACGGTTCGTCTCGTTCGTCTGGTTTGCCCGCAACTCGCAGACGGAATCGTCCAAGTCGATTCCATATATCTTCTCGGCCGACAACGCAAAGTACTCCTCTTTCTTCGTCGTCGTCGTGTTCTTCTTCTTCTTCTTCTCGTACTCGTCCGTCGCGTAAAACGCGCGTGTAAAGTCGCCGAATAATCGGCAAATACTCGACGACGTGTACGCGGGGAACGTTGGTCGATAAAACGTATCTGCCAGAGAGCACGAAGGATATTCTCAAGAGTTTTCCTATCAGCGGTAAATTGACTCGCGATATCCGAAATTTCTATAGGACTTAGCCACACGAAGATCCCCACTCGGTTCTTCGAATACATATTTCAGGGATGCTTGCCCCTGTTGGTTGGACAAAAGATCCCTGCTGGAAATTATTCGAACGTCATTGCCGATCCGAAGAATCGTCGATCGTGCGTCGGTCTTTCAGTAACGTCGCGTCACGGGCTTTTCCGCTATGAAAGACCGTCCACGGGGGAGGGAAAGCAGGGGAGAGGGACGGTTAATGGGGAAGACCCGGAATTTTGCAACGTAACCGCGGGGACGTGGCTGCAGCTACAAAGACTGCAAAGAATCACCCGGCGAGTCTATATAGCCAACGTTTTTCACGTCGACATAGAGGGGTGGCTTTGAAGGATCCGATCTTCACTCCCCTCGTCCCCCGTCTGCAGGAGAAACCGGCGAAAATCCCCACCCTCCCCCTGGCCAGAGGAAAAGGGAATCTTTCACGAGGCTTTTCCTAGCGAGGCCGGATGATTATATTTGATAAAACATCTGCTCCGGCGAGCAATGCTCGCGCTCAAATAAAGTCTAGCATCGGCCGAGTAATTCCGAGAAATTCCCAGAGAACTCGGCCGTTAATGTAGACATAATGACGTGTCGGTTTCTTCGATTCGGCCAGCGGGTAAGCTGGACGTTTAAATAAACGGAGAAGGCCAGGATGGTCGGTGGTTTACCGTGGTTAGGGGGGTGGCTCGGAGGACGGCAGGAGAGGGCAGCTTCCCTCGGCGGAGGGCTCAGTCGAGCGCAAGGTTAGCGTATTTGCTCGCGCGTGAGGAACCGGGGCGGAAACACGACTTGAACCGCGCCCCGCTGAACCCACGAGAGCTCCAAAGGAAATATCAAATCGGCCCTTTAAAACAGAAGACCCTTTGGATTCGCCCGAAAACCCCGCAAAAAACGATGAAATATTAAACTCAAGGAAGTTTTGTTCCTCGTGTGATGAGTTTTGTCGATGCTCCTGATTGGCTGACGAGCCCCAAGGAGATCGTAAGACCCGAAGTTTCGATAACAGGCAAAATTAGAGATGCTCGACGGGCGTGATTAATTACCGAGGTTTCTTTGATGTCGCAAACAAGGGAATCGCGTTTCCCCGCTGTGCCTTCCGCGGCAGATGGTGTCGTTCTTTAACAGCCGGAAGAACCCGCGGCCTTAATTAAGACGTAAAGACTGGTTAATTGGGCGATGCCGGCAGAGAAACGTGCCCGCGGCGAGCTTGTAATACGTCCGCCTTTCCGAACCCTTCCCCCTCACCCCTTCGACCCCCCCCCTTTTTGCGAATTTACCAAGGCGAAAACCACAACGGAATACAACGTTCCGAATTTTTTTCACGGGTGCACGCTTTTCGCCGGGAGAATATTGCCGCGGTTTAAGGGCATTTTTCCCTCGGGGCTTAAAAGAATCTCCCGCATTCGTTTTCGCGTGTTTTTTAAGCGATGCACATTAACGCCTCGACGCGTCGAAGCAGGACGAGGCGCGGGGGAGGATGCAAGAGCGCGGGGGGTTGGAGGATTACTGGCAGTCGGGTTCGAGTGAGCATGGATGGAAATCCTGAGGTGGACATCAAAGCGAGGCTTAAAGCGAGCGCTTCTGGACGTTCGAGGGGTAAAACTCTTTCACCGTCGGTGCAACGAGGAGTGGGGATGAAGAGAAGAGTTGGGGGGAATGGGGGGCAGGGGGGCGGGAGTAAAGCCGTTGGGTTGAACGTTGGGCCGCTCAAAGGGAAGGGGAGGGGCGGTCGAGGGTGAGAAGAGCACTTGACGATGCACTGCCTCGGGCGATGGAGTTTTCGAAAAAGTCGTCATCGTCCTCCTGCCGGAAGAAGAAGGTACCCTTCCCCCCCCCCCCCCCGCCCCTTCGTCCTCCCGCGGAGGGGAAACTAGCAGGGACTCGACGTCAACTCGGCGAACCGAGGAGGGCTTTTAATCGAGCCGCTGAAATTATTTGCTCTCGAAGCTACTCACTCCGGCGAGCATTTATACGAGCGCCGAGGAAGAGAATCGATCGCCCCCTCCCATAGACTGATTCCTCGCCGTTAAGGAGCCACGAGTACCAGGCCAATCACAAACAGTCACAGGCAGCATTACCTTTTCAAATTTTTTGCCCGACGAAAATGTCTCCCCGCGAGCCCAAAGCAAAGCACCGGCGAAAGAACGGACAAAACGTTTTACGGCCGTTTGTCAAATGCTCGCTGAATAATTCTGACAAACGCTGCGAATGCCGCGTTTGTTTCTCACAGTTGAAACGCAGTTTACGTCGCCGGCAAACAAGCTGCGTTCGACGAAATTGAAGAGAACGGTTGTACCCTGCGCGATGATTGCCAGTGTGACGCGTTTTATCGGAAGACCGCGTGACCGCGCATCGACGTTGAAATAATCGAAAGAGCCTTTCGCACCCTTCTGCGTGGGGCTAAAAGCACCGGTGCTTTTGCACGAGCCCGAAGGGAACCCGAGCCGGCCAGCCGTTAATTTGCCCTAAAAGGCGTGAAGTACGTAATTACAGAGCGATCCAATTATTCCGACCACGAAACCTCCGCGTACATCCGCTCATACGCCTCGGTCAATTAACGGTCCGTCGATTCTCTACGCTCCCAAGAACCAAGCCCCCCTGATCACGCAATTATATTCCATTTGTACACAGTCCTGCCACTTGACCCCTGCAAAACCTCTTCATCAATGCTCCAAGCTTCCTTCAAAAATATGAAAATTACCCTTTAAGTACATAGCCGACGTTGAAAAATAGTCCACGTGTGGTAGGTTTTTTGCATGAGGATTTTCACGTCAACAGCTACGTGCGGGACGGTTGGATACACGAATTGGACTTTAATTAAAGCCGAACAATTTCGGAGCGGCGAAGGATAACCCCGGGGGGTGCTCGACCGCCGGCGAAACTGCTCTCTGCACCTGACACTTGAAATCGAAGCAAGCTGCCACGTCCAGCGAACGGTAATTCCGCATAAATTGCCGTCCGACGAGCGGCTTTCACGGCGTATCACGTCGCCGACGGTTCCTAATTGTTCGACACCCGGAGAAATCGTTGAAGAACGCCGGGGACCTTTGTGATTCCGCGAGGACTTCTCGATTTTCAAGCCTCCGGACCGGCTCGCGCCGGCGAAATTAGAGTTTAATTAAAGCTCCGGAAAATTCCGGATCCTCCGACGGCCGGCCGACACGGCGCGCTTTCTGCGCTTGACATCCGAAATTGCGGGGCAGACGGTCGGTCAGGGGACGAGGCGCGGTGGGGGAGGGGGTTACCAGAGGGATGAATAACGGAGGTGAAGCCAAACGGCGTTATTCAGAGGGCCACTGACCGACGGCCATTTTTTCCCAAGACAGATTCGTTTTTTTTCCACAGAGAACATTTACTACGGACCGGCAGAAATTTAAGGAAGATCCGTATTACCTTCTCCGGGGGACTTAATGGAGCCCAGGGCTATCTTAGTATTATTTCCTTAGTTTGGAGAATCTCCATTAAAATGCTCAGCGCGTCCGGGGAGGAACAGGAACGATAGAAGAAAAAAAGGGCAGGACAGTGGCTCTGACAAAGGGGAAACTTCCTTCTTTTTGCGGCGCCAGGAAAAGCTGGTTCGTTATTTTATAATTGGCACTATCCGAGGCCTTTCATGAATTATTCGGCGCGCTGATAAAGTCGCGGAATATCGACGAGCAGCTTTTCTTTATAGCCACGCGACCGTCTCTCGCCTCGTCCTCGCGGTTCCCGCGGAATAACCGTTCCTCTCGATGCCACTCAATACACATCTCGTCCCATTGATTCGTCATTAAGCGCTTTGAAAAATTCACGTTCTTCGGAACCGCGGCAAATTATTCCCACCGCTAGGAGATTGCCGAGGGGTCAATTAAACAATCCTCCTTCCCTGTATGGCATTAAAAACCTTTGTTGGAATTCTTTGAAATCACGCAAAATACTTGGTCGAGTGTACTCGACTCTGTGGCTCCGGTGAAACCCTTTCCCCCGATCCTCTCGAGCGGGATATTTGCCAGGCATTATTGAAACAAACTTTTCTTTGTGCCGAGCAATCCCGCCTTCGCGATGAATCGAGTGCCGGCAGGAAAAAGTCGAACAATCCACGTTGCACGGCGAAATATTAGACATTTATACGCAAACGAATGTCGGAATGAAAGCGGCCAAGAATATGGCGACGATGCCGGGGAGGAGGGCTAGGCAGAATATATATTTGTACGTAGGCAAGCATATTCGCGCCAATGTTTCCGCGGAGAAGCGTGTGCCAAATGGAAAATACTCGGAGACCAGTCGGCCCGGCATTGCGTCGTTACGCGCGGACGTTTCACGTCTCTCTCTTTCCCCCTTATCCTCTCACGATCTCTTTCACGGTCTCTCATCTCCGCCCTCTTCCTCTCTTCCCTTCGTGCCACTCCTTCTCCTCGTTTTCCCAAGCTTTCTCCTTTCTTCCACCTCCGTCCCCCTGTTCCGTCGGTCTCTCTAACTGCCTTCCACGACTTCTCTTTCTCTTCCGTTCCCGTTCTTTCCCTTTCGCTCGGACAACCACGGTCCCTCGCACACGCGACAAAACCTCCCTTTGATGTCAAACAACCGAACGCAGCCGAGGCTCTCCCTACGAGAATTCTCTCTCTCTCTCTCCCCCTGTTTCTCTCCTCCCCCACCCCTCACGTCGCATACGATTATTGCATCCACGTCTCGTCGTGGTTCCTTTAGCCAGACTGCGAAAAGGCGCGGGCTCGCACGATCGATCCGCCGGCAAAGAGAAAAGGAAAGGAAGGGGTGGAACCAGTCAGGAAGAGTGTGAGGGCTACCCACTCGCTCGCCTTTAGTTACCTAATAAAGCCATCGCCAAAACGGCCAGGATATCTACCCCATTTTTTAAGGCACCAGCCAAGCAAATATTAACCGCCCCCCCCCCCGCCCCACGAATGTTTGGGTTCGCTCGTATTTCATTGGAAAGTGCCCACTTTGTTCTTCCATGTTTTCCAACTCTCTTCTCCGCTGTTTCGCTGCAACCGTCGTCGACTAAAACAATACAACCCGCACGGATAAACAGTACGTTTCTACGATAAAAGTGCTTCCCGGCGGAAAAGAAACGGCAGTCGTGTCTACCAGTCATCCTGAGCATCGTATTTGCAATAAATTCCCCCTCCCCTCTCTACAGGAGCAACGCATTTTTTCGAATAGCTTAGCCGTCAGTGTTCCACGAGATTCGACGTAATCGCGCGGAGACACGAAACGTCGCGCGAAAAATATTCCGCGTGATGGTTTTCCGATTAAACGAGGAGCGGGGGCTGGAGGGGGGGTTGGGGAGGGACTCGGAAATCGAAGCCGCGGTGGCGTTTCACTCGGTGCGACGTAAAACCGAACGCTATATATTTTTCGTTTCTCGTGAAAATCGTTACGAGGCGGTTTCTGCGGTTCTCCGCTGGGAGACTCCCATTCGAAAAAAAAAGGATACACGTCTACGTTTACGATGTTCTTCCGGCCGCAAACGCGAGGAACGTCAATGACAGTGGTCGACGTTGACTCGTTCGCCTCGGGGGAATTACAAAACTTGTGCTTAGCCATTAAGAAAAGGAGTCCGTACTGACGAATTTCATTTCATTAAGCCCTTTCGCTAAATCGTCGACCATAGTAGAATCGTCCTTTGGAGGGCTTTTAACGACTGAAAGGAAGGCAAAGACGGTCGGCAATTGGCCCGCCTGAAATCCCATTGAATCTGATCTCTAAACAAATCCGTCTGGCCCGTGTAACGACACGTCGCGCAGAAACGACAAGGCGGCCTAACAGAGCTGACGGAAAGTTTCGTCGTTACTGTGTTGCCCTGGAAACTCGCTAATTAGAAGACTGAGCTTTAACGAGGACAAAGGCTTTTCCAGGGAGTCAACGAGACTCGTTCGTCGACACATCCCGTTGCCGGAAACATCGGTGGCCCGTCTAATGACGAGCCTCTACGAGCTTCGACTTCCGCCTTGGAGTTTCGCCGCGCTTATGTTTCCTGCGAGACACCGCCGAGGGTGGATATAATTTAACGTCGAGTCGACGTCGATTACCGGGGAGCTCGATTCAATTAATGTCATCGTGCTTTCGTGCCTTCCACGAAATTTTCTCGTCCGGTCGATCGTTAAGCGACGACGCTGCGCCTTCCTCGAGTCTCACATTTCGACGTACTTCCATTTTTTCCCCTGGTCTGCTGCCCCGCGTCTCCCATTAATCATCGTTCTTCGCTTAAGGATTCAAGATTAATGTATCCACGGCGCGAGGAAAACAATAAACCTCCCTGCGGGGCTTGCCCTGCCTCGGCAACGATAACGCCCCGCGCCGCCCGTAATTTTCCCGGCTATACAGTCAAAGAACAAATCTACCCGAACGGAGCGTACGTAAGAAACTTTTCATTAATCTCGATAAACCGCCGAGCGTATTTTAATGTAGATCTTAACGCGCCGGTGAATATTAAACGGGCAATATGCTGATAAATCGTCGAGCTGCGCCGTGATTCCTATCCGTGTGGTTTCGTCGCACGCGAGTGACTATCGTTGCTCCGCGAGTTGGACTTGCATCGGCTAGTAATTGCCGCAGAAAAATGTCGTGGGGAAGGCCGATTAAACGGAGCAAATTCGGTCTCCCAGGCCCGTCCATTATGCCGGTGTCGCGACAGCAGGGCGATATATCGACTCGTTTCCGTGCGAAGTATCGCGACGGGGGACCGAAATGCAAAACGCACCCAGCAACGAATCACGCACGCACGCACGCGAGCCCGTGCTGTGCCCCGCGACACATTTATCCGCCTGGCAAAGGACAAGAGGACGAAGGGCCAAGAGGTGGCCTCGCAGGGGGATGAGAAATTCGCAGAAAGAAGGACGACGGGCCAAAAGAAATTCACGGAGAGAAGGGCCTGGCAAGGAAGACGTGTAGGCCTCGAAAAAATGAGATAATGAGAGGGGAGGAAGAGTGACAGAGAGAGAGAGAGAGAGATTCTGAGTGGCGGACAAAGTGTTAACGCAAAGAAAACGCAGAAGGGTGCTGTCGCTCGTTGAATAATGCGCCAATAGGGCCCGTCGGCCTTAGATAAGGGAGACCACGACTTTTGCACGCATAAATGCGTTTCTCCACGCACGATTCGCGACGGTGAACCGACTATCACCGTGCCTCGTCGCTCCTCCAGGCCGACTGCAAAGCTACAAGCACGCGACACGCGACGAGCCTTTGTTGTTTACGATCGGCCCGCCAAACCCGGGGGGTTGCCACGCACGTGCTCGAAATGAACGTTTTAAAGTCCACCTAGCCTTCCACCCTCGCACGCATGTCTTCCAGAGAAATATGAAACTCAGAGAAACCGAGCAAACCACTTCTCCCGAAATACCATTTAACCTAACACCCCGCTGGGCAAATATCAAGATTAATCACCGACTCTTCAGTCTTCCCCGGACTCCGGGAATGCAGTTACTGCCTCCAGTAATATCGTCAGAGGAATATGGAGAACGGTGCAATGTTCGGAGAAATGCATAGTCTAATTTGGAGGTCGCTCGAGCCAATACCCCGGACGGTCCCTGGGTTCCTTAATTACGAGTCAGCGGTTACTTCGCACCGGCATGTCCTCCGGTCTTACCGGCAATTAGCGATGAGGGGCTTGCGGGGAGAGAAGGGGAGGGGAGGTGCGACGGGACGAAATTCCCTATCTGCGAAATTACTGCATTAGCGCGGAACGTGCCGTTGAAATACGGCAGGACCTTCCCCGGGCCGTCTTCCACCTCGTAACTCGGCGGACCGAGGAGATCACGTTACCGGTGGTAAAGCTCCTTGAGCTCGCGGCCACGTAGTGGGTCCGGCGAAATAATCGAATCAAATGAATCTACCCCGAGAACCGGCCACCTCGGAGCCTCACGTAACTCGAGACCCTCATAACGATCGATGAAGTCCGCTTTAAAGGGGGGTCATTTCGTCCGAGACTCGGTGCTCTTATTTGTCGTCTTTCCTCGGCGAACGAGCAGGGAGGGGGATGCGTGTTCTCTGAGGAGGGCATTCGGTTGAGCCGGGGAAGGGATATTTGTAGGACTCCGGGGCCGTTTGGACTAAACCCAAAGCCCAAAGGCGAGAAAGCGTAAGTCTTACTTTCCCTGGGAGAAAGGAACACCTCGTGCGAAGAATAGCTTAAACCGTCCCGACGATCCTTACCCGCGCGTTCGGCCCGTCACCGTTTATCCGTAGTATCTCCCCCCCGTCCTTCCACTCTCTCTTTTCTCGAGAAGAATAAGGCACTCTCTCGCGCGTTTAACAACGCCGGAGAGCACGGGAAATCGCGATGGCAAGTGCTTTGACACGCGCATAAATCCGCCGGGGCGCATAGACCATTGTGAACCCGTCACGGGCTTTTCACCCCCCCCCCCCTTCGTCTTCCCCATCTTTTCCCTGTCCGCGTGGATCCTTTAGAAACGGCATTTCTCCGCGTCGGGCGTTTCCCCGGCGGCGATCTCTCCTCCACAAGGAACCGTGGATTCCGATGACTCGACTCGCGGAAGAACTGCCAACGGCCAACCAAAGGGAACTAAGGGGACCGAGAGCAAGGAGAATACGAGCACCGGGACAAACGGATATGAAACACTAAATGTTTCTCTCCGTGGTGAGAATTTCCCTCAGTCCTTCGAGTAGGAAGATTTACGGCGCAACGTCCCCGCGTTTCCTGTCCCAGCAGAAACGAAGAAACCGAAGGAGCGACGTAAATCAATGGACCACACGTGGGAAAAAATGGAATAGCGTGGTCGGGACATATGTGTATATTTACATTGGCAAGCCGACCGAAGGGGGATGAGTTTATTTCCCGGCGGAGAGAACTCGGAGATCTGCGGGTACTTTAGGCGTTAAACGGTCCTAACGAACCGTCCCGTTCCCGACAATGCCACCAACGATATTTCATCGCTCGATACAATGCGACGTTTTATTTTCACAGTTACCCGGACAACTGCGTCCGAACCGCAAGGGTAGGCCGCACAGAAAGACGCGGGGGGGGGGATGGAAATTCGTAGGGAGGACTGCCCATTTTCGATTATTACGCGACAATGGCGGACAGGAGGGGGTCTCGTGTGTCGCCCCAACGAAAGCCGCAGCTTCCGGCACACTCACGACGCGGTATTTGAAATTCCCTCAACAGGCCGTTAAGTACCGGAAACACCACTGCCCTCCGGTGAATTTAATGCGCGTCAACCCCCGCTCGGAAATTCACAGGGTCTTCCTATTAGCGCCAGGTATTACCAACGAACAAAAGTAAAAGCTGTTGGCGTGTCAAGGATAACAGTTGTCTCGTTCAGGAAAATAAGGTAGAAGACGGAGAATGAAATCTCGAAGAAAAAGTATAGGTGAGAAAGAGTTCCCCTGTCAACTGGACCAACGCGAGTACCGTGATATAATTTAAAAGAGAATTCTGAGAACACTAGACTTTTAAACATTATTTTACGAGGCAAATAAAGCGAGCGAAAAGGGAATACTGCAAAGGACGTTAGGAAAGACCTTCGTGAAATCTCGGTTTCTCTTGGAAAAGCAAATGAGGCGAACGTTTCCGGGCGATCAAATCTCAGTAGTTACAGGGCTGAGGGAGAGGGGGGTATCGATTTCCGCCTCGAGCCGAGCGTTGAAAGTCAATGAGACGATCGAGCGAGCCGCGCGAGTTTCTCGCAGAAAGCCAGGGGTGGGGGGCGGGGGAGGGAAGAAAACGCAAACCCCGCTGTCCGGCACAGCCTGCTGAGACAAGGACCAAGCAGAAGGCTTTGCCAGGAGGGAGGAAAGGGAGAAACCGGGCCCAACGAGGCGGACTGTCAAAGTGCTCGCGGCTGGCAACTCACTCGCTAAACTTCCAACCGGTCCACTGTTGCGGCTTCCGCCGGAAACGACGGGAACCCCCTCCCCCCTCCTTCGTCACGCTCGAGAAATGCACTTTATCCAGCTCGAAGGAAACCTCACGGCGAATGCCGCACAATACTCCGAATAATATTAATACGACGATTAATCCGCCAGTTAATTTTCAGTTTTAATTATATCACTAGTTGTACTCGCCGCGAGAACAGGTCCGTAATTATGTAGTCGAAGTTATTACGCGACGTGGATTACGCAACGACCGGCAACCTGTTTCGAAAAGTCTCCCCCACTGGTAGCCACGTAAATTCTCATTAATTATGAAATTTTCATCGTTTCAGGCGGAAGCGGGGACACGGAGGACCTGGACCCAAACGTTCAGGATTATGCAACGGAAGAAGATTACAATGACGTCTTTGATGCAACTACCAACGGGTAAGAAAAAAAAAAAGCAAAGCGGACGCCCAGTTGAAAGGATCTTTAAGAACCCGAAGTTTATGTACCGAATAAATCATTTGATCCTGTCGGCCAACGTTTTCCTCCTTTAAGTTACCTTTTTCCGTGTCTGCCCTGTTGATTTATGCATGCGGCCAGAAAGGGACGGTGCGGTTTTGGTTTCTCTCGGGGTCTCGTCATCGAGTTTCCCCGGTTATGATGGGAAACCGAGGCGGAGGTGCCGCGGGGCTTAATAAGGAAGCAACTCGATTGGTTCGATTCGAAAGCTAATAATGCCACTTCCCGGCAGTGTGCACTGTCTCCCTCTTCCCCCTCTCCCCGCCCCCGGGACTCTTGCCGTCTGGCCCTCGCCCCGTGGTTCCGTCATTGTCGCTGGCGTGCGCGTGATTAAATTTGAATTTTCCCTTTCCGCCCAGGGAGGGGAAGGCGGATGTGCTAATTCAGGGAGGAAACTTGTATAGGGCCAATCGAAGTTCCGCGAATGAATTTAATATCCTCGCCATCGTCGGCCAAAATGGAATTCATTTTCACGGCGGCTCGTCGATGTCTCGTTAAATTACTTAAACTCACGGAAATATCGCTGGCCTTTTTTCAAATACTCTCTGCTCGTAATGTACGGCTAATTGCCTTGCGCAAATAAAGGCTTATTCGTACGGCAAAAATGCCGCTATCGAGCCGGCCATTTTTTACCTGTACTTCCGTGGAATTAAGGTATTAGCATAATAAACACCACGGGTTGAGCGCGTTGCAATTATCCGGCGTTTAATGGTCAGGCGGTCGATTAAAAAATGCCGTCTGATCGGCTGATATCCAAGCGGAAATTCGTGACGACCGTAACGATCGTTAAACCGGTGCCGACGATGATCCGTCCATCTACCAGAGGAAGAAATAATGACACGCTAATGCACGAGATACGCGGTCATTGAAATTACGACGCTCAACAGATCGGCCTATGCACGTGTGAAATTTACACGTATACGGAGATTTCCAGAAGGGGAGGAACGTGTGTGTTGAACCTCAGCGTCGACTCCGAGAGCATTCTCGATACATTATTCCACCCTAAACGCGCCATAGCTCCATTAATATTGATGTACAACGTCTAAGCGGCTCTACGATGTTCCACGGCACTAGCCGTTACGGTCCTCTACACGTTCCAGAAGCGACCAGATAAGAAAACGAGCGGCCATTATCAGCCGTCGCCAATTGAAATGATTTTCAGAGACGATTTTCTACAATTACGCGGCTCGTTGAATCCGGAGAATTGATGGAAAGTCAACTCGCGAGGATTTTCGACTGGCGAGAAAAATGCCGGCCAACTTGACGGCCTTAAACTTTCCATCGAGAGTCGTTGGAGAGTTCGGAAGACCGTAGATGGACGCTACTCGTGGAAATATTCCTCGGGAAATGGAATCCAGCGGTGAAAGTCGGTCCATACAAAACGTAATACTCCATTTTCCTCATTCTCGGTTTTCCCAGACGAGCTATCTTCGTGGCGATAAATTTTGAAATATTCTCCTCGGTATTTCGCGAGGGTTCGTACGTCTTCGTTTGAAATTCCTTGTTCAGCGTCGTTTAAGTAGGACCGGTTAAAAAGCTACGGGGTGGTAAAATCGCTCTCGGGCGAGCGTGGAAAAGCTGTGCGCTGCATTATTTATGGAAACCCTGCGAACGCCTAATCCCCGTCTGAGACGGTCTTCCGCCTAATGCTCGCTCGCTCCTCGCACCGACTGCACGAAAAGACGCCTGAACAGCCGTTAGTCACTCGATATATAAGCAGAATAAGCGGTAATACCCGGCCAAGGGGTAATTAGGAAAGCCAATGATATCGTATATCGCTGGATCTGGTCGTCGTGGGTGTTCGGGGCCCGATTTCTTGGGCCGCACGTGCATGGCTTTACACTGATTAATCGTTCCCGCGAAACTCGTCGACACGATTCGCCTCGTTGCCATTTCCGCGGGGGTTCAAGCGAAAGCCGGGAAATTAAAAGAAATTTCAAAGGCAGTGCCCTAAGGGAAAAGCAATAATGATTCGTGCTCGTTCGTGTTCGTTCGCTAGCCGAGGGGTTCAAGGGCTATCGACTCTACGAGGATTTTCCCCTCGCCCTGAAACGTGCGCGATAACGCGACAAGTAGGTGTAACGTAAATCCGCGGAAATGCAAGCTCGCGCGGAAAGAAAATTATATGAGCGCAATGGGAAAACAAACGCGTTGAGCTGCGCCAGGCGATAATCGCGTCTGCCGCGTCGCTCCGAAATGCATAGAATTGCTTTGCATAACAAACGCATAAAAAGCGCCGTTTCAGCCTGCCACGTACTATTATTTATATTCGCGGAAATTCGAGAGAAATATCACCTCGTCCCCGGGAAACGTGACTTCGGAATTCCCGCGGTTAATTCCGAACGGGGGGCAAAAATATCAGCCTGCCGCGCATTTTTCATTAACGCTCGAAAGAGGATTTTGAATTATCCGGCGAATTTTAACGAGAAATCCCCTCGTTAAAACGTTTTCCCATCGTCGAGTAAATAACATGTCTTGCGCGGGGATCGTTGAAAGACTTGTCGACGGTGAAATTCATCGCGACAGGTGCAAACTTCCTATCACGTTTGTACCATCTCTCTTGGCCGATGACTTACCGATCACGCTTTGATTTATATTCAATAACCACGGGTAAACGCTGCTTTAGATACTCCCCGTTTCTACGTGCAATCACGTTCTTCCCCGCCCCCTCGCTGCATCCTATGCAGCCCAGACTCTATGCACCTTCGTGCATTTACGAGCACTGCATCGACGTGTCTGTGCACACACAAGACACGTGTACAAGCGGGACAGACTAATCGCGTGATTGGAGGCTGCATGCGTAAGAGACATACTTAGCCGGCCGACTGGCGAACCTACGTTATTCCTGTCTTACGCAGGTGTGAGTCTCGTCTGCGAAGAAACGCTGGAAAAAGGAAGCCCTCGACTCGGTGAAAGCGTAGTTATTAAATTTACAAACCGCGCTACAGCTGGTTGTCAGCTGCGAAGCCCGGCTGAAAGGAAATTATGTATTTTCAGCGGCAAATAACGACACGTCCCGTTGAAACTATGTGACTGCGTTAAAGCATTTTTATGTGAGGGACGATAGAACATTTTCTCAGGCATGCCGCGCATAAATCCCCCTGGCGAGATTGTCCCCGGGGAAGTAAGGGAAGAGTCTAGAGACATTTTCGCGAGCCTATCTCGCCCGGAAACTCAGTCGCGTGCTCGTGCAAACGTACTTTGAAATAATTTCCAACCGTAGCGTTTATCAGCCAGCCGAAGGAACGCGCGCGCTCCTCCGGTGCCTTCTTATATCACTGTCGCGATAACCAGACGGGAGATGGGCAGAGGAGGGGCCACACGGCAAGGGGAATATATTATTTCCGCGGTGAAGTAGCAACGAGGACCGAGCTCCTACTGGCTGAGGATTTCTCTCAGGGGCCCAAGACGAAGGACCGAGAGAAATGAAGGAGTGGGTGTCGGACCTATTAACCGACTTCATACTTAATATTCCACTCACGAGACGTCCGGTCCACTCGGATTTATATTGCTCCAAGTGCAGCCTTGCAACGGCTCGATCGCACACCCACGCTGCCTTTTTCTCTCGCCCAAGCCGGAAGCTGCAATTGATTGGAACTTCCAGCAGATCCAGTCGCTCGATGGAAATCGCAGCCGGGAAGATATTTACTACGATTCAAGCCCCGCTCCACGACTGTTGCCCCATCTTCGCGCGTTCCTCGCGAGCCGAGGAAATAATTTAAAGAGTATTCGTGGAACCCGGGCCGCTGTGATCGTTAGGAATCGTCCCGTCGATAACAACGGATTCTTTATTCGGCACGTTGATTAACGACGTGGAAATTTATTTGCCAGGACGTGTTTGCAAACGAGCCAATAGAATCCTCCCCGGTGTGTTAACCGGAAATCCCGGGGAGAGTCGAAAAGACAGCCGGGTGTCATATACCCTATTCGCCGGAGGATTTGCATTTCGATAAGATGCAAATGCGCCGCTACGACGATAATTCAGTCGATTCCTAAGCACCGAGCGAGGACTATTCCTTCTCTTTCTAATATCACGGATAATGCAATTACGCGGCAACGGCATTATTACTTACCGGAGAAACGAGGCCGGCTAATGCCAACGTTCGACACGAACCGTAATTAAATCGGATTGCCAGTCACTTACGAGCATCTCGCCGGAACAACGAGCCGACCAGTCGATCATATCGAGATTGTCAGTTCCTACCGATCCCCTTATTAATGGTCGGCCAGGAGAAAGAGACGGAAAAACTCAGCGCGAATGGCTCGCGAGTTAGCGTAATATTCATATCGACCCCCTCGAAGATTGCCTCCGCTCCCGTGACCGTAATAACGGCCCGCGGGACCTATAATTCGCCAAACGATAAAAAGTCCAGGGCACGCAGTCCGCCGATAAATACCTACCGGGTGGTCCAATGATTCTCACTTTTCAGCGATCTGAGTTTCAAAGTTCTTTAAGAAGGAAATTATTATTATTATTATTATTATTAGCGTTTTTATTGGTCAGCACTGTGCACTTACATATAGACTGACAGACGTAGAATAAAAATAGCATCAAGTGGAGACCGCTTGGGCGAGATTCGGTAAAACCGTTTTACAATCTAAATTCCTTGCAGGACGGACGTAGACGCGGCGGCGGGGGCCAAGAGCGGCACGTTGAAATTCGTACGAACCCTGACGAACATTTCTAAGGACGCGGGGGAAGTGGCCAACATGAGGTGCGAGGTCGTAGGCGACCCCCCGCCCACGAAGATCAGGTGGTTCAAGAACGAAGCCCCCCTCGAAGAAAAACGTGGGAAAATCGTCATCCGGAAAATCCCAACCAAGGTAACACACATCTGAGAAATCTCTGAATCTTTTTTTAGAATCTTTTTTTTTCGAATGACTAACATCGTTCCGTTCTTGTCTCGTTATACCGGGTCGACCTTTTTTCCTAGCTCGGAGTGTTTTATGTTAATTAGAAGCACGAGCACGCGATCAAGAACCTCGCCGGGAGTCGCCTGAGGATCATGAATCTCGACGTAGCCGACGTGGGATTCTACGCCTGTCGCGTGACCAACGGCAAGGACCAAATTCAGAGCGAGGGGACCCTCAAGGTCGATTCCACTTCCAAATGGCACGGTCAGTATTCGCATTAAAAAAAGTCCCATAGAAGAAGTACGGCCTCGAAATATAATGCTACGCGCGATAAAGTCCAATGTCCAGACAGTTCTTTCATAGGACTTTATTACTTGCGGTAGACGAGGGCAAGGGGAGGGGGGAGAGAAAGCTCGAGAGGAAACGACGGAAACTGAGAAGCTTAACGGGCTTCGTAAAGCTGTCAATTCGACTCGTCGGGATTCCCATTCGCGCACTTGCCACGGCACGTATGCGCCACGGGAAGAAAGATCATCCCGCGGGACATCGTGTATTCTTCGGCGGAGAATTAAAAAAAAGTAGACTCGAAGGATAGGAAGATTCCCGCAGGATATTCCATTTGGCCGTCGCGTCACGACACTTCCGTATGATAAGAGAAATTTTAGGGCATTTAGAGGATTAAACGTTAGGCCTCGAGGATACAAAGAAATCTTTTTAATTCGCTAAAACTTCCTTCCGTGCGTCGTTGGCTCGAGAGGACTTTAGCGAAGTTCGGGCAAGATTTTAGGCAACTCGGAGGAGCACGTCTAGGCCACCCTTATTATTACATTCTCACGATAAACCGACGACGGTGAGATGCCAGCTCGGAGGTGAAAACAGCAGCGCCGAAACACGAGAGCACTTCTCGCAGGGATGGATCCCCGCTGAAGCCGGAGGCGACGAAACAAAACTCCGGCAAGTTTGTCAGCCACCCCCCCCCCCCTGTCTTCCCTCGACGTCCTCACAGGGAGGCCCTAACAAATTCTAATCTAATCCCGGCCAGCCGGCCGTCTCGGCTAATGTACGGCGGCGGCCAGGAGACGAGGAGGAAAACCTTAGGACGCACTTACAAGGCCAACCGAGTCACCCCGCTTTGTTCCATGCTCTTCACGAGTCTCCCCCGCCAGGCAAACGACGAACTTTAATATTAGCACTCTGCAAGTCAAACTCGACGCTGCCGAGGAAAATTAAAACCCGACGAGCCCGTTTTAGCCCCGGACCGGGCTTTTCTTCTAGAGGGCATTAAGCGTAGGCTCACGAGCACGGAAAACCACACCGTCAGAGAATTCCCCGTCCCCCGGGAAAAGATTCACCGGAAGGTCCGACCGTGAAAGACTTTCCGAAGGATCCCCCAACTCTTCCACGCGAGTCTGGGCTTTGGTAAAAATCTCCTCGCTCCACGGAAGCAATCTCCCGAAACCTCGGCAAGTATTTTACGAGGAATCTCGCGCGAAAATAGGTTCTTCGTGGACTGGCTCGATTTTTATGAAAATTCCGCCGAGAGAGAACGTCCAGCCGGCGCAGGGACATACCTCGGTTCTCCGGCGAAACTTTCACGTGCCCCCATGAAGCAGATTTATGGATTCACATGGAGCTGAATTTGAGAGAAAGAGAGAAAGAAATCCGTGGGAAGGGGGACATGTAACGCGGAGAGTTGGTCCAGGCGCATAAAGAAAGTTAATCGTCTGATTTGCGGGGCGAATTTCGCTGGTATTAGGTACCGCACAGACCCTCCGTCTAATATTTAATTCCGAGGGTGTAAATGCCGCTTAATTAACGCGCCGATTCAATTATTCAAGGGCCGCGCCAATGAACCGCGTCGAAACTATTTGCCCGACGCCGCACGGTAACACCGCCGGCTCGTTACTTCCTGACATTTGCTCTCTCCCTCCCCTCCTCCCCCTCGGCTCGTTATTTATCACCAGCCGCGGCAAACCTATTCTCCCGTCGAACAACGCGGTATTCGCCCAAGTCAAACGCGCCGGACAAAAATCCCCGTTGAAAGCAAATAACAGTAAATTACAGGAATTATTTGAGGACGGGTCGTTCCTGATACGTACTTAGAAATTGTCTGCTTGTTGCTTTGGATTACGAGACAGCCTGATAAAGTGAGAGGGGAAGGGGCGGTAGAGCAGAGTGGGGAAGGGTGGAGAAGGGTGAGTAGTTGGGGGAAATGTATGGCAGTTTTTGAGCAGTTTTCGAGACAATTTCTTTCGGACAAAATGACCCGGCAGCCACGAAGGGTCGACGACGACACTATTAAGCGTATTTTTTGCTCCGGCCGACGGGAGAAAATGCGGACGGAGGGGAGAGACACGGCGAGGAGAACGAGCGAATCGAGGAAGGTAAATGGCTCCGCTAAAAGGGTGTCCGACCCGCACCTTCCTAATTTAGTTATCCCCGAGCGTTGCTCTCGGGTTTTTAACGAAGAGGCGGAACACTTAGTTATCGCCCGAACCCCGCGAATATACAGCCTCCTCGAACGCATGCAAATTACAACCATGTTTGCCCCCCCTTGGCCATTGAAAAAACGGGCCGAATCATATCGACCGATAAGACGAATTCCAACCAGTCCTTTCGATATTCCTGCCGTATTCAAATAATCCTCCGTAAAAAGAAACTCCTCCAGAATTAATAAACTAACTTTCCGACTGAATTTTAGTTTCCCTAACAACTTTTTGGCCAACATTTTTAATTGCTCTCGCTCGTACGAGTGGCCGTGGGTAAAAAGGGCCATTATTTCGCGGGCGAAGGAAAATGTAGGTCCACGCGGACTCGGACGGACGTAATATCGATCGTCCTTTCGCAGGGGATCTAAATTCAGGAACCGGCAATCCCGTGGGAGCGGTGCAACGCATCCCACGGGGAATTACTGTTGCGTTATATCTTGCGCTCACTAAGGCCGTTCGATTCACCGACCAAGTTAGTGCATACAAAGGGAAGGAGCCGGAGTTTCCAACTACCTAAGCGAGTAATGCCGTGTTGCGGCTCTCGACCGAAATTCTATGACTGTACAAATAGTCGTGTGTAAAGTACCAGACTGCTCTATCGAAAGAAATTCAGACTCTTGAAGGACTTGAGGAAGAGGAATAGGCAATATATTGATTGTCCCGGAGGGTTATGAGGTTTAATTAATTGATAGAAATTTGCAAATGTTGAGTATGATGCAGTGACTGAGAACCTCTGGAGGCAGGGAGAGATGCGATCGTGTTTCCATCGGCAAATTCGGGCCGAAGCCGAGAAGAGCGCCCCGTACAAACGGGAAACCATGGAGATGCGTAGGTGGATAGATGGTGCGCGTTTAATAAATACACGAGCTGACCGGCCGGCTGAATAGTTCATACAGTCGAGCGGTTTACTATCGGCCGAGTGCAGGTCTCCTCTTTGCATCGGGATTACGCGAATGCACCGATATGCATGGGCATTGGTCGCGCAGGGACGTTCCATTCATCCGTTTTCATAGCTCCGCGAAATGGTCGTCCAACGAAAATCGATCGGCCAATTGCCAGGAAAAACATGGCAATTTCACCGTATAAAAAATCTCACGCTTTTGCATCATTTACCTCCGGAAGGAATTATTCTGATCCGTCGACGTAGCGGAGAAACGGCTGGTCGGCTTGAATCGTCGAGTCATTCGCCGACGAGCCTTTGGAGAATTCGAAAGGACGGTTCGGGGTTGTGCAAGATTAATGCGATAGGCGGGAGAGAGGCAGCCGGATGGAAGTGCAGCGCGCTCGCTGTGCTCTGGCGTTTTACCCGCGCCGAGGTCAAAAGCGTTTATCTAAGAGCGTCGCCTGGAGCGAGCATGTGCTCGTGTTCGTATTGTACGAGGAACCGTGTATGCCCGGCAACGGGGAACGAGGGCCGATCGCATCGGCCAACAGTCACTCTCTCCGGGAATTTCTCCCCCGTGAAAAACAGCCAGGATATTCGAGCGCCCGGTCAATACTATAATTAAACCGACGCCCCGGAAACGTCGACCCTAATAAAAAGGGAGAAATAATTACGCCCCGATCACGGCGATCCTAGAGAGCCAGATATTTTTCGCTACACTCCTTCGCGACTGTAATTCCATACCGGCCAGATGCAAATCGAGCAAAGCGCAAGAACCCACGGTGCCGTACTTTCACGCGTCTGGTTTTACGCGGAAATAGCGAAAAAGAAGCTGCGGTTGTCGACCAACTCCAACGGTGGCGGGGAGGGGGGGTTAAGGGGGAATGCTATACGAACCGTCTTAGTTTCCGCGTGGCGTTACGTCAATGTCGGTTACGATCCCATTGCACTCCGGCAATATTCCTCACGTTCTTTCGGTACTTCACTTATTAAATTGAGTCCCGGTGCACGGAGCCTCAAGGAAGCGGCCTTTCCGGCATAAATTCTCTTCCGGCGGGGGTGCATTTGTCGGCAGTGCAGGCGTGCATCTGCGGCCGCATCTCGCGTGCATTCGAGTCGGTGACTCGGCGCGTGGGTAGATGGTTGCACGCCGCAAGGCCGCCGAGGAGTACCGGGATAATTACGTTTAGCCGATGGCCCTCCGTCTGGAAATGACACACGCGGAGATCGATTACTTCCGCTCGGCCGTGCACGATTCGCCAGGAATTAACGAACCCAATGTTAGCGCGATACCCCTTGCGAAATAATCATCGAATTTCGTGCGACCGTACCCAATTAACTGAATATTCGCAATAATCGTGGCTTTACACCGGCTAGCTAATTTGATGGTCCCCCTAACGCCACGAAGAAGAACTTCCACCGGCTAATATCTGGCCCTTTAATCCCCCATCGAACCAACAGACACGGGCGTGACTAACCCTCGCGATTTCAGATAAGCTGTCGACCTTTAGCGTGTACTCGAGTTTAGAGCGAACCCACCATCCCTGCCCCACTCCCCGCGTTTTCCCGGCTTCGTTTTGTTGGGAGATTCGCCGCGTCTCTCTCGCTCTTTCTCTTTGTACGATTGCACGGTGACCCTGAGCGATCGGCCAGGCCGAACCGGAGGTGCACCGAGCACAACTGGCCTGTTTAATCGCGTCATAAATAATTGCGGAACCATGACGAATGGAGCCGATAGCAATGGGCACCGATGAGCCAGGCTATTTCCCCGCGGATCCTCGCTAACTCTCTGGCCGGCCGCTATCCGTGCGGTACTTGCAAGTTCATGCCAACCAGAGATCCCATCCAGCCTGTAATCGCGATGAATTGTGCGAGACAGGTCGGGAAATAAAAGTATAGCTTGTACACCGGGCCTGAATATATTAGGTCGTTCGGAAAGATAACAGCCTTTTCTGCCTCGCAGAAACGGACCTGGAATTACCTGATACACGGCTATATTAATTACCCTGTAGCTCCTGGCAATTATTCCAGGACAAAGCGCTAAGATTTAATACGGTCCAGGTAAATGCACTTGTGCAAGTAATTCCGCATTGCAGCGAGAAACCGGGGACTCGAAGAAGGGACTCAGGAACGATTAGAGTCGGCTAATCCAAGCCCGGCATTGGCGCAAAGTGTGTTTAACAAATACGAAGGAACGATCTCCCGGGCCGATAGTCCTCGTAGACGGCGAAAAGAGCCGGGCAAAGACGCCAAGGGAGAGCAGCTTTGCCCTGCGCTCATTGTTCCGAGGAGAAATACACGGCGGTACAGCGTGTATCTATTTCACGCACGACGGAGTCGGAGTATCGCGCAGGTCCCGCGGATCTCAATGCAAGCGCGATGCAAGCGGAGCAATGCACCGGGACAACACAGAGAGGCGGACCTTTAAAAGCGAACCGTTACGGTGAAAGCGGTGCGCCTAATCGTCGGCGCAGCATCTTCCAGCACGAGTCGTTACCAGCATTTTTTACAGCGGGGATATACTCAGCCGGCAGCTCAGAGCGGAAGAAAGCCACGACCGAATAAATTGCACCTATGCCGTACTAAACGTTTTGTGACGGCCTCAAAAGAAACCCAAGTCGATTAAACGAAAACCCAAGGAAGATGAGTGACTCGTTTCTCTCGTTTAACGGTACAACGATCCAGGTAAATCGCGTCGAATCAGCCTCGCTCGATTAAACTCCATTGCGCACTTCCTTCGGGACACTTTTCAGAGCTCAAATCTCCCAGGCAACGTGGCCTCCTAATGAGCCGAGATCCCTGAGCTTCGCTAGCGTTTATCGGGAAATCATCGAGCGAGCCACTACGCATCAGCGGGCTTTCAGCACTTACGAGCGCACGTTTAGGAATACGTTACACGCGTACGGAATTGCCCGGAGAGCGCGGAGAATGCAAACGACCAAGATTCATGCGAGATTACGCGAAATGCCGATTGTCGAGACCCGTAAGCCGGGGTTTTAGTCGACCCTACGGAGCTCTTCGGACACAACCACCGATACGTATTCGCCCAAACGTTCGCTCGATTGTACGCCTGAGCAAATCACATAGACACTGATGACAGAAACACGCTGCAAACTATGACAAAAACTAGAACTAGGCAGATAGGCTCTTGATTTTCCTGCATATTTCACGAGAAGGATGTGAGAAGAGTAGACAAAAAGGACTGACAGGAAACATTATAACACGTGTATCCTGTCGTATTACACGATCCCCTGCAACTGATGAATATTTATAGCCTTCTAGGACTGGATAAAAATATCGCGATAGAGCAACGGTGCAGAAAGATATGGCAAAGCGGTCGATGGTCCGTCAACGTTCGCTCAATGCTCGTCACTCGGGGAAATGAGGGAAGGGCAGATGGCCCTGCGCAAACTCTTGTATCCCGGCACGTGGCACTCAATTCGCGATGTATCTAGAAACTCCGAGATTCGTTAGACTCAACGCCTCCGTTACGCATGTTTCTTATCTCCACGGGGTGAATCGTCAGCGGGAAATATGAGCAAATCCCCTCGGGTCGATAGGAGAAAGGAGAATTCTCACACGTATGACTCACTGGGATAAACCTACCCAGTGTTACTCGGGTTTCTTATATCTAGGATATCAGCATTTGTGGAAAGCATTTCCTGGACAAATGAGAATGCCCAGACGGTTTTATGAAACTCGTCGGTGCGCTGGAGAATGAAACCTAGCAGTTTATCCTGTCCCATCGAAATGATTCCCACAGAAATCCACGGCACGCTGAACCAATGTTTAACTCGAAAACATTCAGTCGGTACGCGGAGTCTCTTTGTCATGGCTCGTTTAATGACATGTGCAAAAATGCACGGGATGCTGGGAATTTGATTGCCGCTCGGTGCACGGATTCTCTTTGTAAATTCCAATTGCCCGTGTCCGCCCCTCTCCCCGACAGCACGGAACAGAATTTCGCCCCGGGGAGAAACGGCAAATTCGAAACCGCGACCCGTCGATAGTCGACGATATTTTCGGCGAATCCGTCGGTCGCGCTCGTTGTCGCTCAGCCGGAAATGAAGGCCAAACGAACAGGGCAAACAAAATTGCAACGACGACAACAGCCGATCAGTGATCGAGATTATCGATAAACGTTAAGCGATCAAACGTGTGCCGCGTTTTTTTCGCGCGAATTTTCGCGCGCGAGAAGTTCTCGTAAATCCATCCGTATCCGGGGAAGGGATCTACAAACCGTCGCGTTACGGGGAAAGGCTTAAGCGGCCGCCACGGCTGGCTCTATCTTTATTATAATTTCATGTAATTCCTCTAATGGGGATTAGTGCGCGCCAGTCGGCGGTCTCGTGGAATAATATTAAGGCAAACAGGGGCTCTGTATCTCGCGCCTCCTGCGGCTTTAAACCGTAATCCAATTTAATCGCGCCAGGATTATTTTTCTCCTAGAGCACGCGCTTCTCCCTGCCCCTCTCCCTGCCCCTCTGTGAAATTTCATTCCACGAGCCAAGCAGATTCCTCCGGGTGGGAATAATATTTTTCAAAATTCTGCGCATTCGCCAAAGGGTCGAAGTTTGGCGTTATGCTAGGACAATCATGGCAAATGTATGGACTGACGAATCTGGCAACGTCGGATGCCAGTTTCATCGGAATCACGTGGAAAAAAGGGCAGACAAAGGGGGAGATGGGTACGATCGTGACAGACGCAGTTTTCGGAGGGTCCAGTGGGAGGCAAATCACGTACGCGGACTTCGGTCTCCGGGCAACTACCGAATTGAATTTCGGACAACACTTACCAGTCGGCGTTCATGAATAATGCATTTAACGTGGTCCAGGGCCACTCGAAAGAAGGAGAAATATCGCGACGACGGCCTCGACGGGGCCGGAAAAGTCTTGCCAAGATGGATCGGACACATCGACTGATTATCAACGACCGACTCTCTCGCCGTCCCCTATCCTCCCTCCTCGCGAATAACTGTCAGCGTGATAATGTAACGACGCGAAGATACGAGAATCGCGGAACGTGCGGACAGGACAGATAAACCGGCCAACGCGAACTATACTTTCTTCCAAACTCACCGCCGATAAGAAATTATTTTCAGCGTATCAGAGAAATACGTTTCGCTGAATCAATGAAACCCTCTTCCCTCTGGGAAGATAGGACACACGTTAAAGTACGTAATTGGACTGGCATGTAAATAAGATCCGTAATTGGCTTCTCTTTCAAACAAATCTCGCTGGCTTCAAGAGGGGATTTCGCGAGCTAACAATGCGCGCGAGACGCGAAACACACGCGCACCGATAACCAACCGCGATTTTCCGTGTATCTCGTTAGCTTTGCCTCAGAGCAGTTCGTTTGATGTTGCCGATGGGTTTGCAAATCCCCGGGAAATTTCAAGATGAGAAAAAACCCTACCAACTTAGATTGAAAATACGTGGACTTGGGTGCAGGGTTTTGCACGTGCAAGGGTTGTCGAATGGAAGTCAAAGCTTACACGTGCCTTTCTCACGCGAAAAACCATTGAGCAGTCCGATAACCCAGCCTTACGTTTTAATAAGACGTTAAATACATACATGTATATGCGGCTCCGTACATAAAAGGAGATAACGATAAACGTATATTAAATTCTCCGAGCGTAAAGTTACCTCCGTGATATCATCCGACCGTTTCTCCCTCTTTCTTCGGCCCTCGACTCTCGCCGTAATTTCACGGAATTTCAATGCGCGTCGTGGGCTATGCACTTTTCCTTTTCTATGTACCTTTCTCTACTTTCTTTCCGGGCCGTCTTTCATGTCTTAATAAGATCCGCCCGAGATGGCTGCTGAAAGGGCATAATTAAGAACCGGAAATAGCCTTGCCAGGGATTCGCAAGGACGCCCTAAGTACGTGAGATTCCTCAGTATTATCAGTGACGGAAAATAATGATCAGAAGGGAAGGACGAGGAAACTTTTGGCAGGACTTACGACTGGAAGTTTCTGCCTCCTGAATATCTCCACGGTTAGAGTAAACGGTCTCTTGTATTGTTCGGGCTTATTCTCGCGGAAAAAGCGAGTTCGCAGATAAATGGCCGCCACGTATCGCTCCGTATAAGCAGACAAAGGGGGCGGGCAAGGGGAAGCGGGTGCTTCGATGCCTTAGTCAGCGAATATTCTCACAGGAGAAGGAAAGGAAGGACGACCGAGAAACCCTGTACACGTGTCGCATCTCGGCACGTTCCTCGCGACGTTCACGGGAAATACACGTGTTTGAGAGAACCGATCGGGATCTCAGAGACGTGTTGTTCACTTCCGCGATATCCACGTGCTGCACACGCGACCATGCACGTGCGCGCCGATCGTTAATTCTCTCGGTACCGTTGGTGATCGATGATCGCGGGTATTGATCGCGAACAGCACGGTAATTGGTCGATTACGGTCCTTCTCTCCCGTTCCGACAACCTGCCGCGCACGTAAATCATTCCCTTTTATACTCTAACCCACTCTAACCGAGATTCTCCGACCTACGAATAAATCTCACTGGTTTCAAGCGGACCCGAGGAACCGATAAAATCGCCTCCTTTGTCGCTGCGAAAGTTTTAATCAGCTGGACCACTAAAAGTCCCAGTGTTGGTGAAATTCATCGTGCACGTGTCGCTGGGAGAATAGAAGAAGGTGGTGCGAGCCCAGCGACTCCGGTTATTAATGTCCACGAGTTCCCTTATCTTTTCTACTTCCTGTTCGAGATACATAATACGTGGGCAGACTGTGCACGCTCGACGCTGCTATTGCAGGTCCGCAACATTGTTCGCCCGATGCAGTTACACGTAGCAACGTCTGTAAGACGTGCAGCCGATACGAGCAAGGAGAATATTCGAGATCGTTGCTCAGCCATTTGATTAGAGTCCCAACCAAATGGATTCGGTATGACTCAACGGGGTTCTATGTTTTTCAAAAGTCAAGGGTGTGTTTCGAGCCATAAACTGAGGCTAATCAACGAGATACGACGGACTGATTGAAGGGGTTGAAACGGCGAAACGCCGCTGCAGCACGACAACGTGGCATGAGAAAACGTCGTCAAAGGTGACGACTTCATTTCGAAGGAATTGAAGGACTCGCGCGGAAAGCAAAGCGGCAATAAAGCCGACGATCCCCAGCGATGAATATTCATTTCTTCACCTCCAAGGAGAAATGAACTCCAGCCCCGTCTAATCGCCCGCACCTACAACAATTGCAAATGTTCGTCAAAAGGAAATGCCACTCGGAGAAACGATTATTTCGCTGATTCCATAGGAAAACCACGAATTTCCCTCGCTCAATCTTGGCAGAATTTCTTCCTACTTTTTCGACGTAACAACGGGGCTTTCATGTTCCGTAATCGACGAGTGAGTCCGGAGGAATAGTCGAAACCTCCTGCGAAGAATCGAAAGACCAAACGTCCTTTGCGGGCGATTCGCGGAGAAAAGCAATTTCGCGCAGTAATCGGTCGGGGGTTTATTATGGCCGAATTGGTTTTTAGGGAAACACCCTCTATATTTGTCGTCCTTGTTGAGATCCAGCCGGCCCACCCCCCTCCGGCCGTACAGTAGCACAAAGCAAATAATATCAGAAATCTGAATCTACCCTCGAACCGAGTTTTCAGGGGTCCATCGGCCCGTTTTCTTGTGCTCTGGAGACGACGGCGCTGCTGGTGACTCACAGGGATACAAGATAAATACGAGAACGTGCCTTTGAAACTTGCTTACAGATGAATCTCCCTCCGTTCATGTCCGATCCAATTCAGCAACAGCAATTTACCCAACTGAAGGTCGGCCAAGCACAGAAATAGTGACGACTCTTTTATTTCGTCATAATTTCTCTCCTTCGGAATATAGAATCCCTTGATCGATGTTCGTTCCAATTGGGTAGCGATAGGTCCTTCTACTTGCTGTATAAAGCAAAGCCAATTAGAGAACCCGAAGAAATGCCTAAACCGATTATTTTATCGTTCCTCTTGGTTCGATCTCGACGATACCAATCTCCTTCGAGCGAAACCATCAAAGGACACGGAGTCTCCATGGAGCGTCATCTTTTTATTTATTTATTAGCCGCCTATCGAAACACGAAAGACCATAAAATTGCTCGTTACGCTCCAGTGCTCGTTATTATCCAAAAGCTTTTTACGGCGGGGGAATATTTCAAAGACGAAATCGAATGTTCGCCGTTGAAATAACGTTGCTGCATCGCGAAGGGATGAAGAAACTACAAGATACGACGGCGGAGATGATATTACACTTAAATTGAGTCGCGGAAAAGCAGAGCGGGATGAAGGAACTCGTCTACTTTGAAGTTTCGCCTTCGTCTCTTTCGTCCCCCGCTGACAGACGCATTCTTTTTCTACCTCCCGTGAAATATCTCCCTCTAAATAACAGTACTTCAAAATCTACCTAATAAAACGTCCTGCTCGTACATCTCTGGTGTCCTATAAATACCTAGAAAATTACCGAACCACCGTTTCGATGCAATGCAATATTCCTCGCTGTATTTTATCCACGCATCAAAACATTAATGCACAGATTATATCATATAATGTCACATCATAACACATCACTGTCTTTTACTCTAAAATTCCACTCGTTTCAATCTCGTTACTTTTGACGTCACTGAGAAATGCTGTCCAGTTGAGAGAGGCTCTGAGAGCGAAAGCATTTTGCATAGCTTCTGGAAAATATGTATCTCGTGGAAGATAACACGAGGGCTCTTTCATCATCCCTTTAAGGTCTTTAAGGCTGCATCTGGTCGAAATGTTCAGGGGGAAAAATAAAGCGTAAACGCGCGCGCGGGGAACGGTCAGTCTTTGAAAAGGACCACGGGACGTGGTGTCGGCCGCACAAAGGAAATCCTTTGACATGGGTATACCTTGAAAACAAGCCGGAAAGATTCTCCCGACCGTATGTGCTCGCTCGCTTCCACGTACGGCCGTTAAATCTGTGCAAGCGATGGGCCATAAAGGACCTCGCTGCCATAATTATCCCGATAACCGTTTAATATTATAACGATCCCCAGAAATTCGCGAAATTTTTGCTCACCGACACGATGCTTCTCCCCGTTCCCAGCGAAGTATCATTTGCATTCAAAAAGATAGTGCCCTATACGATATTGCATATTTTTCTTGTAGGAGCCATAAACCCTGGCCATACTCTGGACCAAGCTACGAGCCTCGATGATTTTTCACCAGGACTTTTAGGAGGACCAGATTTCATAGAGAGGTAAATCAAGTCAACGAATTCATCCTACTAGAAAATAATTTTTTTTATGTACCCCACATGAATGATTAAGGCATAAAAAATATTTAGAAATGCATCTGCTTTGTGTGGAATATTTTTCTCACTACGAAGAGGATAGACGCGCGAAATGCCAGTTTACAAATGGCTGTCGGGCGTGATGTGAAATGACACGGGGCTCGCTATTAAATTCAATGTTTTGACAAGTGATTTACGATTATGAAGCTACTCTTGTACCTAGTATTGTTGCAGAATACCTGTATTTTTGTATTAACCCAAAGTACCGAGGCGAATGTCTCGAATAATCAAAAGACGAGGTATTATTCTTCAGTAATTATACAGTTGTAAAATCATTAGTTACCTTAAAAACTTGGGTGTCTAGGACCTTGGATTATTGAGAAGTGGATAATAGTGTATTATGGGCCAATGTTTACTCTAACTGAACTAACTTTAATTCAATTCTAAGGACTCACATAGCTCCAGAGGTTATGTTTTTTGTTTATGTGAATGAAATGACAGGAGAATGACAACCCCTGCGTGTGTATGTTGACGTTGATGGGGTCATTAATAAAAGTATATCAATTTGAATGAAAATTGGTATAGATTTAAACGTAATCTTAGTGGTATTAATTTTAATCTAGTGCCTATATTGTAAGATTTTTTATTTTATCTTTAGCACTGCCAATGGAGATAGACTGGACATCTCAGGGATGGGAATGTCAACTCCACACATTTCTCAGCTGACACCGACAAATCCTCTTGGCGTGTTACCTGCAAGTCCACGACCAACCAGCTCACGCACTGGCTCATTGGACTTCACTGCACTCAGTGGCCTTAAAGATGTCAATATTCAGCTACCGCCAGGATACACAGGGCTTCCTGGATCAGGGTTACTTCCTGGCAGGAAGGACAATCATGAAGGCACATGTGAGGTTCGTAATTCTCAGAAGTAAAAAGAATACAACTATGTAAAGAACAGAGATTATGAATTTAAGGTCATGTTCTAATTGCAGATTTATGTGGGCAAAACTTGTGCACAGTTTGTGGGGAATCAGTCAGTTTATATACCATACCCCTTGACCCAGAAAATACTGGAGGATAAACTCATGAAGGCTTTCCAAGTGATCAACTTCTCAAAGTATGAAAGGCACACTTTTACCCAGTGTTTGTAAATACTTTCTTGTGTAAATAAAATAATATAATGAACCGTTTTAGCGAATTATCGTCGAACTGCGAAGGCTACGCCAAACCGTCTCTATGCTATTCCGCATTTCCGATATGCCGTGACCAAAGCAATAGCCAAAAACCAAAAAACTCGGACTTCAGCACTCATTTCTTCAACATGTTGAATTCGAATCAGGGCAACGTGCCCGACGAGGAAGATGGCGACGATACTGTGGATGATTTTGCGAGATCCCACGGTATCCCGAAGAAGAGGAGTGCCTCGTTCGGCCATGGCTTTGAATTCACCCTCGACAAAGACGGAAAAGTTCCGAACAAGAAAATAATCAGCCAGAGCTACGGAGATACCCGGTCGTCCAGCAAGAACGAGATGAATCGGAAACTCCGAAGAATATGCCGCGAGGACTGCGAGATGCTGGAAAACGAATTGTGCAGAAAGGAATATGCGATAGCAAAGAGACATCCGCTAATTGGACAACAAGTGCCTTTAGTCGAATGCTCCGATTTGCCAGAGGAGGATACGCCGGAAGCTAGAGACTGCTTGACTGTTGGAATTTCAGCGGAAAATGTTCAAGAAAGTAAGTAACGATGATTGATAATTATTGAAAAATTCTCGCTTGGATAAAAATATTAAAATGTATTGGTCGTATTGACAGATCACTACTGTTACTGGGGTAACGGAAAGTCCTATCGTGGGGTGACGAAAACTAGTATGAGCGGCAGACCATGTTTGCGATGGTCTCATGACTTTAATATCCAGATTTCTGACTACCCTGAGCTGGCTGGTCGTCACTCTTATTGCCGAAATCCGGGGGGCAAAGAGTCTCAGCCATGGTGTTACGTCGATGTTAATAATAGAATGCAAAAAGAATTTTGCAATATACCAAAGTGTGGTAGGTTCGCGGTTTTCCAATGTCAAACATCTTCGCCGATAAATAAGAAAGTGAAATGTATTACGAATTATTTCCAGTTGAAAATCTATGGATTTATGGAGTCGTTGGCTTCATGCTGACCGGGGGATTTGTTATCATAGTAATTTGTTATTGCTGCTGCTATAAGGGCAGGAAGTCCAGAAGGCAAATGAATCATTTACCGACAAATAAGGTACACTAAAGATTCAAGTCTTTCAACGTCCTCGATTAATTGATGTGCTAACGTGTTAAAATGAATCTTCAGATGTTAACTGGCATTCAGTGCGATAAGAATATATACGATGGAAGACGAAATACAACTCAACCGATGGAAATGAGTTCATTGTTAGCGGGACCTGGTAATACTACACCAGGAACCGGCACGTTAAGCAGCGGTAGCAGCAGAACTTCCAATAATCGGGTTCCACAGTTTTCTATAAACAATGTTGTGCTTCTTCAGGAACTTGGAGAAGGCGCTTTCGGTAAATAAACCTCACAAAAACATCATCGATATCCCCTGCTTGTTGATTAACTCGATGTTTATATACATTTCAGGCAAGGTGTACAAAGGTGAATTACAGAGTGGCAACAAATGTGAGCCACCGATTTACGTGGCAGTGAAAACACTGAAGGAAAATGCAAGTCCAAAAACTCAAAGCGATTTCAAGCGGGAAGTGGACCTCATGACGGATCTTAGACATCCTAATATAATCTGTTTACTGGGTGTAATACTAAAAGGCGAACCGATGTGTATGCTGTTCGAATACATGACTCAGGGAGATTTGCATGAATTTTTGATCTGCCATTCGCCTAGATCAGACGTACCGTTAAACAATGGCACTGGCAAAGTGTTGGAACAACCTGAATTTCTCCACATTGCTCTACAAATTGCATCTGGTACGTGAAATTTCAATATGAAACGTAAATTTCCGTGAATCCACTTTATTCGTTAATTAATGTCCTCAGGAATGGAATACCTCGCCAGTCACCATTACGTTCACCGTGACCTTGCAGCGAGGAATTGTCTGGTAGGCGACAACTTGACGGTGAAGATCTCCGACTTCGGCCTATCCCGCGACATATACAGCAGTGATTACTACAGGGTACAGTCGAAGAGTTTACTACCCGTGCGGTGGATGCCGCCGGAGTCGATACTCTATGGAAAATTCACGACAGAATCGGACGTCTGGAGTTTTGGCGTTGTCCTCTGGGAAATCTACAGTTACGGTTTACAACCGTACTACGGGTACAACAATCAGGAGGTCATAGACATGATTCGTTCGAGACAACTACTTCCATGCCCAGAGGATTGTCCTACGATGATTTACAGTCTGATGATAGAGTGCTGGCACGAGGTAGCTAATCGCAGGCCTCAATTTCCGGAGATTCATCACCGCCTACACAACTGGTACATCAACCAGACCTATCTCAATGATTTCTGTAACGAATCGATCACGAGTTACTCCGGCAGTAGCCACAAAAGTACGAACAAGACCAACTCGACGCAGCTCTCCGCACCGATATACAAGTCCGAAGGGAAGGATCCGAATCTCAAAGTGAATCTCGATCAAATGGTCTGCAATTTGAGCGACCACAGTAACTCCATCAAGATGCTACCGCCCACCTGTCAGAATGTAAATTCCAACGAACAGAGGCAAGTCTGTGGCTTCAACGAACACGGTACGCCCATGAAGACACAGAGCTACCAGAACCCCTCTACAAACATCAATATCAACGATTATGAAGATAAAGAGTGCTGTTCACCGAAACTCAGCGGCGCCAAGAAGGTTTTACCAGCTGTTCCTCAACCTGGAACGAAAAGTAGCCTAGCCAACGGAACCAGACAGATGCAGAACGGTGCTCAGCTGGTCGTGAGGTTACCGGATCCCAGCAAGGTTACCACCGAAACCAGGGTATCGAAGTGAAGTGAATTTGCTGTATCTTCAAATGACGCATAGAATCTACAAGACGCTATATTACGCTTCAAAAGAAATCTATTCAATACCCCGGAACGGAGGTATTAACTACTCTGCTGAAGAAAACATTCTTTACTCTACTAAAGAAATCGTGTTGTGTTCTACGAGTGAAACATATGCGAGCAGCAAATCCGATCACCGCCATACTTGCATTTATTTATTTTTGTCAAGCTAATATGGACTCTTCGTACGACAGAGTCGTACATGATAGTACTAAGCCCATTAATGTCCGCGATTGTGTCACGAGATTTATTGCATAGCCCGTGTGTAACTGTACAAAGGAACGGACACTAATGGGTCCAGCACTGTGTAGACTGATAACCCATACTTTGTATTTACAATTATACAAAAGTTTTGCTGAGAGACACTCGCGACTGACTGAAGAAATTTTTATATTATTTACATAAACCGCGTATCAGCAGCCCCTGATAGAGAAAATTCTAATCGTACTCGATCCAAAGAAACATCATAAAGATCGTCGTTTTTTGTGCTCAAAGCAAATACTTGAAGGGTGTTTTTATGCCCCGTGCATGTCTCCCACTATTTATGATTGTTTTCCCACGAATTTAACGTCGTCGTATTGCGAAAACGAAGCTCTTTTGTGGTAAGAAAGAAGGCGTGCCTGATCGAAAGAATAGGAAAAACGAACGTATGCGTGTAAATGAGATTTAATATTGCGTCTTTTAAAAGCAATTTTTATAATCGCCGTGTCGTATGCCAAATTGCACATAGCAACTATTGACTGTTGTAAAAGTATTTAATTTATACATTTTTATAATCAATTTTTACGATTTTTACTCTGGCGCAGGATCGAAAGTTTATTTGGTTCGTTCACGGACTCGAAATGAGTGGAATGAATTTATGAGCGAATGATGCGTCGTTACTGAAACTGCAATGACGCGCTAGTGTTTAGCGGTAAGATTAGAATAACGTTAAAGCCGCGACGTGGAAGCGTCGAGGGGATCATTGTATTATACTTTTGATAATTTTCTATCTAAAGAAGTGCGCGCCTAAAACGAAAAGAAAAAGGAAACGAAGAAACTGGATTCTCAGAGCAGAAAATTCGAAGATTTTGCGGATGAGTAAAGGTTCAGGGAAATCACTTACTCGCCGCTCAAGAACGCTGGAACCAGTTTCAAAAAGAATCGTACTTTGTTGAGTTGTGGAGAGATTTTTAATGGCGATGGATCTGCAAAGCAGCGCGCCTTTGTGTCTGATAATCTTACTCGTCACCGTGGCCGCCTGCTCAGATCCCACGCGAAGAACCGTAGTTTTAAGTTAATTTATGTCGCGTACTTGAGCGAACAACCCTAGACCTAAGGCCTTTATATATTCAGTCAAATATAATATACAATTCATGTTTTTTGTACGGCAGAGTTTTCTTTCCCAACCCCGCTAACCCTTCGTTTGTCGAAGGATTTTCCTAAACAGCCTTGGCCAAATCGACCGACTCGCGTGAATCGTTTTCCACAATTCGCGACCGACACGTATGTTTTAAAAGCCGGGCGCATTAACTATCGAGTCGATCACTGATTTACCACGAGTGCGAACGACGCGATGATATTACGACATGTGTGACCATTAATGCGAAAAATGACGGACAAAGTAAACTTGAGCGTAGCACAATTTCTAGAGTGATGGTCGAGCCATGAACCGCGAACGGTCCTCTCCTTTGCGACTTTCAAAAGTCAGAATGGGTTTCCGCATCATCCTAATCTTCACGGTCTCCGAGATATTTTTGACGGGTTGCGAAGCCATAAAAGGATTAATTTGGAGCAAAAATCAGCAGACTTTCGTAAAGATTTTCTCGATTCCACAATTCGCGACTCTGCAGAAGGAATTCCTCTCGACGAGCCGATCATTGGAGATTCACAATTTTCACGGAGAACCGATAAAAGCGACGTACTACCAGGTTGGCTCTTCATCTTCGAAGAACCCCTCGAAGGACAAATTAAACGCTAAGATACATTTCAGGAACGAAACATCGCCGAATTTTACGATAACGACACGAAGATCACGGGTATCTGTGGGGAAATATGGCACCTGCTCGCCGAGTACCACAATTTCACGTACGTACCTACTTTTTACGCAATGAGAATAAAATTGCAAAGACGACAAGTGGATTGGCGTTAGGCTAGTGCCCGTGAGACACGAGGAACGGACCTTCGGGGTACGATTGCCGAATGACAGTTACAACGGACTCATGGGATTGCTAGAAAGGCATGAAGCACAAGTGATTTTACGAACGGGGTATTACCGTTTTCGTATGCAACAGGTCTCCTACGCAACGCCTATTTGGAAAACCAGGTGAGTTCACGAAAGCGGAAGAAATGGAAGATGAAATTTCACCATCCTCATTTACCAGTTATCGGCTCTTCATTCGACCCGAGTGGAAATACGACAACACTTGGGTAATCACCCTCTTCTCCCCTCACGCCTGGTATACCATTTTCGTTCTTTTCATTACCCTCAGCATCGTCGGTTACGTTTTGGAGAAGATGTATGGCCAGGAAGTGAAGCGCAAGAAAACGCCATGGAATTTTAACTTAAGCGATCACATTTTTCATACCTTCAGTATGATGTGTTCACAGGGTAAGATAAAAGAATCAGCAAACTTGACGGCAAAAGTAAAGGATATTCAATAATTTTCCTAAGGTTACATCCCAGATGAATACTACAGCCGGTTCAAGATACTCACGCTGTCGAAAAGTATATTCGCTTGGATGATTTTAATAGCGTTCAGCTCAAATCTCATTCACAGAATGGCCTACAGAAAGGCGGAACCACCGTTTACCGATATACAAAGCATGATAAACGATAGTAACTATACAGGCCTGGGTTTCGAAGGATCTATGGTTTATGAAACATTCAAGGTTACCACTGTTTATAATGCACCTCCTCGTCCTTGAAACGTCCTTCATTGTCTACGTCTTCCTCAGGAGTTGCTATACAATATAACCGACAAAGAAGAAGTCGAGCATCATTTCCGATTTCTCAATTCGTCGGCGACTATGCTTCGCAAGACGTGTTACAGTCGACGGAATTACGCGATGTTTGAGGCGGAAGACAAACAAATGGCCACTCACAGAAGTAATTGTCGACTCCTACCCATCGGCAGGGAATATTTCCCCACATGGGTATCTGCAGGAATAGCCAAAGATTTCAAGTACAAGAGAACCATCGACATGGGGTAAAATGAATATTCGCATGGATCACATGTTTCGTGGATATTTGGCTTTCAGGATATTTGGCTTTCAGGATTTTGAAGCTGCATGAAGTGGGCATAGTGGATGGTCTAAGGGAACATTACCTTGAACCACAATTAAATAAAGTCAATAACAATATCTTCATGACCATCGATCTGGATCAGGTCGAATTGATCTTTACGATGCTCTTCATTGGAGTCCTTGTTTCTGTACTAGTTTTAGTTATAGAGAACGTTGTGTTCCTTTGTGAGAATAATTAGTCGTGTATAGTCAATGCCTAGTCAATAAAGAATCGAAATACCGCTTGTCGTGAAGCCCTTGCATTGGCAATAAATATTTATAAAACTATAAACGCATGGCATATTCATATCTTAATCTCAAATACGATGATTTGCCGTGACGGTTCAACGATAAAATCACCGGGTAATTTGGATGGCTCGGTTGATAGAAGCGCGACCGAGCAACGTCATACATAGATTAGTAACAGATTGCGCGAAAAATTGGTTGACAGTGAATTCCAGTTCACAGAAAATTACGCGGCAATCGTGCATTATGCTGCGTCTCTGCAAACAATTTGTCGTTTTATCTTTCGCTTTACGTACACATAAAGGTACATTAGAATGCCGTTCTACTATCTTCTGTATCAATAAACGAGAATGTCAATGGTTAGAGGCAAATAATAATACCGCGAGTTATTCCAAATGCGTAAAAACGTCTCTATGCCTTTTTGCAAGCTGAAGATGTCCCTCGGAAATGGCAAAGTAGCAAGATACATTCCTGTCCAGCCAGTAGAATAATTCTTCGCTCTATTTAACCGAGAAATTCCATGTTGCGAGTACAATGCATTTAGCAGCGATTAATCTATTCATGTCGAACGATAGACATCTAACCGTTTAGTTAACTTTTCTCTACGCGGTATACGCAATCGACCGTCAGAGGAATTTACAAAAAATTATTGACAAAACATGAAAAGCTCGTTACCGAATATTATATCTAACAAGTGTTGCCCATTAGCGGTATATCTAGTAACTGACGATTAAAAAATTACACACCATCACGATGAAACGAAGCACTAAATAGTTTTCTTCTTTTCCCGACGCGCAAATAGCATTGACAATGAGTAAACGCGAACTTCAGCAAGGATTTCGCGGCTCGTTCTTCTCCATGAAACACCTGCTGTTCGTGGTGACGATAATTCAGGGCAATTTCGCACCTTCCTGCGCCGTCACCAGCGGATTAATGTGGAGCAAGAGCCAGCGGAATTTCGTGCCGATTCTCACCGATCCGCGATTCCGCGCGATTCATCGACAGGCCGTTATCAAAAGCAAGCAGGAGGAAATACTCAATCTTCAAGGCCGCACAGTGAAATTCACGTTTTACCAGGTAAATGAGGAATACAAAAAATGAACAGGTTGGTTACATCTTTTGATACCGCAGGAGGACAACGTCGTTGAATTTCTCAACAACGACAGGACGGTCTCTGGAATCACCGGGGACATTTGGACCACTCTTTCCAACGCCCTGAATTTCACGTAAGTCAGAGTACCTTTAGAATTTTCCATCGACCAGTATGAAATTTTGATTGCTATGCAGATTGCAGCCCGTTCGGTCAGATCTGAATAGCATCGGGATCTCATACCCTAATCAAACTTTCTCGGCCCTCCTGCACGTGATTCACCAAAATCGGACTGACGTCTTAGCGGCAATAGAAGCTTACGCAGTGCGACTCGGTGCACTGGATTTCACGGTTCCGTTGTGGAGATCTCGGTGAATTAAGACATATTATTCTGCTAATCATGGAAATACTTCGATGTAAATTTTGATATGCCCCTTTCTTTACAGATTCAGGCTATACGTCCAGCCTGTGAAAAAGTACGACCGGACGTGGATGGTGAAAATTTTCTCCTGGAAAATCTGGTGCGCCACTTTCACGATGCATTTTGCCCTAATGGCATGTGGATATGTCACGCAAAAAATCCTCAGCCGACTAAGTCAGGACGGGCAGGCGGACGATTTATGCGAACACTTTTTCTATAATTTTGCTATGATGTGCAATCAAAGTACCTATCATTTTATTCCCGGAAAATTTAAAACAGGACGCTGGAAGTAACTCGTTTATTTGTAGGCTACATGCCTCACGGTTTTCATTGCCGATCAAGAATCCTCGAAATATCTCTCAGCCTTTTTTCATCTATAATGAACATAACTTACAGCACTCTGCTGATTACATATTTAACGAAGAAGGTATTCATCCCACCATTTGAAGACATCACCTCAATGATGAAGGACACGAAGTATGATTTAGTTGCTGTCGAAGGTTCTCTCCTCGACTTAACTTATAAGGTGTGACGAAATAAATCATCCACTATTCGAATCAAACTATCAAGGATATGTGATGGCCATAAACATTGAGTATTGATTCAGAATAGGCACAGATACCAAACAGGAAAAGAGATCACCGTAGGTCGATATATTACGGTACCTACGATCGACGACATGTACGCGAAATGTTGCTCGCCATCGAAAAAATACGTGATGCTCGAAGAAGAAAACCTGAAGAAGTCGAGATTCAAGTATACCTGCCAGCTCAATCCCATCGGAAAATCCTATTTCAACACTTGGATCGTCTCGGGAGTGGCCAAAGGGTTCAAGCAAAAAAGGGCAATCGATATAGGGTAAAGGAAAAAGTCCTTAGGGATTTACAGGAACCGAACGGAACATTCAATGCGATTCTTCTTGGCAGGATTTTAAAAATGCACGAGTTCGGAATTATTAGGGCTTTGAAGAGTCGTTGGCTCGAATCGCAACATGATGAGGAAATTAGTGACCGTACGCTCGAAGCCATCAACATGGAACAAGTTTCCGTGATAGTCGGAATGTTCTGCAGTGGTACTCTTTTTGCAATTTCATTACTAATTCTCGAAAATGCGGTATCACGGTGGTTGTAAGTATGCGAAAAATACCGGCGAACTTTCATAGTATGGCTTTGAATTTTTACCTTAATCTTCACCATTCCCTGCAGTTGGACCCTCCAGTGATTTATGCGTTTTGTGAAAGCTTATTGGTGAAGTATTAATCTATATTTGAGTTGAAAAAATGGTAAAACTAACGCACGACTCACAACCGATTTGAATCCGTTCAACTAGTGCGAGATTTAGCGGAAGTGTTGAAGAAGGGCAGCATGACCAATCAGGGCCAAGAAACCAATTCCAAACGCGCGCAGATAACGAACTTTTCTAGCCGTTGAATAAGATACAATATTTTTGAAACGTATCGTATTTATAATCTCTGGTGTGCTGTATTAATTTGTAAAAATCAAAATATAATAATCAAGATTAATAATGTTAATAAAATTGATCTACCAAGCTATTTTTCTCAACTCTGTTATTTCATTCATTCGAAAATTTTACTGAGAGGTCGCTGTTGGACATTCTATACGTCGTCCCACTTGAGTGCACGGTGAAATATTCTCGTGACATTTGAAATCAAGTAATTACCATTCCGAACGAGCTGACATTTCTCACAAAATGTTTGCAAACTATACACATGTGGCCAATCAGAAAGACCCATCGGAAATGCAACAGTTTGTGGAAAAATCAGATACCGAAGAAGTGCGGACAATTTTTATTATAATTTTGACGGAAATTTAATCCCTTTTTTTATCTATTTTGATGTACCATTATTTGCTTTCAGCTTTGCACAATGATAACCGGTCGTATCTGTAATCAAGACGTATCAAAAATGCTAGATGATATTCTTCAAGGAATTGTTTCTAATTCTGAATCATCACAGGCAAAAAGAAGAAAAATAGTAGAATCAGTTCTACAGGCTTTATGCAAAGCCAAAATATCCAGCTACCTTGCAGATGAAATTATTAATAGAATTGTCTTAGACTTCCCTAAATACAGTAAAGCTCATCTCATTAAGCTTGTGGAATATTGTTTGAATAATATTAGAAATAATGATGATGAATGCAAGAGGTAACTTACATTATGGACAAAATTGGTATAACACATTAAGTTGTCAGCAATTATGAGCTTTGGCCTTTCAGTTGGAAAGACCTGTTACCAATAATATTGACAATATTAGAAGAAGAAAAATTTATTACACATATGGGCAAAGAAGTATCGGGCAAAGAATACAAATCTCTCATTGTTAAATCTGTGTGTGCTATTCCTTGGGAAGTCAATAATCTAACACCTTTAGCAAAGATGTTTTGGTAATACAGGGCAGGCTAATCTTCTTCCTGTATTCACTACTCCTATTAGATTTTATCTTAATAATTTTCATTTTAGTGAAATGGGTCTTGAAAAAGATGATCATGATACAGTAGTCAGAGCTTTATGTGATAAAGTATCATTAACACCACTGGTGGAAATTCCTCCACTGGTGCATCAATTACTCAGATTATGCAGCAATCAAGACAGTAGATTGTTGATTGAAACTCTATGTAAATATTTTACAAAACATTACAGAGCTGTCGAAGCTTTTGAAAGCAAAGAGAGTTTTGATGATATTGGTAAATATACCACACCTCTCAGTACAGAGTATAGTTTTCATTGTACCATATTGTAATCTCTTTTATGAACTGCACAGAGGTAGTAACATTAAAAGATATTCAAGAAACAGAAGGCACAGTATTATATCACATTTATCAACAAGCTCAAGTAGACCATAAAAACTTGAAAGACTTTGTCAAGTTTCTGAAAAATGTGTCATATACACCTGAATACATTCTGGAACCATTTGTACTTTCTGTACTACTGTTAATTTCCCAGATTTATGAAGATCAGGTAAACTACTATACTCCAAAAATTAATGTACATTACTTATGAATAGTTTTACTTATCAATAACATACACAATATTCCAATAGATTTTGGATATTCTCAAATCCGTGATAAGTCGGAAAATACAAGAAGATGAGAAATATAAAAACAGTGCTTGGTCGAAAACTCTCTTACATGACAGATGGGATATTATGGATGTTGTGGATAAAGTTATACAAAACTGGTAATTGTGATTGTACGAACACACATCATATCACTGCCTTATTATCTAATTGACTTCCAGTAACAAAGACAGACACTTAGTGCTGAAGGGCCTCATGGACCTATCCTTTGTACTCATGGATAATGAGCAAAGGTCAAAGGATGACAATAATGCTCTGTGGTATATTGGTACACAAATACTTCAAAAGCTCATTAAGAAGCGACATGACACCGCATCAACCGTACTTCAAATAATAACTTTCAAGATAGTTGGAGGTGGTTTACACGTTTCCCAATACACAGGTACGATATATGTTTTAAAGCTTAGAACTCAGTTATGTTGATTCTATTGATTTTTAGATTGTTTGGCATACATGTGCCGGAAGCTAACAATGATCGTACTCGACTGCCAGCTTTGGGTGATAACTCTCTTGGATCAACTGTTACTTATACCTGCTGAGGCTGCACTGCAAGTCCTCTACAGTATTTTGCCCCTTGTTCGAATAACGCCGAACGTGAGGGACAATCTCCTGTTGGTTCTGAGGAAAGCACTGTATAAAAAAGGTATATCAACCCGTATAATGGCAGTAAGCGGCTGCCTAGAAATATTAAAGAACGTCAAACTACAGTCCGCTAACATACTCAGCCAGAATGTAAACAGTTCGATGACTTCGTCTGCCGGGACTTCTGCATCTTCAACAATACTTACTCAAGTGACGTTAGAAAGGTCACAGATGTCAAAGTCCCTTCCTAGTTGTAACAAAAGTCTGTGTTACGAAGTGCTGATGATTCTGAAAAAGTGCTTCACACACGAATTCGAAGTTAAACTTCACCTGTACGACGGCTTATACGCGATCGCAATAAAAAATTCGGAAATATCAATGCCTGTATTGGAAATGTTAATGACACACTTCAATTCCTATTACGAATCGGATGAAAATGTATTACCCCCAATCCGGTTTGACTTGTGCACGGATACAAACGGAACAGAAGCAGTTCTGACGGAACCTATCGCTGAATTAATTCAAGTCATACAGAAAATATACGTGCGCGTAGCTTCGGGAACATCTACGATTTTAGACAGATTAAGCATTATTCTAGAGTCTCTTTGTAAGAGAATGACACAAACAGAACTGGAACATTTGAACTTAGACGATAGACTAGACTTAACAGATATGTCACTAAAATCCCAGCAAAAACTGCTCAATATCAGGCTAATGATAATGGTTTATGAAACATTGATGGCCTACAGAATCGAATCTTGGTCTGTCGATAGCACGAACATGGCACAACAGTTATACAGCTTATTCAAAGGCTATAACAATCTGATAGTATTTTGTAAGAAAATAACCAAGTCGAAAAAAGGCGACACTAAGAATAAAAAAGATAAAGACGTCAACAATACGACGATTAAAAAGACTGCACGCCCAGCAGCCATAAAAATACCAAAAACCAATATGAATTTGGATACTGTATACAAAATAATGTCACTGATGTATTCAAAGTCAGTGACATGGACGAGCAAAGATCAGGCCAATTATTTGAAAGGTCACACAAACTTTCATCATTATCTTCTGCAAAGTTGTATACAGCTTATTCAGAATACCAAGACTCTAAAAGACCGGGACTTACTGTATCACAAAAATAAATACATGAAAATTTACCATAAATTAGGGGAATTATTATACCGCGATGTTATTCTAGATCTCGAAAACCTTCGTAATTTCGATGAGCAAACTGCTTGTCTAGCTTTAGAGTGTTTCAAAGAGTTATGCGATGTAATGTGCACTACTTTTTCCACGGAATTGCCAGAATTTCTGGAATTTATTAGCGAGGGTGATCGCAATGAAAGCCCAAGATCAGCCAGCCGACAGTTGGAACGTCTTGCCGCATATTTACAGACCCTTTTAAGACAATGTCTCAATGAGGAACCTACTGAGGATGTACACTCTAACAAAATACCAATGGTCTTGATAGAAACTATCTGTCACCTTATACACAAAATAAATTTTGACGAAGTAGAGTCGGAAAAACTTCTTAAGTCATTAAAAAAACTAGCACAAACAGAAAATGCAGATACTCCTTTGTCCATGATAATTCTACAGCTTTTATTATGGGTCGAGGAACGTACCTCAGACTCTGGAATAATATTAAATGAGCTTTGTCTCGAAATATGTGGAAAGCTAGGCACTATAGATAATGAAGAAATAACAGTCACTGAATGTTACAAAGTCTTGCGACTCGAGGCGTTAACACAAGCGTATAATATATTAAATACCGCAATAAAAGAAAAGTTGAATAACGTCAGTTGGATGCTAGTAAGACTTAAAGCTGAACAAGTTTTAATTAGTATGCCTGATGATGCAGACGCGGCTAGAGAGAAAATGAGACTTAAAGAGCGCAGTTTGTGCCGACAAATATCTCACATTATACAAATGCTGCACACCCTAACTAACAGTGCAATCGAACCTGGTGCCTCCACTGATTTGACATTCAAAAACCTACAATATCTGTACAATTTACTCAGTACTCTTACTAAATATTTTCATAATAAGTCAAGCGTACAAAATCCAACATTTCAAGCTGCTAAGTTTATTCAAGTTGTCCAACTAGCAGGCAAACCGTTAAAAAACGCTTTCTATAATTTCGTTAATCACACGGAATCTAATCAAACTAGAAGCAAGTCAAGAGTAAAACCAGATTCGTACGCACAAAGGAACAAAGTCCTAAAGGAAACAAAAGTAATCCCGCGTGTAGTATACGAAATTGAACAGTTCAACAAGGACATTCTACTTCTCAGCAAGAAAACTGGCGTACCTTTGGAAGCATATATAAAGAAAAGCATCACACGAGATTTTAGAATCAATAATTCGCAACTGACAGAAGGTCTCGAGAGGATGAACGTTAGTATGCTTAATACACAGAACACTACGGTGGGGAATGCTACTCAGGTAGGGGAAAATGAGACGACAATGGATGAATCGGTTAGCGACGACAATTCGCCACCTAAAAAACGTCAAAAGAAAACGTAATAAATCTAATAAGTGATTCCACGAACTATCTCCCAGTGTTAATGTTTCTTATTTATAAATTACAACGGTGACTTATAATAATAATATTCATAATTGTATAAATTATATATTTTTTATAGTGTCCATACAGAAAACTATGTACAATAAATTTGAATGTTATTATGCCTACAAAATATGTCACAGTCCTGTTTAATTCTTTTTATGATACTGCCGTTCTTTTTATGAAACATAACATAGTACAAATTAATGCGAGATATTTTAATATCTCAGTAGAAAGTCCTTAATTTCGAAATACTTAAGCAACAAAATCTAATGGCCTATTGAATCCACCTTTCCTATTCATATACTGCCTATATTTTCTTTTCAATATAACATGAACTGCGCCTACATCATTCCCTTCTACTTTCTTACCCTTAGTGCTATCAAAACCACAAAAACCCATCATCCTCATCATTTCTTGTTCTTCTGGAGTCTTTCCTTGGAGATCGGCCTCTGTACCACATAACAGCAGTTCAATAAGTTTTTAATGTGATTATTTACAACTAAGTTCAGTGTTACCTTGGATGGCTTGTAATCAATAATGCTATAATACTGTATCAGAATATACTGAAAGTGCTATAATAAAATCATCACAGAAATCTACTGAATTCAATTAATATGAGGTTTACCTGTGATCACTGGACGTTCGGCTGTTGGGGGTTTTGATTTTGGTTTTGGCCTCTCACGTTCCCTGGATCTAGATCTGCTGTATGATCTTCGATGTCTGTCACGATCACGTTCACGATCCCTTTCTCTGTCCCTAGACTTCACCCTGTCTCGCTCCACCGATCTATAATTATAGATAAATTAACATAAAGCTTTACAACGATGGTAAACAATCGTACCTTCGTCTACGTTCTCTCGACCGTCTTCTTCTTCGATCCCTGTCCCGATCTCGTTCCCTGGATCTGTCTCTCCGTCTGCCAGGAGATGGACTTCGACTGCGCCCCATCCTATAATAGTAATTATGAAACGTTAGAAACAATTTCAACCAAACAGGTAGTTAACCTCAAATTTGTGTATCAATTAAGGTTATGTTATGAATACTTACGGCATTCCAGCAATTCACTTGATACTCAACAGCAAAATAAAGTAAGACGTACTTGCTGGACACAATGTTAGTTTATAATATACGTCAAAATAAATACAAACGCGGTTTACGCAAAAAGACACGAAGACAACAGTTACCGACCACTAACCGATTTGTAATAAAGCTTGGTATAAAGGTGGCGTTGTTTATTTTGACCCACGCCAAACACAATATAACAATGTTTACAAAATATGATTATCTAGGAAATTATTTCCCTTAAGAATATCTTAACAATTTTAAATAACTGATGGATATGTCTTATTAAATATATAATATTATTAATTTAAATTATTATGAGACCACGCAACGTTATAGGGCTAAGAAAATTTGTTGCTAAAACCTGGTAAGTTAATAAGAATCAACAAAAATTTCTGAATTTCATAAAAACATATCTTCTCGTGTACTTAATTATGGACAATCGATGAAAATTCGAATGTGGTGCAATTTTTCCCAAGTCCTCTAATAGCCGTGATCGTCTAGTGGTTAGGACCCTACGTTGTGGCCGTAGTAACCCAGGTTCGAATCCTGGTCACGGCAATGCATACAGCATTGTCACGGAGAGGGATTTTTTTTTATTACAAAAACATTAAAAAATATTTAAAACCTCGGCATTAAAAGATTTGATCTTCAAATGCACAAAGCAATTAGATTTTTTACTAATTTAACGTTATCTTAAAGCATGTAAGAGGACGAACGGTTCTTTTCTCTCTGCGAAGCAATTCCTTTTGGGTTGCAGAGAAGAGCCCACGCCTTTTTCCTTTTTATTCTCTCGTCGGTTCCTCCAGTCTCAAGTCCTCTCATGCATGGGCGATACATACAATCCCACGACATTTGCGGCCTACTCGCCCACCAAGATTCGAATGTCGTCATGGCTCCTCTGGCCTTATAAGGTTACAAGCTGCACCCACCAAGCAGACTCGTTCTACTTGTCGCAAATGTCCGTTTCGCATCATTAACTGTCATCGCATCATGGGTTTACAACGATCGACCATCGGTCGGTCCATTTTGCTTTTCTTTAGGAGCTTAAACTGTAGCTTACGCGTTCAGGATTTCAGTCAGGCATCTCCCACGTAAATAGTCCTCAATGCTTTAACTTGTACGATCAACAAAAAGGTCGTACCAAGTCTGACTTCATCGACGAATATGGTACTCTTACGGAGGATATGAATGACGTCATTTACGCTGGATTGTCACTCGTAAAATTATATAACCGACTTTCAGTACGCGTACAGAATACTCCGTACACTTAAAGAAACGAGCAGCATGAAAATAAGTAGCGTGATGCTATGAATAAAGTAGATCATAATTAGTCGATCCATAATGAAGAGATGCACCAGTAACTGCTTGAAGGACAATGCCCCTTGCAATAGCGCAAGCTTGCAGAAACTACGAGAAGGCTCCTCATAATCTAACTGTAAATGCAAACGATGCATGAATGTGTTCATGGTATAGTCTTTCCTGGACCAGTCAAACTGTATTGAGATCTTTCAACTGAAAAATGTCCTTGTTTGCACGAATATCATATGATTTTACAGCTGTATTTATAAATTTCGTCTTTTGAGCACGCCCCGCCTGAAATGCATACACGTTTATTTCATTTTCTTGGAGACAGAATGCTGCCATGGCTAAATTCGTCTCGACTTCGTGTCAGCGACCCCCGACTAACGAAACCCTTAAACCTAAAGTTTAATTTAAACTCCACTGCATTTGGTGCGATTCTTGCATTATCGCTTATGGCTTAATAACGTGGCAATTAACGAAACAACGTTAGATTAATTTATTACTGTCGAGTGAGATAAAATGACTAAAAAAACGAGAAGAGAAAACTATGTATGAGGTCAATGGTGCAGGATGGAAAAGGCAAGAAAATTAGATTTCATTTTCGGCGTTTACTTGAGTACTCAAGATGGATTCTTGGGCCTGTAAATGCAGGAGAAAGATAAAATCCGACGTTCCACGTCCTGCCTTGAGCAACGACCAATGGCAGCGAGCAGAGTTGGCATCAGGCCCCCCTCGGTACCGAGGCTATAAGAGACCGTAGATCGTTTTCGAGTCTCGTCACTGCGCCGAGATCGTTTGGAAGAGCTCCATTGCCAGCTTCGTCTAAACGAACGAGCGACACTAATCTCCAAAGCCGGACTTTCTGTTTGTCTACTGTATTCTACGAACGCTTCATCTTGCCAAAATGGTAAGTCGTTTAGAAAATATCCGCTAGCCACGTTTCGACCGCATGGGTCTTCTTATTTCATTTGATCTAACAGCGATTGCCGGAAGTAGTAAAAATAGTGACGACGCCACGCCGCGGAATTCTTTATTTAAAAAATACTACTTTCGATTTCTAAGAAAAAAAAATATCATTTTATGTAGAGTAACCTGTATTTGGATTTCAAAATTAAGTACTTTTCCTGCGGCTCGACCATGTGACTCGGAAAATATGTCGAGGCTTCTCGCAGCATTTTACATATTTCTTATGCCGAGCGCGATAAACGCAGTATTAGTTATTTCGCGACGACGCTATTTTTAGAATCGCCGATATAGTAAAAGCCACGTTCTATGAAGTCCGCCTTTCTTATTTCGCATGTTGGCCATCGCACCATCACTTTTTCCCGACGCTGCAAAGTCGTAGTGCTGGCGTCGTACAGATAAAAATAGTTCTGCATGATTATACGAGTGCCGTCTTCACCAATTTTTGGCACCTGGCTTGTTTGGTGAAGGAATAACACGATAGAGAATTTCAATTGCAACGTATTTACAGCGTGAGTGTATCTCAGTCCACGTTGGCCAAGCCGGAGTTCAGATCGGAAATGCCTGCTGGGAACTCTATTGTCTCGAGCACGGTATTCAGCCGGATGGGCAGATGCCATCCGACAAAATGCTGGGAGGTGGGGATGATAGTTTCAATACCTTCTTCAGTGAGACCGGAGCAGGCAAGCACGTGCCCAGGGCCGTGTTCGTTGATCTGGAACCCACCGTAGTCGGTAAGCAATCGAGTGAGATATTCTAGAGGCCAATGGCCCTAAAGCTCCACAGACAAGCGTGCAAATGAGCCTACCAATAAATTGTGTCATACTCAAAAAAATTCCATGACCTCATGTCCCCTTTTTTTTAATTTTTAGACGAAGTACGAACTGGAACCTACCGTCAATTATTCCACCCTGAACAACTTATCACTGGCAAAGAGGACGCAGCTAACAACTATGCTCGTGGTCATTATACAATCGGCAAGGAAATTGTCGACCTTGTCCTCGACCGTATCCGTAAATTGGCTGACCAATGCACAGGGCTTCAAGGTTTCCTCATCTTCCACTCCTTTGGTGGAGGTACCGGATCTGGTTTCACCTCTCTCTTGATGGAACGACTCTCTGTGGACTATGGCAAGAAATCCAAACTGGAATTCGCCATTTACCCCGCCCCTCAAGTCTCCACCGCCGTCGTTGAACCCTACAACTCTATCCTCACGACTCACACTACCCTCGAGCACTCCGACTGCGCCTTCATGGTCGACAACGAAGCTATCTATGACATTTGCCGTCGTAATTTGGACATCGAGAGACCCACCTACACGAATCTTAACAGACTGATTGGACAGATCGTTTCCTCGATCACCGCCTCCCTGCGTTTCGACGGCGCCCTCAACGTCGATCTCACCGAGTTCCAAACCAACTTGGTGCCCTACCCAAGAATCCACTTCCCCCTCGTAACCTACGCCCCAGTCATATCCGCTGAGAAGGCCTACCACGAACAGCTCTCCGTTGCTGAAATCACCAACGCCTGCTTCGAACCAGCCAACCAGATGGTCAAATGTGACCCTCGTCACGGCAAATACATGGCCTGCTGTATGTTGTACAGAGGAGACGTTGTCCCCAAGGATGTAAACGCGGCTATCGCCACCATCAAGACCAAACGTACCATTCAGTTCGTAGACTGGTGTCCCACCGGTTTCAAGGTCGGCATCAACTACCAGCCACCCACGGTTGTACCTGGTGGAGACCTTGCCAAGGTACAACGTGCTGTCTGCATGTTGTCCAACACCACGGCCATCGCTGAGGCTTGGGCTCGTCTTGACCACAAGTTCGATCTTATGTACGCCAAGAGGGCCTTCGTCCACTGGTACGTCGGTGAGGGTATGGAGGAAGGAGAGTTCTCCGAGGCTAGAGAAGATCTGGCTGCCCTCGAGAAGGACTACGAGGAAGTCGGCATGGATTCCATCGAGGGCGAGGACGAAGGAAACGAAGAGTATTAAATCGAACGTCAAGTTCCATGACCTATTTATCGAGAAAGATAATCCGCCTTCCAGTATATACATATATCGAACATGCGCTCGAAACCCAAAGACCGCATTGCTATTACAAGGCTGATCAGTCGATGACAAATTATCCTGTTTTTGTAGACGACCAAATGTTTCCTGTTCGCATTGGATATTTTTTGTTGAAGAATTAAAAGTTCATTTGTACTTTCTCTAGCACGACTGTCTTTTCATTTAATCATTCCTATCCAATTTGTACCGTAGTACGAAAGTTTGCGACCATTGCATATACGCCAGTAGCTGGCATTTACAGGAAAGACGTATTTTATTGATTGGAACGAAACGAAAAAGGAATTCAAGCCGCGCCGAGGCTGACGCCAGCCATACCAATTCCGAGAGGGTAACACCCGTGCGTTTATACTTATACCTGTGTCTTATTGATCGCGGAGGACTCGCGTGAGTCAGGGGTAGTGCCAGGCTGGACCAATGCGCGTGTCAGATTCTCGAGGGTATATAACCCCGTGAGGGGCGCGACTGTGTCGTAGTAGCACGGTTGCATTCCAAAAGGAAACAGTTTAGTGAAGCTCCATTACCAGCTTCGATTAAACTGAAACTTAGGCCTTTAACGTAACCGTCTCAAGCACTTGTAATCAATATGGTAAGTTGAACATACGCAAAGATCAGTTAGAAATCTTCTTGGTGAAAAATTAACAATGTTTCAATGATTTTTTATAGCGTGAGTGCATTTCAATCCACGTTGGACAAGCCGGAGTTCAGATCGGCAATGCCTGCTGGGAGCTTTACTGTCTCGAGCACGGTATTCAGCCCGATGGGCAAATGCCATCTGACAAATCTATAGGAGGCGGCGATGATAGCTTCAATACCTTCTTCAGCGAGACAGGGGCTGGGAAGCACGTCCCAAGGGCGGTCTTTATCGATCTCGAGCCTACAGTAGTTGGTATGATTCACCTGTCCCCTCCTATTTCTACCGGAAGCAAGGCTTCGTTTTCTTTCATGCGTGGATTCTTTGCTTTAGCAGCCTTTCACAATACACTTTGTGCAAATATTGATCGGTGAATTACTTTTTACAGACGAGGTTCGTACGGGAACATACCGCCAACTCTTCCACCCTGAACAGCTAATCACAGGAAAAGAAGATGCTGCTAATAATTATGCTCGAGGACACTACACGATTGGAAAGGAAATTGTTGATCTCGTCCTGGATCGAATTCGCAAACTGGCAGACCAGTGTACGGGGCTGCAAGGTTTTCTCATCTTCCACTCTTTTGGAGGAGGAACCGGCTCCGGTTTTACGTCCCTCTTGATGGAACGTCTGTCCGTGGACTATGGCAAAAAGTCAAAGCTCGAATTCGCTATTTACCCGGCTCCCCAGGTCTCCACTGCCGTTGTTGAACCCTACAACTCTATCCTCACGACTCACACTACCCTCGAGCACTCCGACTGCGCCTTCATGGTCGACAACGAAGCTATCTATGACATTTGCCGCCGTAATTTGGACATCGAAAGACCCACCTACACGAATCTTAACAGACTGATTGGACAGATCGTTTCCTCGATCACCGCCTCCCTGCGTTTCGACGGCGCCCTCAACGTCGATCTCACCGAGTTCCAAACCAACTTGGTGCCCTACCCAAGAATCCACTTCCCCCTCGTAACCTACGCCCCGGTCATATCCGCTGAGAAGGCCTATCATGAACAGCTCTCCGTTGCTGAGATTACCAACGCCTGCTTCGAACCAGCCAACCAGATGGTCAAATGTGACCCTCGTCACGGCAAATACATGGCTTGCTGTATGTTGTACAGAGGAGACGTTGTCCCTAAGGACGTCAATGCGGCTATCGCCACCATCAAGACCAAACGTACCATCCAGTTCGTAGACTGGTGTCCCACCGGTTTCAAGGTTGGCATCAACTACCAGCCACCCACGGTTGTACCTGGTGGAGACCTTGCCAAGGTGCAACGTGCGGTCTGCATGTTGTCCAACACCACGGCCATCGCCGAGGCTTGGGCTCGTCTTGACCACAAGTTCGATCTCATGTACGCCAAGAGAGCCTTCGTCCACTGGTACGTCGGTGAGGGTATGGAGGAAGGAGAGTTCTCCGAGGCCAGAGAAGATCTGGCTGCCCTCGAGAAGGATTACGAAGAAGTTGGCATGGATTCTATCGAGGGTGAAGGAGAAGGAAACGAAGAGTATTAAAATTCGTACGAAACAACTGGGGCTGGGAATGTCGTTTACATCTACGAAGATTTCAAGTCTATGCGGGGGAAGACATCTTTTTTAATTTGTGTACATTACAAATGTAACAACAAATAAAGAGCGCCCGAAGTACGAAACTAATTTGCACTTTTTTACCCTTCCTGTTATTGTATTATATTAATTCTTTGCAAAAATACAGATAGCTAATTACTATTCGCACGTCGACATTGCACAAGACATTCACCAAAAAAGGTTTGGTGGAGTCTGTGAAAGTAGAATGCTCATTTAGGTCTTGGTCAACGTCCGGTAGGACCAGCAAAAATGCATATCGGAAATGAAAAAAAACGTGATATAGTCTTTAGAACGCAGGTCCAAAAATTATAATCCAAATGAATATGAACTTCGCTCAGTCTGGCTAAATACGGTTATTGATGATTTCAAGTACCCCTATCACCAAATTGATTAGCAAAGCGTACAATCATTTGATAGACCCGCGAAAAGAAAGTTTATGTAAACATCTGGCGGGAAACATCATTGAAACGAATAAGCCTTTAAATATAACAGGTTTACTGAAATCATGAGGGAAAAACAGTTCAAAAATGTACGTAAATCCATAACGGTTTGTCCAGTTAAAAGAAGCGTCCCAAATATGGGGTAAATCGAAACCAGTGAGCGGCGAACCATGACGTGTCACAAAAAAAAGAAATCATCAATACTTGAACGCAAATCATCATAGAAGAAGGTATCAGCAATTGTTGGTATTACGTGCTACATTTATACGATAAAATGCAGAAGGAGAGTCGATGAAATCGACCCGGTAATATGATAAAAAGTGGCACTATATCTTCCGTAGGAAGACGTGAGTCAAGCGCAATGGGTACTGCGGTCAATTTCGACCAACTGGAGGAAAGCATGATTTCATCGTCGACCAATAGGCAAGAACCGGAAGAGTCGATTCCCGAGGCTATAAAGACGCGGTTGTCGCGTCCGGCGCGCAGTAGTCGCTTGGTGATCAAACGACGGTTGTCTGTTAGTAGAAGCTCCATTACTTGCTTCCGCCGACAGCCGAGTTATCTCGAGTGTCTTAATCTTTTTTACGGAATAAAGTCAAAACACTTCAAGTCACAAAATGGTGAGTGTCAAAGCTTCTATCGGAATAAGGTTTTTCTAGTATTTCTCACCTAGGGAGACGTCAAATTGTCAAGGCTTCATGGACTCTACGATCCATCCATTACAAGAGATTTTCAAGGAGTGTAACTTCTATCATGAAAATCTTTTTGTTTGCGCGAATTTATTCGTAGTACGGGGAAGGGAGGGTCAGGGTATTGGAAGTAGCAGGTCTGAAAAACGGCAAATTGACGGTTGATGGGTACCGCGTTGCTGTGGAGAAAGAAAGCGTAGCCATCTTGTAACGGTCAAACGCCGGCCGGCTCCACCCTTCTTGCAGATGATAATGACTCATTCCCTAAGATACCAGCCCCTACATTTCCACAGTTAGGGTTTAATATAATGCGTCCCTAGGTCGAAAAACATTTCTTTCTTTCGTGCAATTCAGCACTTAGCCGCAATATCGATCGCGCCCCTATGAGACACGAAAGCGATGCGTGACAGTAGGAAGTTTAATTACTTCACTATTCCATTTCCTAGAGCCCGCTACCCGCCTGTAATCGCTAATAAATTACCCTTTTCATATCTTTTTTTATTTAGCGTGAGTGCATTTCCATCCACGTTGGACAAGCTGGAGTGCAGATCGGTAATGCCTGCTGGGAACTTTACTGTCTCGAGCATGGCATTCAGCCTGATGGTCAGATGCCCTCTGACAAAACTATTGGAGGTGGAGATGACAGCTTCAACACCTTCTTTAGTGAGACTGGAGCTGGCAAACACGTACCCAGGGCGGTTTTCATTGATCTCGAGCCAACGGTAGTTGGTATGTATTCTTTTTCCTATTTCATGACCTTCAAATATCAGTAACTACAGGTTTCATTTAATATTCTTTTTGTTCCGCAGACGAGGTTCGTACCGGAACATACCGCCAACTGTTCCATCCGGAACAGTTAATCACTGGCAAGGAGGATGCCGCGAACAACTATGCCCGCGGTCATTACACGATTGGCAAGGAAATCGTCGACCTTGTCCTCGACCGCATCCGCAAATTGGCTGACCAATGCACGGGACTTCAAGGTTTCCTCATCTTCCACTCCTTCGGTGGAGGTACTGGCTCTGGTTTCACGTCTCTCCTCATGGAACGTCTGTCTGTGGACTATGGCAAGAAATCCAAGCTCGAATTCGCCATTTACCCCGCCCCTCAAGTCTCCACCGCCGTCGTTGAACCATACAACTCTATCCTCACGACTCACACTACCCTCGAGCACTCCGACTGCGCCTTCATGGTCGACAACGAAGCTATTTATGACATTTGCCGCCGTAATTTGGACATCGAAAGACCCACCTACACGAATCTCAACAGACTGATTGGACAGATCGTTTCCTCGATCACCGCCTCCCTGCGTTTCGACGGCGCCCTCAACGTCGATCTCACAGAGTTCCAAACCAACTTGGTGCCCTACCCAAGAATCCACTTCCCCCTCGTAACCTACGCCCCAGTCATATCCGCTGAGAAGGCTTACCACGAACAGCTCTCCGTTGCTGAGATCACCAACGCCTGCTTCGAACCAGCCAACCAGATGGTCAAATGTGACCCTCGTCACGGCAAATACATGGCCTGCTGTATGTTGTACAGAGGAGACGTTGTCCCCAAGGACGTAAACGCGGCCATCGCCACCATCAAGACCAAACGTACCATCCAGTTCGTAGACTGGTGTCCCACCGGTTTCAAGGTTGGCATCAATTACCAGCCACCTACAGTTGTACCTGGTGGAGACCTTGCCAAGGTGCAACGTGCGGTCTGCATGTTGTCCAACACCACGGCCATCGCCGAGGCTTGGGCTCGTCTCGACCACAAGTTCGATCTCATGTACGCCAAGAGGGCCTTCGTCCACTGGTACGTCGGTGAGGGTATGGAGGAAGGAGAATTCTCCGAGGCTAGAGAAGATTTGGCCGCCCTCGAGAAGGACTACGAGGAAGTCGGTATGGATTCCGCCGAAGGCGAGGGTGAAGGCGCCGAGGAATACTAAAGCCTTTCATAAGGACTCGAATCGCCATAGAGATTTTCTTTTTCCTACTTTGACAGCATTTTTATTTGCAATACTCGAAGAAAATCGAAAAATCGACTTCGATTGATTTCGATGAACATAACGATTACACATGCATTCCATTTTTCTCTGTGGACGACAATGAATAATAAAATTACTTGAAGAAATATCTGCCGGATTATTTACAATCCTATTGCATGGTTCCCTTCATTCATTTCCTATCCGCTAAATCAGCTACAGATTATTAAAATAATGCGGGAGATCGAAGGTCTTGCTTTATTTTCGGTAAAAATTTACGAAAAAAAAAGAAACAACCCAGTACCTTTGAAGGTCTTCTTTTTCATATAATCTCACAGTCATTATACATATAATTATAAATCTCTCGTTCTGGTGTCGCATGCGCTTAAAACTCCATCGGTTAATTACCATCTCATCTTTCATTCCAGTCTTACTTCCTTCGAAGGACTTAAGATATTTACAAACGCAATTGAACGGCGAAAAAAGCTTCGAAAGCTATCTGGACATTTGTCGGCAAAGCAAAACTGATCGACATACAATTTACGACACGATCGCGACGAAAAGCACAATTCTTACAAAAGCTCGCGAAACCGTGAAAATGATCAACCGATTCGACTGTTCTCATGTCTACTAGCAGTTCGAAAAAATGTAAAAAGTTATTCATCGTATTATCCGGAAATGCTCTCAGATCCACTTGAATTAAGTACTACGTGAATTTAATATCCTCTTCGAGTGAGCTTTTATTGGCATAGAAAAAGAATACTCGAAATGTCGAAAAAGTACATCGTTATCAGAGTATCGAAAATGGAATTTTCATTGAAACAATGATTTATTTTGAGATATTTAACAAGACATTGACTCGACCTGGCCAGTTAGTTTTGTGCCGATGAAAGGTGAATCGGAAATATCGTCATTCGCCGAGATTTCGCCGCGAGGCCGAATATCGGATGAAACACGGCGCAATAAGCACGTCCGTACAACTAAAAGTACCTCTCTGTACGTTTAATAATATTACTTTTATATTATATATTAACTATTACAATAATAGATTGCAATTATCGTATCGTTCCAATAATACAATTATCAGTTATTCGATAGTAATTCATTGGGAACGAGGGGCACGCTTTGCGTTATTTTATTCATTGTTTGTCGCGCGCGCGCGCGTCTCGTGCGAAAATACAATGTACATGTAATTCGTGTACACCGCATGTTGGAAAGGTGTAAATCTAAGGATTTATTCCTGTCTCCCCGGAAAGTTGAAGCGCTTGGCGCGACTCTGTCGTTTCTCCTAGGGAAAATGGGGGAGACGAAACAATAAAGAAACTCGTCACACTCGTTATCATCTCACATTCATGCGTGTCCTGTACAAAGAAAGCCTTTAAAATGGTACATACATCGTGTATACGCTCTTACAGATCTGCCACAAAGCATTGGTATTATCCTTAGCGTAATTAATAGTAAGAATAATAATAATATCAATACAAATGATCGGTAGAACGATAAAAAATAAAATATGTTTTGGTTCGTGGGGTATAAAAAATTTCAAAGGACTTTAGGAAAATGAATGGTCAAAGGACGAAACGATGTTTCCAGTCCTCCTCCCCTTCTTCCGTTTCGTATTATTCTAATCGCAAGCACGCCAAGTCGGTCTTCGCTTTTCAAGCGAACGAGCCAAACGCGAGCAAACTCATCCACGAGGCGCGTGAAACCGCTTCGCCCGGCGCTTCGTAGGCCATTTCGAAAAAGGAAACCGGAAGAAGAAGATCCCTGCCCTTTCGTCAAAACGTATCCCCCGAAACCAATGGCAACGCGGAAGAGACGCAATTAAGCAATTTCTTTTATTTTAATGGACACCGCGCGTTTTCGCCGATCGGAAAACATAAACGATACGATGCAGTTCCCTTATCGTAAAGGAGTAATGTGTCGATGGCAGTCTTGAAGTCCTGGAAAAGGTGCTGCGAATGTTGCTCGTCCGGTTGATCGTCCCCGCAATTTCCCTCTGGTTCGTCGGTGTCCTCGCACGTTTCTTCCGTCTTCTCTCGACTTCCCTTCCGCTCCGTGCTTCTTCGTTATCGTGTGTAACCTTGGATTGTTTTACTTACGGTAAGCTTTCGCTCGCGGCAGTGTCTGCAAATGGATGACCATTGGAATTAACGGAAATCAACGAACAATACCTCGAAGAATTCGTCCTTCAATGTTAAGATTGTAACTCGTGTATCATTTTTATCTGAGATGCAAGTAGATTGATGTAAATCGATGGTCAATGATGTAAATGCACTCGGCGCTCAGCGTATGCGAAAAAGTCTACATTGCTCGCGACTAATACTCTAAGAAAAACCGCCGTTAAAGAAAACAGTAGTCTAATCTCTTTGCGTCTATGCAAATGATATTAGCTGCACAGCCTGTCTATTCTAAAGATCAGAGAAAGAAACGTCGCTCTCCTACCTTCAACTCGACGAGCACGTTTCAATTTAAGGACATAACGCGTAATAACCGCAAGTCACCGGGATTTGGTAAAAGAACGAAGTAGGAGAAAAGTTGTGTACGTACCTGAGATAGGACTACCTACGCCTCGACTGGCTTCTTCTTCTCCTTTTTCTTTTTGAGGAAGGACGGCGTCCTGAGGCCCTTCTTCTTCTTCTTCTCCTTCTTCGGGGATTCCTCGCTAACGCTCACGTCCTGCGACATGGAACCCTTAACACGGAAGGTCCCAACCGTAACCATAAACCTCCTCTGCATGCACATGCAACACGTCGATCGGCTTTTCCGATCTCTCCAACGAGACCCAAGCCTTTCGCTTCGATTCTCATTGCCAACATGCAAGCCTTTACGCCCATCTAAATCCATCGCAGCGATATTCTACCATTCCCCACCCTCGTCACGAGGTATAATTACACGAGCTACGTTATCACCTAAGTTGGCCCGTTGTGCCGCGAATGAAATCGATTCCTCGGGACAAGGGCGGGGCCCGAGCATGGCTGGTTCACTATAAATTGACGAAACGAGTAACCGACTAGCGATGAAAGAGCCGTGAAGATGATGAGCTGAGGACTCAAAAACCCGCACGTTCGGGTCGTCTACGACGATTACGATAAAATCTATTTCGTCACGGAGACGGGTGCACACGGGCGACAATCAACTATTTGGAATGTTCCTTACTTCGCTTTTGCGTCCTCAATTAATGGATGATATGTACGTGCGTATGATGAGACGTGAAAGATCCAGGTGTTAGACTGAGCCGCGCTCTCAAGACAAACCCTGTTCTCTCCAGCGGAGACTCTCGTGTTTAGTATGAAATGTTTCCTCGTGATTGTTTAAGTAGATTGTAAAACAGTTTCTGCTGTCGTGGCCCCAAGTTTCATTGCTTCTAAAGTGTTCGTCACAGGACTCTAATTCAAGCTTTACCAAGGGACACTTTTACGTTAATCCGTGGGATTTTTCGAAACTCGAGGACACGACTCGAAAGAACGATTATGGAGACATAGAACAGAGTATACAGTTCATTCGGTGTTAGTATCTGGATATTCGAAGGGGAACAACAAACCTCCTTGCTACTGTGTGAAACTGTGCTGTTGTGATGAGCATCAGAGTGATCCCCGTTCACAGTGTTCTCTCCTGCAACAAAATGAACCCCGTCAACGTATCGTCCGACAATCCAAAAGGAGGAAACAGTCGGACATGACTAACGAAATCAATATTCTCGTATCTCTTTTAAGACACGAAAATTATGATAAAAATTTCTCGCAATTTAGAACATTAATTTCGTTGTCTGACCGATGTGTTCGGTGTTTAATATCACTTTCCAGCAGTGGAGGTGGATTACCGTATAGCGAATAACCAGTGAGTGTGTGATAAGCAAAAAATTGGTGGGCACCTTACCTTGGGAGAGTTTGTTATCAAGCGACTGAACTTGCAGATGCATGAGGATCGTGTGTGACGAAGGAAATGGACACCTTACAAAATGTACAATAGAGCAATACAATGAAATCACTGAAAGAGGGAGAGAAACCAGTCCCAGGGGAAAGTTAAATGTGAAAGCATTCATTTTATTCTCTTTCTGGTGATCTTACAGGTATACCCAAAGCATAATGCAATGACATGAATTCAATGCAAAATAAAACCAGTTCTTGTGCAAAATAGTGGGACGAGTAAGCGTATGAAGGGAATTTTTATTTTGTAGAAAACGTTAATTAGTAAGCTATGTACATATGTGTGAAAAATCAAGCATCGTAAATATAATGGTAATTGTTTGGTAACTAGGTCAAAACGAAAAATTAAATATCTTTTAATAAAATTCAAAGAAAAATTAACATTTGAGATAAAGAGAAAAAAGAAACTACCATTATATCTTTACAAAACGTTAGTCAAAGTGAAGATCGTCGTTTGTACTTCCTCGAGAGTCAGATACTCTAATTTTTCTTCTACCTGTCGCAGATACATTGCTCGACAGAATTATCAAAAAAATATATATCGCTACACTAAAGTCTCGTAATATTTAATTCCGTGCGCTAAAGAGAACAAGTGAAATCCAATAATAATTGTAAGAACAATTTGGTATAAAGCATCATAAATTTTAAAGAAGTTGGTACAGGGGATGCATGTAAAAAAAGCTACTAAATTAGTTAGTATAATTTTCTAAAACGTTCGCTAAAGTCTAGACTTTCTCTAAAAACGAATCTGTCTCAGAACGCTAATGAGGTAATGGTCGCTCGATTTCCAGTCTTGCTGGAATTATTTTTTAATGGAACTTTTTTCAATTAATTTCAATGGTGTCGCAAGAATTTCCAACTACTTTCTCCAATTGAATAAATTCTCGAGTGTCATAGGAATACACCATCATATCGGTAGAATTCTCGTTGACGATCTGAGGGGATGTACTTTCCTTTCTCCCCATTGCCCTACTCTCAGTTTCTCCCCCTTCAATATTTTTCGTCTCTTCCAAGAGATCTGACTTGACTTCATCTTGTTTATGAGCCTTTTTATCGGCTTGTTTTTCTTTCTTTCGCTTGGATTTATTTTTCTTCGACTTCTTGTTCCTGTTTAGGTGGTCCTCGGACACAGTCCTGTTTTGTACTTCGGAACAAACAAGATTTGTGGAGACGTCAGCTAAATTCGCAATGGTATCGTTATGTGAGTCGTTGCATCGAACGTTAATTTCCGAAATGGATGAATCAGACTTGCGTTGCTTCGCCCAATTCGTCTCGTCCATATTCGTGGAAATGTCAGCGAGATAAACCATCGTCGGCGAAGACGGTAACGTCTCGTCAAGATTTTTCTCGTTTACACTGTCGTCGGAAATCGTGTAAGTTGTGTTGAGGACATCGTCATCGGTCAAATCGATAAGAGAATTCTCGCTTCCTTGAAAATCCATCGATTCTTCTGAACAATTTTCTTTGCAATTTGAAGCAGCTTGCACGGATTTTAATTGCCCTGAAGCGCTGTCTTCCTTGCACGAAAAATAATCCATAGATCTGGGAGATTCCGGAAATCGATTCAAATTATTATCAGTCTCGTCATGGACGATTTCTGGAACGAGCTCCTCGTAATCAGACGATAGATCGATATAACTCGGGTATCGCTCCTTCTCCGCCTTCTCTGGACTTCGCTTTGACAAATTTGCGTCGCAATATTGTTCAGAAACGTCCGAGCAGGCTTCAAGAGATTCGTCAGATTCCTCGTAAATGGGTGGCAAAGCTGTTGATTTGTTACATTCGTTCACGCATTCCTCCGGTTTCTGATGAGAATAGATCGGTATATCTTCTAATTGGGAATTTTTTAACGGAGCATCTAAGTCTTCTGATTCTTCTAATTTATTTAGCTCAGTCATGCTGGCATATCGAGACATTCCTACAAAGTAGGACGGATCGTTTTCCACGTCTAAACTATCAACCTCGAAATGATCCTCGACTTCTTCAACATTCTCCTTGTCTAAACAAACTTCCTCTCCAGTTTCCCCCACCTTAGGATCGTTTACATTTTCCCCCACCTTAGGATCGTTTACATTTTCCCCCACGTTGTTTGCCTTTTCGATCGTAAAGTTCAGCTGCAAAGTATCATTATTTAGCGGAATGTTGTTTCGTGTTATTGTACAGAACTCGATGACAGCTTCATCACAATTCTCATCCTCGTTATTCCGTTGATCAACATTCTGCGAAACTGAATTGCCTTTATATTCTTCTTCGGAATTATTTCCGTTCAAATCGCAGTGAGATTCGTCACTTCCCGTAACTTCTTCGAGTCTATTTTTCTTCTGCGACCGGCGCAGAGTTCGGCAATCGAAGCATTTGAAAGGTTTTTTATTAAATTCGACAAGATCGTTGGAATAAAGACACATGCGACGCTCGATACCGCAGTAAACGCAGTAAAAAGTTCGCAGGAATTCATCCTCGCTGCTGTCAGATCCCATCAAGCAATATTCTTCGTTGTTCAAGGACTCTTGCATTCTGCGCTCGCATTCCTCGCAGTTGCAGGACAATTCATGGTGTTCCTTTCCTTCTTCATGTGTTTCTGTAGCGTCCTGAGTTCGGCAGTGAAGACAAGGACAATCAAAACCTTTCTTTGACGAGTCATTTTCCTCGCAAAGATCGTGAACATCGTTTCTTGAAAATTTTGCTTCCCAGAGATCCTCGTTGACTTTGTCATCAACTGTCATTGAATTAATTAACGTGGTCTCATTATTCTTCGAATCAGAATGACCCATTCCATCGTCGTCAGTTTGAACATCTTTAAGATTAAATGAATTATTGTTATCCGCATCTACGAATATGTATGGCTGGATTTTATGATTGAAAAATTCATTTAATTCTTGCTTAACGTTTTCATCGCAGTTGCCGTTATAGTCTTCAATGACAGTTGTGTTTTTTTCTTCAATTACTACGCATAGTTCCATTTGATTTTTTGTCATATCCTCAATGTTCAATTGTTTCACCTCGTAATTATTTGCCATTTCCCTTAACTCCGAATTCGTAGTTTCCTTCGTTCTTTTCTTCACGTGTGCTTCCCCCGAAGATTCCGAATCCGACTTTTTCAAATCCAAATCGTCAATCACGTGATGAACAATTTCGTCAATCACAGTGATACTTTTATGTGTATTTTCCAAATGATTTTTATCAACCTTTTCCGTCAAAACTGAGACTCCTTTTCCTAATTTCCCTCCAATTTCGGCTTTTTCGCGAATTTCTTCACATTCGCATTCCTGCCTGTTCTTCGACATTATTGCCAGATTTATCGTTGACACGTTATCGAGAATTTCGTCGACGATGTTCTCGGCTTTCACGCAAACTTCAGTGACCTTTAATTGGTCAAGGATTTCGTCGACGCTGTTGCTGATGTCACTGCAGAAAGTTTCGCCCCCGATTTCCTTGAGTTCGAGTATCGTTCGAGCGGGTAGTTCGAGGATATCAGATCCTTCGTTCGAGCAGTCGTCAGCTTCGTGATTAGAAAGTTCGTCCTGACTGTCGAAGAGCTCTCTCGTCTCGTTGAGAACTATTTCCGGTGTCGGGGTGCTCTCCCGTTTCCTTTCAGACATCAGCAAATCCAGCCAAATGCAATCCGAGTCATCGTCATCGTCGCTTTCTTCTTCGCCATTCGCCGACTTTTCCACATAATCTTCCTGCCATTCCAAGGACTGATTGAGACTCGTGTTCTCCAAATCCACCGACGTGTCCTTGCTCGAGCACAAATCCGTCGACAGAGTTAAACTGTAAATCAGACTCATGCTCGTCGAATCCAAATTATACTTGTGAGATATCGCCGTGTCCGGCAAAACGCCCACCGTTGTTTTCGACGTCGGTATATTTACTTTCATACTGTTTATAACATCGGTTATGCTATCCTGACGACATATGGAATTTGACTTTTTTACCAGGCAAGAGTCGCTAGTAAACCTGTGCAACAAGCCACCAGAAAATTCTGCTGACGGGTCGATAATTGTCTTAGAGGATTTCTCAGTAATCTCGTTAGTCCCCAAGTTCGGCAACAAACAGGAATCGCTGGTAAAAGTACTCAGTTTTCGAAATTCTTTTGGAGTAGACGCACTCATTATGTTAGCTTCAATGAACTTTTTATTCGGGTTAATAGGTAACAAAATATTCTCCTTTGATTCTAACTTGCTATCGTCATGAAATTCGTGAATTAGACTTTTCGAAAATTCTATCGAATTTTTTTCGGTTCTCGTCAATTCACACTCTAATGGGCTTTTAACTTCGTCGATTTTTTCTTCGATTTTGTCACTGAAACTCTGTTCTATGTTGTTGACTATCGAGTACAAATTGCCTTTGATATAATTTAATACTTCGAGAAGATCTTTTACTTCTGAAGCACTATATTTTTCTACCGCTGTGTCAGGATTCAGACTTCCGGTTTGCCTGTCAGAATTTTCGTTCCTGCCGAAAACCTGAGCGACGGTATTTTTTGGTCCGCTGTTAACCACGAGTGGAGAAATATTTCCATTGATATCAGAATTCAAAGAATGTATGCTTTGATTATCATCTACAACTATTTCCTCCTGGTCGACGTCATTTCCGTTACAATCCCCGCCACCATCCGAGAAGATATTGACCTTCTCGACGTAATTCAATTGAGGATACTTGTCTACCGAATAAATCAGAGTTTCTACGTGCCCTACGTTGTCATTGTTACGCTGAGTGTTTAAATTTACGTTCTTATTCTTAACAAGCGAAAAATAGACAGATTCCGGAGTCGGATAAGGTCTAAACGCGGCATTGAATTTCACGGAATCCAATTTCAATGTCTTAACGTTCCTGAGGAATAGCTGAGGATTTTCCGCGACGTAAACCGAGTGATGAAGGAAAATCGGATTATTATTGTTGCGCAAAGAGACGTAATTATCAGTTTTCAAGATGCCATTCGAATCGCCGTTGCACTTGTCCTGCAGCATTCTTTTCTCGTAATTCTCGAAGAAGTCGCGTCTGCGCGCGATGTAGGACTTCGGTTTGGGGATGCTCGGGGGATTATTGGTCTTTTGGAATTCGATCAGACGGGGTTTCATGCGTTCCGCGATAGTCAAGCTTCTAGCAACCTCTATGAGGGGATCGATGCCGATTTCGAGAGACTGCAAGCCGTAATTCGCTAAGTCCTCGCTTTCGCTGCTGAAGCTGCTCGAGAGACCACAATCTGCAACCACATTGTCCAAGACACACCTCAAAATCGGCCAATCGGTTGACGAGGAGACGAAGCACCGCCAGTCCACTTCCCGCCTTGAGGAAGTTCGGTCCGTTCGTTGTCCCGGACAATTTATCGAAGACAGATCACTCAACGACGATCCATTCCGTAACGTTTCCAAACGGATCGTCACCCTGAGACTCGATGTCTTCGATAAATTCTCCACCAATCAACCATTCGTCGTATGCCCGAAAAGATTTCCCGAAGTTTCCTCGATCCAACAAGATCCTTGTTTGATCGATGAAACTTCTCCGAGTCCAGTGACGTGAAATAAAACGAACTTTTACATCAGTTTCCGAAATGTGAACTTTCAGAGTCATTTGAACTGGCTAGAAACGGATGTTAAAATTCATTTCCATTTCGGATCCTCAGTCGATAGATCGCTTAAGTCTGTTTTTCGCCTTTTCGTAATTAAAAAATGCAATACACGGGTGCGAACGAGGCATAAGCAAGACTCATTAAAAGGTGTAACGAAAGAACTTGGTAAAACGACGAAGACTTGAGGGATTCTGTTTTAAGGGCCCCTGCCACGTGCGACAAATGATTAGTGGTGTGAGTGAACGAGCACGTCTATGTTAGTCAGACGACTTTGCCAGGACACTAAGGACTTACCTCGACGGCTCACGTTGTTCTGTGGTTCGATCGCCGAGCGTCTCATCTCGTTAAGGAACTCTGTCGTTGCGTCAACTGCGTATCAAGAACAAATTTACATGCACAATAGACACCGTGTCCTGTATTTCGGTCTAACGGAATTAAGCAAATTAATTATCCATTTTGTCAAACGTATTTTATTGTCATCATTAAGAATCTTTATTGAAGAATCAAGTGCAAGGACACTTTTATGTGTAGAAAAGGTATGGGAATTAGGGTATGGGAATAGTTAAGAAGAATCGTAAATTTAAAGACGTGCATAAATGAAGGTGCATTTTAAGGTCGACCGAAACGTCCTCACCTTTGAATTTTTGCTGATTCTCTGCGCTCAGCGTTTGCTTTTCAACACCTGGCCTTACGGTCATAGTCATGGGATTCGTTGTTTCTAAATTCAAGACACCACATGCTCATGCTGATAGACAATCATTAGACCCGCGATAGTCATGTCGTTACAAAGACAGAACGATACTACGACGTCCAGGGAACAAAATAAAGTCATGCGATCACGTAACAATGCAGTATTGAGATTTTTACACGACGGAATTTCTACTTGGAGGATAGATAGTATTACTTATTCGAGGAAGACGATGTACTTACCATCGCTGAGGACAACTTCCGGTTGGCTGGGCGCAGGCACTTGTTTCGTTTCTATCCGCAGGACACGTGGTTCTGCGTAAATAAACGATAATGAAATATGGCCGCATAGTCAGCAGGGAAGAGCAATAAAATGCCGACTTACCGTCTCTACTCTCTTCTTCCGTTTCTGAAGTCACTGAAACTGGTGATTGAATCGGGCTCTTGGCAGTGCTGGATTCGTGCGTTGCACGGCTAATGTTGAACGAGGATAGCGCTTCCGATTCCGACTGCGATTCGTCGTCTATTACCGCAAAAAGTCAGTTGTTAACGTCAATCACTGTCAAAGACGTACAGGACAAGGGTCGAGGAAACTTACAAAGGTCGCCCTTTTGTTTGCGCTCGACTTCCTTTTTGTATTGGTCTAATTCCTGATCCGTCACGGCGTCGAAGGGATTTTTGGCGTAAGGAGTCTTGTAGACCATCGCGTTGTGTTGGAAACCTCTCTGAATAATACCTTTGCTGGCAGCTCCCACTAAAACCACTTGCTCCCCAGTGCCACTGATCGTAGCGTCCTTGAAAGCAACGATCCCCATCAGCAACTACCCCATTTTCTCTTTAGACTATACGCGAACGCAGTGAGAATTACGTACCTGCATTTTTTTAGCTTCTTCCCAAGTGACACCCTCCAGAATATGCGACTGTGGGCCAGCTGATATTTTGTCTGCCCTACGATAGTCTTTAATCTGTCGAAATAAAGGACCATATCTCGTAGCAATTGGATCGAAAGTATATAACGGTAGATCCATTTAGAGGACATGTAGATGTATGTAAATATTTTTAAGGCGTACTTACCTGCTGTTGAATCTGCTTGAATTCCTTCGGATTGGTGTTTTTCGGCACAAACTGAAGAGCACTATCGATCTTGACCGGAGTACTGCTATGGGTTGGCGAGCCGTCTGTCACCCACTGCACACAAAACCAGAGCATTAGTGTCAACCCCCTTTCGAGTCTCTCGGGTTCGTCATCGTATAATGAAGCACTTGCGATTAAGGCGATTGAAAAGTGACTCTCGCATGTAATGTGTGCCTGCTACTCGCTCGACTCCTCGCATTTTATTATCGCCCTACGCGTAGGAAAATTTCATTAAACACGATCTCATTGGTTATTGACTCATTGAGCTGACTGTAAAAAAATAGCTCATCGAATTAGGCCAGCAAAAGGGTGAAAAACTAAGCCGTTGAGGGGGGTCTGTAGATCCCAAGGTTATTCCGTGCGCGACAGGGTCGGTTGATCTGGTTTTGTAAATGCAGTGGATGCATACCGAGGCCACCGAGTGCTTCTTTAGGATGACCAACAGGCACACATTCATACAGAGTCGTGTAAGGTATGTTATCTACTTTGTAGAGAGCGTTCGTTACTCGCAGTACATGTACGGAAGCTTCGCGAAACGAAGACGAATGCGTAAAGAACCCGCTTGACTTTCCCCCGATAAGCATAAGAGTATTAATGCGCACGCGAAGATGATCAGTCTGAGTTCCCGATGAAATGTGATCAAGTCAGGCAAAGTTTCGAGCAGGACGAACGTTTGTCAGATGATAGCCGATCCGTGCAAAATGATTTGGCAGTTTCGCGCTCAGAAAATGTGAGATGATTCGTGTGAGGAAAGTCGTCTACTAAGAAAGAATTAAATTTCACTTAGTCCAACTGAAAAATCCGTGTAAACGTGGACTCCAATTACCTCCTCTGCGTTCTGATCCACCCACTATAAACGAAAAGAAGCACAACAATGACTTTAAAATCGCTTTGCGCTTTCGGCTTTCTAATCGCGGTACAAACATTCATACTTGACATGCACTTCCGTCATTAAGTTGTTAAGAATGATCTGCGTTCGTCAAATAGCAGACATGTCTTTATTTGAACATCAAGAAGCTACATAAGAAATAATCGCTAGTATCTTATACGTATGGCATTTTACGAAATTGCCGTGCGTTCGATGAGAGTCGAACGATCGACTGATGTCGAAAAAAAATCTCTCTGTCCAACTGTCCGAAAAAATCGGCTTAATTTTCGTTCATCAATCGACCCATCGACCGGCCAATCTATCCCCTAACTCCGTAAGGCTGGCTTTCGCGTGAATCGATTAAAAAAGTTCGTGTGTAGCTGTCGGTTTGACTAAGACTGTAGTTATCACAAAATAAAAATCATACATCAAAATAAAAGTTCCCCTAGCTCTTTGCTCTACCGCTCTTTCAGTTTATACTTGACAATCTGCAACAGATATCCGGCTTCGAAGCGTACGTATATTTCATTAGTAACTAACATGCATCACATAGCTGGTTCTATCGAGAACTTCCATCACAACTGACCTTTCAATTGACTGTTTGCGAAAGAATATCAGGCTATTCAGACCTGAACTTAATCCGCTTTAAAGCCTATTGTAATAAGCGGTATATAATATGACATCGATCGTAAAATTATTCAAACCGCATTGTCTAGGAAAATAAAACGTATTTGTTAATACCTAAGCGCGTAACGCACAATTGCACGGTTTTAGGAAGAGCAGTGTGCTACTTTCTGAGTGGCGGAATGGCACGTGTCGGAATGTGACAAAATTCGTTACAATTAAAAGATATACAAAAAGGAGTACCTATGGAAACGACGCAGTGTTAATCTTATTACGTATATTAATATTATTAATTCCAACAACGTTCCGTTAATAACTGGGGAAATAACACGACTTTAATATGACTGAAACAAACCCTACATTGGCTTTTTATAAAAAAAAAAACTTCCTTGTAGTCAACCTTAAAGGCGCAGGTAACAATGATTGCATTGTATACACTTATATACGAAGTGCGTGTAATCTCGATCCATAAACATTCTCGATCTTGCAATATAGTATTCGCTAAAGCTACGAGTTTCATCGGTAAATGGCAAAGGTTCTTTCAACGATACGAACACATAGACATTCGGTGGATAGACCTTTCAATAGATTACCATGGAAAAGCATAACGCATAGAGACTTTTACAAGTATCATTTCATAGAAGTATGTTAAATTTTCTCAAGGGTTCAACTTGCGAACTGTTGAAAAATATGGAACACATTGTACTTGACACGCGAGCGCCAAAAAAGGTGTAAGGCGGCTGAGTATATAGTTCGAATAAATCCGTCATAATCTCAGAACAAGGTAATTATCAATATTTAGGAGAATCTAAGTGTAGGACATACGAGTATACATTTGATTCTTCGTGAAAACGACTATCTAATAACGTCTATAATATCATAGCATCTGTCTCGAAAGTTGATTAACCTTTTTACTTTCTAAATGACTCGTGACAGGCAGTTTCACTTTAATACGATCGAATTTAGAAATGTTCGCGATACATATAAACCCATGATCATTCGTCAAACGATACACGTATTTAGTCGCGACCTAAGCGCTAGTTTTACTCCTTATTTTCAAAAGTAATGACTTCTACCTTTGTGATTTTCTTGGGGTCAGGTGTGCCGGTCTCCAGAATCTCGACTTTTTGGTATACGTTCGGGGAATTCAGCCAGCGTGATCTGTCCGTGCCTTTACGACCACCCTTCCAGAGCCTAGAAAGAACAGACAAACCCCTTTCAAGAATGCTTAATTACCTTCACTTTTCGTTGGCCATCGGGATGAACCGAAGCTTACCCTTGTTTGTAAAGCTCTTCCTCTTCGAGTAGATATCCTAACGAAGAAACAGCTGGCGGAACTTCCACGTCGTTCCTGGGTCTCGGTGGTTCTCCTTTGACTAACGGATGTCTGTAGATATATCCCGTACGGAATCCCTGCGGGAGGAGAAAACACACGTAAGACCAGATTTCTCGCGATCATCGTAGTCCTCTTTCAACGGGGAAGGAACTCACAGCGTTGTCGAGCATTCTCATGAGAGCCTCGAATTCCGTTCCGCCGATTCTCCAGCGTTTCTCGAGTTTCTCAGCGAGCGGGGAGGGTTCAGCGACGGAGCTGACCTGGGGGTTCGGTGGTTTCCTGGAAGCCTCGAAGATTGCCTTCTTCGCCTCCTCGGAGATGAGTCCGATGTTGTCGAGGCCGGCGGGCATGAGTTTCAACTGCGTCTCGCAGGCCATCACCGTGTTGTAGACGTTGTAGAAGGCTTCTTCGACTGTCTCGCCGCAGCAGAGGGCACCGCGATTCGTCAACAGCATCACCTTGTTCAACGGGCCAAGGTTCCGCGTGATCTTCTCGCGTTCCTCAGGCTCAAAGCTACCCCCGGCGTATTGGTGTGTGCTCACTTCTCCGATGACTATGCTCTCTTGCCCGATCGGCAGAAGTCCACACTTTAACGATGAAATCTGCGAAGCAAGACATTCGCCTCGAATCCTTGGTCCCTAAGACTCGAAAATCGGGCCTAAAATAATGTTCCTCGACTTACGGCTGTTACGGACGGAGTGGTAATATGAATGATACACTTGATATCAGGTCTTGCCGCGTGGATCGTCGAATGCAACTGGAACCCAGCGATGTGGACTCCAAAGTTCGTTGTTCCCTGTTCAACGACGGTTCCTTGCATGTCGACCTTCACCAGGCTCGAAGCGGTGACCTCGTGGTACAACAACCCGTAAGGGTTGACCAGGAAATGTTCTTGGTCTTGGTTCAGTCGCGCGGTGATCTGTCCGCCAACACCCTGGGTCCAACCGTACAAATCCATCAATCTGAACACTGCGGCTAGTTTACACCGTAGAAGTTTCTCCCCCTTGGCGTAACCCATGCTCTCCACCCCGCGAATATCGTTGATTGGCACCACGCAATTCGAATCTGCAGATGCAAGGATTCATTAGGATCTTAAATTCTAAGGACCTTGCATGACCCTGACGACTTACTTTTGAATACATTGCTGTTGAAGCGTGCCCCTTGGGCTCCCATCATGTCCGACAGTTGTTGCAGGAGACCCGATGGCCCGGCGCCGTCCTTCATTTGCGACTCGATTATCCGCTCGAGTTCTTCGCGAAAAAGTCTCGAGTTCATCATCATCTCGACCCTCTTTCTTCTCTCCATTTCACGCATGTCCTGTCAACATCAACGACTCATTTGCCGACGAACAACAACAACACTCAATGCAGCTAACATTCAACTCTGTTCTTAAAAGGATCCCAAAGTATTTTTCTTTGCACAGAAACATTATTCTATCGAACTGTTGGATTATTGAGCTTACCGCGTCTATGTCCGCCGGTCTCATCTTGCTCTTCTCTTCTTCGGTGAGGCCATCCACCGCTCCGTTCGTGTGGGGCTCCGTCAACTCTTGCTGGCTCGTGTCCGCCATTTTCGGGCGTCGTTCAGTCAGCACCGACTGTGGAATTAAGAGGAAAAAAAGATCCTCGGGTTCATTCAACACTCTATTTTTTCTGCTGCTACGAGAAAACTTGTATAACGGCGAACGAGGAATACGCTCCGGACTTATCTGTCGCGGCGGGCCGATAAGTATTATCGCGGCGATTCTGCTTTCAGCGACGATTGCGCTTGCTGCCGAGGAAAATCGAGAATCTACCCAACTCCCGTGCCCCTGGCCGAACACTTACCTCCGCGTAAACAAGATCAATTAGTTCGGGCAGTTTCATGAGAGTGTTGAGCAAAGCCTGGTTCACCAGGTTCACGCACAGAGTGAGGTGCAACATCGCCGCAACTAGACCTACATCATTTTTTGCCTAACGTTCGTTTATTTATCGAGACCAGCCGCGGAGCAACGGTATCGTCTGGAAGCCATTAGCTGCGTAATCGTCGTGACACCAATTTTTATCGTCCTCGCATACGCAGAGCGGTTAAAAGCCAGCCGAGCGACCGTTTGTTAACGACGATCTAAGCCAGGTGTTGCATAACTTCGTTTATCGTTTCGTTTGTGCACGAGTACGCGACTGGATCGAGGGAAATTAGTAGACAGGTGTTACAATCGCGGGATGCAGGTGCACTCAAGAATAAAGCTTTAACGACACCCTTCGGCTATAAATACAATAATTTCAGCCGTCACTTTCAAACAAAGAGTCTTCCTATGCCAGGGTTTTCGTAAGCAGGGCTAATTCCTCGACACAAACGTCACACGAAGTTTGTTAAAAATCACAAAGGACAATTATGTTGGCATTGCAAGCGGTTGAGGATGTACGACAGAAATTGGTGGCATAGTTAATTCACATGAAACCAATGATCAGACATTTTTCACGCAGCGATTTCCACTCCGAGTTTCACCGGGTAAGAAGAACCCATCGGACACGGACGGTTATTGAATTTACGAGTTAATTGCCGGCTCCACTTTCACGAGAAGAGGGTCTAATGAATTCCAAAGCGAGTCGAAGAAACAGAGCGGAGATGGTGTCCCTGGGAAAACGTGCGAACGGTGGATCGGTACGGTAGCATTCGAAAGACTAGTCGGACGATAAGCGGGGCACAGCTATATTTCCGCCGGGAAATATTACGTCACGTAAGTCTGCTCCGTGTGCCACTGTTACACTTGAGACCTTTGCCAAATGCTAATCGCTGCGTCTTCGCGTAGGACCCAAAGTGGGAGAAATGGCTTAAAAACCTGTCAAAGTCCATCGTTGTTTACGAATATCCAACGAGAAGCCGTGAATATTCTCGCCAAGGATGGCGAATTTCAAAGAATCGTTCGGTACGCGCGATAATAGTCCGCGACTTTTTAAATGCAACGCGGGGAGACAAAGGCAGGATTTCGTTGGAGAATGCTCAAAGGGGTCTTCTTCTGAAAAATTCTCTCCGCAGTAATTCGTGGAAAGTTCTGGCAAATCGAGACGGTTTCGCCGATTGAGCCGCGAAAAGGGCTTTCAAGGGGAAAGGGGGAACGAGGAAGAGTATTACGACGATTGAAGACGAAAGACTCGTGTATGGCGAGCAACCCCATGGCGTTTCACTTCAAAGGTCTCCTCGGGAGTTTCTCCTTCTTCCTTCTCGTTTGTACCAGCAGCCCCCGAAGGGGATTACGGAATTACGAGCGACGCGTTCCCCGCCGAGAGGAAAACCCCTGCAATCCTACGGGAGCAACGCACCGTACTCCTCGGCAAAGGAATCGCCCTAAAACAGACTCGTCGCGAGGGAAAGACACGGTACATTTCACGCCCCTCCCCCCTTCCCTGCGTTTCCACACAAATACCCCCGCAATGGACTCGTGGAATTTCTCCACGCCCAACGCGCCATATTTCCACGCTACACGTGCTTACTCATCTATCCATTTAATTAACTTTCCAAATTAATGACGAGGGCAAACCGAGCATCCTACTCGATGTTTCGTTGAGAATTTATTGCCTCGGAGCTTCGGTGCTCGCAGTCATAACAGGAGGATTGCTGAGGATTTCCAGACGAAACAAAGCGACGATCATCCGACCATCCGACGGTTTTAATGCAACCCTGCTGGGCAATTAAAAGGTCCTCGACCTTGGATCTCGTGCGCAAATGAAACAGGTCCCATTGTCTCCGACGCGGAGAAAGAGCACAACATTTCTAGTTTTTTTCTCCGTTTTATTTTCCTTCTCCCTGGAGCATTATCGGTCTGAGCCCCGGCTAATAATACGTCCGTCCTGCCGCACCTATGTCGCACGTGTACACATCGCGACGAAGACGAACGACCGGCGACCGGGAAGGAAGAGGGACGAGAAAGTCGAGAAGTAGCTGGAAGAATCGTCAAACAATGAAAACGCAGGACGAGCACGTCGAAAAAAGAAGACCGGAAGTTCCATCGTGACGCCCGCTAATAAAACGCACGTGTATTACGTTTCATGTGCATACAATGTGTCCATTTCCGTGACTCGGGCCGAATACCACGAGGATGATGCACTGGATATATTAAGCCAGGGGGCTCGAGCAAGGAAAGAAGCTACTGCCAGTTTTTCGCAACGTTAAATCAACCCTCTAAGGGAATTTCGGGGGATTTGGGGAAGGAACAGGAAGTTCAGAGTTGGTCAGTATGTCCCGACGATTCCGCTATCCCAATTCGGGGTCAAAAACACCAGCCTGGCAACTCGGGGCGATCAATAAACCCAGCAAGGAGTGAACCAGGGGGAGAGGAGGAGGAGCGCCACGCAACCTTCCCCTTTCTCTCTCCTTTTCCGCCCTTCCCCGAGCAACCCCCGTCGACGAGCAGGACCTTCCCGGCCCCGGGAACGCTCAGCACAGGACCCCGCGGAACCGACAACCCCCTCCCGACCTCCTCCAAAGCCAACCCCTCCGACGACTCGACGCCCGTCTCGAGTGGACCCTTCACGTATATCAACAACCCCCGAAAAACCAGCAAGCTTTCTCGCCCGCGATAACATTTGTCGATCGGATAAAGATCAGCTTAAGATCAGCCTGAGATCAGAAAGGGGGCAGGTTTAAATAATCTCGTGTCTTTTTAAAGGTTCAACAACTGGACTTAAGTAGAGGAAAAATGGCGGAGTAAACGGGGAAAGAAGACGAGCAGAAGTCTGACAGGAAGCTACGAAGACGTATCATCCGGTTAACACAGAACCCTTTTCACTCCGCCACTTCGGCTTCTCAACACATTGGCATTACGTCCCCTTGCCCCCCCCGCCCCCCGGTCCCATTGTTCCTGATTTTCTATTCTCTGTTTTCCATGGTGCGATCCGCCGTGGCGAGGAATCCCGCACTTCTCCGGTTTCCCCAGTGGCCCTCGCATTTTACCGCCGCTCAACGGCGTGTCATCTTACAAATCCCTCATAATTCATTTACAGCTGGATAATACGATCGATCCTCAAGGCGTTTAGTCGAGACCCAAAGTGGAACCAGTGAATAAATTCCGTGTATCCGGTGGATACAGGTAGTTGATTCCTGGGCTTGCAATTTTTCTTGAGGGGCCGTGGAATTGCTAATCTTCCTGGTTGACGTTAAACCGCACTCGAGACGCGCCAGACCGGAGAAGAGCGGCTGACTGGATGCTTCTCGAGGGCCTCTCAGTAGAATTTTTGGAAAGTCCTCGTCGTTAAGGAGCGTGACTCCCCGCAATAACACGCTCCTCTACTTCAGGACGATACCCTGGCGAGCAAAAATCCAACCACACCACGTGCTTTCCATCTCCAGAATCCTATTCTTTTCCATCCCTGTCTAACCAATGCCAGATTTAAATTTCCGCTCGGATTCGAATAGATTCGACCCACATTCCCCGGGCGTTTCTGGACCAGGTCGACGAGAAACTCAGCGTGGGCGGGGTAAATATTAATTCCTCGTTGAACGTGTACGATCCGCATCGGCGATCTAATTATCCGCGATTCAGTCGGGAAAATGCATCGCGCGGGAAAACTGGGTCGACATCTCGCCCGGCTTTCTATTCAAAGAGACGTGAAAAACGAGCGGAAAAGTCGAGCAACTTCTCTATTAAGAATTAAGAGCGTCGATTAAACAGATCTCTTTGCTTGGAAGAACGCCTAATATTTTTGTATTCATCGTCGAAAGTTTAAGCTTTTTCCACGTAGGACAAAAACGTCGCGACCATTGGTGCTCGATGTTTCAGTGAGTGATGTCTTTGTGGCAATGCACGAACCGTGTCGTGGTGTAACGGAGGAAGTCGGCTTAATTGTTGCCGAGCGTCACTTCCGCTTTAACACGTTCGCGGAGATAACGCGGCTACGATGTATGTAAAATCCACAGGTTTCCGCGTCGGACAGGTCAGGAGCGAATTACTTAATACACATTTTCATGAGTATTAACCTTTATCGTAATTAGATACTTAATACTGTAGAATCGGATTCGAAGAAGTGACTCATCTGACCTACTTTAAGGAACAACTGGAAACTCAGCAGAATACTTTCATTGACTGCAGAATTATGCATATCGTTTAACAGCGATAAATCAGGCTAGCTTTTAATGTTACTCGGTAAATCAGATATCACGCTAAGAACATGGCAATTACTTCCCGTAATGCGCTGAAAGTAGACCCTTCTCGTTTCCTGCCGGCCTAGTTGTACGTTGCAATTACGATGCACGCGCTTCGAATGCGCAAGAAAACAATTTGCGAAACGTGAGTGATCGCGGCAGAAAATTATACGAGTGATTCTGCGGATCCTCCAGCAATCTCAATTCAAATCTATTAACGTTAATTGCGCGCGTGCTGAGATCGATTACCCACGATAAAGCCTCTTTCCGTTGTAAAAAGATTCATAAAAATCCTATCGTCGGGTAATCCTCGACGAGCGTCAAGTGACGTCGTTTCTAAATGAGTAACGAGCAGTGATGTAATCGTGGATTCGGTGACTCGGCGCGTAGACCTCGCGTCGTTATCTCAATTTAAATGGGATTATGATATCAAGTGGACAGTGATGCCTTTCTCCGGCTGCGACACCATTTAATTCCAGCTTCGAGCTCCAACGGCAAAGGGCACTCTTGCAGTTCCCAACTGCAGTTGCTCGCAACGAGGAATACTCGATTATCTAGAATCTGCAATTATCGTGGGAGTCTCTACTCCCGCCTCGCTAGGCCCCCTACTCCCCCGCTTCCCCTGGTCTTCTTTTCTACTTCGCAGCCAGTCGGAACACCGGCAAACCATACGATCCTCACACAGAAGTTCCATTGTTTGTCCGCGACGAGACGGCCGTTTACCTGCATTACCGCGTGTTTACTCGAGTCCTTAGTTTCGCTCCAAAGGTGCATAGATGCACACTCCTCCTCGTTGCATCCACGCCCAACGCCATAAGATGTGCAATATTCATTCCGCGCCCACGCCTACCACACACCTTCGCCCTCGCCATGATAATTTCAGCGAGGCCAAGTTTTTTCACCCATTTGCACCGTGAAAGGAACAGCCAGTCCCGTGATAAGATTGCGCGTATTAACGTTCAGCGGGGAAATGGGTGAATCAGCGTCGTCGATATTATCGAGAAAACTTGCTGTGCAATATAGAGCCGGGTGTATAAGCTGGAGAAACGAACGTTTTCCCTGCTCCAAGAGTGGGAGCATTAAAAGTGCTGCTACTCGAATCTGTAGAATCCGAGTGAAAGCCGTTCGACTGACCGGTAGTACGCGTTAACGTTCATCGAATGGTCTACCGGCGTCCAACTTTCAGTTAGGAGATAAAGATCCTCCCCGTTGGCCTCCCTGCCCCCCCAGTCGGTCCTAAGATGAGTCAGCGTCTACGGAACGGCCCGGGGAACGTAACTTACGAGCAGAGAACTCACGCCCACGGTTTTTCTCCCGATGAATCGGCCCTGGACCGGTCGCCCCACGGTTCGCCCTTGGCCCATGCAACGAGAACCACGTCGGCCAACGATTCCTCGTCGTCTCCTACGTAAATCCACGGCGAAGGCAAATAAAGCGCGATTAAGGGGCACTTGAGCGAGAGACTCTCGGATGCATCGAGATGCATCGAATGGTGGAAACGGCACGCACCATCGACGACGCCACGGAATGTCAGAGATTTTTCACCAGGGACGAAGGGTCGACCCGCGATGATTGAGGGGAACTCGGAGAGCAAGTGGCCCAACTTTACGAGCGCCCACGATGCATTCTCTCAACTCCGTGGGCGAACCATTACGTCTGTTTGTCGGCTCTCTCAACAGTTACAAAACACCGGACCGGCAGAAAAATTCAACACTCGTCTCAATCATCCTGTCCTTCGATCCCGCATTCCGCGGGGCCAGTTAAAAATTTTCCGATCGATGACTAACCGGTACAACGAGCATCGTCGACATTTTTCCTCGTCCTCAGAGGCATATACGCACACGCGACATCGCCGTATCGTCTCGCTGCTTTTTACCCGTCGGCTGCAATTAACGTTCGCTTCCACGGACTCTGAGTCTCGGCTGACAACGGTACGGACGATCGGCCATGAAAAAGCGTAATAATTCGTGCCGCGCTCTTTCTAAATCCATTACAGTTACACGAGAATCCACGGAACCGCCCGGAGGAAGAGGCCGGTGCGTAGAACGCAAAGTTTAACGAAGCAAACGGCCACTTACGTAAGCACCGTTCGTTACTTCTTCCATCGACCTCGGCGCAGTCTGTCTCGAGAACAAGAAATATCCCCCTCCTTCCCCTAGCCTGTTCCCTCTCCTCTCCTTCCTTTTTCTCGCATATCCCTTCGTTAATAAATCAAACAGCTCGCGGGAGTCCACCGCGGCAGGGGAAGAACAGGGGGGGCTCTCTGCGGTTACAGTTACGACGTGAGTTACGGTATATCCGGCAGGTAATCAAAAAGATGTCCTCAACTTGAGCGAGTGAAGCAGAGCTATGAGAGAGCTCTGAAAATGGCCAAGTTTCTTAGCGAGAACGTATTGCTCGCTAACAAGACGAAGCAGGTGCAATGATTTCTATGCGGGGAGTAAAGTCAAAAGCCTTGTTCCTGTACGGTCGTTCGCCTAAGTGCTCGAAAATTGCACGAGCACCAACGACTCCTTGTTGTACGATCAACGCAACGATCTCGTAGGCCCGAGGATCTCAGTCATTGCCCGTGATTTACGTCCCGTCGAGACGTCAGCGGAATCCGCTCGAGGACGCGTCCATTATTGCCATTGTGTGCCAACGACAATCGTCGATCAACGCTCTTTCTTCCTGTGCAACTACTGCACGCTTCGTAATACCTGCTCGACAAACAGTCGCTCGTAATGGGTAAACCGGCAGGTGACGTCAGCCATGCAACTGCACGGGAGCCGATAAAAAAAAAAGACACACAAATACCCGCGCATCTGTTCCCTAATTTCCACTCTCAAGGATATTAATACGAATTAAACGAAAGGAGAAACTATTCGATGGCAGGGGCCAGTCACGTAAATATTTTTAACACGATTATCTACCCAAGAGAAGTATTTCATAATCGCCGGAGCGTAACGAGGACGATAAAGGCGACACGTTGTATTACTCCAGTCCATTTTCATGGAAACAATGACCCTTTTTCCAACGTGCCGGTTTTACGTCGGTGATATAAACCGTTATGCCGGTTGCGTTAGTCTTGCCGAGGGAAATGCCGGCACCGTTATTCCTTTGTGGCGGACCCGCACGGACGAGTTGGTAAAACCTCGGGTGTTAATAAAACCGTTGCTCGAAAGTAAGACTTGGATTGCTTAATGGCCGAGCGATAATGTCGAAGCAGATAGATAAGCCGCGATAATTTCACGCTGCTCGGCCGGAGTCTACCCAGACGAGAGATTCTAAGGGGACCTTTTAAATACCATGAATATTCATGACATATAATACAGACGACCGATAGCTTTCCTACAACCGTTCGACCATTTAACCCGGAAGCCTGCACTTAACCCAAATTCGCAACTTCCGCCAACAGTCAGCTGGGCTTTACGGCTCTCGAGCACACGCACCGATATCCGTCGACAAGTGTGCGTCAATAGAGATCTAGGTAAATGAGAACGTTCAGCAGGTAAACGGCCTCACACGGTCAAAGCAATCGTCAGACAAGGATGTCATTATCCAGGATCGTTTTGACCTTTTCTGCGCCATTAATCGTCGTTTAGGAAATTGGTATTTAATGTGCAAGGTATTCCTTCAAAAGAAAAGCACGCTTTTTCTTCCAGCTATGCAAATATCGTTTCTTATTACGGATGCCAAGGTTTTACCGCGTCTAACAGACGCCAGTGGTATCGATCGGCGACGCCGTGCGTCTCCACGCTAACCGGAAGCTAAACGGAATGGTAAAACGAAAGGACGATGGTTGACGATAATCCCCTTTGACGATCGACCAAGCACCATGGAAATCTATGCCGGAAATTCCGTGGAAATGCGGCACGACCTTGGAGAGCCGGCGAAAATGTAAAAATAGAGCATAGAAAATAGAGCGATAGATCTTAAAGTGGCTCCGAGGGGAAGGCTTTAAAAACGCTCTTTGAACGTTGAAGATTTAAAGTGCAGGCCTTAGCCCGCTTTCTGGCTATGCAAACTTCATCTTTCCACCCTTTCCACTGGAAACCAGAGCACAGGAGTAGTTTACGCGACCTTCGAACGCTGTCAAAGGTAATTAACAGTCCTACAGACGTCAACGACCTTCACGGCGAATGAATTAAAAACAGGGAAAAATATTTCGAGAGCGCCGTTTATTTTTAGCTGTGCTAATTACGTCAAACTATTGCTCGTCTAATCGGTCCCGGCAAATGCCAGACTCTCCGGATCACGTCCATTCAGATGCAAGCGGAATACTCGCATCAGAAGTGCATTGCGGCATCGAGAGATACGAATTTCCGGTTTGCGCAAGCCGTGTGCGAAGAAACAAAACTGGACAGATACGCCCACGATGGCCGTCCGTCAAGAAACGTTCTCTGTCTGCGGGCAACCAACGTCACTGGATATTAATAGAATGTCGGCAGAATACACACAGAACAATCCGATTGAATCGTGAGGGTTCCCGTCCGAGGCAATAAATTATTGATCGATCGACTCTTAAATAAAACAACACATGTAAAGTATGCAAAGGAAATACGAAAACCTTTCGAAAGACACGGGCGAGGGATTAAAATGCCAGTTCCTACGCCAACAGGATTGTAATTTCTCGGGCGCTATTTAAACCGTTGGGAAAATTATCAACTCCTGGGTTTCGATGGAAATTTCGGCTGTGCGTCCGGTTAAAAAAAGCCCACGGCGGATTATTCCGAGTTCCGAGAATGTTTTCCAAAGGGCGAATCCTCGGGGTTCGTTAACCTTTTGGGCAGGCGCGACCACGAACTCGTGGCTGCTGGCTTCGTGGGGATTTATTTCGAGCGGCACAGACGTTCGAAATGCAACGCGAGAAAAAAAGGACAGAATTAAAAGGATTCCTCATTGCCGGCTCTGGTGGGGAGCGAGTCGGTGGTGCATGGCGCTTAGGAGCAGTAAATTTTAAAAAAAAGGAAAAAAATCCCCCGGAAATTGGTGCAAAAAATTCTTGACTTCAACTCACCTTCTTCTGCTTTGGTTCCTAACGGCCTACGCCCTGAAACAAAGAAGGAACACGGGTTAACGTACAGAGCTTGGAAAATGAATTACGTCAAGTCGTGTAGAGAAGCAATGCCGAAGTGGCTAAGGGGGAAAGGGTAAGACGGAAAACTCTAGGGACGATCATTGGTCGAAATTCGCGAGGAACCAGCAGCACTTCCTGGAATTACTCGGAACCCTTCGGTGTTCCTGCAAAACCGGGGGTATTTCGTGTTCCCGCCGGAAATCAGGGGCGTGCCTAATTACAGTTAGCCTTCGCCGGGCTTCCGGCAGACCCGAAAGTGCAAGCCTGCGTGCGTATCAGCCACGCGAGCATCTCTGCCACATGCAACTGCAATTGTCCCTTGCATTCTTTATTCCCCTCGGCGCGATCAAAATCGCCACGTTTTACGTTTTCACATTTACGTTAATCAAAATAGGGAGCCAGCCGCATCTCTTACTTTTCTATGCATTCTGCGGGTCAGGGGGGGAACATTGAACGTCCGGAGCAGTCGAGTCGAGCGCGAGACGTCGATGATAAACGACGGTCAATGGAGTGAATCGCGTAGAAAACGACATCGCAGGGCCGAACCGTCTAGACGATCGAATCGCGATGCTCGGCCGACTGCAGCACGATGCACTCGATGCACTCAATCTACTACGTACACGTGTGCACGCGAGCCATGCGCTTTGTCGGACCCATACCTGGACCCTGTAAACTCGCTTATTTGGAAGCGCAGGGAAGAAAGGACGGGGTCTTACGTTTACGTTGAGGAAAAGCACGAACGAATGGCGGGGGAAGGATGACAAGAAACGAAGGACTTGGATTCGCGGGGGCAAAATAAACGGCTGTTATATGCCCCGTCGACACGACATTGCTGCCGACTTTATCAGAATCCCCCGACACGTGCCACACGGTCACGATCGTTCAACCCACCGTTCCAACGACCCGAGAGACCTTTTCCACGTAATCCCCGCCCCCCCCCCACCGCTCTCCCTCATCGAAAAGGCAGTGGCCTAAAGCGATTTAATCGCATTACAGCGAATGCTTCCTGCACCCCTATGCAAGCGATAACGAAGCACCGTAATTAATTTCTTTTCAGGCAATTGCGGCTTTTAAGTTTTCTTCGAGCATTCATGCAGCGCAAAGGAATATGTTTGTATTGGGGTATCAAATAAGACTCGTAAATTAGGATAACGAGGAGACCAAGAGACGAGGGTTTAGATAAGGTCGAGAGAAAATATTGGCTCGGTTTCAGGAAATGTTTCTGTTGAGGAGTACAACTGGCAAGGATCAACGTAACGTCAGTCTTTTTAGCCCCCCCCCCCTCCTGTTTTTGGGAGAAAACTCGATAATCTGCAGAATTATTCCCACGTCCATAGAATCTCTGATATTCGCAGGGTATACATTCAGAGGCAGAGAGTCGTTGGTTGATCGCTCTGCTTTTCGTTCTCGTTTCCGTCGTTTTTTCGTCCGATGAATGGCCCATTGTACGCGCTTCGAGTCTTCATTATTTCCGAGAAGCATTTAAATCGACACGTCTCCGTGGCTTCTCACGCACAGCTGCACGCGAAACGCACGAATAATCCCGCCGGCGAAAACCGACGCAGGCCCCATGCAAATGCGCCGGATCCGATCGAGTCTTTCGGTTTTGCCAAACGCCGACACGGAGAAAGTCTCGCGTGTTTCGCCGGAGCATGAGAAAAAAGGTCCCGCGAATGGCAATCTTCGCGAGAAAGACAACGCTCGCGACTGCAGCCAAGGAAAAAGAATTTTTCGATCACGATGGCCCAGGGCACATTTCCCAAGGTTTCACGGCAATCTCGCAAAGCCCTTTTCGTTAAAACGAATACGTGGAGCTGCACCTGCAGGATTTTGGGAATTACGCCCTCCATGCACGTCAGTTTACGTCTACCGGCAAATTGCCGGATGGGAGTGGCAGACATCCCCCGCAGACGTGCCAAATTTCCCACTAATGAATCGGACCAGCACGAATCCGCAGAAATTGCCACGCCGCAGGTTCCGGATAACGGGAGTGCTGGTTAATCTCAAACTCCCACGAAATGCGACATACCCGGGCAAATGAATCAATTCGAATTGTCGTTTGACGTGAATTGAGAATAACGAGAACTTTCCAGAGAATGTCTTCTCTGATCAGGATTTTTCTTTCGATTCATATTCCTCGGGATTTGTTGGGGTTTTAAGAGCAGTTATAAATTCTGGTGCTGGTCGATCAATGCACCGGTCCCCATCATCGAGGACGACAACGACGACAACGACAACGACAACGACAACGACGACAGCTGAAACTTTAGACCCGCGTTAATAATTGACCGCTCCTATCGGCGCGTCGGTTCGCGTTACAACATCTCTCTGAGGAAGGAACGCGAGAGTTTGTCACGGCGGCATTACTATCGTGTTACTGCCGGGGCAGGAGGACTTCTTTCTCCTGCGCGACTCTCGATCGGTGCATAGATCTCCGGTGCATATATCGTTACACGGATGAGGTCGCCCGCTGGCCACAGGTGAGTGGACGCGGCGGTGATGCAGAGGAGAAGCCGTGCAACGCTTGAATTACGTTTCCTCCGTGAGCTCAGCAGACCTTCTCCAGCACCGTTAATTCCCCTCGCAGCCGGCAAAGCGGATGAAAAACAACCCGCACGCTGACTTCTGTCAGCCAAAAAGAAACTAGAGCATCGCAGAGGACAGACGCTACCGTTTCTCAAAAGTGCAGTACTCGTAAGAAAAATCGTCAAGTAATTACTCTTATCAATCTCTCATGCTTTTCTCTCGCGAGTTTCCTTTTTCTCCCGAAACTGCCGTTAATTCGCGACTATTTCGACGGGATCGCGGGGGTGAGAAGCTGCTGGTGTTCCCGCGATAATCGACTGTCTGGCACGCTCGACGAGGCAGGATCGATAACGAAGCGGTGCGACGCGACACCCCTGTGTTTTCAATTTTCATTGAAATCGTCAACGATCACGATTCTCGGGCCGTTCACCTTCGTCCTGAGTGTCTGCCATCGTTCATTAAGCCCGCAGACGCTGGACGTGGAGTTCACAACGCGATAATTGAGACAGACTTAATGAAAGCGAGACCGAAGGAGCCACAGAGAGGCGAGGAATTGACAGAAATAACTCGAAAGTTTATCGTTTCTAAAGGAATAGAAGGATTGACTGGTCCTCGCAAAAAGGGGAATCATGGAGTTTTTCTTCCCATTAAAGAGTTTATTAACCGGTAGTTCGTAGAAACACTGACAAGTCCCAGAGGAAGTACGGACCTTTTTTCTCAAAGGTAGACTTTTCGTCTTTCAAAATCAACTGGCAATAGGCCAAAAAGCGAAACTACATTGGCTGAAAATAATTTACAAGACCTGCGAGGCAGTTTCGCCAGTTTTCTAGATTCTCTTATTTCCTTCCCCGTTCGCTTGATTAACGACGCTGGAAAAGAATTAAAAACTCGACAAATCCAAGCGGATTCGAATTTACGAGTACCTTTATTGCCGCTGAAATGACCATACGTGGAAGATCGTTTTTCAGGTCGGCTAAACTGGCCTCTCAACGAGCACAAGTATTATTTGCGTTTACCGACTTTCTTTTCCGCGTGTCCGGTGATCACGAAATTTCAATGCACACAAAGGTGGAATAGAGCCTCATTCGGCCTACGGTTGTGATTTCACCGTATTTTATCGACGATTATTCACGGGAGAGCAGAGATGTGGGTCACGAACGCCTCGACAATCGAGAGTATATTTATAGGTCAACGTCGTGTACGTCGCTGTCACGTTCCGTAGTATTAAAAAAAGATGTTATTTACGAGCCACCGGGGGCGTGAGTAAATGCGCTTCCGGCGGATTTTCAAGCTTCGTGGGTCAATGCCGCGCTGACTAGCAATTGGCTTTTTAATTTCAGCTCGAGGAACACGTTGTTTTCTTCGAAGCGGGGAATTTATTTTATGGAGCAGCACGGATAGCCGGTCTGCGTGATACCGTGTAAACTCTTGAAGGGGTTCGATACAGGTCAGCAGTGGATTATCAAGCGACCCGGTGTGGGTTTGTCGCGATCAAGCGCGTTCCCCGAATCGTCGTGACCGCCAGTCACTGACCGGAAATTGATTAATTAGGTCGCTGCGAAGGCGGCCGTGCGCAAGATTCGGTGGTAATGGGCACGAGGGGAGGCCAGAAGAAATAAAAGAACGACAGTGGGTTCTGGGTGGGCGGCTACCGTGGTTCCATTCGGTTAAAACCCAGGACAACAGGCTGATGTCACGCGACAATTAAAGCCGTGGTTAAAGGCAGTCCTACTCAACGGATGGAACACGGGACGACCCGGTGACGACCCCCACTGACGACCAAGGTGGTCGTCGCCATGGTACGAGCTTTCCCGCGGACGTCGATGGCTTTCAGCACGAACGGACCTTCCACGAAAGCCCCGTAAAACTGCCTACCTGGCGTGAAATATCGCCACAGTCGCGGCAGAGCATTAAGACTCGAGGGAAACGATTTTTATGAATTTTAGAAAAAATTCTAGCAGCCTCGGAGCGTGGAAATTAGAACGAAGGACTTGGCTAGCTCCCAGATCGATAGATCAGCTTTATCGTACTTCCGAAGAGTTGGAGAAATAGTATGGATCCTACAGGATTTTTAAACGATCAACCGTAGCTGTGGGATGCGGGTTGCTGTAATAGCGATGACGTCCTGGCTTTTATATAAGCGATTGCGTTACGCATCGGTTCTGCGCGAGAGAGGCTGTTAAACGATCCAAGGTCCTCTGACAACGTTGCACATATGGCCACGAATTTAGCCAGTTACCGGTCCAATGTGAGAGGATCCTGACCTTTTGGAATCACCATCACCGTGGCGCTAAGAATACGGAAGAAAAATCGAGGCTTCGAGAAAAATCGACCAAGCTCCTTAGCACCTTTCCGTGACGTTTATTTAATTTCTGCTTTGTTGTGAGACTCGTCGCGTGCAAAAGCCGACAGGGACAAACTCGAGTACCGCATTAAGTCCGCCGAGGAAAAAGAGTCGCGCAAGAAACGCTTGTTCGTCGAAGCCGCGAGTTTCTCGACAGACCGGCAAGGTGAATGCACCGCGTTAAAACAATAATGCAATAGAGAGAGAGATAGTCCTCGCGTGTTTCCACGCACGTAACAGCTAACAGTGGAAGGTATGCTTTTACGCAACGACGAATTAATGCTATACCTCGAAATTACCTTTCCACACGTTCAAACACCGACCCCTCCCCCCTTGGTTTATTTACACGGTGTGACATTTCTTTTTCCCGAAATGCTTCGTCAGAAAACAATGTAAGGAAAAACGAATCGTCAGTCGCGCCATGTACGTGAAATTTTTTATCAACATCGACGTTGTTCAAGGACACTCGTTTGGCCTGTTATCTACTAATCTACCGACTCTCTCGTGTAATGAATAGACTTGTAGATACAGCATATTCTCCCTAACAAAGCGCTACATTGTGCACCCGTGAACTTCACGTCCGAGTGCACATGCACTAATCAGCACCAACACATCGTTGATCCAACGACGTACAACTAGGCGGGTACCTGTTTTGCTTATGCAACGTGCGTCGCTGCGAATCGTGACACACGCGTGCGTGAGCGAGACGCATTCTCAAATGCATCGAGGCAACGAGCTTCCCTGGGTCCCGTGATTTGACGATACCCAACGGACCAACAGGATCGTCAACGACTGTCGCGTTTTTAGAAGCTCGGCAAAACACGTGCATAGCCGGCGATCGTGAAACAAAGAAACCTGCGTCCAAGTTAACCGGGGTTCTTCGAGGGCACGTTGCCCTGATAAGCCGGCTAAGAATATTCATCATCGTCCTTTAACGACTCAAGGGAGCTGGGCTAAATTTATGCCGAGGAAAGAAAGCCGATGCGTCGATATTCGCGAGAACTTCGGGAGGTCAGCAACGATATTACACGACGACGACGAATGCGATTTGTCCGCTGGCTCGCGTCCTCATGATGTCACAGTTTAAACATAGATATTATCACTCGCACCGCTCGTCGTTGTGCGACCCAAAGGCACCGCGGCAACTTTTTCGACAATAATTAACGACCGTAGGCGAAGGAATCATTAAAAATGATCACATCGCGTCTTGGCCTAGTCACGGGGAGGAATAGGAAAAAGCACGTGCGCGAGATAAGTCAGATTTATCGGCTCCGATAATGTGGAAACGAGCGAGCGTTAGCGGGAAAACGTTTTCCTCACTATCTCTACAGCAGTACGTAAGGCAAACTAACGTCTATTTCAACTTCTTATCAACGAAATTATATAAAGCGCTGTATATCGGAGGTATTACGGAGTATCCCAGTGGTGTTCCTTTGTTTTGAACGTCGTCAACACACCTTGCAGCCGCTCTCCCGAAAGTCAGGACCTTGGATTTCCGGTGCGCGTCGTAGTTGATCGGGCAAGATCCACGAAAAACCGGTCTCCTCCTCTCCCCGTCTTTTCACAGCACAAACATAAAACCGAGGCACAGCAACACCGCGGAACCTCTCCTTCGTTCGGCACTTTCGTCACGCCTGCACGAAAACCAAGTGTCCCGGGCGGTTCGCGTCTACGTAACTCATGTTCCCGGGACGATCGACGGTTGGGCTTCTTCGTTGACGGATTTGAGAGGCAGCCGGATGGATAAAAAAATATACGAGCAACCGACTGGACGATGCCGCGGAATCGTTTGCCGCTCTGTCCGCAGCGCGACGCCAACTCGATCAAGTGGGGGTAAAACAATTCTCCCACCACCTCGCCGGCTACCCGTCTCCGCCAATCCCAGGGCCCCAATTCGGTGGACGTTTTTTTTCCCTGCTAGTGCACCTCGCGATACGTCCGAGTAAATAAAGAGAACCCTTCTCTCTCCTTCGTACGCTTCCCATCGATCATCGTCCTTCTCCGCCTTGTACTTTCTTTCACGTAAGCTTCCCATAAAAACTACGGAGGGTGTACTATCTCGTACGTACGTTCATTGTCCTCCCCCACTCGTGTCGAAGGAATACACTACTTTTTTTAACTTGCTTCAGGTTAAAAAAGTTCAATGAATGACCGACAACCGGGTGAAATCTATATACAATGAATTCCGATACTCAACGCTGTATCATTCGTTCAAGTTCGTTTCCTTTCATTGTTTTCCTACGGTTATTGCGTGGTATTTTCGAGTTAATAACGATACATGTATATCAGTTTGTAAACAAAGGGACAAAATTAAGCATGCTGTTGACGCTTCAGTTACAAACTCAGCAAAAAAAAATGGGGCAGGATAGCAGAGGTTATTACATCTTTCGTAGATTACGAAGTCAGACCGCCCACCTGTGCTACTGCACACGTGCATTTGTGGGCGTGACAGCAACAACACCGAGGGATGCACACCTTTGACTCGTACGAGTCTTTTGCTCTCCCTTCACGGTCAATGAAATAAATAACCCCGAACCGAGGGTCGGCCGGCCGGTGATCGTAAACTGACCCTAATGCACGATCCTCCTGTAAAAACTCACGTCTCTCGGTACAGTTAGCTATTAGATCGTAATTAGTCTTTCTCAATATCCTGCACCGCGCTTTTTATCACCGTGGATCTAATTATCTCACGCACGGACGTAGGTCAATAAAACCTGAGTCGGTGTGCGTGGAAAAATGAGCCCTTCTTCGAGGGGAATTTCAATGATCCGAGGAATGTTAGTACGTTTCTAGAAATGAATCACGATAATTTCAACGGGCGGTGTTTATAAATAACCGTGCGCGTTTGACCGGGATGTTAGTGGCTGGAGACGAAGATACTTCGGTATCTCGAACTCGCCGAAATTCAAGGAAATGAAACTTACGATTTAGCCGGATAAACTTGTGCACCACTTTCGCCCCAAGTACAAAAACTCGAAAGTGTTATGTTTCAGAATAAATAAAGTCGCAGGTGTACGAATATGCCGGTGGCTCTCGGAAAACGGTCGTTAAAGTGGAAAACAGGGATGCAAATGGCGACTTTTCGTGAGAGAAATTCGGCCCTGCTGGACGAGAGACCCAAAGATAAGAACGAAGAGCAAATAAACGTCGTTCATTCGTTTTATCAACGGATTAGCCTGGGGATTCATTGAACGGTGCAGAATAAGACGTTCGACAGCATGGATTGCCGCCGAACGTATTCATGACACACCCCTCGACTACGTCATTCCCTGTCAACCACCAGTGGCCGAACGTACAGAGAGCGAAACGGCAGATTTCAAAGTACATAACGATAACGGAGACTTCCGTCCTGAGAAGGAGGAAATTACGTGTTTATGGGACTTACCTAGGCAGGAGAGATCGAATTTCCTATGCGTTCAGCTCGAATCCAGTCTCGTAAACTGTTCGGTTCGTCTTTCGTATCGCCGAGCGGTCGCTACGTTCGGCGTACGGCCTCCCCCGGCGCAGTTCGTCCACTTCTCGATTCTCCACCTCTGCTTATCACTCAACCGAACCACCGAACTGTCAGTCCTCACGGCTCGCGTATTACCGGACGAGAAGCGCGATCCCCAGGTACACCGTTTCACCAGCAGATCCGCCGCGCCAGATCCCCGGAAAGTCGCATAGCTGGAGCCCTCGTTTCCCTCTGCGCGAAACACATTGACAACATCGAGCACGCACACATACGTTCAATCGATTTGCCGCGGCTCGTGAATTTATTCGCCCGTACACAGAGGACGTAACCTCTCCTTTTGTTTCGCACGGAGTTTCCCTACGGTGATCAGCAACGCCGTTCAAACGGAGACGGCAGTTTCGCGAATCACCGATTGTCCGCTCGGTGAGGTTTCTCATTGGTGGAGAATACGTCGCGGCTATTGGTCCGATTGTGGACAGACCTCTAATTGGTCTCCAATCATATTTCAAGGCGATTCTTGCAGACGATGGCACAAATTGTAACTTGCAAATTTAATATTTAGTTGTAATACATATTTAATATAATTAGTAGAATCATAATAAACGAAAGAAGTTGAAAGGAATTCATAAAATTTACGTTATCAACATGTTTTATTTGTTCATTGTTTTTACACTCTATGCTATATTTATAATAAAACAAATACACCATTTAGAAATGTAAATATGCACATAATTACACGAAACGTTGACCTTGTTATCATTGCTACACGTTATACTTGATAAGAATACTACAATTTCCAGTAATTACTAAATCCTGGTCATGTTTATACATTTAGAAAGACGTCATGTAAATAAATTGCCACACGCGATGCACTTGTTTATCTATTCCTATTTGCATCCTCCTGATTAATCTTTTGACGTTTATTTAACGCAATATATTAAGAATCACAAATAAACGAAAACAAAAGACGTAATTACTGTTTAAGGAATACACTGCTTTATCGCATTTTAAATTCTCAAATGAGATAATAATTATGTACGGATGATTTATCTGTATGTTGTTCAGTGTAATCTAAAGATGCCATGTAATCGCAAGTACAAATTCAGAGCTAATAAATGATCATAAAAAAACCTGTACCGCTGAAGCTTTTTTGTTCTTCTAGCAAAATTAAGAAAGTAACTGAAGCACAAGCCAAGGGCGACGTCGAATGTGCATTGACCCCGATCAAGATTTAATGACTTTGAATTGAATATTATTACATCGATATAAATGTATCACTTTACTGTGATACTTATATGCATTCTTCAATATATTCGAAATTATACCATCGTAAATGTTATCCGTTCGACGAGTAAATGATTTATTTTTTAGATAAACTATTTGCAGGAACGTTTTTATATATTTTAAATATGCTTCTGAATTATTAGTCACGTGGTCATGATTGGTATTCTTAAAATGTGAAAATCATTACTGAAGTATCGATAATCAGTTCCCTCTGATAAGCGTTTTAATGTAAATACCGAGGGGAGCGAGATAAGATGCTAAAAGGTACATAAATATGTTATGTTACTAAATGGGACAACAGTGGTGGAAGTATGAAATGTGTCTTGTTTTTTCTTTTACTTATATAACAACCTGTTCCACACCCCCACCCTATATCGGTCGAGTTCCAGTCGAATCGGTCTACCACTTAATTTATTCGTGCCAGTATTAAGTTGGCTTTCGGCTGGCGAACGTTGAAAATCGGTGAATCTCACTGGACAATAATTCGCCATCAACTACCCCGCAAGAACTATTCAGGCACTGCTCATCATGAACTCCTTGAAGACATTTGTACAACGCGTAAGTTTTAGACACCGATGTGTAAAATCATTCTTATAATTTATCTAATCATTAATCCGGCAAACGCAGGTCTTTCTTCCGTGCGATGTTAATTAAATTAAACAAGACTTAATGGAGAATTATGGCAGTACAACTTGCCCATTAAGAATGCCCACAAATCGAATGTACAATGAATCAGACTTTCAAATTTGTTTCATACTAACGGCAAACTAGAAATGTTAATGTCCGCGAAATCATTGTAAAGTTAACGCACGGACTATTTGAAATTCACAGATACCGCGGAACTTGATAACCGCCCGTGAAATTCACGTGGGCACAACTTTACATCAACTTCCTGGACCTCTGACCCATTTCACGGATGATGAACTTATGATGAAAGAATCTGGTAAGCGTTCTTCTAGCAATGCTGAATCGAGGAAATTTTTTCACAAAAATATTCGGCAAATGAGCGAAAGATACAGAAAGTCTGCCACATGCGAACCACCTGAGTAATTATTGCGAGCCTTTTGAACTTGTTATTCCCGAAAAGTAAACACTCAACGAAGTAAACAGATTTTAACGCATTACAAGGAAACTTACGAAAAAAATATATATCAAAGTTAAGGGGCATGACTCGATAGGAAATTATGAATTTAGATTATGGAATGATGAATCAGCTACACAGATTTCTACGTAATTCTATTGTTAATCTTCGGAAAAATAAACAAAATTAACATCTACGATTAACGTTGTGTACGGCCGTTATCGTGCGATTGTACAATCCGCATACAGGAAAGGTTTAACAATTACACTCTGATTATCTAGTTGCGAAACTGGCCAAGGAGGAGATAGTGCCACTCGCTCGTAAAATGGAATCGGAGGGAAAAATAGATGATGGATTATTGCAAAAGCTTTTCGAGAATGGCGTAAGTAGGCAGAGAGATCTGGTAAACAAGATTTAGAAAACCTGACTCATATTCGCTGTCGATACTCCTCCGACTTTCCCTTTCTTCTCGTCGTTACTTGATTTTCTCTTCACTCACGTATCAGAAAACTGATTTAATGACACTTTCAATCGGGTTCAGTTGATGGGCGTTGAAGTCCCGACGGACTATGGCGGAACAGGGGGCAATTTCATGACGACAATCTTGGCGGTCGAGGAAGTAGCTAAAGCCGACGCTGCCGTTGCAGCTCTTGTCGACATTCACAATACTCTCGTGAATTCCCTCGTCATGAAAGTCGCTTCCGAGGAACAGAAACAGAAATACCTGCCCAAGCTAGCGCAGTCTTACGTAAGTCAAGGCTACTGTTTTTGCGGGACACGCTGAAATTATTGAAATTGATAGCTGAGAAACGTATTATTTGTATGACACATGCAAATTGGTGCTCCAAACAGGCTGGAAGTTTCTGCTTGACGGAACCTGGATCTGGATCCGATGCATTCTCGCTGAAAACCGTGGCAAAAAAAGACGGCACGGATTATGTCATTAACGGTACGAAAATGTGGATCTCCAACTCCGATATCGCCGGTGTCTTCCTAGTTTTCGCCAATGCCAAGCCCTCCGACGTGAGTATCACTCATCCCCGATACGAACTATTCGAAAAAAAGATAACATATGCGCAAGCTGCTATGAAACAGTAACGGGGTTCTTGATTCCCGATAAATATTAGACAGTCGTGTTTTCCTATTTTGCTTGCCGCGTGAGATAACTGATAACGAAGTCAATGGAACCGCTGAAGAGAGATCTCCCGCGGTTTGCACGAGTTTCAAATAAACATCGTTATCAGAGAAACGTGAGTCTTTCGTTTCAAAAGAATATCGACACTTTGGTCTAGAATAGTTTAAAAAATCGCTAATTATTAATCTGACCTTCGATCAGTCTGCGGGTGGGATTGCATAAAGTCAGACAAATGTTATACAGGGATATCGCGGGATTACGACTTTCCTCGTCGACAGAGAGACTCCTGGCCTAACCGTCGCCAAACCCGAAGAGAAATTGGGTATCAAGGCTTCTGGAACCTGTATGGTTCACTTCGATAACGTTAGGGTGAGTAACGCAATCACGAAATCGTAGATAAGATTTCGGTGTGAGATTATTTTTTATGACTTCTTTGCCGACCTTACGTGATAGGTACCCGAGAGCAACATTTTGGGAGAATTCGGAAAGGGCTACAAGTATGCTGCAGGTTTCTTGAACGAAGGAAGAATAGGAATCGGAGCTCAAATGATCGGAATCGCACAGGGTGCATTGGACGCGACTGTTCCTTACACCCTCGAAAGAAAACAATTCGGAAAAGACATCTTCTCATTTCAAGTAAGCACAGAGGATCTAAGGACCTGTTGGATCATGCTACGCATTTCTTCACTGCTATATTAATTGTTCAATTGTTTGTTTTCTCAGTCAATGCAGCACCAGATAGCTCAAGTGGCCACAGAACTAGAAAGTGCGAGATTGCTAGTTTACAACGCGGCCAGAATGGTCGAAGCAAAACAGGATGTTATAAAAGCGGCAGCTATGGCAAAACTCGTCGCTTCCGGTACGAGCTATTATCTTTTTTCGTCTAATGAATACGCCTTACGAAACCGTAAATTAATGAAATTTGTTATCTCGCTCTTTACAGAGACGGCGTTAAGAGTGACGGCCAAGTGCATAGATTTTATGGGGGGTGTCGGTTTCACCACGAGTTTCCCCCAAGAGAAATACTTTAGGGACTGCAAGATCGGGACTATCTACGAGGGAACTAGCAATATGCAACTCTCCACAATAGCCAAGTGCATCCGCAAAGAATACGAGTGAACACCAAATAGGCTGACAATTCGCCTATTGTTCTTTTATAATGAAGACCACTTTCTTTGTGATTTGTACTTAATTTTAAAGGAAACTCGTTTTTACGAATAGGGACGTTGAAAATAAGAGTTCGCGTTCATCAAGTAATACGATAAGGAACATATTTATAAGAATCATGTACTCAGATGTTTCATCCTTAGTTTCAACGTCTATATTTAGCGATTTTAAACCACATACATTTTTACATTTTTATATGACTGACAGATTTTTAATAAATTTTCATTGACATATCATTTGAAATGTATTATAAACTTCACAACATTCTACACTGTGGTAATACAAATTCTTAGAACGTAATACATACTCCTAAGGTAGAAGGCCTGGACTAAAGTATAACGTGAAAGGATATTGGATGTCGCGTTGAAAAGGTTCTTCATCATGGTAATAAATATAACACAAATAACATTGCTCGCAATGGTTTCAAAACATAAACTTTGGTTGAATGACGTAACACCTATTTCAAAACAAGAGCTCAACACTACGATGACAACGTAAAAACTCTACTTCGGATCATGTGGCAGTTTGAAACCGACCAGATCGGCGGTTTCTTTAATACTCCGTTCGCCTTTACTGGCGTATTCCGTGCGAATATCTTTATATTTTCGCAATGAATTTAGATAGCAGAGATAGGTTTCTCCTAGGTTCTTCAGTTCCTCTCGAGCCTTGCAGAAAACCTCGGACGTTTGCTTGTGCGCCCGTGCTTGCTCCAATATGTATTGCACGACAATGTTGTCCTTCATTTTCTTCTCGTGAGCCGTATGACGGACCTCTTTTACGAGTGAACGGATTATCTTGAGATTAGGATTCATTTCGGCAGTATCCTACAAAAGTCAACACGTGACCGTTACCAAATTAGCTTTGGATTAAGATCGGTATTCTTCAGAATTCTTTGAAGAACCAACTATTGTAAATATGTTATTAATTGGGGAATTTTGTATTATCGTAAAAATGGAGGAATAATAATTACACTGTTGCAAGATGGGCCTATTCACTCCCCTTTCTGCTACAATAAATTCAACGTGATCTCTATAGTGTGGTTCTTCTCTTTGATCCCAAAAACCTACTGGTACCCTATTCAAACTGTCTTTAGTAAATACATGAATATGACAGCTATTGAATACATCGTCATATTCAAAGTTATTTTCTATGGGGATCTCAGTGGTATAAGGAAGAATGCGCACAATGTAACCACCTTGATTTGCTAATATTCTGTCAATACTGTTGTCTACTATTTCTGTGAAGCTATTAGCTACAATAATGCAATTACTGAGATTTTCTCCCCAGTTAGCATAGAGAAAGTTGTTAGTCAATTGTATGGAGCAATGAGGCATGAACAAGAGTGTTGGCTTGTCCTGCACCAGACGTTTGCCTTGTTCATTAGTCTCTATGATACTCAATCCCAAAATTTTTAAAACTTCAATTTCCTTTTCATGGAAAACAGGATCATAAATGTGAACTGTGCAATTAAAACGTGCTTTCAAAGCTAACAAGAGAGCTAACTGGAATTTGCCAATGCGTGTACAAGAAAACCGTCCTAAACCGTAACAAACTATCTCCGGTATCGTGTTAATATCCAAACAGTTCAACGATTGTGTCAAACAATCGAAAAATGTTGTTTTGAAGGGGGATGCCCTGAGCCTGATCGCCGCATTGAACACTGTGCTGAAAAATCGTTGTAAAACATCAAGGGAATTAGGTTAAGAGTACGAGGTATCGGCGAGGCGTAGAATACGAGCCAAAGATTAGGACATAACATACCGGAGGAGCTCCTCACAATCAATTTCCGCCTCGTCGACGTCCCCAACCGGAAAATAAAGATTTTGCTGAACCGTTCTTTGCGCGTTACGCCTTCGCCGACGATTCGTTACAGGTATAAATCCACTTACGCCTGGCATTTTCTAATGTTTTATATACAAAACAACTTAACCTCAACGTACCTCTACTCACTCGATTTCTAATGGAAGCTTATAGAGAAGAGACCTCTGCAGCATGATTTTAAATATCAGGCCGTGAATTTCAGTTTGATTTTCATGAGTAATTGCAGTTGTAGATTAATTAATCATAAGGGTTCGAATTGTTAATAAATGTTAATCTTGTATGTCACGTGTCACATAAATAAGGGTTAGCTTAGGGTATGTTTACCTAAGTACTGTTAGGTTATCCTTCGAGGTTAAACTTGCATTGACCATGAGATAAATGTTCAATAAACTTAGGAAAAATATTTACAATTAAAAAAACTATGGATTTATTCTCTAATTCTCACCTTATGTTTACGTCTGGAACAAAGTTACTTTAACTTTCAACAGTATTGTACACAAAGTACAACAGTTAGAATATCAATTAAAAGAACCGAAACTTACACGAATTGTACACTGATTGAACGCAAATAGTTTTGCACACCATAATATTATGTAATCAGACGTTCAAAATTTATTTCAGGATAAAATGACAATAAGATTATACCTGTTCTAACATTCTAAAAATTCATCAACATGGAAACTGAATATTCAACATATGAAGAAGATGTAATGGAGGTTTCTTTGGATATAAATAAAAGTCTTGGCTCACCAGTTATTGTTCAAGCAGTATCAACACGCTTCTCAGGTTTAGATATACCTGGTACTTTAAAGGATGATAACTCAATGGAAGTTGTAAAGAATGTTTCGGGTAATGAAGAATTATTTGATGAAGTATACATGGAAGACAAGGAAGATGAAGATGAGACATGTGTCATTGTGGCTGAATCTATTAATCCAAGTGACACATCTAAAGTAGAAGAATCATTTGAAAATTTAGAAGAACAAAGCCAAGCCCCATCAATCTCACATACACCAAAGAAAAGAAATAGAAAAAAGAAACAACAGTCTTATCTGAATGATAGCCTTATAAGTACAGACAATTTGAGCGATGAAGAAATACGAAATACTCCTAGCACGGTGACACGACACGAAAATACATCAAATATAATCGATACAACTTCGCCACGGTTTTATAGTATGAGAGACAAAGTGATTGTCGTGATGGACCCGGCAAGCAAATTTTGTTTCAGTGGGAAATTATCGATAAAAGTAATATCCGGAGCAATAGAAGTTTACGGATCATTAGTTACTAGATTAACTGGATCTACCGACGTATATTCTCCCAGAGGACACAGCTATGTAGCTGTAAAAACTAGTAGTCACTCTGAGGATGTAGATTCAAATATTTGGACACATCTTGAAGTAGAAGGTGTGGATCCTAATGCAGACACCAGACTAAAAGATGATATAGACCAGCGCGGTCCGGGAACGGCAGTCATTGCATTAACAAACATAGAAAACAAGTTAACAAAATTCTTAAATAAGTTTTATCCACTGAGAGTATTCCCAAGGATAGACGATTTCAATACTTATTCTTGGACTGATCCGAAAAGGGCAGAAGCAGTATTGCAGTCCAATCTCTATTTTGGTGCCCTAACGTGCAAACACATCGAAATTGATCAACAAGTGACGACCGATATTGCACCAAAAATGTTGAATCAATGGAAATCGGGTAACTGGGCTTGCACCTTGATAGCCGGCGGTAAGAGTGTCGGCAAGTCTACAACCGCCCGGTACTTGATTAATACTCTTTTGCCCATATCCAAGAAGGTCGTGCTACTTGATTTGGATGTAGGTCAAACTGAATGCACACCAGCTGGTTGTGTGTCCTACACTTTAATTGAAAAACCTCTGTTAGGACCAAACTTCACGCACTTAAAGATGCCCGTTTACCAATTCTACATAGGAGATGTAAGTGTCTCGAGATGCATTACTCGGTATATCGAGGCCGTGAAGAAACTCTTCGATAAGCTATCCAGTTGTCCGACTCTGTCTCGCCTTCCCATTGTAATTAATACAATGGGTTTCTGCAAAGGGATTGGTTGGGATATCCTTGTTTTCATAATAAAGCTTGTACGACCCTCTCTGATCCTTCAGATCAATTCCAAAACTGCCAAAAATAACTTCAGCGAGTACTTGAGTAGTGAAGTTATTGATCGACAGGTGAGTTCTTTTTTAATTAATAAGCTCATTGAGTAATAAGCTCATTGAGGGAACAAACAGGTAAATTTGTTTATTCATAGTCGCTCGGGTCTATCGCTTGGGGTAGAAAAATCATTGACTGGAAGAAACCATGTAGCCACGAACTTTGCGTAATCAATTCAGTAGCGGAGACGAAATTGCAGTCAGCAGTCGAAATGTGGAATATGGAACCGTACCAACACCGAGAACTCGTATTGCTTTCATATTTAAGCGAGATTGCTCAATATAACAAAGTGTACGTTACACTCTCTAATGAAGCATTCCACTTTTAAATCATTTTATACGTAAAGTATTAGATAATGTTTATAATTTCTAGGTCTTACCGTGAATCGGCATGTCTGAGCATAAATGCGGCCGTCCCGTACATGTAAGAATGTATTAAGTTTAACAAATTTCACATTCTGATAGACTGACGATCAATTATTTAAATTCTTCAACGTTGTTATTACAGGATACCCTTCTCTTCTGTGTATATCGCGTTACCGCAAACGTATGTACCACCGACTCACGTGTTCTCCGTTATAAATGGCAACATAGTTGCCCTATGTGGGTTTGACAGTCGTTCAGCGAATCATAGAGACTCTACTCAGTGTCGGGGGGTACTAATCAGACCGCCCCTTTGTACCTGCTACGGTTTCGGTAAGTGATTGGTTCGAATTAAAAGTCCTGAAGGTCGCATATCCAAAACTAAATTAAATACTACACGTGAATCAATGTTTCAGGTATCATTCGGGGGGTCGATATGGAAAAGGAGGAATTGTATGTAAATACGGCTTTGCCGCTGTCCATCATGCAATTCGTTAACTGTTTCGTTGGATGCATACCTTTGCCCACAACGCTGTTGAACGTAGATCAACCGGGTGTCCCTTACGTTGGCGGTAGCGTTGACCTACCTACTAGCCGGGAACATCGACGAGGATATTTCCGCACAAGGAACCAAAATAACACGCAAAAATCTAGCTAAGCTAGTCGTCAAAACGAAACTATAAAGATTTATTTTTTTGTACGCGGTGTAAATTCCAAGATATACATATATATATTTACAGAACGTAATATCTAAAAGACTATAACGATTTACCACAATCACAATCACAGTTATAACATTTTGCCATACGTTTCTTTTCGGTCTTTCGAATTTTTTTGCGTATTCCTTTAAGTGCTCTCGACACATGTAAATAAAAAATATCCAATTTTCTCTTGATTTTTCAATTTATAAAGTCTTCGAATCTTACGCGATAGTGCTATTAGTTTCGAAGAATTCACACAAGGGTTGCAAGACGGCAGTGAGGGTCTGAACACTCCAAGACTTGCCGATTAATTTCTGCCGTTTCGTCGCCGACATATTTTTCACGTCGGTGTAATGCCGTGGAAATCCGAATACTTCTTCCAACTCGGTTATCCACAAAGTGTCGCTTTCGTTTCGCATTAGGATCGGTTTAAGCTCGAACTTGCCTGGAAATGAAAGTCGTCGAGCTGTTTATTTGCTCCAGCGAATCGCGACGTCCGCTTATACCTTGCTTGAGAGAGTTCACTCTTGTCGTAACAGTACGTATCTTCTTGACGAGGGCATAACGATCGCAGTTGGGCGTGAGGACATCTTGCACATCCTGCTGACTCTGCAGAGTTATCCTGCGCGGATCAATCGGCAAGTTGTGCCAGTAGAGTCGCAGCCTGTGCTGTGGCGAGAAATCGGCGGAATCTATCAAGTCCGGTTCTTGCCCGAGATGTCTGTGAAAATAGCTCGTTAGATTACATATCACAGAATTGAGGAGAAATGTATAACGTACTCATTAATTTCCAGCCTGTATTTCGTCGGCATAGACGCTACGTTTTCGTACATCCAGAATAGGTGACGATCCTTGTTAAGTTTCTTCATGGTCTCCAGAATTCGGCAATACTCGAAAAATAAAATTCCGGTGCCATTCGGGTCTGTAGATGAATAAAAATACAATCCTGGAAATGATGTGTGTTTGAAAAAAATGATTCGTACCATGCAAGCCCAACCGAGCTGGATTGGCAAGACTCAAATCATTGCAGGGGGATCCACCGATTAGTAGATCGATCGGTGCTATTTCCTTCAGCTTCGGTTTCATGATATTCCTCACGTCTCCTAATTGAATGATTCTATCTCCAAAATGCGAAGAACTCACCGTCAACGCGTCGATGTCGATCTCGCTAGCATAATATACTTCCGGAACGATTCCTAGCTTCAAAAGCACCACCAAACCTGCGAAAAATCTGGTTCAAAGACGATAGTCATATGGGAGACTCCTGGGAAAATTAGATATGGTTTACCGGTGCTGAGACCATCGAAGAGTGACAGCACACGTATTTTTCTTTTAGGGCCTATGCTACAACTGTTTGGCAAATCCACGTCCCGCGTAGATTTGCGAAACATTAGAGCTAATTTATTTTTCCAGTCTACTCGAGGGGTGATCATTCCACCTGGGAAAAACTCAGGGTCGTTCTTGCATAGAAAACATTCCCAGGGGTCAGCCAGGAGTACCTCATTATATGTCTCAGGGCAGAGTAAGTACTTCAAACAAGCCGTACAATAAACTCTGAAAGCGAAAATAAGAAAAATCTGCATGCCAATGCCCCGAAATGAGTTCATCGTAATAAATCTGATTACCGAGGACAATCGTCCCTATCACACATAATAACAAATCCAAAACCAGCGCACACCGTACAATAGTACTGCAATCAAACAGCGAATTAAAAGTAATAAACATAAAAGTATAAGGCTCGGAAAACTGGGAACTACTGTCTTACGCATTTTCCATCGTCGCCGATTACGAAGACACGCGGTTTCAGCTCCTCCTGGAAGGTTGTACGGGTTAAAAATTTACACGAATGAAATGAGCGTTCGGTAGAGGGAGATTTAGGGATTAGATATGATGAAAAAAAAAGTTCTCTCGGGTCGTACCGAACACTCTGAACACAATGAACCTTCGAAAAATGGGTGCTCTTCGACCTCGCCCCTCGGGATTTCCATGCACATCAGACAGAGAGACTCGACTTTATTTTTTCCGCTGATTACGGATTTCAAGGCCTCTGCAACAGGTCGTAAAACAAATAATACGGCCCCCTGTCGTAACGCCATTCGCGACTCACCGCTGTGCTTAATGCTCTGCTGTCGCTCGGCGTCGACGTTCTGGTTGATCTTCAATTCATTGAGCTTTCGCAAAATCATTTCCGAATATTTCTCGCCATTCGGTACCTGCCAGTCGTTCGGTTCGCTCGAAAATCTCTGCCTCGAGGACCATCTAAACGCGTCCGCCAGCGTCCATTTTTCCGTTTTGTAGCCCAGACGCGCGCAGTAATCCTTGGGAAAACGACGATTACGCCAAGTAATTCAAAGGAAAAGGAATTTTGCGATCAACAGTTACCTTGGAAGCCTGGAGAACTCCCACTAGGTACAAATATCGTTTAGTGTTCTGCGTGTACTCGCGCATTTTTTCCATTCCCGTGTGGAATTTCATGAAATCGCTGTGGTGGATCTGTCGTTCAGAGTGTTACGATTATTTCGAGAGGTGATGGTTGGTCTCACCTGTTGATTAATTATTTTACCTGCGACAGCTTGTAGTCGCCGTACCACATGATCCATTGACAACCGAAGCTCGGTTCACGCATGCAACAGTCGCGGTAATCCACGATCATCGCTACAAACAGACCCATTCAGCAAGACGTTCACACGATCTTACGTTAAACAATTGATTTACCTGGCCACCAATTAACACCTGCGATCTTTGCCCAGGTGATTATCCCCGGTTTTTGTTCCTTCAAAGGCAAACGATCGGGGTTGTTAGACGCGATTTCTTTGCCTTTTTCGGGAGCTTGTTTCTTCGCCTGATCGGACGAGCCTAACAGCACGATAATTAAATTGACTAATTCATTGTACAACTTCTGAGAGACTTGGAAAAAATGACATACGTTTCATCTCGGAATCGTATTTCTCGATGGCTTTAATGTTCTGCTCCTTCAACTGGTCCAACCTTCGTTGTATGTTCGGAGGATACGGATAGAATTTAATTTCGTCCCCTGCCGTTAATGAATATCTCAATGTAAGAGAGCTTGAAGACGCGCATCGCTTTAAACTCGATTAATTACCTACTAGGGAAAAAATAAGGACATCCGTCACTTACGCCTGTCTAATTCGGGGAGGTTTTTTTCCAGCCAGACGTGATAAGGTTTCGTTAGGACACACCCTAATTGTTTGCGTAACATCTAAAAAGCCAGGAATGAAATGTCTCTCGCACGAAAGCACGCGTTGGATTACGAAATAAATGGATAAAGGGGAACCTGAATTGCCGTTTCGACGCATCGGGCCCTCACGTCCGATTTTTTCTCCAATCGAGCTTTAAGCTTATTGGAAAACGGTTCTACCTGAGTCTTTTCATTAAGCTGGAAAATACAGCGAAAGGATTGTCAAAGGATGAACGAGTAAGTCTTAATTGACTGAGACCAACGCGTCGTAATTACCAACGATATTCGAGACTCGCCGATCCAGAAGACCCAGACTTTTCCGGGCGTGGATGACATTCCCGCGTCTTTACCGTCAATGATAATCGCTGCGATATAATGACAAGGTCGTTGAAAACACTTGGAGGCATCTTAATTAGAGGAACATGCAGAGGGGAGGTGAAAATGTTTTACCTGGCCACCATCCGGAGCAGGAACCCCAGACGAGCTTGCCGACGAAATTTTCCTTGACGATCTCCTCAGTGATTTTCGTCAACCCTCTCGTCACCCTGCGTGGCTCGTGAAATTCTTTGGATTCCTCCCTCGCCGTCGAAGCCTGGCTTTTCCGCCTCTTCTGACTTCTCGCTCTGGCATACTTGGGATAATTACCGTCATCGTCCCGCGGTGAGACGATCGGCCCATTCTCACCGGATATTCTTTGGGCCAGGGGCAAATCGTCCACGTCGCTCGGCCGACCGGAAGTCACCGTTGAATCTTCCTTCGCGTACAAATTCTCTGTCTCCGAGCTTACGTCATTGCTGGTCAGCAACGTTTCCTCCGTGAAATCTTGGCAGGTTTTTTCGAACGCCTCGGGAGGTTCATCTTCGCAGGATTTGGCGGTAGAATCGATTGGATCGTCGGGCCAATCGTCGAAACGGTCGTGCAGCTCGTAATTCTGTTGATTCGTTTGATCCTCCTCGTCCACGAGGAGTTCTAGCCCCGATCTTGGAAGCGTCCTAACGTCCGGCCAAATGTCCTTTTCTGACAGTTCTCCCTCGCGGTAATTGACTTGTTCCCCCCTCACAGGGGTGCCTCGCAATCGCCGGGCCCTCGAGAGCAGGCTCGTGTAAACGTCGTTTTCCTTGTTATTCTCCTCGCCCTTCTCCTCCGGCGAATCCCGCAAATGTGTAGCCCCGTCATGCTTCTCCTGCGACTTCCGGTCCGGCTGATTAATTCGCCTGGCAGCGTCGACTTTGGCCGCGCGGAATTTCCTCGCGATTTTCGCTCTACGGGACTTGGGTTTGCGGCCTCGCCTCTTGCCGGGCTTGCGGCAGAGACTCGACAGCGGGATATTCCGGACAGTGGACTCTGTGAGGATGCCCAATTCCATGGCGCAGACGACGGACCAGATGCTGCTTCCCGACCACAGCTTCCACTGATTCGTCTTCCTCCATTGTCCCCTCCTCCCGTCCTTCGACAGACTCTTCTTCATCTTTCGGAAAAATCGGACAATCTGAGCCCTCGCGAGGAACGGGCCTTTTTTTCCTGCCGGGGAAAAGTGCATTGAATGGACGGTACGGGCCGAAGGTACGGGCCGAAGGTACGGTTTTTGTTTCGTAGGGTGAGTCGCTTTTGAAATACCGGCCGAGAGGACAAAAGGGAGAAAAAAGTGGGGAACGTCCGCGGGCGGCAAGTCGAAAGGCATTCCTCGAGGTGCGGAGGGGTGCGAGCACCTGATGAATGGAACCGTCCGTATTATTGTGTTTACACGCGGGACACACGGGCTTTTCGCCCCCTACCAACCCCCCTTCTCCACCCCCACCTCCCGCGACACACTTGCTCGCGGAAACATTCATTCATAAAGCCTTCCACGCGCGCTCCTCCGCCGACGTTTCCGCCCTCAGGGCCGTCGCGCACTCAACCGCCCCACTGCAGATCCAATCGCCCCGAATTATACTTAATCCCCCTCTCCCGGACCCCTCCGGGGAATTCTCACGCGTCAATTATCCTCGCACGGGCGTTTTAGCGAGATCCCCGGTAACGAGGGAAGAAAATTAAACGGAAAGTTTCGGCTTCCCGTCAGCTGTTCCTCGGTCGACGAAAAAATAGTTGGCAGTCGTAGTTGTTCCTTGGAAAGATTCCCCGACGGTCGATCAGTTGTTTTATCGTCGTCCGGGGTGATGGGGGGAAGGGGCTCGCGTGTCGAGCGGTGTTTAGATTCCTCGTGCACTTTCCTGCGCATGGTTGACAGGGTTGGTGCACTCGATGGAGGGGCGTGAGTGCCGGGTGGGGTGGTTCTGTCTGGCTTCTAGCGAAACCCCCCCTCCCCTCCCCCCCGGCCCTCACGTTTCGCGTAACACACGCCACGGTAATTTATAATGGCAGGTGTCCCCCCCGTCCCTGGCCACGTTGCTCCCCCTGTCTACCCTTGGCCGCCCTTCCCTTTCTTCCTCGTTGTTTCTCTTTCTCTTTCCCTCCTGACCCGGCGCTCTTTCCTTCGCGACAGAAAAGCGCCCGTCGACCGCGATATCGCCCAAGGAATGCTCTTTTTCGTCGCGTGCCTTTCAAGGTCTTTAGAGGGTCACGCTGCAATTCAACCCTCTCGCGTCCTCGAGTTTTTTGCCCTCCCCCCCCCCCGCGACCGAGACACGCAGGTGTCGCAAACCGCTCGTACGTCTTCATTATTTCCCCGGGAACGTATCAAAGGACGGGACATCGATTATCGAAGGGTCGATTTAACGTCAAGCACCACTACTTTTGATTGTCTCGTGGTTTACGTAGCCGCCAAATGGGAAGTACTCAGGATGGTCGAAAATCTGGCAAATGCTTGAATAAGGCGGAAGTTTGCGGAGCTGGATTTTGCCGATTGCAGATCAATTCCCTAATTGCTTAAAGTGTACGCGCAAAGAGGGGCGAGGGAAATTCGACAAGTATTCGCGGAATCGCAAACGACGTCTTTGTAGTAAGAACAGCCGGGAATTCCGTAACACGGAGCCATGAATGAACCGGTGCACGTATTTACGAGTTGGGTCATGACGACTTTCGGTATAAATTGAAAGTCGCGGAGGGTGTCTCCTCGCCGACGACGAGGGAGAATGTCAAGGGGAAGAAAAGGAGTTGGAACGGCAACGCCGTGTGTATGCACGAGATCGAGGGAGGCGTAAACAGGGGGGGGGGGGGGGGAAAGACAGAGAAACAAACGGAGAGGGGCTGTAAGGCAGAGAAGCGAAGAGTGAGGCAGATCAGAGAAGGGTATAAAGCCAACAGGCTGGGTCAGTTCGGTTTAGTACGAGCCCAGCTGCCATTCCGACTGGATCAGACGTGCCGCTTTTCCAATGGACGTCCTCATTAATCAACGATCGATCTAAACCAGCCCACCGCGTCGTCCTTGCTCACGCTCGAAAAAATGTACGACCCTGCGGAATGAATTTCCTTCCCCGGGGAACTTGTTCCCCCGGAATTGAAGCGCGGGCCAACATGCATAGAGAATGTAAAAAGTCGGCCAATCTGCTGAATGTGCGACAGCTCGGTTGATCGTTACTTTCGGAGAAAGTACACGGGGCCGGCTGAATTTCCAGGCGAAAAAACTGTGGAACAAGACGGCGCTCGGGCAAGAAATCGGCCGATCCTCTGTTCCTTTCGTAACCGGAGGTGTTCGACACGAGTCTCGAGGCGAAAACGAGGGGATAGCAGGTGGAACGAGGGGAGAGAGCGTGCGAGGAGTTATGCAAAGAAGCTCTTACGAGCAGGTTCCTGCATACATTCCATATACACACGCGGATGTATACGTTTCTGCTCCTCTCCTGCTCTATTTCATCTTTTATCGGTCTTCCTTTATCGTGCTTCCGCACGGCCGATAAAGAAAGCTCTGCTGGCAAAGGACATCCACCTGGCCGAAAAAAATTCAGGCTCAAACATGAGCGAAGAGGACCTATTGTTTAAAAAAAAAAGACAAGTATTTTCTATTCTTGGCAGCTGGTTTTCTTTCGGGATTCTGCGGCCAAGAATGACTACATTATTATTCACGTAGTTTGCGCGAAATTCAAGGGGGAAGGCAGACGGAAAAATCTCTGGATCTCTTGTTCCATGTTCTGGCTAAAAATTTCTGCGGGGTATGAAACCCAGCTATTTTCATAATATCGTTCCTCGTCCCTGTGTCCGTGCATTGTACCGGCCACTGACACACACGTTCCTTCGTATTCTTCCCTCTCGTTCGTACCCGGGGTCCTATGCTTCATTTACTCCTCCCTCTCGCTTTCTCCCCCGAGTTCTCGCGAGCTCGCGCGCGCGCTTTTAGCGCCGATAAACGAGTGGAAAGAGGGACGGAGATCGGGAGAAAGAGGAGGAAGAGAGAACCCTCGACTCGCCTGGCGCAGCACAGGGTTTTCTTGTATTCTATTGATTTTTCCGAAAGTCGGAGGTAGTGGGAGTGCGCGAACCTGGCAGATCCGTGTGGGTTTCGTCCATATCCTTCTCTCTCTCTCCCTCTCTCTCTCTATCTCTCTGGCTCCCATAAACGCGAGCTTCCTCCCCTCTTCCTCACTCCTCTTCGCTCTCTCATTCTCTCCTGCTTTATCACCGGAATGGAGCACGGGTCTTCTCTTTCTGCACCGGGGAACTCTTTCTCGTTGTCCACGTCGGTTTCTATGTCCCTTTCCCTCCTGTCGAGGGGACCGACCATCTCTCTCGCGCTTTTATTGTACCCCGGTCGCTCGCGCACACTCTCATCTGACACACCTACGCGGTTCTCTCTAACCAACGCAGGAGCGTACCGAGGGACTCTCTCCCGATCGACACCGAAAAATAACGGCTTACTCCAGAGAATAAATTATCGGCCACCGTGTCGTTCGGCTATGATAATTGCCTACCTTATCGCCACCGATTTATCTTACGCGTCTAATTATAAATCGTCTCTCCAAATAAACCGACGTCATCGATGCTCCGCGCCCGAGGAATCGAAGATCCTCAGGATCTTCCTTATGGAAATTCGTAATTTCTACTAGGATCCGATTCCTCGGTTATACCGTAATGTAATCTTCGGGATTAGCATCGACCACCGATCATAGGTCTCCTTCTTTTCTCCTTTTTCTACGCTGTTTGACAAATCCCGGTATATTTCGATACACGGTTTACGATAAATTAAAGTCAAACTACTGGCCGTTTTAATGGTGAGGAAACCAAAGTGCCATGACTGCGGGGTTCTTGAGGACAGTAACTTTGAAACTTGGAAGGAATCTTCATTGAGTCGAGCGCTAATCCTACTTTTTGCCGTGCATTCTAAAGTACGAGGAATATCGCGGAATTATTGGAGAACGCAAAGATCCTTGCGCCATCGTACTATTTCGAGTGGCTATAGCGGTGTACTTTTTCAAGGCGTTTACGAGTATTCCGGTACGGTACACACGGAATTCCAGTTCCCGCTGGATACGACCCTGAGTTTCCACCCACCTATTCAACGGCAGGGTCATCATGCGCACGTACACATGCAGCCTTCTGCCTGACGCAGGTGTACATAGAGTACGTGGCTGTGTGAGTGGGTATGTAGAGGACGGTACATAGGGCAACTCCTACTCGTGGTTGAGGGAATGGTATACATGGCGTGACGCGTGCACACGCACACGCACACGCACACGCACAACCCTCTCCCGCGTGCCACTGTGTGCGTGTACACGTACGTTTTCTTTCCTCGTCGTTGGCCCGCGTCCGGGAGCGTCCGTTTTCTTCCACCCTCTTGCCCCGTCGTCCCCCTTCCCCCCGCGCCGTGGGGTCTCGACGGTTCTCCTTGGAGAGCGACTCTCGCGCGCGCCGACCAACTTTACTATGGCGACCATGCATCTCTAGCCGAGGGAATCCGTGAGGAGGAAGAACGCTCGAAAATACCGAACGCTCGCGAGAGCATCGATGAATACATCCACCCCGGCGAAAGCTCAAGGATCCCAGGCCACCACGAACCCCCCAGCTCGGCTAGACAAATACGATCCTCATAGGGGGAAGATATCAGTGATTGATACGCGTACCGGTAGACCGACACGCGAGGCAACCGAGGCAACCGAGGCAACTGAGGAAATTGTAATGGTTGCACTTGTTGCTACGCACGCGGCAGTGTTCATCCGGCGAATCGAGCAACTTGGCTGATCCCGCGAGGAGAACTCGCCAAGGATCAATCAAGGAACATCGCTCGCAGACGTGAAAGTTTCCTCCGCCGATGTTCACTCCGATTCAGCGCTGATCCTCGGCATCGCGCTCATGCCAGAAACGCCGAACAAAGTTCCTGCCGATTACGTAATGGGATCGACCGGTTCTCTCTGATAAAAACTAGCACGAAATTCGAGATAACGCGCAGCCTAGGAGTCTCACGAGACCCGCGCCAAACGATGCTGTACTCTTAGCCGGAGGAACTTGGATAACAGGCAAACTGTCATCGATGCTTCGACAGGGCAAACACAAACGAATTTGGGGGTTCATGCCGCAAAGGGGTTGGTCCTCCGAGTCCCGCGAATGTCCTACGGTCGAGGTCGAAGAATTTCCCAGGATCTGAGAGTACGCCAGTTGGAACGTCGCCGGTCCCGTCGGTCTCAGCCGGGATGTACCTGGAACCGGGGGGGTGAGTAGGGACGAAGGAAACAATACTCGGGGTAATATATGGGCAGGCCAAGGGTCTGAACTACGGTACCATCCCTGCCAGTGGATTTGGGTACGTGTCCTCGCGTGCCGGTCGGTTCTCCGAGCCGAATCGAGCCAGCGCACCAGAGACCCGCCGTTAACTACGTCGGAGGCGTTACGGGAGAGCCGCAGGAGAGACGAGACGAGACGAGACGAGACGAGGAGAGAGAGACATAGGGAGGCAGGGGAGAAGAGAGGGCAAGAGGGTGCGAGGGAAAGAGACGGGTCGACGGACGGGCCAAGGGGGAAAAGAGAGAGAGGGGCCGGTAGATGGGCAGAGACGGAGGAACGGACCGGTTGACGGTGGAACAGGGACCGAAGAGACGGGGTTCATGGGCCAGGGGTGGAGCGAGGGGGCGGAAATACTCGGCGGTGGTGCCGTTCTCCGTGAGTTCCGAGCTCTCGCGAGTGCAGTCGATCCACGTCGGAGAGACACGAAGTGCCGTATTCACGACTCGAGCGACACGATTCGAGCGTCGGCCGAGGCCAGCAGCCGAGTACGGTTTCAGTGCGGTGCCGACTCTGCCGCCGCGGTTTTCAGGCCTCCATTCTCTCTTCCGTCGGTGTGCGTGTGTGTGCGTGTTTATACGTGCGCTTCTAAGCCCCGTCATCCGGAGCAACGAGGCTCTTCCTTCGGCGAATTTCGAGAAGCCCAATTCAGGGCCGTCGGGCCCACTCGAGCTTTCTCCCACCCCCGGACACCTCCCCCACCGCCGGCTTACCCCGCCAGCAGCCACCCCCTCGAAGACGGACGGGAAATACGCGGAGAACCGCTCCGGAGAACAGCGTCCGAACCGTGCCGTGTCGTCTGTCTCTCTTTCTCTATCTTTCTCTGTTTCTCCGTTTCTCTCTTTTTTCCTTGTCCCTCTGCGCGCACGCGAGGAGATAACGCGGGGCGTGGGTGTGTGCGTGTGTGCACCGTGGTGAACGCGTGTGCGTCGCTGTAGGAACGCAAGGATGACACACGGACCGGGATCCTGAGCGACGGCTCACACGAGGAAGAAAGGACCTTCGAGGAGAAGAAAGAGCAAGGCCCAAACTTCGGGAAGGATTTTCACTGAGGACGCGGAAAACCGCGCTTAGGCCGACGACACCTCACGTGTCGCTCGGCTATTTCCCCGCGGAAGGCTATACCAGCCAAGAAACCATCGATTGCTCGCCTACAACGGAGAAACCTTCGTGTCGGTCAGGAGAAACTACACAACAGGAAAGTTCCTCGGGGAGGAGGACACTCGTGCGACTTCTTTCCCCCGTTTGCCAGCGCTCGACACGCGTGGACGTAGACTCCTCATCGATTCTTCGGCGACGACCTGGAAAAATTCGACACAACGCACAACCGAAAGCTAGGAATTTAAAGCTCCGGCAGGATTTCTCCGCGAACGAAGGAATCTACAAGGGCGAAGGAAGAGAAAACTGTGCTACTGTTGGCTCGGGCAACGGAGTAACACCTTACGTCGCTCCGCCGAGCGACGGCTAGGTGCCCTCAGTTCCGGGGAGGATGAGTCCGGGGTCGACAACCCTCTCAGGAACATTGGCTTCGTCGAGGATGACGAGCAGTCCATCGCCGACGACGCAAACGACGAGGGTATCGAAAAGAACGGAGCAGCGTAGAGTAGTGGAGTAGAATCCGTGGTGATAGAAAGTCGTGCGGCCAAGTGAAAAGGAACGCAGTTGACAAGACTGTGAGTCGACGTCGTCGTCGACGGTGACCGACCGGATACCTCCGTTCCGTCGGTCCCGTCGCTACGACGCGGACGAATCGCGCCGGCCGGCAACCACCGGCTGCTTTTCCGCCCGTCATAATAGCCCGCCTTCCCCGGGCGCACCATCTCACCAGGAACTCGTGGAAAATCGTTACCCGGCGCAGCAGGTGTTGTCCGTTCGAGCGGCTAACGACCTCGCGTCGTCGAGGAACAATGGGAACGGGCCTGCCGTGTCCGTCGTCGCTCTGAACGCAACGAGAAAAACAATAGACGGACGGACTCGCCAGCCGACGGACCCGGAGGGAATAATGAACGGGCCCAACGCGTCTCTCCGTCGCCGGGAAGTTGTATAAATCGAAAAACAAGCTCACCGATTACCGTCCCCCCCCCTTCGTGCTCGGCCAATCGCAGGTACTCTGCGTAAGCACGTGCTAGTTTTTCCTCGTAAGAATCTAACGGAGCATCTCCGACGGACGGTTTTCGCCGCGGCTGTTGAGTGCCGTGCAATTTCCCGCCGGGAAATCCCGGTGGTTCTTGGACGAGCCGAACGATCATCCTCGGCGAATGGACCCCGCGGTCCGCGGGTGAAGGGAATTCGCGCGACAGGAGATCGCCTGTGCTCCAAGCCAGAAGGATACTCGTGGTTGCCGCGTTGCTCGCGGAACGTACTTTTCTCCGTTTACCTCGGGGAGGATGCAGGTGGCAACGCTGTTCAGGGAGAGCGCCACCCTGCTGGGCGCCTCGAGCCTCGACCCCCCGCAGACCCACCACCACCAGGCCCTTCACCAGCAGCAACAGCACCAGCAGATGCAGCAACAGCATGCCCAGGACATGCACATGGCCCATCACATGCAGCATCACTACAAGATGTGAGTTCCACGGTACACGCCTCCATCCAGACACGGTCCTAAGAACTCGACCCGTCGCTAGCTTTCGCAAGGCACACCGGACTCTCCAACGTCCAACGAGTCAACGAAAAGTCCGGGGAAACGGCACGGTCGTAGCTTTTGAGAATGTAGACCGATGAAAATGCTTGCTCGGAGAGTACGAATGGTCTGCTCGGCGAAATCTTGACGGGTCGGAGATTCACTCTACTTCCCGTCGATAAGCCCAGTCCCCTATCTCGTCGATCTGTGGCTTCGACAAATTTCACGGTGCTCGGAGTTCGCAACGGTCGGTGGACAGAATAACGCTCGGGGATTTTCACCTGGCCGATCGGCCAGGTTTCACCGGCGCACGATTCGAGTCGCTGACAACAAATCGGCTGAGGGGTATCGCAATTTAAGAAAACCTTGACCTATCGACCGGCCTTGAGACCGTACCGAATTTCACGCGGTTCCAGTGACGCGTCGATAAGGAAAAAAGTCGAAAGAAAAACGGCGCTAATCGATTCCCTCGGCCAAAACGGTTCACCGAGTTTCCACGCGGACAGGGGAGGGGAACGGTTGGATAACCGATCTGACGAAAACCGTGGGTATTAGGTAACGGCTTGGCAAATCGGAGCCCGCGTTGTGCAAAATCGCATTGTTCTTCGCGAGGAACGCGCGACCGTCAGGACGGAAACTTGATTCTGGGATCACGACCTCGACCGGCTCTTTCGGAATACGAATAACGTTATTCCGTCGCGTGAATACGCCGGCAAGCATCGTACTTTTACGAGTCGGTCGAGGCTAGAACGTCGTTCGTCCATGAAAGAATCCGGATATTCACGGGTCTCAGCTAAATTTTTTACTGAATATCCAAGAATCCTCGTTTCTCCTCCTTGACAAACCTGAGGAAATTGCAATACGGCAATGTATTAGGCTCTCGATTTGCATTGACCGGCTATCAGGCGCAGCTTAACGTCGTTAGTCACCGGATAAGCTGACCCTGGACGATAAGGAAGCATTCCACAGAAAGACCTCTTATCTGCAGCAGCAACAGTGGTCGTTGCGATTGTTCTTGCACCGAGGGAAGGACAAAAGCTTGTTACTTTTCCCCGTCCTTATCGGACTCCCGTTGGTTCGGCGAAAGACTCTTGGAATTGCGCAACGTGGCAACATTAGGCGCGTTTGGCCATACGGAAAGGGGCATAAACAGGAGCACGTGGCGGAGAGTGCATCTCGATGTATAAGGCCGAGAGGAGACGGAGCGAATGTTGGCACGGCAAAGGGTAAAACGAGAGAAATGGAAATGTAAACGCGGCCACGTGTCGCGGATAAATCGTTGCCGCGGCACCGATAAATCGACCTTATCAATGAGATCTACTCGCGCTCGTTCCACCCCTTCCACTCTTCCTCCCTCTCACTCCTTCCCTCGGCGGTGTGCACCGTGCACGGTTCTTTCTCTCTTCTTCCCCCCCCCCTCGCGTTCCGAGCCGTCGATGTTATTCATGTATTCCATAAGTTTGGAATATATGAATAACGCGCGGGACAGGTACGTCTACAAATCGTCTCGATGAAGCTATACATCCGCCCTCCAAGCTGCGGGACATTAAAGCCGCTGTTCCGATTTTACTTCCCCTTTACTTAACCCACGGAGAATCGGCAACCAGATTGAATACTTCCATATATTGCGGCTCGGGTTACCCGGTTTATCGTTTTGCTTTAGCACCTTGGACAATCGTCCTCTGTCACGAGTCCACGCGCTTCGGCCATTATCCCACTTAATTTGTCCGGTGACCGCGGAAAGGTCCGCTATAATTTTCCTCCACGCCAGAGCATCGCGGCAATCACGGCTATTACGAGAACCTCCTCGTCCATAATTTTAATTATTCCACGAGAAGGAGCCAAAGACGGAGAAACCGAGCCTCCAGCATTTACTCGGACGGTCGTTATTTTCACGAACGTGAACATATTATACCTCCGATCGTGCGCCGAACCGAAAGGTACGGTCTTCCTTTCCCTTTCTCGCCAGCTCCTTGCGTTTCGGGCATGAATTCGGACAGGCCTGGGAATCACGCATTCTCGCGTTTATTCGCATGCTTTTTCCGCGGCGTTAATCCTCCGGGTGCCTGGAAAAACGCGCGCCATGTCCTGCCTCTGGAATACGTAAAATCGCGCATTTGCGCGAGCGCATCGCGGCAAATATGCCGCTGCATGAGTTTTAAAGCCGGGCTTAACGTGCGTAAATCGTGTCCGAAGATCGGTCCGTGCAGGCGAGCGTATCCCCCGCTGCCCCTCTCTCACTCACTCCTTCTCTCTCTCTCTCTCCCCGTTTTTCCTTTTTATTTTAGCTCCAAGCGAACGCCGAGACGAGGAGGAAAATAAAAGTAGAGGTGGAAAAGAGAAAGAGTGAAAAAAGAGGGAAGGAGAGAACGGTTACACGCGAAGAGAGCTCGTCCAACGGGCTCTCTACTCCTTCTCCCCCCCCCCTCCTTCCTCTCGTCGACCATCGTGTCTCCTCCTTCTCCTCCTCCCCCGGATCTCGAGTTCTCTCGGACCACGGTTTCGTAATATACGTTTCTCTCCCTCCGTCCTCCTCCGCAGCCTCCTCCTCCTCCTCCTCCTTCTCTTTTCCTCCCTCCTTCTATTCCTCGGCGCAAGCGACGTCGTCTACGACGTACAAGCTAGAGGTCATTTCATAAGCCGTCGATGCCGAGGAACTCGCGGGGATTTCTGCGTGAGGTTACATCGGTCACCGGTCCAACGGTACAACACGGAGCCACGACTAAAAATAATCCTTGCCGATCTCCTCCCGCACCCGTTCCCACTGCCCCCCGTGACTCTCCTACGTCCCGTCTATTTTTCCGCAACGATAAGTACTTACCGTTCGTACGGGCCGATGGTAATTTCGACGATTACGGAGAGAGTCGGGTCGTCGACGACGAGGACGACAGGAAATCGAGACGAAGATTTCAGGGGAACAAATGAGGAATGGCGGGATGTCCGCAGAATTGGCGGATTTCAGGGGAAAAACCGGTGGCCGCGGCAACGCTGGCTCGCGGACGAGAACGGGCCGGTAGAGGCCGATAAAAATACATTGCCGCCCGGAATAATCGCCGAGCTCTCTCCCTAGAGAGGTTCCTATGGACGGTCTTGTTCTAGAGGTCGTTCGGCGATTTTCTCCGCGGATTCCAAGGGCCCGAGCAATCCAACGGCCAAACTCGCCGACCGCATCGACCTCCGCTGGAATTTAACAGGTGGTTAAAGTACGAAATTCACGCGACCAGAGGCTCGTTAAACGCTTTGCTTGTCCAACGAACAAGCTTCGCGCTCGTGTAAGAACGACAGGGCCGATTAAAGGAAAGACCAGCCATTTGCGACACGGTCATTGGAAAATCTCGGAGAACCACGGGAAAACGGGGGAGTTTGACCGCGGAAAGTTGGCAAATTCGGGGCAAAGTTGAGCGCTGGAAAATCCGGCGACGGGCATTCGCAGCGAGCGACGTGAGTGATTCGGTTACTTTCCATGCGGCAATCTCGATTGCTCGTTTGTCCTTCCAGCCGTGTAGCCACGGGGAACTCGTAAATAGCCGGACCGTCGTAAGGGTTTCCCTTATCTGCGTCAGCGTATCTGCCGGTCGTTCCCTTCGCTCTCCTTCGCACACGCAAGCGCAATCCGGAGAAAACTCCGGGATCCTTAGAAAGTCCGGCCATTTCTCCGAGAATTCGAGACGAGGCGAAACGAACGGCAAAACCGCAATGCGATTACCCTTCGCTCCAAATCCGTCCAATGCTCCCCGGGACGAAATTCGCTACAATATTTGCCTGAAAATTCGCTCGAGTTTCCTCGCATGGGCAAAGCTCGCGAGATTGCTCATTCCTTTTTCCGTTGCTCGAGAGAAAAGGCAGTTAAGAGCGGCTCGTTCTTCAACTCCCACGTTGGCGTACCTCGTCTACGCAGCCTTCGCCGGACGATCGAGCACCGCGCGCGTCTTTTGAGAAAGGGAGGAGGGAGTCCGAGGAAGAAGACGAGAGTTCCGTGCACGTAGGTGAAGGAGTTTGAGCGCCAGTATGAGTGCACCTCGTGAAGATTCGGTGGCTTTCGGGCCCCTTCGCCCGACGGATTTCGCTCTTTCGACCTTTCCGTCCGGACCGGAGTAAGCAACGTGAGCTGCAACGACGAGAACCAGCCGACCCACAGAAAGAGAGGAGAGACAGACGGAGAGAGAGAGAGAGAGAGAGAGAGAGAGAGAGGGGAACCAAGGGGAGGGAGAGAACCCGTACGTAAATACGGATCTCGCCGTTCTGGAGCGTTCTTTCGAGATTTCGTCATAGAAAGGAACCCGGTCCTGCTTCGTCGAAGCAACGTTCGAAAACTTAGCATCATCCAAGGGATGATTTCAAAGCCTGTAGAGAGTCCAAGCTTCAAATTAACTCGTTCTCCGATGCGCGTCTGGATCGCCCGAATTTTTGGCCGCTCTTGAGCGTAGAACCAGGAATGGAGATAATCGTGAATGGGAAAACTGGCGAAAAACGAGATAGCTCGTGCGATTTCTGTTCTCGAGAAGCACGCGGGGTTATCGCGTAATGGAGCGTTAGTCAGTTTCGGCTGATATGTAGAACCGCTTCCTCGCCTGTACCGGGTGTGAAATTTATGCGAATCCTGCGAGGCATTCGGCAAGCACGTGCCGCCGGATAAATAACGATCCGACTAATTCGTGCGACGATAATTCCAATGGCCCGGACGTCAGACTATGCGAGAATCAAACGTCCAGAAACTGCTGAGAACTTTGACGAAAAACTACTGAAATCCTCGAAGAAATTCCATCTCCAAACAGCTCGTGCTTTGCGTCCGTTTTTCACAAAAGTTTTTACGGACCAGCGACAAACGTAGTTTTGTACGAAAGCCAAATTTAAGAGCGAAGAAAGACATGACGCGCGTCACAGTCGTGTCGTTTTACACTCGAGCTACGATTTCCCGGATACAAGAATTAGCAATCTTTCGTGACCAACAGCCACGTGGCTCCGTTTCGCTAATCGAGGACACTCGGTCCCTTTATTTCCCGTGGTTGGTCGTTTAAATCGACGGAACTGGCACTGCGGGATTCCGGCAGCACGATGTAAAACTTGCCGGAATTCCGTGCGAAACTTTAAAGTTCGATACACGTGCATCGCGGGGGTCGGGGGTTTGCCTCGAAGAATTTCGAGACGGGGAGGGTTGGGGGTAAGGACTCGCTCGGCGGGCTCTTGACAAGTTCTGGAAAGACGCTCATGAATATCTCGAGTACAAGGCGAAGCCACCCTCCCCCTTCTTTCCCTCTACATCCCCGATGCCCTCGACCCCCGTCTGCCATGCGAATCGTCGAGGTTCTCCACGGTTGTTTCGCATAGAAGGGCAACTCTAATGGACGGACGTTCTATCAGAGATTCCGCGAACGCTGCGCATTCTCCCGGGTTTCGAAATATTATTTAGATTCTTCGGATCTCCTGTGTCCCTTGGATTTTTCCCCACCAGGGAAATCGATACTACCCAGCCACTCTAATCCTCTTCTAATCCCAACTTCGAGAAGCAAGAGAAACTCCAAGGAAAACCGCGCGAATTCCCATGGATTTGCCAACAAAGACGTTGGTCCGTCGTGCGACATTCGGCCGAGTACTGTCTCGAATTTTTTAGTACCTACTCGAGAGCTACATTTACGCCAGGGGTACTCGAGTACGAGCGCTCGGAGGGAGAAGGGGTGGCGGTCGTTGGGTCCATTAGTGTTGCAAATCGCGGCGAAGCGTGACTGACGAACTTTTCGCGCGGTTCCGATGTAAGTGGTTTACTGCCGGCGAAGCGTTCGGGGGAGAAAGAAGGAGAGTAGAAGGAAAAGCATCGGAGCAAGGGGGTGGTTGCCCTCTTTTCCCTTGGACTCCCCCGTTGCCAGCAGGTTCCTTGGCTGAGTCGGTCTCTTTGCCGCACGCTCGTTCGGGCCGGCCTTCTGTGTGCGTTAGTCGCTTGAAAACTCGGTCAAAGTCTCGTCGGTGCTTCGCGCCGCGTCGTTTCGCTTTGGGGATTCGAAGGAAGGGTCGTTTCTCTCTGTCTCCGTTCCCCCCGAATGCGACCCGGCCAAGCCATTAGCCGTCCCCGTGCGAGCAACTCCGCCGGCAACTCCGACCCCGCCGTCGAGCCTCTCTACAGCAACTTTCCAAGGATCGTCAAATTGCCCGCGAGCTACGAGCCAACCCCCCCCCCCCCCGAACGACACATCTTACCGTGGCTTATTAACGAAATCGACGTTGAAACTAGCCCTTCAATTCATTCGCAATGGCAACGATTAAGAAAGTTAAGGCTATCGCCGAGGATATTGGTACCACGTCGGTGAGGGTGAAAAATGAGCGACATAAGTCTTGCCGGCTTCATCGAATTACGTTGAGAAAACGCGGGCCAAGGCAGCACCCTTCGCCGTGGCCGTGAAACCGTCCGACGGAAACTGTGGACGGTTTAAAGTGCCTAAAGCGCGAATCTCCTTTATCGACTTTCGAAGTCACTCTCCCTTTTTCGTCGGAGGTTAGAGGGGAATCACGGCAATGAAAGTACGGAAGGGAGACAGAGGGTTGGACGGTATCGGTGAAACCGGTGACGGTAGGTCAGGACCACGAGAGAACCACGAGATGGATACAAATCATAAAATTTGATTGGAGCGACATAGTCCGAGGGAATACAGGCCGTCCTCCCTCCCCCTTCCACCCACCGCCATGCCCGGTATATCGACATACCTCCTGCACCCTCGCGGTCTCCGATTGAGTACAGCGGAAAAAAGGGGGCAAATTTCAACGAGTTCGTCCGCTCATTCATCCATGTTTCCATCCCACGTTCATGGACGATGATGAACCAACACCCAAGGAAGCTCCCTCCCCCCCTTTCACGAAATATCGATACCCCGAACGTTCGTTAAGCGTATTTTTTCACGGCTCGCGGTATTGATGGTCTCAGCCCGGCTCAAAGGGAATCAGGTCGATCGGAACAATGGAAGAATTCATCGCAGTGCCTGATTAATTCTTCGTGGCGGGCTATTAAATGTTAAACTTCCGCTCGTGGTCGACGAAACGGTCGTAAGAGACGCGTGGGTCGGTACCGACGGACGTATTATTTCTGTCTCCGGAGGGGGACACACCTCGTATGGGAGGCCACCGGGGATCGGGAATTTTATGAATGGCTGGCGGCACACGTGGTTCGAAGGCTCGCCGATACGCAGAGCGGGTCGTTTTCGCGGGGAGAGACAGTTAGCCGAGGGCGGAGGGGGAGGAGGTCGAAAAAAGTCGAAGAAGGATGAGGAGGAAGCGAACGGCAGGAGTGCATCGCCGGCGCCCCGGAGAAACGGGGAGAGAAGAAGAGGTGCTCGGAACTCGGTCGTCTACCCGGCAATTTATAACTGGAAACTCGGAACTGCCGGGACTCTCCCTCTTTCACCGGCGACTTAAGGCGATATGTCGATTCCGTCCAGGGAATTCCCCGCTGGTTTCTCAGCCGAAGGTCGCCTCCTCACCCCGCTGCCGACCTTCGGCCAGAATTGATGCCCCTGCCAGCGATATCCATTTCTCTCGCTCCGCCCACCCACACTTCTACTTTTCCTTTTCTACATCTCGCCTCCTGCGAACCGTTCTCCCTCCGCTCCGACCGCAATGCCCGGCAATGCTACCGGACCTGCAATTACCGACATACATCTTTCTCTTCCTACCGCTCACCCCTTAAAAGACCTGCCCAATTTCTCTGGCTGATCTCCCCTAGTCGCTCATTCGCACCAACCAACTTCGTTCACTATTTAACCCACTTTTCAAACTACTCTGTCCCTTATTCGCTGAGTTTCTTATTCGCAATGAATGTTGATCGTGAAAGGTCGAGCCGCAAGGATCCACGATCCTAGCTTAAACGTATTTTCGTCACGGCAAAACATCGAAGGCGTCGAGGCGGTTATTATTTGGCTCGTAAATTTTTATTGCCCACGCAGGGTTCCTTCTTTACGAGGGCCATTACATCGTTGCCACGTAAGGTCGTACCAACCGCTACTCTACCACGATCTTCCTTCCTTCCTTCCTTCCTCACCTCTGTGTCCCGCCTAGTTCGTCCTGAGCTTTTGCCCCTCTCCTACGGAAGGTCTAAGACCTCAAAACTAATCCCTTTTTTTCCCAGTCTGTGCCGAGAAGATCCTCGCCCCGTCCAGCGATTTTTCTCTTTCCCGGAGGAACCACTCCTTCTCTTTAGTCTGCCGTTTCGGAGGTGCCCGCGGGGAAAGTCCTCGGGGGGGAACGAAATCGTCCGTGAAACGAGTCTTCTCGCGGGTAGGGCCGCGAAAGGATTTTCGATAATCCCCGCGCGGTGGGGCCGGGGTGCGGGGGGGTAGGACGAGAGAGACAGGAAAAAGGGGCAGAGTTAAATCGCTCAGTTCGCGACTGGGGGGAGGTCGTGGTGCGGCCTGACCTGACCTAAGCGAACCTAATCTGACCGTTTCCCAGAATCTCCTCTCTTTTTTCCCCTCTTTTTTTTTCACCACTGGCGGTCAGGGTAGAATGGTCGACCGTCGGGGCGGCAACGTGGCGGTCCGCCCGGGGATAAGGAAGAAACAAAGCCGCGGTCCGGAGATCGATGCCACGCCGAAGCAGAAATGTCCAAAAGAAAGGCGCCAGAGACGCGGAATGATAAGGAAACCGAACGAGCCACCGAGGGCGCAGGGAGAGGGAACACCCGGGGAGCCAGGGGTTCGGGGGGCTTGGAGGGTAGAAGAAATCATAGCGAGACGGTAGCGGTCGGTGCGGAAGAGACGAGAAGGGGCACCAAACGAGAAGTCGAAAGCGGCGGAAGGACGAGAGTGAAAAAAGGTCATAACCGTAAGGAGAACCGCGTAATTGAGGGCAAAAAGTGTAGAGCGAAATCGAGCCGAGGATACGCGCCGGAGGCCGAGGGGGGGGACTCTGGCTCGAACAAAGCGAAGGAAAAAAAGAGTGGAGAAATTAGAGGAAACCCGTGAAGCGCGGAGAAGCGTAGAGGAGAGGCGAACGGAGCATAGACGCAGGGGAGAGGAGAGGAGAGAGAGGGTGGTTTTTCGTTATCGACATTTTCCACGGGCGCCTCATGGTGTGCGTGAGCATACGTGCGTGAGCACTTCTCCGTCCTTCTCCTCTCTCTCACTCTCTCCATCTCTCTCTTTTGCTCTTGCTCTCTCCCCTGCCCCCCTTTGCGCTCTTCCGAGAGAATGTAGGCTCCTCGGTGTGCGTGAAAATTCGCGTACGTGTGCCCGCTACACAACGTCGACAGTCCTCTATGCTTCCCCCGTGGCCGTGTGCGCTCGTGCATTCGTGTGCACGTACCCCCCTCCCTCCCCCCTCCCCAGGAGGAGGAGGAGGAACAGAGAAAACGCTCGTACGTACGTACGTGTGCGCTCGATGTGTGCGTGTAGAGTTTTCTGGAGGTTTCCCCTAGCAACGAGCAGCAGCACCAGCACCAGCCACAGCCCGGCTTAGGGGTAGCTACGAACCCCGCACGAAACACGCTCGTCAGGAACCTCGTCCTTTCGCCCAACCCCCTCGTCACCCAACGATTCCTACGTCTACCCTTCCCCCGTACCGTCCGACGGAAACACGGAAGTAAAGGACCAATCGAGGATTATCGTCAGGAGGAACGTACTTTCTTATCGTAGCGCTCTTACCGCACGTGAAGACCGGGAAACTAGCCAGAGCAAAATGCTGCCTTCCAAGCTTATGGTAAGGGGTATTCTTCTAGGAGAATATTCTACTTGGCAGAGCTGCAGGTACGTCCCGAGGGACGAAGACGGGGAATTCTAGTGCTCGATTTCTCAGCAGCGATTTCCTAGTAATAAACGAATCGAACAAACACGATACGTTTGAGCGATGTTTGCCCCGGCCGGCAGTCTGAAGCAATTTTCGCACCCAACACGGCCCAGGCTTTCCGAAAGGAACGGAAGCAGGGACAAAGTTACCCGGTGCGATGAAAGAGGACTTTGTTTTCAAACGCATTCCTTTCGTTGACAGGGCTGACGCGTTAAAAAAAAAATAGTAACGCCGGTGTCAGATTTCACGGGAGAGAAAAGCTCGAATTCGACGGTGTAGGTGGCAGGGTTGCGCGCGACAACGGTAACTCCATCCGTGGCGAGAGTTTCGGGGAAAAGTGTTGTATTACCCGACGCGCTATCTCTCTGATCCCGGATCATCTTCATCCGCGCGGCGAATCGGGAAACGCGCAGGGAAAAGCACGGAAATCGGGTCGACCGAACTCCAAGTACGACGAAGACGAAGACGACGACGACGACGATGTCGACCACGGGGAACACGTGCCCGGCATGAACAGTTTATCGCGATGCAAGGGAAAAATTCATTTCGATACATGGTCGTCGACGAAGAATTGGCAGGACCGACGATTGCTTTGCCCGCGTGGCAATAAAGTTCGACTCGATAGAGGGTCTATTGGAAATAATGGAGGTGCAAATATATTCAGCAAGAGCCGGCGCACGCACGTCGCTCAAAGCCTTCGCTAGAAAGGAAACGGTAGGACAAGAGTGAAAACGCCGGTGGGAGAGAGACGGACGACAAGGAAAGGGTCGAGAGGAAGAGCTCGAGGGCGGTCGGAGAAGAAAAGGAGAAGAGAATCGGTCGGACGGAGAGGACCAACGATCGAGAGAACCTCCCGGTGGATGGAGGAAGAGATAAGGAGGGAAAGCTACTACGGGGAGGAAGAGACCGCCGGTGAAAGGGGGACGAAGAGTGAGAGTAGAAAGAAGGAAAGAGAGGGAGAAATAGAGGAGGGCAAGAGAGAGAAAGAGGGAGATGTAGAGGTGGAGAGAGAAGCTTCCCATCCCCGGCAACGGCCCTACTCGTTTCCAGCAAGTACTTCTATGTACAACCATCTCCTACACGCTACCCTTATATACCCCGGCCATATATTTACCGTCGCGGCATATAGCCTGGCATGTATATATGCACATAGTGGCGGTCGGGTTATGTACCATGGGCCCCACGGCACATAGGGCCGAGCGAGCGCGCCACATAAAAAGTACATACAAGTGCGCTGCAGGTATAGACCCGGCTGAAAATTATTCCGAGTATTTTCGAATTAGCGCAAAAGCAAATAGAGATCTCCTGGTGCCCGCGGGTCCCGGGAAAAAGCGTGGCTCAAAAACGAGGGGCTCAGGGAGGAAGACGGGGGACGAGGGGGAGGAGGAGAACCGAGTGCACCGTCAGTAGTGCACCTCTTTTTTTTTTATCTCTCGTTAACGAGAAGGCCCGTTGCAGCGGGAAAATGGCGGCGGTCTATTTACGAGGCTCTCTCCACGTGGTGGAGGCTTGTTTACGAAGCCGATGCCGCCAGCCCATGGCCGCCGAGCGATTTCCCTTGTAAGTTATGCAAAGTGCTTTTACGCGGCGCCACGAGTGCACGACGAAAAGTGGACAGGAAAATAGCGCGTTATCGCCTCGATTCCTATCGCTCGCGCCAATTTCCCGGGCGAGACGCTAACCGACGTAAGATATTGAAGAATCCCAAACGTCGGGGATAAAAATAGCGGACGGATCGACCGGTCCAACAGCCGGGAAAAATATTTTGGCCGACGAAAAATTGGCGGAAAATTGACGCGCCTAGGTCCAAGGAAAAACTAGACGTTTCCCGACAAGTCCCATAAATTTCCACCCCCTACCGCAGATTTTCCTCGAATCTTAAAAGCTACGAGAGAAGCGTCGCCAATGTTTACGTAACTCTTTCGACATCCTTCAGCATTTTTTTCCGCGCGATGATTCTCAGCCGTTGAAGACAGCTCGCGCGGACTCGCGGGTTTTTCATAAAACGACGGGAAATCGACGACAATCTACGGTCGTTCCTGTCGGTGACGTCGGTTTATTCCCTGCCAATGTTTTGCCGTCCAGCATTTTCGCGGCACTCCTCTTTTACGCGCCGTTGAACGCTACTTAAGCATAATTAAGACGTAACGTCGATCCTTCGTCTGTCGAATGCATCTCTTTTTATGCCAGGCAAATCGTTTCACGGCGACTACTGGACGCGCAACTTGGAAGATCCAAGAAAAACGAGAATCTTCAAGGAATATGCCCCTTCGGGCTCTGTTTCCCACGTGATTGATCTGCACCACTTGCGCCTTTTCTAACGTTTAATCGTCATGGGGAATTCTACAGGATCGTGTCAACAGTATCTGCGGGGGCATTATCCCGGCATGCCTAAAGCTCTAACGACGCGGTGGTTCATCGAATGACTCCTGTCGGTGTCGGGTATCAGGGGGCTTTTAGACTCCATCCATGAGTAAATCAATCCCATGACCGTATGTGTATCGCTGACTGTAATAATGCTCCGCCAGGCTCTCAGTAGACGAGCGTCAGTCGGCTGAAAGGGAACCTATGATTCACCGTTTTCACGTTACAGCATCGAACGTTACATCATACGCTACCGTTACTCCCGACTATCAGCAGACTCGTCCATTCGATATTTCTTGCGAAACTTTCCACTACGTTTACGACCAATAGAGGCGTGAATTTTGAAATTACGACGCAGTTAGCGGGCGACCGAGTAACTCGTCGCGCTCAAATATTTCGCTTAATTGGGAAAACCCTTGGCCGAATCCACCGACGGTGCGTGGAAATTTCAGCGGCCGCAAAAAAGTGCATCTCACTCGTCGTCCCTGAGATTTTATAAGACAAATACCGGTACTTTCGCCGACAAGTACTCGACGAAAAATATGTTCGAACTAGACCAGCGTACTTCCAACTTTTAATGAAACGAAAGGAAAACGTTCGAGGAAAGTTTCAGCCCCTTCTCCCACTGGAAACTTATGAAATGTGACGTAACACCATCGACTATATTCCCTTACCCTTTCCATTATAACTTTGAAAACCGAGCTGGCCGGCTAGGAGGGAAATAAGGAGGGGTAGTAAGTAACAGAATCCGCAAATTAAGGGATTCGTTCAAAGATGCCAAAGGCAACGAGCGGAATTGCGGGGCAAATATGACGAATGACGGATTTATCGAAATTATTGGCACAACGCAGGAATTGTAATTTATTCTTGCTTTCAGGTCCTATCCGTCGCCTGTACAGAACGGGGGCCAAAATGGAACGTCAATGAATTGTGCCAACACGCAGGGTAAGTTCTCTTGTGAATTTTCTACGAATAAAGCGAAGGATTGCAGGGACAGAAAAATGGCCGGGCGAAGAGGTGAAACGTAGAGGTGAAAGATCGAATTGCCTTGTCGATAAGAGACGCGTGACGTCGGCACCGGTGCAGATAATAACCCGGCGCGGAATAGCGGGCCGGGCAAATCGAACGTCAATTATTCGCGCGATATAGATTTCGCGCCTTGGCCCGTCGATCGAGCGGGGGAGTTTTTCTCTCCGGTCCGATTGGTCGGTTCTCCCTCTGCGGCCCGTTTGCCGTTAACGGCATTTAATTCAGCGATCCGATGGCCCGCGGATTATCCGTGGCATTTTCCATGGGTTTTCGGCGAACCATCCCCGGCCGCAGAGCAATTTTCAATGATTTTTCGGAACGTCGACGGGACGATTATCGGCGAATTTCCAAGACGACCCACGGGGGTTGCAGTTCAGCGAAGGCAGGGAGGTGTAATTTTTTGTCGTCTCTCATGCTGCAGGGGTGCTGGTGAAGCAGGAAGCGAGGGACGACGGCTACGAGACGAGCCCGGACCTCGAGATGAGGAGCACCGGCGGTGACAGCAGTCAGCAGTACCACACACCGCTGACACCACACACCCCTCACACGCCGCACACGCCCCACACGCCCCTCACGCCTATATCGGCGACGGCACATCAACCCCAACAACCGGGCTCCACTGCCTCCGCTCTCGGACAGGTCAGCTATATGGGTACTTGGCCCCGCAAGTTTATTGCACTCCTCTCCGTGGCTCTCCGTGGCTCTCCGTGGCTCTCCGTGGCACTACGTAATTGTTATAAGCATCGACCGGCCGCAATCTCCGCGTTCCAATAGCCCAGCGACCGGCCCCTATGACCCCCGTCCATCCAACCATCCGTCGTCGTTAAAATCAGCCGGGGAGCATTATGCCTTCAATTAGTAATACCTTCATCTCCGTCCGCACCGTAATCGCCCGAGAACTATCGCCATTTTTATCGTACTCTCTCTCTCTCTCTCTCTCTCTCGCGTTTCGGTTGAAAGAGTGGCTTTTCTCGGATGGAAAGCGGGGACGCGAAAAGCGCGTTAATTCGTTTCGAGCGAGCTAATTAGCCCCCTCGTTTCGTTGCGTCGGACATCAAAAAGAGCCGGGCCGCGAGACTCGTATTATTTCCATTATCGGGCCTCGCGCTCCGCTTAATCGGGAATATCGGTTTCCTCGGTGCGTACGTTCAATTGCCTCTCTTTTTTTTTGTACAACAGCCAGCCGAGCGGGCTCTTAACCTCCTGATAACCCGAAATCGAGGTCGAAGTACCGTCGCGATAAGAGGCCCGACGCGGTAATTGGCTCGGCCGTGCCGATAACGCGACCCTTTTTCTCTCCTGTCTTTCGCCTTGCACGTACGCGCATGAAGGACGCACAAGAAAGCCCATTGATTCGCTTATCTCGCCTAATAATACGCGCCGTCGTGCGCACAACCAAAGAAACGTAAGCCAGCGATGTGATCTGCCCGCGTGTGTGACGAACGTTTCTACCCCCCTTCAGCCCCTCCCTCGCCCATCCGACGCGAGCATCGCGCACCGATAAACTTTAATTACAGCCGTAGCGCGCATTCTTTTTATATCAAATACAATTAACCGCAATACGGCGCCGCGTGAAATAGCACGAACGCGTTCGCTCTGATGCTGGGAATAAAAAAAAATGCCTCCCATTTGGTGATCTGCATTTTAGCTCGGCGCGTATCGGGGGAAAAGTCGGAGCTCAGTCAGAGCGCACTATTATAAATCACGCACAAACCAGGCTGCTTCCATTAAAGCTAATGGTCGATCGGATCTACTTGTAGTTGCCGTGTGGTGCTCGCAGTGGTACTGTCCGTTGTATGGTCAGACTGTCCAGTGGATCACCGCGAAATTCCGATGAAACGAGGCCCAGGCTTTCCCTTGAAATTAATCAAATCTTCCTGCACCGACCTTCGGGCCGGATCATTAAAACAAATAGCGAGATGTTCCCGATGAACCTGGCCTCGCGGAGGAAGACGCAAATAGAAGAGTGTTTACGAACCAACTCGCCGAGATTTACAAGCATGTCCGCGGGTCGAGCGTGTTCTTCTTTACCTTTCCCGCTAAATAAACGCTGCTGGACACGGTTTCTTTCTTCGCCAACGGAATCTATAAATAAGCGTGATCGATGCCACGAGCGCGATTCTTTCGACGGAGGAAACGGACGAACGGGAGAGATGTTTCCGGGAAAACGGTTTCCTTCGCCAACGCCTTGGTCAAAGGGCATAGGGGTGTAAAGTACCGATGATTACCGAGAGCGTTGTGAAGATGGAGGAATTTGATGGTTCGAAGGTGGCGATAAAATGTGAGACTCCGGTGGACCCGTACTCGTTCGTCGACGAGGAAATGTCGATGAGTGGCATCAGGTCGGCGAGTAGCCCCGGAGGCAGTAACCCGGAGAACATGACGTGCCCGGGAGTCGTGCAACCGGGTTTGGCTACGCCTACGTCCACTCCACCAGGGTCCATGTCCGGCCCCCCGCCCCCGCAGCAGCAGCAGCAGCAGCAGCAGCAGCATCATCAGATGAATCTGGCGATGAACGGCGGATCCATCGATCCCCAGCAGCTTGTGCATCAACCGAAGAAGAGGGGACGCAAGAAGAAGTCCGAGATGATACTCACTCCCGAGGAGTAAGAACCATTCCGCTCGCTACCCACGCAAAATTATCCCATCTACGTCCCCTGTAAACTCCGGCTTTCTCGCCACTCACTCTAACGCAATTTTTCTTGTGATTTAGGGCGGAATTGGCGGAGGCCAAGAAACGCGCCAAGACGTACAAAGAGCGGAAGAAACACGACAAGTTCGACGGTATGCCGGAGGAAGAAGTGAGCAAACGAGTCCTTCCGGATCACCTGACGAACAACCTCGACATCATCATCGTGAGTTACCACCCTATCTCTATTATTTTCGCGACTCGAAAGAATGAGAATACGGGTAATTTAAGCCGGCGAAGCGAGGATTCGCGGCTGACGTCGCTATGAAATGGTCGAGGTGGTCGTTTATTCATGCCGGAGGTGTAAACGCTTAAACGAGCCGTACACGAGCGGCATGGTTATTACAGCGCGCGTTGTAATCGAATGCCCTGGGACGGGACGGTTCGGTCCCGCCATGCCGGCTCATTTGGCCGGCAATCGATTGGATATCTCCATGCAATAACCGCGCCATTCGAAGAATAGAACGGCGATTCACCGGCTGACCGCGGCTTTATAAAACGATACGCGATGTTCCTCCCACGCTGGCGAACGGCCTTTATTTGCGCAAGGCCCCAATGGTTAACGGACCCTTTGTTCCCACTCGATCCCGTCTTCCCGTGGACCCTTAACAGCGGGAACGCGTGGCCCGGGCTTTTATTTCCCCGGGCGGCGCGGGTGCTCATCCGTCAAACGGTGTAAACGCTTTAACGGGCCGTGGGCAATTCGGTTATTACGGGCGACGTTGTAATCGAACGCGCTCGCCGGCCGAACGGGACGATCGCCGTTCTCTTTCGTCTCTTCGCAGCCGGAAAGAGAGACTACCAACACGTCCCGCTCTCGGCGTTGTTTTCAATCGGCGACAATCCGACCAGCCAGCCTCCCCTGCCACGCACCGACGACTCCCTGCCTGCCGACACCACTACCCCCTCGTCCCTTGATTTTATCCTCGTTTATCCCGACCGCCATTCGGCGCCGACCGACCGGCTAATGCGAAATACGCAGCCCCTACCCTCCGTGCCCCTCTCTACCCATGGGGAGAACGATCCGCGCCCGGTGCGTTCGCCTATGTGCACGCCGATGACGATATAACGCGATTTCAAAGCCGTTCGCGAACGCCTGCCCAGTCAGCCGCGATACGCGGAACTGCCATCCACGCGTCGCGACGCTCCGCGGATCCTCTTCTTCCCTTCTTCCGCTTTTTCCCCCCGTACCCACAGTAAGTATTAAGGACCAATATAAGGAGCAGCTATCTTCAGTTGCCCTTAGGAGGACATTCCTCAAGATCGTACAACTCGAAATAGAACCACTCACAAGATTCTTGGGGGATTTTAGTGCGGGGAATTAGGCTAGTTGGCTGAGGACGTCTATCTTTCGGATCCATCAGCTATCGTTCTTCGGACAACCCTTACGTTTCATGTTCTCTCCCTTGAACCCTGGCTTTCTAATCTTATCGCTCCGCAGGATTATTCCTGTCCTCCGAGAATCTCTCCCCCCGCCCGTATTTTCTTCGGGATGTCGTATTTCGCCGTGGATAATTTCGCGACAGGCGTGTAAACGTGAATACCGAGACTGGTCTCCCAATCATGGGCTAATGTACGTCTAATGTCGACGCGCTAATGCGATACGTGCTTTACGACGGAACTCGACGCGATAGGTCCCCGGGTCGCTTTCCCCGGGTTTTATCCGAGGAGTCTGTCTTGTCATCCGGCGAATGAAAAGGGAGAATACGTGAATCACGATCCCTAATGACCGAGCGCAGATGACGCGCCAAGAGTCGCGGCTATTGCGAAATTGAAGCTAAACGGCGATTCGTAAGAGTTTAACGGGGGCCCCGCGCAGCGTCGCTTATTAATTTGAACGTTGAGAAGTACGTGATTATCGCGGTACGAATCCGGTTCTCGATCTCCCGAGGGCTCTCTCGTCATCGGTCCGCTCGAAATCAGTAGATAAGGGACGTTCGCGCAGGGATGAGAAGAGAGATGAACCCGCTTGCTCGGCGTTGCCGCCAGGTAGCGGCATTCTTTTAAAAGATCCCACGATAATAACCGCGACGAAAAAACCCAGAGAACGAGGAGGAACGTGCGAGATGCGCAACGATAACGTCACCAGCAGCGTTGCCGGACGAGGAAGCCGTTAAATCGCCAAGAACCGTTGGACCGTTCCCGGAAACCTCGGGAAACGCTGGAAAAATTGACGAGACGTCGGCCAGCAGGGACAAACGAGCCGCGATTCTCCGCGAGGAGGTTTGCCCGAAGGTCCAAGGGGAATATAGAAAAATTGAGGACGGGACGAAAAGTGTGCGAACGTGGCAACATCGGTCGCGGAGTTTTTCGCCGCACGGGCCCGTCGCATCTCCCTGTCCCGCCGGCTGAATTACGGCGTACGCCGTGTACCTTGCACTTGCGAAAAGGTCAGTTATAAAGCCGACGAGAACGGCGGACACGAGGAGAAACGACGACGATAGCCAGCTGCATCGGCTCGGCCGATCGCTCCACTCGCTACGCCTAATGGCGCCCGTCCGTCCCTCTTTCTTCTCTCCTTCTCCCACCCTCCCTCTCTTCCTCTCTACCTCTCTTCCCCCCGTCTCACGGCTGTCGTATCCTTGGACTTTGTCGTTATTAATTACCTAACCTCCGGAGCGAAGCGCGAAGGTAATGTGCTTGCGCAACAGGTACCACTACACCTGCGCCTCCCGCGTTGTTGCATAATCGAAGCTAAGAGCCATGTACACGCGTCGCTCGAGAAAGCCCCTGCAGATTGAGAAAAAAGAATAGCACGGGGAAAAAGAGATACTCGCGGCGCATATTGCTGAGCTTCCCCATCCGCCGAAAAACCTGGTCAATGGTTTTTCCTTCGTCGGACTCGTCCAACGACACCGAACATCCTAATGGGTATTTCCATTTTTACGTGGACGTTAAAGATTTTTCATAAATTTTTCAATCTCCGAGCGTGCGTCGAAAGGAACGTATTCGGCAAATAATCGGCCAGCGGGATAAAAGATTAACAAGGAATTTCGCATCAATATGGATGTACCGGATAATGCCTTCCACGTGCTAGTGAAAATAGATCTGTGAATGTTTCATGTCTGAACGTAATGCGATGGCCCTTCGGCTAAATTCGCCGTGATTATCCGCGGGATTTACGAGTTTTAGCGCGCGGAGAATAGTCGACGGTGAGGAACGCCGGAGAGACAATAATGCCGGGGACGGAAACGAAGTGGAAATAAGCCTTCGCCACTTAATAATTCCTAGGAGATTGCGGCCGGACCTGCGATCTATTTTAAGTGAAAATAGATCGCTGTTCGGGGTGCGAATTGTCGGACGATAAAATGGTGAAATTTCTGCTTACAGATCGGCATCAACCCTGGACTGTTCGCGGCTTACAAAGGACATCATTACGCAGGACCGGGGAACCATTTCTGTAAGTTATCGATCCCCGTATTTCCGAAACTAGTGGCGGGACTTCCCCGTGGCGATTGCCAGCGTGTCCAGTCCTTCCGTTCCTATGCAAATTTCAGCTTTCTCGCGGCGAACCGGTCGCTCGCGCGGCAGCGAAAAATAAAAAGAGAGGAGGAAGACCGGACCGAGCGCCGGTGCGGTTTCGTGCGCGGCGTGATCGACCGAGAAACGATTATCGGCTATTTTTAACGTGCACGCAGGGTGAGACGCCGGTCGGAGGGAAGTTGGTCGCGGGGCTCGCTCAGGGGTGGCGAAGAACGGAAGGGCGGAGGGAAACTCACGCACGCACGCGGGGAGGGGACGCATTTGCAGGCGCGTGTGTCGCCGGCGGTACCCGTTGCTTTCGATCGAGCCTTTAATAAACAATTTTGCGCGCTAACGGCCACGCCGATGCCTATTACGCACGCATATACGCGTGCGTGCGTTTTTTATGCCGGCGCACGGCATCGGTGAAGTTAGGTGCACGCGCCGCTGGATTTTCCAGGGTTTTCCCGGGGTTGCGGTAGTACGTGGGGGTCGGTCGACCGAGGAGAGGCCGACAGGGGGAGACGAGGGGGGATGGGCAAGGTCGGAGGAGGACGGGACTGGCGGTAGGGGTGAGGCAAGAGCCGCGATCGGAGAAGGCGGGGGCGATGATGCGAACTCGGAGGGAAACCCACAGTGGCGAAGGGGGAGTCGGGGAGGGGGCGAAACCTCGCTAACTACACTCAGGAAAAAACCATGCAAAAATCACTACTCTATGACGGAACATCGCCATTACAACGTGTTTAACTATTCTTCTTTTTTCTAACCCGGCGCAATTATCCTAATCACAGCTGACGCCAACACCGCCAACGATAGGCCGCAAACACGATCAACGTTCGAGAGTCTCAGACTCGTCGTGGAGTTTTTTTCGCGACCTCAGGGCCTCGCGAACGGGATTCTTGAGCGATGACCCGAGGATTCACCGGCAGCGTGCTCGCGCCGCAAGTTTCTCAGCATTTTAGCGAGAAGTATTGTACATACGTCCAAGGGACAGGACCGGTCGAGGGGGGTGGTGGGAAAGGTTGGTCTGGGGCGGAATCGGGGTAAAGTAAAGTAACGTGAGGCGAGGTGCGGCGAGAGGGGGAAGGGGTAAGGTTAGGTCTAGCCTGGAGGCTAGGAGCGGCGAGGGAAGGTGCGACGCTGAGGGACGGGGAGAACGCACGCCTCGTACGGACAGGTGAAGCGGGGGAAGGGACGGCGATGCGGGACGAGGGGCTGGTGGGTGGTGGGTGACGAATCGAGGTGAATTATGGTGCGTTGCGCTGCGCTCCCAAGTGCGCTGCATCGTGCTGCACTCTGCGCTGCAGCGCACTGCAGCAGGTTTCGGCGCGGCGTGGGAGCCGACGAACCGCGGGAGGAGAAACTATAATGAGCGAGCCGATGCGTAAGGGAGGAACGAGAGGGTCGGAATGGCCGAGAGAACGCAACGAGAGGCGGAATAAAAAGGGGTGAGGGTGCGCGCGCGGAGGACGGGCAAAGCGCAGGGTAAAAAGGTTCGAAGCTGTGGCCGAAGCAGCGTGGGGATGGAGACGAACGCGCGGAGGGTTGCGGAGGGCCGGGGGTGGATCGAGCACGATGGGTCAATTTGAGCGCAGTGGGTTGGGGTACATCGGACCGGCCTAAAGGCGCTAAACGGTCGAAAAATTTCAAGCGCTCCGCTCTCCGCTCTCTCATCGATTTCCGACAAGAATTCGGATACCGTTTAACCATCCTGCCGGGAATTCTTGATAAATCTACGCTATGTAGGCAAATATTCTCCAGCTGGACCCTCGGCATTTTTCGCCTGACCTTCCGTTTTTTCGAGCATTCTTTAAATTACGGAGTATCATCGAAATTTATTTGTGCGTCGTAATATTAGGAAGTGATAGTGCCTTGAGAGGTCTCGTCGAAAGGCCACGTTGTGTGGAAATTTATTCGAGCTACAACACGACAAAGGTAAGTCCCCCCCTGGTTCCAAGGATTTCTCCTGACAGAGAGGTGTTCGTTTCGAAAAGAAACAGTGACCCCAAGAAAGCGCGATTTCCTAGCAACAAGTCGAGAATTGTCGGGCGCGTCATAACGTGCCGTGCTGTCCATTGAAATGTAGATTCGCGCGATTCTCGTAAAATGTTTCTCCGGGCGTGCAAGATGGCAGATGGCCGAATCGGGACAGTCGGTCGGTGACCCAAATCGCCGAGGTTTTTTCAACGGCGCGAAAGTTAAACGTGACCGACGAAAGTTTCCTTGGCCGTGGCAAGTCCGCGATACACATAGTTCCGATCCACGAGTCGTACACAAGTGCACGGACCCGCGGACCGCCTCCTTCCCCCTTCTAACAACTCCGACCACGCGGACTAACTTGCTACAAGACTCTCACTCCCTTTACCGCGCAGGAACCCGCGCACTCGAGATAAATCTCATCTCTCTCCGATATTCCTTCCTTCGGTAAACTTCGGTGATTAACTCACCCTGGCCCTCTCCCCCTCGCTGCAAAGTGCTCCAAGGTAAAAAGAGTTGCACAAAGCTTTCTTACCGGGCGGACAATAACCCACTCGAGTGATCGCAGTCGCGATACGATCGGACGCCAGGAGAAACGGACAGTTAAGGGCTGACGAACGAGAGCTCAAACTTCGCTCGATGCAGGTATATTAAAACAGACACGTTCTTCTGCGTTCCTCGCGCATATCGCCAAGGTAAATACAGACTCAAAGAGACGAACAAGATCTCGGGGCGAATTGTAGGATATTTTTTGCCCACCAGTTCATTGGGTGAGATAAAAAAAATGGTAAAATTGGCAAGCGCGATAGACGAGAGAAAGGGAGACAGGATAGAAGGGTAGGGCCCCTAGCAGCACTGCCAGTGACTATAATGAGTGGTGGCTTTGGGGTGAGACATTACGGACAAAGGGCGCGGGGGGGAGGGGGGAGGGCTGTGCGAGCGAGAGTGTTGGTCTGTGAGTGTGGGAAAACCTGTAGTCCCTGCTTCCTCCCTTCCTCCCTCCACCCACAGCCATCCGACCAACCACCCAACACGCCACCTCCTGCTCGGTCCAAGAGGGACGGCACGGGGAAGGAGGAGGAAAAAGGGAACCAGGGGCTGGTCTGAGGGTAAAGGGGGCGGAGGGTTGTCGCACGCCTATCCGCTCGATAGCAAGCTTACAGTCCGCACACGTTCGCTGGCCCCTGTTGTCATGCTACATCTTTTCCAGGTTTCACGGAAAAAAGAATGATGCCTCGCGTACGCACTACCTGTACAAGCCGAATCTAACACGATTTTTCCCCTCGTTCAACCCTTGCCTCCGGCCTAATCCGGTCGAGTGGTTCCCTTTGTTTCCACAAACCCAGCCTGAATTTTAGCCAATAACGCGAGGGTTTTGTAGCCAGAATTTTTGAGCTACTCAAAGCTCCTGTGTTCTTCCCGGGGATTCTTCATGCGTCAACATCCACAGCGTAGCCCGTGGCTGCTTTCGCAGGGTATTCGTTGTTACGAGAAAGGATCCGCACGGCAAGCGTTTTCAATGATTTCCGTGGTTCGACCTAACAATAGAGACTCCGAGTACTAGGCGTCGGTTCTCTACTATTTTCTCCGCTGGTGCGAGCGAGTCTTCGTCCTGGAAAACCCTGAAAATTGATTTTCCAGGCGCGGTCTCCCACCGTAGCCCACGCACAGGTCTCCCTCCCCCCTTCTCTCTCGCTCTCTCTCTCTCTCTTCCCCCCGCGTCTCTCTCGCTCGCTCTCAGTTGCATCGATTTTCACCTGGCTCCGTTTGCATCGCATCCCTCAGCCCTGCCCCGTTCTACCTTTCTTTTTATTTCGCCATGACTTTATTCAAAAGCTCCCAGAGCCACGGGGAAATATGGGTCACGGGAATTTCGGCGAATGCTTCGGCGGGAAACGAAGCACGCGCCAGGAAAATCCCAAGATCGAAAGCTTTATCGACAATGAGACGAGGCAAGGGAGTAGTGGAAAAAAGCTCGCGAGGTTTCGCTCGAGTTTAGTTGGGTTAGGTTAGCGTCGTGGAAGACGGAGGGTCGCGTTCGCTTCGATAAAGTTTCTTCGATCGCCCGTTAGTCTTCCACCGCGATATTTCCCTCTTTTCCTTCTGCAAGCCCCGATGCAAGGTCGCTCCCCGTGAAAATCCGCGATCTTCCCCAAGACCCGGCCCGATGCACGGAGAAATGTTCAAGTGATATCGATTTTCACAAACCGTCCCAAGATCCCAGACAAAATATTACCGAAACGATCGTCTTGTCGTCAGATCGAAATGATCAATGATCCTACGATCGTTTCGCACCTTTCTTCGCTGTAAGTTTTTTCGTGTCGGATTGTCGGGAAGAGGTTGAGCGAGTTGGCGGGTGGTGGAAGTCATGTAAGACGCATAATCGCGTGGTGTTCCACCGTGGAAACCGACTGGCCGTCTCTCCGGCGGGGCGTTTAACTTTGTTCCGAAGTTCGCCAAGGTCGTGTGCCGCGCCTGTAGGTCGCCAGCATGGCAGAGCGAGAGAGTTTCCGAGGCCGCATCATAAATCTCTATCTGCCGTCAGAGGGAGGGTAACGTTCGCTTATTCCCTCTCTCCATCTCCCTCGCTCTCGCACAGAGAGACGGATAAACTCCAGCGGCTATTACGATTTCCCGCTCTCGCCGGCTTGGCACGACAAATGACTTATCCCCCTCGTTCCTCCCAATTTACTTGGCCGAAACAAAAGAAATCGAAAGTGACCCCCGAGGTAAACGGCCCAGTTATCGAGTTCGCACGGATAATTGCCGGACGAACCGATAACCGATCGTTTTCTTTACACCCTGGCGGCTATTCGCGTCTAGGGAATATCTAATAATAGTTTAATAGTCGTTAAAAGCCAGCGTTAAAGTTCTCCGCTTCTGCTTTCCGCGAGACTTCACCTTTGAACGGGTCTGCTTGAAATTCGAAAGTTTGTTATGACCCGCGTAATATCGGCCACCGTTTCTTTCGGAATATGCGTCTCACATCGGGTCAACGTCATTCTCTAAAAATACTTTATCATACGCGGAGAAATAATAAGTGAAACAACGTCGAGATAAAAGCCAGTCACGCCGCGTTCGTAAGCCGCGATGCGGACAATCAGATCATTAATATGGAAATTAATTGAAAAAAAGTTAAAGCCGGCAATCCGGCAGAGCTGCCGTCAAACGAAATATCAGGGGACCTCGGGTTTGAACGATCTTTCATTTATGTTGCAGGGAAATGTTTGCATCTCAGCGGCCTCACACCGGAGCCACTCACCGCGGACGACGATTACAAGTTGCTGCGTTTGGGAATTGGTTTTACTAACATGGTAGCACGTGCCACCAAAGGAAGTGCCGATCTCACCAGGAAGGAAATCAAAGAAGGTTTAAGCCTCATAAACTATTCCTACCATCCGCGGGATGGTACTTTTGTACGACCCTGGAATCCAATATGGCGGGTATTGCTCGCAGATGCAACACGTGTGATACAAATGGAATACAAACTGGACAAAAAATTCGTCGGCTAAAGTCCTTCGTCGCGAATGTCGTAATTCAATGCACTCATCACCCAGGTTAAGGCCGGCCGAACCAGTGTTAAAACATTGTAAACAACTTATCTCCGTATAACGAGACGAAGCAAATGAATTCCGCGAAAATACTGTGCAACGGAAGACAGTCTCGAGCCTTGGATCATCCAAGTTGGGATCTTATGACGATGCTCGCTTATTGTTTCACGGATATTGAATACAATTGAGAAATTTGTATGTGTAAAGTAGAGTCATTCCGAATGTCACATCGGTACTTACTGTGCCGGTTCGTGTTCGCCAAAGCCGTCACTGCAAGACGTGATTCCTCGAACGTAACTAATAATACTCGTAAGACGATTACTGATCAACTTTGCGAAATTCCACGATACGGTTAATGCTAGCCGGTTTATTGACTTCTCGAATGTAAATCACCGACTAAACTAGACAGTTCGGCGAGACACTTTGCTGATCCTCCTCAATGATCACTCAAAAACAGTCTGACGGAAACTGCCGGTGATCTACGAAGTAAATGGCAACAGCGTTGCCAACTGCTTACATGACATCCGATTAAACTCTCTATAATTAAGAGGACCTTGGCCGGCCGGTCAGATTTTCAAATGTCGTTATTCCCTTGCAGGTAGTCACATTTTACTGGAGAAGTTGCGCAAGTACAAACCGAAAATTGCTGTTTTCAACGGGAAACTCATATACGAAGTTTTCTCGGGAAAAAAGGAGTTCGGATTCGGCAGGCAGCCAAACCTCGTTGAAGGAACAAACACGGTAAATTTAGAAATGCACACTTCTCTTCAGCCCTCCAGGGGATTCCGTGATTTATGGGTATTTTTATGAATTTACAGTACATGTGGGTGATGCCATCGAGTAGCGCAAGATGCGCTCAACTGCCAAGAGCTGCGGACAAAGTGCCGTACTACGCGGCCCTTAAGAAATTCCGCGATTATCTGAACGGGACGATCTCGCACCTCGATGAATCGGACATCGTCTTCGCGGACTCGAAGCTCAAGAAGAAGGAGCACGAGGCCATCGAGGACAAGAAGCAGCTTTACGGGGACGAGTTGACGGCCGACGGGGAGAGCAGAATTTCCGAAGTGAATGGATCGTTGGTGAAACAGGAACCCGGCGCCCAGATAACGGGGAAAAAGAAGAGGGGCAGACCGAAGAAGATTAAAAACCCCGAGGACCAGCCTCCGCCGGATTCGGAGAAACTGGACATGAATGGGGAGGTCATCAAGAAACGTCGAGGCCGTCCAAAGAAGATTCACCAGCAGCAAAAGCTGCAGGAAAGGGAAAACAGGGAAAGGGAACAACAGCAACAGCAGCACCAACATCAGCAACAACAGCAGCAACAGCATAATCAAGCGATGGGTCATCTCAGTGATGGATATGGCAACGTAAATTGTTTCTCACCCCCCTTGATGTCCCCCCCCAAGACTTTCCCGCACATGGCGCCTTATCCTCAACCTATGGGCGATTCTGGTTTCTTCGCCCAGAGCATGAACGACAGTCCCTACAATATGAGCGCGAAGCAGAGCCCTGTGCACCTTCAGCACTACAGCCAAAGCCCAAAATCTATGTCCCTGTCCTTCACTCACTCGGACCTCTCCTCCGAGATCAACACCGCCATCTCCTCGGAGAACAATCTCGAGCCATCCCCCCTGACGTCGCCGAGTGTCGAGCACCCGGACTTTGAACCACCCACCAGCATCTCTCAGCAGAATTTGGGTAACGATCACAGGCAGTACAACTCGAGCGGAAGCGCAGAGGCAACCGGGCACCACGATAGCCCCAGTACTCCGTCCCACGCGGGCTACGCCAGCTACATGGGTTACCACGAGCAGGAGACACACAACCCTCACCCCCATCAGACAACTTCGACACCCCTGAGCCAGGTCACCGACGAGCACTCCCATCATTCTCACCAGACACCTCCCCACACGCATCCCCACACCCCGACCCATTCGTCCATGTCTCCCCATCATCATCCGCACGAGCAGTACGGGATGAAGAGAAATTCCGCGCAGGACGTGGCGTCCAAGAGCCTCAGCGATTTGGAGTCCCTCGTAGATCAGATACCGAGCATAGCCGACGGTGGTGCCGGGCAACGTCTTCAACACTCCCATCCGGGCATGTCCGACGACTCCCTAGCCGACAAAATGGAGGCGCATCATCAGTCGAGTTACCTATCCGGCTTCTCCGGGATGCCCAATAGCGGTATGTCCAACTACAGTCCCCCCTTGCCACCAGGAGGCGGCATGTACCCAGGATCCCTGCATCACTCCGCGGGGGATGGTTACGGTTCGATCTACGGCATGAACGGTCGCCATCAGGACGCTCAGCAGCAACACCAACAGCACCAACAACATCAGCAACAGCAGCAGCAGCAACAGCAGCACAGCAAGTCCTACACGGTGGAGAATCTGGCCTCGAGCAACTACACGCCCAGCATGAGCCATGCTCATCCGAGCAACTCCTACCCGAACATCATCCCCGGGCCACACTACCCCGTGCCAATGGGCTCGACGAACGGCTACCTCTTCGGCGGCCTCGAGTCGAGCCTCATACAACGCACCTACGGGGTCGGAGGAATGCATCCTTCCCTCGGGCACATGGCCAATTCCTACCCCTACAACGGCACCTATGCCAGTTCCTTCGATGCCTACGGAACCCCGCCGGCCGGCATTCACGCGCCCAGCGCCAATTATCCCGGATACGCGAGCGGCGGCACCGCTTCCGGCGCCTCGACGCCCCCCTCTTACCTCTCCTCACATCACAGGCCACCGGTCGACCTGCCCTACGACGGTGTATGATAATCGGCTTAAGCCGAACGCCATGTTCCCCGTGTGCTGAGTTATCTTTTCTACGTATTTTTTACGAGCTCCGAGACGGCTACCGCCGATATCCTCCGCGGGTGAATACGAAAGCTCAAGGTCTCGGGAAATATCGGCATTTCAGTACTATAATACTATGGTTTGTCCTTTTCAACGACAAAGAGAAATGGAATCGTCGAATGCCTAAAATCTAACCACTTCAGCTTCTAGTGTACGGGAGTCTGTTCTCATCCTCATGTCGATTCTAGAGTTGGGCGATTTGTTTCTTTCGTCTCTTTTTGGGCCACGTATTCGCACGCGGAAGGCACGGACGGTTAAGTATGGTCCAACTGTATATGTTTACGGCTCAACTATTGCAGAGTTTCGGTGCAATCGCCAGTAAGACGCGTTTCGGGCGCGTTTGTATCGTCATGCCCTATGAGAATATATACCGATCGATTAACTCTGGGAAAAGAATCGATATCATTCGGCAATTGGTTCGCTCTTAGTATGTCGCGTTTACGTTTGTCGCAAGGTTTGCCCCCCCCCCTTTTTTCCTGCGAGTTTATGTCATTCGTCCTCTGTTCTCGTTGCACACCGCAGGGAAATTCCTAGCGTGACCATTTACCGGCGCGTTAGGCCTGGGCCAGCAGAAAATGCTCGCGAAGCGTAATGACGGGACACGCAACCGATCGATTTTACGATTAAGTTGGCTGATCGCGCCTTGTCGCGTGCAGCAACCGATATAATAACGGTGATGGCCAACCACAACGTTCGACCGTAATCGTCCTAACGATCGCAATTTATGAAACACAAATTTTCCCCTTGCTTTCGATTTTTCCCGCTAACGACTTTTTTCCACAGTAGAAAATGGAGATTCGCGAGAATACGGAATGCTGTTAGCCGCGTTTAAACGTAGACGAAGAACGAGAACCCGCTAAAATTGAACACTTATAACACTGCGATACGTTCGAACATCGGCAATAGCGTTTAATCGACAAGACCGCAGCCGACAGATCGTAAAAAAATTGCTCTTTCGAATGACAATTCGTAGGCAAGAGTTGCGGAAAATGCGATTCTCAAGCACCTTGCGCTTTGTCCAAATCTGTCAGCGGCGGTATCATGATTGTAATTGTTCGAGCTCACGCAGGACCGCGATAATTTTAATTGTTAATGCTTCTCGCCGTTGTTGTTATTACTGTACTGGTTTCGTTACCGGCCGGCAATCGTGTCATCGTCGTATGCGTACGTTTTTATTAACACGTCTGGACGTTGACGAGTTATACGAACGGCGCGTAGAAATCTGATTGCGAGCATCTGTACAGTAAGTACCGCGTACTGCTCTGTATTATTATTACGATTATTATTGCTCCGTTGGGCGAAGCAACTCATGTTTTTTGAGATTTATCGTTGATTCGTCACTTTATACGTGATATTCACGTGATGTTATTATTTGAATCGGCTATTTCCGGGGAGTCGGGACGATGCAGTCACGATCTCGCCGACGAAATTTCGTCCTAGTACCGAACGACCGTGTGCTGATTTTCGTGCCATCATGTTGCCTACTCTAAGGATCTTTATTTTTTGCCAGGCCGTCTTGTTCATTCGGCGGAGTATCCACGTTCGAGACAATACATCGTACCATCGACTTTTCCGCGACTGTTGTCGATAGTGTCGTTCTGTCCCATACGAATTTTGCCCGTCGGTGTCATGTCGCTCCCGTTGCAACTTTCCCGGCATCTGTCTTCGCTATTCTCACCGCTGTCGTCGTGGCAATTTAACCGCGTCCCGCCATTTCTTCGTCTCGGTTCCAATCGTATTTCACCGTGAGTTTCGCGTTAATCGTAGAGAATTCACAAATTCGTAATATACGTATCGATGCACAGCCCGCATCCTGGCTTGAACGGTTTTTCCGCAATGTCTACGAGTATCGCGAAATACTCCCCTCGCTGAAGCTATTTGGCAATTAAATTGAGTCCGACGTTCTCTTTGAGAAGTCTCACAGCGGAAGATTCGATATTTTTCTAAAACGTTTCTATCTCGGGACAAGTTTAGGCCAATGCGAAAACGTTCGAACCCACCCCCCCCCCCTGCCCCTCTTAGAAATCCCCGAGATGTCCCAAACGATTCCTTTACGACGATACTCTAGACAATTTGGGGAGAAATTTTTTTCGCCCTTTCACAGCATGTCACTAATCGACAACCCTTTCTCTGCCGCTAAATCGACGCTGTAAAATGACGCATCTGGCATGATTATACATAAATATATAAATATACATAGATATTATACATAAACTATAAATATTATATTGACTAGATATAATTAAGCCGAGCAACATTTATCTCGAGTAATTATCGATAGAATGTGTCGGGACATTTAAGATGATGCACAGGGTATAGATGAGAAATCGTTGATATAATAATACTGATGTCTATGTTATAGATGTTTCTTTTCGTTCTATCGGCCTCAGATACGTGAATCGCGTGAACGATCGACGACAAAGTATATTATAGTAGATGTTTTTCAGTATTCATTCCGATTCGAAACGAGAGCTATGAAGTACTAGGTGTCCATCGGTGTTAACTATTCATCGATCAAGAAGAAACTTTCGCCGCGGGTGACCGAATCAGCCATCGTTCATTACGAAACAGGAGTGTGAATTATAAACTGACTCTATGATTAACCGATTGTAAATTGATCGATATAGGATAAACCTACGAATAAGTATAAATATATTATACAGAATTAAAGTAAAAGTCGCTGTTGAACGTATCGAGTTACGAGACAAAAACAGAGAGTGAGAGAGAACGAGAGCGAGCGAGCGAGAGAAAGAAAGATAGAGAGAACGATAAACCAAGAAGTAAGGAAGTAAGAGAGCTTGGGTCGGGACACGGCCTCCGACATATTTTTTAATCACTTCGAACTTCTATCGTTCTACGTACTATTAACATAATGGTGTATTTACGTGTGCGTCCGATTGATCGATTTAGCGTGCCGCAGTCAACGGAACTCACATGACGGAAAAAGCCAATTGCATTGAACGGTCGCACAACGTCGATCAGTCGGATTATCGAGATGTGTTCTGTATCGTTTAACGATGTACTCCTCGGATATTCATTACTTCTACACGTGTGATGCTAGGGTTGCGAGGTGGCGGATCTTCGACGGTTCTCTAAATTCTCCATTGGATCGCGATCAGACTCTGCTTTTTTATCGAAGGACATACGAGAAAAATCCGAAGCTAAGCAAAATGACTAATTCGAATGAACAATACATGACTATCTTTTTCAGCAATTATAAACTACCGTCGAAGTCATGAATCATGGCTGTAGCGATCTAACATTAGTCTCTGCGAACGAAACTATTAATTGTTTTTGTATAAATAAATTTAGTGTTGCTGTTCCGATTATCGCATTGTATGATCCTCATTCGCTGTTTACCCTCACAAAGTAATGGTCATTCATCAAGAGAAGACAAATGGAAATTTTCAGGAAAAACGCGTAAATCGTAGTTACACACACATATACACAAACATCGAGATAATTTATGTGGTGATCTCTGTAAAGTTGAAATAGAGCGAAGGAAGTCACACGTCACGATTCCTCTTGTAAATTTGAAATATATATAACGAATTATGTGGAAAGACTTTTCTCTTTCTCGGCTCATTTTACCTGGGTCATTGGCAGTTTGTGTCAAGAAATAAAATGATTCGTTAAAAGAAATGCCCTTTGATTATTGCGTTGACGATGCCACCCTAAATTGCTTAATCAGAATCGTAGGATCGTTCAGGTTTTTTCGTGTCATGCGTATTATTACAGTGTGTACTTACATAAACTTTAGCTTTTCTTCAGATTACTTCACATACTGATTGTGGCCAGGTTGGAAATCTTGTCACACGTACGCACTGATATTTATAATTGCACTTACTTATGTAATTTGGTACTGTCTTTACTTTGAAACACGCAAACGATCTTTTCGAATTTCAAGAGGGCTAGTCAAGCGAGCTACCGGAAGTACCTGGTTGGGTAACTCAATACTTCCGGTCTGAAGACCACGGGTGTATATGGATCTGTTCATCTATTGCTGTCAACTCCTGTCGACATTTTTTGACACTTTCTGTCACGTCTCTGCTTTTGAAATATGAAATTTTCCGAAGACATTGTACAATGATTTAGCGGTACTTGAAATATCCTTAAAGGATTTGTAGGATTTTCGTTCATCGATCGAGTTGTGCATAGATGGCATAAGCGGTGTTTTTCAGTCTTTGCAAACTCATCGACCTATGCAATTGAATTTTCGGACGCGTTAAGTTAAGACAAATAAAATACGCTTATGAAGCGCAACAATTGTAAACCGTTCTTTATAGCGTTAGCGTAGATCTTCCACTCTCTCTCCCTGATCTGTATTTCATGATTCTCAGTATTATCAGTAGCAAACAACAAACATGTCGACGATGGAAGGTTCCCTTAGCAAGTGGACAAATGTTGTCAATGGTTGGCAATATCGGTGGTTTGTGTTAGACGACAATGCCGGTCTCTTATCGTATTATACGGTACGTAATGTTTATTTTAAAAACTCTCCACTGTATATTATTGTATAGGTTAGATTCTCGTGTGACCGCAATGAACTGTATACTGTTCATAGGTTACCTTTATTTTTCTTTTAAACCAGCCAGAATATGTGTCACATCAAAACAATTTTCGAAAGTCGACCGTATTGTTCAGAACAGTACAATTATCTGTAGTCCCTGCAAATATGACAATTGACGTTTACGATTTGTTTTAGATAGCGATTATTTGTCATAATCAGCTGATTGATGTATCAGCTGCAGAATATATAAAAATCGTGATAGTAACCGACGAATTCCGCATGTAATTTTTGTTGTAACTAAAAAGTATGATTAATTATTATGTGTCAAGTGTGTTGTCATATCATTCTTATCTATAGAGTAAGGAAAAGATGATGCGTGGGGCAAGGCGTGGTTGTGTACGATTAAGAGGAGCTGTTATTGGCATTGATGATGAGGATGATAGTACCTTTACCATTACAACTTCATCAAGTAAAGATGATCCTAAGACTTTTCATTTCCAAACACGCAATGGTGAAGAAAGGGAACGTTGGGTCCGTGCATTGGAAGATACCATATTACGCCATTCACATACAGTATGTATTAGCTTGTAACTTTAATATATATTTCTTCAAATGTTTTCTTTCAGTACATGTCTATACAATTTTTTAGAGATGGGATCCAAAAAAATCCCCACCTAAGCAAGACTTTGATCGCAAAGTGGCAGAGGCAGATGCATACCTACAGTTACTCATTGATCAGATAAAGTTAATAGAGGAAAAGCAGAAGGCTACAGAGGACAAGGAGACACAGGAGAAATATGAAGGCATTTTAACTCAGGCCAATACACTGCTTAATTCTGTCAAGCACACTATTGTTGCAGTACAAATTGCAAAGGTGTGTTTTTAAATTGATGTTGACAAACAGTAGCTGAGATCTTCTTATGTTTGTATCTAAGTAACTTTATTGTCTTTCAGAATACAGTTATACCTGTGAATGGAATATATAGAGGACCAACTGACTCAGTTCATGTCACAGCACCCTTGCCACATGGTTAGTACTTGTAATTTATCACTTGCATGATTTTTTTTTAATGTAAGAATTTTTGTTACAGCTAATGAACCCGAGTCGGATGTTCAAGTAGGAATTGAATTAGGTTCTGAATGTACAGAGCCCAGAATACCCAACATATCAAATGGTTAGTATGCTAGGTATTTGGTTGTTTAATTCTCGCTGTGATTTTTCTTGTAATTCAGTTGTAGGCAGAGATCTTCCAGTACCACAATTTTCATACTCGTCGTCGGACGAAGACGATGATTACTTTGATGCTGCTGACGAGATGCCAGCTACGTCATCGCAGAGTCACAATTCACTGTACGTATTGTATTGTATATCAACAAGAGAACGTGAATACCGAAATATAATCCCTTAACATCAACATTTCAGTAAACGCCCAGATGATCGTTTACATTCAGGGATGGATAGTAGTTCAGGGGACAGTCGTAAACAACCACCGCCGCCGCCGACAAAGGGAGATGGATCAGTTGATTACGATGGTAAGCTTGCTGTATTATTATTTACAAGTTCAATGACACGCATAACTGTCCGCATCGCGCGGTCACTGACTAACTGAGAAAAGCGAAATAACTATAGCCTTCGTACTCAGTACAGCTTGGACAACGACCAGAGTCGTAGACTGGTCGTACGCGACTTTACCGATTGCACGGCTTATTGATTTTAGGCGGCCCTATATATATAACGTGTGCTATGTGTCACAGTAGTATATGCAGCATTAGCACCGATCACGGTCGCCCTAGTTGTATAACAGTTAAAAACGTAATAATTCGGACAAAATTCGAATCCCCAAAATGTATTACAAAATGATACTTGACGTGTTTCACCTCCATAATTGTTTGTTGTTGAGTGCTCACAGGAAATAATGTTTCCTGAAGGTCGTAATCGTTTTTTCGTTGCCCGCGGGTATTTAGATATTATTTTCAAGTGAATGACACGTTTTAGGAATGGATTCTAGCAAGTTTATTTCCTATGAACAAAATGTTGGACACAAATTGTAAGTTTCAGTATTGTGTTAAATGTCATTCAAAGGTTACAATAGTGCACATAAAACATGTTACTGATTTGAACATGAACCGATCAACAACTTTCTAGTCATATGGCATGAACTAATTTTGCTATATGTATTCCTTACAGCATTGTACGAGGAAGAAAGCGAAACAGAAAGTTAGTATCCCCACAGAGTTTTCACATATGTAATTATTATTACAAACTTCATTTAATATTCCGCATTGTGTCTATTTGTAGTGGATTCCATGGAAAGTCATGGATCCGTGGTCACTCATCTTTTGTCTCAAGTCAAAATAGGAATGGACTTGACAAAAGTAGCACTTCCAACATTTATTCTAGAGCGCAGATCCTTGTTGGAAATGTATGCAGATTATTTCACCCATCCTGATCAGTTTGTAAGGTATGCTGGATTGTTCTCTTCAAGGTTTATTGAGTGTTCCATTAGTCTCAATAGGCTAAGATTGTACATAAGATGAGGTTACAGGATAGCCGACATGCCCTCGCCAAAGGAGAGAATGGTGCAAGTTGTACGGTGGTATTTATGTAGTTTTCACGCTGGTCGTAAATCTGGTGTAGCGAAAAAACCATATAATCCCATATTGGGAGAAATCTTTCGTTGTTTTTGGGATCTGTCTAGTAATACCTCTACAGAAAATACTGTTAATGATAGTTCAGGGTGCATAGCAGAAGGTCCTGTACCATGGTGCAAGGAAAATCAACTTTGTTTCGTTGCAGAGCAAGTTTCTCATCACCCTCCAGGTGTGTCCTTTGGGTTTTGTCGAACGACAACTAATCGCCTTCATTAGTCAATTTAGACAACAGATATCAGTGTGTAATTATCTCTTACAGTCAGCGCTTTTTATGCCGAGCACTATGCCAAGAAGATTAGTTTTGGAGCGCATGTGTGGACAAAAAGTAAATTTCTCGGGCTAAGTATAGGTGTACATAATGTGGGCAAAGGATGGGTAAACGTTTTACAGCATGGCGAGGAATATGTTCTAACATTTCCCAACGGCTATGGTAGATCCATATTAACTGTACCGTGGATTGAGTTAGGAGGGACTACCACAATCACATGCGCGCAAACTGGCTACAGTGCCACAATAGAATTTTTAACAAAGCCATTTTACGGAGGTAAACGTAATCGAATAACATGTCAGATTCATCAACCCGCGGACAAAAAACCTTTCGTTGTTATCAACGGCGAATGGAGTAGTACTATGGAAGCGAAGTGGGCGGATGGTGTAAGCATCACCTTGCAAAATAAGCTATTCATACGTCAATTTGAAGAGCAGCTACGTAAAGTCATCGGAAAAATCTTACCATTACAGAGAACGGAAATTTTTGCGGACGTTCGAGAGTTACGAACTCAGAAAAAGATGGTGAAACCAGTCTGTGAACAAGAAGATTGCGAATCTCGAAAGGTTTGGCGTGAAGTAACGGTCGGCTTAAGAATTAACGATATGGATAAAGCAACGGCTGCTAAATGTGCGATCGAGCAAAAACAACGAGATGAGGCACGACAACGCAAAGAAAATAATATTACTTGGCAGACAAAAGTAAGTGTCACAGATGAAACCAACTCCGTATTGTTTCAAACACAAGTAACGATTCTCTTTCTGGCACCAACAGCTATTCAAAGAGACAAAAGATGGGGGTTGGGTTTACACGGCACCTCTAGAAGACAGACTACATACTTCTTCCGATAGAAAAGGTTCGACATAGGCGGACTAAGAGGTTACTATAATTTGTTAAGAGTTTAGAAATCGCACATCGCTGAAACGTTCAAGGCCTAACTCGAAATCCATGATATACAAGGATTGTTTTAGGTAGTTTATTTTGGTGTTCTTCGAACTACCTCGAGGACAGTAAGAATCAACCTTTTAGGAGTCGAAACAAAAAAAAATTAAAGTAAATCGTCCTTCCACATTTCCTTTTAGTGCGTAATACTTTAATCTACGAAATAGGTAGAATGAAATATACGCCAACAGATTTACTCTGCATTTTTAACATAAAGTCTTAACAACATAGATGATTCCCTCGTTTTTCGTTGTATCTAACGTTCTCCTTTAAAATGTGAGAAAGCTTGTACGTAATTTTAACAGGGGATTATTTTTTTTCATTGATCTGTCTATACTTTGTATAATCGTTTTATTATAAATGGAATCTACTCTAGAAGAATCGTGCTACAAGCAATACAACATAGGAATGTATTTTTGATATTATAATTAAAAGATCACAGGAATGAAAGGTGAAGATTAAGATCATAGAAGTAAAATATTTACTTACGAACGATCTGCAATACTCCGAAGTTACGGTCCATGGACCATCATAATAAAGTTATAAATAAGAAATCAATTCTAATGCAACCTCTATCACGACCTTCAAAATTAGGCATATTATTTCTATAAATTATATTGCACATGAAGCTGAAAGTGATCAGGATCTTAAGAGCCGAAAAGATTTTACGTATATTTTATTTATTTATCCAACAACGATATTAAAGGCAGAATAATTTCGACTGTGATGTTTGTGTTCGTCTCATTTTTTTCATAAGAAACAATACAAGTACGTACATTCAAAATGCTTCAGATAATTGTCACAACAGTATTAATTGCGCTTTGACCTTAAGCCATAGAAACAACATTTACATACACGCGGAAGATTAAAGTACAGCCCGATTATTAGTATTAATTATAATTGAAATTTCACGGCAACATTCCACGAATTTGGGTTTAGAATTGTAAGTGAGACTTAATATTACACAGTTGTATTGCAAAAATGAATAAGTTACAGTCAGAGTCGAAGGAAGTAAAAATTACGTACATGCTAACTTTATACGATTTCTTGTCGACAGTGTCGGAGATTTGCATATCCATGTTATTCTAATTATCGTTTTTATATTTTGGCGAACTCCTATTTTTTATTTTACATAGGCATGACTAGGATAATACACTACCGGTTACGAAAGGTAAATATAAATTGTAGGTCAACAAATTTGTTCATAATAGCAAAACATTTTGTACAATGTGATACATCCTGATAGAACAGGACACACTAATAGAGCGCGCCATATTAATGAAAATGTTATGAATTGACAATTGAATAAAACGTTATCGATCGTTTGAACCATTCATGCTTATGTATTAAGCGTCAGTCATTATATCTTACAAAAATATTTCCTTAATCTTAATCTTTGCGATGCCAGATTAAAATAGAAGGTATGTATAAAATTTCGGAAGATTTCTATTACGTAACAGTACGTTTCGTTAAATTTTACAGTCTTGTAAATTTATATGTGCAATATGATACTCATCGGCAATCCTATACTTGGGCGGAAGTCGTTCTGTCGATGAAACAAGATAATCTAAACCTGCACTAAGCACTGGAAATGGTACTTCAAAGTAAGTTAAATTTCCTACGTTATTTTTTATGCTTGTCTTATGCGTTCTATGTCTATACAGAACTTTAACGACTCGAGATTCTTCTAACGTAACAACATCGGTATTTGGCATAACTTTTGGTTGAGTCAGTAATTCTAAATTTAAGTCCATTGTCATCATCAGTAAATAATGTGTTTCGTCACCTGAGGTTGCTTGAAAGGTAATCTCTTCCCCAAAAATATTGTTTGAAGAACTTTGAAATGCTATTAAGAAATCATTAGTAGGATTTGTTGCCCCAGAAATTAATGTTAACTTTTCAGATAATTTGTACTCTACATGACAGTTCCACAATTTGAAAGCACATGATCTATGCAGACTACCTACTTTAACATGACAACTTCCACAGGAAACAATCCTCCCATCTATTTTTATATTATCATTAAACAGCTGTTTGTTTAATACTTTATAAAGTGGTGCATAAAAACACTCATATATCTGTGGGGTCATTGATGAAAGATAATCATCTTCCCCATGATCATGACTACAACAAAACCATTCATTGGGACTATAATCCATATTAGGAAGAGGCAGAATCTTGTGAAAAGAAACTTTGTTTGAAAGGATCTGTTTACACCAAGCACATGAAATTATACATTCTTTTTCTTTCAATTGAATTTCAATGATTTTTATGGCACTATTCAAGTCATTATAGGCAACTGCAGATTCCTTAATTATTTCATGTTTGAAAGACCCAAATAGGGAATGGAATGGTTCTGTTTGAATCCTAAATGATATCCAATTACCATTTATATGAAGTGTAGATAAAGAATTGGGCAGTAGTCTTAAAGTAGGTGATGTAAAATTGTACTTTTGAGTATCTATATGTAATATGATGTTTTCTTTACTAAGGTTAATTTCAATTTTACTTGAATCTAATGATTTCTTTGTGCAAATAAATACATTGCAAGATTGCAGACGCCGCCTTATTTCCAACGTTATAAAATTCATTGTATTGTGGGGACCTTTCTATACTTACGACTATGGAACTTTTATAAGTAAACTTTCATTCGCGTCGTTTTGAAGTACCCGTCTGTAAGATAACCTATTTGCCGTTCACTTCACGAGGCCTGTTTCTTCATCATTCGTTTACAGTTCTACAAGAGAATTATCAGAAACTAAATGCTTTAAACATAAATACATAATGTTGATACTGTTAGATAATAATACCTGATCGTTGGCATGGGTCCCTTGTAAGTAAACACACCTAACCTTTGTGTGTAATCAAATTTGTGTAGTTAGGTTTAATGGTGTTAATTCAATGAAAATACGACCGCATTTGATACTCAATAATAGTGTTTTATTGAGGAGACCAGCAGATGTTTTTTTACGCAAATATAAACTCAATGTTAAATAGATAAACCGGAAGACCGACTTTCAACCGACAGCATTGATCTCGAAGCTGACACCATGAACGTTTGAAATAATCACGCGCTCGGTACGTTCGAAAAACTACCTGTATCCTTTTTAGAATCTCACTTCCGTTTTCTATTATCACATATCTCATACATACCGTAAACATTAAAAAGAAAAAAATATAACTAAACATCTCAATCTATTTCATCGTTGTCATAATATCGTTCCACGAGTATCTGCATCTGTAGGGAATGTTAGAGTTAAAAAACTGCCGGTAACCCTTTATCAGGATTTACCCCTTTAAAGGATCTAAAACCCTTTGAGGAAGAATAGGGTGAATTTCGGAACAAACTTGACGTTTCGCTACCGTGATTGGTACACGTGACTGCAGGTTTACGCGTGAAACGACCTTTACGTGTTCGCCGATCGGCGAGGAACGAATCGTTGGTGTACGGTGTTTCTACCGCCAGTCGGTTCGAATAATCGTCTCGTGACAGGTGCACGATACGCGGAGAAAAAGCACGGTCGCGCAGGAGAGGCAGGAGGAAGAAGAAAGGATCGACTAACGAAATCGAGCGGAAAGGAACGAAGTCGTACGACAGCGAGAGTCCGGACAGACGATAAGTCTCGCTGGTGCTTCGTTTCATGAATCTTCGATATCGCAGGGGTTTCGCTGCTCGGACGTATTTTTCGCGTGGAAGCGGTCTCCGGCTAGCAGGAGAAACGGTGCTCCCTCTTTCCGTGGCGAAGCGCGCGGGCCGATCGATCGTGGATCACTCGGGCAGGTATCGTCGGCGACGAAGGGAGAAAATCGAGGGATGTCTTTGAAGAGTGACAAGCCGCCGTGCGCGCGTCTCTGCCACATCGTCAAGTGGGACGACTTCGAAGGTTATGGGTTCAATCTGCACGCGGAGAAAGGGAAGAACGGTCAGTTCATCGGCAAGGTGGACGAGGGCTCGCCCAGCCAGGCTGCAGGGCTCAGACAGGGCGATCGGATCATCGAGGTGAACGAGATCAACATCGCCAATGAGACCCACAAACAGGTGGTCGAGCGCATCAAGGCCTTCCCCAACGAGACGAAGCTCCTCGTGGTCGACCAGGAGGCCGACGATTATTTCAAGGCCAACAACATCGTTATCAAGGCCACCATGCCCAACGTCAAGGTGATCAAGACACCCGAGAGGAATCCCAACACCCTGGAGAACGAGGAACGCTCCGAGGGCAGCATCAGTTCCATCGATGAGGTACGTTTACCTCGTTTCTTCAGTCCCGATTTTACCCATCTTCTTCTGTCGGCCGGCTAAAATTTATAGCGCGACAACAACTTTTATTCTACCGATTTCAAACCTGTATTTCATTGATCTCAACCCCGAGTCAGCATTGCCAATTTTATTGCCACTCAGAATCAATCACATTCGCTTATAAATCTCGATTATACTTTATTGACCACTGCGTATGTAAATAGACTTATATAAAACCTTTCCTTTTTATCTCGTCCTCGATTAACTTTGCCGCGAGTTAACCGCGCACATCGATCTACCGGTAGAGATATATGTTTTCTTTTAACACATTATCGAAATCGCACATGAATCACTATTACCCTCACGTAATTATCATCGATTAGGACAGAGACGGATTACGTAACGGCACGGTTAGGCAGTTTTTGTACATTATTTTACCTGCCGATCGTATCTTTAGCCATGACTCATTGCAATACGTCAGCGCGGATGAGAGTAAAACCGCGATTTTTCCGGGGATTCACGATACGTGCATGACGAAGAACTCTCGATGCAGAAAACGTATTCCTCCCTGGCAATTATTCCGTAGAAAGTTGTACATCTTATCGCTCCAAAGACCAACAATTACGTCGTGAAAAACGTGACAGTGGCATAACACTGACTTTTCATTGACGTTGACCCGACGATATTATTTGTAATTCAATGTCGTCGTGGGATAACGTTGCATCGATAAAGTTTGTTGAATGAAATATTTTGTTGATGCTGCTCTAAAGCGTCCCGCGAGATGTAAACTTTGCGTCGTTTGCCATGTGCCTTTGTAAGCAAACATCTAGATTTACTAGTAATCGCGCACGGCCAACGAGATTGCCCGAATAAATGTCCACATGATTGCCAACACACATGCACATGGCTATGCATCGAGAAGGAACGTATTCGGAGGACAAGAAAGTGCTAAGCCTACTGCACTTAATGCCGAGTGGTCTCACTGGTTTTTTTCATTTGCGCCGTAGTGCCCGCTAGTATCGGAATGAATTTCACCTGGCTTGATCTACCCGCATGTTTATCAGACTTTAGGGACAGTCGGCTGCGTCTAATGTTTGTACAAGTTCACCGGCACGTTGTAAAACACGACGGTCCCAAGGTCTTGAAAATAAAAATCATTTCAGCTGTAGGCAAAAGCGTTGCTGCTCGCGCGAAAACGCAGCACGTAATTATGGCTCGAAGGAAAAATTTCCAGGCGGTTATGCTGTGAATTTTGAAGGACGAAGAAAGTTGGGGATCGAAATTTTTGCGGCCACCATGGAACAAATGGCCAAGTGGCACGTATGGCTCACGAATGTGTGACTCTCCTATCGGCGCCACTTGACATCTGTAACATATTTACGTGCTGCTTACGCGAGACGAATATAAAATAAGCTCTCATCATCGTGCCCCTCGAATGTATTGCGGTGACCACGTTGCATTAATCAATGGGAGTCGTGCCACACATAGCCGCTTTCTCACACTTGTGCACTTTACTCCTACCGGCAAAGGAAAATCCCACTGTTGACGTCTAAAAATGAATTTCAACGAGAACCGCTCCATGACGAACCAGCTGAAAAATCTGCTTCGTCTCGTTTACCCTTTGTTCGGCTCGCCGGGACCATCACTTTTGACTTGCTCGACAGTTCGCGATAATTCGCGCTTGACGGTGATATCGTCGCTGGCCCGTTATCACCGCTACCGCTCGTTCTAAACTCTCTGCGGGCTAAAACATTCTTGCAATTTACTTGCACAGCCTTTCCGACGACTCGCACATGTTTCGTCACGGTTCCTTATCTAATCGATTATTTATTTATTTAGAACATCCCCCTCCAGGCCCGACGCACGATACACCGTCTTATCGCACTTATTATCGATTCTCGTCTAATCTTATCCTCATCTCGCATTACGACGGACAATTCCCTCTTACGAGACAACCGCTGAGAATTCCTTTATCTCGCCGATTTTTATCAACTTCCAATCACTGTCCCGTTGGCAATGGTGTCCTTGTTTCCGCGAAAAACGCACGAATTTCTGGCGATAAAATTGAAAGCCCGAGGCCTGCCGAATCAGCGGCCGGAAGAGGACGTGTTTTCCGAGATGCAATGGAACGCGTGACTCACCTACAGTTGCACCGATTAAAACGATGCAAACGTGCCTCGTGCCGTGACTCTGATAAGACACACGTAATTAACAGGAGAAATTCGTTGTGCCCCGCACGTGGGTCTGCGGTTTTCTTCAAGGATGGCCTTGGTTATCGCTCGATAATTCGCCAGGGGTAGACGGGAGAAAACCGATCTCGCGGAATATTCATTCGCGGCTAACAATGCGCTTCTCGGATGTAACAATTACCGGCAATAATCGCCGGAAGTCGCCTTTTTAAACGCCATTCCCTACTGACCTTAATTCCGTTCCACTCGCCAAAGGATCCGCCCAACGCGCGAAGATTTTGGCACATTTCCTGGAATTTTTATCCAAGGCAACTCGTAGTCTTATTGTTTTTTGCTGTCTGTTGATTTTAACGACTGGCTAAACGATCCTTCAAGGCGGTTCGGATGTTACATAATCCCGAAATTCGTTGGTCGATTAAAACCGAGCAACGAATCGCTCCTCATGGTATCCCAAGGTGGGATTTACGGGTTTCCACAGGCGGGGAAAAACGGCTTGGTCTCTTACGTAAATCGGCGCATTGTGCGGCTCGATTTTGCAGGTGCGTCAACGTCGACCATGCCGATCCACCGTTCGCCATTCATCCGCCGATAATTACGGCCGTATCGGCGGACATAGTTGCATAAACCGCACTTTGTAACCGACTCCCGGTCGAACGATTATTCACGGTCCGTGGCCCCATCCTCGCGTAATTAGTTAATGCCAAGTGTGGCTTAATTACCGGCGAGCTGTTACTTCTGTATTAATTGTACGCACGCGCGTAGAATAGCTCAGCGCGGAAAGTGGCACGGGGGCATTGAGATCCTTAAGGCAATTAATGCTTCGATACGGACACGCGGAGGAATTATAAATCTTTCGTAGATTTCTCCGCTTGTAAATGGTCCTTCGCGATTTCTGGAATTCCGTCCCAAGGCGGCAGAGTCGATAACCCTTCTTCTCTCCTCCCATGTCGACCCACGTAATAAGACGCGCGTTCCATCCGTGATTTCACCATGCGGTCTCGTGCGTGCGTCGCATAAACGCACATTGTAACCTATACTTGCCCTGTCTCCGTGTGCACTTATGCATACACATGACACCGCGGTGAAAGGACCAACGTTCGTCTCGCCGGGGATGCAATGCAAACGCAACGAAAATTTTACAAACGTAAAGACCGGAGAAAAATCGCTGGATGGGTAAACCGAAATCTTTAGCTTTCAGGGGAATTCATGAGACCCGTCGAATTTTTCCGACGACTTTTTCCCCTCGGCAGGGCCGAGCAATTAGGTGGAAGATTCAAAGAACCGATGGTAAGGCCGGTTTAAAAAGTTGGCCTCTTGCTGGCGAGTCGGCGGTACCCGACTAACATTATTTCCGAAGGGCTTTAAAAGGTTTCTGCCCCGAAAACCGGTTTCCACGTTGCGCACGGGCTTAGCTCACGGAATTCCTTCGAGTACCGTTCGGAATTGCATCAGGACCCAAGGTCGTTAAATATCTCTCCCCGATGGACACCTGTGCAGCGACAGTTTCCAAACGATACTGCAATCTACGTCAGTTCGTGAAGATTCGCGGTTAACGCGGTTAACGAAAGGAAAAGTCTCCCCGAGGCGTGGAAAAGTTTGAGCGAAACCTCGCTAAGGAAATGCCTCGGATTACTGGCATTATCTCGACCGTTTCCAGCATTAATCGCCGTGAAGAATGCGTTAGTTAGCACGAACCTTCGCGCAAGCTTTGGGAACAACGTCGTAGACCATTGCCGATCGAATATTAACCGGCACGTTTACTCGCCACGACCAGTCACACGTTCCTCAAGGTGTACGATTGCGCCATCGACTCGTGGACGTTCGCGGTAGTGTTGCACCTGTGTGCCGTGGAAAAAAAGGAACGAAGAATCCGAGGGCATGGTAATAAATGGTCGGGTATTTTTCCCGACGATCGTCGGCCGTCAGTTGGCCAGAGGGGAAGGGGGAGGAAAGAAAGTTCGTCGTTTTGCGCGGCCCGGTTGGTTGGGTTTCCCCGCACGAACCATGAAAAATACGGAGGATCGGGAAAAGAGCGAGAGAGACCGCGGAGTTTGGTATTTCGTGGAAAAGTAGCACGATGCACGGAGACACGGCCAGTCCGTTCGGCCTTGGCGGCCCGTTGTCATGTGGGTCAGAATCGCAAGAACGACTCACTCTGCCTAGAAAGATCGAACGGGATTGTGTCGCGGTTAAATGCCTCTCGCCTCGATAGTAGTATCGTGTCGTAATCGTCCACCAAACTATATCGCGACAATATTGACACTTGGGCCCGAAGATTCCTACGTCGATAGTTAGATAAGCGAGCTGTCGTAAGGTCGGCATACATTTGCCGTGGAAATTAGATGGAATTTATTTAGCGGACTCCAAGTAACGAGCACTCGCTAACGCGGTTACCGGCTTTGACAATACGTCTATTTGCCCGTCACACAGGCATGGAGGATGATGGTTTCTTTAACTTCCCACCGTTTTTGTTTCCAGAACACACAGAAGTCCATCGGATCGAACGACACTTCGCAGAGCGACAGCACGGCGGCAACGACGGCGACGACGGCAATGAGGAGCGGAAGCGAGGCCGAACGGGGCAGCGAGATGGAGAACGGAAATGGCAACTTGAGGAACGAAGAATCCGTTCATCCAGCCGGAAACGGAAGCGTCACCAGCAGCGGTTCCGGGGACAACGAAACTAGAAACCCTACTGGACTGAACCTTAAGATGAGCGCCAAGGAACTCAGGGCCCAATTAGCCGCGCGCAAGAAATATGACCCCAAGAAGGAGTCCATCGGATTCAAGGACAAATTCGACATCGTTCAGAAATTATAAACCGACACTCCGCTCAGCGCGATAGCCATTCGAAGCGACTTTTTGTCCTCCCGAATTTCCCTGACTCTGGCTCCAAGTACCGGCGAGGAACCAATTTTATTATTTCACTCAATTTCCCTCGTGCCGGTAGAAAGTAAGACAGGTTTTTTTTCTAAGTAGCCGTTCTCTAAGTTGGCACAAAAATCCGCCCTTTTTGTTACGCCCATGTGTCGTATCTCTTTGATTCCGTTAATTCTTCGTGCGACGAAGGACAGCGACTCAGACTCGCGACGCAATTCAAGCATATCCGGCATATTTGTACGTTTGACGGTAATTCCCGCTATAAAACTTTCTCCGTAAATACACCTTGGCTCGGTTTCAACGACATTGGAAATACCCTGGACGCCGTGGAAACAAAAACCTGAGGATCTCAGATCGACGACAACTCATATCCGGTCCATCTGTTATCGGGCCGACGGAAACCGTGACTCTTTCCGCCAGCGCCACCGGAAGTCGGTCTCAATTTGGTTACGACCGTCCGTCGTTACCGCGCGCGCAGATCGACATTTTTACGACTTCCGAAGGCCAAGAATATCGAGTCTGCCTGTTTCTGGCCGTCGTTATTCTTCCGGAGGTCAGTCTTATTTTTCCATCTTCTCTGACAGAAAAATGTCGCATATTTCGCAAGTTCCTCGTCAAGCACGCGGATTTTCACGCGGTTCAAGGCCGCGCGGGATGAGGAGAAAGTGTAACAGGGTTCTCCCTAGTCACTCTCCTAATGAATTCGCAAAGCGCGTGAATCTTCTCGGAGGAACACGCAATCTCATTCGTGAGAAAACGGTTACGTCTCTCGAAACGTTCCCGCCACAGATCGAACGATAATAATTATATAACGGTCGATAGAAGCGTACGAGTCCTAGAAATATTTGCTATGTTTACGTCGATTCGTATGGTAATGCCGCGAAATTCCACATTGGAAGATAAGAAAATTTGAATTTTCGTAACCCGGTGTTCCATGGGTTCGGGAGATAAATATCGGCGAGCTGTGATCGGTTGATAAATTTCTGCTTCTTTCAGCTCCGCCATTGGGGAACATTAATTCGTGAGAAGATTCTCGCGGGTTCGTAATCTTTCGTAGACATTTCGCGCGTATCGGTATGACAAAGTTTGGTACACCTGTACCTGCTCGAACATCGGTAAAAATGATGAAGAGGAGTTATGCAACGAATGAATTAGCGTGGTCGTGCTGAAGCGTTTACCCGCTTCGCTCGGCCACGACGATCCTCCGTGCTCGCACGAGGGAGAAACAAGGAGAGACCTTTGTTTTTCTTCGTCTCGTGTGACGACGCGAAATTCGACCTAATTATCCGACTTGCGTGAGCTTCGAGCTGCACGCGTCGGGTTCAAAATTATCGCGGTTCATCGTTTCAAAGCCATTCCGGAAACCGAGTACAAATCTTTTACTTCCCTTCAGAGAAACTTTCAGCACCGCCGAGTAGCTCGTAAAATTCCCAGGAAAGCGCATCTTAGCTCGGCTTCTCAGATGGTTGATAACGCTAATTCCCGGGTTACCTTCGTTCCTCAATTGCGTCGCATTGAATTCCAAGAAAACTGAAATTTCCTCACACTCTTTTCCTTATTAACCGTCCGCCGTGGATGTCCACGATTTCCATTAAGCTTTCGACGGGCAAGGATCGCTAGCATTACCAAGCGCGGATTATCGGCGCGCTTTAACATCACCTCGAGAGAATTTTATATAAATATATAAAAATATGTGTAATAAATATATGAATCGGTCCACTGCGGATTTGCAGTAGGTCCGGCGCGGAAGTCGTTCGCCAACATCGTTACAGGCTCGTATTGGCTACTGTAAATATTGAATTTCCGTGCGAGGGAATCGGTGCAACAAACACAACTCGAGGGCAAAGTACTTGGCATCGTTTTTATCGTTCATTGCCCCTTTTTCTCGAAGAAGCTCCTTATCCCAAACATGTTTTTCTTACGCTTACGTGGAAAGCAATAGAATAAACAATTTTTATCTGTACTCGTTACTTCGCCGTCGTATATCGTTGCTCTTTATACGCTCAAGAGTCTTTTTCTTTGTTTATCTTTTCGTCACTTGTTTTTCATTTATCTTCCATAAACGCGAGATCCGTGCGCAGAAAATTGTGCATCTTCAAGTTCGCGCGCGGAGGAAATTGTGATGCAACGGTCGCTGCATTGGTGTTTTGTTGCACCGATTCTTCGGTGTGTATATAAGACATACATATACTCACATACACATATAAATACGCACAGGACGCATAAGTTTAATCACGTTAACGTGAATTACGATTATCGGAGTACGTCCAGCATTATCGTTTAAGCGTTTAAGTATAAGCATTATGTTTGACGAGAAAACACTCGGTTGTCCATGTTACTCATTAAACTACGTGTACATATCACGTACATGTGTTTATATGGTGCTACATTTTGTATTTTCTCCACCGATTTTCCATCTTTTCCGTCGAATGGATCAAAAATTTCCGAAGCTGTAACACCATTTTCGTTCGTTCAGTCCAACTGAACATCATGTGATCACAATGGACCTTTAGACGTTAGTTAAGTATATTGTTCAGATTATCTGTTCTCAGTTTGTTATAATATTATAAACGTATCTTACTAAAATTTGTTTCATTTATATAAAAGATCATTTTAAAATGCTGCTTTGAAATCATTTCGCATCGTCAGCATATGGTCCATCATCTTCAGACGGGGTATTAAGAAGTTGAGGATCTATGATCCATTGATCAGATGGCGCCACTAACTGGCGTTCAAGTTTATCGAGCGAGTTTAATGCGTGACTTTCATGTAGATCTTCCAACAGACCTGTGCCACTCTATCCGTCGAGCATTCTCAACTTTGTTGCATGAAAGTCAAGCTCTCAGCCAACTTATACGAGTATGAATGAGTTCACGCACTTTACCCGACATCCACCGCCCACCCCTTTCCAGTCAATCAACCCCCGTATCCCTACTGATCCCACAAACGACGACACCGAATTCAAGGACATCAAAGAAACGAGCCTCCAGGATCAACCCTCATCCCCGAAAAATAAATGCTTCTCGAAGCTCAGATTTTTAAATATTCCTACGCTATTTGCCCGAGGGGCTATTTTTTATCATATGCGTTTTTTTTTTATAATTTCGTGATCTCGATCGTTAGATCGTTGGACGATTGGGAGAGATTCGTGCTCGGAAGGGTGTTCGCTTTGGTACGAGCAGGAGGACGGTCGGTGAAAGAGAGAGAAGGGGATGCGGACATATATGGTCGGCGTGGGGTCCAAGAGAAGCTCTCAGGTTACGCCGAGCGGCGCTAACCGTTTTCACGACGATGTCCGTCCGTTCGTCCTGCTTCTTCCCTCGCATTCGGCCACGGTCTCCCAGAGAATCCCTTCCCCGCCCAGTCTCCCTCTTCTCCTCGATTTCCATCTCCCTCGACGGACACCTTCGGCCGCCCCTCATCCCCGAACGTCTATTCTCGTCTCGTTCTATCCATCCCATTATTCAGCATCCTTCTTCTGCTCTTCCCATCTTGCCCCCTCTTTCACCCTCCGCTTATCGCCTCGACCGGTACAATCTACTTTCCATTTTGCACTTTCTACGGACATTTAGATTGTTACGAGTCAACGATGCCATTGACTTCGTCATCACCATCCCCATTAACATCCTGTCCTGTTTTCTCCGTTCCATAAATTCCTCTAGTTTTTAACAATTGTATCAATTTCTGTGATACGTGATATTTCATTTTTCTTTCCTTCGGTGAGGATCGTTGGATTTTTTTCTGCCGTTTGCAGCATGCCTTTCTCGCTCTCGCACAGCCCCGTAGGTGTGTTCACCGGCACACACGTACCGCTGTAAATGTGGACCAAAAATATCGACGGTTGTGTCGGGGGCGAGACGAAGACGAAAGCAGAGAATCCTCGTGTTTATCGCACGTGGCAGACGAGGAAGGCCTACTGGGAGGGATGGAAGAACGCGGGGGCGGGGTTTTTGTTATTTCGAGATTATCGAGGATCGGCCGCTTTCTGGAATCGTGCCGATCGTTCCGTTCGTTCTCAATATCGAGGACCCACGAGGGGAAATTCAAATACCAGCGGATTTTCTGAAGCTTTAAACCGACGGCTCTGCACTTGACACAAATATAAGGGTTGTTACGTGAGACCCTAAAATATGTGGCTTTAAGTGTCACAAGATCCACGCGTATAAATTCACCACAGCATGAGCTCTGCTATTCGTCAAAAACTGCACGAGCGAAGGAAGCATACCAGGAACTAGCTTGAATTTTTCCTCAGTCTTAAGTACCTTGTTGATACTAACGAATGTGCTTTTTTTAAGCCGGCAATTCCTGTCGACCGTGTTCTCCAATGTCAGGAACACCTGGTCTCACGTTGCGCTCGTTGCCCGTTGTAACGAGCCGAATGAAAACCTCGCGTATGATTCTATCGTAAAAATAGTACAGGATTATGTGGGTGGATGACAAACAACCTTTGCTCAATTTCAACCGTCTCGATTACTCGCGCCCCTAAAGTTCTGTTTACCGGCATAAACGTTTGTCTGGCTTAAAGAGCTATTCGTCGTTAAACCTTGAAGAGCCTCATGCATTGTCATCGGCCTTCCAACTCGGTATGACAAGTTTAAGGTAACTCGCTGTTTGTTGCTACTAGTCCGCTCGATTGCCAGTCAATCTTCACCGATGACAAATCTTCCTCTTCAGCTACTTTCCATTTATCACAGGCCATTATCAAAAGCTGATCTGAATTAAAAACATCGCTAAGAGGATCGCTCATAGGAAGGAAGAAAAAAAGACAACGGATTTTTCAAGCTATTCTCTTAATTTATTAATTATCCAACAACATTTTTTTGGCCTTGTGACGTTTGATGACAAAATTTTCATTCTTATCGAACTGCACTTTGATGCGCCGTGACAAACATAATAGGCCGGTGTCTTGTCCTGTCCTCGCACTCATAATATCTATTTCCAGAACGGACCGGGGTCTAAAGTTAGACCGGCTGTTCCATATACTCGAACCATTCGCCCACTCGGGCCCACTTGCCCGACGAAAATATGATAAACGAAGAAATACGTGGCTCACCTTAGCAGCCATGCGAGAATTCCATGGTCCTTCGTATCACCTGTTACCCATTCTTATCACGCGACTACAATGACACAACGCCAAGAGAATTACGAAATTTGCCAGTTACATTGTATATTAAAAATGCAATTTTCGAGATGAGAATGCAAGGCAGCAATTCAGTTGCGATTTTTTTCAGCTTTACGAGGAGAAGATTCATTGGCGGGATTTCGTTTCGGTAATGTCTTGCCTTATTTTTAGGATGATGGGGGCGACAGAGGAGCGAATCAATGCTTCTAGAAAATGACGAGGAAGAATAGAAAACGGCGTATTAAAGCGATCCGATATCACGGCGGCCGCTGGCGATTTCTTTCGCGGTTTCCCCCGGAGCTAAAAACGACGACCGACTAAAAATATTTCGAGCATAATCCGTGAAACTTTAACGACGCGACTGTTTGCCAGCCGAACGAAAATTTCACGGCGAAAATTTTTCCGTCGTTCCGATTGGTTTCCTGGGAACGCCGTGTGCTACCCTTCACTTTAAATCAACCGGAAGAAACTCCCAATGGTCCACGTAGGTGGCTTTTATTTTCCGAGAAGTGCTTCGGCCACTTGGGAAATCTCGAATAGAAGAAAAAATCTCGCTTAAAGCATTATTTCTTCGTCGTGTATTGAAAGTCAAATATTTAAGTGAGCCGAGACGTGCCGATTTCCCGTGGAATCGTCTGTTTACGATTCCGAGGATTTCGTAGACGGCCGAAAGTGTGTCATTCGCGTATATTCGCCCCGTATTCGTCCTCGTGGAAAATCCCGTCCTGCTCCATCTGTCATCGAGGGAGAAACGCGACACAATTGGTCGGCGATGCGACGTCTTACGAAATTCTCTTCACGGTGCTTCGCCTTTAATTCTCCCTTCCTTTTCCCTTTTTTCCCTTTTTTCCCTTCCAACGACACTGCCGAGACGTCGATTGTTTTCCCTTCCGCGAAAGTGCAACTCCTCGCGGCCGCGAGGGCCGTTGATTATTTCTCTTCGTTAGTGGTCCGCCGGCGTGTACTTTGAATCGTAAATCAGCCGGCGAATCGCCGACCGGGATATTAATACCGCCGTGTGGATGAGGCGAAGCACGTTCGCGGTATTCAAAATATTTGTTTCGGCCGAATCGAATGGACGTAACCGCAACTCGATGGAGGAATCGCCAATCCCCAGGAAATCCGGGCCGAAAGTTTCCCCGGAAATTCGCGAGGAAAGTCCTCTTCCTCGTTTGACCATCCCCCTCAAGGGGGACGGGGGAGGTGCAGGAATTTCTCGCTCCTTAGAGTGGTATACCTCGAAGGAGTTTGACTAATACCCGAATAACGTGCTGCCAGTGGAACGTAGCGATTCATAGTCATCCGTGACGAGCGAACGTGGTGGTAGTGAGAGTCTCGTGTCGTCTTTGTCGTCGTCGTCGGCTATAGATTCTAATACATAAAGATAGATTCGCCGGTGAGGCGAGGGGCGATCGCGTATATTTAGAAAAGTCGCTCGGCTTGCCAGAAACCGAGAGAGACTCGCCTCGAAAGAGGTGCGCTCCTACACCGAGGAAAAGAGTCGATCGGACACCGAGAAATCCCATCGACCAAATCCCCTCGATCATCTAATACGCCTTTCGCCATTTTCAGCGGCCGGATTAGGTAACCGTGGGATTCACCGGGCTCGAAGGAATTTCTGGGAATGCCTGCTCTTCGCGAAGCGACGATTTAAACGGGATTTCGGAGGAGCAACGGAGGTAAGAGGAAGGAAGACGAAGAATGGCACGCGTCGATGCTGGATCCGAACCACCTGTCTTTTTCACAGTACCCTGTTGCTCGTGTCTGACCACAGCCGGTCCGTTTCTACTGCCTCAATAAATCTCTACCATTAAATCTCCCTCGTTCTTTCTTTAATCATCCTGGCTTGCTTTTTTATCCCTCTTTCAGCTGTTTTTTTACGAAATTCATTCCCTATCCTTTCTCTGCCGGTCGTTCCCTCCTGTCCCTCTACCTTTGGCCGTGCGGCCAGAGGCCTGCGAAATTTGACTGGCTCCCAAATCGACAGAGGATTCCTCCTCTCTCCGTTGTGGAGGTTCGCGATCTCGATAGGCGTCGGTGCACGACGGGCCTCGTTGTGCGGATTCCTCGCTCGTGGCTTTCTTCGCGCCCGAGGATCGGATTAAATCGGATCGCGTTGCATCGCCGGCTGCAATGAAATACTTATTTTCGGGCGGTACAGTGTGGCCAAGACCCACTTTTCACCGTGCCGCGAACGCGTTCTATTTTCTTACCGGGCCGCATCTCACGAGGCTTTCTACCGTTGTTCCCAGAACCGAACCAGTTTAGCGAACCCCAACGGATCCTCTCATTGACGGTCCTCGAGTCTGTCCCTTCGAGAACGATCGATCGGTCCACGGCGAACTCGACAAATCACGAGAACTTCGACGGTAGATTCCTCGAATCATCGGAATTTTCCTTTCCTATGGGCTACAAACGATTCTTGAGAATGATCTATCATTACCGTTTATACGGCTTATTAAAAATTCATCGGAAATACGTGTTACAACACGTTGTACCGTTCCCCCCTTCCGCCGGGATGTCATTTGCATGAGCGCGCGCCTCTGACGACGGCGCTTTTCTAAAAATATCGTCGCAGGAAGAAAAATAGCCGATGATAATTCGGATGAGTAATGTTGTCGTCGATACCGCGGCGACAATGAAAATCGTCCCCGTTTAGGCGTCCGATCGATGAGTAATTTGGATGTTTGGCATTGCCGTGCAATTAGCACTCGGGATGTAATTAGACGAATTCGGGCCACGGACGTGGGCAGATCTCAACTCTTCTTTCTCATTCGTCCAAGACGGGAATTCGAAGGTCTCCGAGGATCTCCGAGGGAACTTTCAAACGAATCCCTCGTGAAATCCTTCAAAAAGTTCACATATTCAGGACACATAGAACTTTCTCAGCTTAGGGACTTCAGTCCCTGCCATAGAAATTGCAGAATGATCGTAGAGCAGATCCATACTTTAACGTATATTTCCTGAAAATCATTAAGGTAGTTGGACTGAGATTTTTGGAAAAATCGTGCCTTCGACGTGGACCTCTTGATTTTTCCGATCCTAAATCCGAGGCTTGGTCGTGTTTGGCGGCGGCGGCGTCGCGGGGGCGGCAAGAGCAGAGCGAGGGGTGGGCGTCGCGGCGCGGCTCTGAGCGTCTTCGCGAGGTCTGCCGTGTTTAGTTGGCGCGCGGGGCCCGGACGGCCAGGAGTCGCACGCACAGACACAGAGGGAGAGAAATACACGCGTAGAGAGTACACGTAGAGGCGCGACCGAGCCGAGAAAAAGGCCGACAAAACGACGAGAAGCTGTCAGTTATAGTGACGACCGCATTACAGTGACGACCGATAATATCGAGACGACGTTCACCCTTCACCTTCCCACCCCAATCATTTTTCTTTTGCTTTTCGTCGTTACACGATAGATCCGAGCGAAACTCGCGTGTGTGATACGTAATACCCCGTAACCAGCCGACTACGATCGAGCGAACCGCTTTTTAATCGAGTACACGCGTCCGAGGTGTCGGCACAGTGAAGAGAGAGAGAGGGAGAGAGGAGGGAGAATATCGATCCCCCTGATCCACGCATCACTCTTGGAATACCAAAAGGCCGTGGCTCCAAGTAAGTCTCACTGGATCTTTCGTCCTTCCCGGCAGAAAAGTGCGCGTCGATCGAAAAGAGTGAATGAGTGCCGATTCGTTTCTCACACAACACCCCCCCACAGCCCACTCTGTGTCTCATTAATCTTTGCATCCTCTACGTGCGTTTGCAAATTCCTCAGTGAAATTGCCTATTAAAATCATTCTAATGACCGCTGGATGGTCAGACGGAATTCGCAGGTGGGCTTAACTTTCTTCCCCGACGTTCTCATCCTCTTCGGCCTCGACTTAAGCTCTCGTAAAGCCTCGTCCACCCTTCGATAAATTTCTTGCTAAATTATTCGCGCGTGGATTTGCGAGGATCAGTGCTCGAGTGTTTGACAGTGGCCGACAGTGCCAGGTGCGAGTGTTATTTCGAAAGTGAAGCGTGCCCGTCGGTCTTCGGATATTCAGCTATTACGGACCTGTCGAGACGGACGGGGAGGGGGGAGAAGGGACGAGGGATGTCGCGGGTCACGTAAAACAGATCGACGGTGAACGACGAATTCAACTAGCCACGTCGAAATTCGGTTCAACAGCTGCAAACGAACCGTCACGTCGAGGAACACTTTCGAAAAAATTCCTCATCTTCCATTTCTTCCTCGTCCACGTTATTTCTGTACAATTTTTTCTTTCCTGCATTCGCGAAGACCTCCTCCAGGTCTTACGCAATCGACTATCTCCGCTAAAAGCGTACTGGCGTGCCACTTGCCTTCCTCCTGACACGCGACATCAGTGGCATTGGTCAGGCATTAAACCGACAGGACCATCGCCCACCGATGGCAATTTTTCGCTTCCTCGTACTAACCACGATGATGATAAAAAAATGTTAGCGTTTGCGGGTAATTATTGGAGAAAATCGGGGAGTAAGGGGAGTAACTGTAGGGGGATGAGATGGTTACGCAAGGTGGGATGGAACGGTGGAATTTTTTCGGGGGAAGAAAAATGTTTTTCGTCCATGGTTCGCCGTGAGTTTCGTGGGTAATCGGCACGGGAGCGGCCGACGAAGAGCGAGAGACGAACTGGCCGAGCGCACTATTCGTAGAGCGCTATCTAGGTATCTAGGCTCGGTGTCTGCGTATTTTTAGGAGGACGTAACGTGAGCGGCTTCTCGGCCGCTGTTTCCACGCGCGCTCCAACTATTCCGCCGGTCTGCCTTCGATCTCCCCGCCGGATTCCCATCTTTCACCTCTTCGGCCCCGTCGACAACTCTTCCCGTCCCTTGGGAAGTCCCAGGAAAATCGGCTGACCAGAACTTTTCGCCACTTTCCGTAGACTAGCGCGAACTAACACTCAGGGGAACCAGCTGTTCCTTGTCTCGTAAGATCTCGGGCCATAAGGTGGGACGGGGATTAGCACGAGGGGGGAGAGAGGAGCCGGTCGATGGAGAAGAACGACGATCGTTTCTTTGACCGTCCATCGACCGGTTTCTCGCGTGGGCGAGCTCTATAATTCTAGTCGCTGCAATGGGACCCGCCAAGGGGCGAGGGGCAGCCGCGGAAAGTCGGAGACCGATTTAAAAATATCCGCATACCGCGAGTTCCCTGTGCCGTCCGAATCCGGGGAATACAGGAAAGGAGACCCCGGAGAAGACCAACCAAGAGACGTCAGCATTGAAAAATCTACGTTGAAAATTACCTACGAAACACCCTGTATCATACAGTTTTTCCCAGACAAAGTAATTTAAAGAACCAGAAGAATTTCGATCGTAACCTTGACCTATTCACCTGGTCGTGGTAAATAAGTTGGAATTTCAAGAAAATAGTACAAGACATTCTTTCCTCCTAACGGTACAGAAATAATAATGCTTGAAAATATATTTGCAGTAAGGATCGCTGGCTCGTTGGCAAAATTCACCTGTTGATTAAACTTAACGACGTGATTCACGTGAGCTGACTAATTTATTATTTTCGTGCCGTTTAGTCATTACTCGAGAATTCGCGCGAAGGGTATATATTGTTTTTAGGGAAGATGATGGATCGGGCAATTTTGATGATCGTCGCCTGATTGATTCTTCCATGCGAGCCCACTGATCTTCTCGATCAGTGACCCGCTAATCCACTTGACTATCGTTCAAGGTTCCCCGCTGTGCAATTCAAATACCGTCCTAGAAAATTCGAAGTCTTCGTTCTCGAGCGACGAGTTTGTCATCATCGATCGTCGATTGATTCGTTCATTTTTTCATGACGAACAAACGAGTTGAACCATCTTCTGGAAACTCGCTAGGACCGTGGGAGCGTTGAGGGATCTAAATAGAAATTGGCTGTCCGTTGGACGTGTGCAGCTGCGCGTCGACCGATCATTGACTGCAGTTCGTTGACTAATAATCGCGTTCCCGTGAACTCTAAAAGGATAGCGTTCGGTCCGGTGGGACGTGCCAAAAAGACGTGCCGCAGAGACGAGGAAAAGGTGCGCGCCCGACTAATGTGTCAGCCGTCATTCGACTAAGGACGGTCATCCGTTTCCGGCCGTCTGTCGTCGCCGAAAATTCCCTTCCCCCGTTTTTCTATCCCCATCTTCATTCTATCCCCATCGACGAAATCCACTTAAGGATCGGCAATTTTTTGAAAAACCAAGACTTCTGACCTACTCGTCCTCCCGCGAGGAATACCTCGGCAATTATTTCGAGGATATTCTTAGGTGGACGGCATCGTGTGACGCAAGAGGAATGTCATACGGCACGAGTTTCCCCTATAACGAACGGCACACACGTCGTCCGGTCGATCGCCGCTTGACTTTTGCCGTGCCGTCGACTTCACGCGTCTTTGAGTCAGAACGCCAAAATAGAAGCTCCGATACGAGCCGTATGAGCGTGTAGGAGTCGACCGAAAGAAGAAGACCCGCCTAAATGCATCTCGCTCCGCCAATAAATATAACTTCTAGGTCGACTCCGTACTACGTTTGGTAACTTTACCGCTTCCCACGACGTTTACGCGATCATCTCCAACCCCTCCTCCTTCTCTATTTATCTGTCACCGTCACGTCCCCCCGTTTCCGCCCCTCTGCCCGGCAAAATGCGAAACTTTGCGCCTACGATTCCACTGAGTAAAATCGGATTTCCCAACGATGCAGCTGGCCAAGCCGCCGTTCGCTGAAATCCGCATCCGTGCGATCTTTCGAATCAATCAGCCATAAAATTCGTCTCCCTCGAGAATCTCCTGGGTACCGTCCATTCGCTAACGAACAATGGAATCGTGTCAAGGCAGGCACGTCGCATCGAGCCAATACATCACGCTAATCAGCCTATTTAGATATAAATTATGAACCAAATGATTCATCAGCAGCTATGCAACCGCGTCTCGAGGGTCAGGATCGTTCGGTCTAATTATAAACCGGCAAGTTTCACGACCGTTAGGGTCTCCGAACATCGTGGCCATTCATAAAAATCCGCTCCAAATACAAGCGGTCACTATTTTTACCCGTCGAGCACATGACAATGTCTTCATCGATTGCCAAAGATTCTTATCCCTTGCATTTTTAGTTACTCCACTTTAACATGATCCCTCAACCATCTTGCTACCATCCTTTAAAAGACTTTGCCGAGGATTCTTTCGCCCCTTTTATTGGTACACAGATGTTAGAGAAGAACATAACTGTTTTGCGGAGGGTAGGGCTGACGAGAGAACGCGAATAGCAATAACGAAGTGCAGTAATCCCGAGAATGCTTGCGTAAGGCGCTTTGCCAAGTCTTATAGTGACATCGTAACGGCGTCGTTTCCCTCGATTTTATACGACGACGACATAATCGTCGTCCTTTTCCTACACATTGCATCTGTTGTAAGAATGCAACGATCCATTCTCTAACAATCATGCATGATTTTCCTGTTCTTTACGCGATTCTATACCGCGAATTTTGAGGAGGTCGTGGGTGCATCTTGCGTGTGTTAGTTTCCACGGTTAGACGCCAAACATAATAACCGATTACCAAGATAACCAGTCCCACCTATTTTCGAGCCAAGAGGCGCATTAATAATAGAGGGCTTACGTCATAAGCGAGTATCGCACCGCGCTCGGCCTTGGACGTCTTGGGAAACGGCGTGCTTACGGTGGTCGTCCCACGAGAATCGCGAGGACCCTTTTCGTTTGGCGGACAATATATCTGTTCCTCTTCCCGCTCACAGAATGACCAACAGCTTGATCACTGTAAAAATTAGCTCGTAAGGCGGTATTTAGGGTAGTATTATTAATAATAGGCCAAGGGGAATAGACTGGGTTAGGTCGTAGTACAAGTCCATCTCCAGGGACCTGTTTACTCGTTTAGATTTGCCTGTCTCGCGAAGAGGAAGGTTCAAAGCCGGGGCTAACGTCGTCCTTGCGTTTCAGGAACCGAGGAGGACACCGGAAGTCGCGTGTTTCCGGGGAGTTGGCGAAGAGTAGGGTTGGATGGTACTGCAGGTCGGGACCGTCTGATCAGGAGAAGAGGTAGAAGGCGATTTCGTCGGGTCCCTCGTTACTGCGAGTAGCCGGCAAGTCGCTAGGACGTGAGAAACCAGGCAAGGGCGCCCCGTCAGGATGGGGGTCGCCGATGACTTCGCGCCGAGCTTCACCCAGAAGCCCCAGCTCCGGCAGGAGGATGAGGGCAACCGGCTGATCTTCGAGTGCCAACTCCTCAGCTCCCCGAAACCCGAGATTTCGTGGTTCCGCGGCGAAACCGAGCTCAGCCAGGATGCCAGGACCAACTTTAAGCTCCAGAGCATCGGAACCAACAAGTTCCTTGTCGTCCTCGAGCTCGACGACGTCATCGAAACCGATGCTGGCCTTTACAAGGTCAAGGCCAAGAATAAGATGGGCGAGGTCGCGGCCTCCATCAACCTCAACTTCAGCCGTAAGTTTACCACGGTTTAATACATCATCGAGATCATATTGGAACATTAGAAAAAATAATCAACCGTTTGCCACAGTCGTGTCGTAAATATTTATCAGAATTTCTCCGGTTTCGTCGGTTAAAATGTTCATAACGATGAGCGTAATGTGTCCTTTCCGAAGTGAAGGGTATTGTAAACATTTGAGAATTGTATTTTCCAGCTGTGGATGAGCCTAGAGAGAAGTAAGTCGGAATGAGAATAAGTATCGTGCGAGAAAACCGCTTCCTGCTTCTCGAGGCTCTCTGCTTTCTGCCCTTTTTTTTGTTTCATTGCTTCATACAGAAACATGATTTCTTTTGCTAACTACTTTCGTTGCGTTTGTCATTGCGCTTTTTTGTTTATGATTTTAGCCGCTCAGCCGCAGGTCAGAAGGGGGTAAGTGCTTTGCTTTGGCTGCAGCTCGCAAATCTGTTTGTCAATGAGTGTGTGTGTGTGTGTGTGTGTGTGTGAAGAGTTTCTTAATCTCCAGTTTACTTCCTGTTTGTCGTAGAACCTTCTTCCAAGAATACCAGAACTTTGTAGCATCCTGGAGGTTAAAGTCTAACGTTTTATCCCCCCATATTTATTTTCCCTTTCTTGATTTTCGTCGGCGCGAACAGTGCCAAGGAATTCTGCCAACGCCTCTATTTCTCGATTAACGCTCGGCCGTTTGTAACGATTACACTTTGGCCAAGAGAAATATACATTTTTACGCGATCGTCCGTTCCCGAAGTTTTATCGGTGTTGACAGTCAGTTGTGTCCGGCCAGAGCCGTATTTTCCGCTTTACTCCAGTCGGACGGTCCTTTTTAAAATAATGCCTCGGTACATGTCAATTGCGTCGGGCCGAGAATAACCGTCGCGGAATGCCCGCTATTTTCGGACACGTTGACGCGTTAGCGCGTCTGTATTTCGACTCTCTCGCTTTCTTTCTCCTTCGCATCGAGCGTCGTTCGACGAGACGAAAAAAATGATAGCAGATTACCCATTAAAAGTGACCTTCTCGCGTGATCGCCCGATTAAATGGATCTCAGGAAGTTGGAGAAAATTGCCAAAGGGTCGACGGCTGAGGACCGCTTGATTCAACGGTTCCCGAAATTTCTGTCGACGGCCAGGGAAGATTGGTAGTCGATGATCGAGCGAAAATCACTGCAGAAGGAAGGAAGCTTTTCGTGCAACAGCTGCAACCTACTTCCACGCTAAACTTAGCGACGATGCACCGCAGGGCTAATGCACTTGCCATTTTCTGCACTCCCTGTCGCGCACCTACGGCAAATTCGAGTATCGATAAATTCGTCGCTGCCCGGCGTTTAAGCTTCCCTTCCCATCGGCGGAGATAACGACGGTTATTCCTGGCAACGGCCACTGAAAATCGCGATAAGTCCTAACCGACCAGTCAGCACCTACGCCAATTACAAGATTCTTGCCAAAACTCCGCCGTCTTTGAACACTAGAAGAGATTTCCGTCCTCGTTTCAAACCCTTCGATTTCTTCATTTCCCTCGTGCGTTTTCTGCACCGTCCTTTGGATTTCGTTGATTCTACGTGTCGTCACGTGCTAACGTTTCGTTGAATCCTGTTTAGACAAATCGACGGCATCGCGCCGACTTTCGCGAAGAAGCCGGCGATCAGACAGGAGGACGATGGCAAACGATTGCTCTTCGAGTGCCGCATCACCGCCGACCCGACGCCGAAAGTTACGTGGTTTCACAATGGGAATCTCGTGAAAGACACGCCGAGGCATAAGGTTCGTCGAAACTCCCAGAAATTCCTTTCCACCCCGGAGAACAGACAAATCAAATTCATCCTTTCCACGTGGAATTTCAGCTGACCGTCGACAAAGATGGCCACTCGTACTTCGCGACTTTGGAAATAAAAAATGTGACCGTAGAGGATGCTGGCAAATACAAGGTCACCGCGAAGAACGAGCTGGGCGAGTCCAACGCCACGATTTCCCTCAACTTCGACAGTAAGTGCACCATCTTTCGCTCTTCCCCCCTGTAATTAATTTCTTGATTAATCAATCAATTAATATCATTAATTTCTCCATTCACCACCGACCGTAGGACCCGCGTCGTTTATCAGTTTTCTTCTTGTTCATAGCGCACTAATGCAATCGAACCGTGTGATTTTCGCCGCATTAACTCCATCAAGATAAACATGAAATCTCGTGGATGGGAAATTTATTTTTTAATTATTCATTCACTTCACTGTAAATACACATTGTTTCAGCATCGAAACTTCGCCCGCATCTGTCCATTCTTACTTTCTCACTCTTTGTGTTTCTCTTTTTTTTCTTTTCTCTCTCTCTCTCTCTCTCTACTTTTTTTTTACCCTTTATTTATTATTATTTAAGTCTAGCACTTGTCTTCCATTCTTTTTTCTTCCTCGTCGACATTTCGTTCCCAGAACAAGCTGTACCTCATTATTTTTCTATTATTCATCTTCTCCTCTTTTTTTTTTTCTTCTTTTTTGATCTGACCTTTATTTCTTAAATAATCTTAAGTATCCGTCGACGACGAGGCACGTATCGATAGACGGCACGACGGTGCCACGATCAGCAGAACGCCTTTAACACTCAGGATCATGGGCAGATGGATTTTTTTTTTACGACGCGATAGAACGTAGGCTGCAATAAGAATTAATCTGTAACGTGCCGCTGCTTAAATGACGTATTAATGCGGGCTGTGCTCCGAAATTCACCCCCTGACGCTGCTCCAAAATTTTACACGTAAAAAAGGACATGATAAAAAAATTGGAAGAAAATGGAAGCAGCGTCAAGGTGGATTTGGGGGACACTAGCGATTGCTCCTCGTCAAAGGATTCACGATTCGTGAGACATTTTCTTACGCTTGAATCGAACCGCGAGAGGCAATCGCACATTGGCTAATACTGACGCTTCATTAGGTTGCTGCAGTGAGATTTTACTTCTCTCTGTTACTTGTACGCCGTGTTTGTCGTGTGTATCACGTCCGTTAAAAGAACGGGCACGAGTAATTGTGTTGAGGCTCAAGTGAGGTCCACTTTGACCTTGGGAACGTACCGTCTGGGTACCGCTAAATCCTGTAACATAATTCCAACGATCTACACGCACACATACACATGTATTCAGACACACACACACAACACGGTTAGTCGTAGTCACAGCAACACATGGCAGAAACAGCATATAGCGACGCGCTTGTGCATTTATTGTGCAGTGTTCTTTGTTTGTCGTGCGGTATAAAAAAGGCGAGAGACAAGGAGGGTTTTTCGCCGACTCCGAGAAGCGATGGATTTAGGGTGGACGAATTAAAAAGATGATTTACCTGTGCGTAATTGAGGCGCAAGCAACCTAAGACAAAAGACGTTGGTCCCACAGCCAGATCTTGCATTTTTCTCCAGAAGATCCTTTACAAAGTTCTCCAGGAATTTAGTAAAAAATGTGCAAGAACTTTGTGGAAGGTCTGGAATTTTAAGCGGCGTTCTTCCAGTCTGCGAAAATTGTTAATCGTACCGAGTTACCCATGGATGTTTGCGTTTATTTAATAAGCGTACCTTGTATTTGCGGATTTCCATCGTACCGTTTTGCCGTATCGATACGTGACTCGAGATTCCGACGACTCAGCCACTTCGATACCCTCGCGTTCCGGAAATATTTGTCCACTTTTTAAGTCGATGGACCAGCAGAGAATAAAGGAAAGTTCGCGAGGTGGTCGAAGGGGCGTGGAGAAAATGACGCGAGACGGTCTCGACAGAAAATTGTTTTTGCTGACGCAGGCGACGAGGCCCCAGTGCCCGAAGACGGTATTAAGCCGACGTTCACCGAACGCCCGGTCATTAGACAGTCCGATGACGGTAACACCATCACCTTCGAATGCCGATTAGTAGGCGACCCGAAACCCAGTGTCAAGTGGTAAGAAATATTGGCCCATTCGCGGTTGGAAGTGATAGTTTCATCAATGTCAGTCTTATCGGTGTTAGAAAAGTTCTTGTCTTAGGAGGCAGTGTCAGGAATTTTAGACAACTTCAATCAATGTCTAGTCTTTTCGTTGTTAGAAAGAGAAACCGCTATCTTAGTAGGAAACTTTAGGAATTTAGTGAGCTTCCAGCCGCGTTGGCTAAATTTGAGACCCGATACCGAGCGTTGAGGTGACGCGAAACCTGTATCGAGCAGGTTCCACGGTAGCGAGGAAGTTAAAGAAGGAGGTCGTGTCTCGATGTCCTTGGACCTTGACCAGAAGCTTTACCACCTGGCGAGGCTGAGGATCGACGCGGTGAAGAAGGCCGACGCCGGGGAATACCGAGCCGTCGCGACGAACAAACACGGCCAGGGAGTGGCGACCATCAATCTCAACTTCGAGGGTGGCGATAAGCTTAAGTACGAATCGGAAGATCGGCCCTTTATCACGCCCTTTGTCCCCCCTTCAGTTCTCTCTCAGCTGGGGGAAACACGTTCCGTTGAACACCGCTTTAAGAAATGTACAATTAAAGACACGCGAGATTTCCCCCAGCTGTCGTTCGTCTTCTATTTTCCCCTTGTACCCTCGAACCCGGGCGTTGGAAATAACGTCGGTTTCACGCAGAATCCCTGACGGCAAGCCACCGCGATTCCCGAAGAAACCAACGATCCGACAAGAGGGCGACGTGCTGATAATGGAGTGCATTCTCGAGGCCCACCCTGTGCCCGACATAACGTGGTACCAAGGTCAACGGACGATAAGCGACAGTCCCCGCGTCAAGATGTCCCGGAAGTCAACCGGCAAGGACACATACCTCCTGACCCTCGAGATTTCCAACCCCACCAAGGCCGATGGCGGCAACTACCGTTGCAACGCTTTTAACAACTTCGGCGAGAGTAACGCCAATATTGCGTTAAATTTCCAAGGCAAGTCGCCCAGTAGCCGAGGACGAGGACAAAAACGACCCACGTTTATCGAGAATTCCGCCGAGGAAATCTATCTAAACGGATACCACCTGGCAACACTCAGACTTCCTCCTTGACGATTCTATTAGTGATTTATTTGAGCGAGGATGGGACTCCTATCCGATAGATCGTTTTCTGTCGGCGCGAAATCTCCTGAAATTCAATGCCTCTATGAAGATTTCGTATCTGGCGCATGAGACCGGAAGTTATGTCAGCATGAATACATCGAGCGCAGGTTGATTCGCACGGAGAATAGAATCATATTGAAACGGCTAATTGGATAGAAATGATTGTTCATTCACATTGATGTTTTTTTATATTTTTCTCCCTGCGAATTTCCTACCGATGAACTTCCACGCACGTCCACTCTTACTTCTCGCGAGTCCTTTCGAGAAAGACGACTACGCGTTGTCGAATTCGTTAGTTTATCAGCGTTCCTCCCCTTGAAGGTAAGTCTCGACGCTTGATAAACATGTCCGTCCCTTTTGCTTGGTTATTCATCAGCGCTGTAAGGCACTAACGCCGTTACGAGTAGAAAATCCGTAGAGACGGAAAGGATGGCTTTGCATGACGAATGGCCGAGCGTTTTCGCCGGCTGTCGCAATTAGCGGCGAGGTCGCTCGGCGAGGAGGAGTTTCGCAAGACGGATGATTAATCGTGGACCTTTCCAAGATACAGAGGAGAGCGCGGGATTCGCGCCGTCCTTCGTCGAGAAGCCACGTATCATTCCGAACGAGAGCGGCACCCTCATCACGATGAAGTGCAAGTGCCGGGCGAAGCCGAAGCCCGAGGTCACCTGGTACCGCGGTACCAACGTCGTCAAGGAGTCCTCGAAAATATCGATCAAGACCAACGATCTCGAGGAAGATGTTTATGAGCTTATCCTAGAGATTAAGGTATACCTATAATACCTCAATACCTCGAAATCCTTTGTTCAGAGAATTCATAGAATGATTTGTAATTGCTGGATTGCAGAACCCATCGGCACCGGATGGCGGTACCTACAGGTGCCACGTAAAGAACGAATTCGGCGAGAGCAACGCCAATCTCAATCTCAACATCGAGGCCGAACCGGAACCCGAAGGCGATGGTCCAACTTTCGTGGAGAAACCACGCATCCAGTCGCAGAACCAGGGCAAACTTGTCGTCATGGACTGCAAGGTCAAGGCCGATCCCAAACCGGAAATTGTCTGGACACACGCCGGACAGGTCGTGAAGGAATCCTCCAAGATATCCCTCAGCGTCGTCAAGGAGAAGGATGACATCTACTACATCAAACTTACACTCAACGACCCCGGAACAGAAGATTCTGGACTTTACAAGTGTAATATCAAGAATGCCCTCGGAGAACTTAACGCCAATCTCACTCTCAACGTCGAAAGTATGTTTTCTTCTCAAAGAAATCGTTCATTTCCTTACGGGATTTTCTTCACGGTTCATTGCACTTGCTTGCGTTTTCATTTCAGTCATACCCGTGATCAAGGAGAAACCGAGGGTCGTGAAGATCGTGAAAAAGAAGACAGTAATTGTCGAGTGTCACGTTCTCTCGAAATTCACCCCAGAGTGTACCTGGTTCAAGGAAACTCAGGCCGTCAAGGAAGACAATCGGCATAAGATACATGTCGAAAAAGTCAAGGACGTACGTTGAGGTTTCCCTTCGATGAGAATTTGGATTTTTTATCATAGGCCTCTTGAGTGGAATTGGTTCGTTTCTCTTTCTAGGGTGAATTCGCGGTGAAACTGGAAATCGAACAAATGTCCACGACGGATAAGGGTACGTACAAACTGGTGGCTCGCAACGAAAAGGGCGAGGCTACCTCCCAGGTCGTCGAAGTCACCGAAATCGTCGAGGAAGGAGAGAAACCTAAAATCGTCAAAGGCCTCAAATCAGCCGTGAGTAACATTATCATTTTCATAACTTTCCTGGCCTCTGAAACATCGACTCATTGTATTCAACCAACTTTTTCTCCTGTCAGACAATCGAGGAAGGCAAATCCATCGAATTCGTGGCGTCACTCGCTCAGCAAGATCGTAAGGTTACGATTTCCTGGTACAGGTAGGTGGAATCGCTGGAATTAAAGGATGAGAGTTGGGACGATTTTGAGAAACATGGATAATTCATCGCAGGGACTCGACGATCATAAAATCCGCGAAGGATATAATGATATCCTTCAACGGGACGGACATGAAGCTGACGATCACGACTACGACGACCGAGCACAGTGGAACCTACAAGGTCGTCGTCAGCAACGAATACGGCAAGGACGAGTCATCGGCGCGACTCGTCGTCAAGGTGAGAAATCAAGAAACAGGTGAAACGGGAGGTGAAATCAGTCAAATCGATGAAATCACTTAATTCACTTTGGTTCGTCGATGTGAGGAACTTGTAGCCCCTTTGCCCCATTTTTCAATGTCAGCACGTCCCTTCAACTCCCCCCACGTACAGAACTCTGTGTTATGTGGTCAGTTTTTATGGTTCCCCCCCTTAAACGTTGCATGTCTTCCCTTGGAAACTTTGCAGAAGGAAGAGAAGAAGGAGGAGGAGGAAGAGGTGGTGGAGAAGAAGAAGAAGGTCGAGAAGAAGGAGGAGAAGAAGGAGGAGGAAGAGAAAAAGATCGAGAAGAAGGAGAAGAAGGAAGAAAAGAAAGAAGAGAAGGTAGACACACGTGTTTCCATGGCAATTTCAGCTTCGAGGCAGCTTCGTTTCCAAAAATTCAAATTTTTAGAGCTTGTTCGTCCATTCCTTTTTGATGTCGTACTCACACTCTGTGTTTTCCCCTGTACCATCGATGTATGTCACTAACGAAACATACACACTACCCCACACACCGTCGTAGGAAGAAACGAGAGACAAGTAAATTACCCATCAGTAGTTAAAGTCCTGTATGGTCAGACAATTGAAAGTTTGAACTGTCGTTTCTTCCCCGCGACACCCCGACTCGATTAAACAACACTTGCCGTTCTGTAACACGAAAGGTGATAAAATCTATATGGAGCGAGGACGAAGAGGAGGAGGAAGAAGAAATCGAAGAGGAGGAAGAGGAAAGCATTGTGGTGAGTGTTGTCGAGTCCAGTATCGCCCAATCGGAAGTCGACGAACCAGAATCAGAAAGTGAATCTCAGGTCGAGGTACATACACACATCTACACTCTCTCTACACACACCTACAATTCTACACTATCCTATTTTCTGTCTACGTCTCACACGCTTCTCCGTTTACTACTCACTCACATGTTTCACCGTTTTTATAAAACGTTTCTGCGGTGCACATCGTATGAGACACTTCTCCAAGTAATACCATTCCTTTTTACGCAAACATTTTGACGGGTGTACATCAGAGAAATGTTTTATCGAACGGTTGTCTACTTTTTTTCTGTCTCGATGTGGTCTTGCGGCAATGAAATGCCGAGAGTCATTTTTTCCTCCTTATTTTCAAGGACGTGCCGGACTCTAAACGAAACGGTTACGACAAACCAGATGCCCAGAAGGTACGATGCCATAATTTTCTTCTATTTTCTGTCTCATAGAATTTTTCGCGCAATTATTTTTGAGCTCAACGAATCGAGGGGACACGAAGTATCACACGATACAACACATTCCCTTTTACCAAAACTTGCCTCCTTTATAATTCGTGTTGCCCTTTAGAAGTAGTTTGTGTTTCAACCCCCTCTTGCACTATTTCATGTGATAATTTACGTGTTTCGTCAGTCCTTTGTTCAACTTCGTTAGACGAACCGAAGCTACAGTAGAAGTTCCCCCTTCTCCGCTTATAGAAATCTCAGCCATAAAAGATTAATTCATCGTTGATTAATTTAATGTCAATGATGAAACCAACGACGATTTACTAAGAGATTTCTTTCTTGTTTCAGAAACTGGAGGTCATACAGGTGAGTGTGCAAATTTTAGTCTACATAATCTACAATGTATTCGCTCGAATTTGTCGAAGGAAAAGTTTAGACGCTTCGCTTGTCTTCAAATTAATACAAATTATTTTCAGCTTCTCTCGCTTTTTATTTTTCGCAGCTTTTTTACTCACAGGAACATATTTTATTTCCGGCTTCTTTTTAGTTTCTAATGGCGTTCGTCTCGCAATAATAGCTTTCTTCGTTTCAGCTTCTCATTATTTCAAATGTAGGTAGTTTTACCTTTTACACGATTCCTATTTCCTCGCAAACTATTTTCCTCGTATTATTGTCGCAGAAGCTGGGTAAATAATGCATGGTTCGCATGTTTGTTTTCGCTTGAAATTTGCATGTTATCTGCGTTTGTTTATCGTCGTCCCACTGATAAATGTATTGAATTCCATCCATTTCTGTGTATAGAAAGAAGAAGAGGTTGTAAATAATGTGGAGGAAAGGAGGAAATCCATTAAGGTAATTACACGACTCGCATAATTTTTCTACCATTCACGAAATATATGATATTAATGTGCCTGTTTGACTTTGTAGAAGAAACCCGAGGAAAAGCCCGAAGAAAAGAAAGAACCTGAAAAGGTGAGAAAAAACCCAAATTATAAGAAGTTTTGTCCTTAAAATTCAATCATCTCACCGAATAAAAACTTCATTTCCTACAGGTGAAGAAGGTCGTGAAGAAGAAAGAACCTGAATCCAAGGAGGTAAATTGAATATTAATTTTCCACCACTTAATTCCTCTGTTACCGGACTTTCAATAAACTTTCGGAATCTGAAATTTCGCAGGCATCACGCGAAAGTACGCCGAAACCCGAGAAAACCGTGGCAAGTCGCAAACAATCGGTCAGCAGGGTAAGTATTCAAAATATGCTTATGAAATTTTGTCATTTCTTTGGATCTCGAGGGAGAAAAATTTGTCCAACAGGTTGAGGAACTCCGGACGGAAAGTCGACGCAGTTCCTTGGTTAAGACCGAGGAGAAGGTAAGTTAATCTTTACCTTTGCCATCGCGAGGGTGGACAAAATCTCACACAATTTATTTCCCAGATTACCGAAGATGGAACCACGACGCCACAACGACGTGTCTCTGTCCAAAAGGTAACTTTCACTTTATCATCAAATAAAAACCTTTCGGCTCCTGATCTTGCCGATATTTATTTTTCATTTTCTTATTATCAGACTGAAGAAGAGGTCAAGACAGAGAGCAGACGATCCTCCATCGTTGAAAAGCAGAAGACCGTAGACGAAAAGGTGAGTCAAACAATGTACAAACTATTCCAAATATCTTTTTTATTACCTCATTATTTTCTATGTCGCTTGAATGATCTTCATTTATTTTTTATTATTTTCTTCACTGTTCTCCTACGCTTTTATTTTATATTCTTTTTTCTTTTAATCGTATCTAGAAGGAAACTAAACCCAAAGAGAAACGTAAACCATCTCTTCCTAAATCCGAAGACGCTGAGGTACAAATTATCATTTTTTTTTTTAAGTTTTACTCGCTCTGAGTCTTTGTTTATTGCTCATGTTAAATGCCGCTGTATTTGTTTTGTAATTTTTTGACGCCGACTTTTAGGAGGAAGTCAAACCTAAAGATAAACGTAAACCTTCTCTCGATACAATTGAAGACACTAAGGTACACGATACACACATTACACTGACATTGTATACACATTGTTTATTTGAGTGGAATATACACGACTTTCATTGTGGTTTTTAGGAGGATAAACCTAAAGATAAACGCAAACCATCTGTTGATAAAATTGATGGAGTTAAGGTACACGATACACTAACAACACATTCACATTACACCGACTTTATGTATTAATACACATGGTTTTTAGGAGGAGACTAAACCTAAAGATAAACGTAAACCTTCTGTCGAAACTATTGAAGACGTTAAGGTACACAATACACTCACAATACACTGACATATACATTTTATTTCATTCCAAGGAAAAATACATACGGTTCATTATGATTTTTAGGAAACTAAATCTAAAGACAAACGTAAACCCTCTGTTGATAAATCTGAGGAAGTTAAGGTACACTTACACTACACTTACACTACACTCGCAAAACGTAAATCAATCATAGATTGTCAGTAAAATTTACATAATTGTACGAACACTTTTAGGAGGAAGTTAAGACCAAACGAAAGTCAATCACAGAAAAATCAGACGAATCTAAGGTACACTTACACTACACTCAGAAACCGTGAATTAGTAACTGATTGTCAGTAAAATGTATTATAATTACACAAACACTTTTAGGAGGAAGTTAAGCCCAAACGAAAGTCAATCACAGAAAAATCAGACGAGTCTAAGGTACACTTACACTACACTCACAAACCGTGAATTAGTAACTGATTGTCAGTAAAATGTATTATAATTACACAAACAATTTTAGGAGGAAGTTAAGCCCAAACGAAAGTCAATCACAGAAAAATCAGACGAGTCTAAGGTACACTTACACTACACTCAGAAACCGTGAATTAGTAATTAATTGTCAATAAAATGTATTATAATTACACAAACAATTTTAGGAGGAAGTTAAGCCCAAACGAAAGTCAATTACAGAAAAAACAGAGGAATCTAAGGTACACTCACACACAGTACATAAATATATAGACGTAAAAAATGAGATATGTTTGTTTTTAAAATTGGCTTGCGTCTCGTCCTTGTCGACGAATATCTGAAAATGGTCGAAACAATTTTAGGAGGAACCTAAATTGAAACCTAAAGCCACTCTGAGCAAACCGGAAGAGCCCAAGGTATATACACTACACCGTAGATACAGTGCAATTTTCACGCTCGTTCGAGTCCGTTATGTAAAGTCGCGTGTTGCGCAACGATAAATAAGAATTTGCCGAATACTTTTAGGAGGAAGCCAAACCGAAAGCTCCGGCGAGCAAACCCCACGAGTCCAAGGTACACGCGATAAGCAGGGCATATTTTACGTTTTTATTCACAGAGTCCTTCATGTACTGTAAAATATATTTTTAGGAAACACCTATAACCAAAGCCAAAACACCCGCGGAAAAAGCAGAAGTACAGGTACACAGATACAACATTACACAGTTACTCCTTACTCACAATTTCCAGTTAGGATTGATACTCCTGTTTCTTTTTTATTTGTCAATTTCTATTCATTTTATCGCGAAAATTTTAGGAGGCGGCCAAACCTAAAACGAAAACCATTGGCCAGCCCGAAGAACCTAAGGTATACGCGATAAAGGATTTTCAAATCGTCACCCGCGTTTCAATTCGTTTTGACAGTATATTAAACATTTCCAGGAGGAAGCTAAACTTAAACCGAAAACTCCTGCGGGAAAACCCGACGAGCCCAAGGTACACTCGCGCGAAAATATACAAATTAAAATATACACATTAAAATGTAACTTTAACGAGACTAAAAAGATAACCGGTGATGCAAGGATAATTCGTAACACACTTAAATTTAACACTTCATTAATCTCAACAACTGGACAACATGTACATAAACATAATGTGCTTACTCACAGGACTCACTTTCGAAAATATCTATAACTTTTTTAAAACGCTACCTAATTGCGCATAAATCTAACGATTGGCGAATGGCAGCAACGTAACCGATAACGAAAAGATTCTCGATATGATTATGTAAAAACGGAAATTCATTTTTAGAAGGACGAACTCACGGCTAAACCCAAAAGCACTCTTCGAAAACCAGAGGAAAAGGTACACGATACATAAAAAAGAATTCACAGTCTGACAAAAAGTCATAAACCATTAAAAACAAACATCAAGATGATTCATCGACACGATTATTGATATTATTCGTAAATACTTTGAATTTTAATTGTTTTCAGAAAGAGGAACAGGCACGGAAATTGAGTTTGAAGCCTGGTCAAAAGGTATTTGTCGAGCAAAGAATTTTTTCTCTTATCCTTCGTCATCGACCTTCGATCTGAATGACTGATAATTGACGATTATTAACGCGCGATTGTTTCGGTAATTTGCAGATCGGGGAGGAGGAGAAGAAGACGTTGAACAAGGTCGAGTTAAAGGTGAGTATCGCTATATCCGCTGTTTGTTCGTGACGTCCACTAAAAATCGCCAATTCATTAGCCACGCGAGTAAGGCGCCTTTGATCTGCGCTTAATTAAGGGATAGTAGATAGGAAAATAAAGGTACGAATGTTGCTAATGTAGCCGACAGAAAGCAACGGGACGGAGCCTAAGCCGAAGAACTTGCGTAGGCCGTTGATTCCGCAGGAGGCAAGAGTCGAAAATTTCAAAACGATACAACTGAAACCTGTTACCAAGGAACCGAAACAGCCTCAAAAGGCTGAGAATGGCACTATGCTCGTGCTGAAGGTAGCCCCAGACAACCGGATAGGGAGTCCCCTGGAAATTCTTCTTCTATTCTTTTTCCTCTCGCTCCCTCAGGACATTCTCCATGTCTATTTAATTTTCCGATGGAAACACTATACTCTTATTCTACTCTCACTCTCTCTCTCTCTCTCTGGATCTTCTGTACTTAAGATATTTTACCAACGACTTTCGCTCTTTTCTATCTGCAACTTCTACTTGCCTGGGTTTCTCCGTTCGAACTCTAATGATCTGCGATAATCACTAAAAAGGGCATAACAACGCGAAGGACTGTACATAATTCGATAATCCACTGACTTTCACGTCAACCAGGGCTGTCTTCTACTTGGCTGGATAATTTACATCTACTTGGCAGGAGGAATGATATACTTTTCTGTCTTTCCAGTACCACGATCTTCGTCTGTTTTCTCTGTTTACGGGCTCAAACGTAAACCTATCGATAACATTTCTCCACTGCCGTACTAGCCATTCCCGGACAAAATCACACTATCGATTGATAATAATCGCTTCTAATAATTACTCATATCATATTTACTACGGCGGACCTTGCCACGCGGATTATTCTTTGCAGCGAATTTCTGGCTACAGGGAAAACGATTCCACCGACAAGCATGACATTTTCACTAATTGACTCGTCGTCCAGAGCCGTTTTTCCTGCACGCAGAAACACGTTGGCTAAGTGAACGATTCGCTCGGATAAAAAACCGCCGTTGAGTGGCTTCGAAACGACGGCTACTGACTATCTCTCGTGTGTTGTACAGAAAGTCGAGAAGGAGAAGGTCGAGGCGAAGAAGGCAAAGACGACCAAAGTGACGAAGGAAAGCGGCTATGAACTTCCGGAAATTCCGGACTACGAGAGACCGGTCCTCGAGAAACCACAGGAATTCGAGTTCAGTGATCATGTCCCGCGGGACAAAAGTAAATTCGATAGACCACAGACTCAGGTAATTAGAATGACTTATCTTTCTTCTTAAACTCTAAGTAGAACATTGCCGAGAAAGATAGTTTTTTTTAAACCTTTGAGCATTGACTTTTTCCTTAAGTAATTCTCTTTTGTTTTCATGGCGTTGCAGAAATTCGACTCGAAGGTAAGCCTTGGCTTTTACAGAACACAGTCGCTTAAGAGCTGCACGACGCTTTCGAATATCGCACTGGTCTCTCGAGTCTCCCGACATTGGGATCTCAATCTCAATATCCGGCGGATGGAGGTTTGATCTAACGACTTTGGAAGATGGTTTTCATACTTGGTTTGATTAAAATCTGAGCTTTAGCGATCCGGGGCACGCGCGAGGTATCTTTGGCAGAGCGAGCGCGATTTTCTTTAATTCCCGACCGAATCTCCGTGACATAAATACATGCCCTCCGTGGGCCGCGTAATCGCAATTAACGGGATTCGAGAGCACGTCGATTCCCCTCCCGCCCCCCTCGCCGCTGGCTGCACTTTACCCTCCTCGGCTCGTAATAATCCGACGTCCCGAATCTCGTCGGCGATTCCTTGGCAAACGATGAATACCCCGCACGCAAGAGAACTATTTTGGCAAATAACCGACCGTATATCAACCCCCCTTTCGGGCTCGGACGCCCCCTTCGCCTCTCGCTGTCTCTCGCGCACGGTCTTCCTGATGGCCGAGGAGGATGGAGAAAACCTCGAGATCGCTATTTTCGGTGGTATTAAGCCCCGAGAGTCTCCTTAGACCGGCTCGGCTCCTCTCTCCCTCGGATCAGTCGCTCGCGATTAAGGGCCCTTTCGATCAGCTTCCCCGCCCCTCAGCCACGGGAACTCCTTCCCGCCCGCTAGAATTTCTCGCGCAGAAAAGTCCAACGTGCGACTCGCGATGAATCTCGCGCGCTGATGTCCCTCCGCAGTCGGTGCTTTCATTAAATTCGTATCAGCGGACTACGGAGAGTCGTTCCCGACTCGGTGTCAAAGGAATACTACCTTCGCCCTAATCGGTGCTCGATCGGAGTGTGGTACGTCCATGATAACCCGTTGCATGGCTTCGGTAACGTGAGTTCGTCTGCTGTGTGCCGTTTGCCGTGAGGAAATTGCGTCGATTAACCAAGAGTGGCTTTCCAAGGGTCAGAGTACAGACCGGTCCGTCCCTGACGAAACTTGGAGGATATCGTTAAGAGTATCTACTAATCCCAGCGTGAGATAACGAATTAACCCTTGCCGGAGTCGGGAGATGCTGAGCTTTCCGCGCTTGCAAAGCTTCTTCAGGACCTGCACGAATGCACGACGGTACGGTATATTGACGGAGCTTGCGATCGTAGCCGAAGGTGCCGGAAATCAAGGCTCCCGAGACACCGAAGATCGAGGTGGTGAAGGACGTGACGCCCGCCGGAAGCAGAAGGGCTTCCCTCATACCCGGCAGCGGTGCCGGAAGTCGGCGGGGATCTCTCATCCCGCCGGAAGAGTCGGGCCGAAGGCCCAGTCTTATCATCAGCGACGAGGTAAGCTTCCCCAAGCCGGAAGTCCGCGTAGAATTGCAAATCTATCGGCTTCCCTCTAGGTGAAACGGTCCGAAAGCATCGTGATTTCCCATTAAACCTTCATCTCTTCAAAACCTTCAAAATTTAGACGAAAATTGCGCTCATAATAGCTACCCTTTCCTAAGGTAATGCACTTGGGAAATTGCTAAACGTTTTCCTGGCTCTTCGAGACTCCAGGAATCACGGTGCTTTCCTTCCGTCAAGGCCAGACGATTTGTTCCATATCGACCGACCGCTCATTTTCTGCGGATCTTCGTTAATTGGGATCATTTTGTCAGACCGCCAAAGATCCACGTACTAATGGCTCATATGCCTATGGCCCGCTCAAAATAACCGCATATTCGGAGCGTGGCAAGTCTATTTCCGCGCGATTATTATTCATTGCGGGCCGTTTACGTTCGATTGCAATGAGAAACGACCGCGACCCGCTTACGTAATCTTCCAGCAACGGAAGTCGATAAAAAAAAAAATGGCAGAAATTGCCTGTAATGGAACAAATCGATGGTACCCTAAATTCCCCTGGGCCCTGGTTCCAATACTTCACGTTCTACGAGCCGTTAAATCGATCTCTCAGGACTACGAGTAAATTGTATGTTTGTAAAAAAAAAAATGTGGGAAAGGATGTGTTGTATTGGCCAGAGCAACAGGGATGGTCCAATAGCAAAGCGGACAAGAATCGCTCGCGTAAGAAGCTAGGTGAAATGATCGTAGGTAGATGACAGGCTACTGCTGATTTAGCTCTAGGACCTCTTGATCAATTTGCAGTTTTCTTTTTTTTTCTGAGTTCCGTAGTGATGAGTAATGTATACACTGATGATTCTAGCTGTTAGACCCATCTCGATACGAACCTCGTGTTTTTTTGTCTCTTTCCGTTCTTTCATTCGTGCCTTTCTTTTTGTCTTACTTTTTTTTTGTGTAAAGTGTTGCCGGCCTGTCGGCTGCGTATTCGGTCGAGTTCTGCACTCTGTTGATTGTCAGCAAGGCGTGAGTTTTAGTTTAGAGCCTGTTTCGTGATAAGTCCACCACAAAACCCAGCTTCTGATACCCGAAAAGCCCCACTCTCTCGTGACCTCACCGTGAAATCCCCACCCCCCAAGCCGACAAGAGATGGGGCTTCCCACGGGAAGCCCTGCGTAGGGTCTTTCAGCAGGCACCAGGGAAGATGAGGAGAATCCCGAAGAGGACGTCGAGAGGACTCGCGAAAGCGTCTACCCCCGCCCTGTTTTCCTCACCGAAGGAAAATTCTCCGGGCGGGACCAGAAGAACGCGGGGAAAGTGAAATTAAGATTAATCGATTTTCAAAGAGGCTCACACGAAACACGAGACACACTACGCTGAAATCGCGATAGAAATACGAAAGCCGCCGGCCCAGGTCACTTTAAGCACACAGAAAACATGCACACGCACATCCACGCTACGTGTACGGATTAGTACATAAACATTTGATCCATAGGAGAATAGGAAGCTGCGCCCTGGCGAGGTCGTGGACGAGCGCAAGGTGAGAAACGAATCGCTGACTCGGAGGAACCGAATGCCTCGTCTGCAACCTTACTCGACTATCACTGCATTTCTTTCGATCTTACTCTTTTTCTCGATTTTACTCACACACCCTGACACACACTTACCGGAAGCGTCCGACCAAGAGAGTCCAATCATTCACGTCTCGCTCTTAGAATTTCGGGTGTTCTTCGAATGGACAAATAATTGCCCAGCTCGGACTCCCTTCGTCTGACCATGCCTGCTCATTACTACTATCACTCTTACTACTGTTTATTCTTTATTCGCTGTGCTCGTACTTGACGACGCATTGTGCCCCGACCCGCGAGTATATCAACGTCGTCTGGCCCTCGAAATTTATCGAACGACACTCCCGAGTGCGACATTATAATTAGATTTATGAATTATGACCGTCCCGATGACGGGACGGCCGTTCCAAGTCGCGCGCCATGTGCAATCGTGCGGATATTAAGTCTTACGGCTATAATTAAACGTTGATTATTCGCGGGTTCATAAGTAGGCGCGAGAGCTTTCGATTCGAAACCCAAAGTCGTTGGCAGAAATGGCCGAACAGCGGGCGAATATTGCAATCGATTGAAATCGATTGCTCGATCGGAAGCTCTTGAGAGCGGCTTATAATATTTTCTACGAACGAATAATGAATAATAAGCTAAACCAACGATTGACCAGCGTACATAAAAACTGCAACTGCACCTGCACCTGGCACGGAACTGCTGCAACCCAGTCTGTGCACATCAACAGCTCGACTTAATAATAATAATAATTCAATAATAATAATAATAATAATAACAGCAAGATGAGGGAATAACGGGTTACTGCGGCCTCGTCGCACTACCGAAGGGATAGAAACACGGATGGCGTGTTCGTGGTGTCCGTAAACGAGGTCCCATTTGTTCAACATTTTCGTCCTCGTAGATCACGAGTTGGCAAGCCCGATGACCCGGGCACAGTGACACAGTCACACGGGAATTAACGATCGCTCGACATTTTCGCGGCGTGAATCAAGAGGCCACAAGGTCTCCCAACGAGGCTCCGTTTACGGGCGAAACTCCCGTTAATCTTGCCAAGGAGGATTTACAACGATCACTAGGATCCTCTCTCTCTATCGCTCTCGATCGACTTAACAAGCGTTCTCGAGGGACACGCGTGAAACACTTGTTGAACGAGACACACTCGAGCACGCCGCGTGTTTTATGTGCCTCCGTTCTCGAACATGCACGTCCTTCTCGTCGAGACTAACGAGCGATAAATAAGATACACCGGGACGATTACACGGGACAATGAAACCAGCGGGAAATTCTTGGAAGAATGACAAAGGGATCGATTTGTCCCACTATTTTCGCGATCGGGATTATTTTGTAAATCCTAATTGGTGCAGTCTCGAGATGACGACGTTGCATGTTCGGGGAATTCTTCGGAGTGGAGGATATTGATTGTACCGGTGAACACGGGGACAACGGTAACCGACGAGGATGATGATTTACTCACAATACTTGCACGACATTAACCGCAATAGACTCGCTGGAAAATGCGACGTCGTCGAGCGGCGAATCGGTAAGACGAGCCTCGAACAGCCCCACAAAGACAACCCCCCCCCCCCTGTGTTCGTCTTCTCTCACCGATCTCATTCGTACTGTAACACACACGCACACGGACAAGAATTCTTTTTAGTTTCTTCTCCTCTTACCTACCTCCTCTTCCACTCTCCCGTTATCGATTCTTCGAATTTTCTTCGACCATTCGTCGGTCAGTGAACTCTTACCCCTCAAGCCAGCCCCCCATGCCCCTCGTCGTAGCAAGGAGATAAGAGAGAATTAGGCGCAGAGGAAAGCTAGCGAGACGATCGTCAGAAGCTTCATGTCCACGTGTATCTGTGATTTTTTGCAGTTGGGAAAGTTACGGCCCGGCGAGGTGTTGGACGCTAAGGTGAGATTTGTGTTAGCCGATAACACAAAAGCTTACCTGCAAAGTACCAACGACCTGCAGAACCCCACCTGTTTCTCATTTTACGTATACATTTGCCCGTATATTGCTCGATTTTCTTCGGCCTCACCCATGCCCCCTCACATGGCTGGGTATCCATTTGAAACAGCAAACAGTTTACTAAACTCTTGAACTGAGAGTACCACAATGGAAAAATTCATTACTTTGTATCTGCTTGAATGAGATACCCAGCTTTGTTAAATGCCTAAAACAGAGGGACAAGGATAATCTCGCGACAGGTTAAACAATATTCCCCGGCGAACCCCGGTCATTTATCTTCGTGTAGCTGACATTTTTTTTCGGAGTGCTGCTGCTGCTGCTATTGTCGCTGCTCTCATTTACCACCTCCAACCATTTTCGCCCACAACATTTTTTCACCTTTTTTCAAGCCGTTCCCACGGTTTCGATCCTCGACATTTTTCTTCTCTTTTCTTATCTTTTTTTCTTGTAAGAAGACGACGCGCGCCCTCCCCCCGACTTCGCCCGCCCAATCGACGACGAACAAAAGAAACACCACTACGCCCGAATTTATTTACCTCTCTCTATTTCTTTTCTTTTATTTTTCACGCACCACGAACAGATTAAGTCCGGCAGACCAGGCGCACTGCAGACCAAAGAGGTTAGCATAAACGATGGAAATCAAAGCAACAGCGCGTTATCTCGTATTTCTTTTTTTGTTATATTTGTCTTTTTTCACTCATCTGTCTGTAAATATATCGTGTCGAATTTCGCAGAGAGCACACGAATGAGGATCTCCCAATGAATTGTCCCTTAGTAAATACTTTCAATGAGACCAGTCAGTTAAATTGGATTAAAAGCATGTCTGACCCAATACGGGTCTTTACTACTTGGGAGGATCATCATTCTTGCCGTAATCAAATTTCTGTGCATGGTACAATATTCATTAAACGTTTTCGTGGCCTTCTTTGGACAGAAAATGGCCATTGATCGTTCGTCGAGGGTTTAATGAGTTTTGCTACTGCACAGAATGTGTTAGAAATGAACAATTCGAGCGAATACATTTGTAAATACATCGCACCATAAGATTAGTATCACGTGTAGATTAGAATGGATGTGCTAGAAGTGTACAGAATTGTTATAGACATGTATCGTGCTCACCCTGAATGTTCTGGTTTTTTTTCACGTAGATTCGATGAAATTTTTTCTAAAGCATCGCACGACGGACACGACGCTCGTAATTTTCGTAAAAATTTTCTTTACTCTCGACAAGTATTGCCTATTTGTGTTACACGTAGTCTTTTTTTCTTTAATTTCTATTGAGCGTACAGGACTTACGTCGTGTCTGTCAAATTTGTAAATACGTCATCCGTTTATTTGTAAATAATACGAGAACGTCTGAGTCCATTGTACAGCGTATTCGGATCTTTTTGTAATCTGTAATTCCATGAATGTTTGAGAAGGTCTTGCGAACACTTTGCCCAGGGAAACTATCCAGTTTTTCTCGTCCTCGTTACTCCGCCTCTGTATCCACGGAATCATCTTTAACAGCAAGTCCAATTTCGGCTGAGAATATTCAGCGCAGATGGAACCTTCATTCTCGTACGTCCCGTCGAACGAAAATGCCAAGTCCCCACTTACGAAAGATCACTCTGCTAATTCCCGACCTCCCACCGAACGTGGTCGAGCGTTCTTCACGGTTGAAAACGGAAAATTCATCGTCCCTTTCAATGCCCTTCGTGCAACGTGTCCCGATGTGTCTTCCATTTGTCTACCCTTCATCACCTTTGTGTCGATTAATCTTAGTCCATCCCTTATATGTATATTTCCAAGGCTATACGTCTTCAAGGGGTGTCAGTGTGGAACAGATTGATCAGAGTTTCATTTTTATTCTTCCAAGAACTTGTTCTTAGTTGCCGGTATTGCACTGAGAAGCCCTTGAAGTCGCGATAGCCCCGTAGAATTTTGGCAGTCGCGTCTTGACGACTGCGTCGTGCTAACAGAGGCCTGTTGAGAAGGGAGAAGACCGACAGGAGAAACAGAAAACTACTAGCGTAACTAACTGGTCAAACTAATCGTGGTGACTAACGTAGAGATAATCACTCGATGCTAATTAACCCAACTGTGACTCAACAGCGTGGATAACACTTATGACTAACGATCGCCAGTTTGCCGAGCGGATTTGCATGGAAAATTTGAAAGCTACTTGCACGAAGACCGCTTGACTTTCGTCCTGGAATTGACAAATTCTACTTCACACGTAATTCGATAATGTTAGAGTAATGGTGATTCCGGGACGAAGGTGAGAGGATCAGCGAGGTAAGACCTGGACGAAAGTCATGGTACACGGTCGATGAGCTTATTGATCACTCAAAATAGAGCGGCTGAGATCTTAGCAATCTGACGCTTGAACCACCTGCTGCGAGTCTTCGAAGATAACTGATCTTGTGATCTGTCGGTCGGTGTAGCGCCGTCGTCCGAGCACGGACGTCAGGAGACCCAGCGTGGCGGACCTTGAGAATAAGATCAACCAGCCGAGCACACCCCTCCGGGATGTCGGACCACCAGGACCCCCGCAGATCGTCGACGTTCAGGAGTCCTACTCCGCCGTCGAAGGTAATGATCAAAGAATTCTTTGACCGGTGATCGAAATATTGAGCATCGAGGGGACAGGACTGACCTTGGGAATTGTTCTCTTCAGATTCGACGGCGTACCTCACCGTCTCGGTGGAGGGCACTCCGGCGCCGACGTTCAAGTTCTACAAGGGAATCACCGAGATCATCGAGGGCGGTAGATTCAAATTCCTCACGGACTCGGAGACGAATTCGATCACCCTTTGCATGAGGAAGACCAAGCCCAACGATGAGGGGACTTACAAGATCGTCGTCAGCAACATCCACGGCGAAGATTCAGCCGAAATGCAACTCTACGTTTCCGGTAAAGAACGGAAAATCAATCAATCACGAGAATAGTGCGTCCTGAGAGTGGGTAATCATTTTTTTTGTACGTTTTCTTGCAGATGCCAGTGGCATGGACTTCCGTGCTATGCTCAAGAAGAGGAAGTACCAGAAATGGGCAAGGGAGGAAGCAGAACAGGAGAAGGTGGACCTCAAAGAAGTCGAGAAACCAATGCCAGCTTTGAAGAAAGTGGAAAAGGTACGTTGACAATCCCCACTATACTTTCCAAGTATTTACAGGATCTTTTCTACCACGAAATTGTAAATCCCACTCCAGAAACTTCTAAGTCGTATATCATTGGGCCATTTTAATCCGCGCGAGGGGGAAGACAATTGCTTTTCAGGAAGAAATAAATTGCCCGCTGGCTCAATGGACGAGGAGTTGGTTAGAAAGATATGCGCTACGACAGTGAATGTTTTGTTATTTCTAGAATAGTAGTGGGCCACCGTCGCGCAGGCCTTCCCTCGCCGAATTAATTCCCGACTGGCCGACACTGCATCACTTCGTCAAAGTCGAGGTTGGACGGATCTCACGTGACGTTGAATCTCTGGTCTTCTGTTCGCCTCGATGTCAGACACTTTCGATTCTTACGTCAGACACGCTCTTCTCTCTTGAACTTTCTTCAGACCTTTTGCTCTTTCTTTCTCTCTTCCTCGCCTTCGAATCCTTCACTACTGTTGCTCGTCGATGTTGTCATAGGAATGCGCACAGTTCTTTGTACATATTTCTTTCTCTTCGGTTCTTCCTTTTCACAAGGAGGATGCTATGCTCTTCTCCTCTCCAAACTGGACACTTTGAACGTTCGTCTTCTAACTTCTAACAGCATCCAGCATGTCGCAGGAGCTCGGATGTATCCACATTTTTCCGGCGGGACATTTTTTTCGCCCACATTTTTCGTCAAAGTCTCATGCTACTTTTCATGGGACAATGAAAAACCAAGCATTTTCGCACTTTTTCGTCGCATTTTTCCATCGTTCCACATTTTCACGGCGCATTTCTTCGCCAAAGATTTCTTTTCTCTCTCTCTGACTTGAGAGAGGCACCAGAGATTTTGATGATTTTTCACGATTTTTTTGACGTCCCCCTTGAGAATGGTCTAGGACATGAATTCGCAGGAGCCATGGGTAAAACATTATCTTCGCCTTTCGCAGAAACCGGAGAGCTTCCTGAAACCACTGGTCGACCAATACGCCAAAGAAGGCAAGGACAAGAAGGTCGTCTTCGAAGCGAACTTCTCGAAACCAAACTGCAAACCAAAATGGTTCTTCCGCAAGGACGTGAGTTCACTTGGTTATTGAAACATTCAAATTTTAATGACCCTATGAACTTCAATTTACCATATCATCTTACTATCCAGGAACTCTTCCCTTCGGCAAAGTACAAGTTCAAGAACGAGGAAGACTCGTACCAGTTGATCATCATGGGCCCCAAAGTCGAAGATACCGGCAAATATACTATCGAAATCTCTGGAGTTTCCAGCACAGGTTTCCTCAATGTCGACGGTACGGCTATCGAAAACTTTCAGTGATACAAATCAATATTTTTACCTCCATCTTACTTCTCATTTCTTACATAATTCCTGTACCCTTTTTTCTGTATTACAGAGCCCGATCCGACGTACACTTTCACGAAGCCCTTGCAGAAGAAGACCAGTGGCTTCGCGAAACACGAAGTTTACATGGAGTGTACGGTCAGCTCGAATCTTGCACAGGTCACCTGGTACAAAGGAAAGCAAAAACTCGAGGTTAGTGTCCTTGAAAGTTTTCCGAATAAAGAACAAGCAAAGGGCAAGATCGTTAGGTATTGTTGTTATTTTCAGGACGGCGATGTCTACAGTATTTCCAAGGACATGTCCGGAGTGTGTCGGTTGACCATTAAGAACGCCAACTTCGACGACAGTGGCGATTATTGCTGTAAGATCAGCAAACAGACCGACAAGACGGAAACCACCCTGACGATCGTTGAATATCCATACAAATTCGTGAAGGTACTGAAATCCCAGACGCTCGTCGAGAAGGAAACTGTGACGATGCTCTGTGAACTTGACGACGAGGCTGGTGATGTGAAATGGTTTAAGGGCGACCAAGAAATTGTCGCCGATAAGAGGTACACGCATCATCTGGATGATTTTTTGAATTGTCAGAGCATTAATCTTAGCAATATTATTATTCATCTTTTTTTAAATCTTCAGGGTTCAGATCAAGGTGGAAGGTAGAAAGCGTAAGTTGATTATCAAGGACGCCAAGGTCACCGACGCAGGACTTTACTCGTGCGTCAGCAACGCTGACAAGACGGAAGCCGAGATAGTGATAAACTGTAAGTTTCTAATTACTTTGTCAAATATGATCGCGGTAGGAGAAGATGAACGTTCACGATGATTCTTTTTCAGACCTAAACCGCTTCAACAAGAAGTTGAAGGACACCGTGGCCATCGAGAGAGAAAAGCTTGTCCTCGATGTGGAATTGCAGGATCAGACAGCTCCTGCCAATTGGCTCTTCAATGGCAAACCCATAGAGGCAAGCGACAGGATAGAGATCAAAAACCTAGGCGGTGGCAAGCACCAGTTGGTCTTCAACAAGGTGGAGATGACCGACGACGGCGAAATCACCTGCGAGAGTGGCGAACTCAAGAGCAGTTGCAAACTCACTGTTAAGAAAGGAGAGAGCAAACCGATCGTTGACATACCAGACAAGATCGAAGGGCCCTGCAACTCACCGTTGGTCTTCGTTGTGCCTTTCAAAAGTCAGTCCCTTCTTCACATTCCTAAGCTTTTACCTTATTTTCCTGGTCCAAGGACAATGTTCTAACTGTGTTGGATGCTTTGCTACAGTTGATGGCACCAAGCAGAGCCAGATAGAAGCTAAACTCATGAAGGACGGTAAACCCTTGCCTCTCAAGGATGTCGAAGTCGTCGTTGGAGAAGACAAGGTCACGTACAAGATTAAGAAGCCTCAGAGAGACCAATCTGGCGTGTATCAAGTGAAAATTGGCAACGCCCAGGGCGAGGAGATCAAGGACGTTAACATCAACATGCAAGGTGAGATTTTGGGCCTTCGAAAAAATTGCTATACTTTCTTGTCCTCATTTCTCAAGCATTTCATGGGGTTTTTTTTAGATGTACCATCGCCACCAACGGACGTCGACGTCACGGAAGTTTTTGCCACATCCTGCGTTGTGTCCTTCAAGCCGTCCAAGGACGACGGTGGCTCGCCAATCACGAAATACGTGATCGAAAGGCTTGACATGAGCCTCAAGTCCCAGTGGGACAATGTTGGCGAGGTGATGCCCGGCGAGAAGTGTGTCTACAAGGTTGAGGACTTAGTGGCCAAGAAAGAATACAAATTCCGTATCAGGGCGGTCAATAAGCTTGGATCCAGCGAACCAGCGCTCTTCGCCAAACCTGTTTTGGCTAAAGATCCATGGGGTAATTATTTACTCGGAAACAGTACATTTTGTTTTCCTGTAAGATCGTACGTTCACGTAGCAACTCGTTTTTTCTAGACGAACCGGGCAAGCCTGGCAATGTTGAAGTGGTCGACTGGGACAAGGATCACGCGGACCTGAAATGGACGAAACCGGAGAACGACGGTGGAGCACCTATCACAGGATACGTCATCGAGTACAAAGAGAAATTCGGCAAGGAATGGACGAAGGGCAAAGAAATCGAGGGTGACGTCACCGAAGGAACAATCGATGGCCTTAAAGAGGGCAATCAATACGAGTTCAGAATCCGTGCGGTTAATAAGGCAGGTCCTGGCGAACCTTCTGACGCTACCAAGCCGATTATCGCCAAGTGCAGATTTGTCAAACCGTATATTGTGGGTGATGGGCTCACCAATCTGGTCGTCAAGAAGGGACAGGTAAGTCATTAATTGTCATCAGTTCCGGTACAACTGGGGAATTTATTGAGCAACGTCAGAAGGTTTGTTATTACTGTTTGGCTTTGTAGGTGATCAAATATGACATTAAATACGCTGGTGAACCCGAACCCGAAGTCCACTGGTATCTCGGCCAAAAGGAAATTGTTCAAGACTCTGCCGAGAGGATCACCATTGATAAATATGAGCGCAACACTGTACTCACCGTTAGGAAGACCACCAGACCAGATTCTGGCAAATACAAGCTTGTTCTGAGCAACAGTTCCGGTACCTGCGAAAGCATGGCTGATGTCGTTGTGCTCGGTAAGAAATAATACATGGAGAACTGTTCATTCAGGAGTTAATCGAGGATGCAAATGTCATGGTATTTTTCGTATATTTCAGACAAACCATCAATGCCAACTGGCCCACTCAAGGTCGAAGAAGTACGAGCTAACCACGTGAAGGTCAAATGGCAGAAGCCTGCTGATGATGGAGGCACTGAAATCACCGGGTATGTCCTCGAAAAAATGGATATGGATACAGGACGCTGGATTTCGGCTGGCGAAGTTGGTCCAAAAGAGGATACCTTCACCTTCTCTGGTCTGACGCCCAAGAAGAAGTATAAGTTCCGCGTGAAGGCTGTCAACAAGGAAGGAGAGTCGGAGCCACTCGAGGTCGAAGAGGCCATTTTGGCTAAGAATCCATACGGTAAGGAGTTGATAAACTTTCTGAAGATTATCAAGTAGTAATGGATTATCTAATGGATTTGTCACTGTTTGCAGACGAGCCTGGTAAACCTGGCAAACCGGAGATCTTCGACTACGACAACATGAGTGTCTCCTTGAAATGGGCCAAGCCAGACAGTGACGGTGGACGTCCCATCACGCATTACACAGTGGAGATGAAGGACAAATTCGCACCTGATTGGATCGAGGTGACCAAGACGGCTGACGCCACACCTGAAGTCAAGGTCGAAGGCCTCAAGGAGAAGATGGTTTATCAGTTCCGCGTTAAAGCTCACAACAAAGCTGGTCCCTCACAACCCAGCGAACCCACGGACAACCATCTCTGCAAGCACAAGAACCTCAAACCGAGAATCGATCGCACTAATTTCAAGTCGGTCATCATCAAAGCCGGCAGGACACACAAGTGGTCGGTCGATGTGACTGGCGAACCACCGCCAGAATGCAAATGGGTCTGGCGAGACAATATCCCGCTGACAAACACGGAACGGATCAAGATCGAAAACGTCGACTATCACACCGACTTCACTATCGTCAATGCCACGCGTAAGGATACTGGAAAGTATACTCTCATAGCGGAGAATCCTAATGGCAAAGACGAAGAAACGGTCGAACTCACTGTCCTTGGTAAGTATTTGTATTATATGTGGAAGATTCGGGGATCGCAGGAAATGGAACAAACGAAATTTTTGTTTTACAGGCAAACCAAGCGCACCGAAAGGACCGCTGGAAGTTACTGACGTGACCAGTACGAGCGCCAAGGTGAAGTGGGAGAAACCAGAGGACGATGGCGGAGTGCCGATAAAGGAATACGAAATCGAGAAACTCGACACTAAGACCGGCAAATGGGTGAGAGTTGGCCGAGTGCCGGGTAATTCACCTAACACCGAATTCGAAGTGACTGGACTGAATCCTGGCAGCGAGTATAAGTTCCGTGTGACAGCTGTCAATGACGAAGGTGATTCTGAACCTCTGGAAAGCGAGAGGCCAATCATCGCGAAGAATCCCTACGATGAGCCACTTAAACCTGGTACCCCGGAGATTACTGACTACGACAACGAGTCAATCAGTTTGAAATGGACTCCGCCCGCGTCGGACGGAGGTGCTCCGATCGAGAAGTACATCATTGAAAAGAAAGATCGGTACAAGCCAGACTGGGAGAAGGCTATTGAGGTACCTGGTAATCAACTTGAAGCGAGGGTACCTGACTTGAAGGAACGTGGAGAATATCAGTTCCGTGTAATCGCTGTGAACAAGGCAGGACCATCGCCACCGTCTGATGCCTCGAGGATGCAGATCTGTAAACACAAAGCCCTGAAACCCAGGATCGATCGTACCAACCTGAAACCAATCGTTGTTCGAGCTGGAAAATCGGTTAAATTTGACGTTGATGTTCGTGGTGAACCACCGCCAGAAACGATCTGGTACCAAGCTGGTAAGGAAGTCAAGACTGGCGAGAACGTCGAGATTGTCAACGTTGAATACAATACCAAACTGAACATCACTGACAGTGTACGCAAAAATACTGGATTGTGGAAAATACGCGCTGTAAATGCGCATGGCGAGGACGAGGCTGAAGTGGAGATTACCATTCTCTCTGCCCCTGGAAAGCCTAAAGGTCCTCTCAAGGTCTCTGACGTCACGAAGAACGGATGCAAACTTAAATGGGACAAACCAGAAGACGATGGTGGTAAACCTGTTACGGGATACCAGGTGGAGAAACTCGATAAGTCCACTGGTAGATGGGTACCGATTGGTCGCACTACCGAACCGGAAATGGAAGTTAAAGGACTTCAGGAGGGTCATGATTATGAGTTCAGAGTGAAGGCCATCAACGAAGAAGGCGAATCGGAACCACTTGTTACCGATACTGCCATTACAGCCAAGAACCCTTACGACGTGACCAGCAAACCTGGCACTCCGGAGTTCGAGGATTGGGACGTTGATAGGGTGGACCTTAAATGGGAACCACCGAAGGAACTCAACGGTGCTCCAGTCACTGGCTATATCGTCGAAATGAAGGAAAAACCGTCGAGCCACTGGCAAGAAGCTGTTGTTACAGACTCTCCTCAGCCCAAGGCTCGTGTTACTGGTCTGAAGAAGGGATCCACCTATCAATTCCGTGTTCGTGCCGTTAACAAAGCTGGTCCATCAGAAGCCAGCAATCCGACAAAACCGCACATCGCCAAGGCAAGATATCTAAAGCCTCATATCAACAGAGACAAGCTGCAGACTGTGAAGGTCAGGGCAGGACAATTGGTTAAATTGGATGTCGATGTCGAGGGTGAACCACCACCAACCATCACCTGGAGCTTCGCTGGAAGCCCTCTTGAGACTGGAGCTAATGTAAAGATCGACAACGAAGATTACAACACTAGGCTTCAGCTGACAGGCACCAGCCGCAAACACACCGGTACATACACCATCAGGGCTGTTAATGATTCGGGCCAGGACGAGGCTGACGTGGAAATTATTATCCTTGACAAGCCTGGCAAACCTGAAGGACCTCTCGAAGTGTCAGACGTGCACAAAGAAGGCTGCAAACTTAAGTGGAAAAAACCGAAGGACGATGGAGGTCTACCTCTTTCGTCTTACATGATCGAAAAGATGGACGTTACGACTGGTAGGTGGATGCCTGCTGGAATCGTTGATCCTGACAAAACTGAACACACACTCACTGGTCTGGAGCCTGGCAAGAAGTACGAGTTCCGCGTGAAGGCTGTCAACGAGGAAGGAGAATCCGAACCTCTGCAGACCGACACTGCCATCCTCGCGAAGAATCCTTACGACGCTCCCGCTGCTCCTGGTTTGCCGGAAATCGTCGACTGGTCCGAGAATATGGTGAAACTCAAGTGGGAACCGCCCATAAGAGACGGTGGTGCTCCAATCACTGGCTACATCATCGAAATGAAGGATAAATATGGCACCAATTTCACGAAGGCTCTGGAAATCGACGGTCCCGTATGCACTGGCACGGTTCCTAGACTCGAAGAAGGGAACCAATATCAGTTCCGCGTGAGGGCAGTTAATAAAGCTGGCCCTGGAGAACCTAGCGAAGCTACCAATCCTCATCTTGCCAAAGCACGTTGGCTCAAACCCTTCATCGACCGTACAAACCTTCAACCAATCACAATTAAGGTCGGCCTCACGGTCACCCTGGACGTCAACATCATTGGTGAACCCCCACCAAAGGTAACCTGGACGTTCAAGGACAAGGAGGTCAACGACGACTTGATTCGCATCGACAATATTGACTACAACACGAAGTTCTTCATCCTCAAAGCGAAACGAGCTCATACCGGCAAATACCTTATCAATGCCAAGAACGAAGTTGGCGAAGATACCGCGGAGGTTGAAATAACCGTCCTTGGCAAACCTTCGAAACCAAAGGTAACATTTTCACACTTTTAAAGTATTCTACACAACTTTGTGCCTTTTTTTAGACATTTTCTGACGATGAAATAATTCTTTAGGGTCCACTGGAAGTATCTGACGTGACAAAACACGGTTGCAAACTCAAGTGGGACAAACCCGAAGACGACGGCGGAACCCCGGTTGAATATTACGAAATTGAAAAGCTGGATCCTCTGACTGGCCAATGGGTACCATGTGGCCGCGCAACAGAACCGGAAGCAACGATTGGAGGGCTTCTAGAGGGCAAGCCCTACAAGTTCCGCGTGAAGGCCGTCAACAGGGAAGGAGAGTCCGACGATCTGGAAGCTGATAGGACCATCATCGCGAAGAATCCTTACGACGAACCCGGCAAACCCGGACGTCCCGAGCTGCGCAACTGGGACAAGGACTTCGTGGACCTTGAATGGACCCCGCCGAAAGATGATGGAGGTGCTCCTATCGAGAAATACATCGTTCAGATGCGAGACAAGGAAGGCAGACAGTGGGTCGACGCTGCGACGGTCGTTGGCGATCGTACGACTGCCAAGGTCATCGACGGTATTCAGGAAGGCCACGAATACGAGTTCAGAGTGGTGGCTGTCAACAGGGCAGGGCCAAGTGAGCCCAGCGACACCTCGAAGAGCGTCGTGGCGAAACCGCGTTTCCTCGCACCACACATCGACCGCAAGAACCTTCACAAGAAGATGATGAGAGTCGGTCAAACGCTGCGAATGGAGGCTGACATCAAGGGTGAACCACCACCAATCGTCACGTGGAAACTCAAGGACGCGGTCCTCAAGAGCATGGACCGCCTCAAGATCGAGAATGAGGAATATCACACGACGTTCATCCTTACCAAACTCATTCGTTCAGACGCAGGAACTTACACTGTTATCGCTAAGAATGACAGTGGTACAGATGAGGTTGAAGTTATCCTGCAGGTCTTGAGCAAACCCAGCAAACCGAAAGGACCTCTCGAAGTGTCCGACGTTACGGCTGAAGGCTGTAAACTTAAGTGGGACAAACCCGAGGACGATGGAGGTGAACCTGTTGATCATTACGTCATTGAAAGGATGGACGTTGATACTGGCCGTTGGGTCCCCTGTGGTACCAGCACGACACCGGAGGCCGAAATTAGCGGTCTCAACGAGGGCAAGGATTACATGTTCCGTGTGAAGGCAGTCAACCCTGAAGGAGAGTCTGAACCATTGGAGACTCTGGTACCAACAACCGCGAAGAATCCTTACTGTAAGTAAACCTTCATTGAATTACTGTTAGGTGTGACAAGTAGATCGTATTGTACTATTTGTATTTTCCAAATACAGCCGAACCGGACGCACCTGGCAAACCAGAATTGAAGGACTGGTCGAAGAGCCACGTTGACCTGAAGTGGAAGGCTCCGAAGAAGGACGGTGGTGCACCGATCGAGAAATACATCATCGAGAAGAAGGATCAATACGGCAAATGGCAGAAGGCCATGGAAGTACCTGGCAATAAGACAGAAGCTAAGGTCGGCGACCTTGTCGAGGGTCAGAAGTACCAATTCCGGGTGAAAGCCGTGAACAAGGGAGGCCAAAGCAAACCTAGCGAACCTAGCGACAATCTGATCGCCAAGGATCGTTACGCCGCACCGAAGATCGATCGCACAAACCTCAAGGACATGACCATCAAGGCTGGCAATCACATTCGACTGGATGTCAAGGTCACCGGAGAGCCTCCACCAACGAAGACCTGGTTCTTGAACAAGGCCAAGCAGGAGTCACAGAATGGCCTGACAATCGAAACCGAGGAGTACAGAACGAAATTCCTCGTTTCCGCTGCTACGCGCGCTCATTGTGGAACGCTGACCTTGAAGGCGGAGAACAGCTCGGGCAAGGACGAAGCTTCCATCGAAATCCTTGTGCTGGACAAACCCAGCAAACCCGAAGGCCCGCTCAAGGTCTCAGACGTTCACAAGGAGGGCTGTACCCTCAAGTGGAACCCACCGTTGGACGATGGCGGTGTCCCGCTTGACCATTACGTCGTCGAGAAGATGGACACCGAATCTGGAAGGTGGATACCCATAGGACGAACTAAGGAGCCTGGCATGACTGTCGAGAACCTCGTACCTGGTCAGGAGTACAAGTTCCGCGTCTCGGCGGTCAACAACGAGGGAGAATCTGAACCTCTCGTCACAGATCATAGCATCATTGCTAAGAATCCATTCGGTTAGCAACAATCATTAACATACCTCGTTGAAGATCCTTCGTCTTTTTTTAGCTAGACCTTGAACGAATTCTTCATCTTTTTCCGTAGATGAGCCTGGTGCTCCTGGTCGTCCAGAGGCAGTCGATTGGGACAAGGATCACATAGACCTCAGATGGACTCCGCCGATCAACGACGGCGGATCTCCAATCACCGGCTACGTGATCGAAAAACGTGAAAAGGACTCACCGCGGTGGATCAAGGTTTGCGAAACCAGCGGACCTGAGTGCAAGGGTCGCGCGGACAATCTCGACGAGGGTGTCGAGTATGAGTTCAGGGTCAAGGCCATCAACGCCGCAGGACCTGGAGAACCGTCCGACGCTAGCAAACCTATCACCGCCAAGAGTCGAAGACGTTAGTATATGCTCTATTTTAATACTGTATTTACATCTCATACTTGGTTAAAGTTTGCGTATGATATACATGTTTGTTATGATGTACTTTAATGTCGCGAGAAAAAGAAATATCAATGAAACTATTCTGTGGGGCGAGGACAAAGTTATATCTGTGGCTTGTTTATAGCAATTCACTATGTCCGTCAACCTGTTTGTCTGGCAACCGATCATGTTTATAATGGGCAATCGTTATTAATATCTGCCAATAGTTCCACCCAAGATCGACAGGCGTAACTTACGCAACATCACCGTACGGGAAAACGAAGGTTTCCACTTCGATGTAAAGATCATCGGAGAACCTCCGCCAGACGTTACGTGGGTCATTAACAACAAGAGTATTCAGCAAACCACTTACCGCAGAATACAGAACGTGCCGTACAACAGCAAGTTCTTCAACGATAAACCAGAGCGTAAGGACACCGGAACGTACAAAATTACGGCCATTAATCAGCACGGTTCTGACACAGCCGAAGTCGAAGTCACGGTGATTTGTAAGTACATTGTATTCCTCGTTGTATCCATTCCTTGCAGGAAAACTGAAAGCAGAAATTTAATAAATGTTTTTTGTACAACAGCGAAACCGGGTAAACCCGAAGGACCTCTCGAAGTGTCCGATGTGCACAAGGAAGGATGCACTCTCAAGTGGAAGAAACCGAAAGACGATGGTGGCGAACCCATCGAAGGGTACCTGGTTGAGAAGTTCGATCCAGAGACTGGTGTTTGGATTCCTGTCGGCAAGACCAGTGGACCTGAAATGAAGGTCGAAGGCCTCATGCCTGGTCATGAATATAAATTCAGGGTGAAGGCCCTCAACAAGGAAGGAGAATCTGAGCCACTGGAGACCTTCAGCTCTATCATCGCCAAGGATCCCTTCAGTAAGTTTTGAAACTAAGGAAAGCTTAAAAATGTAAAGGTAAGACGTGTGGAAATTAACGTGGATGTGCATTGACAGCTGTGCCCAGTGCACCTGGTGCGCCAGAACCAGTCGACTGGACGGCGAACCAAGTGGAATTGTCCTGGAAGGAACCAGTCAGCGATGGAGGTTCACCCATCACCGGTTACATCGTCGAAAAGAAGGATAAATACAGCACGATGTGGGAGAAGGCCCTGGAGACAGACACTCCGGTTACCCAGGCTCTTGTCCATGGGCTTATCGAGGGCAACGATTACCAATTCCGCGTAATCGCCGTCAACAAGGCTGGTCAATCGGAGCCAGGCGAAGCCAGCAAAACATTCACGGCCAAGCCACGCTTTTGTAAGTATTAATTACCTCACCCAATAATTCCCCTTTCCTACTCTTCGCAATTTTCCCTGATTTTAACAACTTTTTTGTCTTCTTAATCAGTGGCTCCGAAGATCGATCGCAGAAACCTGCGAGACATCACGTTGTCGGCTGGTTCGATGCTGAAATTCGATGCGAACGTCATCGGTGAACCCCCACCACACATCGACTGGCGCTACGGCGCGATACCGCTGCACTCGGACAGGAGAATTCAGATCGACAACTCTGACTACAACACCAAGTTCAGTATTAGGCCAGTGCAGAGGGACGACAGCGGTGATTACACCGTCAGCGCGACAAACTCCTCCGGCAAGGATAGCGTGACGATCCAAGTCGTCGTCACGGATAAGCCACTTCCGCCGGAAGGACCGCTGCAAGTGTCGGACGTGCACAAGGAGGGTTGCAAACTCAAGTGGAAGAGGCCGAAAGACGACGGTGGTACTCCGATCGAGTACTACCAGGTCGACAAAATGGACCCGGAAACAGGATGCTGGGTACCTTGTGGTCGTTCCACCGAGCCCAGTAAGTATTCTACTGAAACTTCTATTCACCATTTTCATTTTTTAATGCTTTTTCAAGTTTTATGTGAAGGTAATATATAAATCCTTGACCCACCGAAGATGAAAAAAGTTGGTACATAACAAGCGACGTCTTTTATTTTTAGACCTCGAGGTTGTTGGCTTGTGCCCTGGCAAGGAATACCTCTTCCGCGTAGCAGCGGTGAATGCCGAGGGCGAGTCTAAACCTCTCGAAGCCGAGCAGACGATCCTCGCGAAGAATCCGTTCGACGAACCTGGTAAACCAGGAGATGTACAAGCTACCGACTGGGACAAGGACCATGTGGACCTTAAATGGTCCCCGCCGGAGAACGACGGAGGTTCGCCAATCACCAGCTACATCGTTGAGAAGAAGGACAAATACGGAGAATGGGAGAAGGCCGTAGAAGTCCCGGCTGATATGACCTTTGCCACGGTACCGGATCTGATTGAGGGCCAGCCCTACGAGTTCCGCGTGCGTGCGGTTAACAAGGCAGGCCCTGGCGAGCCTTCCGACACGACTGGCACGATCATTGCCAAGCCACGTAACCAAGCACCTTACATTGACCGCACGAACCTTCTTGAGGTCAAGATTAAGGCAGGCCAGAACTTCAATTTCGATGTCAAGGTTTCCGGTAAGAATTTTCTCGAGAAACAAATGTTATTCCATGATCAAGGTCATGTTTTTCATGGTATTGGTCGACGATTTTAGGTGAACCAGCTCCAGCAACGAAATGGATGCTGGGTGGTCGCGAGGTCCGACCAACGGACCGCATCAAGGTCAAACACGTGGACTACAACACGAGTCTCAAGGTTAGCATGGCTACTAGGGCCGACTCCGGCAAGTACTCGATCGTCGCCGAGAATATCAACGGCCGTGACGAAGCATTCGTCAAAGTCATCGTCCTGGACAAGCCTAGCCCGCCGCAGGGTCCATTGAGAGTATCCGATGTTCACGCGGAGGGTTGCAAGCTTACCTGGAAGGCACCGGAAGACGACGGTGGTCAGCCGATCGATAAGTACGTCGTCGAGAAGCTGGACGAAGCAACTGGCAGATGGGTACCAGCTGGAGAAACCGATGGCCCAGAAACTGCTCTCAACGTTGAAGGACTCACTCCAGGACACAAATACAAGTTCAGAGTGAGGGCTGTCAACAAGCAGGGCAAGTCTGAACCTATCGCCACCATGCAGAGCATTGAGGCCAAGAATCCATTCGGTAAGGATCCCATTATCTTAATAAAACTATCGTTTCAGAAGCTGGGGTTAGTATATAATCATTGTATGTTTGCTATTATTCTACTCGCAGATGAACCAGACAAACCAGGAAAACCAACGGTAACAGACTACGACAGCGACTTCGTGGAACTTCAATGGGACCGTCCGTTGGATGACGGTGGATCGCCTATCACTGGTTACATCATCGAGAAACGCGATAAGTATAATCCGACCTGGGAGAAATGCGCCGAGGTCGATGGAGATGTGAATCGCGGAAGAGTGAATGACCTCGTTGAAGGACAACAGTACGAGTTCCGCGTGAGGGCCGTCAATAAGGCTGGTCCTGGTGAACCTTCTGACGCATCCAAGTCTCATGTCGCACGACCCAAGAATCGTAAGTGCACCGTTCAGTACACTTATCCTTGAGATTGCGATGTATTCGCTCGGAAGGATACTTTATCCTGTTCTTTTTTTCTTCCAGTACCACCGAAGATCGATCGCAAATACATGCTGGACGTAAAGGTCCGCGCAGGTGGATTCTACGACTTTGATGTTCCTGTCAGCGGTGAACCTCCACCAAGAAAAGAATGGACCCTCAAGGGCAATGTGGTCACCGCCGACGACCGCATTAAGATCACCAACGAGGACTACAACACCAAAGTACGCGTGATGGAAGCGAGACGCTCCGATTCCGGAGTTTACACGCTCACTGTGAAGAACGTCAACGGTATGGACAGTGCTACGTTGAACGTCAATGTCCTCGACGTGCCAGCGCCTCCTGAGGGTCCACTTAAGATTGACAACGTCACGAAGAACGGTTGCAATCTTAAATGGCGACCACCGAAGGACGACGGTGGATCTGAAATACAGTATTACCAGGTCAGTAATAGTATAGTTTTCAGTGAATTCTTTTTTGGGATTTCCAGGAGAAATATTGACTTACATTTTTGCCTCGGATAGGTGGAAAAACTCGACACTGAGAATATGCGATGGGTACCTGTTGCTGAAGCGACAACAACTAACGCTCGTGTGGACCACTTAATCGAGGGTCATGACTACCAATTCCGTGTACGAGCTGTTAACAAGCAAGGAGAATCCGCACCCTTGACGGCTATGGATACCATCACCGCCAAGGATCCCTTCGGCAAACCTGAGAAGCCTGGAACTCCAGTGCCAACCGACTGGGACAAAGACCATGTCGACCTTGAATGGACGGCACCCAAGAAAGACGGTGGATCACCCATCACCGGTTATATCATCGAGAAGAAACCGAGATTCGGTTCCTGGGAGAAGGCCCTGGAAATTCCAGGTACAAAGACCAGCTGCCGGGTGCCAGATCTTCAGGAAGGTCAGGAATACGAGTTCCGGGTGATCGCTGTGAACAAAGGAGGACCAGGAGACCCATCTGATGCATCTGCACCGGTCATTGCCAAGCCACGATTCCTTGCTCCAACCTTCGACCCATCGCTCCTCAGCGATCTTGTTGTTCGAGCTGGCCAGAAGATCAGCTACATAATTCCCATCGAGGCATCGCCCAAGCCCACCGCTACGTGGACGATCAATGACGTCGTCGTGGAGAACGACACCCGACATGAGATGTACACGACTCATACGGAAACCACCTTCGAAATAGCCTTTTCAGTGCGTTCTGATACTGGCCGATACACCCTTACCTTGGAGAACGAACACGGTAAATGCAGTTCCAGCGCCAGGGTTACTGTCCTCGACAGACCTGGCCCTCCACAGAAACCACTCCAGGTCAGCAACATCACGAAGGAAAGCTGTCACCTCAACTGGGGTCATCCCCTCGACGACGGTGGCAGTCCTATTCTGCATTACGTCATCGAGAAGATGGATGTTTCGCGTGGAACCTGGACCGATGCAGGCATGAGTATGATTCTCAGCCACGAGGTCGCCAGATTGGTTCACCGAAAGGAATACCACTTTAGAGTGAAGGCTGTCAACATTATTGGCGAATCAGATCCTCTCGAGACCTTGAAGAGCATGATTGCCAAGAATGAATTCGATGAACCGGATGCACCTGGCAGACCACTCATTACTGACTGGGATAAGGACCATGTAGATCTTGAATGGCCTGCCCCCGGTAACGACGGAGGCACTCCGATTACTGGCTACATAGTACAGAAGAAGGAGAAGGGAAGCCCCTATTGGGTAAACGCCCTCCACGTACCGCCCACACAAACCAAGGCCACCGTCCCAGAACTTACCGAGGGCCAGGAATATGAATTCCGTGTGATCGCGGTCAACGCAGCTGGACAATCCGAACCGTCCGAACCTAGTGACCTTGTTACTGCTAAGCCACGATACCGTAAGTATTCGCAAGGCAGGTTTTTCCTAATTTTTCTCATGTCCAGGACAGTTTATATTGATATTTCCTCATCTTGTACAGTCGCGCCGAAGATCAAGACTCCTCTGCAAGACATCCGCATCAAGGCTGGTCTTATCTTCCACGTGGACATCGACTTCGTCGGCGAACCAATACCCGAAGTAATCTGGACAGTGGGTAGCAAGGACCTGGTCAGCACCGACAGGACTACCATCACTTCGATAGGCTACCACACGATTGTCCACACTGTCAATGCTCAACGATCTGACTCTGGATCCTACCATTTGTTGCTGAGAAACAGCAGCGGCATTGACGAGGGCAGTTTCAACGTCATCGTCCTTGACCGCCCAGGTCCGCCAGAAGGACCTCTCAACTACGAAGAAATCACCAGTCAGTCCGTCACTTTGTCCTGGAAACCACCGCGTGACAATGGCGGAAGCGAAATCACTGGCTACGTCATCGAGAAACGAGATCTCACGCACGGTGGAGGCTGGGTACCTGCTGTTACTCATGTCAACCCGAAGTACAACCACGCGACAGTGCCACGTTTGCTCGAGGGCACCAAATACGAATTCCGTGTCTGCGCGGAGAACTTGCAAGGCAGATCAGAACCTCTTAACACCGATCGTGCGGTCGTCGCTAAGAATCAATTCGGTAAGTAATCAATTAAACCTTCTCATTCCCTACAATTGTAATGTTGATCGTTACCTGTTTGCGTAGCTTGCAAAAACAGTTTGTGGAAGAAGGTAATCGAACGTACGTTCAGTTTGATCGTCAAATTGGAATTTATGAGTATTGTGTTTCGTTTTTACAGTGGCTCCGGGACAACCTGGCAAACCAGAATGTGTCGATGCGGATAAGGATCACATTAAGATCAAATGGACCCCGCCAATCAGCAACGGTGGTTCAAAGATCATCGGTTACGACGTTGAACGTCGCGATCGCGCTACTGGTCGTTGGTTCAAATTGAACAAAGAACCCGTCAAGGCCGCAGAATTCTACGATGATCACGTAACCGAAGGTCATCAGTACGAGTACCGCGTAGCTGCGATAAACGCAGCTGGCGCAGGTAAACCCAGCGATACCTCTGCGATCTTCGTCGCTAAACCGATGAAGGAGAAGCCCAAGCTCTACTTGGACGCTTTGATCGGCCGCAAGATCAAGGTTCGCGCTGGAGAACCAATCAATGTCAACATACCCATTTCCGGTGCTCCAACGCCAACCATCGAATGGACCAAGAATGCCGTTACCCTCGCTGAAACCCTGCGAATTTCGGTCAGTTCACGTTTATTTCATTACCTTGTCATTCTTTATAGGTGCTCTTAGCCATAGATGGGTAGTTAAAATTTAATCTTCTTTTAGACGGAAACGAAGAGCGACCACACGCACCTGCTCATCGAAAAATCCGTCCGCGACGACAGCGGAAAGTACACTATCTCTGCGACCAACGAGCATGGCAGGGATTCTGCGGATATCGAGGTAGTCGTTGTCGACAAACCCGAACCACCACAAGGACCTCTTCAGTACACCGCGACCACACAGGAAACTGTCTCACTGTCCTGGAACAAACCAGCCGACGATGGTGGATCGGATATCACGAACTACATCGTCGAGATATCGGACTATGGCTCAGATAATTGGCGACAGGTGCCGGGTTATTGTCCCACAACGCACTTCACCGCGAGGGGCTTAACGGAAGGCAAGAGATACGTCTTTAGAGTCCGTGCTGAGAACATGTACGGAGTCTCTGAGCCTCTGGATGGCAAACCAGTGATCGCGAAGAGTCCGTTCGATCCACCAGATGCACCTAGCCAGCCTGAAATCCTTGGCTATTCGCCGAATAGTTGCAGCCTAAGCTGGCACCCACCCGCGAATACCGGTGGCAAACCTATCACAGGTTATTACATCGAGAAGCGCGAGCGTGGAGGTGAATGGCTCAAGGTCAACAACTATCCATCGCCAAACACGACCTTCACGGTGCAAGATCTTCACGAGGGATCGCGGTACGAGTTCCGCGTGATCGCAGTCAACGAGGCCGGACCTGGCAGGCCCAGCAAACCGACCGAACCGATCACCGCTGGACACCAACGCAGTCAGTATACAATTCTTGAGTTCCTTCATTAATTATTTTCAGTGTGATGTCAACGGTACGATTTATTTGTTGTACGTAGCTCGCCCAGACCCGCCGGAACCACCCAAGGCAGACAGAATCACGAAAGATTCGGTGACCCTGAGCTGGCGACCACCACGCAGCGATGGTGGGGCGAAGATTCGAGGCTATATTATCCAGAAGAAGGCCAAGGGAGACGACGATTGGTCCGATGTCAACGGAGCCCCGGTACCGACGAATGTTCATACTGTACCGAAGCTCACGGAGGGCGAGGAATATCTCTTCAGAGTGATCGCAGTGAACGACGTTGGTCAGAGCGAACCAAGCAGACCAAGCGCTCCAATAATCATCGAGGAACAGCCCAATAAACCGGTGATGGATCTTGGCGGAGTGCGAGACATTACTGTCCGCGCTGGCGAGGATTTCTCCATTCACGTGCCTTACATTGGTTTCCCCAAGCCTACAGCGACCTGGTTGGCCAACGACGTTGTCCTGGACGACACTGACTCGCGAGTACATCAGCAATTGGCTGACGATTATGCCAGGTATGAGGACTGTCTTGTACCGAATCCTGCTGTACTAAAGCTGAGGGTGAGGGTTGCTCACATTTATGTGTTTATTTTTGCAGTTTGGTGGTGAAGAACTCTAAACGTTCTGACGGAGGACAGTATAGACTCCAGCTGCGCAACCCGTCAGGTTTTGACACAGCGACAGTGAACGTGAAGGTCCTTGACAGACCAAGTCCACCGCAGAACCTTCGTGCAGACGAATTCGGTGGTGACGCACTCACCCTCTTCTGGAACCCACCGAAGGACAACGGTGGCGCGGATATCACCAATTACGTTATTGAGAAACGAGAACCAAAGGGCAGCTGGTCCAAGGTCAGCAGCTACGTCACCACTCCGTTCGTCCGGGTGCGTAATTTGACAGTCGGAAACGTCTACGAGTTCCGCGTAATGGCGGAGAACCAGTATGGCACATCGGATCCAGCGACCACCATCGATCCCATCAAGGCCAGACATCCCTTCGACCCACCAGGAGCTCCAGGAACGCCTCGCTCAGTCGAAACGTCGGAGGATAGCATCACCATCACCTGGACGAAACCTCGACACGATGGCGGATCTCCCATCACCGGCTACGTCATCGAGAAACGTTTGATCAGCGAGGACAAGTGGGTCAAGGCTACGCCAAGCCTTGTAACAGATACTACGTACAAGTAAGACTACAAATCTTAATCCAAAGTTTATTTTGTTTGGGGGAAGTTTGTATGTTTATGTTGATGAAATAAACTCGTTGTTGCAGGGTCACTGGTTTGATCGAGAATCACGATTACGAGTTCCGTGTTGCTGCTGAAAATGCAGCTGGCCGAGGTCCGTACAGCTCGAATTCCGATGTCATCCGAGCTACCGCTCCTCCGTGTAAGTACCTAGAATTTTCTAAGACTTTAATACATAGAAAGAAAGGTGAAGATTTGTTGACCTTATTTTCTTCCTTCTCCAGTCGCCCCGAAGATCACCAGCGATCTAAGCATTCGCGACATGACTGTCATTGCTGGAGAACCATTCACCATCACCGTGCCTTACACCGCGAATCCAAAACCAAAACCGAACTGGTCCATCAACGGCGACGAAGTTCTCACCGGCGACAGGATCAAGTTCGACACTACGGACGTGGCTTCGCAGTTCATCAACAAAAAGGCCAAGAGATCGGATACTGGAACTTACACGATCTATTTGACCAACACAGTCGGCACGGATTCAGCTTCTTGCAAGGTTCTGGTTGTGGACAAACCATCCCCACCGCAGGGACCATTGGACATCTCAGACATCACGCCAGAGACATGTGCGTTGTCGTGGAAGCCGCCCATGGACGACGGTGGTTCACCAATCACGAATTACATCGTGGAGAAGTTGGACCCCGCTGGCGTAAGTTTCTTCACGGTTGAATATTGTACTCCTCTTCTTGCGCGGTCGATCATTTTACCTTCCTGTTGCAGTACTGGGTGAAACTGAGCAGCTTCGTCAGAAGCACTCACTACGACGTGATCGGCTTGGAACCCAACAAGACTTACAACTTCCGGGTACGCGCGGAGAACCAGTATGGCGTGTCAGAGCCGTTGCAGGCGGATGAACCAATAACCGCCAAGTTCCCATTCACGGTACCGGATCCACCTGGTCAACCACGAGTCACCGACTGGGACACAACGAACGCCACTCTGATCTGGACAAGGCCATTGTCGGATGGTGGTTCTCGAGTCCAGGGCTACAAGATCGAATTCCGCGACCCAGCAGACGACGCACAGTGGCGCGTGGCTAATGATTACCTTGTTAAGGACACGACTTACATCTGCTACAACCTGGCAAGTGGACATGAGTACGAATTCCGCGTGAGGGCCAAGAACGCAGCTGGTTTCAGCAAACCTAGCCCACCGTCAGCTCCGTTCAAACTTAAGAGCAAATTCAACGTGCCCTCGCCACCGGGTACACCACAAGTCGTCAAGGTGGGCAAGAATTACGTCGACCTTAAGTGGGAAGCACCTCTCTCCGACGGTGGAAGCAGAATTACTGGCTATGTCATTGAAAAACGAGAAGTTGGCAGCGCCATGTGGCACAAGTGCAACGATTACAATGTCACAGATCTCGAGTACACCGTGTTACATCTCATCGAACGCGGGGACTATGAGTTCCGTATATTCGCGGTGAATGCTGCTGGTAGATCAGAGCCTAGCTCTTGTACAACTCCTGTGAAGGTCTGCGAAGTCGAGGGCGGAGTGAAGCCTGAATTCGTCAGGGATCTACCCGTCACCCACTCCATACCACTTGGCAAAACAATGGTCTTCGAGTGCGAAGCTACCGGCACACCTTTACCCACTCCGAGGTCAGTAAAACTCATTCATTGGATTCTACACACTTGTGCCTTTCCTTGAGTTCACGTGTTTGTTTGTGCTTTACAGGTGGTTGAGGAACGGACGCGAGATCACACTGGGTGGTCGATTCCACGCAGAATCCTTGGACGGTATCTACAGGCTCGTGATTTCAGAGGTGATGAACGCGGACGATGGCGATTATAGTTGCCAAGCGTCGAACCCATTAGGTATCGCGACAACAACGTGTCGTCTCAAGATCGGCAGTCCACCACGCATCGAACGTATGCCAGGTTCGCTTTACCTGCCGGAAGGAGACAATACGAAGATCAAGATCTTCTACAGCGGAGACCAACCGATGGACGTGACGCTGAAGAAGGACGGTCGCAAGATCGTCGAGACGACACACATCAAGTACACAGTCTTCGACGAGTACTTGATCATCTTTATCAAGGATATCGAGAAGGACGATGCCGGAGTTTACGACCTGTCCATCTCCAACGACAGCGGAGATGTCAGCGGTTCCTTCATTGTATACATCACTGGTCTACCTGGACCACCAAAGGGACCTCTAGAGGTTTCGAACATCGACAAACACAATTGTACGTTGTCTTGGCATTTGCCCGAGTACGACGGTGGTATGCGTGTGACACATTACGTCGTGGAAAGACGAGACGTCAGCCATACTCACTGGATCACCGTTTCAACTTTCTGCAAGGATACGAGCTTTACGGTGCAGGTAAGAATCCTCAAAGCTACCAAATGTGCCACTGACGAGGCTGAATTTTTAATCGTTGGTTGATTTTATGTCACAGGGACTGACGGAGGGACAAGAGTACCTCTTCCGCGTGATGGCTGTGAACGAGAACGGAATGGGCCCACCTCTCGAAGGTACGAACCCGATCAAGGCCAAGGCACCGTTCGACCCACCTGGCCCACCGGGAACACCACAGGTCACCCAGGTTGGCGGCGATTTTGTCAACCTTTCATGGGACAAACCAGAGACCGACGGTGGTTCAAGAATTCAGGGTTACTGGATCGACAAGCGCGAAGTGGGAGGAGTTGCCTGGCAGCGCGTCAATCCCATCATTTGCCTCCCCACTCAGATCAACATCAGCAATCTCATCGAGGACAGACAGTACGAATTCCGTGTGTTCGCGCAGAACGACGCTGGTCTCAGTCCCGAATCGAAGGCTTCGACGTCCGTGAGGATCAAGGACCCACAGGAATTACAACCCCCGACGGTGGTAAATCCTCTGCACAAGGTGAACTGCGTGCAGAACCACAATGCCCAGTTCCAGTGCGTGATCACTGGTATTCCCAAGCCGACGATCACATGGTTCAAGGGAGCTCGAGAGATCGTCGCCGGAAGTCGCTACAAGATTTACTCGGAGGGAGACACACATACTCTCATCATCATGGACGTATTTGGCGAAGACGCGGACGAATACTTCTGTCGCGCAGCCAACAAGTGCGGCGTGAAATCCACCAAAGGCGAACTCTTTATCAAGACTCCGCCCAAGTTGAACGTCCCACCGAGGTTCCGAGATACCGCCTACTTCGACAAGGGCGTCAACGTTGTCATCAAGATCCCCTTCACTGGTTACCCCAAACCAAAGATCACCTGGGTCAGAGAGGGAGAGGTAATCGAATCCGGAGGACACTACGCCGTAGAAACCAAGGAAAGACACGCTGTGCTGACAATCAGGGATGGAAGCAAGATGGATTCTGGACCGTATCGCATAACCGCGGAGAACGATCTTGGACAGGACTCGGCGATCATCAAGATCCAGATCAGCGATCGTCCAGACCCCCCACGATTCCCACAAATCGACAACATCGGTCACGACTCTCTTGCACTTTCCTGGAAACCACCAGTCTGGGACGGAGGCAGCAATATTACGAACTACGTTGTCGAGAAACGAGAACACCCCATGTCCAGCTGGATAAGGGTGGGCAACACGAGATTCTGCACGATGGCTGTGACGAACTTGAGCCCAGGACACCAGTACGACTTCAGGGTCTGCGCCGAGAACGTCTACGGAAGGTCGGATCCTAGCGAGGTCACCCCCCTCATCACCACCAAGGGCACGGTCAAACGAGAACCGCAGAAGAGGGAAATCAAGTTCGATTCGAGCGGCAAGAAGATCCGCGGCAGGGAGGACGAGAAGGTTCAGGATTACGATCAGTTCGTTTTCGATGTCTACAGCAAGTATGTACCCCAGCCGGTTGAAATTAAACACACCTCGGTCTACGACAAGTACGACATCCTCGAGGAAATCGGCACTGGTGCCTTTGGCGTTGTTCATCGTTGCCGTGAACGAGCCACTGGCAACATTTTCGCGGCTAAATTCATCCCCGTGTCCCACGTGATGGAGAAGGAACTGATCAGGAAGGAAATCGATATCATGAACCAACTGCATCATCCTAAGTTAATCAACCTGCACGACGCCTTCGAGGACGACGACGAAATGGTTCTCATCTTCGAGTTGTAAGTATACAATACAGCTCTTCATAAAATCAGGACTTTTCAAGACGTTCCGACAGTCGTATGATCGACTCGTTTTATACTCGCTTCTCGACCACCTACTGTCTCTTTAGCTTATCCGGTGGTGAGTTGTTCGAGAGGATCACTGCCGAAGGATACACCATGTCAGAAGCTGAAGTCATCAACTACATGAGACAAATCTGCGAAGGTGTCAAGCACATGCACGAGAAGAACATCATTCATCTCGGTATGCCACTCAACACAGGGTCCTCTAATAAATTCCTAATGCTCCGGAGTTACTATAATTATCGTTGTTTTTAGACATCAAACCTGAGAACATCATGTGCCAGACACGCAACAGCACGAACGTCAAACTGATCGACTTTGGTTTGGCGACGAAGCTCGACCCGAACGAGCTGGTGAAGATCAGCACCGGTACAGCCGAATTCGCTGCTCCTGAGATCGTTGAGCGTGAACCAGTTGGCTTCTACACGGACATGTGGGCTTGCGGTGTCCTTGCCTACGTTCTCTTGAGCGGTCTTTCACCGTTCGCGGGTGACAATGACATCGAGACCCTGAAGAACGTGAAAGCCTGCGACTGGGACTTTGACGAGGAAGCATTCCGCGACGTGTCTGACGAGGGCAAGGACTTTATCAGACGACTCCTCGTCAAGAACAAGGAGTACGCTTCTTCCCATAGTATCCAGAGCTAATTGCTCAAGCAATGGGCAAGGGATTTCATGATTTTCAATGTTTCAGAAAACGTATGACAGCTCACGAATGTCTCCTCCATCCATGGTTGACCGGTGATCACAGCAATCGCACCAACCCGATATCCAGCAACCGTTACCTCAGCTTCAGAGACAGGCTACGCGCGAAATACCAGAACTGGGACAAATATGTCCTGCCCATTGGCCGGCTAGCCGAATATTCATGTCTCCGCAAACTTCTTGTCGAGAAGTACATGATTCACGATACCACGTTCGGTAAGTCATAGTGTCTACATTATCGCGGTCTCTTTGCACAGTGAATTGAAAAATAATTGTTATAATGTTTGTCATCAGATCGCAGACAAGCGGCACCAAGATTCGTCATAAAACCGCAAAGCGCCTTCGCTTACGAAGGACAGAGCGTCAAGTTCACTTGTCGCGTAATCGCAATCGCGGCACCAACCCTTACCTGGTCTCACAACAACCAGGAACTCCGACAATCCGTCAAGTTCATGAAGAGGTACCACGGTGACGATTACACCTTCATCATCAACAGGGTGAAACTCGAAGACCGTGGCGAGTACGTCATACGTGCGGAGAATCACTACGGTTACAGGGAGGAGGTCGTCTTCCTCAACGTACAACGTAAGTTCTTCAAAAAAGGGTACCATATAATCCTTAGTGATGATTTTCAAGGTCCTTGATAAATACCACTTTGTTGTACAGCTGTGCCGAAGGTCGTACCGAAATACCGACCAGAACTCCACCCGGTGCGTAGACGAGAACCTCTTGGCTACAACGTTTGGATGGAAACAATCGAATCTGCCCCGAGCTTTACCTTCCTTCTGCGTCCTCGAGTCATGCAAGTTCGACAGACCTGCAAGCTCCTCTGCTGCCTGAGCGGCAACCCACCGCCAACCGTCAAATGGTACAAGGACAGAGAGGAACTCTCCAAGTACAACTACCCGATGACTCACGCCGACGGAGTCGTCACCATGGAGATCATCGACTGCAAACCGGAGGACAGCGGCAAATACCGCTGCGTGGCGACCAACAAGCATGGAAAGGACGAGACAAGCTGTGTCGTCATTGTCGAGGGTAAACAATTATGTTTATTACTACATTGTTGCTCTGTTATGTCATCTTTGGTCGAGGATTAGATCGTTCTTTGCAGGTGATTTTATGAAGTGTTTATTATTATAGGCACTGGAGAAACTGAGGAACAAGTTAAATTAGCACACGACCTCCTACATTCCGGAGGTAGAGTCGTTTGCATCGTGATGTTGACCCCTTTTATTTTGTTCCTAAGTAGTTGCTACTTATAGACTTCCCCAATACCTACTTCATTGAGAATTGATTAACTACACTGTTTCCTCATAATGGAAGAGCTTTTATTAGCTTTTTTATTCAGTTATTCCTCCCTGCGTTACGCTGCTTGTACAAAGTAGTTCTAGGCAAGGACCTGAATGCGAGTGCATCCTTTTCAAGGTCTTCTTATAGCTAAGATCACAGGCTGAAGATCTGCCAATGCTTTTAGATCGAAGATTCATCGAACAACCGCTGAAACCAGCACCACCACCAATCGTCACCATCCACAAGTCCAGCGGTTATAGCGGCTACAGTTCAACCACCACTCAGGGCCATTCAAGCTCGTCCCACAATTACAGCAGCTCCTCCTCCTCATCCACCGGATTTAAGCACAATTCGAACTCTTCTTCATTTAGGGTGAGGATTGCTAAGTTAACGAAAGTTGAGCCCATGAGGATTTTGGATATTAACGGTTCATCTCTTTGCAGTCCAACGTGGAGTCCTCTTCCTTCTCCTCCAGCAAGATCCAGGATTCCTCGTCCGACAAGCGTAGCGTCAAGAAATACGGCAGTAAACTGGATACCACTGGCAGTCCGTCCCGATCAAGAAGTACCACTAAAGAATTAATACGTACGTACTTACCTGTCTCGTGAGATTGTCATAACAAGGAGGATATTAATTGTAAGTACGACTGTGTAGATCCTTCGGACGATTCAATGAGACCACCGAAATTCACGGACAAACTCAGGGATCTCACGGTGAATGATGGAGAACAGTTGGAGTTGACCGCCAGAGTTGATGGCGATCCAGAACCACAGATCACCTGGTCCAAGAATGGCAAAGTAAGATACGGCAAATTTAAAGAAATGATAAATAGGTTGAAATATAATATCCATTGACGTTTGCTTCTCAGACGCTTAGCTCTTCGGAAATCGTCGACCTCAAGTACAAGGCTGGCGTGGCTACATTGACAATTAACGAAGTATTCCCCGAAGACGAAGGCGAGTACACGTGCCAGGCGATAAACAGCATCGGCACGGCGAACACGTCTTGCAAGTTGACCGTTAAACGTAAGTAAAAAGGATGAACACCTTGATGATACAGGCAGGTAAGAGTAGATCCTTTATAAATCGTTCTGTGTTACCGTCAGCCATGGAAGGTGCTGGCGCGAAGAAGAAGGCCAGCGATGACAAACCCCCCAAGATTGTGGATCACCTGACGAGCATGTTCGTGAAAGATGGTGAGGCGGTGACCTTGAGTTGCCGAATAATCGGCGCGCAGAAGTTCGACGTGGTCTGGCTTCATAACAACAAGGAGATCAAGCCCAGCAAAGACTTCCAGTACACGAGCGAGGCCAACATTCACAAGCTGATTATCGCGGAGATCTTCCCCGAGGATTCCGGTACTTACACTTGTGAGGCATTCAACGATGCCGGCGAGAGCTTCTCGTCCTGTACCTTGAACGTCCTCGGTAAGAATCAACTCACCATTTCCGTGGGTTTCAGTAAAAAATAAGAATGTTTTTAATGCTCCTGTATGGATTTCCAGTTCCAAATGAAGAGCCGAAGAGCCCGGTGTTCACGACATTCCCACAGTCTGCAACCGTGAGCGAAGGTGAAACGGTGACTTTCACATGCAAGACTGAAACCGCACCACTCAAAGGTAACGATTACATATGTTGAAAAATGTGTAACATTCTTGGAACAGGATTGGTAAGAATTTAAAATGTTCTCCAGTGACGTGGCTGAAGGATGGAAAGGCAATCCCCGAGAGCAGCAGCAAGTACCTCTTCAGCTCAGACGGCGACAAATCGTTCCAGTTGGGCATTAAATCGTGCACGGCCAGCGACGTCGGCCAGTACGTGGCACGGGCAATTGGCAAGAAGGGTGAAACGAACGCGGCCTTCGCCCTTAACGTCACTGGTCCCGGCGAACTCTGAAAACGACCTACAATTACTTACCAAGCGTTGAAACGATCACACGACAAGGTTCGTCCCACAATCGACTTGTTAATTACCAAAAATCACTCCCATCTTCTTCTAATACCGTAAGATTACTTCATTATATTTCGATTATGCTTTACAGCTTCTTATTCACGAAAAGTAACGAACTAAAAACGACGAGTACTTCAACGCAACCTGCGACGCGCGAACGACACTACGTCTTTATACAAAGACGTCCATGCATCATCGACGAGGAAGCAAGAAGCGACCAGGATGACTCATTTATATTCGCTAATCTATATTGTACATTATTATGGAACCTTGTGTTTTCTTTCTGTGTGTTTGTCATACATTGTATTATCGCGTACACGAGTCATATCGCAGTGTCGTCTTTCGTTCGACAGGAAGAAAAGAAAGAATGTCTCACGTAACACGAATTACGGATAGCATAATACAGCCTACACGCGAAAATCAAGCTTTGCTGTACGCGCACGACATAGCATACTTTAAGCACGCAACGGTACGGAACGACAGTTTCTACAACGTCGACAACGACAACGACGAGACGGAACTTCAGTATGAGATTAGCCAGCATCCTCGAACATCCTCATAAACGAACATCAAGAAATCTTACTGAGGGCTCCGTCCGTAGTTGTTGATTTCGGTCATGTACTCATTTATTCCACGTAATCGTATGCGATGATGTCGTGTAATACTTCGCTTGAAGACTGCTTCCGTTAAAAGATTTATGATAAATAAATTTATGAATGAAACATACGGGCTGGGTTTTTATCATCTTAATCTCCCCAAAATAATAAGAAAGTGAATTTTGTGTTTGCTGTTTTATTGTATAAAGAGGTTTTACATATCCAAAATTTTTGGGTTGGTAAGAGAAAAATGACCCATGGTGGGTTTCAGGGCGTATATGTCAGGTCTATTCGCTTGGTACAAAACCTTATGTTCGTGTTCCGCTGACTCTTGAAACTGTTCTACTATAGCTACGTCCTCGATTAATGAGATGCTTAATAGGTTTATACCGTCGCTTATAACAAGTTCATGTTCGTGTGGGCACGTTGAAGAACTGTATACTCTTTGCAGTTTAGTGAACGTGCTATCGAACTTAAACAAAGGACTCTCGCAGCAATCCGAGCCTGAAATAATAAATATTTACCGTACAAGATAAATAATACCAGGTGGCTTACTTACATAAATATATTCCATCCTTGTGAACTGTTATTGTTGGCACTGCCGACATGTATATTATGCTAACAGATTGCGGGTTAAGCCGGAATGATGTCCACTGATCAGCAGTAGGACAGTATACATGTAATAAGGATTTTAATAAAAAAAGTTTTCCATTCGCCGCGCAATGTAAAGGCGGTTCAGTAAACGTTTCAGGAACTTCTGCAGCACTGGTCCACTGTTCTGTAAATATTGATACGTAGTAACAGCATTCTACAAAGATTGATTTGAAAAAGAATGATGCAAGTACCATTCATTGAATCGTCTGAAGTATCTAAATGTAAAACATCAACTGTAGACAGCTTAAGCCGAAGACGTCCGACGCCACCGGCTATCACTAATTTATTACCAATTATTGCAGCAGCCATGTGCCTCCGTGAAACTGGTAATCTACATTGAACAGTCTTAAAATTATTATTTGATCTCCCAGTGTGGGTTCAACATAGTTACTCACTGAATACCTTGCTAAGCAATACCATTTTTTTGAAATAATACAATATCTCCAAATATAATTATTGAATCGTCCAGTTTCAAATCCTTGTTCTCCACCAATAGCATATATGCTGAAACCTAAAATTATCCTCCATATTAAATGAACATTAAATGAATTAGTAGAAATCATTGATGTAGTAATACATGCCTGCACCAATAAGTAGCATGCCTATCAAACCATCCTTTTGTGTCTGAATTCCATGTGAGTTTGTATACATAACTTTAACTTCTACTAACTCAGATAGAGCACTACCAGTCCAATAATATACAGAAGGCTTTCTGATCATGTCAGTACACTTTTTGTATCCAGCCACACATGGTATTTTTGCCATACCATTACAAGTGCTTAATAAACAGATGAATAAGTTAATAAAAACTGTTATTACCTTTCACATATATTTATAGTAATAGCTGCAAGTAGGTGTATTATTTACTTCTCCAATGACTGTCTATTAAAAGAAAGTAGACTTTCATTTGGGACAGTAATTTCCCATCCACGATCAAGGAAAGCTGCTTTGCATATATCTTGCAGTACTTTTAATCCCAGTTCCTGAGCTGTCACCCAGACTAAACTCATAGTTTTTGATGTATAATGATTTAATACAATTATGTCTATTATGTCCTGAGTTAATTTATCAGTGGCATAGATGACACTAATTCTAAGTAACTTTAGAATACCCTCTACAGCCACAGTTGTGTATTTTATCAAACATGGTTTTATAGGATGCTGATTATGGCCATGTGTATTTAAAGATGTGTATTCTTCATGAATCCAGTCAACAAAGTCCTAATAAGTATGAAGTTTGATTAGTCAAAGGGGACAGGTGGAGGAGCTTTAAAGGGACACGTGATGAAGCCATCAAAGGACATGTGAAAGTTAGTCCAACAGTAAATAATAAAATATAAATAAATTGATTGAACCTTAAAAGCGGACGTAGCAAAATCGTAATTAACTTCATGTTCCGATAGATTAGAGTCACGAAAATTGTGCGAGAACAAAGAGCCAAAATATAAACTTTCCCTTGCGAGTTTGGCTTTGCAAACCTCAAATCGTTCGCCGTTGAGGATCAGTGACACGGACTTAAGTTTTAAAGGATCATCTTCTTCATTGTCAGTGGTAGTTGACAAAGGTCCCTCCATTGTTAAAATTCGGTGCTTATTGTCAAAGAGGAGTAGTGAAACGCCATGCAGAGAAGTCTTTGGACATTCGCTGACAGAACCACAACATCGGTCTTTCAAATCGAAACGTAAACATAGAAGCCGAACTAGGTTGGCAGCAAGCAGGTTAAGTCGGGCCTCAAATTGGCAAAACTGGTTAACCGAGGACGGAGGAAAGCATGGTGGACGGGAAGAAGTGAAAGTGAGCTACTCGTCGGCAGTGATCGGCATTTATCGGAGAATCCAACACACTACGGTGAGTGTAAAATTGCTCAGGAACTCATACACAGTGGCCCGTTGTGCCCTGCAAGTACTGTCAAGTGTTGCCCAGTTTCTTTCATAAACTTGCCTTTCCTCGCATCATTGCCATTGTGAATTACTAGGCGCCTTCCCAGGATGTCTCTTAAATGTCAGCGCACGTTTCAGTGATTAATGTTTTTTGATTCGACAAAGGGTCGACGATCGTCACTTTCCCAAAATAGTACGTTTTTTCGGGAGAATGTTGACGTATCGTGCAAATCATTTAAATGTCAACAGTTAATGTTAAGCAGATGCTTTCGAATGGCTTAAGGCTCGATGTTTGTATTGTTATTATTTTCACAGATGATTCATTGACTGCATAATGATCTCATGTTTTTACCAATATTAGAAATCAAAATATGGAAGAAAAACGTGCAAACAACGTAGTGGAGGATGAAGAGCCTGAGGACTCAGAAAACATAATAATAAATGAAGTTGATGGCCTGCCAAATTTACATCCAAATCTTGAACAATTAGAGCTCAATTGTAAAGGAGGAAAAGGACATGGTGATACTAATATTAAATCAATAGATGAATTGGTTCGAGATGAAGATTTACCAACCTCTGTTATTGTCACCAATGTGGATCCCAGGGTTTTCAAAAATGATGAATTAAAGGTACAGTATATACCATGACCTGGAACAACCTTGACTTTAAAAATGGAAGCAAGTGAAGAAATTTCTATTTTTATTAGTCTGGAATTGAGAACCTCTTTAAACAATTTGGGGAGGAAGCTACCTTCCAATACTTCAGATCATTCAGGAGAATGAGAGTAAACTATAGTTCTCCAAGTGCAGCAGCTGGTGCCAGGATACAGCTGCACCAATATCGTTTTGGAGAAACTGATATAAACTGTTACTTTGCTCAGCCTGTAACCCCAATAGGTTTGTATTATATTTCCTCACTTCATCATTTGAGATGTGTATTAATGGTTATTAATTTGCAGATATAGAAGATCAACATCTTCAGCCCCCAGCATTAACAAAGCAGTTTCTAATTTCACCTCCAGCATCCCCTCCTGTGGGATGGGAACCTCGAGAAGAAAATGAACCACTTGTTAATTATGATCTGTTAGCTGCAATTGCAAATCTATCTCCAGGTTGGTTTTTGTTTAAAACACCTAAACTTAAGGTTTTATAAGTTATGACCATGTAATGAGTATAACAGGGTACAATATGTTCTTATTTTTCTTATAGGGGGTACTCATGAGCTACACCCAGGTGGTTCAGGACAGCCAGGCATAGTTGTCCATGTTTGTGAAACCGCTAACCCGATGAAACATCCACGTATTCAGCACACGCGCTGTCCAGATCACTAATAAACATGCCTGGCCCTCGGCAATGAATTGTTCTCCGTCGTACAACTAATTGCACATGCCAGACATTAAAGCAAAAACAAATATTTTTATTATGAGGACGTGTTTTGTAATTGTTGAAAATAGTGTCTATGTAAAAAGCAAGTCAGATAGCTGTGGTGAAACAAACAGTGATCTGATAATATTTCACCATGTAAGTATACTAAGGCATTTAATAATAACATAACAACAATGCTCTGACAATGTTCTTCTGTGTAGGGAAATACAGATTTATTCTCTTGGTGTCAAAGATGTTTCAAAAGAGTAACCACATGGAATTTCGGAGGTTTTATCAATTTCGGGAAACGAATGCAAAAGAACACACATGTTTGATGCTAATAAACCCGAAGTTCTTTCGGCATCAACGACAAAATATTTGGCATTTTCCATCTTGTTTACGTCTTAAGACACTGGATAAAGTTTCGCTTTGATGTTATGACCTTACAAGTAATTTAAACTTAGAATATTTGGAATCAAGAATCTGATTGTGGATCTGTTCATGTTTGACAAGTGTTTCGACAAGTAATGTCTTAACGTAAGTTGTGTTTGTAATTAGGTACGAGAGAATGACTGTTTATGTAATTACGAATGTATGATGCGCCTGGGACGAATTTTAAAACTTGTGTAAATTGTGACTGCATTGAGGTATATCTATGGTACTTGTTAAATCCATGCAATTCAAAATAGAATATTTTTAGAAACTATCATAATTTGTTCCCGAAAAGTGAACAAAAGAATTTAAGCTCATAAACAGTTAATTTCATAGATGTGTTTTTCAGTTTTATTTTTCAAGCAAGAATAGTTAGATTAAGAGGAGAAATATTGTCTCTGTATTATTTGAAGTGGAACAATGGATTTTATGTTTGCAATTTATTTCGCACTGTTTTTAATTTGCTGAGCTACCAAAAATAGATTGTAAGGAATTATAGGCTTTTTGAAAATTGTCGACCTTAGCCTCGTGTTACCTTCGATTAAATTACGTATTACCATGTTGTACTTAAAACTCTTTAAGATATTCAACGGAATAGGCCGCGCGTTATGCGCGATCAAAGTGAGAAATAAAGGGGACAGTTTTGTGGTGTTAATGTTACTACGTAGAGTGTAATGATGACTTTGGAAAAGAACTGCATTTTTTTAGCAATTCTTCGCCAGGGTCGACTCGCGTCAGTATTGCTTGTGCATATGTATATATCGCTCTTATGCTTCTAAGATGTATTCCCGCACTGTAAAAGGTCTGAAATAACAGAGCTGTTATAAAAATCAAGTAAATTTTCGTGAGTTACCTAATGATTACTTCTTGTCGTGGAAAAATTCGTTTTGCACTAACTAGACTAGAGAAAGATGAAGTTTATTCAATATTTTTGGAAAATCTTGGACTTTAATTCGTTACGATCGCAGATTCTCATACAGTTCGCTGACTTATGGCGTATAATATAAAGGTTTATACAAATTATTTTAATTAACGGTAGTTACTTCGGTAAATAGTAGATTAACGCCATGCGATTTCGATCGTCTTAAACTCTTCGGACACGTAAACTTCTTACGACTAAAAACTTCGAACGCTACTTATGCTAAACTAGATTTCATCAGCGCCTTAAGTGGTACGGTATTTCTCGCAGTTTTCTTATGTCCAAAGCCCAGTGTAGGAAAGAAGTAAAAGCTGCCGGATTCGGCTAGAGATGGTACTAAAATCGAATGTGGGATTTGAGGTAACGCGAACTAGTTTAATAAGAAAGCCTATAGTGTAATCGAAGAATCTTTAGAACTGTCTGTTAGATTTATGATTGTTTCACACTTAAAACACAATCTGGCAGGTTTCACTCCATTTATCTCTATTCAGCGCGTTTCGACGATTTATTTATACGATCAATCGACGTGACAACAAAAATATAAGTATATGGCATATGTATATATATACTTCATCATTATTTACGTAATCTTCGAATTACCTCACGAGCTTTGTTATTTCCGTTGGTACTGATTCGTGGTCGACCCTTCAAAATTGATATGAATTTACTACGTTAGCGCTAGTTCCGCCTAAGGGTTTCGTATACCCCATTTTTTCATTAAGGACTTTACAAAAACAACGCGTAACCATTCACGCATACCTTTACGTAGAACAAAACTTAATCGTTATAAAAATATAACATTAATAATGGGCGTTGAAACGATCACGAAAACATTGTTGTCACTAGTTTATGCCATGTACACAAATGTGTTGATGTCGTCGTCGTGTCTCCGTATGTATTTATGTTCAATTAACCACTCTATCTGTTCTTTTATCATTTTCTTACTTGGTAAAAACATGTTCTTCAGTATGTCAACTAATTCAGTCTGTAGTTGGGCGTTGTTGATCTTCTTGCGCATTTTTAAGATTTGTATGATTGCCTCCTGTTTAAATAATACCAATCATAGTAGCGGTAGAATTTGTGCTGGTACCCAAACACCTAGACCACATTGAAAATATTGAATAACTCACCTGAACTCGTAAGATCCTAAGTTGTACGATAGATTGGTTGTCCTCCTCTTTACTCCGTTCCGTTGATAGTTGTAGGCGTCCTATTAGGTTTATTTTCCCTCGTTTTTGTAACTTACCGTTTTTACTGTGAATAATTCCGCAAAATTAGTACATACATAAATATCAACAAGGGAGAATATTTAGCTGTGGTAGAATGTACGAACACAATGGCGAATTCCTGGTTGACCCAAAATCTTGTATCATTCGCAAAGTCTTTCGGGCTATGAGCGTGAGGTTCGACCAGAAGAAGTTGCCGTTTTAATTTTGGATAAGCGCATAATGACCATAGCGTCCGTCTTAGCTCAGGATCTGGAAGTTCCGTCGCTAGGCGTAGGTTTTCGTAAGAAATTTTCTCCAGTGGTCGTTGATTCCAAGCAAACAGAACAGCCATTTGGAAGGTCGTTACGTCCACATCGAAACGTCCAACTTGGTTGGAGAATGTTATCTAGAAAGCCACTTTACTAAGTACCTAAGTCAGGTTGAAACTAACTTCAGGGCTAATTATTACTTACCGTCCCATTCGACATATGATGGTACCACTGTAGTTTACGGCCGCTGTGTTTCTTCTTATAAAACTCCTCGATTTCCGGAATATAATCCTCTAATTGAAGAGGTAAACTTACTGTCACACGTTCACTACCTCGTGCCCAAGCACCTGCGTTTAAAATCTGCACAAAAATATTAAAAGTAGTACTGGCTTAGAAAATTTTCCGAAAATTCTTGATAAATACCTTAATGTTTATACTATCAGCAATAGCAGCACGACATTGTTCCTTGAATTGCTGATTCAGATCTTGTGAGACTTTAATGTCTTGGAACATGCGAGCTAGTTTGTTCACATAATCAGCTGGCATGCCAACTTCGCGAAGCCATTCCACCATATTTTCTTCTTTCTCCGAATCCGCCGAAGTGTCTAATATTAATCGGCGTGTTAGATGTGCTTTGTGGTAACGCATAAACACGTCCTTGTTCTGGACGTACTTCAACACAAGCAGCTGAAACATGCGTTAATTATTGTACACCATCTCTAAGGTTGAAGGTCGTGTGTTTGAATACTAACAACGTCTCTGAGCTTGCTTTCTATTTCATCGGAAGTAAGTTTCTTGCTGAGAGGAGTTTTCCTAAGTAGCATATCACAGTAATTCGCCAAGAGTTCGGGACACTTTGACTCCGGCTGGCCATTATTGTTATTCGTCGGTTTACTGTTCAAGACCGACGTACCCATGCTAGAACCCTGCCGGGCAGGTAGTTCTAGCCTGAATACGGTCGCATCGTTAACGACTAGTTTATACGCTTTATCTCGCGCTGTCAGGAATCGGGGGTCGTCATCGAATGCCTCCTTCACAAGTGTGGAGAATCTTCGAAAGAGTTCTAGCAATCTTTCTACGTATTTCTCGGAATCCTGAGTAATTACGTCTACCGCAGCCATCATGTCCGCCAATCCCGCGCTAGCTATGTGTTCTTCCAGGTTTCTTAACATAGGCCCAACACCGTCAGGTACTCTATCCATTAACTTCAGCATCAGTCGGAGTTCTATGATTATAAAATGATAAGGTCGTAAATATTTTCGGATAAATCCAAGTGTTTTTTCCTCTGACGTGGTTTACTTACTTTCTGTTTCACCATGTTGTATCATTCTTGGACACTCCGCGAGAATTGTCGGTTTGAAAGTCGCGACCAACACTCTCACACAGCAGTCTATTAAAAGTTGAACACTAGCACTATTTGGCTCTAAGTATTTCTGTGCACGCAATTCTTCCTCTCTTAGTTTAGCATCTGCGTAACGCATGTAATTTTCGACACCATGTAAAGATAACTGTTCCGGTGCTTTAACCCAATAAAATGTCTCAGTAGCTTCTATGTATGCAGCTTCAAAATTCTCCCTGTATATCTGTAGTTTGTCTGTTGTATTTGAACATAAGTTCACTGGAAAAGATAAAACGTGAGTAATGAAAATAACATTAACACATAACTTGTGAATTGTTGTCTACCATAAGATTCTCTGACGCCTATGACCAGTTGAGAATCAAAAGCTTCTCCATTCCTCTCTGTCCTAACTAATCTCATAGCTGAGTCCTGGAGCCTTTGCTTTATCTCTCCAAATATGCTTTGATTCCAACTATCTAACATTAACTGCAAGAAAATCATGAAAACAATGATTTGTTTATATACATTTGCCAAAATAAATAAAGAGGTACAGAGATAGTTTACCTTTCTAACTATACTTTCCTCTGGCTGATTCTTTTTTTGAATGCTGGAGCTTGTTTTACCAGCAAGGGAAGTCTCCAATTGTCTGAATGGCATTGGTAAATAATTACACTGAGCAAAAAATTTCTTCCATTCAGCTATATAAGCTTTTAATAATGCTTGTTCCTCTTGGTGTGCCAAAACTCTCTATATAAATATGATGTTATTAGTTGTATATTCCTTATCACCTATATTTTCAAACAACACATGAATGTTTACCTGTTGTGCTTGCTTTATAAATTCCATTATATCTTCCTTCAGAGCATTGCGTAGCTTTGAAGGGCCTTTCTCGTCCCATAGGCAGGAATGTGTGGTATAAAATAAATCCTGCCATTCTGCTTGTGTTACTGTTTCCTGCTTCAATAGTTTCCATATAATTGGGCGCATACATGGCCATTTATCTTCAAATGTGAAATGCCCCCAGTTCTGAGAATGAAAGAACCACATTTTTCACCTTGGAATTGGTTAATGTGTAGCAATTTATTAAGGACTGGACTTCAATAAAAGCCGTTCTTAAAAAATTCTTGTTTTCCCTCAAATTCAATGCGAACTGTTTTACCAAATCCCTCTAATTATCTATGGTAATATTACACTAAATACACCGCAGAATACCGTTGATTTCAATTCAATGAAATATTGGATTTTCACAATACCGATACGATATTCTAGGAAAACTTGTCATATGGAAAAGGGTACATGAGCAACGTAATATCCATCTAAATAAAAACCACATAATTACATCAAATTTCAGTGATAATCGTGTTTAATGACAACTAACCTTTAACATCGCCGCCATCACGAATTTTTGACATGTCCTGTGTTTAGCGTGACTCGCCCGCGTTCCGCAAATAACTAATATTTAGCACAATTTTCTATGTGTTTTGCAAGTAACAGAGTTCGGCGCATATTTCTAGTAACCTTTTATCGCTATATGTTTGCCAAACGATTTGTTTGATCCTTCGATTTCGACATATATACTTAGATTTTGTCGAACCAATTTCATCAGAAGACGAGAATTAACCAATCCACTAATCATAGTGATAACATGAATGGACACATCAGCAAGAAAAAATCTCTGCATTAATCAGCTGTATGTGCAATTGCACAAGTGTAACATAACAAACAAGCAATAATTTGATGTGAACGATTTTAGAGTAATTTTAAGCCATGGCTAATATGTTCAATGATCGAAATTCCTTGACGAAAGATAACGTAAGGATGTGTTCCATATTTTTTCAGTACCGTTCTTTTCTTAACCTTCACGATTGCCGGTATAAGTTGTGTACTTATTTTTTATTAAAATATCTTTGTTATCAGTCTTTGAATTAAACCGGCAAGTTGTACTTTCTAACCTGTTTTCTTATATATTTTTTTTACCTAGATTCAGGGAATAGTCTTAACAGATGAGGACAGGCAAAGAATACATGATTGTTACAATAGTGGAGCATTTATGAAAGCTATTTTACCTGGCACAGTATGGGGTTTTGGTATGGGATATGTTGGAGCATGGCTTACAAAATTGAGGAGTAAAGCGCATGTGGTCGGTGCTGTCTGCAGTGTTCTAGGATTTATGAGTGGCAAAGTGTATTATATGTCGCAGTGTGTACAAAAATTATCACAAGATCCTACTAGTTCATTGTATCATCAATTAAACATTGCAAGAGGTACATTGGGGAAGTAGGTATATTTATACATTCATAACTATAAGAGTTTCTAATGCGTCTATATATCCTATATATATGTATTTTCATTAACACAGCTATGCACAGGAATATAAGGACTCACCTTCCTCAAGTGCATCTGCAACAACTCAGAAGTTTGACAATTCATTGAGTATCTCAGTCAATGACGATCAGGCTTATCCAGTAGTGGCTAGTTTTGATGAACTTCCAAGTCCTACTGATGATTGTACGTATCCACTACTTTTATGTAGGAGTATTTTTTAATGTGTTATTACTTGCAGATAATCAACAAGAAGAAAAAGACTTAACAGAAACACCACCGCCGCAACCGATGTTAAGCTACGATGAATTGAGAAGGAAAAATCGCGAAGATTACATGAGGAAGTATCAGAGGTAAAATTGAGCATATCATTTATTACATTAATTACTCGACAAACCGTTTGATGGTTTGTGGTTTCACATACAGGATATTACAGCAACTTCAAGGAACAGTAGGAGAACTACATTGCCACATTTATAATAACTTAAGCCAATGAAATTGATTAGTTTGTTCTTACTCTTTATATTTGCCTGAAAAAATGATTGATTTAGGACGTATCCCAACGATGACTTGGTAATGCGGCCTCAAACACAACCCCAGCCGGGCCCCAAACCGAGTACAACGTCAGAAGGGCACACGAAGACAAAGTATGGGGATGTTTGGGATTAAATAAATTGAGTTTTTTAGTGACTCTCCTTATATAAAAAGATGTGCAGTAATTTTGTCTCATAGAATGTAATACATCATTATTTCCTGTTATTGCGTCGGGAAAGGAATTTTTAAGATGAACTTGTTAACGGTATTATTTGTCATAAAAAGATTATTTCCGATAAAAGTTGCGATACTATTTTTACGAGTGACAAAACGGTTGGTATGTAAACGAGTCGCCTTGCATGACGTTATTTCGCTGATCGAAGATCCCGATCTTTAGCGATGGTTCATGAATCGCAGTCGATGGAAAGTGTAGAAACGACTGGCACGCACGTTTCCGAAGCTAATTGACGGATGACGCCAGCATGGTCTTACGCTTCGTGCGACAAAATGTTTCATCCGTCCCCTGCATAATTTTCCAGCGCGAACTTCATGTCAGAACGGCGTATATCGCGTTCACGAGATCAACTGGCCGTGTCTTTTCTGCAACGCGTTCCCCGCATGGTGTCATCCTGTTGTCACCTTGACGTGCCCATCAGAATTTTACTTCTCTGTCATAAGACGTTGCCGGCGTGCGGTTTCCCCCCTATATTTATCATAAGTTAAAGGATAATTGCCGTTCGGTATCCACTGTACCGCCGAAGACCCCCTGGGCAATCGGCCGGCGAGTTGCATTACGATGATTTACATTTCACAATGTGTACAACGCTAGCTCCGAGCGACCAGGATACTTCAGTTGTTCCACGAGGTTCTGCACTGGTACCAATCACCATTCGTACGTAATACTTTAAAGGATATCTTACGCATGCATGTATTCCACTGCACTTTTTATTATACCTTTCTTGAATTTCCTGCTGCTATAGTAAATCAAGTTTATAGCGAATTATCAGATATGTGCAACCTGCGGAACAAATAAATTCCATCCGAAACGAACTCGACTACGGTACTGCGGTATTAACGGGTCTTTTAGGTGTCTCTCTTCAACGCTGGACCCTGCTAGAGGTACTGAAGTTATTTGATCTACGATAATTCTGCGCGCGAGCATTACTCCTCGTCGGGATGTTCGTTCCTCGAATGACTCATCCCCAGAAGACGAGGAAGACGTGCGTATAATTAAAGATTCGCGGCTGCATATCGCTGATCCACGACCATGACTGTATGACTGCACTCCCTGTCATTATGTTAATTCCTGCCCGATTTTCTTCCGCTCTGTCGTCTCTCAGCCGGCTTCCTTCGCAGTCATCAGCGATTCGTTGCGTCGACGGCTAAGTGAATAAATGGAATGTTTTACGCACCGGTGACCATGTCGATCCGTAACTCATACGCTCATTTTAATAGCCGTTCGAGGCTTTAATTGAGATATCCGTCGTTAATGATTCCACGTCACTTTTATTGTCAATTACTTCATTATCCTCGCGGTGATGGCTATCGCACATGTTATTCAAGCAGGGTCATTACTTTTCTTGCGATAACAACTACTAACATTTGCGGCATTCTTGGGAAATTTATTTCTTAAGCATGTTATTTACATTTTTCATATTCATAGTTTTCTTTAGATATTCATTCGGATCAAGGGTGCAACTGGTTGCAGCGGGTTCGATGGTCCTTATTCTTCCTCAAGTGCACAAGTGCATGAAGGCTTGCCTACTTACAGGAGCCGATGAATCGCGTGAAATACACACGCGACGTACCGCGAAGCTGGCAGCCATTGGCTATCGTCTTCGACCAATGGCCGAGTACTCCCATTCATAAGTTGGGCTGCATCTGCACGTAGTGGGGGTGCATTCCCTTGCGCTTTTAATTCAACCAGTTTTGACAGCGGGTACAATCCCAATTCATGATTCCCGGGTACAAGTGACTGTAGCTCTAACAATCCGAAAAAGCTACGCCCACACTGATTCGTAAAAAATTGGAAACTGACTTACAATTAGATGTAAAGAGGCGAAATTATGAAAAATTTCTTTGGTACCGTTAACCGGTGAAGACCTAACGTGGATATTTACAGCGAACAACGTAAGACTCAATGGAGGATTAACGATCGATGAGCCATGAATGACCGCGAATGAATGATATTCCGCGAATGATACATAAACGAGGAGGCGAGTAGTGGTCGCAGCGGGACTATTTGCAGGAGAAGAACTCGAGGAGTTCTTTCGACCGATGAATTCCCGCGCGTATCTCCGTACGTTGCTCGGAGTCGCAGGCATCTCCGTGTATCCGCTTCAGTCCCCTCCCACCGGTCGGCCCGGCCAGAGATTCCCTTTCTCTTTGGATTGTGAAACGATTTTCCATCGCTCTCCGACCGCGCGCCCGCGCGCGCTCTTTATTATATGCAACGGGTTACGCAAATTACGACAAAGTGCAAATATTTCACATGACCCGCACCTGCACGCGGGCTCCCCTCCTACACGTGATCATTTAAGCAAACACGTGAATCGTAGCACGCGGTCGCTCGCGATGGAATTAACCGGCGTTTTGTCTACCGTTTCTACTTGTACGTACGTACGCGTTATATGTCTTACGCCTACTTACGCCTCTCTTTAATCTCCCCCTTTCCCCACCAGCATCTCCCCGGCATCCCCTGCGAAATTCTTCGCCTCCGGCCCGGCGGCTGCCCTGCGAAATTCCCAGGCTCCCACGTGCTTTCCCAACGCGTCCGACTCTCCGTCTTCCACCCGCGTAAAAACGCGTGTCGGCTCGAGAAATTACACTCACCAATTAACGGAGATTAATACCCCCGCTATCAGATATCGTCGCGGCTTTCGACGAATAGTTTAATCGCCGGTAGTTTAATCGCCGCTCGTAATTTCCGATACTTTCGTAGGAATTATCGAAATACTGGCGCGTTATTGTTGCGAGCTTTCTACCTAAACGTCGATAAATGGCATTTTCAGAATGGTCCATTATCGGATGATCATCGGTACATGATTTCTAGCGTACGGTACACGATGTACCGATGTAAGTGGATGCTCTATGGTTTAACGCGGCTGTTCCCGGCAAAAAGCCGCCTACGGAATCGCGCGGAGATGCGTCTAATTTTCCTCTTACACCTTGGACGCTTTATAAGCGAACCTCGCAGCTTGGATCATTGAAAAAGCCGTCCTCGGAGAGTCATAAAATCCTAACGACGCTGACCCGTTGCCATCTTCCTGCTGGATTGCGCCGGCTTGTTCTCTCAATCTCGTCTTTTTGCTCGAGCAGCTCGAGCAGCTGCGCTTTCGCGACGACGCGTTAGCGCAATTAATACAGGAAGCCGGGAAAATCGGATTCAGATGGAATCTGGCGTCGGAGTTACGCCGACATGGACCGTCCGCTATTATCGTTCCAAGTGCAACGCGTCTGCATATCTGATCGATGCAATCGATGCGCTAATGCAGAAACACATGAATACGCTAACGGGGGAACAGCGGCTGCCTCGCGGCTTTGACATGTAATTGCGGCCTTCGCTCGCGAGGATTACGGTTCGGATAACGAAGACTTTGCATAATGTTCATTCAGCGGAATCGTACCGCCAGTGTTTTATTACCGCAAAAACTATGAAATATCGCCGTAACAAATTGTGTAAATCAGCTGCGATTTGTCTCGCGAGAAATTGCATGGAAAATGCGTCGGAGGCGTCGTCGCTCGGACTGAAACTTCGTAGATACCTTTACGAGGGATTTTCTCGAGGGACCACGGGTGGGGGGAGGGGTGAGGTAGGACGAGGAGAAAATCGGCACGAACAGCGCCTTGACCCGCGGGGATACCTTCCGCAATCCACGGCCGACTCCCGGCGGAGAGCAGCGTGTGCAGAGCGGATGATAGTTAAAGAGTCGGAGGTGAGGTGAGCCGAGGTAAGGTGACGTCAGGTGAGCGTTGGCGGAGCGGCTATGGCTGTTCCCGTTGTCGATGCCGAGGGACAGGACGATGAAAAAGGACAGAGTATTGGCCAGAGGAGGAAGGAGAGAGGAGAGACGGAGACTCGCGTTGTGGGAACGATGCTCGATGCTCGCGAGGAAAGGAGGAGGACAAGTCGCGCTTGCATGTCCCTCTTTCTCTCCGTTACTCCGCCGTGCAACATCCAACGAGAGACTCAAAAGGCGAACCGATAGGGCAAATGCAATCGATCCGTTCAGGGATTTCCATAAGACACCGGCAATTTTACGAAACTATCTCCTTTCTCTCAACGATCAGATAGCCACACACAATGCTATTCCTCTAATGACCAGATCTCGTTAAACCGCGCGCTTTTCTATGCCGAAGACAATTACGGTATCGGCAGATAATACCATGACGGTCCTAAAGTAAATTCTCACATGGAGTAAAGTGATATGCCGTAACGATCGATCAACTTCTCCCGATGTCAACGGAACAAACAAAAGGGTCATACAATTGCTGCATGAGGGGGTGGGAAAAGGGGGAAGACCAGTGCTCCGAAGTTCTCGATGCCCCCTTTGACGCTACCCTTCGAAAACATTTTTATCAACCTTCCGCGGGATACCTGCTCGAATCAATAATCACCTTTCCCGTAGCAGGGCAGATAAAGGCAGAACGAGAGTGATGGCGCGGGAGGAAGGGAGAAAGGCAGAATTGGAGAACAAACGAGACGAGGACCGAGGCTCGAAGAGTGGGAGAGACCGTTCGCGTGTTGCCACGAGAGGGAAAGAGAGGATCGAGACCAAGAGAGACGGGGAACCGAATGAGCGAGTAGTTTTGAGTGGGGGACGAGAGAGGAGTCATGGGACGGGGGCGTGCTTGATGGCCGCCTAGACTGCCCGGATCGGTCGCGCCCGGGGCGTGAGCCGTCGAAGAGAAGCATCAGGAAGGAGAGAGAGAGAGCGAGAGCATCAAGCAGGGGGAGATAGGGGGGACGCAGCTCTAGCGCGAGGGATCGAGGAAGATAGAATTGAAGAGCAAAAGAGAGGGAGGCCTATCGGCGTGGCGAACGCAGGGCTCCCTGCGCCTTCCGCCGGCCAGTTACTCCGGAACCGTTGCCTTGACGACACGCATCATCCACGCATGCGCCACGCCGGGAAACGCATGCGACGATCCTCGTCGTCCTCGAGCCTCCACGGCGCGAACCTGAAGAATCCGCTTAGCGAAAACTACCCTTCTCGACGCGGTACCAGCGCTATCACCCCTCACAGCCATCGTATTCGCTCCTTCCTTCGTACCGGCGCTGCTACCCTTGTCACTCACTTTAGTGTCGTCTTCCGTTGCTGACATTTATGTACTCCGCCGTTTCATCCCCCTCTGCAGCATTTACGAAGCATGGAAAGTACTTGAGCCAAAGATCCTTCCTCTTCGTGTGTTCTTCAAGGTTCTCTTGTCAGGACTACCCTCGATTTCTGTTCAACGCACAAGCTACTGGTACCCCATTGGAACCGATTTTTTCATCGGTAGGATCTTCCTTGGTTTCCGGTTTCGGTAGTTCCTCCTTTTTTCCTTCCACCTCCAGCGTTCTATCTGCGCCGTTTCCTTCTCCGTCTGTCCGTCCACCTCCAGCCGAAACGCCCGCGACTATTTACTCCCCCTTTTTCCAGCGCCTCCTCCGACTCTGGCCACCCACTCCCCGTCCCTCTCCTCGACTTCCTCGGGCACCACCACCTCCTCCGGAGTGGCGCGCGCCATCGGCCTTCCTCTCCCTCCGTCTCGCTCCCACTCCGCGCGCGCGCCTCGTCCTCGTGGTTCTCAAGAGAGCGCTCTCCCGAGCTGGGCAACGCGTTAACGGGAGCGCACGCTGTCACTCGGAGGGAAACGTCACCGCGCGGTTAATCTCCTCCTGCCGCCGCTCCTGCTGGACTCGAGGATCACCGGTTGCCTCCGACCCCTCGGATCGGTTGCACGCTTCTTCGTGATAACGTCCCAGTGAAACTCCGTGTGAACCTGCTTCACGAGGTCGCTGACAACGCTGACAGCTCCTTGTTCGCCGGGTCAACTACGAGACGGAGGGAATACACAGCGAGCCTTGCAACTTTCTATACGGATTTTTCGAAACACAGTGCGAACCTGCGACCGTGCGACGGCCTAACGTGATGCCTCGAACAAGGACCAAGGGTAGCAAAAAATCCTGAGGATACGCAACGTGGAAATCAGACGAAGACGCCAGGGCTTTTTGTCATTCATGCCAGAGACGTCGTTCGGCGTGACATGATAGCCAAAACGCATAACAATCCCAAACAACAAAGTTGAACGAGCGGGTGTCATATACAGCGAGTTAAGTTTTTAGCTGTCAGTGGTCACGCCCCGATCTCAACGTGAAGTGTTAATGTAGGTTTCTAGAAATATTTTACACACCGTGGGACCCTGGGACCACCGAGTTAAATCTCCGAAATCATTGAGCGAAGGTCAGACAAATTGGGCTTCCAACAGTGCTATTAAAATTTGAAAAACAGGTTGATCGTGTTCGCGCAGTGGTCGAGCAAGGATCAGGATTGACAATCAAATGTGTCGAGGTCGTGACAACACCTGCCGCTGTTACCTGGCGTCGAATTTACAGCGGCGGGTCGACCTTTTTTCCCGATAGTTGATTTCAGCCGCGGTGAATTTTGCTGTGGTACCATGGCCGTTTTCTACATTTCTCCACGCAACCACGCGTCCTTCCGCGAGTGTTAAGATCCTGCAGGACGACGCGAAACAAGCGAGACAAGTCGAAGAAGTCGAAGAAGAGTGAAGAATCCGCGCGTGGAACGCGATGTTGCCTAGGGGTGAGTTCATCTTTCCCCTCGACGTGCCGAGCGTCAATTGTCATTGCCAAGGAATCGTGCGGATGCTGATCGATCGGTCCCGAGCGAGAACCAGTTCGATCCGCGAGTGAAAAGTCCAGGAGGATCGAGGAGTGCTCGTGTCGTCGGTTACACGAACAGTGGTGTTGAGGAGTCCTTCGAGGAAGACGAAGGTGGTAGTAGTTTAGGAGGGTGTACACTCTCGGTGAGAGGACAAACCTGGGGAAGGTTTCCCAGCGGATCAGGATCACGAGGAATAGGATCATCGGACGTGGACGAGGAGAAGCTGTGGCCGGGGACGAGGCAGGTTGGATGGTTCGACGGGGCGAGAGCCTGGCGTGGCCGATTTCGGAGGCAGAGTACGAGCCGGAGTCGGAGCAGCAACGGTTTTACGACTCTCCGCCGCCGCCGGCACGGATGGACGTGAGCGTGTGCTGCCTGCCAGGCACGGGGCCTGCCCAGCACCCGCCTCATCCTGCCGGCCTGCCGACCTCCGCGGGACAGTCGACGATTCAACAGGGCTATCAGTATGCCGATCAGATAGTCCCGGACCGGGCTCAGCCCGACGGCCTCGCCGTCCTCGCCAACGGCCAGGATTCTTGCTGGCAGCAGATCTCTTCGGCTTCGGCCATCGCCGGGGCCGTCACCGCCGCCACAACAACCTACATCGACTACTCCTGGCTGCAGATGCAGGTGAGTACCAGAAACTTCAGAGAAACCAACCCCCCCCCGAAAACGATCTACTCCTAAGGCGTCAACTTCTTACAAGGGCTTTCTCTATTCACGATCTGCAGTGCTGTAGAAAGCATTGATGATTTCATAGGCTTTTTGCTACGAGTATTTCTCTCTCCGCTCAAAGTCGTTAATAACCGTCGCTCAAACCCACGGGTCGCCTCGATCGTTTCCATCAATTTTCCGCGGACGTCGTGTTCGACGTTACCTGTATTAACTTGATTATCCTGCGTACGCGAGCAGCAATGCATTAATGCAAGACGATTAAGCATCGATAGATCAACCGACGACGATAAACTTAAATTGCGCTGGTCAGGCTTGGAAGTGTGGAATACGTTGTCCTTAAGTTTCTCCTCACGCCAGTGATAACGTGCCCGTCTTTCGCAGGGAAAGTGGGGCGAAATCCTTGTAAACATAATTAAATACCATCGCGTCGAAGAAGCCGTAACGAGCACTGTCGATTAACGATAATGCGTAACGAGATCTTCCGGTGGTTTCTAAGAGTTTTAACCAGCGGAATCGTTTCTCCAATCGGACGCATCTAAGGCGAAAGAATATCGGGGGAACGTTGACTTTATTTGCCTTACGCGGTATCCGTAATGAGCGAAGCGTGCGCGCGGCTCAACGAGATTGCAGGGAGATGATGTTTGAAAAGATTATCCACTCGAGCTTAAGCCCTCGCCACACGCGTCCGCGGTTTTCCACGAAGACTCTAGCCCGCTGATAGTGTATCGATTCCCGGGAACCGCAGGGGATCGTAAAATAATAGAAGCACGCTAATGATAGCCATTACTATTATCTTGGCCCGTGTGACTGCTCGTCCCTCCTGATAGACGTCGTGGCGGCGTCGTCTCTTGCCGCACTGTTGACAGGGCAAATATCCTTTGATATGCCGTCCGTCTGGCACACGTGCCTCTCGCCACGCAGGGACTTTCCGTATACCTCTCTCCCCACCTGGAAATGAATTAACCCAAGTCCAGACGAGAATTCGTCCAATAGGTCCAACTTAACCGACGAGGAAGTTATCCGCCCCAAGAAGAATTGGAATTGGATTCGTAGTCAGCGACGAATTCGGTCGACATCCTTTGAGAAACTCTTGAAAGAGATCCTTGAGTTTTTCGAGGGGAGGATTTTCTTGCTAGCGAGGAGAATCGTTACGACTCGTTGCTTCGACCTCGGCGACGTGCGTTCTGCGCCGTTCTCGTCGTCGTCGGCACGCCTACCGTCGAGGGTTTCGGAGCACGAGGCCTTCGCGGATTGGCGGGGATAATAGTCGCTTCATTTCCTTCCCGACAGTACTTGGCCAAGAATGGCCGTCGGCCTATTGTTTGTTCCTTCGTGAAATTCATCGACCGAATTTCGATAAAAATTCCTTAATTTTTCGATTCTACCTTCGAATAACGAAACGTAGACCCTCAGATTTCGAATATTCCTATTCGAAGGGCACACTCGTTGGCGATTCCTGTCAAATTTCACGAGCGTTCGTTTGTTCCTTCGCATCTGTTTACACAGTTGCTCATGGAAAGCCTGTAAAGCACTATTAATGAGGAATTCGTTTGTGCCGGGGTATTACATCAACTATGACATGAATGTAATATAAATAGCACCGCAGGTAACAGTACGCGTAATCATAACGCCGTGTGCGTGCAGCCAACGTAATCATGGGCCCAGAATAAACCTTTGTCACTTGGCGCTTCGTGGAATCAACATCGTTCCGAGGGATGAAGGAGATTCAGAGAATGGACGAGGACTTTCACGGATTTTCTGCGCGAAAGGTCGAAGGAATTTCAAAGGTTTTAGGTGATGAGCGAGCAACCATTCGGGGCGGTCGAGTCTTATCTTCGGAGTCACGCATCGACGAAAACGAGTAGACGATGCTAATTGATCGGCGACAGTTAATTGCGATCGTTCATCGGCCTCTCAATTTCGCACCGTGCACGCGCTTATTAGAGAACTGGTTTCTTTTTTGATACCGTTATTACTAGCCGTGGATGGGTGAAAAGCACTTGAATCACAAATGAGCGTGGGCGAGGGCAAATATTGGATACTCTGAGACCGGAGGTTAAACGAAACTCTTTCTACGCTGAGAAAAGCAATGATCCTCCTTGAAGGCTTCTTCCTCGGCCGTCGCAAAGTCCAGCGAAATACGACGGATTATAGGGGAGATGGTCGTTCGTTTTGAAACGAACTCGAGGGTAGGAGATGCAGTTCCGTCGATCGCCTTGCCGCCGTGATGCGGCCCTGAATGCACAGCCTATGCAACGTAAGTAACTGCACACCCACTCGTAGGCGATTCAACGTGAGTCACTGCCGACTGCCGGCACCTCTGCCGGCCCAGGTAATACGAGTCGACCGCTCGGGATATCTCTGAAATTCGTCCCGTAGTTACCAAGGATCTGCCAATACTCTCTGTATTACATTCATCACTTCAATATCCTTCTTTCTTCATTTGTCCCGAGTCCTCACTGCAAGCTGGATCGCCGCTGTGAAAATTTTAAACCGGAGTAGTCTCTTATGAATGCCTGAAAAATGACTTTTATGTCTCATTAACGTCGTTGTTTAATTACGAGCGACGGCCTAGTCGCCGGAGGGACGAAAATAATCGTCCTGGCCGTACGCACTCCTCGTTGTCGTCTTTTCTGCTGGGTGGACGCACCGTACGTGTGTACACGAAGGGCGGTGAACCGTGGAAATGGTTCGTCCGGTGGCCGTTCGGATGGCCTTTCTGCTCGCAGCACCGTAATCGTGGATTTCCGTCCGCTTATTATCTTACGCGCCTCGCAATACGTTTCGACTGCGTCGGAATAACGACTAATTAGTTATCTGGCCGCATTCGGAGCTTGGGTCGGCCATTACGGAGAGAAGTAAGGACGATTATGTCATTCCTCACGATGGATTGTCGCAACGGTATTGCCTCGAAGATGTCCTTCGACCGACAGGATACGGCGATGATATTATCTACGATATTCCTCTGGACAGGGTGGATGATGCTGGAAATTCTTTAGACTCTCGGACTGCAATTTGCCCGGTGCAAGTAAGACGTTTGGCATTTCAAGTTCCGCCGGATAACAGCGGGAATTCCGTGTGAAATGCTTGTAAAATCCACGTCCACGTGTTAGCCGCGTTGGCACGGCGAAGACCCTCGCCGACCGTTTGGTTTAGCCGAGTGCACGAAACCAATGTTACGGACAATTTACTCGCGAAATTAGTTACAAAACGCTCTCGACCTATCTACCCATCAGCCACTTCCTCTTCCTCCACGGTTAAATAGATGGACGCCGGCCATTAAACGCCGAGAGTGGAGGAAGAGTTATTGTTCACGGATTGCCATAATAGATTCGAACGTGCGTACACGGACCGCGTGTGCGCCTATACACCGACAACTAATAACCTTTACAATGGCGAATCCTGCGTATCCGATGGCCTCCTTTCCCTTCGACAAAAATTAGACCAATGAATAGTTTCAACGTTTCTCGGACGGTCAAATCGGAATTAGATCTTGAGGATACTCGTCGATGAATAATTCTATCAAGGGGCGGATCGGGGGACTGACTTTAGAGCGGTGAACGATTGGCAGGAAACAAATTGTTCGTAGTTTGTCCCCTGTTTGTAGGCGAGCTCAGCGGAGCGCGTGAAATGAATAATACAACGCGGCAACCCTTGCGCAATCGCTCGCCCTTTGATTCCACGGATGCCTGTCGCCGGCCGTTAATAAGCCGGCGTTTCGGCAGTTAAGAGTCACGGCTCACGATCGCCAGGAAACAGATATGATGCGCCCCGCGAAGCGTGAAAAACCCGAGCGCACCCAACGATTACAGCCGCGTAATGCAAAGGCGTCCTGCGTGTCAAAGGAACGAACCCGGGGTTAACCGGAGGACTACCTCTTCTTCGGTTATTTCCCGACAATTATCTGCTATCGCTGAAATTATCCGTCCCGAAGGCTGCTCATACTGTCGATCCACGTGGAAAATGCGAGCTCACATTTAGCGCGAAGGATATCTCGTCCTTGTTCGATCGGGCAAATGTCAGATTCGGATTACCCGTCATCCGATGTATGAACTTTATTTATACACCGTGTGTGCATACGGCCGAGTCTTTCCCACGAAATTCTTACAAGCTGATAACGGGTTAACGGTTCGCTATCGACGGCTGACATATAGACGCAAGGAGCACGTAATACTTACACGACGAGATATCGGGAACGAGGAAACTTTGTTTGGATTTCTTAAAGAGCAGAAAGGCTTATCGGTGGCCTTCGATACTACTTCGTTCCGAGCAACGTACATATACGTATTTAGAGACGTGGATTCGGCGTCTCGTTAGATGCAGCCCATTACAGCAAATGTAAGGCCGATTGCAATATTGATTACCCGCGATAAGCTACAAGGTAAGCATCTTCAGGCAGAAACAGGTCGGGCGTGATTGAAGTTTCGAAGGATTCGACGATTTCACTGACTCGAAATCGCTGGCAAAAGGTCCTGTAAATTCCCGGGGAATCGAATCCTTGCTCTTGCCGTTGGAATTCCCAGATGAAACGTTGGCAAAGGTTCATTAGTATCGATCTTCCCGGTTAGCTGGTGGGTCGAGTGAAGTTTCGCGACGTGCGTCGGATATCTACGCAGGGCGTGTTCGCCAGCGAGACGGGAAAGGGTCGAAGGTCGTATTAAAACGCGGATGCACGGCTTGTTTTCTTGATTGCAAGGCGCCCGCTCGGACGGTGCAGGCCGCGTGTTCGTACGGATGCGTACATAGGTGTATACATATGTAGCGGGAGAGGGCACGTGGAAAAGGAATAAACACCGACAACCGTTACTCGTTCGACATACATACGCCTCGCCATTCAGTCTTGAGGAGTCGCGTGAAACGAAACGTGCTCGGGAATGCCTTCCAACTCTCCGGATAATCTTAATTAAACTCGCGTCCGATACGCTCGCGGAGGAATATCGTCGATTTAATCGACTTACGCGCTTCCCTCGATGTCATTAAAAAAGATTAACCCGACAGGACAGGACCGTCGCCGATGATTTCTCTGCCGCGCTTTCCTTCTTACTTTGTTTTCATGGCATAATTGCATTGTTTGTCCAGGCGGAGCGTGTAATCGATTGGATTAATCGCTGCTTCCCCGGAGAGGGAAAAGTCATCGATCACATTGGCCGCAAAAGATCGACTTCGTCGGCGTTATACAACGCGACCGGACGCGATGTTTCTGTTTCTCATTTTTTTTAATATCGTTGCACATTGTTCAATGACGGACGATCGTCGAGGATCGTGATGGCCGGGCACCGGCGAAACGCAGGACGAAATCGAAGGAAAACAGATTGAAACGGAGCGGGGAGAAATGTTTGTCACGCTTGGCGATTCTTTATGCCTGATTATAATTCCCGACGGACGGGTCGTGGCTCCCTCGTAATTATTTCTTTTTCTCTTTCACGACGGCCACAGGAGCTCCGTGCGCGAACGCACACCGGCGGACTTTTAAAAAGAGACCCATAAAGAGAGAACTGACAATGCTTTCCGACTAATGAGACCCCGTCGTTGGGACAGGAAATTACTCTGGGCAGCTTTATTGTGTGCTGACCTCCATCCACGCGCCGCCTTGTGGGTGTAATCTGCCGCTCGCACGATGCACGCTCAAAAGCAAGCGTATTTAACGCGAACGTCGATAAATTCCTGGCCAATCGACTTATCCGCCGATCACTCTCGGTCACGGCGTCGGTTCAACGAAGGAAAACTTTTTATCCAACCCTAATAGCCGCAACGCCTACATTCTCCTTGCATTCTTCGCGGATTCTCATCCTCGGGGCCTTTTTTTGCCGCGCATACCCGGATCGGGAAAGTCGAAAAGTCCCTGGACTTTCTACCGGCGATCGTTATGGCCAGAGCAGGCGCATAGATACGCATAACTGTTCATATCGATCCAGTTGCTCGGACGAGGGGGGAAAAAAGGGACACTCGCGGTGATGATCCTATATCTCAGTTATGTATCGCCGGTGTCAGCATTGGATTTCCACCTGCAATAGTCCGGGCATCGCCGGTATGCAAATGACCCTCGCGAAAGTGGATATCGATGCAAATTCTCGGCGGTTCGTCGATTTTTGCGGGGCACCCCGTCGCCGACATGACTTATAGATCATCCACCTCACCGCCGGATACGTCGATATTATTCCACTCCCGTTGCGAACGCTAGCCCGCAGAAATTTCCCCCGGTGTTTCGTTCGTAAACGCCGACAAAAAGCGTCCTTTCCCCATGGCTTTTCCCCCATGAATGGATACCTTGTCGAGCACCGTGTATGACTTTTCATTGACACAGTCGGCAAAAATTTCGGCGCCAGCAGCTCTCTTTGCGCAGAATTATCGTCATTTATCGAGCGGCTCGGCGCTGGAAAAATGGGCGCACGCGAAACCACCGTTCAGGTAGAAAAATGAACAACCGAGGATTCCCCCTGACGTTCTTGCAAATCGCGCGAGCGTGCAGAGACAATAAGGGTGTTGTGCGGATCGGCAGCGGCGAACGAGGAGGCACCTCGTGCCATATTGCATACTTAATGTTCGTGAAAGAGGCGTTCTTTGTAGCTCCGTCCACGGAAGTCTCTCTCTCCCTCCCCGTTCGCCCCCCCCCCTTCACCGTAGCTGCCTCACTCTGCTTCTCCCCGGCCTCCCAACCCGTTTGTAACACATTAGCATTGCGGGCTAAACACACCGTGAGGCCGGGATTGTAAAGCATCGACGACTGCTGTAATAACTGTGAACGCGAGGCCACGCTTTTCATACTAATGGGACGGAATTTAATGGCTCGATCGACTCGAGCCAACCTACCTACCGCGTCGAGCCTTCACGGATTCAGCGGTCTCTCGAAAACCGCGATCGCCGTTCCTTCGACACGCGCGCACGGAAGTAACGAATAATCCAAACGCCTGTGTTACATGAGGAACTCAAGGCGGATGGGAATCAAGCCCGAGCTGAGAAATACTTGAAATATGTGCTCCGCGAAATGCGAGAAAAGCTTCCTTGTTCGCGTAAACGAGCCGATGAAACGCGGATAGCAACGCTTGTACGTCGTAAAATCGACCATCTCGGCGATCTTATTAATTAAGGCGCGATACGGGGAAAAGAGAAAATTCAGAGGGGAGCCGAGAACCGTTTTAGGTCGAACACAGGCCAATTGCTTATCCGTCGCGGTGTAATACATGTGGAGGAGAGAAGGAGAGACGGAGCCGTGCCTTTCATACTAATGGGATAGGATTTAATGGCTCGATCGGCGAGATCCACGGCTCTATCGATCGGAGAATCACAAGTAACCTATGATTTTCCATATTACTTCGCTCCGCGGAACCCGTGTGCTCTTCCCCCGTATCCCTTTCGCGCGATTACACTTTTATCATCGAACCGATGGCTCTCGTTGGCTACTACTTCCGAGTCGGCCTGTTCGCAGCATCATTGACCTTTCCATTAGCCGTGCCGTTTTACCGGCGATTCAGGTTCCTCGGTAATTTAAAATACCTATTAAATATGATAATCCCCCGTACGTGTCCACGGAGCGGATTTACCGAGGTACCAAGGATCGTTAAAAATAGAGTATCGTCAGGGTATTCCGTTCTCTGGGAGGGTACGATCCTTGAGTGGCAGGCTAAATGGCGATAGGTTTGCGATAGACGAGGTCAGGAAGGCGCAGATGGTTTGGGCCGGGCGTAGGCCTAGCTGGTTGCCCGTTGCGGGGCCTACGGCGCATTTCTGCTGAGTACCGTTAGCTATACGCGGCGCCCTGGACCCCGGAGATTCCCCCGAGGGTCCCCTCCCCCCCTACGATCCCCCACCTCAGGGCCCCGTCTCGGCTACTCTCGCGGGAGCCCTGAGGCCGCTTCTCTCTCTGCCTTGCCTTGCCTTGCCCTGCCCTGCTCTGCCCTGCTCTGTCCTGTCCCGCGGAACACGGAACCGGGGGTCCGCAGGCCCCGACTATACCCCGCGGCCGAACCTTGAGCATGCGCCTCGCGACCTCCAAGGCCCTCGCCAGTGCCAGTTTCTAACTCCTTCCTCGAACGATGAAAAACATGAAACCTCCCCCCGATCACTTTCACGGCATTTTCCAGGGACTCCAAACGAGTCCCCGACGAAAGACGGGGGGTTCGTTATTTCTGCCGTGCGTAGATTCCTGAGTCGATTGGAACGCGCGAAAGGACGTTGTCGTCTCCTGGAGCTGGGCAAGCAGGTGACCGGCAGGGTCTCGTTATATCCGGCCGGCTGGAACGACGTGACAAATACGAGCCCACCGCGCAATCCCCGTAAATCACGGGTTTTACGGGCGATCGCCGGCGATTCTGGAAATCCTCAGGGAGATTGGAGAAAACGTGGCGTTCGCGCGGGACATGCTCGCACGAGGCTAACATCACCTTTCCACGTGTGGTCCTCGTGCATGTAAGCACGCGCGCGCGCACACATGTGTACGCACACGCAATACGCCGAGCGATGAATTCTCTTGCTGGAATTCTCTGGCTGAGCATTGACCTACGGCAAGGAAGATCAGGGAAATTTGTCTGCATCAGCCACGCACTCTCCCGCCTCTCCTTTTCCTTCCTTTTCTCCGGCGAACCACCGTACCGGATCGGTAGTGACCGATCTCCTCTCGCGACGAAATACCGCGGAGCGAGAAGGACAAGATGCAACGCTCAACGAAGAGGGGACGTTCTATCCGAGAGAAATGGAGCGAGAGGGACGAGGGAGACCGTTATGAAATGACGCATGCATGCCGACCATCTTCTCTCTCTCTCTCTCTCTCTCTCCCCCCCGCCAACCCCCGGTGCATGTGCACGCCGCGAGAGTGGCTTATTCTGCAACATGCAGGTACATGTAATTGCCGGCCGCTTTGATGATAAACCGACGTGTCACGACGCACCACTGATACGCCTCCGTCTTCGACGGGCGCAGTCTTCAGGGAACTCTGAGCCCAGAGAGATAAGAATTGCAAAAATTCCCTCGTACCGAGAGACAGCGCTCGGCAATACTCCGCGCGATAATTCGCACGAAAATTCTTGAGAAGTTTTATCGCGATAAGCACAGGAGGAAAGGTATCTCGGGCTTCTGGAAAGCCTGGATTTGACTTCCACACGAGCGTGCCAGTGAGCTTTGTGTTGGGCCCATCGTGGGCGTGTGCTTGTATGCCGTGGAGAGGGGAACGCGGACGAGGGAAGGACAGCGATTCTTCGGGCCGCGCTGGGCGAAGAAGGGATTTACATGCGTTTCACGGTGCCCGGCATTGCTGACATGATTGCTACGCAGCCGAGGGACACGTAGAATGCGTGTCGGTACGCATCTTAAAAGTCGCCGGTCAGCGTTGCTCGCGCGACCGTACGAAGCAACGTCTTCCTGCACGCAACACAACCAACACACGGGGGGGCGGGGGGAGGGAGACGCGTAGTCGCCGAGGTGAAGGACCTTTTTCGCCCGATTCGCGCTCCAAAGTACCGAAACAAAGTTTCCCCATTCGCCCTACTCAGCGCTTCGTCAAACAAATCCTCCGAGGACTCTCATTCTGTCTCGCGATCGTTCAAATGGATTTTATCGAATTTCAATCGATAAGCGGCGATTGCCAAAGTCAAAGACAACCGCGACAAATACCCGATAAAAATCGGACTGTTATCCAGCTTGACAGATAAATAAATCCTCAGGGAGTGGAAGATTTGAATGAAGGGAAGGCACGGTTGACCATTGAGTTTGATCCGTTTTCCAACACGTTCGATTTCGGAGGACGAACACACGCCGAGGGGGGTTGCGCAAGGATGCAAAAGACGGATATAGGTCAAGAAAGAAGATTGGTATCTGCGGCGCTTGGCCAGCCGAGAGAGCCGTTCGGTCGCCGTTGTGTACACAAGAGAGGAACCCGACGGGTCGCCGCGATGCAACGCGAGATGCAGCCGCCGCCACTGCACCGGGAGAGTCGGCCCGTTGCACGGCAGAACCGACTTTCTAACGTGACCGAGCGCGTTCGTAACTTATGGAACAAAGAGCCCCCGCGCCGGCAAAAATCCACCGCGCCGGAATAGCGCCGCTGGGTTCCGTAACACCGAGATCTCCGAGAGCTCTGCTCTTGCTCGAATCTCCGGCTTTACAGAGCCGCACACGTGTCTTCCCTCGGTAGCTACGCAAGAAATTTTACGTCGGTCCCCGAAAACTTGCTTCCTCTTGGAGCGAATCGTGTAATCCTTGCTAATGGTATTTTTATCGGCAAGAAGATAGCCTCAACGTACCGCTGTGGATTAGCAAATGCCTTCCATTGCGTACGGTTGTCCGTTATACGAATAAATGCCGTAGCGCAGAATGCGTTTCCCGCGGTCAGAGCGCATAACGGATGTTTATTAAAATTTATTGAAAGCGTCGGCGGATAATCGCCGTTCGCCTCGAGCCTCTTGCCGTTTTCCCGGGGGAATTCCAAGCGAGAATGCCAGTATTCGTGCGCCAGAGGAGAGAAGGAAAGAGAGAGAGAGAGAGACACGAATACGTCTTCCCTCGGGCTATAAAGAAATTCCAATGCGCGAAATTCCAAGGGCGTCCATCGAAAAGCAGCGCCGCCATAAAATGGAAAAATCGCGCCGGGAAGTGTCTCGCTAATTTTATAAGCCGATGAGCGTTGGACGATATAAATATCAGCGCGCTAACGAAGCGTTTTATTTGCGTAAACGTTCCGGCATCTCGACCAAATGATTTGGCCGCTCGTTTACGAGAGGAATACTTTCTCGAATCAATTATTCCTGGTGTCGGGGGGACAGAGAAGGAGGGATAGAGGAAGAGAGAGCTCGAAGCCTCGCGCTAGTAGTTTCCATCTCGCAGGCCTTACGGCTGTCTGTATAAATCGGCCAATACGATATTACGAAGCCGAGTATATTACGCATCCAAGTGTCCCCGGATCTGCCGTTGCGTGCACGCGCCATCAGAATGTGAAAATTGCATCGTCCTGAGCGCCGGCTACGTTATATCCGCGCACGTGTGGATCGGAGGTGTTTACTCTCGGGCGGATTTTTCGTTTCACCGAGGATCTACGCGATGTTTGCTCTCGTCTCGTCGTGTTCTCGCGATTCACGAGGCGATACTCGCGCTGGACGAGCGAGATAGCACGTAGCCTTATCCGAGCTCCGATGATTTCGACCGGTAGATCCGCATTCGCTTGCCTACTTGCCGTGAACTCTTTATCGATCTGCCTCTACCGCCGAGAATTTACGAGTCACGGGACCAAGCGACTGCTTGCAAATACGACGAATCCACTGAAACGCGGAGGAACGGCTAGAAACGATAACCACTTTAACGCCACCAACATCCCCCAAGGCAGATCCCTTCGACGTGATTATCCCCTTTCCTGTCCTTTTTTGAGCTGAAATTTCGTGCTACGACGGAATGCGGGAATTTACGGAAACCATCGACAGATCAGATCGACACTTGACGAATGTCTTATCTATCGCAAGTACGTAATACCCGGGCGAAAAGTATACACGGCATATTGACGAGATTACGGAATGGCCAATGTCACATTGAGATTAGAATGTTTGCCATTACGCGGTGTTCGTGTTTGCACGGATTATCCTTTTCGCCATACGACGTGTCCTTATCGAGCGCCGAGAACCGCCTCGAAATTCCGTAGGATATCGAATACTCACGGACGACCCCCTTGTATGCGTGGATTACAAGTACGTGCATACGCTTCAACGTGCCTTACGTAATCGACGTAACGAGATTCCTCGAATTTCCAGAGAGATCCAATGGAGAACGCAGATGGAAGTTTTCGGGTCAATTGTTTTGGGAATGTGGGTCTTTTAAATTTGCGCGCTGGCCAATGGTTCTTTGGCGATCGTTTGGCCGGGAGATTGACAGTCGTAAATGGAGAACTGCTTTGCTCGGATTGCGAGCACGTAGGAACCTTGACGCGACGAGACAGGTCGATGAAGTCCGTGTTGTAAGGACTGTCCAGCTGTTAATAGATCAGCCGTCCGTTTCGCCTTTGCTCGGCCATTGGCACGCGTTTTGCCGCGGGTGCGCCAGTGAAAACTGCCCGCCGCAAATCAGACGACATTCTCTGCACCAACGACGACGACGACGACGATGACGACGACGACGGGCAGCGTTCATTGGATTTGTCGTAAATCCTCTGTCGCAGCGTTCTAAGATACGCCTCGGGGTACTGGTTAGCGATCGTCCACGGGCCCATTAATTGAGAGAGACTCAACAACGAAGAATTCTGCCTGGATTCACCAAAGAAAATCACACGTCTACGGGCAAACGATTAAACGTTTAAACGTTTAATCCCTGACGTACTGTTATCCTCCGGGAACAATCGAATCTTCCAGATATAACTGTACAGGGTTTCTTCGAGATGGAATCACGCGTCGGCTATTACGAACTAACGCAAGGCTCGTCCCGCGCAACGAAACCGCACGATGCGCTTTTTACGATCGTTGCGTACGGCGTTGCGGCAAGTGCATAAAAGCGTGAGAAAAACATGGGGAGCAAAAAACGAGGCGATCGGCAGGCCGTCGGAAGGCTCGCCCACGCCTCTCACGTTTTCCTCCGCGGCTTTATTATCTACGCTCGATCTTCCGTAGCCTAGATTACGATCGGCACTTGGAGGCTGGCTTCTTCGACCCCGTAAACAGAATCGCGGAACAATATTTTACGGCGATTAATTAAAGGACAACCGAGGCCATCATTACGTAACTCACAACGGCCCATAAACTGCACCGAATTTCCTTCGGACCGCCGATCGGTATTCTTGACGATCCTCTCGCGAGGGACGCGTGTACCTATTAATTTCCTGGCAATTAACGTTCCCCGTAATTACACGTCTCCGCGATCGACCATTAGACCGATCAGAAGTCAAGAGCGAGTGGAAACGCGGAAACTCGCGAGACTTTTTTACCCGGCAGCCCACTTTGGGAATGACTACATTGTTGTCAGGTAGTTTTACATGAGCTGTTGGCCGACGGCGTTCCGCCGATTCCGTTTTTATCCTGCGCCTACGAGCAAGCTAGAAAAATTAACGGGCACCGGCTCGTGGGCGGGAGGGAAGAGGGGAAAAAAGCGGACAAAGTGCGTCGAGGAGATCTCGTTGCAACGGCAGCAGCTCGTTTAACAGCTCCATCGGGGCCATTGTTATTCAGATAGCGCGAAAGTCGGATATCGGCGCACGTAGCCGGCTCCCAAGGTCGTAATTAAAAAGAACGACGCACACGCGCGAAGTATTAACGATCCTACAAATCCCACACGCGACGTTTACGAGCGCCGGCAGAGGAAAAAAGAAATTTAGAGAAGGATGGCTCAAGCGGCTCCGGGAAATTCCTCGGAGCTTTGGCTATTTTCTTATCTCCTCCCGGGAGTTAATGCGTATCGAGTGGTACCTCTTTTTGCTCGCGGCGTTGGAGGCTCGTGAGCCTAAGTCGAATAGAGAAAGACGGCGGTTACGTTTGCCGGGAGATAAATCGCATCGTGGGAGAAAGCGCCGAGAGAACCCTCGCCTCGGCCGATACCGATCCTCGCGGAGAAATGTCGAAATAATAGCGAGCAGACGGCTTCCGTAATAGAAACGCCGGGCGACGAGAATGCTCGAACCGTCGATCTCCCTGCGATTAACGCATTGCGAAAGCACAGCTCGTGCGACACTCGCCGTGTCACGATCGACGGCAATTAATCCTGCCCCGAGATATGATCGATCCGCGCAGCGCACTTTGAAATCCGCCTCGAGCTCGAATTCGCCGCACAATACGCCTTCCCGGAGCCGCCGCATGGAAATGCTCAATCGCGCGGCAAAATTCATTCCGATCGAACAATCCAACGGGCAATTATAGCCCTCGACAGTTTGTCAGTCCACGAAGACAAAGTCGAACACACCGCAACAATGTCACTCGAGGAACCTTGTCGAGATTTTGTTTACCCCGAGAAGGGCAGCTCGTGCCCACGGGAACAGGCCGATCCAAGGAGGAAGGACGAACGTCCACGACGATAGCTCCGTTGTTGCATTATGGGCGATTTCCTCTTGAGACTATCGGAGAGTGAGCCGATCGCAATAATTATCATGCGGAGACATGTGGATGGCAATGAAAGTGACAGGACGGCACGTATGTATGTGCTCAGCGTTCTGCAAAAGTCAGCGAGACAGAAGGAGCGAAGAACGCGATGAAAAATCCCAGGGAGGACATTGAAAATGCGATAAATAAGTTGCAAGTCGACGGACAAATTGCACCTCTTCCTACGGTTCTACCTTCGCGCAAGAAGATAATGTACTCCCGACTGGGGAATGCTGGAATGACAGTCATCGGCCAAATCAATTGTCAGCGAGTGCCGTTCGCGGTGCCTTCGAATTCACAGTCATACGTATCGATTAACGGTGCAATTATAGTCAACTAATTGGCCAGTACTAAATGACTCGTACATCCAGTCTCATTCGCGCCGAGCTGCATAAAACAGTCGGCGCTACGGCTTAGAAAGTTGTTCGCAATTGGTCGTAATAAATTGTTGGAAACCGATTGCCCTATCGACAATTGCCATTTTCTAGCATTCGCGGTGCTCGACAAATTAATCGCCGGCTAAATGGTCGACGAGAAAACCGCAGCGAATTAACGGCTTCCCGGAATCGCTGAATTAATTAACCCGGGAATCATTTTTGGCGGATGTATCGGTAGTAATTATTAACATCGACACTTGTCTATCTGCGATACGATCTCGCGATTATCCAATTAAAGTGCCGAGGAAGAAACTCCGTTTTTCAGCGTGTTCAATCAATCTCGCTCCATGGAGGCGCTTGTCGGAGGATTAAATATCGAGAAGCACAGAAGGTGGGACAATCTTTAGGTCCTTACAGTCCCCTGAAAATTCGTTTTTCCGGGTTGGGCGGGGTGGGATTGAATTGGCAACACTGGAGGCAGCGGCTGAGTTGTGCGTGCGCGCGTGCAAAGCCGAGGACCTCCGTGTCAGAGGTGTACACGCTTGGCACACGCGAAAAGGCACGAAGCTCCTATGGCCGCGCGCATACCTGCCAGCAGAGCCAGCCGTACGTGTCAGGTACACGCGTACGTATTCGTTAGACAACTTTTCCAGCTCACGGAGGCGTAGAGGTGAGCCGGTGGCTCGGTGGACGATCGAAAGGAGGGGGAACAGAATGCGGAATAGCCTAGAATGTGATGTGAGCGCTCTCCATGAGTGTCTCTCTCTCTCTCTCTCTCTCTCCCCTTCCTCCCCTTCCTCGTCGAGGGATTGGGAATCGCTCATTCCTTGCCCCCCCCCTCGAAAAAATTCCCAAAACGATGTTTTACTAGCTCGTAGCTAGACATTGGTCCGTTTTTTCGAAAAATATCTTTGAGTCCACCTTCCTTAGGATCAGGTTTTGTTCTCCTGGCTCACCTTAAGAACCAGCAGGTATAGCCACCGCTCCACCCCTTCTGGTACCGAAGGAACGTCGGTAGGGTGGATAATTGGCTAGGGGCGGTTGCCAAGGGTCTTTTCAGTTCGATTTTGTCGGGTGTTCGCGTGCGCCGGCGCGTTCTCCGCTCGTGCATCGGCATTATATGCGCGCAGGTCGTCGCGGGTCGGTTCCTCGCGCTTCTACACGCAGCCAGGGCGGGGTCATGCGCGGTTCTATCGACGTTCGCCGCGTTCGCCGTCGAATCCCTACGAAGAACCGCACGCCAGGTCGATACCAATAAAATACCGCGATAACTCCCAACCTAACGGGACGGTAAAAGTTGAAAATTTACAGGAATTTACGTCACAAGAGTTTACTTGGACCGTCTGGTCCTGATTTATTTCCTTGGACTTCCCGCGGTATTCCCTGACATCAGTCAAATGTTTCCGAGTTTTTCCCATTCGGCTGAACGTACCTTCTTTCCTTACCCCGGTAGCCCGATGGAATCGCCCTTTTCGTAGAAACGTCGAGAGACGTTGAACGATGGCGAACCATTCGGGAGATCGTGTATCATCGGCGAACGGCTAGTCTTGAATTCTGATGGTGAGGTTCCACCTCGAAGGTCACGCGAGACTTTCGGATATACGTCGACGAAATGGCAAGCGTAATCGACAGAAATGCTCAACCGCGTACGAATATTCAGCGAGTATGCGAGGCTGCCGAGGCCGATAAAATCATCGACGTCGGGGAAATCGCGATAGACTCGAAAAACTGGTATGGCGACCCCGCAGAAGAAAGAATTTGCCGATTCCAACGGCAGGAACATCTCTCCCGGCGAACAAATGTGCTGCATAAAGCGTGGGCGTCGATGCGACGCACTCAGCTGCAACGGCCTATTCGTAAGACCCAATCGAACCGAGCAGAATTCACGAAAGGACGAGAAAACAAAGGGAAATGATTTCACCGGTGTCCCTGGCGCTAAAGTCATTTTTTATCAATCCAACGAATGAAATGTTTTCCCTGACGAAGATTTACGGACGTCCGGGCAGGTATGCCGATATTGTCCGGCGCGTATCGGTCCATCGGGTGTTCCCCTCGGGTACTTAACGCTGAAACGGGCCCTTTTGTGGGCCGACCGGGGACGAAAGGCCCGGCCGAAAAGGGCACGTCTCCCGCCGAGAGCGAAATCACACGAGTCAGCCCTGGGACATATATAACGCACCGACACTCTCGACTAATCATATTACGCCGATACCCGAGGGATCCTTGGCAGGTGGCCCACCTGTCCATGATCCATGGATCCTCGAAAATTTCGTGGAAAATGCCGATCTCTCAAAGTCCCGCAGGATCCGAACTTTATACGACTGACTTGGCGCATGAATGTTCCTCAATATCGTAACTCCCGGTTCATCGTTTATGCAGAACTGCACGTAGAAGTGCATCTTGAAGGAAGAGCATTTTATAGCGAGAGTCGTTTGGCGAGCCGGGATTTATCTGATGCCGACTCGTTTCGTGGGACTTTCCCTCGAGTCCCGTGGATTTTATTGACGGAAAACCGTCGCTCGGGCCAGCGACAATGGTCGTTTAATGGTTTTCCGTGACACTTGCTACGGGGGAGGGAAGAAACCGATCCCCGTGAGCCCCCTCGACTCCCCTCGAAAGTTCCTCGAATGGGCCGGCTAATGGGCCCGCGTGGCGGCGGGCCCGGTCCGGCTGTCGGGCCACAAAATTAGTGGTCACAAATCAACGACAATACGAGCGGCATTGTGCAGCCATGCCCAGAGCAGCTCGCTCTGGTATCTAGTCCGTTCTGCCCCCCTTCTGTCCCCTTGCCACCTCTCTCGACTCGTCCGTGCGTTATCTTCTTTTTCCCTCGTGCCTTCCTTTTTTTCCCTTCCTGTCGCGCCTCTGCCGCCTCTCCTTTCGTCCCCGTGTATATTCGGCATTCCCGAAATTACTTTATCTCCCGGCTCTCGGACGGAGAGGGAAATTTCGCCACCTTCTCGTTGGCTTCCCTCGCGAAGAAGGCCCGAAGAAACGGGACTGGCCGATCAACAGGCACTCGAGGGTATTTCTCGCTCGCGACGAGTCTCAACCACTGTACGGGCGGACGGTGAGGGGGAGAGGGGAGGCTGATCGAAGGTGGTAACCCGATCTCGGCATCGTTTCTCCGCCGATCAAGGGCACCGCGTTGCATTTACTTTCGTCAATGCGCCGAGGGCTGCAGCCCGACCACGACAATGATTCGCCGTTCACTTTCACGGCTGTCATTGAGATGTCGCCGAACTGGCAGTTTTTGCCGCGAAACACAGACTCGCCCTTGACGCTCGCTGACATTCCGCAGCTTTCGAGGGAACACACACGACGCGCATAATCGCGCGACAATCTTCCCCCCCACCGACGACGAACAAAAAGGCAAAAATGTTGAAAAATCTCCTTTCAAGATCCTCAGAGTTTCAATGACGAAGGAAAAACCTTCGAGATTTTGCTGTTCATTTTTATGAAGTATCGTGATCATTGCGTGATGATCCTGAGACGGAAGGGACAGAGATTTTCCCGATAGATCGATCTTTACTAGACTGTCTAGATCGCCCTACGTTGAACGATATTGCTCGACTGTGATCCGCTGCCGATCTACGTGGTATTTGGCAGAATTACGAGAAGATCGGCCGGTCCATTCAGAAGAATCTCGCCTCTCGGGCATTAATGTCCCGCTGGGACTACTTCGCTGCGTGTATCGCGACAATTCCCGTCCTCGGAGATGGGACAGATCATCGGGAAGTCCTCGCAGTGGCGTAGGAAAAGTTCCTTTAGTCCCTACAATCCTAAATCATCGTCCTAACTCATCAAAAAATCATAATATTCGTCGTAAATAAATGATGAGTCAGAAAGGGTCAAAATATTGTACAGATTCAAAGTATTTTTTTGGAAATTGACGTGTTTTTTATTGTTGGTGTAAAAGATATTGTCGATGTAAGGTTATTCCTACGCCGTTGGCGGTGATGGTCGTGAGTAGGACAGTGGCCAGAGTGACAGGCGATTGTTGTGATGGAAATCGAGCAACTCGTGACAAATACCCGGCTGGACACCCTCCGGTGATCTCTAGGGCCTCGTCGGGGTCCTCCTGATTGGGCCCTAGGCCTTATTCCTTCCGTCAACTGGATTCGTCGTAGTTGGCTACCGGCTAATCCGACTCCTATCTCCTCGTCGATCGTCTTCGGATCCCCATAATTGTCTTATTGTGTCCCCGTAATCCGTCGATCGGATTCGTCGAAGCAAATCAATTTCCGCCTCACGCTGGAAGAGGAAGACCAAAGCCAGAAAGGGACAGGACGAGCTTTCGGATCCGACTAAATTATACGGTGACTCGTCGCTCCTAGGATTATTCAGATCGCTCGGTTCCGACAAATTCGTGCAGTTTCTTTTTTCACCGCGGATCGCTACCTCGAGATCTGCATCGGATTATTGAGGAGCTTCGTTTAATCAATCACCATGTAGCCCAAGCCAACGGTCCCCCATAATTCGAAGAGCAAGCGCTAGAAGGACCTTCGTACGGGTAATCGATAGGAGTTAGACCTGCTCTATCGTCGCTTTTAATGGGTCCTAATGAGCAGCCGGTACAATAATTCTATTGCGATTAGCCCCGCTCGGCTCCCCCCCCCTACTGTCTCCGACTGGTCGGCCCTCTTGCGCCTTCTGTGCCTGGAATGTTTGAGCAAGTGCGTGGGCGTAGACTCGCCGCTCAGGAGATGACGATTGTTCGGAGGCAGCCGCAGTTATAAATACGCGTATAAACTCGTACCTACGTACACACCTGTAGAGGCGAACCTACACGTCGACGGTACACTTCCACACACGCGGACCGTCTGTGTCTTCGGTGGCCATTTCTCTTGGTTTCCCTCCCCCTCGATCGATATGCATTGCCGAATATCTTCGTCCGACTCGGCGACAAAGCACGCCACAGGACAGGATCGTATATGTTGTTGAAACTGGTGCTTAATTAGTCAGACAGATACCTCGCTGAGTTTCTCCTTTTTTAAACCATCCAGATTGTTATTCATCTCTCGGTCTACACGTACGCACAAACACGATACACTTGCCGGTGTGCGCAGGTAATGACACGTTTACTTGCACATCCGTGCCGGCGGATATGTGCGCTCGTAGATTTTTTGTAGACTTTACATTGATACGTTTGACGTAGAAAGGTGGTTGGACGGTGCGTAGATGCGAGTGTGTAGGTACGAGTCGAAGATAGGAACGAAAACTCGGCTCCACGGAGCTCTCAGCCGGTGAGCATGTTTCCTGATGGGGTCATCAGCGCGAATTAACATACTGGGTGGACTCGTACGACGCGCACACGTGTGAGCGGTGCTCAACGTTTCCAACTGACTCACTGCGTTTGCTTCTCTCTCTCTCTCTCCTCGTTTCTCGTCTCCGCCTCTCCCCGTTGATCTCCTTCCGGCCGACTAGTTCCCCTCGTTCTCCACCTTTTCCTCCTCTATCGAGTCCCAACAGATTGGCCAAATCGTTCGTTCCGTTTCGAAGGAGGTCCTGTTTCCTGTTTCCCCGGCTTTCCTGGCGGTTGATTAAAATTCCTTGCTCCTTCCCAATCGAATCTCGATCGAGGATCTTCCACGGGCCGGTTTCTTCGTCCTTTTCTCCAACTGCCGGCCGTTCGTCAGGGCTCGCGTGCTTCCGATCGTGAAATTCGCGTGTCCCGCGGCCATTCGAGGCAGGGCCGCGCGCTCGCCACGAAGAAAAGTGACACGGAATGCATTATCGGGGCCCGATGGAAAGCGCGCTTACCCACACAACGATGGACGGACGTGGAGCTTAAAGCGAGTGAGATCCGCCGATCCCGGAGAAATCGACGGACACTCGCGCGAAATTCGCCAAGGAAGTCACGCGAAATTCCCTACATCCGCCATTCATTATGTGTGCATAAATCTGAGTCAGTACTCGTAAAAGCGAGGACTTTGCGCCGTGTCAGCGCGAAGCCGACAAGAGCAAACTTTGAGGGAAAAAAGTCGGGAAGGAGGTTTATGCTCGGAAGTGTAAAGCTCGTTCCGATATGCTCTAACGACTACGGGCCAAGGAATATCGGCTGTTTGATGTTATGACACATTCTCGTTATCGCTCCTCGGCCATTCTATCGTCGACTCTTCGCCGAGCGATGCCAATCGCCCGGATACGCGCTGTATGAGCTAATCGCCGGGCTGGGCCCTTCTCTAATGCCCAACGGGCCCTCCGGGACGCCAGATGAGATCTCCTTAATGAGGGATAACTTAATCCGATTGCCAGTACCGTCGCTACTGTGCCGTCTATCGTTGCTCGCGGGACAAACGGCAGATCTGAATATCATTCTGCCCTGTGTGGTCTACCCACGAATTTTCGGATCTCCCTGAGCCGCTAAAACACAATGCATTAGCCAATACCGTTGGATTATTCCGCGGCGACACGCACGGAAGACATTTGTACGGTCGGAGAAGAATTTCCACGATTACCCCGCTTATCGTTAGCCCGAAAGTCCGGCCAGTGGAGGCGGGGTTTAAGGAACCTTCCCGTCCAGTGTATCGGGGGAATGCCTCGTTGAATTAACGCCATAAACACGGCACGTGAACGTCGAAGATCGCGGCGAGGGGAAGTCCGAGGCAACGAGCGAACACGCGACACGGTCGCTTTGGAAATTTAAATATTCCCGATAACCTCGTAGACAAACAAGATCTCCGGGGACATTCGGTTTCTCCCAGTGGGCATTAAATTTCTCCGGGAATCGATAAACGCCTCGTGGATAATTACGTGTCCTGCCAGAGTCGATGGACAGGGTTGACGAGGGGGCGGGGGAATTTGTACGGTCCGCCCGGCACCCGGGGACCCTACGACACCGAAGAGTCGTTTATTTCTCGAAAACCAAAGAAGGAGAACCGTCGAGGGACATTCGGGACACTCGGGGCGAGAAAACGATAGATCAGAATAATTTGGATACCTGGCCGCCGTGTGTGGCAAGGCCTTAATTCATTTTTATTAACTCCGCACCGCACGTTAGTCGACGATCATTCGAGAAAGTGCCCAAATAAAATAGCCAACGAGGGAAACTATGGTTTTCTTCGGGGACACCGGGGGGTGGAAGATGAATTTGAATTCCTCGTGGTAACGCGCCAGGCTTATTGCGGATCTTCGTGCGACATCGTCCAGTTGATCTGGAAAGTTTAGCAGGCCGAAAAAAGGCCCGAAGTGGACCGGATCGAGCTCGGCTTTTCTAATGAGCCATTGGAATTTAATCGATGAACCTGCTCGCGTCGAATATCGCCGAAGCGTGGTCGCTTTCACGGGCCGTGCGTCGTCGTCGCGGTCGTTGAGATACCTATCTCCTCCATCTTTCTCCATTTCGAGAGAGCCTCCTCCGACGCGGACGAATTCTTCCATAAAATCGCTCTATTAGCGGTCGCGCGGGTCCTCGGAATTCTTCCCCTACGTGTTTATCGCCCGGGACGTTGGCAAAGGTTTCGCGAGCGGACCGGTAGGGATCCCGGTGAGGAAGAAAGAGGAGAAAGCCCATGGGGAATGAAGGGAAAGGTAAGGATGGCGGGCAAAGTAAAAGGACTGAGATAGGAGAAGAAGGAGAGCAAAAGGGAGACGGAGAGAGACGAGAAGAGATGGAGAGAAGGAAAAACCGGTTGGTCGCGGGACCCTCTCGTTGAAAGCGATAGTCACATTTCTGGATCGGTGCACTTTGGCTGCATGCTCTCCCGTACGGTTACGTGCCATTCGCGATTCTCTCCCGGCATCGCGGCCACCTTGTAAACCGATGACACGCTTCTGCGAAATTCACCGCGAGAATCGTCGTTGCACGCGTGCAAAGCACGTACCAGCGCACCGCGCAGTCCTGCATCGTCATTTATGTTTACACTGATTTCCCCGAGCCTTTCTCGCGCTATCTCCCCATGAATGAAAACTATCTCGCGTCTTCTCTAGCCGCGATAAATTTCGTAAAACCGCCGGCCAGTTCCCCGATAACGAGCGATCATTATTAAACGCGAGGCTGCGTCGCGAAGAGTTGGTTCTTGCGATTCCACGGGATTTCAGGCAGCCGTTGAGTTCATTTTTCAACGGTTCGTACGGTAAATCAAAGGTATTAGCGCGACACGTTCGACCGTGATTACTTCGGTTCAGTATGCAGTTCCTTCGAGTTTCTCTTCTTCAGCAGCACCCTTGGACCGATGTATCCCGGCGACTTCTCTCTCTTTCCGTCCGCTCGCGCGAGCAACGAGGTAGCTGATTTATAGCGGCCATTCATTCTAATCGTCCTGCATCTCTCGCGCGCTCGGCCACATCCCATCTACCGTGAGTGCGCGCGCGCGCCAGCGCCTTCGGACTCTTTCCGAGAGAAAGGGAGCGAGAAAAAAGGAAGGAAACGCGGGGAAAGGGGCCAACGTGCCTCCGGGGACCCCCGGCTAATTGAATACAAAAATTCGAATATTTAGCCGCGGCCATAAACCATTTAATTAACCAGTCCGCGAGCTTGTCGCGTCGCTGCCGGCCTAAGAAGTATTCTATCCTATCTTTCTCCGCCACCCCCGGGGCCGCAGGACGAGGACGAAGAGGAGGAGGAGGAGGTGGAGAAGGAGGAGGTTCGTTTTTGGACCTCGTAAATATTAACGCGCCTCCGCCGGAGTCGAGACGGTTCCATCGCCGTAAATCAGTCAATCGTCGAAGGAACCCAGGCTAATCTTCGCATATACCAGATGCGGCCAGCCGCTTTTTCATAGCCTCGCTGCACGTAAATCTCGATAAACCGCCGGCTCGGATTTCGTAATCGGCAGAACCCCTTTCACGGGACGAAAAAATACGGCGATTAGGAGGACCCGGGGCTCCGAACGAAGTCCACGAAAATTCAACTCCCGTTTTGGCCGATTTCGTGCCTCGAGTTATTTCACCCTTGGACAAATTTCCCTGGTTCACCTGGCGCGGGGGGAAATGCGAGAACATACGGCACACGCTTATCTCGCGGAAGATCTCGGTATTTATGACAGAGCAGTCATCTCGAGGTCTACCGGGCCGCTTATCGTAGCTAATGCGGAAACAAAAAAAATAATTACACAGTTCTAAGCGCAGCCAAGTCCATTTAATTACCGCGCGCGCACGATTATCATTCTCCCGGCGTCGTAAGCGTCCGTATTTGCGGTCTACGCAAGCCACTTCTGTAATACGCGTTTTTCCTGGACAAATGCTTTGCATATCTCATATTTTCATAGCTGCCATTTACATTGTACCCGCGGGCAACGAGCCAACGCCGATAAGCTCCTTCTCGACGAACCCGCGATAGCTTTTCTGGCAAGGATATAATTCGCGACAAGGACTTCCGGTGGTTCTTAGTGGCGTTACCGTATGACGAACGTAACGAAGTTTATCTGGGTCGTTGGTCGCGCGAGGAGACGCCCGGACGGGCGACGGATCCACATCGGGCTCGATTACCATTAACATGGAGATTACACGCGAGTAAATCACAGTTGAAAAATGCGATCGCGTGCGCTCGCGAGCGCCGAGAAATTATTCTGAATACCTGATCCAAGGGCGAATGTGTGCGGCCGTGTAAGCGACGCATTCGACGTCGGCCGGCCTCTCACGCGCCGCTGTGTCTTTGCTGCTCGAGGATGTAGAGCGCGGGAGTAACTAAATCAACGTCATCGGCGAGTTTAATTACAGGAGCGTAGCTACAAAGAACTCGGCTGGCCCCCGGCCGGGCCCTCGGGTGGTCCGCGATTTGCTCAAGACTCGGCCGAGCCAAGGACCGGCCAGAAAAAACGCCCAAGATTCTGCCCCCACCCCCCCACCCCCCCCTACAAACGTCCCGCCCCCGCCGGTCTACCATGGGCACAATAAAAAATCACTCGCGTGCGCGGCTCCGTGCAAAAGACGCATAAAAAGTGACCCGGGGAACGACGTATCCGGGGCCCTTAGGGCGCGTCATCTTTTTGTGGGGAACGGAAGGATTCGTTTGCCCCGACGGAAATTCAACGGGCACGATTAATCCGTGCCGTTCGGCCCCGGTTCCTCGTATTTCTCGGCAATTCCACGTTTCAAAAGTCATTTCCATCGAAACGCCCGACGAAGGACGAACAAGGACGAACAGCCGGCAAGGTAGGGGTGGGGATTGGGTGCCGAGGGGCAGGGGGATTGTGGCTCGGCAGGCGTTTAGGACGAGTCCACGGGGATGAGTTTGCACCTAGTGCCGCACAGCCGGCACGCGAGGTCGGTTCGAGCAAAGGCGCTGAGGGACGGGGGGTGACCCCATCAGCTCGTTTAATTAATTAAAAGTGCATTAGCGCTTAGAGCAGGGGGTCTCGGCTTTTACGGGGGTTCTCCCGGCGTTAGATATGTGTGTAACGATCCGCCAACCGGAACAACGGCGCTATTACTTTCGTCAACAACGGAACAACGCAATCGATGTTCCCATGACTTTTCCGACCGATGTTGCCCAACCACCTTCTCCATTAATTCGTCCATCTCGTCCCCCCTCCACACGTTGCACCATTTCGACCCCTCCGTGTTTCATTTGAGACGTTTTAACGTTCGAACGAGACGATAGACGTGCTTGAGGGAAACTTAATCGATAGTTTTTTACATGACTGGAGAATCGACAAGCTCGTTTCGACGAAACAAAGCTAATTATGTGGGAGTACTTTTAGAACGCGTTAAGAGATGACGAACCCCACCAGTTGTGTCGTATATTACGAACCTCCTCCCTTACCGTTGGTCGTTGAGGGGTCGTTTCACAGCGGATTATCGGGATTGCGCGAACGCGCCAGATAGAATCAGAGCACCAGGTGCAAATTACGAGGGGGATGGCCCGGGTACCGCGGAAGTCGGACGTCCAGGCCAGCAGCTGACTCGTTCGACTCGCCGAGCTCGCCGTGTAATCACGCTAATGCGCGCCGGAAGACGGACGAGCGATCGGCCAATCGGCCTGCATCGACTTTTACGTGTGACTCACGAGGCCAGCCTCTGATAATCATCGGTCTTCTAACGCGATCCGAAAAACTGCACTTCTGCCCACGAGGACCCCCGTTAATTCCCCCGATAAAGAGGCCTCGCCGTCGATGATTTATCGCACTCGTACGATCGCATTGTGATTTATTGACGGCGGGGCCTTATCGCCGTGGAATTATTTCGATAGCGCGGACTTTTCGACGCCGGGACGCTCGTGGCCGACTTTCACCGAGCGAAACGCGTGTCGTCGAGGTATCCGGCCACGTCTCGGCAATTCTTATCCCTGAGTTTAGAAGGCCCTCGATGCCGTGTTTTAGGCCTTATCGCCGAGGAAATGCGCTCGTGTAATTTGTCGTTGCACGGCGATTTATGCCTCGACCGTCCGGAATCGGGACCTAACGAGGGGAGTGGAGGGCCAAGATGTGCAGATCGCGTGAGAGGCCAGCGTCGGACAATGGAGATCGATGACGGACCGGCAGGCGAGACGGAGAAAGACAGAGAAAGAAAGATATATGTATATATAGAAGCGGCTAAACCGCAGCAACGAAGCCCTCTACTACGTGTGTTGGTGCTGACCGGCTGCTCGGAGGTCACAGGTCAGCCACGCGACTTCACCATCCGACACGTCGTCGCTTCTTCGCCTTCGCAGTTGGCTACTGCCAGTCCCACACGACCCTCCATGTCCCGACGTCAGCTTCCGCCATGCCACAAGCTTCCCTTCGCGTTTCTCTGCCTACAATTCCCTGTAGACTGCGCGAAACTTTCCAACGACTCAATAAACCGTACACAGCTCTTCCCCATAAACCATTAAAATCCTTTCTCTGGCGCTCTAAAACCCTCTCCCGTGTTCCGCGGTATTCAAAATTTTATGGCGCCGAAACGCTGAGGGATAATGCGCTCGTTAAGCGTTTTATTAAGCCACCGCCGGTAAGTGAAATATTTTTGACACGAGGCCAGGTCGCGCGGTTAAACGGCGATTCAATTAACGGGCAGAGTCGATTGCGGGGTAATCGTGGTAAATGGTGGCCCGGTGCGGGTGAAAGGGAGTTCGCCCCTCGGGGCACGTGTGCAGACGAGCCAGGACTATCTGGATGCTCGGTCAGCGGGGGTGGAAAGGGCGACTAGCACGCGCGCCACGTGGGCCTTCATCAGGCAACGAGGTAACACGAGAGCACGTCAGCTCGTCCCTGTCTCTAATTGTATACGCGCGACTCCGGTGTTTACCTTACACACGCCTTGCTCTCAACATTTTCGTGCCTCGCTCACCGATCATCGTTTCGTTATGCTCAGCGGGCCTCCCTCGCGGGCTTTATTCCTTAATAATAGCGAGTAATGGCTCGTCTTCGGTCTTGTTTGTCCTCCAACAGGGTCCCTCGAAACGTTGGATCAAAAGAATGCCAAGGGTAACGGGCTATTTCGTTCCATTCCGTGTCCTAGTTGAATGGCATCCGTTTTCCGATGGAGGTCGCGGAAAAACGGGGCTCTCGTGCGGGCGGAAAAATGGCGCAAGGTGGAAGCCGCAAGACTCAAGCAGAGGATGCCAACTGGTCCCTGCGGCCATCTCCGCACGCCTAACCGACCGTCAAAGCGGGACGACTCGTCCCACGCGCGCACGTGCGTTTTAATACATCATAATGCGTCGTTGCATGTCCATATTCATTAAGTAATTTTCTCGACTGGAAAGTCAGCGGCCCGGAGAGAACACGCGCTCGCCTTGTCTTCGGGTTTCTACGGCTCTACATGTGTATATGTTCCCCTTAGGAGCCCTTAAATGGTCGTCAAACGTGTCCTGCCGAAGGTCTTAATGAGCAAGTTTAATGACCGCTACCAGAAAGGTGCCAGCTGTAAATAGCGGTGAGCCAAAGCTGCGTCTACTGCATTTAAAAAATAATTTACGCGCCGACGGTGGAAAACGTGAGTGGCAATGGAGTCGTTGGTAAACCGTTCGAGTCCCATCAGATGTTATCTTCCCTATAAATCCCGCTACGGAGACGAATGAATTATTATATACTTTCGTCCAGCTTTTCAGGGCTCGTATGCAAAACGACCGTTCGGCCTGCATGAATCGCGTCGCGCCGGAGAAAAATCAACGAGAGTCTCATTCAGTGCGTTTTGTCCGGCTCGTTTCTATGACGCTGCATCTCTTTGGGGCCTCCGCAGAGACTGGCGCGCGAGCATCTTGCCCCGTGCTCTTTTCTCCTCCATATTTATGATACCTTTAACACCACGGAGAGCGCGGTGGGTCTGCCGACATAAATTTCGTGCTCTGTGGTTACGGTGAAATCGTGGCGCGTGTCCTATGCCCCGAGACCGTGTGTGTTCCTCGTCTTCTCCTTCTCCTTCGCCAATTCCCGGTGAACCGGCGGAGGGGGCACGGCGAGGGACAAAGGGACGGCCGGAGGACGAAGGAAGACGGGGGTCATGCCCGAGACACCGGCCCGGAGGTGGATACGATGCAAGGAGAAGAGGGAAACACTCGATAAGGAGGGAGATGGAATTGAGAGACACCAAGGCTGGAACAGATAAGGATGCCAGAAGACAGAATTAGAGGGAGCATAGGACTTGGCAATGAAAAGAAGAGATGAACCGCTTGTCTCTTCTCGTCCTCGTATATTTCAACCGTCCACTTGGCCAAGCTTTGCCAAGAGTCTACCCCGTAACAGTCAACAGCTTCTATCTCCCTTCAGAGATTACCATACTTGTTCGCTCCTACGAGAGATATGACTTTGTTCAATTTTTGGCCGCATCGAACCGTCGTAAATAGTGGAATCCGGTGTTAGGCATCGCGTTATTCGCACGGCGTCGTACGTAATACGTACATCGGCTGTCGGTCTCGGCGGGAACTCGAGGGAGCCGAGAGCGCCGGGATCAAGTCACGCGTAGCCTAAAGAAAGTTGTTTAAAGGTCAGTGTAGCTCGACTTGCATCACAAATGCCAATCCACTTACGAAACGTCTATAGGAACAATGATACTCGTCGAAAGTAATTCGTTCCTCACGGTCTGCCCCCTTCCCCTCCTCGATTGCCGGCCCCTCTTCTTTCCGCCGGCCCCAGTCCGCCTTCGCCTAATCTTCATCCTCGGCTACGCTTGCGCAAGCCTTCTCAAGACCGGCCTCATTATCGCCCCGGGTTTTCACGGTGCCCCGTAGATCGCAGGGGGGAGGGCAGACAATGCGCTTTCGATCTCTCTCGCTCGGTCGCAGGTGCCGCTGCAACAACGATAATCGATCGAGCCGATGAATACTCTTGAGATCCTGCCATAACGCTCGACGGTTTCCTTCATCCGCATCGCTGCATTCTCCCCCAGCCCTCAGGTTTTATTGTACTCCAACATTTCTATCCCAGTATTATGTCGTTCCAACGACTTCGGCCCGTTCCTTTCGCCTTGGAGTTTGTACGTACGATTTATCGCTTTCTTCCGGCTTGTCCTCCTTGGACAACGAGTCGAGCAATCGTACTCGCCTGTCGAATCTGGAACGACGGGATTCGGCGAAAGCGATACTCGTTCCCTCCAGCTACGTTTCTCCGCCTAATCTTCGGCTTCCGATCGAATTTGCGCAAAGCCCCGCAAAGCCACCGATTACGTCTCGTTGATCCATCGACGACGACGACGACGAGAACCTCGTCGCAGAGCTCGGCCGACCGATCTAACGGCACCGGGATTTATGAATCAGCGCCGATCGATACCCGAGGATCCTCCTAATGAGCGACGCCGAACGGTTCGCGTTTTTACACCGTCTTCCTTGTTGTAATTCGACGTGCGCGCAGAGCCAGAGGATTTACGATCGGATCGACTAATATACACGAAACGGTGCGCACACGTGAATTGTATACATGACTCACTGGGCAGGTTTACATCGCCGATGAGAGATGAATCATCCGGGTGTTTGTAACGAGCGATTCTACGCGCTTCATTATTTTATACCGCAATGTAATTCGTAATTGAACATTGTGCTCGTCGCCAGGAGGAATTTATAATCCTCCGTGGCTACCGCTTCGCAGAGAACGATCCATTCAACGGCGCGAATGAGTTCTTTGGAGAATCTTCCGCGGTTCAGGAAAAAGGTGTTCCTTTGTCTCCGAAGCTTTGTCAGCCGACTCCGTTCATTCTCTCTCTTCTTCCGCGAGAAAAAAGAAATTTTGCCAAGCGTACATCTATCGTCCTCCTGGGCCGGCACTTTCTTTCTCTCATCCTCTCGCGCGCCTATATCTACCATCTTATTCATATCCGCGAAATAATGCTGAATAATTTCACCATAAATACGGCGCGTTGCCCGGGCGCGCGTGGGCGCAAAGTAACGATAATGCAAGTAAATAATGGACGCAAGAGTTTTATTACCTAGGCGGCTGGAACGGCGAGAGATAGAATCTACGTGTCCGCGAAGAGTATACCGGCCCCCTTGTCTTTCTCCCTTCCTTCCGCACCTTTGTCCCTCTCTCGTCTCTCATTTCGCTTGTTCGACGACCAAGGGAAACGGAAGACCGAGAAAATAACCGCGCGGCTGATGGTTACATCTCGCCAAAGATCTACCATCCAAACGAATCCTCTTCTCCTTCCTGTTTCCTCTCCGAGAACAGCCATTAAATTGCCAGGAAAATTCGAGCGACGCCCAATTGGACGTATTTTTAGTCACGCGTTGATTTTGACGATGGAGAAATTATATTGTCTTATCGTGTCCGGAAAGTCTCGATTGGTTGGCAGGATTCTTGTTTCCTTAACGTCGGTCTCTCCGTTGTCCCTTGCCGCTGGTTTCTGATATTCCTTCTGGTCCGGTTCGCCTCCTTCCAGGGCCAGACGGTCCCTCGCGCGCACGCCATCATTTGAATAAACTACCGGTTCGCCACGGCCGAACGACAAGTCCTGGATCGTCGTTCCTTTCGTTACGGCTCTATACGCCGTGTACCTCGGTGGGTCGCGTGTCCCGAAGCCTCTCCCCGTAAATCCTCAGCTTGACCGATTGGTTGTCGTTGTTTTAAAGCCAAACTGCCGGCCAAACGATCCTCAACAAATACGTCCCCCCTCCCCCTATCCTTTAGAAAATTTGCCGGTACCAAGCCGTGGCATTGCCGTTACCGTTCTGGATTTGTGGCGGGGAAACGAGTCAGGAATTGCAGCGACTTGTCATTGCCACGCTCTTGAAGCCAGTTCTCCCGTGATTCGGGCGAAGCGCGTAAAACACGCACGATCGGGCCCAGTTAGAGCGACAATCCTGATTCCCTCGAGCGACAAACTCAATGCGGCCGACCGGCAATTCCAATGACAAGTATGTTCTGCATTTTCACGACGGCGAAAAAATGGCTAGACAGTGAACCAGTCGAATGGCCAATCCATCCCCTCGACGGGTCGATCGACAGGCTTTCGCGGACTTGATTAAAGCGAGGGCAAACGTTTCGGCGAAAACGGTTGGTCGCGTTTGCCGCTTAGCGTGACTCGTCGACAAATGTCGGCGTTTTCATCCCCCGCGATCGTTACTCGTCGGACTGACGCGATGATATTGCTCGGAGGATCGCGTGAGTAAATTTTCTTCTGTCAATGTCACGCAGGTAATTGGAGACTACCTCCCCCGTGTCCTGTATACGTAGGAACGAAAGCTCGTAGTAATGGCCGACGGTTCGTCCATGGCTGACATTTCCCCCTGGCGTTTTATCACGATAACGCGGCTTTAGGTCAGAGGGTGTGGCCTTTCCTTCTCCCCGTCCCTTCAACCCCCCTGTCCTCGCCGTCAGATTGATTCGGAGCGAGCGTGCTTCTGCGCGCTACGCTTCATTACCGAGAACAGGCCGAGCAATGGCTGGTGCTTCCCTTCTTCCACGTTCATCCATCTTCCTTCTCCTGGCACTGGCCAACCGATCTGTATATTAAAACACACCGCGGGCAACGATAAGGCCGACTTTATCGCCGATCGATCCTATCTACGAGGAATAATTATGAATTATCACATCGATTCCAGGCCCTCAGGTGCATCTCGACAGACTCGATACGTTTTCACTCGTCGAATCGATATCGCGAAAGCCGAGGAACGAATACAATCTTCCCCCCCCCCCCCTCCCTCCTCAGCATTTCCCTATTGTAACGGCCCGCAAATCTCACAAGTGCATCCGCGATAATAACGAGTTGAGCGTGTCGGCGGCGTGGGTGTCCTGACAGATTCGAGAACGCATTATTAACATCGGCGACCCCTTTCCGCGTCTATGATTACGCGCATTAATAGCCGGACGAAGGAACTCGGCGCCCGCTGCACTCTGTTATTACCGCGGGCGCGAGAAGGAGACGAATGCCGTGAGGGGCGCGATAAACCCGGCCAAGGGGTTGGACCGTAAAACGCCGGACGACCCGAATCCCAGAGACACGACACGGAGGGGGGATTCGATCGCAAGATCCAACGCGATCATCCGCCAATTTCGATCAACCCTCCACGAGTTTTCTCACGATGACCACCCGCGATGTTATACACTTCGGTGACAAAGGTTACGCGAATATGGGAGGTCCATTTGGTACTGCAGAAATTTGAGGAAAAAATCTGGCCGATTGTCGGGTCACGAATGGTAAAGGAAGAGATGATGGTCGAAGGAGAAAGAGAGAGAGAATCGTTCCACCGTCGTCCCTCTCTCCCTCCCCGCGCTCCAAATGATTTATGAATTATTTACATTATGAATTATTCATCGCCGTGAGATTGGTGTAGAGTCGCGCAACGCTAGCTGCTGGCCGACATGTAATTTCCAACTTCAGTTGGCGGCTTCGAGCAGCGCTCTCGTCTATTGTCTGGCGCGCGGACAAATCACTTATTTAAGCCGGCAATCCGTGCGGCGAACGCCGTAACGGGAATACTTTTACTCGGGATTTACTGTCGGTCGATTCTCCATGTCTGAATAAGCCGCGGTGAAGTTCCGCGGGCGATCCTCGCCTCGTGTTTCGCCGACGTCGGCCAAACAATGGCGCAATCGACCTCGGAAGAATGAAAATCCCCCGATAATCCGTGCGTTGTTGGTTTCGGCCAAAGCGCGATGTTAGCATATTAAATCGTCGAGTCGGCCGTCAGCGAGGAGCCCCATCACTCATCGGCAGTCTCGAAACGCGCTAAGAAGACGGAGAAAGGGTACCAGAGGGGCACGGGACGGAAGGTAGAAACGCGGCAGAAGAACGGTCCCGAAGGGGCGTTATGCTGCGTGTATCCTCTTATGCCGTGCATTAAAATATTCAAAATGTTATGCACCGAGCGAACGCGCCGCAGTACGGCCATTCCAAGAGGAGGAAGGGAAGAGGGGAGGAGAGTGGCACACGAGGGCGGCGTTGCGCGTGTACAAATCATGCGAAGAATGACGCGGCAATCGCCTGCCTCCTTGCCTTCTTCTTCACGACGTATTCTCCTTCTACCTCATCGATTTTATTCCCATCCTTCCCCTCCCGCCTGCCACCTTCTCCCTTGGCTTTATACACGGAAGGAAAGATCCCGTCTTTAACTCCAATATCAGTTTGATATTAGTAATTTGCTCCTAAATTCAACGAAAATTACACTTTCGTGGCAGGGAAATATACTTTGACACTTTTTCGTCTTCTTTATCGGCTTGTCCGCTCGTCGTCCGCGGGTTTCTTATGCACGTAGGCCTCGGAGACGAGGCGTAGGGCAGCGGACCTCATGCTGTACAGCCCTCGACGCGCTCGTTGCATATTAACGGCCACAGTGCATTCGCCCCCGTGATCAGCATACCGCAAGTCACCGGCGTGTTTACCTGGCCGCTCTGGCCATCCAACCGGCGGTCTCGGGACGAGACCCTTCACCCAAGGGTTCTAATGTTAGCCCCTGGACCCTCGAGATGCTTGCCATTTCAGGGACTCGGCTCATACATTGAAACAAACACCGGAGAACTCATATTTTAATCTCACCGTTGAGTGTTAAATCCAGATTAGGGTATTACGATAATGTCTTTGACTTGGTTTCTGATGACTTCTTCCTGTTTCCAGCAGACGTCGGACCTGGACACGCTGCTGTGCCGCCAGGAACTCGACCGTTTGCCTAAACTCGACGAGGATGAGGCTGAGAAGGACAGCACGGGGCGGGAGCCGTCGGTGCAGATGGAGGATTTCTTCGAGGTCGGCGGACCAACCGTCTGCCGTGCCCCGCAGGCGAGTTTCGTCTCGTCGCGGAGCCATCAGCCGGCGGGAACGGACGACGATGTGTTCCTCAGGCCGCCGCTCTGGGAGGACATCACCTCGAGTATCCAGAAGTTGGACCCCGAGAACGCCGACATGTTGGGCTCGCAGACCCACGTGAAGATGGAGACCGATGACGTAACGTCGCCGGTTCTTTCCCCCGTGGAAATAAAAAGCGAACCTTTGGCTACCGGGCCGACATTGCACCTTCTCGAAGGCCCGGCCAGCAACCCCGTGCAAAACTTCCCCAACGGCCACGCGAACCCCCCGCAGGCTCAACAGGTAGTTCACCATCGGTCTACCCCCGCCTTCAAGACCTTCAACAACAACAACAGCGCGACCAACAACAACAACAACAACAACAACAACACCGCCAGCAACAACAACAGCGGGGATTCGACGACGAGTCATCACGGTTCCAGTCATCAGTCCGCGGGGAACGCGACGTCACCCCTTTACGGCTCGATGAGTCGGTTGATGTACATTTCCCCGCTGACCCCGCCGATTTCCGACCCAGGATCGCCGATTGGGGGTCCACCGAGGCGGACCCCGCCGCCCCCTTACCCTCAACCACCGATTCTCAACCCGGCCCATCGGATCCAACCGCCCCCGCCCATCTCAGCCAAGTTCAATAGGCGGAACAACCCCGAGCTCGAGAAACGACGGGTACACCATTGTGATTTCATTGGTGAGTATAGTATCCCTGTTATTACCAACCGGACCTACCCCCGACCTCTCCTTGGAGCGCTGAAATGATAATAACGCGAAACGTGCGTGAAAACGCTGGGGGTGGGACGTTTCCTGGAACTTGATATTGTCGGGGAGCACACGAGCAATGAAATAATTAGAATGACAGAGACACGGGGAAGGATGTACCGAAGGATTGCAGCGAATTATCTGTTTGCAGGTTGTACGAAGGTCTACACCAAGAGCTCGCACCTCAAGGCGCATCAGCGTATACACACAGGTGAGTGAGTAGCGCGCGTTACACGGATGAGCCGCTGTTATTAATAATGGCTCGAGCGAGAACGGCCAGCGATAAGCCGCGATTACGATCGCCCGGGGAAATTGGCGGCGAGTAACGAGACAGTAACGAGAGCCTCCGTCGTTAATGCTACTCAGCAAATCGTGTGGGAAGCGGGACACGAGGGCTTTCAGTCCCTTGTCCGCGGGCGAACTTATAATAGATCTCTCCACGAAACTCTCCAGGATGTCCGGTCTCAGATGAAAAAGTGTTTTTTCCCAAAAAATTCAATTCCCAAAATATCAATGGAACCGCGAAGAATAGTGCTGACTCGGATTCGGTGAAAAGCGACGTTTTGTCCTATTGTCCCTCGTCTCTTCCCCCCACGGCAGTGGGCCATCTTCTCCGAAGGAGTCGCTATCATATGTAAACGCCGGAGGAACGGTATGCGCGAGTCACTCGTAGAACTAGCGACCCACATCCTGTCGGTGTCCAAACATACCGCGTCGGCTCTTCTTCTCCACTCGCTTACACTCTCTCGGCATGGAGGACCGTAGAAATGCTTAACAGTCGTCTCGGAGAGTGATTCTTGACACGGAATACAAAATGTCGAGAGTTGAGGGCAAGGTTTCAGAAGCAATTTCGTCAAGAGGGTTTCGGTCTACACAAGACTCGAGGTATTGAACAGGGCTTTGAATCTTTATAAGACCGGTTGATCGTCGATGTTTCTACATTTCTGTATAATTCCTGAGAGTTTGGACGTATGTGGACCGACAGGAACGAGACTCCGGTGTCCCCGAGACGTGGCCACTCGCGGAATGCAAGCCAGAGGCATCTTAAGTGCGATGTACCACTTTCGAATTGATACCTCGAGGTTTTGCGGTAAACCCATGGCCGTTCCGGGCTGCACAAGCGGCCCCGACGTTGAAATTCGCCACTCTCCGGCGCTGAGCATGCCGTCGGCCTCTTGGCTTTCCAGTCACGCCCGCGAGAAAAAGACTCGCCGACTCGATAACGGTTGCCGAGGAAACCGCCGTGCTCGCTAATGAATGTCCGAGCCGGCGAATCACGAGATCCTCGCAAATTCCGCAAGCTCGTTGCGTTAATCGCTGTATTTTCACTCGTCCCCTTGTTAGTCACGAGCGAAGGAGGCAAAAACCGTTCCGCCGAGGCTTCGTTTCACCGACGAGCAGAAAGAGCAATTCCCCAAAACCTTGCCCCGGTTCGTCGGGCAAGGCCCTCGACGAGTTAATCGCCACGCTCATGAGATAACGTCCTGGCGAAAGGCAAGCCTCGATCGTTGAGTGGGAATCGCCGTACGATCGAGTCTAAAGAACGGGCCGACTCGTTTTCGGAACCCGCTCCGTCAATTAGAGAAGGCACAGCGAGGTGTAGTTAACGGGTTGAGAGCCTCGGGCACGTGGCGGTCGTCTTGAATGAACGCTCGCCTTCTCCAACCGATACTCACCACTTCACACAAACACACACGTACACATGGTCGTCCTTGTGTTCGTTCTCGGCTCTCTCTCAGACTCACACAGCAAAATCAAAGACCTGTGTACCTATATCTTCTACACGGAGACCAATCGACAGGACCGTTTTAACGAAGGTGCGAAAAGATTTCGCTCGGCGAGGACTAAAGCAAGCTGCTGAGAAACGAAGGACGAATAGAATCGGTATGCAGAATTGAATGAGGTAGATTCCATTGGAATATAAGACTGAATGTCTCGACATGAGCCGCGCCAGCGACGCCTCTTGGTCTCCCAGACGCTGAGATCGTCGTCCCCGTTAATTTCGGATCACTTTCACCACGGACCCACCGTTTGTGCCTTCCAATCGCACACTCGCTCGCCGACGCGTTTACCGGGGGTCGTTGCTTTCCAAATACCTACGTATGCGCTCATCGGAGTTCACCTCTCAATCCCATTGACGATTCCAGGGAATTCTAAGAAGACCGAGAAACTCGCTAAAAGATGCCAAGTTGTAGGCTCCGCTGACTCTCGACGATGATCGTCATTGTCGGCCGTAGGCGATGATTATTGCTCGTCGACTCGGACTTTTTCCCCTCGGCACGAGCGCAAGAAAGCAACGACACCCGTAATATCCGTCGATTAATCAATGGCACGAGTCCCCGCGCGGAGTGTACCTGTCATCCTCTCTTTACTTCGACCGGTTCATTCATGGGGCACGAGACTGCCGGGCGTTTTTGTACGTCGAGGAGCTCGGCTCTTCTCTTCTCGCATGCGTCCCCCGCGCCCACAAAGGAGGCCTCCCAGCTCTCACGGGCCCGTTACGTAACTCTCGAGACGTGGAATCGTTGGAGCGAGGAAAACTTGTCGATTGAGCCGGCAGCCGACTCTCCGAGGCGATCGGTTCGTTCATCTCCGTGGCTTTTGAATCGAGAAGAAGAGTATCTCTTGACTCGAGTCTTTCTCTCGTCTCTTCCTCTCTTTCTATCTTGTCTTCTCCTTCAAGGAGAAGAATATGTTCTGCCTCTCAGAGTCCTTTCCTTCCTCCCTGTACACCCTTACCTCGTCCTCTCTGTTTCTCCGTATCTCTCCATCTGTCCATTTCCCTCTCTCTGCTTCCCTCCTGGTCCCGTTGATCTCGCTGGTTCTTGAATCGAAGCGAAGAATACGCTCTGTTCCTCGGGGAAGCTCCCTCCCTCCCTCGCTGTGGTTCCTCGGTGTTCCACACGAACGTGGAACGTCGTGAATGGATGGCGATGGTGGTGGTGCGTCGGGGCATGGCAGCGTGCGTGTGCCGCTTATATAGAGACCGGTTAGGGTCGTCTCCTGGTTGCAGCGGCATGCATGCTGTGCACCGCCGGACGGCCGCGTGGGTGCACTCCTTGGCTATCGAGATTTCTCCGTCTTAGCCTGGCTCCTTCGTCCGTGTCGGCCTCTTCCTCCTTAGCCCTCTCCAAAGTTACGTCCGACGTTGCCTTCCTCGCTAAGCCTGTGCATTGTCATAGCCCGCCGGGAATCGCGATAATCGTGAAATACTCGCAATCGTATCGCCGGGGAAATGAATTCACGACGTTATAGTCGAAGGCGTAATCGATTGCACGTACTTGCCGCGGAGCACGGCGTTTCCTGTTTCATTAGCAAGCGAATGGATGTTTTACGAAGGACCGCGCTTTTAGCGATTACACCCGTCGCCCTTTCCCATGCTTCGGGCTCCACTGGAGAGGCCTCTGCGTATCACGTGTCTTCGTTAAGGCATTTCCGCGCAGGGATAAAGAGGGGGAGGTAAAGCTAAGGAGGGAGAAATATATTATATCGACGGTAGTAGGCTCGTGCGACGATCGGTCACGAGAATTCCAGCGGTTTGGCCGATTCTGCGGCGGATTCGTCGGGGCAAGGAGAAAAGGGGCCCATTAGAGAACAAAGCATTGCTCTTTGCGATATAGGTAGACGCTCTCTGAGATGCCGCGCTGACCTTTAACTGTACCCGCATGCCGCAACGCTCACCTGTATTCCAGCGCAATCGAGCCGCGCGCGATGCAACGACGCCGCTCCGCAGCTACCGCGAAATGCACATGCCCGCATTCCAGCCGGGTCCGTTGATTAACCGAGGATAACCCTCCTTTCCCCGCGTCACCCTCCATTCACCGTCCCCGCGCTAATAAGATCCTTGCCGGGCGAATAATTGCACCGACTCGTGGAGAGCACGTAAGATTGTTGCCCCAAGTTTGCCTCATCTCCAGTATTTCTCTGCTTTCAGGGGAGAAACCTTACCAATGCCAGTGGCCCGAGTGCGAGTGGCGGTTCGCCAGGAGCGACGAATTGACGCGGCATTACCGGAAACACACGGGGGCCAAGCCCTTCAAATGCGCCGTCTGCGAACGTTCCTTCGCGCGAAGCGATCATCTCGCGCTGCACATGAAACGGCACCTCCCCAAGCAACACGCCAAGTGAACGACCTCCACGGACCCAAGGGTCTTCCGGCAGAGGAAGAAATACAAGACCAACTTCCGCCAAGCTCGGAACTCGAGGAACGACCAACGAAGAACTTTAGCATCGTTTCACCGGGCTTTTTTTGCCTTCTACGAAACGCCGAGGAATCTTTGGCCGGGAAATGCAGAAAGGAACGATCGATAGCGAAGGTTTACCTCGAGGCAATAGAAATTATTGTAGCCGTTGGTTGGTCCTTTGGCATGACGGTTCGTCCTGTTAATTTTCGTTCTGTACTTAAAGCGTGGTCGACGCCGGTGGCTGGTCCACCCGGTTCCAGACGATCGAGATGATCGAGCTTGCACCGGTTTCTCAAAAATCAATACGTACGTAGCGTGCCTTTGGAAGATACGAGGAGACGGTACCGTGATGCCTTATGTACAAATTCGGTTAAGAAGTTGTCGTCGAAAGGGGACGAGGCGTCGGACCGCGATCGTCACAGACTGTCGTTGCACTCGGAAAAGTCATGCGGGATCGCTCGAATGCGAAAGAGTAGCGATACACTTGAAATCGCTTTCACGAGATCCCTTCTCGTGAAAGTATTTCGTCGAGAGATCGACGAAACTCTTCGTCTGATCGTGCGGTCGCGACAGAAGGATCCATATTGCACTCGTGTATGTATACGTGTAAAAAAGAGACATACCTAATTAACTCCGTAGTTAGTGTAATATTATCTGTATAATAACGTCGAGACTATGCCGAGGATTTTCGCCCTGTAATCCGATCTGCTTTACTATTAATTTTCCCACCTACTTCTCAGTCGATATCTACCACAAAAATTTCCTCCGCTCTTCCTTAGTCCTATTCCCGAAACCAAAACACAGCCGGAGACCGGCGGTCTATTCCACTTTTATGAGATAAGTTGTCGTTACAAAGTATTTTTATTACGCTTATCATCGTTACTGGAATTCGTGAAAAGCGGTCGGAAAAATTCCCTTCAATCCTCCCGTCTATCTATTCATGTTTTCCCTGTTATCGTGCGTCACAGTTATGACGATAGGCGACGGAATACAGATACATAAAAAAAGTAGTTTTGTAACGCTGTACGTTTACCTCATGTTCACTGCACCCTTTGCCCGACTCTTTTAATCTTGCAAAATGCAAAATATATACCTCATCTGTAACAAATAGAGAGCCAAGCGTATCCTGCGATGAAATTCAAACACGCTTCCCCTTGACTTTCCTATTCTTTAACTATAATTATGTGTATAAGATGCTGTAATTTGTGTGTTGTGTAATTTAAATTTAAATATATGATGATATATGTATACTGGAAATTCGATATTTCATTCTGATTCTTATCAATCCTTATCATGGTACCATGAATTCCTGCATTACCGACATTTGTAACATATATACCCATTGGTGATAACTTCCGGTTCGACTTACTGGCCGTGGCAACTTACTAGCCGTTGTACAATTCTTACTGGTAGACGGTACTTGAAATTTCGGAAAATATTTTGACTACCCTCTGACCGTCAGTGGATGATGGACACTCAGAATCGAGGATAAAATCACACTTCTTTCAGAATTTGACAAAATTTATGAAAGGTCGATGTAGCAGTATAATCGATTTTTTGAGAGTCCATAACTATGTAGAGCATAAAAATATGTGCTTGCGTTCAATGCAGACGCGCAGAAGATGTAGGTCAAGCTGATTTTTTTCAATTTATTTTGCAAAAATTCCAACACTGTTTTTTTCAGAAGGAACTTCAGGATGCATGAAAGGTCAAAATAATGTTACGTTGCATGGTACAATTTTTTGTATTTCATTGCATCCCTTTCTCTCTTTCCTGCCTATCGCTCTCGTCGGGCAGATGGATCCCGTATCGTAAAACAAGGCCAATGTGATAGATCGCAATGAAACGGTAAATCCGCCGTCTCGTGAAAGCTTTAGAATTTATGTCTCTAATTCCGTGAGATCGACCTGGAAACGTCGTTACCAGTTCAATGTTTGTTTGACGAATCGCCCGTTAATTAACTTTAGACTGTTAATGCTATCAATCCCCGGCTTGTCGGAAAAATTGTTGAAAATTCGCAGGGCGAAATGGAAGTCTCTATTCAGTTAGAGTTATCAATATTTAAAGCATTTTCGCGTTTCGTGTTGCCACTCGGCAAATACTCTTCGCGAAATCGATTCGGCCGTAACTGAAGCAATTAGTTGGCCGTTTCAACGGTACATATTGTGTTTTTTAGAGCATCGTTGCTTATTTTGTAATCCATTTACCTAAAGATATGCATTCCTGAGAGTGGAATTGTTGTAATTAACGGGAACTCGAGTGGAGGGCTGACCGGTCTGTTTTCAATGTCAACGGGATGTCGCATTGCCGTACATATTTTCCAATGATCACTGACCTTTCCTATAAATGGACGTTGGCAGGCGCGTATTACAGCGCTATCGTCGAGACGTAATTTGAGGCATTAACTCGCGGCCGTTCCGCGCACCAACCTTGACTCTTAACGAACCCGAATGCACGCCATAAATATTGAAAGCGCATCGATTCGCGCTTAGCTGGCTTGTCCACTCGTATTTCTTTCGTTTACAGCACTTTTAGCGAGCGAGATATTCGCCGTATCATCATTCACTCAACTTTTTACATCCGCCACGATCAATGCCGACAATTACGAATTTATTTGAATAATTCTAACGACTGTACGACCCTTACAATGGAAATTCTCTGCTGCAGTTCTTTTTCCTCGTTGAGGGTAAAACAAAGAATTTCATTTGCCTACAATTTGTACTAACGATGGAAGGCGGCTGCTATCGGAGTCTTTCCTTTTTATCCAATTTAATTGACGAGCATGTATCACCGCAGAATACGGAATTGCGTGTGATTAAAAGGTTTCAACGAACCAAGTTTCTCGAACAGTTCCTTTCATTGGGAATTACGACACTTAAATGGCTTTACGTGGATGAAGAATTTCGCGGTATTCAAACGCGGTCGAATAGCCCATCGGCTGGATTTGTCGAGATAATACTTGGCGAATGCTTTATCTCTTGAAATCTGAGAGCCTGGCAGGTAGGAAGGAGGGAGAGGGATGTGGAAGGGGGTGGAATGGACGAAAGGGAGTTGTATACACGGCACTTTCGCGTTATATCCTTGGCCTTTAAACGAAGAATAGCGAGGGCTATAATACACCGAATGTTATGAATAGAAATGAGATACGCGAGCCGCGTAATCGCCAGGCATACTTCTGCATTCCTTCGTGGCGGGGAAGTGAGTTTGGTCGGCGTTAATGCAGATACATCGACGGGCCGCGGAAGCGGGGCCACTTGGGGCCGACGTGGGAATTAATTTGAAAAATTTCGACAGCCCCGGGAGGGTAAGTTTCCCTCTCGGCCGGGGCAAGAGGGAAGTCAATTCTAATTTCGTCGATTATCCGGCCGATCTATCATCCTTACGCACAACGGACTATATTAGGGACAATGGACGAGCGACGGGGATAAGAAATTCCAATTACTTCCTCGTCTAAATATAGCGGGAAAGTGAATAGCGAGTAACGAGGTGGGACTTTATACCCCCGGGGACGGTAATAATGAACTCGATTAAAGTTTCCGCGCTGAAACGTAACTCGCCGAGTCCGGACATTCGGCTTTGTTTCTTTCCCGTAATTACCCCTCGGCTTCGTACGTGAGAGGGATAATTCCCGGCAAGGACACGGGGGCCGGGCGAAACGATAATCGGTCGGTTGCAAGGCGCGATTAATGGTCCGTTGCACGGTGTTGTACGCCGGCGATGCTAGAACGCTCTGACGGCGCCGTTAATCAGCGTCGCGGCGAGTCCACGGCACCCGTGAAATTTCCTGCCGACCCGCCGCGTCGCCCGCACAATCCCCCACATGCCGCACAATGCGTTAATCCGTCCATTGTGCCCAATGGGCTATCCCAATTTCGATCCATCGCGATCCACGTGTCCCTTCCGACCGAGCGTTATCGCTCTCGCCTCCATCACTCCCGTAAAAATAATTCCCTCCACGGGCTCCGAATTGTTTCAAGAAATTTATGTGCCATTGCTCACTGGATGCGGGCTCGTACTGCAACGTAGATTAACGGATTATATTTTTACAAGTTCCTTCGGTTGTCCGTAGTTGTGTTCGTTACTCGAGATACGGCGGTATATGGCGCGGAAAGAAATAGGAGTTTCTGTCGACGCTGCAGCCGGCAGAACTGGCGCAGTAGTTACGCCAGGCAATAGCCAGACATGGTCGGATTCGATTCCGAGGCAGCTGCGCTCTCGACACAAGTAAATATCCGTTTAATAGCGGTACCCGAGCCACGTGTTGGGCCCGACTCAGGAAAAAAGAAGGTCACAGTAATTCCGTTTAAACCGGCCGTCCAAGGATCTCGTAAAAACTCAAATTTCCCTGCAACCGGGGAATTTTTTCTTTCAGTCCCCCGGGGGAAAAATAACCTTTTAAAATATGGAAACGATCCGCTCGGCAATGCTTTTTCTCCCCACCGGCTGCACGTCATTGCGGTAAATCAAACTTCCGCCCCACCCAGATTCCTACGCGTTGCGTGATCCTACTCGACCGGCAATATTTACTCGGCGAATCAAATCTCCCGCCCTTCCGTTTCCCCCGGGAAAATGAGAAATACGACTTAATCCTCGCCGTCAATTCGTTCCTCCATAATTGGCAACCTGACCGGCTTAATAATTATGTTGTCATTTTTTTCCCTCCAGTCGGGGTAACAGAGGGGACAGGTTTCAGCGGGGAGAGAAAAATCCTCGATCATTCGGTATTTCTGTCACGAAGGGGGTCTCCGTTTCGGTGCCGGAAGTGGGCTTGACAGGACGGTGAGTCGTTCTCGGATGGATTCGTCTCGGTAATTAAGCACCGGCCACGAAACCAGATCCATTTCCTTGCCGTGGAGAAGAGGGGCTCGGTTTTCCACTTAAGCCCAACGGTATACCTCGTAAAACAGCCGACTTATCCGGCCCGCTGACGCACCATCCCTCAAGAGTCGATTTTTCTCCAGCTTTCATTTCCTTCGCCGTCATTTCTTCGTCCTGCGATTCCCCACCGGTTGTCTTCCATTCCCTTCTTCGTCCTTTCGTCGGAATTAATTACCTCCCACCAGCCCAACGCACCTCCCACTTCATAAATATTTACGCCTGCATCTGTATTCCCACCCCCGGGGAATCTGAAATCTTCCTCCTGTAAATCAACACTTCATATGCGTTATTGTCCGACATTACTCGACGAGTATGCTTATCCACCTTGGCAGATTATTCCTGTATAATATTCCCCCGTTTATTCCTTCTCCTACCCTTTCCCCTTTGCTCCTCCCTCCGGGCTATTTCTCGAGAATTTAATGCATCGAAGCCGAGCGAACGGAGAACACAAGGAAGGAGTCTCATGCGAACTATCAGATGGCCGAAACTCGTCTCTTTTCTCGGCTCTTCTACCCCTCGTTTCCTCCTTTCCCATTGGCCGGGAAACTCAGACGTGCGCGTGCACGGTTCCTCGGTCTTGGCCGTGCATCTTCCGTCGCTGGCTTTCAGTCATTCCGCGGGGGTTGCTTTCAGAACGATTGGAAAGCCATCGGCGCGACGTCTACGTGCTGTCGATATTTCCACGCGCTTTTCACGGGGCATAAATAACACATCAAAGTCGATCCGCGTCTTCGTGGAACTCCTATAACGTTCCTTCCCTTCCGTATTGGTGTTCTCGTAAAAATTTCACCAATGACACGGTTACCGTTTGCCGCAGTGTTGGTAGGTTCTGAAGATCAGCGAGGACGAGGAATACGAGAATTCGGCGTAGTTGGAAATGAGCTTGCTGGCCGAGCATCGTCAGTAAAACCGGTGCACTCGGCCTGGACGGCTGGTAATTAAAGTTTAATCCAATTTCGGCTCGGGGGAAGCAAGGCTGCAGAATGCGTAAGCCGCCGAACCAATTATCGCTCAGGGCAAAAGGGAGAGCGGCAAAGTCTGTCAGGTAGAGGGAGGAAAAATGAAGTGCTACACTTGCACTCGATAAACCGTCGTTATAAACTACTTGCTAATTAATCGGCTTACCTCAGGGTCTTACCTTCGATCCGCAGAGTTCTCCTTTTTCTTCGTCCTTTCAGCGATCTGCATCGTCGACGCGTACTTATACAGGAATATTAATTGAACACAGAGACTGGTTTACAGGGTGCTTGATTTCTCTCGCGCAAAAGTAATACCCCCCACCCTCAAGAGCGAATAATAAATCTGCCTCAGGCCGACGAGACAAATCTCTCATTTCTGTTTCGGTTTCTTGGCAGGTACGTAAAACTTCGTTTACGCTGGCCCTGTCCCACAGGTCCGTTTATGTACGTCGACGTAAATCCGACGGGACATTTTTCCTCCGGAGACAGAAAGAGGGGGAGGGAGGCGCGGAGGGGACCGATCTTCCAGTCGACCCTCTTCCAGTTTCATTCCGCTAACAATAGCCCGAGATGATTCCAGACGAAATCCACGGCGTCTTACGACGTTTCGCTCTTCGAATGGATTTGCTCGGGCTTTCCCTGGCCACCCCCCTCCCCCGACCTACTAGCGCGTGGGGTGGCTAAAAAAATATTTTCCGTCGACTCGACCTCGGGTTCCGCCGAAACACGGCGATCCATCTGGCCGGACTGGCCAAAAACGAGAAAATGCCTGGCTATCCTCCCCCGCCTACGTCAATACCCGTTAAACCACGTAGGTGTAAACCGCGCAGGTGTTTTCCTAAGTAAAGCAAAACCTCGACTCTCCCGATGTAATGCCACACCTGGGAAAATTGTGCGAATCACGACGAGCGACGTTACGATAATATTTCTCCGGGCACAGCAACGAAAGTCGCCGAAAATAATCCATCTCCGGGCGAACAAGTAATTTAGTTACGCCGTGCAAAAAAAGCTGGCAATACTGGATAGGTTTTTTAGGCGCAGTTAATGGTATTTTGACGAGCGGTAACTAACGTCAATGGTAGATTCTCATGATGGAAGCGGCACTTCCGGCCAGCCGGGCTTTTTATGCAGCTTTCCGGCACTTTCGTTGGAGAATTGATGCGTCATCGTCGACGGGAGGGAAGGGGTAAAGGGGGGGCTGGCGAACCTGCCCTCGAATCCTCGGCTATTACCCCCTGTGTGTCCCTGAAACGCTCCACCTCTCTCTCTCTCTCTCTCTCTCTCTCTCTCTCTCTCTCTCTCTCTCTCTTTCTTTCTTTCTTTCTTTCGATATAGATCAATCACTTTCTTCTGCTGGCGCGTGTTAAACCAACCGCCTGACCATTCGCCTTTCTCTTCTTTTCCGCTAAAACCCAGCAGAAGCGCGAAATTCGCCGAGTCATCCATATGGGTTTTCGACTATTCCTAAACACATAAAGACGAAGATACCCTTCGTGTCTGCGCTAATGAAATAACCGCGCCAAGGAAAGGGACGGAGCGTAATCAAAGGAAAAGTTAGACGTTGTAATTTCAGCTTTATTTTTGTTTCATCGTTTTTGTGCCGCGTGAGAGGTGCCATCGAAGCGGACAAAGTCGATCTACCTCGTTAAACGTCGAAACACGCGGCACCTGGCTATCGATTAGGCCCGACTCACCCTTTGGAAAGAGAAGGAATTCCGTTTGCACGCGGGAGGGCCGATAACAGTGGCCAACGGGACGGGGAACGCGAATCACCAATCCATCTCGACTTTATCTGCTTCGACAGCACGCGATAAAAAAAGATATGCGCCATCATGCGTCTATCTCTGTCCTCCTTTCTCCTCTCGTTCATTGTTTTCCCCTTCCTCACAGCAGCGCCTTATCAACGGCTATTACATCATATTTTTTGTCTCTTACTTACGTTCTATTTGCACTGGTATCTAGGCTCTTTAAAGTTTCGCGAGTTTCTAAGCCGCTTTTGCCTTCTGCGCGGCTGAGTGCGTGTCTTTGCCGAAGACGACAGTCTCGTCTATACGCTTTAGGCCTCGTGTACAGAGCGATTCGATTAAGTTAATGGCACCCCGTGAGCCTTTACCCGGCAGAGCACCGATTCCCCGTTTTTCCGTCAGCTCAGTTTTCCCCATCTCCGGCCGCTACTTGAGGAATTCCAGTGAAAATGTCGACGCGATTCGCCATCATCAAATATACAGCCGTAAATGCCGGACAAATATTAATTTTCCTACGTGTAAATTTGTATTGCCATAACTTCTGATCAGGTAGTATCGTGAGAAGTATCGACAAATATTAGCCGCTGCCGTAGAAACGTTTGCCTTGGAATATCCGAACGTATATATATGTATATACTCCGCCAAGTAATTAAACTCTTTCGCCGTGAGTGGCTTTCGTGCTCGTTTCCGAGGCGCCTATTTTTCGCCTGTTAATTCCGCGGAGTGACGTGGGGCCACGGGATTGTCAGATTTAACGCCGAGCAAGGATTCAACGTCCACCGGCTCGCTGAAATTTACAGTACCGTAGTATTCGGCTTCTCCGTAAATTGTCTAACAGCTTACGGAAATGATAAAATCGTTGAACCAAATGTATATGTTGAATAAATAAATACAACAAAGAGCGAATCAATTAACCGATCTAATGACATAGAGTGGCCCAGTAGGACGATTATTAGTTCGGGCTTCATGGCTTCTATCGGCTACGGGCGATTACTAATTAATGACATGCAATTGAACGATACAAGCTGTGTGCCGACTAGCCAATTCAACCGTCAAAGTGCTCCAGGCAGAACGGAAGACCAATACTGGACACGCGTTTACGATCTAGCTTTCAGCACAGTCGACTTTTACCAGCTGACCTGAGAAGCGGGGTTTCATTTGGATGCTCTGACGGGTATTTTGTATTACATTAAAATATCTGATATCCCAGTAAAAAAAGAACATCGATCGAGCGTGTGCGATGGCTTACCAATAACACGGGGAAAAATGCATCGCAGCCGGGCAAACGTGTCGTCTGGCATTGTCATTATCAATGTATTATTTACGAGGAACAATCGTCCCTTTTCATATGCCAATGTACTGGCCTTTTTTTCAATGTATTTCTATATCCGTATAATCACGCCATTGAGCGAAACGTTCGTTAAGCAAATAAAGGATTCAGTTGTTCCGCGCAGGTGTTTCCAGCGAAGCAAATAGGCCGATCAATGAATACGACGATATTGCGCCAATTAAACGTATTCGGCGAGTTGTTAAAGAACGACGCGTACTTTGCCCATCGAAAAAAGCTAAGTCCTCGAATTTTCCTTCGTGCCTCTCAACACGCGCATTTTCTTCTCCGTCGAACAATGCAACTGGAAACTCTTGGGCCGCGACTAGATCGACGAATGCACACATATGCAACACGGAATCTTTATACGCACATGACATAATTAATAACCGTTACTTACAAAAACAACAAGAGCCTCCGCGAGTCGAGGGTGAAGTCTGATTAACGCCAGCGAATAAATCCTGGGACATAAACGTTTACAGGGGATTCACAAGTATTTCTGACATTGTTTAATATCGTGATACACAGGTCTCAGGATAGAATTCATCGGTGTTGAATCAATTTCTCCCCCCTCGTGCGCGTCACGTCGCCTATACAATCATACATCTATTTATATGTACAGTCCTCGTAATTATTGCTTTATGATACATTTTTACAGCGGTCAGGAATGTCTCTGTGAGGCTCTCAGGGACCTTCCGGGACTAGAATATACAGGAAAAGGAACGACCAACGTTTTGATCGTTAATAATGATCGCCTTATACATTAACACAGGTTTACGTGTCCTCCTAGTAACGGCTAAGCTAGGACTGCGTAGCTTAATCCTACGTTACACCTGTCAACGTATTTACAGTATGTCGAGTCATTCGACGTTCTCCCCCGTCGTCCCTCGCTCCCACCCCTCTCTTATTATCCAGCCGCCCGTGCCCGATTCTCTACATGTGTGTGTGTGTGTGTGTGTGTGTGTACGTCTATGTCTATGAACGCCGATAAATCACGCACGTGTCCAACCTGCCACTATTCCCCACCGACAGCTTTCTCTCTCACTTTCTCTTTGGCTTCGTACGGTCGGATCTTGCGAAGGAAGAAGCCGACTTCGATTGATTCCCCCGGAATTCGCCCCTGGCCCGGGCTAAATTATTCCTAACCGAGGCGTTAACCACAAGCGATGCAACGGCCGATTTACGGATATTTTTACGGGAGTTAGTGCCGCGTTTGGAATGAGTTTGTTGAGCTCCGCGCAGGGACGAAACAGTAGTTAGCAGAATTTCCGAAATACCGGTCAAACGGTGCTCGCGCGATCGTTACGGTGCACGTTCCGTGCGGTTTAATTGCAAAGCTCAATGCTCATTACTCATCCGCAGTAACCGATCGTAATTTATAGGACGTGAGTAAAACTGGATAATGGCAATCGGTTGGCAAATGCAAATGGGATTGATGACGTAGCCGGCGGAAACGGCCCGCGCCGAACGAACGGAAGAGAAAAACTTGAGATTATCGGAATATTTGATTTCGTTGACGAATTTAGCTGGATTCTCCGCGGACGTCGCGTTCTGGGAATTTCAGCGAAATTCCGAAAACTGCTAGCCTCGTTCCCGCGGGGCAGCCTCCATTTCCGTCGGGCTTAATTAACGTTCCCTGATAAATCGACGAGGCGAAACGATCTCTTACGCTCCTAGCGCACACACATACACATACAGAGACACGTACACAAGCATAGGGCAATCGATTCTCCCGTATCGAGGACGAACGCATTTGACCGACCCTTCCGCACTGAAAAAAGTACCAAGACTCATTACAAGAACAGCAGAGAAGCTTCAAGTCTTCAACATTTCCGCTCCGTACGGGAGCACATTTCTCGTGGGTTTGATTTTCATCACGTCGATGAGCGGAATTCGTTCGTCAACTTGGCGGATGGAGCAATCGGAATAAAATGGAAAACCAACAAACCCGGGGACGAGTAGGAAACCGATCGGGAGAGCACCAAGGTAATACTGAAGAGACAATCCGCGGCGAAACGGTTCGACCGACCCTCCACTTCTCACCGTTTCACGTTCATTTGATTTCGTTCAGAGGAAGCAATCTTCCTGAGGTTCCTCGATGGCGGATCTTCAGGGTCGGTTCTCGCGCTACACGAACTGCGAGGGGGTCTTCCAACAGCTGGCGCAGCAGGGCAGGGCGCTCTTCAGGGTGTCCTTGAAGGCCTCGCGGAAGTCGCGGTTGAAGTACGCATAGATCAGCGGGTTGAGGGCACTGTTGAAGTAGCCAATCCAGAAGAGCACGGTTACCACCGTGTCCGGGAAGTAACAAGCCTCCCTACAGAGGGACGTCGTCAAGTACCTGAAAAGGAAAACAACTTGTCAAAACTGAAGGACACATTGTCAGAAATTTAAGGTCCTTCGTGCTCGCACTGCGTAATTATTTCGTTTCTTATTCCGCTCGAGGATTGACTTGTCTCGGGGTTTGCCGATCGATGCGCAACGGAGGAACGAATTTCCTTGAGCTCCGTTGCATTTGCATATAGATGCATCTCGCGGGCGCTGCGTGACCCGATATTGCGTTCCCCGAGGCGGGTTATCAGTGTGGATTTCGGTAGGCGAATGCACCTGCAGCTGGCCTATTCGCGGTCTCGCATTAATGACAAATTCTTGAGGTCGACTGACGATCTTCCCGGCCCCATAATTCCCACTCTGACCCACCGACGCATATTTCGCCATATCCAAACCACCAAATACCCCTCTGTCCCGAGCTTCATTGCCCGCAAGAATTCACCATTTATTTTCCTCTCATTTTTCAAATGGAATGATCATGGAAAGCACTTGGTTTCGACGTTGGTCCCGAAATTTTGGCCTTTCGTCCGTCTCTTTTATCCCGTATCGCCGCCAACGGACGGACACATCGATGAATCGCGAATCACGCGACGAGTAAATCGATTAACGCAGGACGCGGCGAAACACGAGAAGCGGACATTGATTTCCGCCCGAAACTTTGCCATCGGTCGCCGGGATTTTCCGAACGATGGGGAGGACCATTTTTTTTCCGCGAATATTCCCACGTTGCGTAGAACGTTAACGGCGCCAAGTAAATCCGAAAATCGCCCAAATGTCCCCTCGCGCTGTCCTAAAGGGATTACGACGACCCTTCGAGCGTTTAATCATCCGACATTTTTGCCGGGGATGTTATTCGACCGATCTATTCGGCCGTCGTTTCACGTAACTGTCAGGCAGTCAACCAAACAGTCAGGTCTAACTGTAAACCCCGAAAGAGTAGCGTAAAGCCCTCGGCAAACTCCATGCACTTCGGAAGCTTTGCATTAATAAAACATGAGTTCCATCGACTCGTTTCCGTTCCGACGCTGTCGTTCCCGTCCTTCTCTCTTGATTCTCAACTACCTCTTCCAACTGGCGCAGGCACAGTCATTTCTCGATTTATTACAGCCAGCCTATTCCTCGTCTTTCCGAACTAACGAAGATGTTATCCCTTTGAGTCGAATATCGCGGTTAACCCTTACGTCGTCCAACGAAACGCAGGGTAAGGGGTACTGAGGGGAATTGTACTCACCAGATGAAAAATGGCAGCCAGCAAAGGAGAAAGGCGCCCATGATGATGCCGAGTGTCCTGGCCGCTTTGTGCTCTGCCCGCCAACTCTTCGTTTGCTGTCGTATCGTCGTGCCTGGACAAAGGAACATCGAATCCCCGTTACAACTCGTTCACCACCTGGCGGAAACAGGCGCCTGCAAAAAACGCCGAAAGGAAGCGGCCAGAATGGCAATTTCGCGCGGTTTCAGCGTTTTTTGTTCGACCCCGAAAAGGCTTTTCGTAAAATTGCCAATCTCCCAAGGGCAGGAGGATTTTTGCAAATTCTTTTTTACGGGAACCGAATCGCTGCCGTCGTTGAGGTTCGATGAAATGCGGGAAAAACCGCGCTACGAGTAATGCGTTAATGGCAAGGAGATATTCTCTTCTGGTGGGGGGAAGGGGAGTGTCGGAATTCTTCGGCGGGTCTTCCGCCAATGCCGAGGAATTTCCCACTCTTCCCGCTCGATAGAGATTAAACACCCAGCAGAAATGGCCGGGGACCGGCGGTAAATTGTGGCCGAGATGCTCGCGGAATTCGATCTCGAAATCGAGAGAACTTCCAACTTCCTTACCGTCGAACTTCCTTAACTTTCCTGATGAATCGGATCGCTTTCCCGCGGCTTTCCAGCCGATAATTATGCGCGCAGATAACGCCAAACAGCCAAAAACTGTCCTTAATCTTCGCCCTCCTCCCTCATTACCGTCTGCCCCCGTGCAAATAAATCGCGTTATCTCACGAATTTCCGTCTTTCCGTAGCGCCCCATCGTTTGGCCCTTTTCCTTGGAGATTTCTTTTATTCTTCGTTATTCCGCGGAACGACAGAAGCCCCGGAAGGCACGACAGACAGGGAAATAAGGTCGGATTCCCGTGTGCGTTGGCCAGCTGTCCGGCGAGACGTCGCAGGGGGCTTCTTATATCTTGATAGATGAGCGCATCGATTTCCTCAACTCGTCAGGGGTGAGGAGGTGGAGAGGCAAGAGGGCAACCTAAATCTGCCTTTTACTGCATTCGAGCACGCAACCCTTCAACTCGGCATCAACGGAGACCGTCCGTCTTCCAGCCACTGACGGCCACACGTGCTATATTCGCCCCGGAGTTTCTCCTAATAGTACCGCCAAAATAGATCGGCAGACCGTTCCACGTGCTTCACGGCGATGCCTCGGTTCGTTAGGCAGAGCCAGCCGGCCAGAAACCGCAAATCTATCTTTCCGCAGTGCCGTGAATATCCCACGAGATACACTTCCCTTACACTTAAATTCCATCCTAACGCTCGAAACGTTCGTCCATTGGAAATCCTTCGCATCCTTCCCTAGGTGGATATTAGGATAGAAGGGACAAAGGATCCTGTTCCCCGTGCTAGTACTTGGCAGATTCTTTAAGATCTCGTGGGATTTCGCAGTGACGGGAAAGATTCCTCCAAGTAGAACTCCCCTTTGCGACGCACTTTACCCCTGCACTTTGCCAACTCTCCGCTCTTTCCTTTTTACCCGCTTGAAATTTCATTCCCTCGCCGCTGGAAAGATTCGAGAGCATGGCACTTAGCAGCTACTTGTTTCCTCGCAGCCAGCGAGGTACAAGGATCTTCCACCACGCGAACCGAGGGACATTTTCCTACGGATAGAATTGGGAAAAGTCAAGTTGTTACAGGTCCACGAGGCAACTCTAATAAATCAGCCGGTCCGGCGACGCGTGATACGGTGAAAGCCTATTTTAATTTCCTGAGCGTTTTGCGCAAAGGTTCGCACGTTTATCTTTCCTGCCTGTCAGTCGGATGAACTCGGAGCTGTCGTTCTTTGAGCCAGCGATTCGTATTCGCAACGTCACGGGCTCCACTCTAACCCTATCGTCTAATCACACATCCAGGCAATCTCTTGTTTCAATGGTAATTCTCTCGGTTGCTCGCATAATCGATCGCTATCGGGGCGATGGTGTAAAGACGGGCAAAGGAGCCGGAGAAAGACGGATGGTACGTCGTAATATCGTGTACACAGCGCAAATGACACGCGTCTGTCGATAAACTCATCCTCGGAGGAACAAAAAAGTCAATAGCTAGCGGCGCACTGATGGGCCACGAGCAATTTCCTTTCCCGATAAAAAATGAGGGAACCCCGACGGCCGCACGACGTCGGGGGAATCATGAAAACGAATGATTCGCGGGGGATAAGAATACAGCCGGTCCAAGGAGTGTTTGGACAAAGGAACGAACGACCAAAAGGATGAGATTGTTGGCCGTTCAGGGGGGAGGGGGGAGGAAGGAGGAAGAGTCCTCGCGATAGAGGCAGTAACTCCTTTTCAGGGCAGTAAATGCAAGCGTCTTTCAAGCGTCTCCCCCGAGTCGTTCATTCGACAAGGGCGGAATGATAAAACGTCCCCTTCCCAGGGGCGAATCCTGCAATTCCCAGAGAAACCAGCCGGAGGATGAGTTTCCGTTTTCCCGTCGTTCCAGCGAACATCCCCCCGCCGAACTCTCCGTTGGCGAGAATTCGGCAGCCGGCGAATTTGATGGACGACGTATTAGGATGGTATCCGCGAGAGAAATAGAAGCCGGACGGATAGAGGAAGGGGTGAATCGTGGAAAGGGGTGAGCCGGGAAGATCTGAATGTGCTCGCGCGTTTTCTGAGAAGACGCGGCTCAGCTGGTTGTCCCCTCGGCCGGGTCCCGGCGTTTCCAGATATCGAGCGAACAACTGGAGGACGAGGCGAGGGTGCCCGGGGTGTTCCCGTTGGAGCCTCCCTGGATCCCGTTCACTGACCTACCCTACTACCCTCCGTAGCACGCTCCAGCTAGGGCAAACCCTCCAACCCCTCCTCCTGCTTTGTTCTTCCTCTTCCCTCTGGACCTCCCGGTCGCACAAACCCCTCTTCTCCCTGTACGCACGGCGACAAGGACTTCCCCCCTCCCCGGTGTTCTGGCCTTTGCCACTCTGCGGACCGTGTCAGCGTGAAAACCGTTCTTCCCGCAGGCGCAAATAAAAACAAACAGGCCCCGCCGGGTAAAACACGAAAAAGAACTATCGCCGGCGACGACGCAAAGCGTGAACAATGCCGTACCTTCGTCAACGATAAATCGATGCCACTGTTCGCAGAAGAAAGCTCGAGCCAAGTATTACGGGCGTTGCGTAGGTCCATGTAATTGCTAATTAGTTACACGACCTAGATTGCGCCCGGTGGACATCGGGAAATGATTTAAACTTCGCACAGCCGGCCGGCCAATTAAACGTTGATTTCGATTTGTCAGGTGGATGGTGAATTTCAGCAGAAATTTCCGAGCTAATTAACGACGGCATGCCAGTGAGGAGGCTTTCATTGGCGGTCGCGTGAAATATTTATCATCGATCAATGCCCCGAGGATTTTCTCGTCGCGCCGACGTGTAAATAATCGTTGCATTATCAAAGTTCCCGCGAGTGGGAGTTAATATCGAACGTCGATACCGAAGTCTCGTTAAACTTGGGTGTGATTAATCCTTTTCATTCGAGGACCAACGGAGGAACGAGGAGAATCCTGGGTTTCACACTTTCTCCCTCTATTCATCTTTTCACCAGTTTCTCTCTTCCTCCTCCTTGCCCTTCATTCTCAGGTAATTACGTCGCCGGCAAAGTCCGGCGGCGAATATTTTCAGCCAGAGTCGAGAGATTTCTTCGCGTTTCCCGCGGGGCGAAATTTTCATGCGGACTACGCCGACTCCATTTCCGGTCTGCCCTCTCGTCAACGCCTCAAGATAGGTCAGTGAACTTAAGGCGGGCACAGTCAACCACTTCTTCAGCGAAAATAAACGTTATAGCCCGTCAGCGGAGTTATAACTGACTGACCTATTTTACAAATTTTCCGATGAGACTCCGGCGTGGAAAAATCGTTGGGAATTAAAAAAATGTTTTAATCTAGCAGCGAATTCTTGCTTCCCTTTCCCTCCCCCGTGGACCTTTTTCATCCGCGAGCCTCCCAGCAGGCTCGACGTCGGACTGCGAGCTTTTGTCGAGCTTTTTCTGGGTCAGTTCGCGGCTCGGCTGAAAGGAAAGGTATTCCAAGGCGCTCGTTCCAAGACGCGCACGTCGACGGTCTTCCCGCTTCCGGACAAACTCGCGAAAATATCTTCTTTTTTTTTCTCTTCGCGGACTCAAGTGACGCGAGAAAGTTTCTGTGGAGCTCGTTTTCAAAGAGACAGGGCTTTACTCCCGGGGATCGATTTTATTCGTTTACATGGAATATATAATAGGCACGATTAAGCCCGGGCCGATCAAGTATTCATTTCCGGCCGATGAATTTCCCACGTGGCTCGCAAAAGTTTGTTCATCATGGTCCGTCGCCCTGGACAATGGAATATTCCCGTGTGCCACAGCTGCCCGCTGACGCCCCATTAATTTTTAATTTCACAACCGATCGGTCCATTGCTGATTCAGGAAAAGTTTAAAAAAAAGAGAGAAAATTACGGCGCTCATCGGAATGATTTTCTGTCATCCAAAAGTACGAAAAATGACGCAGCAATCACCGAAACGAAATCTACCCTGGCGGATCGTCCGATGATAAGATCTTCCTATCGACGGCTTCCGTTAAGTGCAACCTTCGCTCTTATCGTCGAAACTCATCGCAACTCCTCGCCCGGAGAAATTCGTGCCGACGATTCCTTGAAACGCGCATTGAAGCACCAACGGAAAATCCTTTCCCGATAGATGCAGCTGACGGTTCGGATTAACCTGGGAACTTTTCGAAATTCCCGCAGAGTCGAAACTCGGCTCTTTCAAGCGCCGACGAGGGAGATGAAAAACTTGTACCCCTCTTTCCCCGCTGCTGCCTTCGACAGCCGCGCGAAAATTTCAACGCTCCGGCGTTTGCCATAAATCTCAAAAGCCAGCCGGAAATGCCGGGAGGAAAAGTCGGTCGCCTATCTAATTCCAGGGCAAAAATGAAACGGGGGGAAGGGACGTAACAGGTTTCCTCCTGAGAATCGACGATCGTGGGTGGACGGGAAAAGTTCGGAAAATACGGGGAGCCGTGGAAAAAAGGGAACGATTCGTACGTGCCATGGTTAAACAAAGTTCCACGTTTCACGTTGATAAGTTCACTTGCCAGCACGTAAAAAGAGCTAATGGACCGTACAGTGATTCATCTTTCTTCTCATCTGCCGTGAGTCATTCAATTTGCCAAAACGGGCCGATCTTTCATCTCCTAGGGAATAACTTGGTCGATAATATTCCACCCCATAACATCTGACATTGCTTCCCGCGGATTAAAGAATCGTAGGACGTTCCTCCGACAGCGAATAATTCGACGACGTTTGAAATGGCGCCCTTGAACGCGTCAATTGCTCTTTCTCTCGGCATTTCTCGTTCTGCGAATAATTATCGAACTTCGCGGCGACCTTCGAGGTGAACCAACCCCCCCTGCGGAAACGCTTGGGGGGCTCAAGAGAGGAGAAATTCTCCGGGGAAAAACCCCGTGGCTTTGGCATGGAAATTAGCAAGGAGAACGGCGAGCGCAGTGGAATTAAAGCGCTCTTCTATGCCCTCTTCTGCCGTGGGTCGAGGCTGAATAATGAGAGGCCCACGCCCGCCTAGAAGAAATTTTCATTCAACGAGCCAAATTGCGAGACGACCAAAAATTCCCGTCTCAAATAAATCACTAATTAACATTAAGTCGATCGATTGTGTACCGCAAAGCCCATATTCTTCGTAATTTTTTACTTCTCTCCGGTTCTGTTATTCGACGAGTCACGGAAAGGCTTTCCCGCTGTTTTACGATTTTTCCGGATCGATGGGAACTGCCGACTGTCGTTCCCATTAAACTTTTTCGCACCGAAAGCACCTCAGACTCGTCGCGATATTCCACGCGAGATTTCACCCAAGGATTTTACGATCGCGTGTCTCTCACTACTTTTTTGCTTTCCCAGTTGGACGAGTGCCGGATATCGACTTAAATGCACTTCCACCACAATCGAAGTGGTTTTCCGAAAAAGAATGATCACCACAGCTTCCCCGTGTAATCCAGGATAAAGTCCATGCGCGTCAGCCAGCTCTGAACTCGGGGCAAAGTAATTTTTCATGTCAACGAGTCGACTAATTAGCAGAAATAATTTCATTGTAAGCGAAAAGGACTGAAGAGGATTAAGAGCCGTGCGTCCAACGCGCGGACGACAGAATACGAAACGTGTGGCTTACTTTCTCGTGGAGAATATGTGCGAGGATGACTGGCCAAAGCAGTCGGGAATTAACTCCATTTTACAGCCAAGTAAACGTACGCTAACGCATGTCATATTTTTTAATTCACCGTCCACTAGTTTTAACGCTCGTACCACATGTTCGTAAAGTCGAAGCTTTAATAAGTCAAACGATGTAAATTCAACGTTATACCGGAGTAATAAAAAAACTTTGAATTAATGGAGAACGTTGTGCAATATTTGTTCTGAATTTTCCGCTTGCAATACAGCCGCTCGCAGTTAGAGTGAGTTAGTTTTTCTGTCAATGCAAAATATACCGTTTGCATGATGCAGCTTAGGATCTCGCAATTATTTCCGCAACCTGTCAACATGCGTCCGTCATGTTTCAGTCGCGCGGAATTTCCCCGTCAGCACCACACTTATCTTCCTCGTTCCTCGTTGGACGAGTATTTTCTTTACGACAACGAGTTTCTCGTTCCTCCGGAATCGATCAAGAAAGATGAGGCATTGCGATGAATTTCTTGGGAATTTCCTCGTGGTATGCGGTGTACGTTTAAAGCTGGGGTTTTGGAATTCCGCGCAGTATTCCGTCGGTGGTTATCTAGCTTTGTCAGAAAATGTCGATGTCGCGCGACCTCGCCTCGTGGAAACCAAGAGCGAGGCAATCAATCCGTCTTTCTCAGACTCCGAGGTAAGCGACTTTCAAATCAGTACGGAGAGCTGCAATTTTTCATTGGCACATCGACCGTTGGAATATCGGGGAATATAACTTTATTCCTCCTTTGTTCGACGAGCCATGAGAGCCTGAAGCACCGGGCGCAATCGATAGTCTTCCTCGCGAGAACTTCAATAAACCCCGCCGTAAATTCAACTCCCAAGAAATTCAACGTAGGAAGAGAGGAAGTTGCCGATCGCCCAAGGAGACCAAGATATACTGCAAAACTTCCTCGCGCTCTCCTTCAGCGAATTAAATGTCAAACGCGCCGAAGACTCAGGTGAAAAGACGGTCCATGCATTTTATGTACGTCGCAAAAAGAGGAAGTCCTCGCACGATTACCGACCTGTCGGCCGTCGCGTCCTTCTCCGAAGACGCTGCTCAAATTCCATGGGGGAATTCCAACGGTGAACGTCGGCCCGTCGTCCCACTGATATCAATTTGTCCCGACCCGAGGAAACCGCTGTTATCGACGGCCCGGCGCGACTTTCTTTCCCAACTTTTCTCATCAGCCTCGGCTAAACTTTACCACAACGCATTATTTATGAGGATCGGCAAGTCCCCGCGAGTCGGATCTTCCGACGACTCTCGGTCTAGCGAAAAATCCTCGCCAGCTCGTGAAAAAGTAGAAAAAGACCGTCGCTCTAGGGGCTTTTAAGAGCATCACCTTCACCAACACTTCCAGCCGGGATTTCTATCGGACACGAAGGATTACCATTCCCGAAATGGGCTTTATCCGCGAGGGGAGGGGACGATACGTTAAGTTCGAATGCGGATCAAAGAGTGGGACGATAGTTGGGCCTCAGGTGAGGCATGAGAGAGAGGAAGTAGAAGGAGAAGAGAAATTACTGGTAAGGGGAGGAGTGCTGGCATTGCGGCGCATAAACGGAAGATGTAATAACAGGGGACGGTCTGACGAGGGCTGAGGGGGGGGGGAGGGATTCACGGTCGAAGCTGGAGGCGATGCGCGATATTGCGAAACGGCAAGTTCGTCGACGATGCAACTTTTGGCAAGCGCACACCGCTGCCTGGCTCCGCGAGATGCATAGTCGTCTGCTATGCTCCCCGGTGCAATCGGCAGGGCCGTATCTGCTCATCCCCTCAACGCTTCTACACCCTCCGGGTAAACTCAAATAACGATTTGAGAGCTCTGCAAGCTTCGTCCTGGCACGGTGAAAATCGACGAAAATGTCCTTGTAGCCGACTGGCCCGACGCTTTCTCTGTAACACAGTCTTTACCCAGGTAGAAAGTTGCACTTTGGAAAGCCGTTCGAGCGTTCCATTGGCCGGAGAATATTTAATAATGGCGCTAGACCAAAGATAAAACCGTTGTGCGAGGAAACGAATGGCCCTGCAGAGTCCTTCCTTCATGGAATCTGCCACTATTTCGCCCCCTTCCACCCAACGCAATTCGACGTTAAATGCACCCCCGCCGAGATAAATTTCTCGTTACTGCGGACAAGCCTGTGTTCGTCCGTGTCGCTTAAGAGCGTACAAACACTAGCACACTGGCGCGATCACACGGCCGGAACGTGTATGCACCTCGACGATTCACTCGTACGAGACAGAGGCGCGCATATTACGGATTCCGCAGTTCTCGAGAGCCGAACGAGCGGAATATTTTACGAGCAGTCGACCGAATGAAAACGTAAAACAATGCTATAAACGTCGCTACGTCGATTAACGATTAGCCATCAATTCCCTCCTATTTACGTTCCAGCTTAGCTTTTTTTAGCGAAAATTACGATACCGTCGTAGAAGAAAATTAAGTGCGTCAACGTGTTTAATCGGCTGATTGGCCGCAGGTTTTCTGCGATGTCGCTAAACGATTCGACGAAATTTACGACGGACCTTAGTGCGCATATCTCGAATTGGGGATGACAAAATAGCGACGAAAGTCGTATTAACGGCGGACTGCAGTAACTCTGTCGTTAACAGACGAGCGTGGCGCGTTAACGGTAAACGTTAAACGCGGCTGTCTCGCTGGCCGGGGCCATTAATCCTCGGCTTAATGATCGCTCCGTTGTCGGCGACGTGCCGGGGGAACCACCTCCGCCATTGCAGATCTCCTCCGGTGAAAGACGTGCCAAAACGAGCAAGAATCCATTTCGACATCGATAAACGTTCCACGAGGTTCCTCGAGTGGCGCACACTTAACCGGCAGAATTAAGCCCGTTAGAATTGCTCCCAGGTCCTTAGAATTTTTGACGGCTTTAGTTACGAAAGAGAATCGCAGCCGAGTGCCTTCCGCCGGTGTTTCTCCTTGAATGAAAACGATCGGGCGAGTGGCGTGCACGCGTTTCACGCGACATCGATCCTCCGCCGACGGAGCACGCGATCGAGCCTTTTCCCAGGGCCAATGCGAGTTCCGCGCACTGGACGCACGCGAGCCGTCGACAATGGACCGTTGGAATTGCCGTCAGACCATTACTTTGGACGGTTACGTTCCTCGTTGTTTGATCAAACGCACGCACAGGCCCCGTATCACTCACCGTTCTCGACGTTTAGCTCCGCCGCGGAAGGCCTGCTGCTGTAGGAAGGCCTGCCAAAATCACTGGCGTCGCTCGGGTGCAGCAGAAGCTGGTGCGAAGGCCTCGAATGATGCCTCGAGCTGCGGTGCATGTGAACGCTGTTGAGCACGGTGTTACTAGACGCTCGGCTGAGGGCCTCTCTTTGCCTCACAGCCTCCTTGTAGATCTTGCAGTACATCACGATCATCACGAGCCCCGGGATCCAGAAGGATACGGACGAGCTTATCACCGCATATGGACGATTCACCACGAACTCGCACACCTGAGGCGCAAATATTCCCCTTGCTCTCGCCTTCTCAAAGCGCCCTTTGTCGCCGGCGGATAATTCGCAGGAGGAACCAGAAGCTTCTCGTCTACATAATTAAACGAAGCTACACGCGAATATTGCTCCGCGGATTAGGGGAAATCTCAAAGGAAGTAGAAACAGACCTCCATAGTCAGACGGTGAAATTCGTCGCGCAAGGAAGAGGAACGTCCCGACGAATAATAAAGAAGGGCCAAGTAGAAATAACCTTTCTCGATCAGACCCAATAAGAATTCATGAGGCTAGACACCACAATGTTTCGACGGGAAGAAAGCTCCATTCGATCGAAGTCGACCAATCATCCGCATGGCTGGAGATTATGCCGGGGATATTAATTCATACGAGCAAGGGGGAAGGTGGATATCGACTGACGAAGATCGAGCTCGTGGCTTCTTATTTTTCAGAAGCCAGCGCGCGCTTGATTTATCGGTAGCTCGAATTACATCCGCTAATGATTTACTTGCCAACCGCCCAAGAGCTTCCTGGCTAATTAGGAAGATGGGATATAACGCCGTCTGCCGGCAGCGTGCCATTTATTTTGCCATTAATGCCGCGACGTCAATCAAGCCAACATTTTTCCGCCTTGCAGACAAAATTAAATCCCGCGGGGAAAAATGAAGACGCGGAGAAGCAAAAGCGGATAATGAAAAGAACGAATCCCAGAGGTCCCGCGAAACGTTTCAAACCCCTGGGAAAATCATGCGTGAGATATGTGATTGTCAGAATGTTTGACCGCGGGAAAATTTTCTGGGGAAGAGATAGTAATCTTCTGATCAGCGAAAACCTAACTTCCTGCCTGTTGCCTTGAGGCCGTATTATCATCGGTAATGCAAAGCTTTCTCTTGCCGGAAGTTTCAGGAGGGTGTTCGTCCCGGGGCGGAAGATAGAACCACCATGCGGTAGAAAGTAATTAATCTTAGCCCGATGGAAGCTTGGGATGTGGGCGGGGAGGGGAGGGGAGGGGTGGGGGGGGGGGGGGTGTTAGAAGTCGTTTGTTCTTAAACGTCAAAGCAACGTCGGCGATAGAAGGGAACGGCTCGTCTGAGGCCGATGACGGCGAGGAGAAAAAGACAAACAGATTAGAAGCCTGATACCCGGGGAACATGGGAACCGAGAGACAAATCGTTGTCTCTGCCCGGGAAAAGGGGACTGATGCTCTAAGCCCCGGGCTAAAGCCAAGGAAAAAGGGATAAGAGGAAGGGTATGGCGTCCAAGGAATCATTCGTCTAGGACCATCCTTTCCTGACGTTACATCTACCCTTCGTTCAGTTAATTATTCCACGAGAATCCGATTGAATTGACCCAGTATCGCGAAGAAAAATCGAAAATTCCTGACAATGAAGAAGGACCGACCTAACCCCTCTGATTCCTCCTGACAATCATCCACCCAGGTTCTACTTCTCCCTCGATGATTAATGTCGTGCTGTACCTGCGGATTGTCCCTGAGGTACTCGAGCTGTTTCTCCGTGGTGTACCAGCCCATGAAGATTGGAATGAAGCTAATAAGAGCTGGCAGGAGCCAGGCACTGCCCAGCATGCAGCTGACAGTTAGTCTCCTCATGATCGCCGGGTATTCGAGGGGCCTGACGATCGCGTAGTACCTGTCAACGCTGATACAACACAGGTGGAGGATCGATGCGGTGGAGAAGTAGACATCCAATGAGTTCCAGACGTCGCACATGATTCTGCCAAACATCCATCGACCGGCCAGTTCGACGGAGGCGTTGAAGCTCATCGCACAGACTGCCACGAGAAAATCAGCAGCTGCCAGGCTAACGACGTAACGATTCGTCGGTACTCGGAGCTTCCGGTGGCGGCGAACACTCGCGATGACGAGGGCGTTGCCCAAGAGGGCCGTCAGGATGATACCGATCATGATGATCCCCTTGAGCACCGTCAACGGCACGTTTAACTGCTGGTTCGGGCTTGCCGACTCCAGGACAGTCCTCACAGTCGTGCCAAAGACCTGCTCTTCCTCGCAAGCCACCTCCAAGCCTAACCCGCCAACCGATCGGTCCACATCCTCCTGAGCCGATGGTGCGCTAACTTCCATTCCAGATCTCACATGTCGACGCGACCAGCTGGCACGTCTCCCCTCGTCCAACAGTCAGGTCTATCGATTGGCCAGCCACGCGACACGCACCGGCCAGGAAAGGACCTCTCATGAATCGTCAACGACAGCCTCAGCCCCGGAGAGGTTCATGAAAACGAATTCCACCCGAGGGAGCAACATTGGAATCCTTCAGCTCCAACTATCACGCTATTCCCTCTAATTAGTTAATTAAAAGCTTAAGCAAGAACTGTTGAGATGCTTCGGGTGCAGACGTTTCTGAAAAGTTGCTTGTCCTTGGAGGATCGCAGCAAGTTGATCCTCGTAGATTCTGGCCCGACATGATGTATCTTTTTTCCGGGTTCAACCGGATGAACTCTGATGAACCGGGCGGAAGCTGTCCGTCGTTTTTGGGCTAATTAGACGGTGCGACGAAGCGCTTTTCCACGGAACGAACTGCCGGAAGTTGGCCCCTCAAGTTCCAGGCTTCCTTCCATCCCGTAATTGCGTGGACGGGGGGACGAAAACCGGCGCTGGAAAGCGGAGAACGTTCAACCCGAGCACAGGCGAACACACTCGACTCTCGAGGAATTTCGCATCAACGATGCCAGAATTTAGGGATTTTCGCACAAAGCGCACACCTTCACGTTAATCCTCGCGTTTACCGCGCAACTCTCCAATTACAGAAAGGCAAATTTCCACTTTCCCGGCGTTAAACTTGGACGAACAGTTGCAGACGCGCAACAAAGCTCGAGTTCTCCAGGAGTCTAGTTTCGTCGATTCCCTTTGTATACGTGTAAAGCATCGGTATCGGCGGAATCCATTTTTCTCTTTGTAAGATTATCTCGTCGGTGGCGCGGGAAAGCGTGGAAAACGTCGGGTCTATCGCACGCCCTTCTCCGAAGGAAAACTTTTTCTATTTGCCCGACGCGAGCATTATTAATAATCCGTCTCGCGGCTGCCAAGTTTTCGAGCGTTTCAATGTCATAGCCGAAGAGGGGGGTTGGCCGTTGGAATGGATCGAAGGAGGAGCCTCGGGGAAAGAGCGAGCGAGGGAGACGACGGGAGATTATTTGGAGTAATGAATGGCCCCTAACTGGCGCAATTCCCGCGGCCTCTCGAATCGATACACTCGATAATTCCAGTGACCGAAGGATCGTCGATGGGAGAAGCTGCAATTTCCACAAACACCGGCGCAGCTTGTCGGCACACACCGACCAACCGTGCAGCGGCAGATATCTATCTTCAATTATTAACGACCTATCGGGCCGAGTGCTCGTTACGCCAAGAACCCACCGTCAACTGTCCCTACTCTCCCTCCCTCCCCCCGCCACCCCTTTCTGACCCTCTGGAACTCAGCTTATTTACAATTCTTAATTGCTCGTGCATTTCACCGAGACACAAGGAAAGACCAACCCTGCAAAATTCATACGCGAGGGCCGACAAAATGTGGAGGAAAAGCGTCTACACGAGAGTATTTCGTGTTTCGAAACTGCCCAGTAAAATCGAGCGGATATTTTGAATGGCTTGAAATACAGAGGGAACATGCAGGTACCGGCATGGCCTGAGGATAACGCGAAACTTCCGACGTTCGCCGTGTACCGAAGCGGATGGTAAAAATCGGTTTATAAAAAAAACGAAGCGGGAGCTATTTGAAGGAATTTCATGTATCCGCATTAATGGAAATACCGCCGGGATGAACGTAAGATGTTTCTCAGATGCGGGAACGTCCCGTCAGCAGCGGGAGATCGTGCCAACTTTTTCGCCGGAGTTTATTCGAGAACCTTTCGCTCTGTCTTTCTGTAGGTCAAGGTCGGGGTCGGGACAGAAGGTTTCACGTCGTCTCGCGTACGATGCTACGGAGGATCCGCTCCAACGACCGCGCTCCGTCCGTGAACTGGTATTCACGGGTTTATGCCGACAAATAGCAGATATCCAGAGGAACGGATCAGTCAAACCGTCCGAATTCGAGAACGGGGGGATCCTAAGGGAAGGGTCGAACTTTCAGCCACTGGACGGAGCTGAGGGATGGGCCGTGGGGGCAAGGGGACAAGAGAAAGTGCGAAGCCACGTCGGAGGGTCACGAGTGCGAGTTCAAGAGGCCGAGATTTACATCGTTTCAATATTTATACGGGCCAAAGATTCCCACGAAATGCATTCTAATGTACCCCGCGAATTGATTGATTTTTATCGTTCCAACGGTGCGACGCAAAGTCACTCGGCACCGTCTAGACTATCTGTGAAGTAATTCAGAGCGGTTTGAGCTCGCGGGGTCCTTGAAAGCTTGATCGCGAGGAAATGGGATCCAGAACGACCCGTGTGCAAGAGAGGAAAATCAGGAAGGGGGGATGGAACTGCCGACAACCCGTATGGAAATTGATGATCGCTCGTACGACAATTTATCGCGCGATTTTGCGATAGACTTCGCTGCCTAAGGTCAAGGAAACGTCCATTTAAGTATTTGCTTTACCTTACCTCACGCAAAGAAAAATATAATATCCGAATGAAATGGTCTATTGATTTTATTCGTTAATTAAAGCCCAAGCGTCAGAGGGAAAGCGGTTATTTAATCGGAATCAACGTTATTTTTCCCGATTGGAACGATTATCCTTCGCAGCGCAGGCTAAGTAAAACATTTATTCGGCTGGTGTTTTTTTTCTCGGCACGTGCGTCTCCCCTCGCCGATAATCATCGGTACTTTGGTCCGCGCCGATGGAAGGACGGTCGTTCCTAATTACACGAACGTTTCGACGAAAACGAAGGCGATCCAAACTGCCAGTCGAGCAATTCTCCCTCACAAATAATACGGGCCGGCCAAGTTAAACCCCCCGTTGACCCTCCACCCCTCTTACTTTACGACTCGACACTTACTCTCGACGAATGGCGTCGTTTTCTTTCAACTCTGGCAACCTGCAGTCCCGACTACGCTTCAACGAAGAAATCGATTTAATTGAACCCGCTTCTCAGGGCTTTTGACGAGTAAAAATTTATGTGGAAAAATGATACGAAGAGAAAGGTGTCTCGCAGGAGAATGAACTCGAATAAAATCGTTCATCCAGGTTGAAATCATCCGCGGATTAGAGGCTGTCGATTCTGAAGGAAACGGATGATGGATGGTATTTCTGAGCCGCAAAGGATTTACGCGAGGACGACAAAATTGACCGGGCTTTTCTTCGGCCGTATTCACGAGCGGCGCAGGCGCCATTACGACTCCCGAAATTACGGTATTTCAGCACGATTTTACGAGTGCAGCGAAAAAGAAGTGCCGTGCGTGCGAAATTCCTCGAGTCGAAGATCCCACAGAATATAGTTACATTGAATTCCGAGGTAGTGTTGTGGCTTCGGCTGAATGGTCTGACCTAACAGCGACTGGAACTCCTGCGTCTTTCGACCCGAAAATCACACTTATTTTCACTGGCACTCAACGAAGTTTACTTTTCAACGCTTTCTCAATCCACCTATATATGTCCCTGCTATCCTGCCACTCATACACACACATAGCAACAATATCTATTACAGTTTATCCGAAAGCTGTCATATATCTTCACTACCGTTTGATTCTCCCTTATCGGCTGTTCATTCACGTACACTCACCGGGGCGAAATTTTCTCAGCGGTTAAACTAGTTTGCTACACTGGGGATTTTCTGCACAATTTCCAGGACGATTCGATTGGCCTGGCCGTCGGTTTCCGCGGACAGATGAAAACGTTGAGGGGAACAGGCCGGGAAGGGAATAGTCAGACGTGTTGGACGCGAGTGTAAAGGATCGTCGGGCTATCACACGACATTGGACGTGAGGAAAAGCAGGTGCCGGTTTGACGGATCGTATGCTACGTGTACGGACGACGCCGGTAGACTGAGCGTCGCGACGTGCCACGGCGCCGTGCTTCTCCCTCCTTCGCACACTTGGTTACCTCTTTCTCTCCAACCTGCATCTTCCCTCTCCATCCTAGTCTCTCCTTCGCTCTCTCTTCTCGCCGTGGCCTTGCTCTCTCTTTTCATGTTTTCTACATTTTTCTACTCGTCCCTCCGAATTTCTTATTGTACCCATTTCCCACTGATCGCTTCATTCTGCTTCTATCTCTCTCCCTCCCTTCGCCTCGTTTTCCATTACCTTGTAGAAAAGTGATACTTAATGGATACCGCTTGGGCGGTGTAAATAATCAATCGCCAACTACTGACCCACCAATCTTGATTACTACATCTTTTTCTCTATCTTTTTTTTTTATTGTTCCTTGGACCGTCCGACCCGCTTCTCCGTACCAGTTAAGGTTTCCTTTTTCGAAGACCCACGCACCACTGATACTTGCCACGAAAATACCTCTGCATCGACTCGGAAAATAATTTAAATCGCTGTTTACCGAGGGAACATTTCGTTGAATACGTCGACAGTATTTTCCCGGCACGCACCGTTTCGTCTGCCCTCGAGTCTCAGTTTCCACCCCCGCAGAAGAAAAACAGGAGGGGAGTTGAATCGTCGCGGCGAAACCGAGGGTGACGTGTTTACGTACGCGTGGGGCGGATAAGGACGTCAGCGGGAGGAGGGGGGACGGGAGGTTAAACGAGGGGGGAAGACCCGCGGTAATTTCCGCGGCAATTGCGTGCACTTTGCGCAGGCCAAACTCCCTTTCGCCGTTGGTAAAACGACGAGAATGGCCGGCAGGACTTTCCCATCGATTCCCATTGGCGAGGGGAAATTTATGCGGCACGGCGCGCCGGGAAAATCGCCGAGCCGTTAATTTATATTCCCTCTGCTCCCCCGCGTGTTTTCGGCTGCACGGCCTCGTCCGAACATGTCGATACTCGCGCATACGTCCTTCGCCGCTTGGATTTCCCACGCATCCACGGATTTACATGTAGATAGCTACGGAAATAGGTCGAACTACAGGCGCCGGAAGGAAGGCCCCTTTCATCCCTATTTTTCCGAATGCATAATTTTCTTTTCACCGAGCAACGCGACCTAAGGAAATTCTTCACCATCTTGCTGACTTAGGGTGGTCCCCGTTGTTCGTCGAAGGGAAGAGACAGTTGCTATTTCGAGACTGTCGGAAAAATTGGCCTCGGAGCTGGCGGCTGGGACAGAGAAAAGGATAGGACGATGGAGTTTCGGACGAGGCAAACTAGCGCATCGGCAATGTGCTGGCGCCCGGATCGATGCACTTGTTTACCGAGCAACGTTCAAGATCAGAGATCAGGGACGGCTGAGGTCGCACGGCAGTCGCCTTTACCGCCGTCCGACTCGTTCGCCTCACAGAATACGCTGTTTTCGTCGTACCAAAGCTTTCCCCCCGCGGACCTTTTATCGTCGAGCCGTGCAATCAATGCCAGTGAGATCCCTGGACGAATCGCGGCATAAACGAGCCAAGGGAAGCAAGGCAATTGTTAAATTTATACCTTCACACAGGTCTTTATTCTTCCCGTCGGCTTTTAATATATAATGATATCTTTATTGGCGACCGTTACGACGCTCGTAATGCCGTCGATGCATCATAATCCGACATTCCCCGGCCGTAGGAAAAAGAAAAGGGAGGAAACTTTCTGCCGGGACATCTTCAACGAAACTCGATCACAACTTCTTACTTAGGCAGTTAGTTGGCTCTGTTTGAACTGTTGGATCCTCCAGGAGACACGCAGAAATGGAAGAACGGTGGGCAAAGGGGAAGCAGAGATAGGGCCGACAAAATATTTGCCATAGAAAGAAAACGTTTGGATCGATTGGCGGGTTGGTACGAACGACCTGCTGGCTCGAACAAACGGGAAATGAAAATTTGTCGAGGGGGAATGGAAGACGGTGGAACATACCGCGGGAGAAACATCTTTCAAAGCCGTTTCCCCGAACTAAAACGAGGACGATCGCGTGAAATCGAATATACGTTTTCCCCCTTCTTGCCACGGGATCGACGACAAACGATAACGGGAGCCAATTTCGCGGGGGTCGAGTGGAAATTTGTCGTTGGGCCGCGTATTTGTCTCCCGCCTTCTCCCTCGGAGATCCAATGGAACCCAAGCCAAATAAAAGCCTTATTAGATTCGCATTCAAATAAACTTCCCTCCCAAAGGTGAGATTCGCCCGTGAAAATTACGATTGATTGGATCAGACGATTCTCTTCACCTTCGTCTTATTAAAATGATCAGATCGATATCCCATAATTCTCTCACTGTTTTTACCAACTTTTTGAACGTTTAGTCGACGTAAAAACAAGAGAGAAAAATTCCAAGCAAGAGTGGTCTTTGAAACACTCGAAAACGGTAATTTCCCTGCAGGAAAGGCGCAAAGACGCGAAGTTTTTCCTTGATCCGGAAAGCTGGTGCGTTCGAAGAAAATTTGCCAGCTATCGCAGCATGGGAATAAATTGCACTTCGCTTCTTCGTACAGCTGCAAGAGAGGAAATGGAGGAAGAAGAAAATGTCAGAGATATAAGGGAAGTCGGAAGTAGAAGGGATGTGGTGGAAGATAAAACCAAAGCCAGGTGAAAAACCCTCGGGCGTTAGAGGTAGCCATAAGAGAAGAGAGAGGGGGTGAGAAAGGACAAGAAATGAACTAGAGCTTGAAAAACGGGAAGAGCAATCTTTGTAGCAATCTGTCTTGCTACGTTTTTTTGCCGAAAAACATTTGTAATTAAAGCTTACGAGCTACTGGTAAATATCTGTCTTGGAGTAGTCTACGAATTCAATTGGCACCAACGTAAAAATCATTTTGACGATTTCTTTGAAATACCCATGAATTTTGCAATCCTCCTCGAGCCGGAGGATCAAACTTTTTGTCAGCTCCCGTAACGTTACGGCGGGAAAATGCGTCTCGTCATAATTCCAAGGAAAAATGAATTATGTTAGGAGGGCGAGGGTCCTTTCTACGCTCGGCTTTGATTCTGCATAGTGGAGAAATCCTTGGGATTTGCGAATGCCGGGCGAATGGACGGTCAACGACACGACGGCCGAAATATTCCGTCCATTAAGTCGCAAGCCCGCGGGCGCAAAAAAGAGAGTGGAATCCGTGAAAGGAAAGGAGTCTCGAGTCCTCGGCAAAAAACTAAGCAGCGCCGTCTATACGATGCATATTTAAAGTATCCATTTCGGGGCGACTCGGCACGAGATAAACTTACCCTCCTACCACAGTTTTTCCCATTCTTCAATTATTTCTCAACAGTAAATTATGGCCCGTTGTCACGGCTAATTATCGACTGCTAATCTCGCCGAATTCCTCGGCAAACAACGACAGCCAGAAATGTTACAAGACTTCTACTTCAGCCACTTTTTGTCTGATTACCCGACACAAGCCATTTTATTGAGCTCGCTCGCTTTTAGCGTAGGTGCAATCGAATAAATTACCCATGGAACCATTCTTCGAGGGCACCCTTCCGTCGCGCGACTTTAATCGACTCGATAGGGCATTTCTATGCCGTGTACCGATAATAGTAACGACCCAATGCCAGGAGATAGAAACATTCCTGCGATAACAATACGTACTTATAATAAGGAAAGCGGATCTATATTCCTCTCGATATTTCACTGTCGGTAATGCAATGAGAAAAGATTTGAAACTCGTCTTCTAGGAAAATAATAATGAGGCGAAAATAGGACAGGTTGGACGAGAATACATTCCTGTAGGAGGGTTTGGCTTTGTGCGATTGTTATAAAATCGGCTTTATGGTGACGAGCGATCGTGTAAACTGCCGAGAAGGCCATTCTTCGTAGCCGCCCTTCCGTGGCGAGGTTTAATCGACGCGATAGCCGCCTCGTCCGACGCCTTTCGAATACCGAGCTAAGCTTTAAATACCGCCTCGGCCAACGTCGCGCGTATTAAAGGCACCCCGTGGCTTCCTTTCGCACAATATTCGGCAATTATAAGACGACCTTGTCCACGGGGTCGAAGTCTAAAGAATATGATTCATCGCGTGGATTCCTTTGTTCTTCTCCTAGTCGTTCTACCTGCGGTAATCAACGGAAATAGAATTCGTTTATTCTTATCCTTAGAGTATTAATATGGTTCGAACAAAGTGTATTTACGATATTTAATTACACAGACGTCGTCCTCGTCGGTGAAAGGAGATCAGCAAACTACCACCTACTTTAACTTCCGGTCGGCTCTTCCGACGATTCGACGTTCGAATATTCAAGCGAAGGATTTTAGAGACCAACTGTACTTAATGCCAGCGCAACCAGAGAGAATTTCCGATTTGAGGACACAAGGAATCGACCCCGAAGGATCGCTGATCTTGCAGTTCGATCTGCAGGCTGATCCTGACGTTCCGGACCACTGGATAAGGAGGATAATTGTTGGGATTCCTGTAAACCAGCGACTCAGCAAGCGGCTACTGCCGACAAATTTCCGGCGGAAGTTGAGAATCCCAACGGCCAGCTTGAGGTTGCCCCGGAGACTGAATTTCGGTCGTTTATCCGGGAAAGCGGTAGACAGGACAGTTTGCTTCGACGTCTCAGAAACCGATGAAGACACTTCCGTCGTAAAATCTCCGCTAATAAACCACGACGACACCCTCGATGTTCCTGAAGTGCTCTTAACGACGCCAGGAAACGTCTACTCGGTAGAAGAAAAGAACACGGCGATATCCACAGATGGATTCCCATCGGTCCAATCCAAAACGACCAGCCCCGCCCAACCCATTGACGGGAAACATGAAGACCTTACGGTATCCACGCTGAACGATCGCGAAGATTCGAGAGTTAAGTGGCCGGGGATCCTGGACGGGCCCGTCGAAAAGGAAAGTGATAGGGGCCAAGCGGTTAATGCTGAGGATTCGAGGGGCCGAGTTACCTCAGGGCCGAGCACCCACGAGATCAGAGTTATTGATGAGCAGCCAGGGAAGATTGAAGCGAACGCGACCTCGCGAGAGGTCAAGGGGGAATCTTCCGGATCCGCGGAAGGAAGAGTGGATTTTATTGACGAGGGTCCGGCCAATCGGCCGTCAGATAAGCTAAACTCCCTCAACGTAAGACCAGGTCGACCGCGGGAAGAAGATTCTCAGGCAGACCAGACCAACGGATCCTCCATGACGGAATTAATCGGTGAGTCAACCACACCAGTCGCCGAACTGGTTCATGCGAAGGAGTCTGGAAAACCTGCGGGAGATAACGTGATCTCTGTCCCCGAAAAATCGGCTGATAACGAGAAACCAGAACGGTCGATCGTCTCGAGCGTAGATGAAACCAGACAACGAGGAAATTCACGATCGATCGGCGAAAGGGTCCAAGGTATGAATGCTACGGAACGAACAGATAACGGGCCAACGATCGTTGAAAGCACCGATGCAACCGGGGCTCAACAGTCGGCCTTGATTAACGAACGAGATAACGAGGACAATCAAGAGGTACACGAGGAATTGTCCGCCGAGACGATGCGCCAGGACACGAACGAACCTGAAATAGACAGCTCCACGGATTTCCACGGGAGGATGGGAACCGAGGATGTCGGTGAATACGAAACGAGGAATCAGAAGACCGAGGACCGAAACGAAGGTGAAGGAACTGCTGACTCGATGACAATGCTGGAAAAAATGAAGACTCCATCCTCAGAGGAAGTTTTGCAATCGTCTGGTGAAGGTTTCGGAGAGCTGTTAACGTCGAAGACTTCGACCAGGAGAAGTCGGAAGAGGGATCGAGGTTCAGGGGGAAACAGGAAGTGGAGAACGCAGGAAACGCAGGAAGGGTTGCTTTCAAAAATGTCAAAGATAAACCTTAGCGAAGGTTTGAGGGAAATAGGGAAACGAGGGAGTAACGGATTGGCCTCGACCCTCATGCTGATTGGCTCGTGCGCCAGCAAACGAGAGCGCTGTTTGCAAAGCCCCAAATTGGCGAGACTGAAGCGAATCATGAGAACGTTGTGTACGAGTGACCTTGAGGAGAGAGTTGAATCCGCGGAGGAGGGGGAGGTTCGATCGACCCTCAGCCTCTTGTGCTCTCTGTGGAGGCCTTTCGGGGTTAAAGCGGCCGAAGAAAAATCCGTCGATAATAATGCAGGTGCTAAAGAGGAAGGACGAACCTCCATTGAAGCTTCAGGAATCGAGGAATCAACTGGAAAGTCCTTGAAGGATCATCGACTGGCCACTCGCTGGGCAGAAACCGTGGAGGGCCGGACGAGGAGGATCAGGAGGATGAAATCCTCCAGTAGAAACGGGGACCAACCGACCCGGAAACCTCTTGACGTTAACGTTGCCTTTTCCAAGGCCCTCGCTGGCCCGGTTTCAACGGAGAAAGAACTCCACCCTCCACGGAATATGAGCACCCGGCCCTGCCACGCTCGTTCCGGCGAAAAGAAAATTTTCAAGGACGAAACTTCCTCAGATACAAAGACAAAATTCAACGAGGAACGGAGTTTCAAGGATCCGAACAACTGTACCGATTGACCAGACGAAGAATTTAATACTCCGATGTTTGTTCGCTCGAACGGCGATGGTATTAAAAGTCATGAAAGGTGTAAACCTGCCACTCCGACGAGCTTTCGAAGCTACACGGTCTAATAAAAGTCCCTTATCTCGAGAACGCTCTTGCCAAGGTTCGTTTCTCCGCGCTTGCGCGCCTCTACTCTGTTGAGGTAGATCCAGGAAAATCCTATGAAAAAGAAGACACGAAACACAGAGGTCATTTGTCGTGGAAAATCTATTGAAAAATCGAACGTTTCGCGGGCAAAGAGTTTGGACAAACCCATTCGTTCTGCGACGTCCAGTGAAATTATGGGGTACGATTTGAGATCTCAAAGTTTGCCGGCGTTGGGCTGAAAAATCCTCAGGTACACGGGGGTGCAGGCTATTTTCTAGTAATTTATCCGAGGCGCCTCCGACGGTGTTATCAAAAGTTCGTTTACAGAGGGCTTCCACAGTGAGTTTCCAGGGTAACTACCCCCCTCGCGATCCCCCGACCTCCCGGCGGGCAACTTAAGTACTTTATCTCGCGTCTACGACAACTCGCGGGAATGCATAATTTCTCGTCGGCTGCTTATAAGTTGCGTCGACGTGGTCTCCCCCGCCCCCCTCCCCCCTCGCCGCGGTCCATCCCTCTGGGCCGAACCCCTCCGGGGGCGTTGCGTAATACAGAAGTTACTTCGACTTGGCGTTACTCGCTGCCGGGCTTCGTAATATATTTCCATGCATACGAAAACCGTCGCTAAGCACCACCGGCGAAAAAGCAACGACCAAGAAACGAGCCACTTGCATAATGAGGCAATTATTATTACTTGTAATACCAGCCGGCCGTATATTGCGAGCACGAAAACGGGCAAGAGAGGCAAATTACGAAATTAGAATGTTCATATTGAGCAATAAAACGTCTAGTCGTATGGAATCTGAGGTCGGTCCCTGGAAAAGGGCTTTTAGGGAAATTATTTCGAAAGTTGCTCCGTGGAAAAACTACTGGGAACGCAGGGAGCGTAACCCGCGGGAGGAAGTTGGAAATTTGGAAGCTCGCGTAGAGGGAAAGCCGGGTGAAAGTCGGTCAAGCCGATATTTTTCGCCAACGGGCCAGGCCGAACAGAGTCGGGGAAGCAGATCGAGTTATAACGGGCCACGCTGCCACGCTGCCACGCTGCCACGCTATTTCCAACTTTTTCGCCTCTTGGCCGGCCCCTCCTGCGCACCGGAATTCGCCCCGTTTGCCCGCGACAATTCGCTCCTCGAACGCCCACGTGCGCGTCGAGCAAGTTTGTGTCAAGTTCGTCCGCTGTTAATCGATACCTCGAGTTCGACTCCGCCGTCCCCGCCTCGCGCCTGACCCCTAAACCCTCTCGTCGCGTTCACGACGTGCATGCAAGGACAGCTTTTCAAAAGACACCCAATGCGGAACGTCCCTCGTGTTGCCGGCCTCTTTGAAAAGAAAATTAGGCCGAGCCCCGCGAATCCGACGACTCCATCGGCACCCACCATCCCCCTCCCTCGCGCTCAGCCCTTTCCATCTCGTAAAACTATTCCCCCGACGTGATTCTTTTTTTAATGAAACATTACGTCGCCACGGTGCTCCGCTTTAATCGGAATTTTAACTTCCACGAGATAGCGGGTTATTTTCGTTGGAAAATGAGTGGCAACTTTTCGTTCCGTTACACATGTACGGGACTGGTTATAATAGAATGAAAATACGCCCACAAGGGTCTTCCTCGTTCTCCCGTTCCTCCGCAACTTACTTGAGCTCGTTAGAATTTAATTCGTTAAGTGCCCTCGTCTCCCCCGGTCGCCCAGGACCGAGCCCGCCAGTTATTTATTCCTTTTGAAGCTTCCGCGAGAATGAGAAACTTCTTCTTCGGCAAGTTTCATGTATAATGTAGCGCACAGTTATGTTTTATGTATAACGAGGCCACCGAGAAACGGCGTGTCAGCTTCGCCGTTGACGTTTCACCACCAAAGTCCGTTTAAAAAAATATCCCCCTAGGAATTTCCCTTGGCACTTTGACTCCTGCAGATTTCTCGTCTGCCGACTTTTGTAAGAATTTACCTTGCCGGCGGGGAAACAGTGTTGATTACGAGCGCTTGATTCTGAAACTCCTCGTATCTGGGAATTATTCGATCCCGATCGGGACGCACAAAGCTACGCGATAGACGCTTAACGCAATTAGGATTCGCGTACGATGGATCGTTGGCTCCATTAACGTCACGTTTGTATTGTACTAACGTCGTTGTCTCTCTCGTACTCGCGCACAGAGAAGACAATTTACCTTGCCGTTACAGCCAAAAAAAGCGATGAACCAACATAGGCAAACGGTCGCGCTGCCAATTAATGCTTCATAATATCTAATTTCCCGTGGGCTTTGTTGAATTTAGGATGCGTTATGCAGTTATTGCGTTCCGCGTATCGTCGACAATTCCAAACAGACGCGAAATTCGAATTTCAATGCTGATGCGCCGGAATAAATTGCTTATCGTGTTTGTTTAAGCGCTGGCCGCGCTTTTAAGGACTTTTATTTCCTCGGGGAGACGGTTTCCTCATATTTCTCTTTTCTAATAGAGCCGACGAGGCCGGCGAATGGCATTCGCTTGGTTGCATTTGAAATTCAGATCGGCGCGGATAGGAGGTGCGCGATGGTCTTCCTTTTGTCTTCGTCCTACACACGCTCCTGGAAGTACGCAGAAATGATGACTTCCGTCCCTTCTCTCGCGGAGTCTTTCCTGTCTTCCGTAATCATTCCCCTCCCTCGCCATCTATATTCCACCTTCCCCTTCGTCCCTCCTTCTCTTGGCTCTCTCGTCTTTCCCACCCGTCCGTAACGGCGCTTAACTTGCGGAACGAAACCCAGAAGCTACTGGCGAGACAACAAGAAGACCCGCGCTACGTTGCAGCGACTAAGATGTGTTCTCCAGCTGATAAGATAGAACGGCGAGTTTACTGGAGAAACTTCGGCCCAGAGTTTCCAGGACCGATAGTCGTGTCTGGCCACAACAACCGACATCTTTTTCAAACGCGGCCATTTGGCAAGGCTGGAAAAATACTGCAGCTAGAGCACGATTCTCCGAGTAACCGCTTTGTCGTGCACGAACGAATAAAGCAAAGGGAATTACATTTGTCGAATGACAAACCGAAATGCACCGCGGTTTTTCCTTTTGAGGAGTAATCACTGCGAGAGACGAAACGTAAGACGGAGGACAGGGCATAACAAAGCAGGAACTCGGATTCGAGGGAACTTGGGATCCAGAGGGAAGTCCAGAGTTTTCTCGGAGGGACCATTAGTCGTTGGACAAAGTAAACTGGTAGCTCTAATAAACCTGCCTCTCGCCAAGCCTCGTTTTATGAATCTTTCACACGGCCAGCTCGCCGACTTTCCTTGGCCGTTTTCTACCGAGTTCCCCTGCCCTCTTCCTCCCGTGAGCGACACTTTGGGGATTCTTCGACGAACCCGCGAGAGAACGGTTAAACACATTTTTCAGGAAGATGGCGTTGAGCAGCGTGCATTTCGATCGATATTGAAATACTCGCTCAGCGTGCAGTCGCAATGCGACCGTCCATTCTAGCTTCCTCGCCGAGATAATTGGATTTTCCGGGCGGAAAAGCTAACCGGCAGACGCGAACAAAGACGAACCATCGACGCACCACTTTCTTCAACGGACGACGAATTCAGGAGCCGGCTCGTCCTTTCAATCGGCTCCCTCGGGAAATGTTTCAAAGGCATTACGCTCCGCGAATTCACCGACCTAGAATCCCGCGGCTGACATTCGGACGATTCCCTACGTTGCACTCGACCCGCGCAAGACGAATTTTAATTGGAGCCAATGTTCCGGCACGAAAGAACCGTCCTAGAGAGGATTTTTCAAAATATTATTCGACTCTCGATGGCCATTAGCTGCGGCCAATCGAAATACGTTGCCACGATGACCCTGAACGGCCAGAACCGGACGTAATGGCAATTTCGCCAGTGTTTCGAGGAAATTTCATTGGTCCGAGGCGAGTGCTAATGCGGACGGAGTTGCATTTTGAACGTCGGCCAACGTGGATATAGTCTCGAAGCCGGACGAAACGTTTTCGTGTGTGTGAACGCGTGGGTTGGATCGGTAGTTCCTCAATGGACCGTTTATACGCCTCCTCCGTCCGACGAAAACACTCGGCCGTGCACATCATTTCGCGCACCGCCGTCACCGACACTCCCCCGCACGCACACGTGCAAACGCAAAGGTCCTGTCGCCGCGAACAACCATTTGCCAGCAGGATTTTCTCGCATTGGCGCCGGACAATTTCGCAGACGGCATTGAAGGACCGAAATTGCGTCGATCGGACGAGAGATAATGACGCTCCCGAGGAATATTTGGCGGACCTTGCCGAAGGACTCCTCGCGCTTATAGGCGGTTACCTCGAGGCCGTTTGGAAATCGAAGCGACTCGACCATGGGGGGCTCCTTCAATGTCAGACGTAATTGCTCCCTAAGAGCGAGAGGGTATAATCGTCCGGCGGAGAACGCCTTGAAATGCACCTCCGGCCGATTCAAAGACGGACAGAACACGGCCATTAACACGCCAGACGCTCGACCAAGAGTCGCAGTTACTTTCCGCACGAGAAACGACGCCCACGATTTCGTATTTGTGCAACGAAAAACCTTCAAAGTCGCTCCTTCAACGTCACCCGGCCGTCTCGTCCGAAAGGATCATATTTTTACAAGGTCTCGGCCGTAGATTGAAATCCTTTGGTTCTTAGGAATTGGAAATTAACGGACTCGAGGCTTGTCGGTGAACTTCATGGACGCCATTGCCGCTTGAAAGCTTTTTAACTTCGTCGGCACAGGGGATTGTAACTCGATTAAAGGTGTAACCGAGTTTCCATCGGGTTCTCCTTCGGCACCTCCAGACTCTTTCGATCCTCCTAGAATGCCCCGCTCGCTCAGTCTCATTTTCCAGCCCCGTTTCTAACACCCGTCTCCCCGCCCCGCCTCCCCGACTGTCTCCCCCTCTCGAGAATATCGAAGATAGCACTAACGCGTTTAACCCCTCCGACACGGCGAGATACTCGCGAAGGGTCGGTCCAAGGGATCCACTTGATTCCCCGCTCATTTACATTTCTTCTACGTCCAATTTACGGGCGCCCTTAAGGCTAACATCTCCATTACCACCCGCAAAGGCAGCAAGCGCAATTTTCCCATGGCAATTAAAATCTCCTCGACATTTTATCGGTCCCTTATCGGAAAAAGACCGGTGGAAATGGCTATGGCCCCTGGCTGGATTCCCGGGGAATTCAGCGGCAGGGAAATGTGCACGTCGATGAACGCGCGCCTTTAAGGCCGCTTAACTCTTCTTACGAGCTGCTTAGAGAATCGATAAAGGAGAAAGCGAAACGCGTCCCCGTCTGAAAATAGAGAATCGAGAAGCACTATTCCCGCCCTCTCGTTCCCCCCCTTCCGCTTACCCGCGCCATTGGCCGACCTTTTAAGGGGATATATTCCTCTGGATGTAAGCGTAATTCCCGGCCAGTCGCCAGTTCCCGCCTTGCTTTCGTTAAACGACGCTCCCCTCCCAACTCCCCCGACCGCTCAATTCATCTCCGTACAAAGCTGGAGAAAGAGGTTCGTCGTTGAAACGACACTCGCCCCTCGAAGACGACACTCTAAGCCCACGGCCAGAGAAATTTCTGATCTGTTTGGCCCGTCTCTGCGGTGGATAAAGCTTCGTGCTTACGTACGCTCGGCGTGAGAGGCATTTACATGCCGGAGAAAAGAGACTCGTCTCCGCGTATTCAGATTGCTCCTAGTGGAAGCCGTATATTCTCGTTTCTACGGTGTTAGAATCCTTGTCTCCGCCTTCCCGGTGCAGCTGCGCCGGATCCGCGAGACCCGCGACAAACCGGAAGGGGCTGGAAGAAGGGCAGAGGGAAGGGGGACCGTACGAGACAGAAACAAAGCGAAGCGTCGACGTCGCGAATACAGCGGAACGGCCATGATTGCTCGGAGAATTGACATTTCCATTCGACGCTCCAACGTGTTTCCACGTCTTCTCCCCCCCCTCTCCTTTTTTCCTCTCTCACCCTGTCGCCCTCATTACCAATCGGCTTTCGCACGTACAACGAAATTCCAAGCGCCAGACAGTTACGAATAATTTCGCAGTTTCGTGGCGAAACTTGCCTCCTAAAGCGGGGGTATCGCGACGTGGGTTTTCCGATGTGGATTAATTAAAATCGTTGATAATAGGATAATAAATGGAAATTCACCGATGTACTTTTCATCATGCCTCGTCTTTGTTAACTTTTGTCCATTACTCCAACAGGATTCATTAACGCGGATCTCTCCATCCGCGAGTCTTCATTTAATCCGCTAGTCAAATTCGCCCTTCTGCCCACTCCATCTCCCCTTTGACTCTCTCCGGTGCCGGTTATTTTACCAGTCTCTCTGCTACACGTTAATTGGATAATCAATTAATGAAACAGCCCTGCAGCACGTCCAAAACTGCTTAAAAAAGATGACAGAATACACAGCACTGTGAAAAGGACTTCCTCGAGCTGGAGGTTAATGGAAAAAAAAGGGAGTATATGGCCAATTTTAATATTATTCACGGCACACTTTGAACGTTACTTCATGGTCAATGTAATACGGCACTCTCGTTAATATCCCCTTTGCCACGAGGTGATAGAGGGCTAATAAAAAAGGTGTAAGTAGAAGTAGAATGTACGGTGTTAGAGCTGGCATATTCGTAAGCAAGCGGAAGCCCGGATATAAACCGACGGTTATGAGACTGTTCGCCGGTGTGACGAACCCATTAAACGGTTTACTGGCGCTTCGGAGTAAACTTGGCCGGGTTTCCCGGCTCAGGTCGTCCCAGGGAAAATTGACTGCAAAATTCATAGGAAGCCCGAGCTCATCGAAATAAAAATAACAGCGCCAGCAACAAGCCCGAAATGGGGGTATAACGGTGGAAAAGTGGAACGATCGATAACGGAAGGCTCAATGGGAAATAGGAAATGGCGATAGGAGGTGCATAAACGGCGCGTAGACCGACGAGATTCCCAAAGAACTGGCATGAGCCGTAGAGGAAAAGCAGTTGGCCCGACTCCAAGGAGAATCGTAGCGGCCTTGCTGCGGCCCGAAACCTTCGCGAAAGCTCACCGCCCCCGTGCGAGAGTTCATTCGATAGAACCAGCCCGGATTTTGCGCCATTGCGGAATATCCGATTCCAGTCTGGAGCCGAGTTTTTGCCACGGCCGACCGACAGAACGGCCATGTTAATGGATAAGCCAGATTCGGGGCCGGAAACGGGCCGAAAAAACATTCGATGTGCCCGAAACCCGCCGTATATCGCGACCATCGAACCGAGAGCTTCAAACCATATCGAAAGGACGAGTTCTCCAGCGAGCAAAAACTATCCTATAAATTGCCTCGGGAGAGAAGTTCTTACGAACGATCCCAGTCGTCAATTACTCGGCGCACCGGCTACAAGATAAATGGGGCTCCGAATGGCCAACCGAAATTCCTCAGACCAAGGACCGACTTTTCTACTGACTTAACACCACTGCCCCGATGATGAAAATGTAAATCCAAGCGGAACGAACGATCCTGTTTTTCGTCCCCATTTCACGTCTGATTAAGGTTCGGAATATCTACTGCAAAATGCTCGCTCTAAAAAGAGATGCGCCTGAACCGCTGGTATTGCAGAATTCTTCGGGCCATCAGACATATGTAATATCGCCACGTGAAACTTTGCACGGCCATTATTACGTGTCAGGCATTTCGACGGGGAAAAATATGCTGGTACGTGTGTCGACGCCGCATGTCTTCGCTATCGATGCCCTTTCCCCACCCCCTGCCGTACCTGTCCGTCCAACGATCCTGCGGTTTCCGCGGGTAAATGGTACACGGGGGCTCGAAAGGGTCGAACGCGCTGCAAGTTTAATTAGTTCGTCGAGCAAATCGAAAGCTCGACAACGAGGCTTTGGCTCGAGGTATTAATCGGACATACCGACGCGATCCTCTCTCTCTCTCTCTGTGTGGACGCAATAAGTACGCAAACATTTGCGTTTTCCAATTAGTTTCCTTCCCAACAAAGCCCGTCGGCCAGGCCCGATCGACCCGATGTCAACGAATCGACAGAACGAGTAATTGCAATTTCATCTTTACGTGTCCTTGGGATCATCGGCAAAATCGTTGCCCGCATGCCAATACCTTCGGTCCACCTACGTGTTCTGTCCCCTTACGTTTCTTTACTCCCCTTTTGCAGCGAGGTTCGCGATTTAAGCGAATTACCAGGGAGCAGGATTTTTCGAAAATATCGCTAATTCCGGTACTTTGTAGAAAAGCCTGTAAGCTCTTCCGCCGCGCTGTCACGGCCCGAGATAAGCTCGGGATTTATGTTTTTCTTCGTTTCTTGCGGCTACCACTGGTACGCTCGTTTTAACGACGACGACGGCAACCTCTAACTCAGTTATCGCAGTCTCCGGTCCGCCGATGAATTATTTATCATCCGCAGCGTCGGTAAAAGGACAGAGACATTTATTATAGATACAACTACCACCGGCCGAAGTCTTAGAACAGACTTACGTATTCGCAAATAAGGACTTAATGAGATCATCGGATTCCGGAAAGAGCCGGAAGTTGGCCTTTTTTCCCAATAATTGTAAGTCAAGCGCAAACAGAAACGGAATCTGGACCGTTAACCCGGTCTATTAGATTTTCAAAAAGAATTCCCCGGAGCAGCAAAGTGGCTATAATTCAACTGTTCAACTTGGTAAGAATAATTCGCTTAATTAGCGAAATATATAAATTAAAAGTTTCCCCTGGACTTTTTGCAGGATCGACGTTCCGTTCGGCTTACAAGACTTGCATCCGGCGAACAATGTTCCTGCCTTCATTAGAGGCCGCATTAGCCCGCTTCGAGTACGTAATTACTTTGCCCCCTTCCCCCCTCGCACTCTTGCTGTCTCTACGAGCTGTCCTGTATCTTTTAGCGGAGCTAGGGAGCCTCGTTATTACACTCATAAGACAGGAAGCTGGCTCGGTGGCACACGTGACCCAATTTCACGCACGTCTATCCTCCGGCTGCTGATCCTCGCGAGGGTTTCGCCCGCGAGGACAGACATGGTCTTTGGAACAACGCCAATCGTCCCGTTAACCCTCGGACGTTCGATAGCTGCGACCTTAGCTCAACCATTTCCCTTGCCAGAGGGAACCCGCAGCACCCAATCATTCCTCCCGCAAACTGTTCACTCGACAGAACGGTACAATGCCAGGACGATCCAACCGCTCCCAGATTTTCAATCAGCTTTTCCTCATTGCCTCGTTTCGTCGGCCACATGCTTCGAATTCCGCAAAGATCAAAAGGATTACGCTAGGAGGAGGAAATTCTCGAGAAAGAAAGAAATGGAGTCTTGCGAGGTAGGCGGGAGTAGCAGTTTATGGTAGGCTTGGAAAGTTCCTCCGAGACTGTCTCGTAGAATCCTTGTGGCTGTCTCGTCGTTACGGACTCGAGGAACCTCCGGTAATCCTCGCTGGAAAATCCCGAGATTCCGCAGAAGCTAAACTGCAGCGAGGCGGCACCCCTACATTTGTTCGGCTAATTCCGCAAATGGAAGGGGAACAAAGGACAGAGGAGAAAGAGAGAGGGAGAGGTAAAAGAGGAAGTTGTATAATAAGGTGGGAAGTTGGATTCGACACGTGGATGTATTTTTGGAAATTTCCTTAGATTTTTCTCCCTCGGAGAAGCTGGAAAATCCTGCCGGAAGACAGAGCGCAAGGCGGCCGTTATGACCTACTTCCGCGATCGATAATACCGGTTTACAGACTATCTACATGTTATTTAAGGATATATCGAAGTAGGTGCCCGCCGGGGCTTCGGCTCCGACGTCTCATAAATGTTCATCCCCGGAGCTGCGCGCGAAAAGTGCGGTATAAAGAACCGCCGCGACGAGATTAAAAGGAAAACCAGACGGAACGAGTGCGAGTCCAGAGAAGTGAAAAGAAAAAAGGGAGAAAAGTGAAAGATCCCGGAGAAAGAGCAGCGGCGAAAGGGCCAGGGGGAATTTTGCCGAGAACGTTAATGCGAAGTTAAGACTCGGGTGACGCTGTGCAGCCTGGGAAACCGCGATAAGCCGAGGGTCAAGACGACGATACGCACCTTTAATAGAAACTGAGAGGGTCAGAAGCGAACGCCTCGCTGCACGGTCCAACGATGCAATAACACTTTGAAAATCCAAGTCCACCGGCCCCTTACACCCAACCGTCGCTTTTCACCTCTCTGCATTCTCGAGAGCAACGATAACACCGCGTCCTGAGAGATCGAAAACCGAGGAAAATGGGCAAAAGGAGAATTTCCAATTCGACTCACGAACAGTGTCGATGATCTTCAAGTACAGTTCTTCCAGGGACATTCTGCCCGGTGTTTTCTTTTTACGAGGTTCTTCAGATCAACTTCCGGATACTATCATACATAAAAGCATTTCCTGCGCCAAGAGAAGGAACGAAAGTTCAGCCACTTTTTTTTTACGGGCCTTCGCACTTCCGTTCCTGCGGATCGGATATTCCTGCTGCGACTTCCGTAAAGACTGGCTTTCCTTCCGGACGGGAAAGCAAAGGAATAGATCTTTTTTCCTCCTTGCTCGTCACCTATTATACCTTTGCTTTGAATACTGCAGTATCACTCGGCCGACGAAACTACGGTTCCTCCTTCCCCTCCTCTTCCGTATCTACTGTTTTCGTCTCCTTCGAGCCGTGAAGATCCGACGAAATCGCATTACCGCATCCGTCGCGATTCACTCCCCTTTGACGGAGAGACATCGCCCGAGGAGAAAGCTGAATGCAGATGAAAATCAAAGAGCACGTAGATTACGAACAATCGGCCCAGGTGTTCCATTTCCATGATTGCCGAAGTCCTATCGATTCTTTCACTTCCGGCCGCGTGGGTGGATGTCCGCCGCGAAGCCACGAAACGCAGTTTCCCTCGGAGTCTTCTTTCGCCGTGAAATAACAGGGAAAACTCCGAGAGCAGATCAATTTTCCTCGCGTCGTTCAACGTCTACGTGAAAATTCTCCCCGGGAAATTCTAGCCTGTGGTTCGACGACCCACGTCGATTCTCATTCTGAACTGCGAAACGGGAAATGAAAGCGTTTTCCAACCGTGACGAAGGCACGTCAATTTCCACGAGGACGCAGCGAAGATCGTCGAAGATCATCCAGTCGGCCGAATTCTTCGACGATTTCGATCAGACGCGAATAAAGCAGCGAGAAAAGAGAACCAGGAGCGACTGGATTTAACATGACAACTCGGGAATGCTCTTAACCGGAGAATAAAGCGCAGGAAAATAATCATTCGTCATACGTCAGGCAATTTTTCCCCAGCGAAAGCTAATTCCCTTTATAAAGGCAAGGTATTACGACTCTCTTGAGATCGTCCCTACAAAATTACGTCGTAATTTCAACGTAAATATGGTATTTCTGCGTTTCCCGCGATCCGTTTATGCATATTATTGTTTTGATAGGGGGGTGATAAGTGATACGCGTATGGGGCGGGCTTACATTTGTCAAAAACACCCCCTCTGCTTGGAACAGGTTCTGCCAAATATAACGCTATTTCATCGGATGTACGCGACCAGAATTCAAACTGCCGAAAAGCTCAGACCGAAATCGAATATTTGCGATAAAACTGACACGTGGTAATTTTAAACTAGTTTAGGATAATTCAGAAATTCTCAATTGGCGTGTAATTGAATGTTCCGAGGTGAAAGGTTCCCCGCAGAAAAGAATTCTTTTGATCTGTGGGTGTACCGCGGTTAAATTCAACCGCACTTAATCGTCTTCATCGGGCAGATTAAAAGCCTTTATTAGTTTCCACGAGAAGCTCTCGCTATGTCCCCGCCTATTTCGCAACCCCCTTCCCCCACCCTTCCGATCTTCGTTATACCCCGCAGATAAATTGAGCAGAAGGCAACATCGATATGTCGAGTACCGTCATTCCATGCCGCAAATTACACTGACATTTTCCAACGATTCACCAATTAGCGGTGCTTCGATAATGAAGAACCAGTCGACGTTATTTCAATCGAATTCCCTATTACCCCAAATAATTGAAAGCTGAAGCTGCGATTTTCCGACGCGAAGTTTGCGTGATTTTCATGGTCGATCAGCTTAGAAAATCTCTCGAAATGGTTCCCCATGAACCGCCCCGATGGGTCCTTCGATTTCGTAAAATTCTTCGGTAGGATTTTTCAGGAGCTGCTGGATTTCCCGAAAGGCCATTGAATTGGCCCGTTTGCGTCAACTTACAACGAACAGACGACAATTTATTCCCCCGCAAAGTTCTTTTCCGTTGGCTCAATCGTCCCCTAAAAACTATAGAAGGTGATTCGTTGAGCGAACTTCCGCGGAATTTCGATCTCCCGGGATCCTAATGTCTTCCACGAGATTTCCCTTCTGTTTCCCGCGACGGAGGGACGTTAATCGCGTCGAAGGCGAAGATAAGGGGAATCGAATGGCCGTTGAACGACAGGAGTATCGGACCGAAGGATGTCCGTCATTAATTTTATCGTCCAACTGTTATGTTCCGACACAGACACGAGGCTCGCGGAAAATTCTCGTCTTCCCTGATTTTTCCCGCGGCAATCACGCGACTCTCCGGAGGAAGTGGGCCGAGCCACGGAGAGGAGGGTAGAACGTCAAGTTCAATGTTATATCGCTCTTGGCGTGCCAAAACGGTCAGCCAAGCTGTAAAAATGGCTGGCTGGCTGGCCTTAACCTTCGCTTCAGAACCATTTTCGGCCATTTCGAAGCGGTTACTCGCGTATCAACCGTCGTCCCTCCCCGCCGGATTTATCGTTATTACTCCCGTCTCCTTCGACCGGCTTAACCATTCTTCAACTTTTTCACCGGGAGAATAAATCTCGCTCGGCAATAATTACGAGACGAACTTCTGGTAGGAGAGGTGGAAGTTTATCGAGAAGACGGTGATTAAACGACCATAGATAGGACCGAATAAATATATAACTGCCCTCTTGTCTTTCCTCCCATATTTTTAGCACGTTTCCCTTTATCGAGAAATTCGGGCAACCTCATTAGCGAGCATAATCTTCTCCCTTATCGGCGTATCAGTAGCCCTCGTTCGATAAAAATCGCGCGTATAACGACCACGGACCGGTGCTTACCGGCCCGATATAAATCGCACTTAACAAAGTGCTTCCCCTTAAGTTGGCGCGTTTCTTAACAGCCCGACATTCAGGGTCGTTCGGAATTTTGCCGGCTAACGGCCGAGCCCAGCAAACCCATTATTCCCGACGATTATTCATCGCGCACTCGAAAGTAATTCGCCGTGAATTATATCTCGCTCCGCGGACTCGTCCGTTTTTACCGCGGCGAGACTGGAAATTTCACGAGTAACGATTACTCACGCGCGGATTAGGCCGAGCGAATCGATAACCCGCTGATAATTAACGACACGCCAACGAGCAGCGCGTCGATGACTTCATTTGCCCGGCGACAGAAATAAAAGTACGTGTTTTCCTAATTTCGGAGCTCGCGTGCGCCTCGCGAGAACCGCCAGACCTTATCGGGGCCACGCCATTTCCTGCGGCAAAATGGTATTTTCGAGCACGGAAGAGACACGACGAGTCGATAGAAAATATCAACTGCCGTTTCGTCGGAGCTAGGCGTCTATCGTCGCCGACGTATATTCCCAATTGGCCGACGGAGTCGCTCCTAGAAAGGACCTGATAGCGGATGAATAATGGCTCGGCGTAGTCTGCATCGTCCACAGTCTGCACAGTCCTGATGCTACGTGTATTTCCCGTTGGATACGCCAAGCGGAATGATTTATACGTCCCGAACGCACCAGCCGTTTCTCCCCTTCCTGTCCTTGGCGATTAAAGGTCCGGGAGGTGTCTCTTTAACTCCGGCCACCGTTCACCCAGGAGACCTTCTCCATCAAACCCCCTCTAGTTAGCTCCGGACGTTACGCTCAGCCATTAAATAAACAAAGGGCTTGCCGATAGCGCAGGTCGTAACGGGGGATGCACTTCGCTCGTACCGCCCTGAATTATATTTAAGCCAGACAAGGATTTAAGGGATGCAAATTCGTAATCCCCGACCAATCGATGGTTCAAGGGAAAAGAGAATTTGCGAAACACCCCCAAGGAGAGGGGAAAATCTCTCTGTCCCGGATTCGACCTTTGCCAGCAGGAGGATTTCCGAAATTTTCACCTAGCAGACTGCAGTGTCTCGACGTAATTCGAGCACCGCTTCGTCTTCGTTAGCGAAGTCGGTCCCCGGAGAATTCGCGGCTCTCTTCTGCCCCTCCCGCAAGACAATTCCAGCGAACCCTTCCCCCATCGACCGCTTTTTGCTCCGTACTCCGCGGTTATCGAGCGACGTTCTCTCTCTTCGACGTGAAAGGGAACGTCTTTATCTCGGCACGCTAAAGATCCGTCACGGACGAATGGCGCTTTTTCTCGCTCCTCCACCCTATCTCCTATCTATTTCCATTGGCTCGTCGTTCCACGTTGGACGATAAACAGTCGTGGGACTTCTGGTAATTGCTATTATTAGAATATCAATGAGAGAAGTCGTTTCGGTTTATCACGGTCGTCTAGAAATAAAATCGCTAAATATTTGACGACCCAGCGTGTTTCCTCGGAATTCTGCCAATTCAACGACGGTTAAACGTTCGCCCCCGCAATGTCCGTCGCTTAATTCCCCAACGGAAAATTTAGCAAACCCCTTCCCCCTTCCCTTCCCCCCCCCCGACGGTTTTCTTTGACCGTACGCTTTTGGTAATCCCGGCGACCTTGAAAGCTTGTTTTTCCCGCGATACATGAGTCTCGATGGAGATGACTGCATAACGAGTCGGTGATTTGTCGTCACGTCAGAAGCTGGTTATAATTATTTCACGGCTCGTATGTCTATTTTCGATGAGCGGAAAATCGGAGGCGAGGCGAAACCTTCTCCGAGCGTTGACAATGACGAAGAAGCTTGGCAGGAAGCTCCCTCGAGTGCGGACGTATTAATATACGACACTGGCCGCTTTTTTCAACATCTCCGACGCCAACCTCCCCGTCTTCCCCCTATTTACACAATTTTTCTTTACCTAACCTTCACCCCTCCCCGTCCTCACTCCCCCGCATCGCCATGCTTCTCTTTCCGGGCGAAAACCGCTAGGTACGGCGGTTCTCCGGCTGTGGATTTACGAAAGCTCCGGTTACAAGGAGGGCCTTTGGGGAGCGAGTTCCACGCAGTATTCATTGAGGCAGGTCGTGAGTTTCTCCCGGGTTCTCCATGCTCCACGGTATTACCGAGCACGGTAACTTGGCCTATTTCTATCTCCATGGCGAAAACAAGCCGCGTGCCTGTCCCGCAAATCCTGCGAAATTAGACAGGCTATTTCCGCCGTCTATGTCAGCGTAAATCCTAAGTCGTTCTATTTCCAAGTACCCCCTCCCCCGCTCTTCGGAAGTCATTTTTCTTCGTGCCGAAGGTACAGACTGTTTTCATGGTCTATTTCAAAAACTCGTCTACCTTGAAGCGGACTTTGCGAACCGGAAGATTATTTATACGAAGCTTTCAATGCTCCTAAGTGTCTACGAGTTTCCGATTTAAACGAGAAACCGTGTCGTAAACGAGCGCTCCATGGGAACGCATAATGGAATCGCGCTTAAATCCAGCTCCTGCAGAAGGAATTGACTTCTATCCTAGTCGGCGGATTACCATGCAATTGTGCGACTGCGGCAGGAGCCAAGGACCGCGCCCCGCACCTTTCCCCCGCGGATAACGACATCAGGACGAGGATCAGAGGCGCTCGGACGAAACCGTTTTCTTCCTTTGTTCTTCACGCTCATGGAACACCGGGGCCACTCGCGAAACAAGCGCAACGTGAACCGGCTTTGTAGTCGAACGATCCAATTGTAACGGAGGAGAGAAAAAGAGTAACACGGCGATATGAATTTCACTTTGTCCCGCGGATTCGCGGTCCGCCGGATCGCCGCTTTCAACAGTCGATGATTTCGCGCGAGAGAAATAAATCCCATGCGGAAATAACGAACCGCGCCGGGGTAGAATATAAAACTCCTGTCGGTCGCCGGTAATTAAGGCAGGGTTCTCGATATTAATAAGGTTAACGGCATTTTTCAGGGGTCATTTAACGGCGAAAAATTCTCACCAGTCCCCCGGCGGTGCTTGGATTTTTCGCGAAATTATACGGAGAATTCATAATGTTAGCGATGACGCCTCTTCCGTAATTATCCAAAGTGAATTGGATTTAATGGAATTAATAGAAACACCGATGATGGCTCGCGCGGAGAGAGAAAGAGAGATAGAGATAAAGGACGCTTCGCAGCTGAGGCCGACCGAGGGGGGAGGGGGGGTTTAATATTTTAAATGAATTGCTCCGAACGATGAATTATGCCGTAGATCGTGGCGAAAGTTCTATCCGATTAGCGGTGGAAACGTCGCGTCAGTCGACGCAATGCCGGACGTAAATCCCATCAACGCGTGGAAAATATGGGTGACAGACGGCGTTTTTCCCCTGCAAGGTATGAGCCCCTCTGTTCGTTCCTCTTTTTTTTTCCCAACGCTCGACGTCGAGAGTCGACGCTCTTGTCGATGACGAGGGGGAAACCAATGTCGCGCTCCATGTCACTCAGAATACGCCAGGCGTTTTGATCTAACTAAAAGCAAATAGCTGCGAAAATATGGCGCAGAGTCCTTGGAGCGCGCCATTCATTTTCCTCGTCTTGGGAAATTTTTGTTCCCTCTGCCGTACGTGGGAAATTCACTCGGCGGAATATCCCGAGTAGGGCAAAGGGTCAGAAGGATATTAGAGATTGAAAGGTACTCTCCTCCCGGCTTTTCCCTCCTACGCGTTCGAGCAAAAATGAAGGACCGCTACGCCATTGTCTTGGCACAATGCGCAAAGTCGAAGGTTTTGCACCGACCGACATCCCCCTGCACGTGCACCATAAAACCGAGCAGACGGAGCCCGTGAGGAACGTAATTCCATTCCGTGGTTTCTCGGACGCGAAGAAAATGCCACGTTCAGTCGGCCCGTGGGCGACGAACCGGCAAAAACCGTCTCTTAGGGACGACAAGGGGGAAGGTGACGAAGATTCCCCGCATCGCGTGATCTTCGCGATCCCCCTGGACCTGTCTGACTTTCCAGCGAGTCCCACGGGACTCGGGAGACAGTTTCACAGCCGCAGAAACGATCATGGCCTGTCTCGCTGGTCGTCTATGTGTTGGAAAAACCTTGGAACGGACAGTTCGATCTCTCCTGCAGAACTGCAAGACGAAGTCACCGGGAAAATCAGCGACGCTTGTTCTTGGAAACTCGCCGATACGAATATCGACTTGGAAATTCGAAGTTCCGCGGGAGTCGGCTCTCCAGGCGAGCACCTCCTAATCAGGCCCCCATTCAGAACCTTCTCAAAGCGGTTCGAACGCACGTCGAAGGGAGAAATCGAGAGAAAAGGACCGGCCAGGTGGACAGAATCCTGGACGGGAGGGGAAGAGGGGAGAAGCCCGAACGATAAAGCAAACTTTTGCCGCTTCTATCCCTCGGGATCTCCGCTCGAAGAAGCCACCGATGGAAAGGGCCGATTCTCTTCCTCGGGAAATCGCGAAAGGACACGAGGGGAAAGAGTTATCGACCGTGCGCGAGATGCGCGTCCTCCGATTGGAAACTAAAACTGCGGCCACTGGTCTGCCTTGCTGGAACTTCACAATAGAGAAACGAGAAACCAGTTGGACAGAACCGCAGGGATGATAACGTTTCCCAGCGACTTTTCGCTTAACTTTTGTCCCACGGCCACGACAAATCGCCTTACTGTTCTTCCGCCATGAATTATTCTCCCTCCTGTCAAAAGCAATTCGCGACAGGACTCCTGAAAAGTGTCGAAATTCACGGACGATTTTGCTAGCTGTCCTTTATTTGCCGCACGTTTGGTGAAATGTGAAAAAAATCGAGGCAGAGTTAACCGGTGTTAATCCGCATGGGGGCTTTTCATCGGTGATCGGTCGGCCAGTTTTTCCTGCTAGCCGGGAAAAGCGAGTCGATTGTTCCTTCGATTTGGCGCGACAGGACGGCACTTGGACGGCTATTTAAACGATTCCAATCGATACACCACGCGCCTACAATAAATACAGCAGCACGCTTCGAACGACAATGCGAATTTAGCGAAAAAAGGGCTTTCCACGCAATTCGACCGATTGCTTTTTCCACGAGGAACGTTGTTGGACGATAATGGACGATCAAACTGTCTCTGGTTGGATCGTTCGGCCCGTCCCCGCTTATAATACGTTCGCCAAGAAGACCACTAATGCAGATTGCTCCTAAGACTTCCTCGGCGTGCCGTGCACGTAAGGCCGACTCCTCTCCACCTTCGATTCATACCCTCAGCCCCGTTTCAGAGCATCCTTGAGCGCCGCACGTAACCCTATTACGTAACGCGAAGGTCGTGCGAATACGAAATCGAAGCTGCTTCCTCGACTTCCACCGCACGCGCCCGTCTGGAACCCACTCGAAATTACGGGCCAGGGCAAAGTCAGGAAAAAATTAGCTCAACATCCGAAAAGCGAGAGTTCAAATTCGAAGCATGAGGAAAAATGAAACAGGGGGATCGGTCGGGGATTATTATCTTTATCCTGGAAATTCGTGTTCGAAATCTCCGCCTCGATGGCGACGAGTATTCTTCGACCTGACAAAAGCTCCGTCCCGTCGACAACGGCTTTTTCCCCACGGCTTCCTGAGCCTCGTAAATTTTGCCCGCAAGCCCACCGTAAACCTGCGAAAAACCGGACGAAAAATGTGCACGAACTCGGCTGGAAAATGCGCCGACCAATACTTGCAGGCGAATTTCCCTCGCATCGGCCAGTTATTAGCTGGCCGGCCGATCGATGCCAACGCGAATATTCTTAGTGGATTCGCTACAAGATCCGCTAAAAGGGAAGAGAGGAGGGCGCAGGGGGGGGGAAGTAGCTTTGAGGGTGTTCCGAGCGGGTCGCGTGCTTCCGTAAAAAGCTGTAGTTAAGATAGGATCTGAAAGGCGAGCGACGAGAGCAACGGCAAGGTCCACCGATACACGTATTTGCGCTCTTCTGCATGCAGGATTGCAGTGGGCGTGAGGGGCAAGGGGAAGGGAATGGAATGCAGTAATGCGGGGACGTTTGCGCGCGTCGCGTAGGTGTAACTCGCGGTGAATATTCACGACCGAGACCTCCTGCCATCCCCGTCTCGCTACCCCTTCGACACCCTTCCGAGCACCCCCCTCCCCCCGTTGTGCATGCTGATGCGAGTACACTTGAAGAGGCCCAGGCTCGTGAACTCGCCGCTCGCCGTTGACATTGCTCCTATCGACCGACCAACCAACGTCCCACTATCGGCGCAATGCCGTCCCGCGAGAAAAAGATCTAGGCGATTTATGACGAGCAGGGCATCCCTTACGAGGGATTATCAAACGACCAAACGTACGTTCTTCGGTTAAGGGCCACTGATTGCCAGAAGTTTACTTATTACAGACATTTATCATGAGCACTGGATCGCTCCGCTCTCACCCGTTGCGTTTAATGACTCTTCTCGTTTATCTCGAGACGGTCCTACGGGCGATCGTTGCGGATTAAACCCCTTCCCGTCGTGCCCCCAATCAACCCCGCACGTCCAAACCGTCTAAATAATAAGTCTGATAAATCACCCGACAATGTCAACGGTGTCTGCTCGGAGTTTAACGCAGCCTTCGAGAGAATGGAACAATCGACGGGTATTACCAAAACCAACAGTCACGGTGAAAAAAGTCTTGGGATTCTCGCCGACGAAAGTCGCGGATAATCAATTGAAATTATTGAGTAATTTCACGGCGATGGGAAATTATAGTAATGAGGCAGAGAAAAATCTGGAACCGACGAGTTTGGCCGTTGATTCTTTCTCCCTGACGGCAAAGATCGTCCTTAACGAGTGGTCCGCGCTAACGATGGCAATCCGCCATGCATTTCCTTGGCTTTCGACCTTCCGGCGAATCGCAGCTCCATATTACGGCGACATAATGCGAGAGGGACGGATTCCCCAGACGCCAGGATCCCCGGAGTCCCGGCTGTAATCGAATGACGTAAGTTACAGGACGGTTTAATGGGTCCTCGTTAACTGCGCGCACCGTTTTCAAGGGAAATCGATGGAATTCCAAGTTTACCGAACGTGAGCGCCCGGCAAACGTGACCCATGCATATTACAAAAGCCCAGATCGACGGGACTCACGGAGCGAGGGGCAGCTTTCCAACGGCAACCCTTACGAAAGGAATTCTAAGCGGGCGATCGAGCGGCCTTTCGAAAAGCCAAATGTATAATAAAAATCGACGGGCAGACGGTGATTGTTGACCGATGCAACGGAAGGAAGAAACACGGCCGAGACCGCTGCCTATCGATCGTTCGTCCCACTTGTCAATTCGAGTATAAAGCGATATTCATATTTGACGAGCAGCAAGGACTGAACATCAAACGCCTATCCACCATGACAGAGGTTTCCTCGAAATTTCCCGCGTACGCAGGGCTCGATAACAAGCGGCATTTTCGTTGGATCCATCGACAAATTCCAACCGCAAACGTCCTAGCTGACTTTACGCGTGCCAGTCGCTCTTAACTCAACACTATCGAGTGTCTCGTTCCCCCGCAACGTCATTTTCCGCATTAATGCATCCTCGCCACTGGAATTACATAATAACGGTGTACAGTGACAATTTGTAGCGTCATTACGCAACAGAGATATTCGTATGACAAGGAATCCAACGGAAGGAATCCAACCTTGATGGCTTAATTAAGGTATCTTTATCGGTGCCGTTTCCTGTCGACATTTCCGGCGCCGTCTCCTTTAATCCGCGTGTCGTAACAACGCTAATTTCATTAGAACCATTGTCGTCTATTCGTCGTTACAAAGTCAAACAAACGGCCGTATTGGAGCGAACTCGCGTGCCGAGCGGCAAGTTTAACTCGACGGAAGTTTCCGCTCGGCAAGTTCCCCTCGCCGAGGGCAACTGCGCGAATAACAGGAAAAACATATACGGCCGACGAGAACCTCCGTGCCCCCCGTTCGTGCGTCGGCGAATTTTTAAACGAACCCCTAGAAAAGAAAAATAAAGACCGCGATCGGACAAGTATGTGATTTATGAAACGCGAGGCTGCAAATTATTTATTAACGATCCGCCCGGGTGGTAGGCTGCTAATGAGAGAATATTATTATTCGCCTGGGGACAATGCCGAGGCTTTAAATTAGAAGCGGAAGGTCATACATTGTTTCCCGCTCGATAGAATGTCATCGCTGAAAAGCGAAACCCAAACGTTATCTCGTTTATCCCCAAGATAGATTTATCGTCGGCCTTAATAGAAAGAACTTAATTGCGATTCGTTGGAGGGTTAAAATTACTCGACCCTGCCAGCTACAGTTATAGATTCTCGATAAAAAGTGCTTCGTCTTGAGGCGAAACTTTAGTGAAAAAGTCTGGGCCGCTGAAACATCGCGTTTCACCGAATTTAAACTCGTTAGTGGGCTTTTCGCGCTGTTATTAACAAGTTCTTTTGCCGAACAGACGTCTGGCTGGGCTGGCGCGGACCGAGCTCCTTAATCAATGACAAACAGACAGACGGCTACCTAATTTGTCATGAAAACATAATGAACGATGCAACGCAGCGAGGCTCTCGTGCCCGTTCACTTGTAAATAGCAATTAGTCAACGTCCAACGCGAGCTCTGCTAATTGTTACGGGAAGGCGCCGGCAGTTTTCGGCTCCAACATTTCCCATCGGATGATTCTCGTCAGAGAATTCGCGTCGAAACATTTCTCGACAGCTTCCTCGCCACTTGCGTAATCTCATAAAGGTTAATTAAAGAACGGAATCGCGCGCCTTATGCAAGCGGTTGCATAAGAATCTCCAAGCTTATGCAACCATCGAAAACAGAACAATGAATTTCCGATCGACCATGACCAATCAACCCATATTTCTCTAGCGATAGAAAAATTCAAAAGCACGTTATTCGCGGCCAGGGAAAATGGCTTGTTTCTGCTGCAAAAATTAGACTGTTCGTTATCCGCTCTCTGCGAAAATGATAAACGATGAAAAGGGTGGAACGTTCAAATTCCCGCTCGTTTAACCCGGGAGAAGGTGCCATTTGCTCGGAGATAAATGCAGGCTAATTAAAAGCTGCGTACAAAGGGTTAAGCGCGGTGGAAAAACGCACAGGATTTTTGATGAATTCCCCGTTTCGTCTCGTCCATTCCATTTACCGACCCTTTTTTGCTCCCGTCTACGGGCTTACGATTACCAGTACCCGTCATTTCCTTACCCCCCCACGCCCCTTTTCCCGCTTTTCATCATTCCACGTTGCAACGAGAATGCACTTACGGTTGCACAAATAATGAAAACCGTAGTTCCTCGAACCGGGCCGATGACAGCGCACTTTCGAACGACACGTATCGCCGAAGAGAGAAAAGCAAATAAAAACCCGACGTCATCGAGAATTCGCGTTGAAAATTAGCGGGAAAAAGTTGTCCCCGTCATTCGTATATTTCCCGTCGAATGCGTCCTCGTGTTCCCGAGCCACGCATATTATCTACCCGCTAGCGAGTTTCGTCATTTTCCAGTTGATTTCGGTTGGACGTGCGCGGGTAATCGCCGGGGAAAAATGTCGCTCGATGGGCCGGCGATTCAACGCCCCGGGGGGTATAAACATTTGCCCGCAAAACGCTGACACTTGGCCGGACCGAAGTTCCTCGCAGAAATCAATGTCCACGGGCTAACGTTTATTTCCCCCGGCGTTACGTTGCCAAAGCCGCAATTCCGTGCGTGCCGTTGAATACCGCGAGAGCGGTTTTTTCCCCGAATTCTTTCGACGGTAAATCCGCCGTATAAATTTCCCGTAAAAACGTCGAGCCGACGGATCCGACGTAATGCGTCGGATAAGTCGAACTGTCCCACGCGCAACGACGAATCAGATTTTTGCCGCGCCATTCCATGGCTTAAAACGGAAATTTCCGGGGACCCAACGGCACGGCAGAAACCCGGCAAATGTCCGCGGTTTCACCGGCCAGCGCGCCCATCTAAAACGAATCGGTAAATCCGGGAAATACGGATTACCGGCCAACCGCACTGGGAATCGAGGGAAAACTGTTCTCCAAATCACGTTCTCTGCTCGATGACGTTCGTTAGCGAGAATTTACCTCCTCACCAAACTCCGATAATTTTCTACAAACGGAAATTGCGCTTCTTTCTCCCGAACAACTTACTAATTTTCCACGATCGAATGACCCAAAGAAATTATCGTGCTTCGGCGGCGATGAAAGTTATATTCCATTTAAAAAATTGTAGTTTAAGCTTCACACGCGCGCTGGAGGAGCTTTGTCTCATTTAACGTTTATTCGTTAGAACAAGGGATTTATTAAAACGCATGGAGCGTCATATGCGAACAATTCGATTCATCACTCCTGTCTATGACATCTGGTGCTCTATAGCGCAAGAGGACGTTTCTGCAACGAGGCGCGTTGAAATAAAATTAATTCGATAAATAAATCAGGAGATATCCAGCGATTCGATTCCAGAAGTTATTTCGCCTCCGCAGTGAGCCAGTTTAATAATGAAATCACATTTAATTCAGCGACACGACCGAGAAAGTCGCCTTCCTGTTTCCACGCGGTTTCATTCAATGTATGAATAAAATTTCAATTAACCGCGAAAGCAGAGTCGCTCGGTTTCGAAGGAAAGGGATAGTAATTTGCGGGGTGTGGTTCGCCGCGCTCACGAATGACCTCTTTGTCCCGTAAAGCTCGATCCATATTTTCGGCGAAATTCTCGATCGCGTGGCTGCTTTGCGTCGACATCTCCGCGACGGAGTTCCACTCACCGTTAATGGCGTGGAGCTCCGTTGGCACCTTGAAATGAGCCGTGTGAAGGGCGAGCTCACCGGTATCGGCCGCTGCCTGCAGCAACATTTGCTGGTGATGGTGTTGCCTCGTCGACGACCTGTGATGATGAACGCTGTTGAGCACGATGTTGCTCGACGTGCGGCTCAAGGCCTTCCTTTGCCTCACAGCCTCCTTGTAGATCTTGCAGTACATCACGATCATCACCAGGCCCGGGATCCAAAAGGATACGCTCGAGCTAATCACCGCGTATGGACGGTTCACCACGAACGAGCAAACCTGATGACAAAAATCACCCGACCGTCAGGGAATGTCAGTCTTCGATATTATCGCACAGTAGCTTGGAAATTATTACGACGTTCCGACTACGAAACTTTTTCTATTTCTGCGAGATTCCCCTTCTCATATGTTACTTTCTCTCGGAGATACTAAGATGGACACGATTTTTCACGATACCATGATTAGATATCGTTAGGGACTAAGCAGCAGACGTAACGTGAACTTATTAGGGCATTAGGACAACGATATTGGCCCGATACTTGGGCTCCTAGGAAAATGGAACACGAGAGAGAAGTTCTATCCTCGTTATTGATAGGATTAGAAGGCTACGTAGCATTGGCCAAAAGTTCCGAGCACTTCAGCAAAATTCGAGGGGCTCGAACGACGTTTATTCTAGGTCCTCGAGGACTGAGAAAGGTCGAGAAGTCGATACAAATCAGATTAGCCCAGACCAACGATCATCTTTTTTAAACTTGCCTCACCAACAATCTGTCGATTTTGACGGCCTGCCAAAGAAAAGGTGCCGGCCAGAATTGAGAAGAGAAAGAGAAAGAGAAAAAAGGCTAAGTCCTTGTCTCTCTCGAACGGTTCATCATGTACGCCAACTCACGGGCCGTTCCGATTTATTCGCGTTACAAGTCGACCCGAAAATGCCACTCTCCAAATTGGATTTCTCTGATGAGAGGCAAACTGATGGGCCGGCATCGTGCATCGTCCTACTCGAGCCGACGCTACATTCCAGCTAATGAGATTAATGTCTCTTTAAACATTTCTCAAGCCTGCGTGTCCTGCCTATTTTTGATCACATCGCGATGCCGGTACAAATTGTGAGAAATTCACGCGTCGTTCGAGAACCGTATGTCCTGGAATTTCGTATTAATTGGAGCTACGTGCACGTGAGAGGGGCGTACAATTTGAATTTCCCAGAGTAGTTTGGAGAAATTTGCATGAGGCATCGAGTAACGTTCACGTAACCGAATCAGACAGTCAAGGAAACCGTGGCCCACTGTACTCCCTGCACTTCCACACGCATAATATCTATTTGTACTTGTATAGCACGCATCGGTAAATACGTGTACGCGTAGTGGAAATTATTCGAAAGCCTCGCGCAATCCTCCCCCGGGGCGTTACGCCATTAATTTTCGAAGCCCCTCGTGCCATCGTCTTCCCAAGGCACCGATTAGATCGAGCCTTAATATTTCCAGCAGACGATATCGCGGGGGAGCGGGGTATCTTTCGACCTAACCAGCTTTATCAAAGGTAATGACTCCCCTACGATTTTACAAGAATATTCTACGTGCTTCGGATCCTCAGAATCTAAAGTCCGTGCAGGCTTGTTTGACTTGTCGTACTTTGAAATACGGTAATTTAATAAAATACTCCGACCGCTTATAATAAGATCCGCGAGCTAAGCTCTCCAAGTTGGAGAAATTTCCTGAACATCGTTTCGCCTGGACGTAAAATCTAGAAAGCTCAATTTTGCCCTAGGAGAACTATCGAGTTTCCATCTGTAACAATAGACTCATCAGCCCCGGAGGAAGGGTGGAGGCGGGGTTTATTCTCTAGCTCCGGAAGATAGGGTTTTACCATTGGAATACTAGGTGAACGAAGGCAATGCTTACCTCCGGGTTCTTCACCATAAACTCCAGCTGCTCTTCAGTGGTGTACCAGCCCATGAAGATCGGTATGAAGCTGATGAGAGCTGGCAGGAGCCAAGCACTGCCGAGCATGCAGCCGACAGTTCCCTGTCTCATGATAACCGTGTACTCGAGGGGACTGACAATGGCGTAGTACCTGTCGACGCTGATGCAACAGAGGTGGAGGATCGAGGCCGTGGAGAAGTAAACGTCCAGGGAATTCCAAACGTCGCACATGAATCTGCCGAAGAGCCAGCGACCCCCGGACAACTCGACGGACGCGTTGAAGGTCATCGCGCAAATGGCAACTAGGAGGTCAGCAGCGGCGAGACTGACGACGTAGCAATTCGTCACAACCCGGAGTCTTCGATGACGACGAACACTGGCGATTACCAAGGCGTTGCCCAACACAGCAGTCGTGATGATACTTCCCATGACAATTCCCTTCATCACCACGACGAAAACGTTCACGTTGTCCGGAGGGTTCTCCACCGGAACGGAAGTGACGTTGTTGGCGGCGGCACCGGTGCTGCCGTTGGACGGGGACGACGTCGGGGTCGTCGTCGTCGGCTCGACGCGGCTAGGCAGACTCGTCGTCACAGCTGCCATTACGTTCAACATGGTGGATAAGGACTCCAGGGACACTCTCTACCCCATTCTCCTGGCAAACATCATGCTCCCAACGGAGCGGCCAATCTTCCAACCCTCACAGTCCAAACGACCTCCTCTTCGAGCCTACCACTGACTCGATCGATGCTCAATCCTCCACTTAATTCACTGCTTCTGATGTTCGCTCGATCGCTCTTGATCTTTCGTATTTATCCAGCAAAACAGTGTTCCTGTCTCCTGGGCTCTGGTTCTTTTATCTACGATTCCACTATTGACGATCCGGGAAAGGTCATTGGCAAGGTTTCTATCCGGTTGAGATTTTCTTGAAAATTTCGATGGGTTTCTCGATAGTCCGCGGTCGAACAGCACTGGTCGATGCGATTTTCCCCGGTGCCGTGGTAGGAGGATCGACGACACATCGTTGACATTTGGCACGTCGTTTTACACCGCCGACGAATCTTCGGAGGGTCGATTAATTAGCGCCAGTTGGCCGGCGAGCCGTTTCCGCACGTCCTCGTCCAATTCCGCGCCTGCGAATCAGGAACACGCCATTTTGCCGAAAACTTCCGAGAGTTTTTCGCAGCCGGAAGCGCTGGAAATCTTCGGCGGATCAAACTATGTGTTATCGCGATCTCCGGTGCACCGAACGGGCCCGCATAATTCGAGCGTAAATTGCAGCGCCGTTTAATTAAACGGAACGCGAGAGCTAGGCGGGGTAGAGGGCTGCGGCACATGCCCTCCCGCTCGTTTTACATTCAGAGACGGTTTCCTTCGAATCCAACTTGGAACGACGTGGCCGACTGGGGTATGCATTAGCCCAACTTCACCGTCTCGGAACTTGACTTTTTCTCCGCGAGTAAAGCGCGATGAAACGAACGATTAAAGTTACACCGACACGTTCCGCCGACTTTTAATTATACGAGTGAGGAGAAAAACTGCCGGAAACAGGTCGAACTCTGACGGCAAGAAATTCCTATCTTACCCGAGAGAAGCCTCGTCGCCGTACGAATAGCTCTTCCGGTACATACTTCCTTTTATTAATACGTTAAAGACGGAAGTGGAAATTCTCACGCGCGAAATTAAGGCAAACGGCCGAGGAAGAAAGAGAAAGCGCTGGATTCTCGGATTCTCCAGATGTGGTTGACCTTTAATTACAGCACGGAATGCTGACGGAACTATATTAAGGGAAAAAGGGGGTTAAGAACTTCCGGGCACTGGCGCCTGCACGGGGCTCCAAGACGGCCAGTATAACAGAACGATGATTGTTCTAAGCTTCGGGAGAAATCCCGTCGAGTCCTTCTCACCGATAATTATCGCACGTTTAAGAAACTTTCGAGAAACGTCTGATCGAAGAACAATTAAGACTTGTTCCTCTTGCCCGGAGCTTTAACGAGCAGAAAAACAGGGCTTAAACTATTCTGTCCTTCTTCCCTAACATTTTCGTCCCACCTACCACTCGCCAGGTCCCCGGGGAGTGGTGGGAACGTAATGCCTTCCCCCCGCTAGCTCCTCGCCTTGTTCGCGTGGCCCGGCGTACTCGAGGAATCGAGAATCACGGACGGAATTGCCGAGGAAACTGCACACGTACTTCCTGATGCGTCATAAGGCGAAACGGTCGGACGGCAAAGCAAAAAGCAACGGCCCGTGGAATCGCATGAGCCTCGCCTCGCGATGCATTTCGTCGACTGAAAAATACGAGTCAAACCGACGGCTCGCGGGAAACCGGCCGTTCCTCATTGTTTTCACGTTGCGGAAGCCAGAGGACAAAGAATTTCGCGGGGAATTAAGAGCCTTCTGTACGGACGGACGTTCGTTTTAATGAACTTTTCCTTTTTGTAAAATTGGGTCACGATTCTCAGGTACGAACGTATTTACGTAAAAGCCAATCCCCGAGGATGGTGAAGCGCCCATGGGAAAATTTCGAGACTGCCCGGTGCGCGAGGTGGATGAAAATCGACGAACGAAAAGATAGTAATTCATGTCAATCGATAGACGTTACACGTTTAGGTATGAGAAGCGCGCGGCAGATAATGTCCGCCCCACCGTTTCGGCCCGTAATTTATAATACAACCGCCTCCCCCGAGGCGTAAACCCTGAACCTTTACACCATTCTTATTTGTCCCGAGTGTTACGATCCCCCTCTCTCCCTCCTCCCGTCATACAATCCCTACCCGGCCGATGGTTCTGTCGATTTTTCAAAATTCCTCCCGCGAGTTTAGAATAAATCAGCAGGACTGGACGGTGCAATTTACCGGCCGTTATTTTTTCTCCATGAACGTGGGAGTTTGGACAATCGATGCAAGTGCCCACACGTGCGCGTTTGCCTATCAATGAGACGAGAATACAGGCGGATGAACTCGTCAATGCTCAAGCTCGGAATCAATTGGAAACAATTAATAGTGTCATCGGCAACGGTTTTCCATCCTATACTCGTTCCATTATTCCATTCCCGTATAATAGAGAAAAGAGGTCTCTAGCTTCCACTTACTCAAAACTCGGCGAATTTATCAAACATTTTCCTCTGTGGAATTTCTGAAGAATCTAAAGCACCTGGCACTCGTTATTCGTTGTGGAAAATCGTGAACGCAATTATTTCGACGAACGTTTGCGTTAGTAATTCACTGGCGAAAAGACTGACCGTGTTTCCGGTTCTTTTGGGCGAGTTCTTTTGGGGATATTAAAAACCACATTGAGTAACAATATCTTCGTTGGACGCGCTCGAAAAGCAGGGAAAAGAGAAGCGATAATTGGGTCTGCCGGGCTGTTCATTTTGCCGTTTTTCCGTTTTTCGGGGGCAACCGTGTCCAGGGAAAAAGCATACAGAGGAAATACCGTACGTCGGCGATTGTTAAACGGCCTCTGGGCACCGGCCAGGTTTTCCAACGGCGTTAGCCAGCTGTAGTGCATAAAACTCGGCGCGCCATGAAAAAAGCGCACCGTAATCTCGTTACAACGGCGTCTGACCCGTTTCGGAGGAAACGAATGGAAATAAAGAACCGAAGCGGACTCGGCCGTGCGATAAATTCATAATCAGCCCTGGCCTAACCCGTTCCTGGCGACGGGCCAGAGTCTTCGTTCCGAGAATTAACGCAATTAAACGCCCTTATAAACAGCTCGCACTCCTCGTAATAACCCCGCTTATTACATCCGATCGAACGACAAGCTTTAACGACAATCACCTCGCAAATCTTTGGCACATCCTTTCCTGTTCCTTGAGAAAAATCCAACACTGATTTCCTTGGAATCACCTCACTGTAGATGCGCTGGGAAAGCCCATTGTCTCGTTGTATCGACATACACGTATTTCCCGTTTCCGGTGTGCTAAGGCGGAAAGGAAAGCAAAGAGAAAGGCCGCGTCGCAGCGTTTCTTAGCCGAGTGCCTGCGGCTTCAAGCTAATTGTTAGAGACGATTAACACTCGACGCGGCAGCCCCGAGAAAGAGGACAACGAGATCGAGAGAGAACGAGAGAGGGAGTGAAAGGGGTAAGCTGCATAACGACGCGAGAGGACGAAATGAGCCGTAACAATCGTCCATTCAGTCGCCCGTTATTTTCTCGTTAAGGACAAGGATATCTAGCCGATCCTGCTAATCTACCTAACCGTGGAATACCAGGAAGAACCATTTTTCCTACCCCCAGGAGCAAATAAAAACCACCGACACTCTTTTTCTTTGGGACAGCGAAGATCGTTGTAATTACGGTCGTTCGGCTTGCTGGTCGCGAAGAAACGAACGCCGTGGGTTCGGGGACTGGAAGAAAATTTCCTCGTCGTCGATGAAACTCGGCTGAATTAAGGAACAACGAAGACAGAAATTTTTCAGTGAAATCCGTGAATTCGCAAACTCCCGAGCTCGCTCATTAATCCTCGGAGAATTATTAATGTTCTCTCGTTGTTCTCACTGGTTGTTCCTAATGCACTAAATCCCAGCCAGCTCGTTCCATACATTTCTCCTTTTCATTCCACTAATCTCTGTCTCATCACTTTGTTCTATCCCCCCCGGCGCCCCTCAAACTCCTGCCCCACTGGTTTTTTGTTCCCGGCACGTTACGTCCTCTACGAATGAACGTCCCACTCGAAAGTCGTAGATCCAACCTATCCAATACGGGTAATTACACCGGGATTATCAACAAGAAAAATTCGAAACAGTCGCTCGCCGCGATTTCGCCTGCGGGGAATCGCCCTACTCGCGGAAAAAGCTCAACTACGATATTTGAGCTGTACTGGCGGCAAGAAGGCAGTGGACCGCAGCGACTGCATTTATGCGCATAAATGTATCCGAATGTGGCAGCAGTGCGATTCGTCGACAAGCCTCGATGAATTTTCAGCGACACGCAACGCGACGAAAGAATGAAACGCGAAATAACGAGAGCACAGGAAATTCCACGGCCTCGAGCGCTAAGACGAAAATTTCTTGGCTACCGAGGTCGATCGGGAGGTAAGGAAATTCAGCGAGTACAATCGATTCCGATCGATCGGCGAGTATAGTTTGCCGCAGGGTTTGGCGCGAGCTTTCGGTGCACCGCGTCCTTTTCCGAAAGGTACGAAGACGGAAGTGGTGGGCTAGTTTTTCCCGGTCTTTCCTTACCGGATGCGTCGCGTGGATCCGCGTGACGATGGTCCCGCGCGCGTACGTAGGACTTTTCATTCATCGTTCGGCGATCACACGTCGACAAGCTCGGCACTAGGAAGCGCGCGAAGCCGGCACCTCAGTGTTTGCCGGTACCGCGGATCAGGGCGCACTGTCCGCTCTTCCGCGGCGCCGCACTGCCTCGACGAGCGTCGACGGGGGCGCCAGGGGACGGCGGGGGATGGCAGAGGGTGCCGGGGAACAACGGGGCCGTCGCGAACCACCGGCTGGAGCCGCCACTGTCGCTCAAAACAACCAGCAACCCCCGCGTCGCTTACCTCCCCGGCCAACCCTTCCCACCCTCCACAGACGGCTTACAAACGCGCGAGACACGTCCAACACGTTTTCACCCCGTCTACCCTCCCGCTGCCTTTAGGGAACGCGCCAACCCCTTTTTCGAGCCCTTCGCGATCCCCTCCCCCACTGGAACTTTAAGGCTCGTAACGAGATTGCCCTTCCATTGGCCGGAAGTCAGTGAAACGGATTACCATAGTCCCGGCCCGTAGAATTGGCAGTTTTATCTCTAGCGGGACGCTTCGCTAATTTAACTCCGACTTATCGAAGCCGACGCGACGGTAAATCTGCGAAAAATCCGCCCAGCGGGACCGTATTTTACCTCGGTCGACGCCAGCGCAGATCCCGGCTTTATTATCCAGGAAGATCTCCGCCGTGAATCGCCGGGATATAATAGACGAAGCTAGCGCAGTGAGCATTGTAAAACGAACCGCGATATCACCAAGGAATATCGAATATTGCCGAAGGAATTGGCAAGGGCGGAAGGGCAACGCCGGCGCGTTACCGACTTGAACGAACCTAGGTCCCGAACATCTCTGGAAGCCGGGAAAATGGCATCCCACAGGATCGTAATAATGCCAAGCGCCTCTCTCCACTGGTCCTTTTTACGCCGGGAGAGAATTGCATCCGGAAGGAGAATCCTCTTACGATAAATACCCTCCGCCGCTGAAGAATGGCCATAAACACAATTTCGCCAAGACTCTCCCCCTTCCACTGGCACTGGTCTTTTTATATAATTCCATCTATCATCCGTTCGCTTCCCCGGGCCCTTCGGTTCCTTTGTACCTCGTAAAATAATCTTCTTTGCCGAACACCGTGCTCCGTAACGTCTCGTATCTCGTTTCAGGTATTTCCGAGGACGACTCTCCCATTGCCGGGGGATTATCCTCCGCAAAGGGTACGTCTAACAATACCATTAACCCCACCCACGACTCGTTATTTTCTCCGAACGTCTCCTCGTCGGTGGTTACACTTGGCGAACGTGAAACAGGATCTTCGATGAACGTTCGAATTTTCGGGGAAACCCTTCAGTAGTTTCTGACGGAACTTCTCTCTATCTGCGGCGAAATTGCACACGCTCGACGTAGCGTGCGCTCGATTAGCTGGCTGTCCTTCCTGTAATTTCTCCATCCCCACTCGTACCCCTTCCTTCTTCGCACGAAGGAGGATTATAGACCAGCCGTAAAGCCACCGACGCCACGACCCTGCTTGTTCGACGTCCTTGCTAGTTGCTCACCATCCAAGGACCCTCCGCGCTACACCGGAAGTGCACGAAACTCCGCGGAACGAGCGAGCCCACTGATAGCGTTAACGCGCGCACAGCAAGCCTCTTAAGCCAGCCGCGAAGCAACGACAATCATTTCTCCGTCCCCGGAGAATATCAACGTACCCGACGAGGAAGAAGAAATCTTTCTGAACGAGAAATCATTCACCCGAGAACGTCATTCCTGGGAAAAATTTTCGATGAACAATGTAAACAGAAAAGGCAAGGTTCAGCCGTCAAGTTCCGGTCCCGACCTTGCTCGCCGTGAACCGGAAGTGCATGGAACTCTCGGACGAAACGGCACGATTAGAGGCGGGTTATTGGCGTGGTCATAACGAAATGGGGGTCAGCCGTGTACGAATCGATGCCGGCCTAGGCCAAAGGGCGACCTTGCCGAGAAAAAAGTTGCCGAGGAAACTACCCCTTTTGCACCTGCTGCACGCCCGGCCAGGTGCAATCTCTCAGCTGCATCGGCGCGGAAGAATTGACCCCGAGAAATGCCACGGAGGAAGGTATAATCGTCCTCCAAAATCCATCAGACTACGTTCGCGAGCTTCGGGGAATCGATTTTAAGAAATTTATTGCGTTTCAGGATTATCCGCAGAGCTGGAAGAAAGAGGAACGTTGTTCGCTTCCTTCACGACTACTGGTGAAGGGAATGAGCCAGTTCTACTCTGCTAGTCGTCGGTAAACTTCTATCGATTTTCTGCGGATAACTGACTGACGGTACAGAGTGAAACGGATGACGGCTCGTGTTGCTTATCGTGCTCCGATAACAGGAATTTTTACCGCTCGATGGTCGCGAAATATTTCGAGCCTGAGCTCAAAAAATCTCTGCGGGTCCATTTTAACGGCTGTCAAAACAGAGCCATATATAAAATTATGATTAATAAAACCGTTGAAAAATACTTGCTAAAGAATGACATCGTTTCCGATTGTTCGTACTATTTATTGGCGGTGGAAGCCTTTGTTCTTGAACTCCCTTTGATACAATTAAAGGGCAAGTGGCTTTAGCTCGAGCAAAAACCGAACGATATTTCTCTTCTCGGTCCGCTGGTTAGTTATAACGAGTAAAACGAAGAGACGGGCGAAAATGTAGGTCACGTAAGGGCCCTTCATGCGAATTGATCGAGGCGAGAAGGGAGCATCGCGGTCGCTTTGTTACCTGCAACTGCGAAATTCTGTTGGCGCTCTCATCTCCGAGTCTCCCTCCCGTACCGTTGACCTCTTCGCCCCCTCGCCATCCCCCTGACCCCCGCGCGACCTCAGCTCCGGCTATGTATGCGAAAGGTCACAACGAAATCCAGGCCACGGAGAAGAAACCAAACGGCTATAACGCACACCGGCCCTATCTATCCTGCCGACCGTTTCGATAAAATTCTATCCACCAACGGCGGCATTCGTTGCTCCCGCGTCAACGAATCCACCGGGATAAACCACCGTCTCATCTTCCCCCGAAGCACCGACACGAGGGAAAAACCACGATTCGAGGGGAGACTTAATTAGTGCGGTAATCATTAAGACCGGATCAACGTCGATACCATCTTCACGAGGGAATTGCAAGTCGCATTGCCGGTAGCGGCATTTTTGTTAATTGGAACGAAGAAATGTACCGCCACGCAGTACGGCGGGATCGTTACAGCTACGCAGCAGTTTTCCCACTCCCCTCCATCTCCCCCCCCTCCCCCCTGCTTCGAAAGTCCCACCTGTCGCAAAGGACGGTGTAATCACGTAAGAGACAATCGGCTGAACGAAGGCTCCTTTAACCACAGTATCTGCGTCTCCGGTTCTCCGAGTAACTCGATTTATACGAGAGGGCTTTGACGAGACAGGACACCGGGAGAGGCTCGCGCGACTAAACGTGCCGGATTACCGGCGTATCGGGATTTTCCCAGATAACGTCGTCTTCGAGGAAATTGCCGACCTTCCACGACAAAACAACGGCTGCTCGGGCCAGTAATTCAATACGCCTGTTTGCCAGCTCCGTATATTCCCTGGCTTTCGACGAGCCCCAAGGTCGTAACTTTATGGATCTCATGTAGAGATTCTCCAACATAATGCCCCCGACCGCCATTAACAATGATTTAACAGAAGCTAAAGATTTATAAACGGACAGACGCGAAGAGTCGACGGAAAAATTGTTTCTAGGATTATTGGCCCTCCGGGTATGAATCGGCGTTAATTGGGAACAGCTGAGACCTTCGTAATGTCATTCTCAGAGGAGAGTATCGGTCCATCGGCGAGCACTACGTCGTAACTCGCAGCTGTCGTCCTCGATGGCCAGTTTTCCCGCAATGTCGTTGCAGGAAGTTGGCCGAAATCTTTCTCGCGGAACGATGGACGATAGCCGCCAGCAGAAACCAAGTGAAAATCAATTACCCAAGAGTCTCAGAGTTTACCCATTGCTGGTCGTCGAGGAACTCGAGTTACGAGTAAACGAGGAGCCAGTAAAGCACCAACGACTAATAAACCGTACACAGGACATTGTTCGAGAGAGTAATATCGCAGCAGAAATTTCTAAAATATCGGGAGAAATCTTTGCCGGGGAATCTGGTAGAATCCATAACACCATCTCGACTTGTCTCTTGTCATTCCCGTGCTATGAAACGCAGATGTAATCTCCGAGACGGCAGGCCGGAACTGACGGGGTAGAAAGACTCAAGCGACGAAACACGTGTAAGCTTCGAGGGCGAGCACAATGCACCGCCGTCTACACGTGTCCCAGATTCCCCAACGTTCGCTCTCGGAATGCCAGCCAATGAAATCGCCAGAAGCAGACAGACGCATCCATCAAGACCGTGAATCCTCAAGTTTCTCCTCCACCTGCGTCAAAAGGATAATTACTTTCCTTCGACGATTCATCGGTCCTGCCCTTTTGATTCACTCAGCGATGCTAATTTATTCTTCCTGGAAGATGTGAAAATTACTGGCCCGTGAATTTCTAATCTTACAACGGTGAAAACGTGTACGTGTATGGGCGGACAATTTCATATGCACGGGGGAATTGATTAATCAGGGAGAAACTGGGTTAATGTAATATCGGACGAGTCGAAGATACCGTTATCGCTGAATCTAGATTGCTCTTAAGAGTTATTTTCAGATGGAAAGTGTCTCTGGAATGACCTCTTGTGCATCGTTTTTGCTGTTCAAAAAGTTCCCAAACCATCGTCGGCTTAGGCAATTACACCGACAAGTGGTAAAGGACCGTCATTGGTCCGCCACACGAACACGATTGCTTTTCTAATATTGAAAGCCAGCATTATTATGAGATGTGCTGGTACAAAGTGAATTCATAGCTCGGCAATGTTTTGTCGGCGAAACCAACATATCGTGGCTTTGCACCCGTTGAAATATGCATGTCGTCCCCCGCGGAAAATGCGGCGAATGCGAATTAATTCGACGATCCCTGATTAGGTAAATGCAGCGGTGAATTTAGTTGAAAACCCGGGGACAACGGTTCCGGAAAGCAGAAAGGGATTTCGCGGGAAGGGGGAATCGAATCCCGGTTAAACCGGATTTCGCTTTGTTCCGGGACTTTGGGGAAGGCCCGATTGGAACGTGAGCCGAAAGAATCTCCGTGGAGGAACTCCATTTCTTCGCGCCAAGGACGAGCCGTTAAGAGTACTGCGAAAATGTCTCCTCGAACTTGCCGTCCAGAAGAACAATTTAAACTTTCGATCGAACGAAAGTTCGCGGATACTCCGAGTTTCCAACTCCCCCTTACACGACAGCCATTTGCCGAAGGGAGAACAACCAACCGTTTCTTTTTCAAAATATTTTATTATCCATGTCTACACGTAATTTTCTCTCCTTCTCGCGAGCTCCTTGCGCTCCGCTTCATTTCACAGACACACATACCACACTTCGACAGCCCTGATGCATACTAACGAAATCGATTTTCCCTCTGTCTCGTTCGGCTAGTCAGTTTCGTAGACATCGACGTTTATGATGTGTGCTTTTATAATACGTAAGTCAGCTAGTCGCTTACGTTTCTAACCAACATACACGGGATAGTACGATTTCAACGAGCTTCCAGCGATCGTCAAACATTCTCCGTCGTTTATCAATACTGGGAAGTTAATTGAAAAGACCACTTTCTCAGAAAGTCCTTTGGAAAAATCAATTTTTCAGAGGCCAATGAATTGTCTGCCGCTTGAAGACCGCCCGACGATCACCGTTCGCTTTCTTTTGGTCTTAAGTTAATGATTGTTCTGCACTCTGTGTTAACTGTGTCAAGGTTCACATATGTGTCTGTGTATCTCCGTATCGTGTGTGTAATGTATGTGCATTCGCGCTTGAAACTAGACAGAGATATGCCAATGAAACAATGAGATTGTCGAGATAATTGTAACGATTATTCGCTGAATAAAAATGACTTGTCTCTTTCCACTAGCCTAGAAAACTGTACAAAAATTATGTTAAACTTTAAACCGGTTTATTCCCCTGGATTATTTCCCTTGATTTCGAACAACTCGTTCTCCTTACACCGCAAAGAAACAACTAAAGAGCACCATTTTCAACGGTGCAGGAGAACCAAGCGGAGGAATTGCAAATCGAGAGGGCCGACAAAATTCCAAAGAAATTCCAACAACAACAATTCATCTTTTAACCGTCGGAATTATGAAAAATCTCGGCGATATTTCTATAGAAAATTTTAGCGCTTCATTTATTTACGTTCAACGGTCCATAATAATTATCAATTAGTCATAATTAATACTGCGCCCCTCTGGGGCGTAGTAGTCCATAAAATTTCTGATTGTTAACGAATGCAATATGATTATCGTTTCGATAAATCTCTGGTCTTCGATGATCAACACAATAAATCCGCGCACCTTATTGCTGTGTATCTGTAGACATATACACGTAATATTTATATATAATTTCTCTTTGGCAATTAATCCACTGACCAGCGTGGTTCTCTAATACATTTGTATACGCATAGATCTACTTTCGTCGCGGGGGACTCGTTACATATACATTACCAACGCTTTTCACATACAGTCTCGTATTTACAATGGTACAATAATAATAAACGTGTCATAATACGACGCAACACGTAAGACGATTAATAACACTTTTCTCGATACTTCGACGAGAATGAAAGGGTGCAAATTTATTTACAACATGAGTCGTCATCTAAAGTAACAGCGAACGTCACGATTTCTTCATTGTATTTTCGCCAGGTGTCAGGAATAACTTAATTTACCGCTAGGAAGATACGAAGCACGTTTCCATTTGGAGATAGGGGAAGGTTTATCTGATTTTCGCCGGGCATTTATGCAGCTCCGTTCGACGTCCCGGATAAGAAGAGTCGATTTCAGCGATATTTCTTGGCCAAACGAAATTGTCCTGTCGGGCACAGCGAGTGCCGCTATAACTCGCCGACTAGACGAGCTATTTCCCCGTCCATTTTCCCAATTCGCCTATTCAATAAACGCGCCTTTGCAGCGGTTTTCGTGGCGTTTCACTCCGTTGCGACGTTCCCCGTGCATGAATATTTTGATAAAACGGCCAAACAGCATATTCCACGCTGCGAATGCAGTGATCCAGTTCGGCTTGGAAAAACACAGAGCAGCGCGGGAGTATTTGCTCGGGTGCCGGCTTTGTCAACGCCAGCCGCACGGCAACCTTCACATTCTCGCGAATATACACGGCAACGAGACTTTCTATCTTTCCGTCTCGCCCTTCCTCTCGCCTCCGTCCAATCACTTTTCAACGACGATTTTCCCGGCGCTTCAGTCATCGACTCGCCTTCAAGGAAAAAAAACGATAAACCGTGGCAGCCGTTGAAAACGTAATTTTCCGGAGCTTCGTGGGTTATCCCACGCGTTCGTTAGAATCCAAAGGGGGACGCCAGGAGAAAGGGCGAATTCATTAGTCGAGATCCTCATTCATTCTATTCACGTCTTTGCATTTTTTCAGGCGAGAAGAAAAATTGAATTCCATCGGCACGCGGTCTTCATTGAAAGTTGACGGGCGGGGGAAGGGGGGTCGGCCGGGTCGAACCCAAAATATTGCGGGAATCGGGCCATCAATCTGCCTCCGCGCGGAGTCTTATTTACGGAGCTGATAAAACTCGAGGACCGAAATAGAAGGGCAGGGGTGAAGGCTCGCAGAGTTCGAGCCCCCCGGGAAGTCCAATACCCCGCGACCCAATGAGACTCTCCACCCCACAGCTCGCCGCTTCGGGTTGCTTTACTTCGACGGCCTCGTTTTAAGATAGCCCATTTTCGAGCGCGACCAGATCCACCCCGAAAAACCGACTCCACCGATCCTCCGCGTAATCCCAGCACTGGCGAAAAATTCCATCGTTCGTTAGATCACTGCACTGCACGGAGGATATTCCAGGGATAATCCTAACTAACGAAACACGGTTCAGATGCACGCCTCGATGTGGACGTTGGTCATTTCGCTGTTCCTCAGCTGGTTGTTGACGTGTAACTCCGATGAGGCATTGCTGTGCACGAGGTCCTGCTTCCTGTGAACCTGCCGAAGGTCACGAACCGGCCCAATCGCGGCGCAGCAACTCTCCAATGTTTTCCTAAAGGCCGCTCGAAATTCCCGGTTGAAGTAGGCGTAGATGAGCGGGTTGAGCGCGCTGTTGAAGTAACCCACCCAGAAGACCGCAGCCACCAATGTACTGCTGCTCTCGCAACTATCGCACAGGGACGTAATGATGTACCTGTAAGAAAAAATTCATAGCGGATTTCATTAGACCGGCCAAAGGGATTAGCCAAACGGACGATGAATCGGGACCGAACGGGAGAAGGGTATATCCGTATTCTTCTTATCCGTAGGTCGATTCATCCGGACGGACAAAGGCACCGACGTTGCCAAAGAATCTGCAGGGCCAGACGAAATAATGGAGCGAGCGGGGAAAGGAGGATCGAACCGATTGGCACGGTCGATGGTCCTTTTGTGATCAATGGGAAACACGACCACCCTTTTCAATGTCCAGCACACATCCTCCTGCGCGAAAAGAACGAAGAGCGGCAAAAAGGGGGAGGGGGGGGGATACTGTGAGCCCGTTGATTCGGAAAGAAGGTTGACCTTAACCCTCGTCAATCTATTTTCGGCAACGAACCACAGCCGAGCCACGACATCACCGCGATTGATATCGATCGATGCCCATGAAAATTCAACGATAGGATCGATCGAAGGACCAACGTCAATTGCATTTTCACCGAGCCCAATGGAAGAGCGAAGAAACGCCATGGTTAACGTCGTTTTTCGACGTTGAGGAACGTCGTTGGCTTCTTTCTGATCTCGTTTCGTCAAGAGGAGGAGGGGAACTCTTCCCCTCGGCGAACGACGTTTCGTCGGGACCCTCGAAAACGGCGCTCGAAGGACACTTGGCCGTTCCTGTGTCTCCCTACAGGCGCGAAAGCTCTCCTTACGAGTGACGCGGGGCCAGGGACGAAGGGAGGGAGCGGGGTTGGAGAGGGCGACGTTCCTCCCGGCTGTAAAGGGCCACCCTCGTTGCGCAAGTGTCGTCGTCGAGTGGCAAATGAAGGAGGACGCACTTTGCCAAACGCCTTCGTGCTGCGAATAATTGGAGCCCCGTCGAAACGCCCCGAAACTCGATTTAGCTAATTCCCAGCGAGTCCAGGCGAAATTCCCCGGGAAAGGAGGAGTCGGCGAATCTCGGCCGATCGGGCAATAGCTTTTCCCAAGGTCAAGGATCGTCAACAAGAACCAATTGTCCTTGGAGGACCGTCGGTAGTCGTATTACCTCTGACTTTCCTGGGCCGGGACAGGAAGCATTGCCAAGGGACAAGAGAGCGAAAGGGATGAGTGCCCTCGGTCTCGACCTGCTTCCACCAACTGCACCAGCTCTTACACACTCCGTTACCTCGTTCTCGCTTATCGATAGGATTAACCCGGTGACCCGGCCAGACGGAAACCGAGTGCTCGTCTTCCACCGACAGAGAAAACCAAAGATAGGTGCCAGAGAGAAGACGAGGAAGAACAGCGGCATTTATAGAACCGCTCCGGGGCTCAAGCCTGTAAGACAGCCTAGGGAGGAAAAGAGAGGGGGGAGAACCGTTTCCGGGCGGCCAAGATGGTCCGCAATGTCCCTGCCCTGTCCACGGGGTATTCGACCGGAAGCCATTCGGGAAGGACGTCGCACTTGGATTTTATACACGTTCAACGTCTCTGTGTGTACACGTATCAACTCACACGGATAGGAAACCGTTCGGCACCTTCGCTATCAATTTCGCCAGCTACGATATTGCATTAAGCCGCGTGTGTTTGAAGGGGAAGGCTGGCACATGCACGGCGAAAGCCCTGGAAAGCCTTGAAATTAATGCACCAACCTAACGCGCCAGCTCTCGGATATTAGAAGTAATGGAAAAAGTGAGCACTCGCTGGTGCATTCAACGTCGTACAACTGCTTCGTTCGCGGAGTTCGTAACGACGTTTCCTCGCGTCAAGGAAGAGAAGAGAATGAAAAGGACCGCGTATCTGTCGAGCGGTAATAGACGTCCGCGAGTCGTCATCCTTGTGAAATAATCCTGGCGCAACGAGAAGAAGAATAGAAGGGGAACGGCAGCGAGGGAAAAGGAGAATAGTGGCGAATGAATCGGGAAAATCTGAGGTGCAGGGCTGGGGAAGGAAAAAGGAAATTAGAGCGAGGGAGAGGGTAGTTGTTGGAGAAAGACCAAGGCTAAGTACATCCGTTGGGTCCATTGTGCTGACAATCCGCGCTCGTACATGTAATATTTCGAGACGACACTTGACACGCCGGCACATATTACACGCAGGTGTATGTGTGTGTGGGTGCGCACGTAAAAGCATGGACCGAGTGGCCCGGAGATGTATACACATCGAGTCCTGGGCAAACCCCTCGAGATCGCTCCAGCACGCTACTTTTTGCACTCCAAACTATCGACCGCCCCCTACATATCCCTCTCTTTCTCCCTTACCGTCTTCCCCTTGCTCCTTTTTGCCCATCCCCCCCGTCTTATCTCCCCTTCTTCCACTCCTCGCGCGCGATTCATTATATCCCTGAATTCGACGGCTCGAAGATAGGGCATATTTTTCCGAGTATCTCTGGTCCTCGGGCAACGCGCAGCAGCTACTCTCCTTCTTTCCCTCCTACTTCTATTTTATTCCCGCTTGGCTATTTTTCAACGCGGCTTTTCCCGTCCGTAATTTCGTACGCGCCACGTATCTCGGGGAGGGTGGCGACGGCGATGCAATAACCCTGGAAAGTCGGTCCGCGTCTGAAAGCCGGCAGGCCTGAAGAGACTTCGATATTTCAACGGCGCCTCTACGGCTCTTTCGACAAAATGCCCGGCAATTTTCCCGGCTTCGAGACTAAGGCCGAAAGCTCGTGCACGCCTTCCGTACTGCCGTTCCCCGCTACAACGCCTCGGCCAAGGGCTAATATCGCATGATTTGTTGCTTCCACGGGGACCGTAATGCCGGGCAAACTCTCATCCCCCGGCAAACGCAATCTAAAGCGCGAGCAAGAAACCGGACAGCCGTGGAAAATCAATTACCGCTTTAGCGGGGACTCTCCTCTTTCGAGAATACCGTCAAATTCTCGAAACATCGATGCTCGGAATTTCGCGCAAGCTCACGGAACTGAGGAAAAAGGAAAAAGCTGAAAGCTTCCCGTGAAAAATGTTGATCGATGAGAACCAACCGTCTCCTGTACTTGGAAACGATCTCGAACGATGATTTATCTGACCACGTGTCTCAGTCGTGTGTTTCTAAAGGTCTCATTAAGTAATTGATTTACGGCCAGGCAGATAGAAAAGTTAGGATAGACGGTGAAAAGATCTTCATTAGTCTCCCTTCGGTCTCTTGCTCTCTGCTTTGGAAAAACCGACCGTTCTGTTTCTACCGTGCCTCACCGTAAACCGCTTTTTCATGGTCGTCATCCGGCGGAACTTGCCGTGAAATATTGCAGTCGAACGTCACCTTCTTGCGCGGGACGATAAACTTTTCACGCCTTAAACTTTCGTTCAGTCATCGTCCAGGAACTCGTCGAGTAAACACGTCCTCGTATTTTCGGTAAAAAAAGCTTCCTCAAAGAGGCAGGACCGAAGGAGAATTTCTTCCAACTCCGAGGGACTGACTTTTCCGAAGTTCGGTTAGCCATTCCGCGGGGTTCCCACGTCCAGGCGAAATTTCCTGTGAATTTCCTCGCGTATTTCCCTCGTTCCGCCGTTTGTTCGTCCGTCTTGTTTGCTCGCGAGCAAATCCTGCCACGGCGATGGAACGAGGGGGGGTCAGAGCGGAAGAGGAAAGATAGGCAATTTACCAGAGGAAGAAGGGAAGCCAGCAGGCCAGGAAGGCCGACATGATGATCCCGAGCGTCCTCGCCGCTTTTCTCTCCCTCTTCATCTTGCTGCTGCTCGTGATCTGCGGCTCCTCCGGTTGCGGATCCGGCGATTGGTCGACCGTCGGCAGCGACGTCAACCCCGCCGATATCCCGTTTATTTGCAAGTGTTTGTTCAGCAAGGCGGCCGCGACTTTGCTCCTGCAACAATAAAAATCCCGGCATTATGATCCCTCGTGCACGTGGAAAAAATCCGCTCCGTAGAACGGCATATCTACGAGGAACACGGAAAGGAAAATCCTGCGGCTGTAAATGTCCATTACACGTAGGCCCGTCGCGGTGTAAGTGATAATAATGTCGCTGCTGGGTGAAAGCCCAGGGTAAACATCCGCAACACACGGCAATGTGTCCATCGGGGACCTATTGTTCCACTCCTGGAAACGCTCTATCGATTTCACGCCCGTATAATGTGACTTACGTTTCTGCGGTTATCGGCAATGTGTGTCGCAATGCCAGTCGTATTCCTTTCCGCCTCGACGCATCGCCACGCTCAACTCCCCTCCGCAGTTATTGACCGACAGCAACCTCTTAAAGATAACGGCCCAACGATTATTTGGCACTTAAGAATCGTCACCCAAAACTCCCTGACCTCGGAATCGTCGACATTAATAAAACGAGATATTCCCAATATCCCGGAGAATCCTTGCTTGGAGATTCCTACGTCTAAAATATGATCGAGCATTGTATTGGAGTTTCGAGCGGTAGACTGGTCGTCGGTGAAACCAACCCCGACCACGCAAATTGCTTTTTGATGATGGCGCGAGTCTCGTTCCAGTCGTGTCATTGTAAAACGATTCCTATTACTCTACTGACAGACATCCGTTCCAGGAACGTTTACTATTCCCCGGCTATCCTTTATCCAGTAACGTGCTTACACAAGAAATCAAAACGACAACCGTTTTGTTCGATTCCGCTGAAAGAACATTTTACAAAACACAAAGGGACAATGTTGATTTTACCGGAAAGGAAAATTGTAAAGTGGTGTATGAAAACCCGTGGGAAACAAAGAGTACATTTTGATTATTAATTGTTTGAAGAATCGAAATCCACAAGCAGGCCGAGCATTTAATTAATTGCCCGTACTTACTGAAGCCTGCGAAAATTGTAGGCGGTATTAAAAAAGAAAGAGAGGGGGTAGGAACGAGCAAGAGAGTCGCGCGTGCAGCTGAAACGTTGCCTGGCAAACCACGGATAACGGGAAAATATTTACCTCACGATAGGAACACGAATTAACGAGGAGAAAACAAACGGCAGCGGGCCTCGTGTACCTCTCGTTGCCATGGGAAATCGTTGCGAAGCGACCAGAGAATTTCGCGGAAAAATCATAAAAACACATCGTCCGCACCGCCAAGTTTTCCATTTACCATAAACAAAATTGCAGCGCGAGATCAACGCGTTGCGTTCGAGCGAAAAATCAAGATGAAACGGGGTGACGCCTTAAAGGAGAAATAATGAGTCTCATTCCGGGAGGAAAGGGAGGAAAGGGTCGCGAATGAAGTACAACGGAAGGAATGATTCAAAGTCCAAAGAGTCGAGTGATGCGCGTGATGATTTTCCAGAAGACATGATAGCGCAAAGGTGTCTTTTGTAGCCGCGTCACCGTCCAGCCTACTCGACAGAATGAATCAAACCGTAATTTCCAATCCCCTCCGGCAAAGTGCTTCTCCAACCGGAAGGAAAGTAAGCCGCCCCCGACGCGTGGTACTCGTAAAACGAGCACAACGCCAGTTCGACAAACGAGATGAAAAGTCAGAGTCGATGAAACAACTGCTTTGCCTACTACCCTTCTTGCGTTTCTTCTCTACGTAGGGAAGGGGAGAGTGTCGTAACAATCGTTCTCTCACCCCTCCCACTTTCCCTCGCGAGAAATAGAAAAATCTCAGCTGGTCGCTGGCTAATGCGGCTCTAATTGGCAGGTCTATTATGTCTCCAGAATCGTTGAAAACGGAAGAACATAATGGAAGAAGGGGGATTTTGTCCGATAATAATTCTCGGAATCCATCGACCGGGCTTTGCAAACGCACGGTATTTTACCAAGACCGTTATTGAAGTGTGCATCTTTTGCAAAGTAATCACTTGCTTGGAAACCCACACGAGAGAAGAAACACAGACGGTTTCCGGTTGGTCGAAGATCTCCTCGAGAGCTCTCGAGCGTTTTCTTTTCTCTCGGTCAATCGACTACTCTTCCGCTCGACCCCCGCCCGCTTCCACGAGCTCCGCGCCTTTTTTTTCTACCACTCTTTTCCCTCAGCGCTACGTCGAGTGTCGGCAGACCGCGTCTCGGACCCTTTTAGACGGACCACCGGAAGATGAGCACATGACCCACTTCCTCGAGACACGTCGGGAAAATCGCGGCAAACCCAATAGACCACCTAAAACTCAAGGCAACTTCAGGGAAAACCCCTTCCGTTCCCCGTATTTCCTCTCTGCCGAAAACACCGCGCGAAGATGCTCGACGATGAACATGAAATGCAATCGCTGACTAATTGGTGCACCGACGAGGAAACTTCATGAAATCTTCATCCCCTTCGATCTCGTTTCCTTCGTGCCGGGCACGGTTTACCCGTGGTATCGCGTGTTCGTCTTCGCCGGAGTGTCGTGCGCCGGAGAGAAAATAATAGAAGAAATCACGGAGAAAACGCGAGGCCGCACGAAATTGCGAGACGTCACGGAGGAATAATAGATTTCGCGGAAAAAAACGTCCTAGGGGAAGAGTAGGTGAAAAACGATAGCCCGTTCGAGTCGACTTGCCCGATATTTCTCGCAAGTTTCTCCTTTCCTCGTGATGAAAGGGACTCTGTTGACCGGGGAAACTTTGGCCGGGGGATCATGGGGAAGATTCTTAGCCTTGGAGCCCACAGGATCGTCGCTGGGTAGTCGCGGGATGACGCTCGATTTTCCAATGACGACAATCGACGTCCGGTTGAACGTCACAGCCGGCGGTTGGGTTTCAGCTCATCCGTAATCACGGATATTATTGTCCTGTCGGGACGTACCCCTGTGCAGCCAAGGTCGCGCTATATAAAGGCACGTGCCGTCCGTTAATAGGACAGCCGATGGCGCGCTGATACGTGCCTCCGTGAAAAATGCATCGGTTCGCGAGTTTTCCCTCGGCGTGGGCGAATCGATCGGCGCCTACTCGTCAGAACGGCCAGACAATAAAAGGGAAAGACGCGGAGAGCTTTGGGTTCCACGCTAGAAAAGCCCCTGGGCTTCGGTCGGACCGCGTGACGTCAGCAAGCGGGGTTAATCGGACCGCGAGGGGCTCCAGACGGCCAGGTGAATCCTCTGATTTATATTTATACGTCGCCCTTTCGAATTATCCGGCCCTTCGGACCGAACTCCAATGAATACGAAATGCGCTCTGCCTAAAAGAGCTAGTATTTATTTCGCTCAAGACCACCGTACGATCCCTGGCTTTCATAGAAATATATTAGCTTCGTTTACCATCAGGAATGCCTATCGACAGTTCCAACTTTCCTCGCGACGTCACCAATTTCAACTCAGTGAAAACGCCGACAATGCGGTCCGACCAAAATCGCCTATCGTTGGCTTTACTACTGACTACTCTCGTCTCAGTAGTATGAGTCGGTATGCGGTCGGACCGTTCGACTCCGTCCAAGTCAGCGATTGTCTAACGAACCGTGTCGCTTGCGAACCTTCCAAAGTCCCTGCAGCCAACTTCGAGGGCTCAATTGTGGCTCTCGAAAGAAGCTTATCGAACGGTTCATGCTGATGAAAATTACAGAGACGCGAACGTAGACGGTCGGAGGAATCGTCGAGTAAAACACAAGGTCGTTGGTTGGACGAAATATTTGTTAGTTGGGTGAACGACGGGCCGAGGTTTCTTCGCTTGGCCCATCATCGCGGGTCGGCAAAATCGAGTGGGGAATTGAAAATCAATGAAGCTGCCTCGTCGAGAGTGTATGCAAACCGAGTCCGACGGATCAGAATTGCTAAGAAGCGACGGTGCAAGCAAGGAAGCAAGCGAGCAAACCATACCCAGGTCTTCCCCTGGGACTTGTTCTCTCCGTTCTCCTGAGCTTCCGGCGGTCCCCGGAAATCACTCGAGCTTCCAATTACGCGTCGGCCCAAGTACGTCTATTACTCAAGCCAAGATTTGGAGGGAACGGAAGACGTTAGTGTCGTAACGTCGTTGATGAATATCCACAATTACGAGCTATTTACCATCGACAGAAGTGTCGCTGAGCGCAGCTCAACGTATACAACTCCTATTCAGCTGTCCACCGAACACGTTTCCTCGAAAGTCTGTTACGAATAAAGTAACCGATAAACTTGTCTGCGGTTCCGATTGTTCTCGGCAGGCTGACGGGCTGGGCTTTGTAATTTCCAAAAGCGACCGCTGATCCGTTGTTTAACAAACGCCCAATGGTCAGAAGGTAGGCAAATCAAAGGGTCGGCTGTGCGAACTGATCACGTAGCTTCGACACCTCTGCTAATAACACGAAGCTTCCAAAGCCTCAAAGAACCAGGGTATTAAAAAGAGCTGATCACAGACCGATATTCTAGTCTCGACAAGTTATTAGCAAGGACGAATAAATGTTGTTCCGCTGCAGGGAAAGCAAGCTTTGTTCTTGTGCCTCTGAACGATCACACTGTGACGTAACTCGGGAAAAGGGTGGAGACGGGGAGGAATAGGAGGAGGGTTGCGGGAATTTCCGCGGTGGGGCCGATCCTCCTTGATCCTGCGTTACGTCGCGGGTGATTTATGTTACGTAGCCGTGGCGGCGGGGAACGGAGACGCGTGGGCCACCTGCTTCAACTTCCCCAGCCATTATGCTAAGAGGAAAGTTCTGTTGGAGCCTCGTCGCATCGGCCCTGGGCCTACCCAATGGAATCTCCTAATGACGAGCCCGGGGAAAGCCGCGTCGATCAACGACTCAACGATTTATCGTGTCCCGACGCGACCGCACAGCAAAGTAAACCACTTACAAACCGTCAACATCAAAGATACGCAAACTTTTTCCTCTCGTACGAAAGAAAGCAAGAACCCTAACGATTTTGGGGAGGGTTCAAACGGAGGCTCGGAAGATGTGCGAAAGTTTGCGATATTAGCAGAGCCGGGATTCACTTAGAAAAGCAACCAACACGAAGACGACGTCGTCGAGCAGCGAGTAACCGACTTGAAAACCGTCCGACTGTCGGTGATTAAACGGAATTGAAATAACGGGCAGACGGCGAGGGAGGATCGTTTAGAAAACCGAGAGAGCCGGAAGATGGGAGAGGCACGGTAGACGGGTGAAGAGAGTAATAATCCTTTAGATTAAGCCCATCAGAAGCGGATATCCTCGGTTCAATTTGAAACCACTAAAAGAGACGGAGCTTGCCGGGAAGATGTCTCCCCTCTCGCTTAAGATCCCCCCGAGGTACCTTCCCAGCTAATTGCAACGAAAGGAACTCGAGAAACTCGTCGGCAGCCTGCGACGTTGAGGTGACTTCATCGCGGCCTTTCCCTACCTTTCCTCAGCTAGATCTACGTGGAACGTCTTACCTTCGACGATCAACGCACCTACAAAAACGAGGAGAACCTTGTCTGGGGACGACGTTTTCAAAGCCATTAACGTCGGCTACATTGAGCTGCGGGTAGCGAGGATGGAGGATTTAAGAAAGGACTTTAAAGGACTAGCGTAATTCGTTCGTCACTCTCGCAGGAGATATGGCTCTGAAAATGGAAGAATATTCACTCTGTTAGTCGTCATTACGTCGTCTCAAAGAAATCTGTAAATAAAGGTTCTCGAAGGTTCCGTTTTTACTTGATGCCGATAGACCAATCGGACGGGCAAACGTCCATCGTATCCGCGCCATATTCGACGACGTTCAACGTCGAAACTCTGACGTTTACGTCGATAAACTCGCGCTATTCGTTGATGCAACCTGACGGTGCAATCTGACGATTTGACGCAAGTTAGCCGAAAGCAAATTCAACTTGGCACACAGAGCCACGATCAATTAATAGCGATCAATTAATATGAATGAGACAGGGATCGTGCAATTGCCGCGAGTGTTTAATCATCGCCGTGTAAACTGTGCAGCGCAATATAATTGCCCGAAGCCAATCGTAATGGATTTCAATGACGTAAGGTGTTTTGTAGACGAAGGAAGACTCCGTCGAATCGGAAGCGTCGCCATGGGTCGGAATAATTAGACGCTCCAAGCCGATTCGCACACAATTTCCGAATTAATAACGTTCGAACGCTGTTTGCCGCGGAAGCCGCTCGTTAGATTAGCTCCGCCGATGGCATTTAATCCGCGAATATGACGCGTCAGGGCGGAAACGACGACCGCCGTGGGATATTCCGATAAAATTTATACCATTTCACGGCTTCGCACCAATAGACAAACGCGCCGTAAGATATTTAAATACCTTCGACCTGTGAATGGACTTTCACTGCTCGCCAATCAACGGGAAGATTGTTTGAAAATAAAAAAAGTCCAAGTTGCGTAAGGCCGTGTTATTGCAAGTTCATTTTCCTCTCGCGGCTTGCTTCTCCCCGACGACTTCGCTTTCATTCTCAACGAAGTTTGAGCCATCCAACGGGATCTCTCCGGCCGCTAATTAACCGGCAGATCGATCCGTCTCATTAGTCAAAGCTCGGCCGGTCGTTGCTCGTTTCATCGCGGAAGGAGCAACTTTCTCGAGCATGAATGCCCTTAACGGTCGACCGACCTGTCACGAAAAATTCTCCGCGACAATTTTCAGCGAGCACCTTGCTCTTTCTTCGCGTGTTTCTCATCAGCAATTCCCACCGATCGATCCTGACAGCCCCTGTCCCGTTCCTCGGCTTTTTCTCCGCTGAAATTCCGTGGAAAGCCGCTCGGTTTTCGTCGGTCTCGTGGCTGGGATAGAATTTCAGCGGGTGGATTTAGGGCCGCTCTCGACCCCTTTCCCAGACGATCCCTCCCCTCTCCCCCCCTCCCCCCAACTCCTTGGCAGCGTAATACGAGCGATGATCTTGGCCCTTGATTTATTTATACCGTACACCTTCGGCCCGGCGCCTACACTCCCGCCGTCGGGTTATAAATAAACGCGCCAACGTTAGGCTTATAAATCTGCTAGCCGAGCGTTTTTCGCCTTTTTATCGGGCAGCATCTCCTTTCGATCGTCCCGTTCGCCGTTGATTTCCAGCCGGAGAGTGGCCCGACCTCGGAGGGAAATTGCGTTTAGTCCACCCGAAGGATCCGCCGGGCTTTTTTGCCGAAATTTCTTGTAGGCGTATATTCTTTAATTCACGGCCCTCCGTCTGGCTCGGGCAGACGACGGGACGAGGGCAATAATGAACTTGTTAGGCAATCCCACGCGTGACAAGCGCCATCAATTCCACCCGCGGTTTTCAACGGCGAGAAACCGTCCTACCCATCCATTTTCCTGCCCTCCGACAACTCTCGACCGTTTCTCCACCCCCTCTCCCCCCTTTCTCCCCCCTCTCTCTCTGTTCGTACACTGGAAAACCGCTTACGATTCGTCTACTCACTCGGGAACATCGATTTTCCTCGGCGAATAATGTCGTACCCCTTTTTCAACGATGACCATACCTTTGATCGCTGATTTTCAGCACGAAACTCAATGACGAGCGTTGCGGGACAAATCCCATAGGGTTAAACGGGGTCATAAATGCCGCTGATGATTCCGGCGGGAGGTGATTATGGTCCTCATTTGGCCCAGCGTTAATTGCTAATTAACATAATAGTCGAGCTCGAACGGTCAGCGGAAAAGCAGAGGCTGGACCGTTTTACCAATCGTCCCGTCATTTTCGACCCTTTGTTTCCTTCGTCCTGACCTTCCCCTCCCCCTGCCCCGATCAAACTTCAAGGCAGACGTATATACGAAAATGAATCGCCCCGGTGACCTTTAAATTCGATTTCCTCCGTCGGAGAACGGTATCTCCAGTCATGGGGGTAATGAAATTTCTTCGGCTCGATCTTCTTCAGCGATTCTTCCCACCGCATCGTTGTTTCTTGAATTCCGCCGGTGTCTTCCCGCGGATATAAGACGAGGCATTACGAGTATACGCGATTGCTTCAGGCGAAGAACTGCAGAATTGCAGAGAAAAGAGTTTCCCCGGAGTCGGGAGAAAGTCTTGGAAAGCGAATGGACCTCACGGCAGTGATTGCCACTTACTTGTCGGGAGTAAACATGAGCACTGATTAGCTCGCGTCGTTCTGTTCCTCCAGCCGTGTTACGTTCCTTCGACTGTTCGTTTGCGTAATCGTTTGTACGTCCGGCGAAAACAATCTCGTCGGCCGGGAAACGTCGTTTGATCTTTCTAACGAGGGACTCTCATAGTTTCGTTGTCGGGGGAATTCGTTTAGCAGCTCCTCTTGTTACAATGCGTGAGGAAATAAAGGAAGTTCCGGAAGGCCCCTGGGGAACATCGGCCCCCTGGGCAAAGTGGACGTATCAGCCGCGTTGGCCGCACTGCCGAGGACTTTGTTTACCCTTCCACGCGGCCGGCTAATGGGTTCTGCATAATGTCAGACGTGCCGCTGTTAAATTTTAATTAACAAACAGCAGGTGCCCGAAACACCGGCAAAACGAACCGGCCGGGCTTTTCCCGCCCCACGCCGGGATTTTCCGACGACACGGCAAAAGTTTCTCCCAGCTTTTCCCTTCTTTTCTGCCATTCCGGCTCGTTTACGAATCAAGCCGCCTTCTCACGAAAATCCGCCAATGTTGCCGACGTCGGAATTTCACGTGGAATTTTCATAAAGCGCCACGTGAAATTTCACCGCGACTTCCGCGAGAAAATTGCTGGCCTCTCCCTCCGAGAATATTTTCATAATAAACCCCCTCGAGAAAATGCCGGGGAGGGAGAGAGAAGAACGTCGAGGAGGAAGAGAAAAGTCTGACCGTTCGTCCTGTTGTACGAGCAATTTAACTTTTCGCAACTCGATCAGCGCGAAATCCATCGTCCGCAATCTTTATCGAAACTCCTGACTATCGTAACTCTCGATTTCCTCAACCCCCCCCCCCCCCACCTCCCGTCGACTCTGGCCGTTTTATTCACTCCCCTTTGGCGGACGATTCGTCCAGTGGATATCGCCGTTTCGATCCTGGCCAACTGCCAGAAAGGTCGTTCCTGGGCATTATGCAAATAGGCAACAAACTGTTGCACCGTTTTCGCTGTGGTAAGAATCTCCGTCAAGGTGTACCCTTAGCAGCAGTTCCCATTCTCGAAAGTCCACAGTGGAAGTGGAACAGCTGAGAAAGTGCGGAAAGCTCGTGGAATCACGATAAACTCCATTGATTCGATTTGTCACGTCCCCCTGCCGGAAAAGCCATTTGTCCACGCTTTAAACGCATTTCCACGATCCCTTTGCTTGCCGTCGCTCCGGCAAAACGCGTTTGTTCAGCCGCTCCAATGAAACCTTTGACACTTTAAACGCGTGAACGTTTAATCCGGGGCTTGGGCCGATATCGCCGAAAACAACGGCGTTCGTTCATTTTCTACGAGGCGGAAAATGCGCCGATTATTATCTCGCGGGAGATAATAAACCTCCTGAATGGGGAACAGACGATAGGGGACAATGGACCGAGAGGAGATAAACGCACGCGTCGGCCGGAAGTGAAACACGGCTAGCGGGACGCTAATGGAAAATGGAAATGCCAGGCCGGCTCTGTCGCGGTTTTTCCCGACGGAAGTCACTCATTCGTGAAGAACCACCGTCATAGGCCGCATTCTCCTTCCCTCGGGATCAGCGTTTACCAGCCGGAAGATTTCCAATTTGCTTTTAACCGGCCAATCCGCACGCTCGCCACTCGTTGCACTCGGTTTCCGGTCAATTGAGAACCATCTTCCCCGTCGACGTAATTTCACCGGAAAACAAGAAAATCCATCAAGAAGCAAACAATAAAAGTGGATTAGGAGGTGTGTTAAGAAGTAGGCAAAGGGCGGGGAACGTAAGGTGGGAAATAGAGAGATTGAAAAGGAAAAGAGGAACGAAAAGGTGGAAGAAGAGGGAATGAAGGTCGACATAGCCCTTGTAATGCTTCTTTCGTAATATCTTTATTTTTATGGATATACTGGCTGAGCGAATCTTCCGCAAACCGTTCGGAACGGTTCGCAAAGGTTCTCACGAGCGAATCGTACGGCTTCCACGTGATGCGGGTCCCCCCTGACATTCACTATACATTTACATATAGCCAACTACCTGCACAGCTTGGAACAATAAAGACCGGCCTTTGCCAAAAATGGAACAAGGGGAATTATTAATTTCTGTTGCCGATATCCCGCGCTCCAATTAAAAGTTCGCCAGTTATTTTAATTACGCTTCCCCTCGAGGAAGCTCCTACATGCGAGTACAAATTTCGCGACCCCATGCAAAGCGTAATTAACATTACGATATACCTGCCATTTTTTCCCTACATCGCACCGATCGCGTAGAACGATAAGATCGTTCGTAGAAACGATTTTCCGGGAATTGCATGTCATGCGTTACGCCGCAGCGACGTTCAGGTTTTACATCAAGATATAGAACATGGCGCACGAGAAGGCCGATCAAACGAAAGGTCCGAGACTCGTAAAGCCAAGGCAAGCGACGATTTCAAACGAGTTGTTCAATTTTTTCTCGTGCCTCCGAAAAAACCGAGTTTCAACGGACGAATAGCACCGGTCGAATTTCTACGTAGAACTCGTAAATGAATATTCAAGCCACTCGTGAAAAGTTGAGAGAGGGAGCGAAAAATTGTGAAGGACCGGGGTTGGAACGTAGGTGCGGAAAAGCCGAAGAGAAATAGACGAACCGTGAGACAGGGGAACTGCTGCAGCTGGCGAAGGATCCTGCTAATGGGATTGCTCATCGAACGGGACTGTCCAGAGTTGTCCGCTTAAGATTCCGCTCGGAACTGCACCTCCCCCGTCCTTCCCCGAAAGCCCAAATTTATAGGATCGAGCAGCGCTGTCCTTGAATAATGGATGCTGAGAGCGTGTTCTAGTAGAAATCCATTTACAGGCCACTACCGGCGCAACGCTCGCAACGCTCGCAACGCTGTCCCGCTGCCCTCATTACAACAGCACCGTGAAATATCTTCGATCCGTTATTGGCCATTGCCCGCCTACGGAAACCGGCCTTTTGTCATTTTCCAATCTCTTCACGGCGATCGACTCGTATTCGATAAAGTCACCGCGAAGGGAGTCGTTTATGGGGAAGGTCGGACAGTAGTAAAGGTCGATATAAATCAGCCATTCGAGGGGAATAGCAATTTTTTGAACTGTACAACATTTAGGCATTATTGGCCTAATAAAAATGAATCCCCCGAATATCCTGTGTCGCTCAAAAGTCGTAGAATTAATCTGGATCGTCCGTCTCCCGTGGTACGGTCCATTTCCGGGAAGAAACGAGCCACTACGGATTCCATCTCTTTCTCGCTCTACCCTGACCCGCCGGACGCGCAAGAGTATCGTTCAGGAACCGGAAATTGAGTTTTCGACAGCGTCGAAGAATCCAAGCCGGGAATTACGTGCAACTCGGTCGAACGACTCGAGCCTCTATCAATCGACGCTCCGAAACGAACTCGGAAATGCCGGAATATTCGGCAAATTTCATCATTATTCCACTATGGGACTAAAGCTGTTCGCAAAATTAAAGTTCCGTCGTGTCTAGCTTCCTCTCGTTTCATCTCTAACGAATATTACTCAGCAATACCAGGAAACGGTAATTAATTTCACCAATGTGACGAGTCCCGGAAAAGCACGGGTTTCGGGAAAATCGTTGATTAAAATAATTCCACGATTTGTCACTGATCGATATCTGGGTCAGAGACAGGCCGACTAGTCGTCAGCCTGGAAACGACAATCGATATCCAGATTATTCATAATACATACACGTGCGATATTATTCCTCTTAAATTCAGAAAATTCTATGAACCGTGAGACGAATTTTCTTAGCGTCGACGAGCCACTCACGACGGGCAAATAAAATTCAAATAAACGCAACAATGCCTCCCGAAGAAATTGGCGAAGAAGGTGACGGTATTAAGATTTCCCCGACATTCTTTGTCTCCGATGGAAGGGATCCTGTCGAAACGAATCAGCCAAATCCATTCCCCCGCAGATCCCCTCGAAGAAATCTCAAATCGTCGGGAAAGACAGTCCTTGTAACGCAATGTACAGGCACGTGCGAAACTCCCCGCGAGAGTTTCGTGTACGTGTCTCCCTCCCCGGAGGAAAATAACGTTAATTAATCCGCGCCGGTGACATCGACGTGCTTCGCTTTTCGATTCGTTGTTTTCTACGTACTTGCCGATCGTCCAAATTCAGCCTCGCAGTTGAATCCGTTTTTTAAAAAAACCGTGCGTTCTTTTGTCTCCGTGAGGAGTGTCTTTCGCGACGGGCGTTAATTAAACAATTTGTTTCTGAGGACGGGCGACGATTGTCGAGGAATTTAGGTGGTCATCGACTGTCCAAAGGGAGGAAGTAGGTTGTAGGGTCAACGATTAATAGGAATAAATCCACTTCCCTGGCTGGAAGCGAGGGCAATTCAAAGGAAGTTTATTAGACCAGGTTAATCTTCCTCGGAAGGGTCTGTCCTGCCCTTAAGCAAGGATATACATCATGAAAGGGCCGATAGCCTGAATGTCTGGTTTCCTCGCTGAGGGAACATCACCGTTCTCGTCGTCGGAGTCAGCGTTTCTCTCCGCAAAGTCGAATACGACGTACGTCGGCAACTCGATATGCTCCCCCAGGCCCATTGGTTCCCCTTTTTTTCCACTGCAGACATATTACGTTTCTTTCTATCGGCCGGCAGACCGCAAAACGTATCTCTTTTACCGGCCCCTGCGGTCTTCGTCGTCTCACAATGTCAACCGAAAATTTTTTGGCAAGACATTGTTCGTGTTCGTCGTGTAAAAAAATCAATGGACCGACGAATGAAGCGTCGATGCGAAATGTAATGTCTAAATGGAGACGACAAGAGACAAGTCCCTGGGTATTTTTAGGTAAAAATTCAAATGCGATTGGATCGTCCCTCCCCGCTCCCCCTGGCTACACGTGTCCGGGAAACGTCTGTAAAAAGAAAAAAGATGAAATCGTCGCGACAAAAAAGCCCCCGGAACGACGTTTAGGAAGTTTCGTTCGAAGGACGTGAGCCTCCGGCGAATTAAAAGTTCCTCGCTGAATTTTCATGACCGAAAAGCTTCGGTTTACCTCCGCCTACGGTAAGAATCCCTTTTTCAAAGACGTCAGACAATTCCACGAAATTGCGGCAAGTGTCTCCGGAGCTGAATTTTCTCCTTCCGAGCGAAAGCGTTACACAAAGACGACGTTCCTACGTCTCCCAGAGAATATTTCAAGACGATATTCCGCGCGAAAAAACGCACAACTCCTCGGCGGTTCTGTAGATGGAGAATTTGAAGTCCCGGGGGATGGTTGTCTGATGAAAATCGCGTTTCCGTTATCCCCAGGCGAGAGAATAGTGGGAGGAAAAGTGAAGAGGTGGAGTTGGATGGGCGGATCCGTAGTTCTTAAAGGATTAAGAACCTTCGAAGGAGAATTCACAGAGACCCCCTCCTTCCCAGGCGGGAATAGTAAAACCTTCTTGCTCGATTGTCTCGGGAACTTTGCAACTTCCGATCACGCCTCCTTGCCGAGTAATAAAGTCATCTAAATACGGAGTTGTCGATAAACCGGGGGAAGATCCGTCGGTGGAAATGGGAGAACCTTGTAAGAATTCTCGGGGGATTAAAAATCGTATCCCGCGTGGCCCACGGGGCAAAAAGGATTTTGCCGGGAAGGTCGACGGCTACGGGTATAGGAAATGATATAGAAAGGCGAGAACCTAGCGAGGCGTGGGTGTTGAATAAGCGACAGTTATGGTTGCTCCTTTCGCCCACGTTTCGGCAAAGAACCCAGATCCTCTTACACCTGTTGTCCCCCCCCTGTTTTCCAGCTCACCGGTGCAATTTGCGCAATTTTCTCCCTGTACAAACATTACTCCCGCGGCAACGATCGACGGTCTATCGATTATTACGAAAATTCTCCTCTACGTCGAGCGCGATTGACGGTTAACAGCTCTGCTTATCTGGCCTGTTTAGCAGATTAATAAGTCGCGCAATGGCACAGTTTCCCCGGCCGTTTGGACGACGGTAAAACGACTACGAGATCACAATTAACGAGCCAGGCTAATTAACGGCGCGCGCCGTTTTGCGAGACAGGAGACATTTACGAGCGACAAGAAACGCAGAATCACCAACGATCGCGAGAATGCGCTGAACCAGTATCACCGGTCCACTGCGATAATACGGGGGGAAAATGACAAAATCCTCGGCCAACAGTTTTTTCTCCCCCTCCATATTAGTCCTGCTGATCCTCGGTGAGTACCCGAATTTCGCGAGATCAACCACCCACTCGTGGACCATCGGATTTCCCTAACTCCTCGTCTCTCCATTAACTCGAACCGGTGTTCCTCGTGAAATCCTGCGAAACTTCTGACAATATTCACGACGGGGATTATTGATGACGTAGCGTGGGATCCTTTTGACTTTGGCGCGAAACGATCGTGAGGTTGAACGAGTTAATAAAGACAGTAGAGAAGGATTTCTCAGAACGTTTGGCAAGACATCAATCCTCGTCGGAACGGTGGCTGTCGCGTGAAATTTTCATAAGGGAAATGATCGTGAGGTCCCGAGTCGAAAGCATTAACCATTTACGGCGACCTCCTTTCCTGCTGCAGCGGCTCGTGCGGCCGCTTTTACGCTCGTGCTTGCGAGGAAAGGCGGAAGGGAGGGCCGGGGAAGGGGGGCAGAGAAAGCTCTCCTCGTACTATTTTTATTTTCTTTTTATTTCGGCAAGACGGCTATTATTCACCTCTTACCGTTTACCCTTCATCTTCATTCACTCTTGTTTCTCAGACGAGCCTTCTACCCGTCCCGCATTGACTTTCGCCGAGATTCAGACGCTTTATTCCCAACAGGAAGCTTTCTTCCTCGAGTTCAGCCCCGCCCTCCATCAGATCCTACGATTTATTCGAACCGATGGCCTGTAGTCGGAACAGGGATTCGTCGTACCGGTTGGCGAAGACAGAAATACCAGTACGACGGCGAGGAAATCGTCCAACCGCAAAGACCAAAGTATCGACAGGGATACGAGTACGAGGAAATCATGTACTCGCAGAATACGAAACAGCAAGAGCAACAACAGAACGACGGTAAGCCGATTGACGAATTGTATTACGACAATTATCAGACAGACAGCAGATCGGTCGTTGGACATCAGCAACGTCGAACCCGACCATCGAAAACCTCGCAGAAAAACAAAGGGCAGAGGAAAGGAATTTCCCAACCTCGAGGAAAAACGAGAAAGAAAGGGAGTCGCAAAGAAAATAGCGGCGAGTGTGTAAGTCATTTGTGCTTTTTGTCTCTTAAAAGAATCAGAGACTCAAATGAGTCGTTATTCTTTCCGCTTAGGAAAATGAAGCTCATAAAGAAAAATCAACGGATACCCTGATCCTGAGGAAAAGGTTGAAGATGAACGTCATTGGCCGACGAGGCGGGAAACTGTTAACCACGATTGACACAGAGAATATTACAGACGCTGAAGTCGAGGACCAGAGCTGTCAAAGAGCGAATGAGAAGTGTAACAAGTGTAAGCGGAAACTCAGCAAAGAGATGGCTGAGCAAATCAAACGAATTTTGCCGACTGCATTAGAATTGGACTATGACGAAAATCAGGGTCCCAAGACTTATGTTTTAAAGATGAAATACCCCGAAAATCGCGGGCTAAGACGTAAGAGAATGATTTTTCGAAAGGGAGAAAAGTCAATTAAACCGAGAGAAAGTTTTGACCCAACTTCCCCACCAATAACGACGACCAGTGCGAAGCCTGAGTTAGTACCAGGAAGCACAACCTTAGGGAAAGAACCTTCAACATCGAATGCCGCAAATACTGGAAACGACAAGCCAGTAACGGTGACGAGTACCACTACGCCTGCAAGTGTCACCAGCGTAGGAACGACTCATGCGAAAAATAATACAGTTGAAAATGTTTCAACCGTATCCGTACATCCTGGTGCGACGCCAATTCAGGGGACTACAAAACCAAACGAAAATCAACAAACGTCACAACTTACTCAACAAAGTTCCACGAAAGAAATAACTGTAGCTCTAGACCCTAATCAGGATATTTCTACGACAATGATACATCCTGCAACAACAACAATACTTCCAGTAACAACGACAAAACGTCCTGCAACAACGACAAAACGTCCTGCAACAACGACGATACGTCCTGTAACAACGACAAATGTAAAGTAAACTTCTCCGGGTTTTTATTATTAGATTTTACAATGTTTCGACGCTTCATTTACGGACACGCTTTTGTTTTTATCAAGCCCAGCAAGCCTACGACAGATAATGGAAGAAATTCAACTATTCAAGGTCCATCTACCGTTCCGGGTGAAGGTCCAGTAACAGGAGAAGACACAGAGGACGAAGAAGAAGAAGAAGAGGAGGAGGATGATGATGACGAAGACGAATATGGGGATAATTACTACGATTATGGCTTTTATGTTGGTGACTATGACTATAACTATGACGGCGACGACGACGACAATGACAATGACGATGACGATGATGATAACGATGACGATGACGACGACAACGATGATGATTATGGCTACGATTATAGCTACGGTTACTACGATTATGACGATGACGACGAGGATGATGACGACAACGATGATGATGATGATGATGATGATGATGATGATGATGATGATGATAATGGTGATGATAACAATGATGATAATGATGACGGTGATGACGACGAGGATGATGATGACGATGATTATAATTATGACTACGACATATTCGGCCTGAACGACTTTTTATTACGAGGCGATATTGGGGGCAAATATCATTACAAAGGCAAAGAAAAGATACCAATCACTATTCTGACAAATGACAAGACTATGAGTGATGTATCATTTAGAATAGATAATGAAGGAGACGAAGATCATTCTGCGGAGGCATTAGATGATGACACGGCAACTGTCGAACAAAAGGGACAGACAAATGACAAAGCTGATGACAGCACAGAAGAAGAAATTGAGGATTTATCGGCGTCTGATGATAAAGAAACAGACAGCATGACAGCACAAGGTGAACTATCTGAAGATCACGAAGACAGCGCAAAGGAAGCTGAAGATTCGTCAGCACTTGATGGTGAAGATACAGAAAGCGTGGCGTCGCAGGGAGAACAATCTGAAGACAACGAAGACAGCGCGGAGGAAGCTGAAGATTTATTAGCATCTGATGATGAAAACTCAGCGAGTGTGGCGTCACAGGAAGAACAATCTGAAGACAACGAAGACAGCGCGGAGGAAGCTGAAGATTTATCAGCATCTGATGATGAAAACTCAGCGAGTGTGGCGTCACAGGAAGAACAATCTGAAGACAACGAAGACAGCGCGGAGGAAGCTGAAGATTTATCAGCATCTGATGATGAAAACCCAGCGAGCATGGCGTCACAAGGAGAACAATCTGAAGACAACGAAGAGAGCGTGGAAGACGCTAATGATTTATCAGCATCTAATGATGAAAACCCAGCGAACATGGCGTCACAGGAAGAGCTAGCTAAAGACCACGAAGACAGTGCCGAGGAAGCTGAAGGTTTATCAACATCTGACGATGAAGATGCAGCGAGTATGGGCACACAGGAAGAACAATCTGAAGACTACGATGACAGTGTGGAGGAAGCTGAGGTTCAATCAGCGTCTAATGAAAAAGAAGCGGAGAGCATGACAGCACAAGGTGAGCTGTCTGAAGACTACAAAGAGAACGTTCAAGAAGCTGACGAATCGTCAGCACCTGATCATGAGGATCCAGCGAGTATGACGGCACAGGGAGAGCTATCTGAAGAGTTTGAAGACAGCGAGGAACATGCTGATGATTTATTAACGTCTAATGATGAAGAAGCAGAGAGTTTGACGGCACAAGGTGAGCTATCTGAAGACCACGATGACAGTGTGGAAGATGCTGATGATTTATCAGCGTCTGATGAAGAAGAAACGGAGAGCATGACAGCACAAGGCGAGCTATCTGAAGACTACGAAGAGGACGTAGAGGAAGCTGGTGATTTATCAACACCTGATGATGAAGATCCAGCGAGCATGGCGGCACAGGAAGAACTATCTGAAGACTACGAAGACAGCGTAGAAGAAGTTGAGGACTTACAGGCAGACTATGAGGATCATGATGAGCAACCAGTTGACGACGATGCAGGAAATCTATCCGCTGTCGATGAAGAAAATTTCGAGGACTACACAAGCTTGGAAGACGAAGATACTACGAAACACAAGACTGTGAAACCAACATTGAAAAAGGGACAAGTAAAAGAAAAGGCGGGCAATGTTAGCAATGATACCGTCATTCCTATGGCAACAAATTCGACTGACGACTATGAGACGAATTCCACTGGGAATATGGTTCCGACCAGCGAACCGAAAGATAACAATCTACTGGGTAACATCGGTGCAGGCGTGGGCATAGAAATCGTGGGCTCGATCGAATCTGTTACGGATAAAGAGGAGGAAACAACTACGACAGAATCAGGGACAACAGGTAAGACGGTAGATTTTCGGATAGCATAGAAGCTATAACTAGACATAAATGATTAACAGAAGCAACTACAGCGCCAGGTGAAGGAGTGTCCGTGGAAATCACTATCAGTGCTGAAGAAGTTACAATATTGGACGAAAGTACCGATAGCGTGACGGACACAACAGACGAGACGACAGAATCGGGAGGTATCGGAGACGTTATAGTAGGCGCAGAGATAGTTACGACAGATTATCCGGACTACACAGATTCAACAGACTCTGCATACGATGCGACGGAAGTGACAATTGCTGAAGAAACTGTTGAGGCAGTCGCAGAGGAAACGACCACTCAAGTCACAACTCCACTTGTAAAAGATGCCTTAGAAGTGGCTACCTATTCGGCAGCTCCAGCGGGCTACGTGGATGACCTCGACAGGCCACAGGAGAGCCCGAGTTTTTTCAAGAAGATCAAAAATCTCAAGGAATACTCGAAGGCGAAGTTAGAGAGAATCCAGGAGGTCATTTCCTACTTTTTCGAGAGATCCGGGGACCTTCTCCTGGACACGCTCGTCCACGGAGTGCGCAGAGGTTTGCAGGAGAACAACTTGGTAAATAAAGTGAAGGAAAAAATCGCGGGTATCCTGGACGAGAGTACCGTCGCTCTGGATGATGCGATTGACAATGTGAAAGGCTCCATCATTCAGGCCATCTCTTCTGTAGAAGTTAAAGAAAGACTCAAGGAAGCACTTGCCTACTTGGGGGAGATGCTCGACAGCTAAATGCGTCCCCAAAACGCATAAAACTGTTTTTAATAAAACTCCTATAAAACTTGCCAAGCCTCCTCCCCACTCGATGTCCGGGACTCAAAAAGAAAACGACTCGACGATTATTATACGCGTTTCATGAGCTCGGAATAAACGATCCGCCGGGGAAAAACAGATGTTTCGTTTTGTTCCGGTGCGTCAAGGGTGGCAATAACACGTTATTATTTCACGGAAATCGCAGGGAGAGGGAGATATAAGCCGCGGATTATAACGAGCCAGAAGCGTTCGTAAATTTTGCGAATACTTGAAGTACATTCAGCAGTTCCGCCGCGTAAATCTCGTCGTAATTCTTGCCGGAGACGAAAACATTTCGTCCATACGAAATGATATACGTTGAAATGCAATTCAAGGACAACTGTTCCCGATGTTCGCTGTAATAGGATTCCTAGGCACAGGTGGAAGATGTTATTGATTTCAGGAGATTGGTCTTTAATCTATTTCACACAAAATGAACTCCTTTTGCTATAAAACAACGCTATTTTCCATTAGTTTAATTAATATTTGAACGAAGCACCGTTTGGAAGAAGAAAGATTTGACTAAATGGAATGAGAGATAAAAAATAAAGAGAAATGGTATCTCATTGGTCGTTTTTATGTGCGAAATGGACATTGAGGTCTGGTTTAGCTTTAAAGTTGAGTTTCTCCTTGGCTGGCTTTCGTCGAGCCTAGACCATCGGTCTATTCGCTGGGTCATTTCGCGGAGATAATGGCCAGTGCTTTGAAACTCTCGAGTGCTCCGCTTTGAAAAATCGAACGACATTGCCGTGTCTACAAACTATGTATACAACTACTACCAGTCCACTGGAGATTCTAATGAGGACGATCAGTTCTCCTAGTCATAGAAATATCGTCCTTCGCCCCTTGATTTCTTAGCATCGTTCGAAGCTTTCCCCCTCGGCAATTTTACGAGCGGGCTCAAGGAATACGCGAAAATCGGCGTGTAATCGAGCGAATTGCGGGGGAGGGGTCGTAGTTACGAGCGATGACACATTAAATACGACATTAAGGTATAATCGATCGCCACATGACGCTATTTCCATTACTAGCAACCTGTTGCGGACGTAAAAGTCGCAAAGACCTTGGCAAAGTCAGGGTCGCCTACGCACCGCGTTAAATATAAATATCCCGTGCGCGAAGCTGAGGTGGGAAATAATGACACTTACCGGTACATCATGCGTTCCTGGCGATCCGCTTCCCTGTAGATCTTGTAATACATGGCGATCATGATGATCCCCGGTACCCAAAAGCTCACCGACGAGCTGATGACCGCGTAGGGTTTGTTCACCTGGAAGATGCAGACGTCCGGATAGGCCCTGCGGAATTGCAAGTGTTCTTCGGTTGTGTACCAGCCCGCGAAGATCGGCAGGAAACTCATGACGGTAGGTGAGCACCACACTACGCTCAGCATCGTACCCAACCTCAAGTTCGTCATGATGAGGGGATAATCCAGAGGCTGGACGATAGCGTAGTAACGGTCCACGCTTATACAGCAGAGATGTAGGATTGATACAGTGCTGAAAAACACGTCGAGGGAGTTCCAAACGTCGCACATGAAGTAACCAAAGAGCCATCTGCCCGAAAGTTCGACCGAAGCATTGAAGGTCATGGCGAAAATCGCAACCAGCATGTCGGCCAGAGCCAAAGAGACCACGAAGTAATTCGTGATAACGCGAAGCTTCCTGTGTCTCATCACCGAGACGATCACCAGCAGGTTACCGAAGAGTGCGCAGAGAATGATGAAACCCATGACCGTGGCCTTGGCGATCAAGAGAAGCACGTATTCGAATTCGCCGTTATCGTCGATCGACTCGTAGAACGTGCCGTTTGCCTGACCCGTGTCGATCAGGACTTGTAAACTCCGGGGACCAAGCTCCGAGTTGGACATGTTGAAAGTCTTGGTCTTATTTGATTCCATTCCGCCAACCTTGAGGACCCAAGGCTACCTGTTGTCTTTTCGTTCTTCACCTCCTCCGCGAGGTGATGGTCGACGTCGACTCGGTCGATCGTCGAATCCCGCCAGCCCATCAGGACATTCCGAGAATCGAGAAGCCGGAGAACAGTTGGACGAAGCTTCCTCTCATTCCATGTCAAGGACACACGACTGTGGAGGGGCGAACCTGCGGAATCTCTTTGTTCTCTATCGTTCAACCCTGTCGATGGGCGATTCTCGCGGAGATCGAGTCCCCGTCATCTCCCCGAGGGACGACCGATTTATCGTTGGCGTTCAAGGATTTTGTCCGACTGGAATTTTGTCTGTAGAGGACGATCCTCGTGGTGATCGGTGGTGCTCCTGGAATTAAACACATTCTGTCGATGGGTCCTCGAGGATTCTCCTCTTCGTCAGCGACCGATCTGAAAACGTTACACGTCTATCGTTAAAACAATGTCGTCGATCAGCGACGAATCAATCTCGCACCGTTGAAATTCGAGTCGGAGCGATTCGAGGAAAATGCCGACGACAATCCGCTCCACGGCCGCGAATATATCATGAGATTATTTTATACGATCCCGTTAAAACGGGGACGGGGGATTCGCAGCAGCCTGACCGGGAAATGAACCATAAAACAAGAGATACGTCGTAAACATTTTTCACTCGGCCAGGGCGACGTTTTTATACGCGCTTCTCGTCTTTGCCCGTTAGCTTCGGAAAAGCAGATATACGTTCAACGAACCCTCAGTAACCCCGGGATATCGTGACTCTTCTGGCCGACATAAAACTTCTATTTCCGTCGCACGTGTTACGACATTTCGGACGGTCTAAACGAATGACAGTTTTCCTTCATTATACTTTAGTAGTCATAACGGCCCGAAATATTTGAGCAAACGGCCCATCAGAAACATCTCTTCGCCGGCTCAACATGTACCATCATCTTTAACACAGAACACGGGGAAAGTCGTTTTCATGGGAGAGTGCGTCTTGCCAACATGTCGGCCAAAACATGAAGGTGATCCAGCCTCGACGGAGGCACATCTTCGGAAATTTATTCATAAATCCCGAACGCCTTTGCCTGCCGACGGAGTCAATCACACGCGAGAAAATCGAGTCCCCCGGCGGCAATCCATTGCGGACAGTTCGACACCGTGCTTCTTCGAAGCCACCCTCTTTTCCCCTTTATCTTATTCGGCAGGCCGCGGGGAAAAAGCCAAGTACATCGAGTGTACGAAAACGGGCTGTTCGGATCGACCGGGAGATTCGGAGATGATAAGAAATTTCTGGATTCCGGGAGCTTCGACGTTTCAAGTCCCGGCCAAGGTATTTTTCGTTTCCAACGGAAAGATTGGCTGTAATAAAAAGACTGCTGTTCGCATATCTCCCGACGGTGTTCAATCACGATCGGAATATCTTGTATTCGACTCTTCCGTCGCCCCTTCGTTTTGGCCAGTCGAGCGCTGAATAAATTCGTTGCGCTGACCGAATGCATCTTCAAGTGCACTCGGGGCCCTCGTTTTGACAACTGAATGGCGCGGGATCGGAATGATGTCCGCGTTAGCGCGATTATTCAACGGAATACTTTAGCGAAGCCAATAAATCACCGTTCGTGCGATTCCCCGGCAACGTCGATAAAAGAGTTCCGTCGGAGTTACGGCGATCGATCGCCCGCACCGCCGCCAGTTATTCCCGAGTTTTTGCAACGGCGACAGCTTATAAAAAGGAGGAGAATTCAATCGCAAGAAATTCTGTTAAGCCCGGGAACAAGGGCGAAAAACCTCTGGGCAAGGAGAGAGAAGGCGAGAATTTTTTGACGGCCGGTCAACGAGCCAAGTTTTTTCGATAAACGTTTCTCCGATTCGTCGTCGAGACACGTCGTTTACGCGTCTGTCTTGGCGTCAATTTTCGGATCGGATCATAGTCGACGTGCCGAGCTCTTCCCGCCTATTTTTACACGCGCCAGAGAACCCGTCGCACCTGCGACTCGTATTTCAAAGGCACGTCCCGCGATTTCCTTTCTTTCTATTCGCCGAGTCGTATCGTTCTCCCGGCTATCCGTCGTCATTCGTTTGGCTCCTCGCTCTGTCAGGCTCTTTTCTTCCCGCGCTCGTCAACCGCCGTGCTCCAGTTTCCACGCTTCTCCCTCCCGCCGTTGCCAATGTCGCGAGTACCCGTGTCATTGTCAAAATAGAGCACACACATGCTCCACGCTTCCCCGTAGTTAATATCCCCGCGAAACAGGAAGTCCAAACAAAACGATGTAATATGCTCGACCTCGCCTGTCACTCCTCAACGCGAACGTAGAAAAATACGCGTGGTACGCAGAAATTTTAACGCGAAAAGAACAGTCACTGTCAATAGGATTATGCGTTACAGGCATAAGTTTGTCGCGCTGGAAGACGATTTCATTGACAATCAATGGAAATTCTGTCAAGTTGCGCAAGTATGGAGAAAGTTGGTGGGAGATCGCATTGGCCGAAGCCTCTCACCGGCGAAACTCGTATCGATTGGTCGTGCTTTCAATGAATTCCTTCTGCAACGTACAAGTATATAGCCCGAGCTATTACGGTACACCGCGACGGTCTTTAACCAACACAGTTTTCCCGGTGAGCCGATCGAAAACGGCCTAGCGGCCAGTATTAAGCCGTTTACGTACCTCAAGGTTCCGCAGGTGCAACAGTTCCCGGCGTGCAGCAGCTGCACCGGCCGACCATCGGCCTATTCCCAGTCGCCTCTTTCACCGGCACGACTCGACAACACCCAGAAATCTTGCTGATCCGTCAGCAAAGACGTTCGGTCACTCGTCCCTAAGATTCTCTTAACGAATTAAACAAACAGAATTCACACGTCGCTGTTCCCGAGATACTTGTTTTGCAGACACTTCCAAGGTTAGCGGGAAATTGTCACGACAAAAGACACCTGTTTTCTCGATGGTCCAGCACGCTTTCACTATCCCGTTAAACGCGGGGAAATCACGCGAAAGCTCGACGAACGCCCTGGCGATTTCCTTGACCGCTCGATGGACTCTTCGGGATCGTCCGGGCTACGGATTTTTGCTGGCGGGGAACGGCCGATGGTCGTTGGATCGTGGGTGGAGGCCGTGGGTGGTCGCGCCGATCTATCGGCTCTTCTGCTTGCTTTATTTACCTTGAGGTCCCGTAGCGCGAGAAACACGTGCCGTCGTGTGATCAGTGCCGACGAGCCGTTAATGACGCAAGGGAAGCAACCACGGGGAAATTGGCGGCTTTGCGATCTCATCCAGCCAATCACGAGGCACTGACAAATCCTGCCTCCGGTCATTCCTTCAATCGACTCCTCATCTCCGTTTCTTCACACCCCTTGCCCTTCACTCGGAATTTTTACTCATTCGCCTTACGAGTCTCGCTCGCTCGCAATCACCTTGTCTTATCTCGAGGCGGATCTTATCTCGATCTTCAACCGGTGGCCTCCTATCTCTTCGTTTCTCCCACACTATCCTAGCAATTCACACGTGATTGCGCTTCTCATTGACTCCGGCCTAATCGATGAAAAGCCAGGTCATTCCGAGTAACGTTGCTTTCGTCGGAACACCAGGCACGTTGCCCGAGTGACGTTGACCGATCGGAAATTCCTGCAAAATAGATCCCCCAGGTACCGTTCGGAATATCCGATGGAATTTATCCGGCAACCGTAACACCTAGACGAACGTCCCGAGGAATTTCTCGCACTGTCTTTGACAATTGGATCGGCGCAGCGTCTCGGAAAATTTGTCGCAGCCGATTTCGAAGAGAGTCAGAAGGGGGTGGAAATTGAGAGAGCGAAAGTTCGTAGGTGCGTCGTGCCGCTAACACGGCTTGCGAGGCCGGAGTGAACTGCGGGAGGTCGTCCGGAGAGAAGAGAGCTTTCCCGCTTTCCGCCGCTACCACCCCCGAACCCCACCCCCGACGGCCTGGCAGAAGCTGCCTCCACCTTCGCGCCACCCCGCCAACGGCGCACACACCGCCAGACTTGCTCGTTTTCAAATACCTTACGACATTCGCTTTACCTCGAGCCATCATCCCTTACCCTTAACGTAATCCAGAATCGCCGGAAACAATGACCCCTGAGAAAGAAATGGGATATCGACGACACATCTCCCGGACCGAACGTGAGAAACCATCCAACTGGAACGGAGAGAAAGATGAATTTTCCCGAAGAAACCGCAGGGGAAATCCTTACTCGCTGCAGGATGTCCGATGCGTCGGCCAGTTTCATCTACCGCAGGCTCAACCCTCCGTCTTCCTCCGCTCGGGGTAGCTGCTTCCTGTCCGCTTTCCGGCTTTCTCTCCGCCAGAAGGAAACACAGTTGTCAAGGAATCGTTTTCAGGAAAACTCTCACACTCGCTGCTAGTCTTACGCCTTTGAAAATTCCACGCGAGGGACGAGAGAAGCACCCGTTGGTCGAAATGGAACAGTGCTTAAGCTTCTGCAGCGGTGAAACATTACAGGGCTGATAGACCAACGGTCCGTCGATGTTTTAATTAGCTAAATCAATGGGAATATTGGCAGCGCTCGGCCGAAGACGGAACGGCGAGCAAAGGGTATCGAGGTACAAACAGAACGAAAAGCAAACATGACAAATGACCGACAAATCCCGCTGGTAGCTCATAACAAACAGGACACCCACCCCTCGGCCGATACAATACGATACACGGACAATTAACTGATCCGTTCGATACGATTCCAATGATTCCCAATGGTCGTGGATTTTTTCCCCATTCTCGCCGGTTTTACTCCCCCGGGAGGAAAAAGAGACCGTTCGATTTCCTTCTGTGTTTGCCGGGCGAAATGCAGCTCCCTCGAGGGGAAACTCATCGACCGGACTAGGCCGATTTAAGCGGATTGATGCGGGAACCGACGATGACGACGATGCCCGAGAAGAGACTCTTTCCGTCCGGGTGGTTTCGATAAATTGTGTCATTGTAGCCGATAAGCGGCTCTCTTGCCCAAGTAATCTACGCCGATGAAAATATCGTCAGGGCGCGGAACTGCGGAAAAAGCGGATTTCCTCGGCAGAGATTCCGAGGCAGGCTTTCCCGGGACAATGGGATTCGTTATTAGAAAAGCGGACGCTAAGTCGCCGCATTCACTACCTCCCTTCAATATTTCTTCATTTTTCTTCCCGAAGAGACGGCATTTTGAAACCCCGATGCAGGGGGTATCCATATTCCTCGTCTTCTTCGTTTCATCTATTCACTTTCACTGGAGAATTCCAGAAGGGTTCCACGCGCTTATCGCCGGCCACTTGTCAGTTTCTTGTGGAGTTTCTTCGAGTCTTCTAATCCTCTCGGAGTTTCACGGTCGCTTCTTGGCGTTCCGTTTGCCCTCGCATTCTTTCAACCCTATCGCTCGTTCTGCCGAAATTAAGGTGGAACAATGGTGAGCCTCGCAACGTGCCTTTTGTTTATCGAGTCTTTTCGAGCCCATTTACGACGGTTTTCACGGGACATTCGACGCCATCCTCATTGTCTCGACGGTACAGGCCCACACTCACGGAGATTACCCGGTTTATTCTCGCCGAGGAGCTAACTTCTTCTTTCCTTCCGTGGCGTTTAATGAATATCGCCCTGGTAATTGGAACGAACGACACTGCCCCCATCTCATGGCCGCATCCCCCGGGATCCGCCTTGGCTTTCTCTTAGCCGCGTAAAATCGGACTCGTCACATGCACGAGACGGTCTTTAGATAAAATACCAAGCTCCCCGATCGACGTATTATCGAGCGAAATCCTCGCGCCTGTGGTCGATGCAACTGGATCTGCATAATCGTTGGATGCAGCAGACCGGGGGGCGGGGGACCTTTTGAAAGGCGGCTTTCACGCGCGGTCGAACGACAGCGAAGCTGCGATTAATTGCGAACGTTACGGCCGATAAACGCGTCCTCGGATATATTGGACAATTTACAAGGCGAACATGCAGCCCGTGCTGAGCGAATGGGAAGCGCATTCTTTTTTCTCGCCGGGGAACTTATTATCGAGGATGCGCGCTTGTATGCATATTCCCCGTATCCACAGTCGGCCAAGCTGATGGTGCGAAAGCGCCCACTGCAATCACGAACAAGAGAGCACTAATTACAGGCCGAGCGCCCGTAGCCAGCGACGATTTTTAATTAGACACGTTAATGCACTACTCGGCGACGCTCAGTGCATCTGCCGACTGTGAGGCATGACGGGCCGATGCCAAGTGCACAGCTCACCTCATCCGATAATTGCCAACAAAAATGACGTTATTTTACAGCGAGGAAATATCGGCCATCGATGACCGACGAATTTCTCCTCGTATTTCCGTTACCCACACCCCGGAATCCCCGGCTCGGTTTTAATTCATTTTCCGTGTATTCCTGGAAAATGCAATTTAATGTGCCACGTCACGACGTGCATTATACGGAATGGCGAAGGTGAAGCGTATCGAAGAACCGGCCGGATTCCAAATGACGATAGGAAGATGTAGTTGGGGAATAATGCGACTCTACGTACCGTCGGTTTTATTATTAGAATCGTATTAATATATCGGTGAATGCATTACTCGCGTGTAAATACCAATCTCGCGTGAGCGTTTATATTCGCATTCCCCTCGTGTCTCGCGCGAGAATACAGAATAGCGCGATTTCGTGCGAGATAAGAAACGGAGGGAAGAGGGGCCTGTTTTTTCCGCGTGCCTTTAAAGACGCGTCGATTATTACGAATAACGTTTCACGCGATAAATTCCCGGCGTTTCAAAGCCACCCCACGCCACGGCCGGCCCGCTGAGAATTCGCCCGATCGACTGAATAAAATTGTAGCACAATGCGGAACACGAGCGATGCATGGCAAGTCGAGGGGGAAAAAATGTAAGGATTTTTTCCATCGACTAAATAAAATAACGGCTGACGAAAGAGCGATGCCGGGGAATCGATATCGCCTTAATAATGCGACCCAGACGAAAGGAGAGTGAATTTAAACGACTCGTCGTCCCAGTTGCCCGTACGACCCAGTTCGCCGGGCCGGCCTTCTCGTTTCTTCGTTTTTCACCGATTACAGGGAGTAATGGGAGAGCATGGGTCGCGGGCAATTTCGAGACGTTAAAAAACAACCTGTTATGCGTCTGCCTCCCTCGTGTAAACGCCGAGCAAGTACGTGACGAGGGCGGCCAAAGTTCATTTTCAATCCGCCGGCGAACGCCGTTGAGAAAACTTGGAAACCCGATTACAGGGGATTACCCAAGTTCCACGATAAACATCATTAAGAGAGTACAATTCCAACGGAAGCTGCTTCAAAGGAAAATTTCCTTTACTTCGAGCGTACACATTAAGTTTCATCCTGAACAGCGTAACACGTGCGATCTGTCACGAGAAACGGGGGCCATTTCCCGGCGAAACAAAGGAAGGAAATCTCATCTCCGAACGGTCAGGCCGGTGCGAGGGAATTTGTTACACAGGACCGTCCGACGGGGACGAACCCCGACGTTGGGGGAAGACCTCGCCCTACGGCCCTAATTCGTCCTACCCCCGTCCCAGGCTTACGCCCGTTCCACTTCCAACGACCAAGAGAAGAACACCGGCCGGACAGACGACCGTCGTTCGACCTATTACACGGCTACGTGACTGGATTTCTCCACAGGACAACCACTGCAACTTCATTTTCCAATGTTTCATATTTGCTGATCAACTCCCAACTTGTTTCGCATGGCCACACTCATATTCTTACATTAATCATCCCCCCCGAGCGTCTGTTTTCGTGCAGCACCATTCGGCAAACTTTCTTACGATTCTTATTAACAAAAAGGAAGATACTCGTCGCGTTGTCGGTTCCTCCAAAGCTGTTTCCTCATTGATGGGAAGAGGAGGAAATTCGTAAAACTCGAGAGCAAGGTGCACGTGGCGATAGATTAAACGACTGGCTGCGAGGGACCGGACAAACGACTTTCATCAAATAAAAGGCGTTTTACTAAGCCCCGGTTCATTCGGGCGACTGTATAGCGCGTTTACGTGTCTGGTGTTCCAAAAGAGGATCCTCCGGATCCCGCTGGATTCCGTCGAAAAGTGCGTCATCATCGGGCCACCCCACCCGGAAGTCGTTCCGTCGCTCGCCTCAGGGTCGACATGGTAATCCGAAGATGACATCAATCCGTCGTTACAAATCGGTGCCGAGGTGTTAAAGCTTTACGAAAAGCTTCAAAACCGACACCGTGAGGACAGACGAAAAAAAATCGTCGGCTTCAAAAAGCAGCGTGAAGCGATTCGTCTGGAAGGGACGATTCAATGCCTCGCCCTTCCGGCCACAATGGTCCTAAATCGATGATCTTAGGGCGCTACTGAAGCTGCGTAAAATCGGAATGATCGCGTCAACTTGGACACGGTGCAAGTGCGTGGTCGTAAAAACCAGGAAAGAACATTGAGGTCCAGAGATAACTCCTCACGCAAGAATCCTTGTCGTGAAAGAAGGATGAGCTCCCGGGTCGACGGGATGCCGATATCGCCCACTCAGGAGAAAGAGATAAGGCGGAGATAAGAAGGAAGGGCAGGGTGAGGGCCGACGTAAGATAGGATTTAATATGCGAATCTTCCCCTGCATGGGGAGGAGAGATTGCTAGAGAAGCCGCTCGATGCAACGGCTGTGCCGAACTGGGTTTTATACACACGAAATGAGAAGGACGGGGGGGAGTAGAGAGGAGGGTAAGAGGGCTAAGGAAGGAGGGTGGAAGAGACGGGCGAGCAGCTCCTATGCCGACAGATGCGACCCTTACCACCGCACCATCGTCTATGCGGACGTAAAATTAGTTCGGAAAGACAGATTTTCAGGACACTTGGCTACCGTCAAGTGCACCTAACAGTCCCACGGCCTTGCCAAATATATTAAATAAGACAAAGTGCAGCGTTTCCACCCTGTAATCTTCCTTGAAAGACGCGCAGCCATCGGGCAACGCTGGCTTTCACCATTTTCCAGCTAAAATACATTTAGTGCGTGGAGGAAAGCTCCGAAAAATAGGTTTATTCGGTCTTGCTGAAGACGAGAGTCGGGCAAATTCGTTCGACGGGGCAGTTACTCGAAGGTTTAGTTCTCCAGGAGGTCGGCGGTCGGGGACAATTAAATCTGGAGGAAAATTAGCTTGGAAATGGACTTCCCGTGCTACTGCACCGCGCATGAACCCGGCAGAACTCACGCGCGAATGGAAATCCTGAAAGCGTACTCACCGAGTATTCCGGGAAGATCCAGGCCTCGCAATTAAATTAGCAGTTCGATTCCCCTTCTGAATAATCGTATTAATATCACTCCGATAATGCGCTTTCCTTGCGCTTCAAACTACGCCATTTGCACGTAGATTGGAAAATGAAATTTCATAAAATACCGTTCCTCGGGGCACAAGGATGATCGAATAAAAGCAAATGCCCGGCAGAATTTATGAAATCATTCGGCCCGATGAAATAAAAAATGTAATATAACGAGAAAGCCCTTGGCTGAGGGATGAAAATTTTCGTGAGTTGCGTATGCGCCGAGTACATAATTGAATCACAATTTCGCTAGCTGTGGCGAAAAGCCGGGGACCACTCGGGAATTGGGTCGACGCGATACAACGGCCAGACGAGCCGTCATTAAAGTGACGATAATTGCCGCATCCTATGTCGACAGTGATATTAATACACGATTAGTCGACCTCGGAGGATCGGCCGATTCTCCGTAATTCATCTCGTTATCTTTCAAGTGTCTCTCACGAGCGTTATTTCGTTTCCCTACTGCCCCGATGATCAATTAATTTCCAACGGATCCGACGAGGAGAACGCGAAGAATTTTCCAAGGGCGATGGCGCTAAGGATTTGCAGAAAATGTCAGGACCCATGTAACTTGGGGGCGAGTTTGTAACGAGAAGAGGTCTCGGCAAATACACACTTGTAATATCGGTGGGACGTAAGTTTAATGAGGGCGCCGGCTAAATCCGCGGTAATTTCGCTCTTTACTTCGATCACCTGGAAGGACGTAATAATCCTTCCAAGAAGATCCAAGCGGCATCGACGGCGAACGGAGCATGACGCGTTCTTAATTAACATAAAATGAGATAAGTTTAATCGCAAACCGCGTTGAGGATATTTACGTATTGCGGTAGAATCATAAAGAACCAAGCGCCCGACGCTTTTATAATTCTCAGCGAAACATAGACGCTAAAGGGGACTTTGATCCGATTGCAACTTTCTCGAGAGCGTTAATAAAAGTACACGGGAAACGATTCGCCCAGGCAACCATCCTCCGCCACGATGAAATGAAACCTAGCAACTTATAACAGTCGTAAAAGGCCTCCGTTTCACGACGAATTACAAAACCGCCGTGTAAGCGGCTGAAAAGTGCGTTGAACGCAGTAAATCAGCTTACACGGAATTTTGCTGATAATGAAAATTCCGATGGCTCGTTCGCACCGTCGGTCATCGAAATTTCGATGTTATTGCCTCCCGGCAACGACCGAGGATAATCGAGAAAATAACTCAAGATCGGTGCACCCCATTGTCAAAGGTCATAAAGTGATCGATCCTTTATTGAATCACCTTGACCCCTTATTACGACTCTTATAATCATCATCCATCATAGCAATAATAGTCATAATTAATTCATAATAATAATAAATCGTTATTTAGAATTATTGTACATCGATATATTATTTTAATATAATCTATCTCATATAATTCTATATTAATATAGACTTCTATCTGCATCTCAATTTAAACCTTAGAACTTTATACTTTTATCACCTGCCGAGTTGAATTCGGGCAACGAGCGAGAAACAGTTAGTCGATCGAAAGGGAAAATAGGACGAGGCGTAGAACCTCGTGGACGCAGTAAAGCGCATCGAAATTTTCACGCGAACGCCGTGCCCGTTGAGACCGTGGGGAAAGAAAACTCGTACCAATTATCTGGTCTTCCGGTATCACAAAAAAATCGGCAACGTCGAAGATTAAGAATTATTCGAAGTAGTACTACGGTAGGAACCCAAGGAAGAAACTACCGTCTCCGCTACTTTTTGCAAAATTGAGACTCTGAAACGCATTACGCAACATCGCTAATGCAACGAATCTTCGAAGAATTCCCAATGGTGACGCCGACGGCGATGACAATGAACGTACACGCAATAATGACGACGATTCTTTAACAGTTTCTCTCTCGGGCACGGCGCGTACCATGGAATTGACTGTTACGTTGTTCCTTCGACGTCGTCGAGCCTTTCGAATCGCCGCGCGTGATGTCATTACGAAAAAAAACGACCGTGCTAAAAAGGACTAGACGCTACAATTAGCATTAGTAGAAACGGAGACTAAGGATTAAGCGGATCGTAACAACGTTTTTCAAGAAACCACTTCTCCTGCCTCTTACCCCCTCCCCCCCGCCCTAAGCGATTTTTGTACTCTTTTGATTAGGGTCGATCGATCGGCCGTGCCAAGTAGCCACTGAGATTGCTGATCGTCGGCTCGAAAACCGCGTCGTCTTACGAAACCAAAGCTGGCAGAACATCTGACAAGCAGGAACTTCCGCATGATTTACCACCTATACGCTAAGAGAATGATTTCACAAGATCTAGTCTCATCGAATATCTCGCAATTAGTAGAATACGATTAAACATCAGCTTGGACGATACTCGAATGAGTTTTTCTTCGTTGTAATTTTAATGTGTCTTCGAATCGTGAACCATTGATCCTCGTGGATAAAAAGAGCGAAGAAGCATACCAAGGCGCTTATTCATCCTCAAGAATTATTTGGTCGTGATCCAACGGTAAATCATAAAAGATTTTCTGTGTCTGAAAATTCGCCAGCTTTAGTTTCGTCTGTTACGCAGTACGTTTAGCTTTGCAACTTATTACTCGGCTTATAAAAGTTCTATTCGCCTGGTTATTTAAATAGACCCGTCTCGGTTCGATCGACGCTTTAAGCGAACGATCTGCAAGGAAGTACGGTTTGACTCGTCAATTATCATTATGCTCAAAACACACCGGAAGCGGCCACAAAAGAAACACAACGCTGTCTATCCTGTCTCTCTCGCTCAAGAAACACATCGTTGTATTCGGCTTCATCCTCTCTTTCTCTCTCCTTTTACGCTAATTAACACAGCTCCAAGTTAAAGTGCTTCTTGTTTTCTCTCTTTTAAAGGACAATTATACACGGAACTCTTCTGACTCCTATGTACTATCTTTAAAGATCACATTACAGATACCGGAAATATCGGAATACTTTCTCTCACTCACGATCCGACAAAGAAAAGCGAGAACAGCGATTTTGCGAATTTACAACCATTTCTAAGTGTACACCTTCATACATTTCCCCAATGGGAGATCTCCCACGAAGATACAAGAAGCTTTTTACATTATTTCAGAGTTTCCTTCACAGGCCTCGCGTCAAACCAATGCCTTTTGAATGCCTCACGTTTGTGCAATTATGTAATTACATTATCGTGCACACGAATTCTGTAATTGACAATACCTTTCGCTTGTTTTCAATACACGCCCTCTACTGTTTCTGTATAGTTCTTTTATAGTACACCGAGGCCTCCAATTCACTACGTAATCTACGACCGCTCAAAACAGAATATAAAACAGAACGAAAATCCTGCGATCGCTCAACAAATAATATGAAATGAAATATAACGAATGCCCTGGCACATTAAAAAAACATGCTAGTCGCAAATGTTCGAAATGCTAGTTTTTCTTTTGCAAAATCAGTGCCTTTACAGTACATTATTATCGGGCGATATAGACGTTTCGATGAAAATAAGTTAATAAGGAGTTCATTAATCGACAAATATCCGACGTTTAAGGATCAATGGAGATTCAAAAAATTCAACCATCATGATGCCGGTGCTTGATGAATCGCACCCACGAATCACGTTCCCCTTCACGCACGGTTCATTTCATAGACTGGAGATCACAAAGATCTTGCGTTAAACTTTACATACATCGATAATGAAAATATCCGAATGGATCTTCCCGCGTTCGTCACTGGCATTTTTACCAGATGACGCTGGCTACTCGTCTTCAGTGTCACCGTCGCTGCTATAGTCTTGCAATGTCGCTGGCCTTGAAAACGGTGCATTGTTCGTTTGACTGTAACAAAACATGAGGATGGATATCAGGACCAAGCACAGGTAGGGGAAGGTTCAGACGCAAGATTGCCTTGATACTCACGCTAGCCGACGATAATGATTCAACCATTCCTCGAGCATTTGTGCCACAAGAAGTGGTCTCTTGTGAAGCTTTTGTTGAGCAACAAGGATACCGCCTTCGGTTCGGCAAACATCCAGCCACTCCTTCAGAATAGATTCCTCACGACCCACTTCGTCCGGACTTAAGAAATGAATCGGCAAGAGTTTGTGTTCGCGATCCATCAGAGGCATGAACGTAGTTTGCATTTGTATTTGAAGCTGTTGGAGGGGAGTATTCCCCCCGCCGTGAGAGGAGATCGGCGGTATTCTTGAGGATGCGTATGGCTCAATTGGAACGAGAGCTGTAAAATGACCGCGAGTGTAGCCTAACGCGATGGGTGAACGGATGCAGAACGATGGTTCCCACAGCAAAGGAAGGTAAACACCTTCGAATCTTGCGTAACCTAGTGGAAATAAATGCCACATAAATTCAATGCATACTTAGAAATTCCTGATTTTTCAGTGCGAAAGGAAACACTACCTATGTCTTCGCCGCGGAAACTTTTTACGTATTTTACGCCGTAAACGATAATCGGCCGCCTTAAAATGTGGGCAAGGGCAAACACGTGTAATTGCTCGAGTGCACTCCCGGGTTGAGCTGCGGTAGCTAATAAACTTTCCCAGTCTTCTTGCCACTGTGTCTCCTCTAAGGTGAAGTCTAGCAGTCTAGAAGCTTGTGACGCCTCGTATTCTCGCCATCGTGGATAAAAGCTACGTTAGCATAGCCAAATGTTAAAATTCAAAACTTTCCATGTCTTCTAACAGGGTATTGAAAAGTTGACTTACAATTGACCTGCTTGCTGCAGAGAGTCGGCTAAAGCTCTCCTTAAAGCATTATCCCTGTCGAATACTCCCCAGGTGGCTTGCATGGCTGAATCTAAAAGACAATCTCCAGCGGATCGATTCCAAAGAGCATGTAAACGGCTCCCCAGACGTTCTGTGATCTCCAAGGACCAATTCAAAGCCGGTGGTTCGCCGCAACCGCCTTCCAATTGCTGTTGAGCTTCTTTGTCCAACAATTCCTCCAACATCTGCTCTTGCACGATGCTCGGTAAATCTTCCACCTTCAAAAATATATCAGAATTTTAAGTTGACGCAAGAAAATGACAATAGAGCAAAGAGATTAAGAGATTACACTGCAGTAATTTCTACCTCAGCGGGTAGCGCAAACGTAGCCATATCGGTGACGAAATAACACGGAAATGAACCTTTACGCAAACGTATACTATTTGTCACGTGTCTACGTATCTGTGCTGCCAAATCTGGCGCTACGTAACTGGGGACTCTTTTCACACCAGAACCAGAGCCCTCAATTTGAGATAACAACGTGGCTAAAATATCTTCCCGTTGAAACCTGCGTACAACAGAATCGAACATGTCGATGAAATACAGTTGGCGCTGGTACCTAACAATCATAATTTCGTTTCGATGATGGACGAACCTGATGGCCAGGTGCACCAAAGTATGTCCAATGTCGAAAGCGCTACTTCTATTAAGCAGCAAAACTTCAGAATGTGTCAGTTGACGAGCCGGATCCCCGCCACTGGCTAAGTAAGCTTCAACGGGAGCGTTGTCGCCTTCTACAATGCCAAGGCACGCGTTTAACCAGCACCAATCTGTATGACGTCTGAGCTGCTTGAGTCTGCGCTCGTAATCAGCGTTGTTCGGTGATTGTGGAGTTGGAAGGCTATCGTTTCTACTTTCTGTAAACCTATGAGAACTTCTAGAAAATAAATCTGATAAGTAGAACGCGCGAAGAAAACTGTTTTGTACAGAATCCAAGCTATACCTTACCTCCTTCCTGTTGCCACATTATCATCTCGTTGTGTTTGATGAATGTACGGTGCGTGAGGAGGTGAAGGTAAACCACGTTGTGTATGATCCCTTTCTGGGCTAGGTAAAATGAGACCAACATTATTGGTAGACTTATCTCTCCTATCTTTCTCTTTTATGTGACCACACATAACACATTTGGCAGCCTTTGGCCAATTTTCATAAGTACATATGGGGCAGGACCATTTTTCAGGGTGCATATTCGCCTGCATATTATAATATTTTATCGTAATTTCGGAGTTAGGCGCTGGATCTCCCAACCTGAGCGGTGCCAGTTGTTCATGTAAATTAGAAGCTATAGAGTGTATAGACTGATTGAGAACCACTGGCTTTTTGTTGCCACACTGAACACAACGTGTGGTATTCTGATAATTTAGATAGGTACACATTCCACAGGACCATTTCCCTCCAGATGGTACATTTTGACTATAATTTTGTGGACTCTGATTGTAAGAATCTGTGGGACTTATGTGAGGGACAGGTCCAGAAGCTACATTAGATCCTGACCTTTGAGGGCTTGGATCACGTAAGCGGTAGATGTCCTCCCCTAACAAGGGTTTTGTACCTCTGCACATTGTGCACTTCAAGGAAGAAGGCCAATTCTCATATGTACAGTACTCACAAGTCCATTTTGACTCGGTCTCTTCAAGTCTGCTATTCATTTTCACTGAATAGATTTGTACCAAATGGACCTTCACCTTTCACTATTGTGTAAACAGTCCTCTAACAATCTGTTGTCTGAATTACCCCAAGAAGTGCAAAGACTCCTCCAAAAATAATGTGAAATATGTAGTGATTTCCTGGTGATTAAAATCCACCCTTGTTACGTAACAGAACTTATTGTGTGGCAGTCATTTTGGAGCTTGTCGAGTGAGAAACTGCTATGGGTATGCAGATGTAGACAGTTATCTAAATCTGAAAATACAAAAAAGTACAAAACATTATTGTGTTATGTATGAACCTGTTACCCTTCATTCCAAAAGCAAAATTTAAATCCATCTGATGAGTCATAACTACCTGAATTCATTGTGACACATGTCTTTGATATATACAGAACTGCTAATTATGGTCATGCCAAGGACTTACAAAAAAGAAACACCCAAGGGCAGGTGGATTGCAAGGAACAAGAGTAGTAAACAATGGTACATAGGTGTAATGTTTTAACTAATTGTCTGGATGACTTAGAGTGGATTCTGGTGACAGGTGAATTTAGGGTAAAAACACAAGGGAAATGGGCTGACCTTTGGCGCTTTCCTTTAGTGGAAGCGTCGTGTCAGGGAGAAGAACCGTGCAGTCGATCCCTTAGAACGAGAACGGGAGTTCGTCTGGCCGGATACGTGTCGTACGAAGGGGGCTACCTGGCGGGAATTGAGCCTGGCGTCCCGAAGGTTGCTGTCACGCGCGAACGATCTCCATTGAAGCGCGATGTGCTCTCCTGTCTGTCGAGGAATCGACTTGAGAACAGCCGAGGAGGACGAGAACACATGCACTCGTAGGGCTAGCGAGCCACTGGAACCGTTTTCAATGGAAAACGAGGTTAAACAGCAGCGTTCGCGTTCGGAGCAGCGCGGCAAGGGTCATAAGTGTCCGAGCCTTCTGCTCTGGCTCGTGGGGTAATTGGAACAGCAGTCCTTCCCTCGAGTCTTTGCGAGGATTCGGACATTCGACACCCGCCGAGCAGGATGATCTGCGACGAGGACGGGTACAGGTAACAACGTCACTGGCGTACACTCACTGCTTCGGGAAAGCTGGATCTCTCGCACACTCCTGACTTTTCTCTTCAGGCTGCACTCTTCGCGCCTCTTTCCTCGTTCTACCAGTCGACCGCGGTCATGATGTGCTTTCCCATTCGAGCTGCCACGAAAAGCTGCGGACTTCGCTGGGAAAGTAGGTTTTGACAGTCATCCGCAAACAGACGTCAGTGCTGCCAATAGTAGCCCGATGTCCACCGAAAGTCAACCGTTCTGTCACGTTACATCACATAACACTGCGGATACGTCTAACCTCGATATCCTCACGAGAGGCACCAAAGTTAACTTACACACGGTTCGTAGCAGTTATCGTTCTATCGGAAACTACGCAGAAACAGTTTCTGTCGCACGATGGTTATCCTGAATCCGCCATGTTCGCTTCCGGTTTTGAAGAACTCGAAAACACGGTTTCATCCCGTTCGCCCTTGACACTTTACTCTGAATTTGGGTCATCCACCTGTAAACACCATCCATAGACGCGTATTTTCATTTGCACGGCTGTTGATAAACGAAAAACCCCTGCGTGAGAATGACGGGTGACCCGCACGACATGTGTAGGCCCAAATGATCTATCCATGCAGTGCGCACGGGAAGGTTATTTTTTATTTATAAATATCTTGGCCCTAGTGCCAAATGGGGCTTAGCCTAGACACCTATCCTTGACATTTGATTAAGTAATATCACAATTGTTGCCGGACGTATCTCCAACCCAAAGGAAGAAATGAATAACTTCTCCGGTGAATAAAGAACGGTGGAAAACGAATCTTATGGTTACAGGTATCGTCTGCTAGGTCGATTGCTGACGTCACAATCCATCAGCTGCATCCAGTTCGCTCCGCGGTTCACAAATTCGGTTGCTCCGTTCTAAAAGCCCGGCGTTTTAAGATAGGACAAAACAATGACTGCAAATATCACTGTGCTTTACGGGAGCGAAACAGGAACAGCTCAAGATGTTGCAGAACAAATCTGGAAAACTGCCAAAAGGTTTTTCTTGTTATATACTCATGTCTACCTGTGAATATAAAACCAATAAATAATACACTGCAAACTCCTAAATCACTCATCACAATTACAGAGAATTCGTTTAAGGAGCTAACCTGTTTTTCTTCTTACAGGAACTGTTTACTCTGCAATGTGTCAACTATGAATGATTACAATATTCAAAATCTAATTCATGAGAAGCTCATTATTTTTGTAGCTTCAACAACTGGTCAGGGAGAACCACCCAATAACATGAAACAATTTTGGAGGTTTTTACTGCGTAGAAACCTCCCTGCCAATCTTTTGGCAAGCCTAAACTATGGAGTGTTAGGTCTAGGGGATAGTTCATACCAAAAATTCAACTTTGCTGCAAAGAAGTTGAATAAAAGACTAGCACAGCTAGGTGCTGTGCAGTTGCTACCTATTGGACTAGCAGATGATCAGCATGACTTAGGAATTGATGCAGTTGTTGATCCATGGATTCAAGAATTGTGGAAAAAGATTGCTAGTTCATTTGCTCTACCACTAGCAAATGTCAACACCAATACCAATGAAATAATTGAAAGATATGAAGTTACTTTAGTAAACACAGAGTTTACAAAACTGATTGAGAATTTACACTATTCAGAAACTGATATTTACATGCAAGAAACATATGTCAAAGATGATGTGAAAGTAGGTGCTGTAATTAGCAATAGTAGAACTACTGACAAAAGTCATTTTCAAGATGTTAGACTGATTAAAATTCAAGCCCCTGATATACATTATGATCCAGGGGATGTGTTATACACTAGACCAAAAAATTCTATACATCAAGTAAAAAAATTCTTTCATATTCTAAATGAGAATAATGTTGAACTGTATCCTGATATGATAGTCAGAATTTCCGAAAAGGAAGTAAAGATACCACATGTTTTAAAGCAAGACCTAACACTAGCTGAACTTGCAGAACAGTATTGGGATTTAAATTATAAACCACGGAGATCAACAATGCAGGTGCTATCTATTATTAGTGAGAATGAAACTGAGAAAGAAAAACTTCATGAATTTACAACTCCTGCTGGCCAAGAAGAATTATATAACTATGTGAATAGGCCCAGGAGGAACATTTTGGAAGTTTTACAAGACTTTCCCCATACAACTAGCAAACTGAATATTAAATTACTCTTTGAGATAATGTCTCCTATAAAACCACGTGCCTTCAGCATAGCTTCAAGTGTGAGAGACACAAACAGTGAAATTCACATATTAGTGGCAGTTGTTAAGTATAAAACAAAACTAATAGAACCAAGACTAGGGTTGTGTTCTAACTGGCTGGCTTCACTGGTTGAAGGTGACAAAATAATCTTCTGGGTACAGAAAGGAACTTTTAAATTTGTGTATGATAAACCAATGATCCTGATTGGCCCAGGCACAGGTGTTGCCCCATTTAGGTCACTATTACTTGAGAAAACAATGTTAAATAAAAATCTGCAAGATTGCATTCTTTTCTTTGGATGTAGGAATAAGAAAATGGATTACCATTGCAGAAAGGATTTTGAACATCTCATGGATGAATATAATTTGAAAATGTTTTGTGCTTTCTCTAGGGATCAAGATCAAAAAATGTAAGATACACATGTTTTACCTTAAATTGTATGTAATTTAGTATAATTTGTATTTATTTCAGATATGTACAGCACATAATACATGAGCAGCGCAACCTCTGTTGGCATTTACTTCAGAATGGTGCTCATATATACTTGGCAGGTAGTTCAAAAAATATGCCAAACAGTGTACGTGATGAATTTGTCAATTTAGCCAAAGAAAGCAATAATTTGACAGATGAGGAAGCTGAGAACTTTATTAGGGAATTGGAAAACAGTAATCGTTATCAAACTGAGACATGGGATTAGATAAAGTGTATCCTGAATGTATGAAATAATTTTTACATGAGACACTGTAAAAAATTTTACAATATATAAATATTAAACCTATTTAGTAGTGTAATTACTTATCCCTTTAATATACTAAGTCCCAAGTATGTACAGCATATGACTATTTGTGCATGTGACTTAAAACATCATCCAGAGATAAAAATCGCGTATGACGTAAGGGAACGCAAACGTACATTACCTTGACAGTTATAAGTAAAAGTAAAGTAAAATATACGCAGTAAAACGTATATACCTGTATTGACTCATAAACTTAATTGACTCGTTTAAATTTTACCACCTCCCCAACAAGTGAGTGTATTTCGTATGAGTTCGTAAGTACTCGTCGACTGTCGAGTGCAAAAAGCGCGGAGAACGCACGCCGCCCACTCTTTGCCCGCTCTGAAACTAACCTAGAAAAGTTAAGGGTGGGAAGATGGTCCGTCTCGTGCGTCGATGAATAACGTAAACTGAATTTCCTCGCTGCTAGTCGCGGTGTTAACAGTCTTAGTCCCAAAACTGTCATCCATAATTTCGGACAGTCGCTCGTTGAAATGAGTTTTGTGTACAAAAAACCATAGGGATTGTTGTTGCACATGACTGGGTTTTTTAATCTTTTTAACAATCTCAGAATCTCAGCAACGTCCGTCCGTTTAGAAAGCGCGGTGTTTAGATCGGCCGTACAACAGGTACGATTAATGCTTTTCCAAGTGTGTGTCCCCAAACATGGTAGATAGTAAATGAAAATAAACAATCTCGCGCAACATTGAAAGCCTCATTAATTTAATTTAGGTTTGAAAACGATACGAAAAAAATGGCGGGCACATACACGAAGAAGGAATTCGGTGCTGGACCCGAGGAACAGACCCTTTTGAAGGACTCCAACGGCACACGGATCGTACCCATGAAGGGTAAGTCTTTTTTTTCTTTCTCTCATACCAACGCCCATCGGCCCTTCTGGCACCGGTTATACCTACCTCGATGTCTATAGTCTGCACTCCCCGGAATGCACAGCACACGGATGATTTATTTTTACGACAGACGCCTAAATCTATTCATAAAAAACTCCTAGAAACGTTACCCTGCGTATCGTTGTATCGCCAATTAAAGGTCTAGTCGGTAAGGATTTAGCACTTACGATCTTTTATCATTTTTGCGGCTTCTGTACACGTGCCTCAGAAAGCTACAAAGCATTTAGAGATAATTCTTAAATAGCGGCTGAGAATTTATCCTACACTTTAATCACAAAAGACATTAACACTCAACAATCTAATCAATCAAATATTTAGACTTAATTCGGAAAATACACTAGCCCATTGAAAAATAATTTTGTTCAATATTTAAGTCAATAAAAATGAGTGTGAAACTGTCTGTACAACTATCTTCAGTTGAATGTTTTCCTTTTCACCTTTGGCCATTAATACTGTTTAGACTTAATTCGGAAAATACACTAGCCCATTGAAAAATAATTTTGTTCAATATTTAAGTCAATGAAAATGAGTGTGAAACTGTCTGTACAACTATCTTCAATTGAATGTTTTCCTTTTCACCTTTGGCCATTAATACTGTTTTAATGCCATCCCTTTCATTATCATCTTTATGACTTATGAAATATTGCTGCTAAGTGGTACAGATAAGACAGGCTCTGAAAGAACTGTTATCAGCAGTTACACAGTCCACTTCTTACCAGTTTCTCAATATACAAACTCAAAAGAATGTACATCTGTAGTATTTATATTTAAGTGAATCATAAACTTGTTTACCATTTATGTAACATGATAAAATTTATCTCTGTTTATAGAAAAACAGATGGTGATTGCTATTTTATCTTTATTTTTACTACAAATGATGAGATACATATGAAAACATTTACTGTACATTTTTGCAAGTAATGAATTTGTAAATATTGTTGCTATTAAATGTTAATTAACTGATTATTTAATATATTTTCCTCTTTCTTTAGGTTGCTTTAAACCAACGTATAACACTTTTAATCCTCTCCTTCCTGCTGGTAACTAATGCTTTATTTTTTGCTTTACTTCAATCCTGGTCTTGCTACAATTCCTAGTTTGCATTGAAAAAAAAGTCAATCTTAATGAGTCATAACAAACATTATGTGTGTATAATGCCTGTTATATTTGTATCTGTGAGATTCCTATTCTGATTGGCTGCATTAAATTAATCAATTGAGTCGATTACAATCTTGCTCAAGTACCCATGGGTCATGCAATTCAGAGCAATATGATGTATTATGGGTTCATGGATCAAATGTTAAACATAAGAGTTCTCTTTAGGTAGTGAACCTGTCCGTCTTTCACCTGGGTGGGAAGGAACTGGTAGACCTGACGACGAATTAAACTTTAAAGGAATGACAATGGATCAGGCAGATCTGGAATTGAATCCTCCAAAGGATAGACTGTATTTAGTGTTTTTTGTATTGGTACTGCATGGAATAGGTGCCTTGATGCCATGGAATATGTTTATAACTGCAAAAAATGTAAGATTTCTTCTTGAAATCCAAAGTTTGTATTTGTATGTAATTCATTATAACAGACTAAATGACTGTCCTTTTCTAGTATTTTGTTGACTACAAACTGTCCAAGGAATATACAGGGATTGAATCAAATTATGCCACAGATTTTCTTGCATATTTGGGATTTGCTGCTCAAATCCCTAATTTGCTGTTTAACTGGTTGAATATATTTATTCAGATGGGGTATGTATCTGGAAATTACTCAATGCTGCATCCTCTCCCAATACTTTTTCTTATCAATTCTTTTTTTAGTGGAAATTTGACGACCCGTATCGTATGGGGAATTTTCATACAAGTTTTAATATTTGTGTTCACGGTTATTTTGGCAATGACAGACAGTTCAACATGGTCTGGTACTTTTTTCTGGGTTACTATGATCTCAGTCGTTGTATTGAACAGTAAGGATAATTGATTTATATGTTAAATAAGTTGTTTTAAATATCCAGAGATCTAAATTCATGCTTTAAACTGTTCCAGCTGCTAATGGCATTTATCAGAATTCGGTATTTGGAATGGCTGCGAAATTACCCGGCAAATATACGGGAGCTGTTATCTTGGGTTCTGTAAATATCATATTTTATTATGTCGACATACCCCGATAATAACATGTACAGGAATGACATTTCCCCAACGACTTTGATCCTCTCTATTTTTCAGAATATTAGTGGAACGTTTACAGCTATAATTAATTTAGTTGCTCAAATCATGGCTCCCAATGCACGAACAGCAGCGATATATTATTTTATAACGGCTCTGTTCGTTCTATTGGCTTGCTTCGATACGTACTTCGCACTTCCGATAAACGTAAGGTTTCCATTCTGTGTCAAATGTTGCACAACAATGGAAGCAATAAAAACTATTTTGATTGTTTTTTAGAGGTTTTATCGGTATCATGAATTGCTTCACCAAAAGGAAGCTAATAAACGACAGCTTGAATGTAATTCAAGAGGAAAAACAGAAAGACCGCCTTATTGGAAAGTATTTCAGCGGTGTTGGCCACAATGCTTCAATGTTTTCTTCGTTTTTTTCATTACACTTGCGCTATTTCCTTCTGTCCAATCCGACGTCCATCGCTCAGATGAGAACTTCGTTGTACCAGCGAATTACTACACGAGCGTTATGTGTTTCCTGACGTTTAATATAAGTGCTTTACTCGGTAGCATGATTGCATCCATGGTACAATGGGTAAGCATAAGAGCGGACTTTTTCAGTGACCAACTACATGAACTTTTCTCAATCGGTTCGTATTTCACTGTGTATAATTATTTTGCACAGCCGAGCAAGAAATATGTGGTGATTCCAATAGTTTTGCGGGTTCTATTTATACCGCTATTTCTCCTCTGCAACTACCAACCACAGAATATTCAAAGAATATTACCGGTAGTCATCAACAATGACTGGGCATATTTCGTTATAGCCATTTTGATGGGTTTGTCCAGCGGATACTACTCATCCGTTGCTATGATGTACTGTCCAATGTAAGAATCTGCTTACAGCCCCTTAAAGGATTAATACACCGCGCAAAAATAACTTGAAAAATTCATGATTTATTCCACTTATTTCAGGATGGTCGAACCGCAGTATTCATCTACTGCTGGTATGTTTGGAGCAGCTTCTTTAATAACTGGTATCTTCACTGGCATTTTGTTTTCTATGGTTATGCCGAGGATCGTACAGTACACAATGTTTGGTTTACAATAATACATGACTTTAGAAGTAATTTACACATCGTACATTTTAAAAATGAAGTGGAACTGTTAAGGTATATCAATGATGAGCACGTCAAACACTTCTCCAAATAGAACAAAACTTTAATATTAAATTATTCGAAACGCATTGCACACGAATTTGGGCAAATCGAGTTCTCAAATGAACGCTAACGATTGTCCGCTAACACTTAATTGTGCGCACAAACAAGGACTTTGTGAAAATGCCTTAAGTAGTGTGTTTGCGACAGTAGAGTAATTTAATATATACGCATTTATATTTCACTTTACAACAGATCTGATGTACCGTAGATCTGATATTTCACAGATCTCGTATAACTCAGAGGAATGAACCGCCATTTGTGGTTCTGATAGAATTAACATACATGACCTGTAGGTATGCCTGATCTCCAATCAAGTTACTGAAATCGGACCAATAAGCCTTAGCAGAAAAAATGTGAAAAAAATGATTTTCCACGTAAATCTAAGCGTATATAGCATATGCACATCAGTAGATCGAACGACTTGATCTAGATAAAAAATGTACAACAATGCCCACCAATTTTTACAAGGTATAACAAAGTACGAAAAGCCTTAACGCGTCGTTTCTTAGCTATTAAAGAGGCTCTTTCATTAGATACTCTATCTATAATTTAAGTATTTCTTCTTTACACTGGGATTATTTACTATAGACTATCTATGACCTTCGGATGATTGTCGTGTTCTTTAAACATAAGACGTTTTTGATAAATCGTGGATGAGCTTGTAGCATTTTAATGTTATATGATAGTAAGTTTATTAAGTTAAACTACATTTGACTTTTTTAATTTTTACTTTCGCAATATCAGTTGAAAAAGTAAATGGTTGTGTTAATTTAAATGTACACATTTGTACGTGGTATGAGATACTGTACAAATAATAAAATGGACCGTATGCTCGCGCATATTTCCATGTAGGGGTCTATGGTACTTTCAATCGATTTTACATTAAAAATGACAAGTATTAAAAATGTCATAGTAAAGACGTAACGCGCCATAAGACTTGCAAAAGTATTTGAAACATTTTAAAAAAGTAAAAAGACCGAACTTTAGGCTTTCGCTAGAACGGACAATAAAAGCATTTGTCATTGGTTCATATTTTTAGACGTACGATCAATTTGATACAAATACGTTCAAATAATTTACGTATCACTTACGTATATACTTGTGTTAATCTCATGTTCTCTTGTTATGAAAAGCAATTGTTTAGTTCCTGCTGTGTTTTGTTAAACTGGTCAAGCACTCTTTAAACCTGTTATGAGACAGGACAAGTTTTAATGACTTACCTGTAAACATAGTTAAGAATTATTCACAAGATTAATGTTCCACCATGAAAGCGAAGACTGCTCCTCATAATCTTCTTTACACTCTTTGTTGACACTCATTTATACGAGTATCTTTAAAATCGTTATATTAATAACATTGTATACTTTTGTACAAAATAGCGTCGGATATGAATCGTGTGGATCTTCGCTTTTGTATTTTTATATAAATCTAAGCGTTAAATAACTTTTAACATTGAATAAGCAATTCCTAAAATCGTTGAATATCCGCAACTAATCGGACATAAATCTTGCACTTTTATTCTATAGCTTATGTAATACTTATGAACATCGTCAAATAACACATGTTGACAATATTTATCCATTATTCCATACACCAAACATGATGATCTTTTACGATTTACACATTAACATTAAAAAATATGTCCAATATCTGTATGTTATCACTTCTTCCATTATTATAAATCGCATCCATATATAAATATTTATAAACAAATATTGGACAACAGTGGGAAGAATACCTCAATCAAATTATTCCAGGCTAATTGCAACTATTCTAAAGTAGAGTCCGGATTCCTAGAAAGGACAATCCTCTACATAGCAATACAGACAATAAGATGCCGATAAAATTGAATTGATCTGGTGATTGTGAAAAGGAACTTAAAATCGATATACCGTAAAATGGATATTTTTATATCGATCCAGTACTTCATTCAACATACAACTATTGTCCATCTCTGATTAAATATTCACCGTATATTATAATTAATGGTAATATTACAATCATTTTTATATACATATATGAAAATGTTGAGGAATACGATTGTTAGTATATAAAAATGATTGATTGTACAAGACAAAAATAAATTAATAACATAATTAAAATGTTTGACGTTATAAACATATTATAACATGTAGATTTATAGACCTGTTTGAACCTTTCGACTTATTGTAGAAAGAATGTTAAATAAATGAGTAAGGATCAAACAATGTGTACTTCCGCCAATCCTCAATTTTAATATTTTATTGTTATATACAATTTAACATGACCTTTCTTTTGTCATTTGAATTTCATCGATACATGTATAAAGAAAGAATTATGTTCCTTAAAAATAGATTATAATTGTACTATCCGTTATGAATATACATTATTAATTAGTAAAGATTTAAAGTTAGTAGAAATTGAAGAAAGCCGTAAAAGCACTATAATACAGATTGTGCTCAACTCCAAGTATCTTACATAACATACACTTTTTCGATCTTCTTGTATGGGAAAACTTCTTTGGTTTTGGGACAGATCACAGTACCATTATTTTCTTGAGCCATTTTTTCCAGAGCCTAAGGGAAATTTTAGTTAACTTAGTTTACAAAACATGCGAATGTTTATATATTTTTAATTACCTGCTCTCCGTATACGTATCCGTTTGGCATCATCATGGGTTGATTGTATTCGTTTAAGGGTTTACCACTGATACTACAAACCAGTCGCGACTGAGAACAATGGGCAAACGGTAACGGTATAGCCAATTCGTTTAGCGTTTCATTACAAACTGGACAGCTTGGATTTCTGCCTTCTTTATTTGCACTGTAACACTGAGGTGTTTTCAGTGCGGATAGACCGGCTTGTAAAGCTACCGTAAAAACGCTTTGACTCGCTAATTGAAAGAGTCTGTAATTTTCATGTCTGAACTGTTCAATCAACCTATCCCATCTGTATAAAGATAATTTAATGAATGAATTTTTGAAATACATTTAACACAAAAGCTAAAAATATATCTCTATACCTCTTCTCATCAAGTAAATCTTTGTATGGACTGAGGTACGGATTTGCGGGAAATGCCAACTGGCCCATGCAACACTGAATCTCCTGCAGCTGATAGCTGTCGTAATTGGCAAAACATTTTCGGGCGTGCTTCACGGCATCGAGTCTACGATCCGCTCTTACCAATTCAATGAATTCTTGTATACGTAAGTTAAATTCCATGGTACTTCCTAATTTTCTTAATTTAGAACGATTGTCATGGCACCAACCAATACACCTAGCAGTTTCATGATTAGCCAAAGATTTTTCAACTTCTCTAGAAACCATGAATACATCTAAAAAGACACAAATAATTATAATCAGGTTTTGAATCAGACAATGAAAACTCTTTTATGAGGGACAATGAATTATTCCTCACCAATATTGGTCAAATCTCTTAAACCACTGGTATCTGCTAATTTAGTTGCTGTCTTGTAATAGCCTTTCCTGAGGAAGTATTCCACCAACATTCTATCTAGTCTTTGCCTCCTCCATTGGTTCACTGCACTTGGCACTGTATTGGCATGTTCCTTTAAGTGATCCAAACGCCTTTTACAAACCATACCAGCCTGTAGTTCTTCTGCAATGGACTCTTCCGCTTTACGTTTCAAGACTTGAAGTCTTGCTACTACTCCACCTAGAAGCCTTGTAATTTCTCCTGTCCCAACAGCTGTGCCATTGCCTTGAAGACCTTTTTCTAATTCATTGGCTGCTGCCTGAACATGTGAGACTTCTCTGTCTAGTGTCTTCTGTGCTGATCGAAACTTTTTGTTCAAAAGTTCGTATGGTACCTAAAAATCATAAATTATTCTCCATTACATCCTATTCTCCTTCTAAAAATAGAATAAATTTTTTTTGGTACAGCATGAAGGTTAAGCACGAAAAATTATTGTACATGTAAATCAAGAAAATAAATTCTCCGCAATTTTATTCCTCGTTGAATTTCGTTAAAATGGAATGGAATATTTATGTACCTTTAACGTAGGGTGCTCCAAACTTCTCACGTCTGACATATTGCTTATCACTGATGTGCGCACAAGGTTACGATTAATGATCACAACTAAATCTACAGTGTTTTGTCAGAGTTTGATTTACGTCGAAATTAAATAACTGACCATGCCTTTTCATCGACGCACTGTATACAAAAACACAGCAGCCAAACGAACTATGTGGCATCGACCCTGAACGGATCCCTGTATAATTTCAGAGTAGGATTAGCGAATCCCCTTTAACAAAGACGATCGGTTTGTTTACACATGGACGATGAAAGCGTAGTACAACGAGGGAAAAGTAGGTGGCTCTACTAATCGAAAAACGTGCCTTACGTGAAATGGTCGAATGCACGAGACTTAAGCTGCGTATTCACCGATGCATCTCGTGACAGTTTAAACTGATCTTCTAGCCAATCGCACGGTTCGGTGCAGCGGAATTTCAGATCGCAATTAAGTTTCGTGCTACCTTCCGTCAGTGTCACAGGTAATTTATAGCCGGTAAATAACAAACCCTACATTTAATTTACAAATGCGTTTTTATACAACGTTGAAACAGACAAGAAAGCCACTTGTTGATTTAATTCATTTTAACTTCGCAATATCTTGGGAAAATGAATAAGGAATGGGCATACCCTCGTGGGCGTCCTAATCTTTGGATTAACTTTGATTATGTGAAAGGAAGGCGCATAGTAAATGGTAACGATATAAACAGAGAGTTGTAGGATATATTATGACGTAATTGGTGATGCGTCGAAATTTGGACGGTGGTGATAAAAATAATTTAGAAAAATTTGCATAGGTTTTGAGGAAAGTCGAAAATTCAACCGTTTGGAGGTACGGCGTTCGTGCGTATTCGGAAGTGTTCGGGCAAAGTCGGTCGGTGACGGAGAGGCTCGGACGGCGCGCGCGAGTGAGTTCGGGCGGCCGGGGGCCGCCATTTTCCTCCAGCGAGGGAGACAGTCGCGAGCAAAGTACCGCGCATCGTCGACCGCTTTTCCAGCGCCTTTTTTGTCGGGGGAATCGTGGTATCCTCGCGCAAGTAAAGAACACCCACCACCGGGACGAGGGGCGGGCGCGCGTCGGCCCGAAGTGCCCGTAGTTGTCGGTCGCTCGTGCTTCGTTCCACGGGAGACCGGAAAAAGTCGCCCGTGGACGCCGTGACTTCTAGCCAGGAGAACCCGTGTTGCGAATTGAAGGCGAGCCGCCGCTTTCGCTAGCGCGCGCGGATACCATCGGACCAGGGAGAAAGAACGAGGAACCCGTGAGAGGCTCGTGAACACCGTGTGACTTTGTAGAGATCGATTCGCAGTGAACAGTTTTGTGAACGCAGTGCCAAAACGCCGGTGAGCGAGGGAAAAAGCACGAGGCGGCACGAGCATCTCAGGAGCGAAAGAGAGAGCACACCCAAGCTGGAATACACGCACGGGGAGAGAGTCGTCGCCCGACAGGTTAGTGCGTGGCCGCGCACGGTACACCGTGACGGTCTCCCCTCCGGCCTTTTTCACGCGTACGATACGTAAAACGCCGACAAGAGCACGCGCACGAGAGAGCGACGGAGAAAGAGGAAAAGAGCGAAGACTTGAGTGCGTCGTCGTCGTCGTCGTCCTCGTCCTCGTCCTCGTCCTCGTCGTCGTCTACTACATCGTCTCTGCGTCCCTCCCTCCCTCGTGCGCGCGCTAAGCTTTTCCCGCTTGCACGATGCACGCCTGCACACACCATCGGATAAAATTCCGCGGGATCCAAAAGTTTCTTCATCTCTCTCTGTGTATATTATTGCGGCGTGTTCGCTCCCGTTCATCCGAAGAATCAAAGATAAATGCTGAGCGTAGTGCATCGGACCGCTAGGCGTTTGTCCTCTGTGTGTGGTGCGTATTTGATGGGTGCGCAGAAGAAGCGTCTTGTTTGTGTGCGTGGTGACTGGCGTGATATGGCGGGAGACGCCGCGCCAACGCCGAACCACGCGCCTTTCTTTTTATTTGACCGGAGCACTCCGATTATCCTGTTCTCCCATACATCCCCGACCGACATCCGCGGTTTCGAGAGAGCAGTTTCGTTCACAGCTTCCCTGACCCCTCGATATCAACTCCCCAGCAAGAACTAATTGAACGAACGCGCTTAAAGGATAACATCGGATTTGTTATTCCACGAGAAAGCGAATGACCTGGAACATGGTCGAATCCTCTGGGAATTAACGGGTTTCTTCCCCGGATTATGAAGAAGATTAACAAGCATTTCGAAAATTACGTCTATTGTCTGCTCCTCGTCCGAAAGATCACAATCCTGATAATGAGATTCCAAGGCTGACCTTCGATAAATATTCGTTGCTTTCATCGTGAGAAACCGGGTGTACAGTCGCACCGACAGTTCGCAATATGAAGAGAAGCGTAACGACGAAAGGAAACGGAGCGCGCCAAACTCGTTAAGAAAATTAGCCGCTGAAGACGGTCTACCGTGCGAAAGGCCGATGACGGTACTATCTTCCGGGATGAGCCGTGAAGAAAGTTGGGGAATTCTGTCGTTGGTCTGAACGGTAAGGCCGATCTCGTGCGGCTGAACAAAGCACGCGGCTGACATCATTCACAAAGCTAATGCACGTGTAGAGCGATAAATTTCCAAAGTCCCGTCTTATCAGAGGAGTATGAAAATCATGGTCAAACAATGTTAGATGGCAGCAACGTCGAGCCACATGGTCGTCTTCGGAGCATCTATGTTATTAATAGAAAGTACGGGTGTAACAGTAATTACGCACTGCCTACGGCATACGGTCCGTACATTCCGGTGGCCCGGCCGGCAGATTTCGTCGGTCCAAGTACAGTTAGGATGGGAAAAGATCGGTCGAAAAGGGAAAAGCCATGAGATGCGAATGGCTAAGCTGCAGCTTGCCGTAAATCATTTATTGTGCCAAGTGTACGTGTCGTACGAACGACCGCCATTTGGACGGACGCTTCTAGAATACCATTCATTTGTATCTATCCCTCCCTACTTCGTTCTCCTTCTCCGTGAGATTCTCTCCCTCTGGCAAACACGCACACAACTCTTAACGGGGCACGATGATGACGACGATGATGTAGCAGCGTGCTCCTTTTCACGGGCGTCGCTTTTCATCTCGAGACATTTTTTTTACCGAGGGTAATCGTCGGTACGGCTCGTACCGTCGCTCGTTAAGCATAGGTCTTCTCATTTTATCGAGCCGGTACGTAGCGCGGTTTATCACGCCACGTTCGTAATGCGAATTATCGCAGTCCGAACTTACGCGAAGTTTCGTGCCGGCGATTATCACTCACGCATGAGCTTTGACTTTCATCCATCGACTCAAAAGACTGCCCATATTTCACATAAAGACTCCAATAGACGTACGTTCTACGGAAAAGTTTTACGATACTGAAATTCACTCGCGACGAAACGTTTCGTCTTCACGTTGCCGTGCGGTGCATTATTGGTCATTACGTTCAGCATCGAATTATACGTACGTAAGTCGAAAGTTTCGTTTTTCTCGATACGTGCCTGACCTTAATTGCTGCTCGACATTCATACGAGTGTCCGCAGCGAGGCTTGAAAAACTCCAATGGATTCAATGATACTTACGATGCATGCATTAAGGAATCGATTCGAATAGACCAGCGATGAAGTCCACGGGTTCACACTAATTTATTGGATAGGATTTATGGCTTTCTAGGAAGCGTATCGCCTGAATGTAACTCGACAAATCCGTATGGATTATCGCTATCTGGTATTTATCATCTGAGCCACAGACTTGATAAACGGTTTCGATGCCGTAAATCTCGTCATTTACTTTTTATTCATTAATCGAAGTCGATCAATTAGCAGGCTCTTAAGTTTCCCCCCGATCGGTGCTTTTCGATAAATAGCGCAGACACCGTGGCTTTTTATCTTGGTAAAAGAAGCAACAGTAAGGGAACAGGGAAGAACAAGCAAGAGGAATGCTTTGCGTAATACCAGCCGAATTTAACGCGAATATGGAGCGACGTCGCTCGCACATTTTCACTTCTTCCTCCATCAGCTCCCAGTGTGTACACGCGTTTTACATGTACATCATATGATATATATTTATAATATACACATACGTCGGTTATCCGTTTGCTCGGCGTGTCGGTATTTAAACGAGCTCCCGTTCTGGCCTTACGTAATTTGCTGAATGCGGAGAACAAGCGGCGCACACGGAAAGAAGGAGTGAGAGAGGGACTGCCGGCTGCTTATTCAGCGACGTGCTGACCCGTATTCATGCATCGCGACACTTCTCCGTTTCCTTTTACTAGAAATCAACGTGTGCGTACATCGTCGTACCGTTGTCGTCACGCTCGATGCGAATGACCAACGAGTTCGTCACTAAATCGGCCCATCGCTCCGATCCGAGCAGTTGCGAAGACTTTAACGGTCCCCTCCATTTGCATTCTCCGCCAGGGAACTCATCCTCCGGGGAAAAATCCAATGGTCGATTACGCTCCCGTCGGTGATTAATTATCGCGGATCGTAACAAGCCGGTTCATGAGGAGAACCGCGGGTAAAAGCCCCGTCTGTAAATACTCTTAATCCGGATAACAGTGCTCGCGAAAGACGAAGCGTCAGACGCAACCCAGGGAGTAGTTGTCACGTTAGCGGTCAGACGTAATGAGGTCAAACTACGAATTACGATACGCTTAGGCGCAATTGCGTGCAACGGTACCGCGGCTCGTTGTCGCTTCCTTTGTAAAGTCGAGCTGCTACAAGGTGTTCCGAAGTTTCCTATCGACGCAACGTTCCATCCGGCTTTCATCGGGTCCTTTTCGAAAGCGTATAATCGTCTTTACGGCTCTTACTACTTTCACGAATCGTTTCCACGCTTTTTACCGGCCACGCAATTTTTTTTTTATTCTACACCCACGAGTCGCTCGTAATCCAACAGGAGACTTGCGTTTAAGAGATGGCTCGGAGGAAAAGTATTTTCACGGGCCTTCCTCCTCTTCCACGTGCGGACGTTGTCATCGATATTTTCGAAATTATGCAAGCAGCACGGCATGCCAGGAAGTTGTTGACTACAACTTTATAGCGCTCGTATCTGCTCGGATATTTCATGAATATTGCGTGCAGCCACACAGGCACACGCGAATCTCGCTCGGCGTGAGGGCCGTTGGTTAAATAATCTGACGTCGATGTGTGCGAAAGTGCTTCATCATAAGCCACCCGATGGTCATGAAACCCGGATATTTCCGAATGTTTCGTACGCATTGTCCAACGTGCGGGTTAAAATTAACTTGTCACGCTTCGACTGGCTCGCATTATGCTGGCCCATAAAATATCAACTCGTCAGCTCCCTCAATACTGAGGATAGCTGTGTTTTCACGCATGTTACGTGTATCTTTACCTAACTCGATGGTCAAAGACACCTAAGGGAATACGGGGGATTTTAGAAAAGGGAGTCGTTTGTGCAGAAGGATTAATTTCGATTGTTCTTCAAGTTTCATTTGGAGCCAGTCGATGAGCTCCTGTCTCGTAATTCCTGGCCGTGCAATAATGCATTCCGCTGAACTGACGACAAAGAAGCCGTTGATTCAAGATCACTCCTCCGAGAGAAACCGGCGCGTTGAAGTTTCTAGACTCTTTGCCCTTCCCTCCCTCTCTTTGCTCATGGTGAATCCCGATGCCGCGTGATTGTCGTCATTTTTCGTCACACAATTACCGCACATGGACCATCTCTCCTGGCTTGGTGATACGGGAATAAGAGGGGGAATGGTGACAGAAGAAGAATCGCGTCTTTGGGCCAAAGAGAGGGGAAAAGAGAAGAAAGAATACATGTCTCCCGTGCGAACGAAACCGTGGCGTTATTATCGATCTCTCGGCGTCGTTACACTCATCCGGCATATCCGTACAAGTGCAGAAAATGGAAAGTGCACGAGGCGCGCGCGCACACCGGCTGATTTACGATTAATCTCCACGACCCGGTTCTCCGGTCGCCATCTCCTCTCGATCTCAATCCCCTACACCGACTCGAAAATACTGTTAAACCAAGAACCCTCTCCCCCCCGCACGTCCACCGATACGATACTCCAATTAAATACCTTCTTCTTTCCTGTTTGTTTATCGTTTGCTTATCTTTTTTTCGCCAGCTTTTCACCAAACTCTCTCGTAAACTCTTCTTGTACTTCCATCAAAGTTTGCGAGGCAACGTCCGCAACTATCAATGAACATTCTCGCTTTCAAAGCTTCTTTCCCGTCCCAATAAATGACGAATTTATAATCGTTCTTGTTTTAATACGATTCTTGTTCGAAGGAATACGAAGTCTCGTCCGATACGTGCTCCTCAAAGTTTGAATAGCGGACGATTCTTAATAATCTGTTGAACGCTGAAACTTGAATCGAGGAGAAAACTGGGAAATTATGCAAATTATTCTTCCCTGAAAATCGTTCGCTTAGTTTCGTCGAGCGGGATTGGAAAGAACAGCACGTGTTGCGTAGAATTCTTGAGGATAGTTGGAAACGAGACTCGCCTGGCAAAGTAGGCAACCGGTGTGTATTTTCCAAGGAGTATTGCGGTAAACGGGGAAAAAGTGTGATCGTTGTTCCCGGGGCGAGACATTTGATCGATCTGCCGGCGTGCTGACATTTATCCGCGAGATTCGGTGGAATCGTCGGAAAGACTGGTACGAGAGGGGATGGCCCAGTGAAGAGGGAGGGAAAGAACGTTTGTGCATCGATTGTAAGCGCGGCTCGTCGTCGAGATGGAGCGTTGTGGGCACGTTGAATTGTCTCGTAGAAATTTCAATGTAACGGCCTAAGTGGCCTGCGGATGGCGGAGGTGGACGAGGTGAAGGAGATGGAAGAGAAGAGGGGGGAGAAGGAGGAGGACGAGAGGCTCTCGGAGAGGGGAGAGCCGGCGAAGAGAAGTCTTGGAAGTTGTAACAGGTGCCCCCACCTTCTTCTAGTGTCTGCCTTCCCTACCAGACCGCGGTATACCATCGTCCCTCCTTCTCTCCTGTATATCTTATAACATTTACTATCCCCCACCTTCCTTTCACCGCTACTTAGCCTCTTTTATGTAAGCTAGCAAACTGACCTGACACAACTATCGCGCGTGCTATAACCTACTACTACTGCTCCATACTTTCTTCCTCCGGCGCACCAGGCTCCCGCCTCCCCCCCTTACGTACACGAATTTTTCTCGACAGAATCGTGCGTCTAATTTTCCTGCGTACAAGTAAAATCCACACCGAACGCATCTTGAATAAAACATACTTTCCTCCGGTGTGTGCCTAAAAATAAACCTCTTTGAGGAAAGTCCCTGCTTCGGCGAGTTGAAAAAACTCTCCACGAGTTCAGGTGTATACGCGAACTTTAAACTCGACACAGGCTTGTTCCGTGCGAATCGTTTTTCTCTCGAGTCCGGAGGGCCGGGAAGGGGGCGAAAGACAAGTCTCTATTTTTTCCGAGGGAAGGAATGATCAGCTATCGCGAGAGACGGGTTATCGATTGCGAAAATTGTGTAATTGTTGCCGGTGCAATCGAGGTTACGGACAATCGATTTCTGTTACGCCGTCGTAATCTTCTATAGTTGGAGATACGTTCTCGTCTTTATCGAGGCTGAAAACCGCGCGTCGTGTCCCCTCGGAGATAACCGCATGAATAATAACGCGCGCACGTGTTCACGCATTTCAATCGAAAATAACGTTCCGAATGTTTGTCACTGAGCTCTGATAGTGGGAATTGATGGCTTCCATTTCTAAGATTCATTACGAATACAACGAGGAATACTTTATTTCACGTAGGCGAAGGGTAATCGTTGGGATGGTGGAGGGTGGAAAAGTCGGCAATTTCCAAACTATATGATTCGGTCTCTCGTCATTAATCACGCTCAATTTAATCTGGCGAACCGCTAAACTCGGCGGATTTCCACGTGCAAGACGTTTTCCCGGTAACTCCTGACGCAAACACACGAACAGATGTCGCATGGGGTGTTACCACTTGATCCGGAAACGTCCACTCACTCCAAGATTGCAATTCACGTATGCACGTCATTTCCCCGAAGAATCGATACCCCGAGCAATCGGGAAATCCATCCTCCTTTCGAAGGGAAATCTGGATTTGGGCCGTGGGTATGCCGCTCTTTTTTCGCCGGTAGGACGAAATGAAAGAGCGCAATATGGGACGACGACGGGCATACGTAATGCGGGCGTAACTCGTGAGCCGTGACAGCAAGAAAAGACAAAGTAATGGGAGTAAAAGGAAGCGAGGAGGAGGAGGAGGAGGAGGAGGAACTCGGTGGAACGCGTGTCTCAGGAAATAGAGTCTCGTCCACCTGGCCTGTACATTGGCTCTGTACTCGTGTGTCATCGTTGTTGTAGCAACCGTCGCGTATGCGCGTCGTCATCTCCTGGTCGTCGTCGTCGTCGTCGTGTCGTTACCGCAGGGACCAGAGAAAGAGGGTGAGGGTGTCGTCGGGCCGTCGTCGTCCGAAGGTTAAGTACGAGCGAGGGATATAATGGGGGTAGCGCATCGCCATTGTAAACAGAGTCGAGCAGTAAGCAGCTCCGGGATTTAGTTCGGCATAGGGACAGAGAACGGTGGAAACCAGAGGAGAAAGGGAAGGCAGGGGGTGGACGTCGGTCGGACGAGGTGCTTCGGAGAGGGGTGGTCGAGGGATCGACGGGAACGATGGGGGCAGAGGAAGAGAGGAAGAGAGAAAGAGAGAGAGAGAGTGAGAGCTACGGCTGTCGAGGGTGGGAAGTTGCCGAGACATCGATCGGGCCGGCCATTGCTTGCCACACTCCACTACTAGGAGTCAAGATGCCATCCCACCACATCCCACTACGAGGAACTAAACTCCATGAAACTACTCTCCGCCGTCCTCCGACGTCCCGTCTCCCTCGCTCGCACCACGCACTTGTCCCAACCTTCCGTGCTTTGCTCCTCCGCTGCGTATGCCACCGCGAGAATGTATGCGTATTAAATACAGGCCGCTTCAAGATCGTTCGCTCGCGCTCTGGCTAGCAGAATGAAATCATCAGCCACCCATCGAGAACCTCCCCGTTCAACGGGAAGGTGACTGCGTGTCGCTGCGTTCAAGGGTAATTCATTGGAAGGGCGGGATCGATGGAACCGGATAAGGGTGCATTCGTCGTCGTACCTTCCTTCGGGCAGGATGAACTGTCCCCTCCTCCCCCCCCCCCTAAAGATCGCGTGTACTTGCGCTTGATTGCAGTCAATGCGTGTGAACCGTCCTCGCAAATCCCTTTGGCCGGCTCTCGAGGGGCCAGGGAATGATTACGTAGGTTCACGGATTCGCTCGCAAGTTGCTCCGAGCAATGATATCACGGTGTAATGGAGCAATGAGCAATCGTGTAGTAGTTGAGCGGCGTCACGTTGCAGCGAGGTAGTATCGAGAAACGTAGTCATAGGTTGATCGGTGCGTGCCAGATGGAGAAACGTTGGGTGGGACGGACGGGAGAGACGGAAAACCGCGCAGCAAGCACGCATTGCATGTGCATTGGCATGTGCAGAAGCGGGTGCAGCCTCAAGGCCGACGCACCAACTGAATTCGCCGAGTTCAACAAATCCGCCGGCGTGCCTGTTCAGCCGTTGCGTCGTTCCTTCTCTTCCTTCATCCTCCCTTCCAGCCCTTCTTTCCGCTCGTCGTTTCAGACCGATAAAAAGGGACGATGCTTCACTCTCGATCGTTTATACGCCGCGTGTGTCCACGCTTTTCTCCTGGTATTTATGGCTTTGGAAACTTTTCCTTTTATAACCGATCCTTCGGAACGCCTCTTCAGGTATGCACCGACCGGCACGATGCCATTGCCATTTTACTCGGATAAAAGCTATCGCCCGATGCGGATTCTTAGGGTCTAAGGATTCTTAAGTCCTCTCTACCTAACTCTCCGGGCGATGCTTTAATGCCCGTCTTGTGCCGCTCTTCTAATTACATTTTCCGGGAGATTCAAAATGCAAGGAAGTTGCCAACACGGGCCAGGGGGTTTAGGTTTTGGAAATTTTCCACGGAAAGACCTGAAGGGGCTTGCCTGTCCTCGACTTGAACTGTCGCCGTGTCCAAAGGATACAGCACACTCACACACATGACGGGCTCTTATTCTCTTACGAAGAGAACTGTACACGAAGCCCGGGTCGGCGCGCGTCTCCTCGCAATTACTCGACCGGTTCCCGTCGACTGTCCGCGCCATCAAAGGAGGAACGGTACTTGGGGAACATCGGCTCTCTTGCCTGTTACACGACCGCCGTGTTTCTCTTCTCCTTCGAAACGTGCACACGCACACACAAAGTCATGGACTTTCGTGTGCGAGCGTACCGGCAACCTCGTGCTTTCCTTGGAATCTCGGTGAAGTTCGGCTTGGAATTTCGATCGACGCAGAGGAAAGAAAAGACGCGGTTCGCCATTCTCAGCGAGCTCGCGGATGTATCGTGCTGTGTCGAAGTTTACGGGTTTCACCTCCTCCGACGCACGCGGTCGATCTTACTTTCTGAGGTTTCGCCTGGACCTCCCGCTGCCGCTGACCCCCGCACCCCGCCGAGCGAGAGCCCACGTTTTCACGAAACGCTAGACCCTCGGTGCCTTTTTCCCAAGGACTCTCTTCCATCCGGCGAACACGAGGGGTAATTTGAACGGGCCATTTTGGAACGAGATCGACCGTGGAAAAAATCGACCACCACCAAGACCGGCGAGGGGTGGTTTTTGAAATGTCGGTCGATCGATCGACCGAGCCGATATCTCGCGGTTGGATTAGTTATGCGAAATGTCCATGGAAGCTGGAGCGTGGAAGAGCAGTAATCTCAAAACACACTGCTGTTCATCGGATTCGGCGGCGGGAGGTTTTGAGAGGGGCGAGGGGAGAGGGAGCAGAGGCAAGAGTGCGGCTGCGAAGACTTGGCGAGGGAGTGCAAGGGAGGTTCGCGGTGGCAAGGTGGGAGACGAGAGAGAGCAGGCGTTGGAGAACCGAAGTTTCGCTTTAGGAGCGGAGAACTTAACTGAGTTAACTTTGCTACCGAACCAAACTTTCCGCCAACTTTAAGTAGTCGCCCCTCCCGTTCCCCTGCACTCTCTGTCTGTTTCTCTCTCCCTTACTCTGAAACTCCGGGAGAATTCCCTCTACCTTCCTCCAACTCAGGGCCGTTCGTTCGCTCCGTTGACCGCCCGCGGAACGAAGACAGAACCGGAAGGTATCGGCCGAAGAGAGAGCCTCTTCGCCGTATCCTTTTGCAACGATTTCGCCGTGTGCTCTCGAGGGCCAGAATTCCCGAGCATCGACACAGATACTCGTCATCGTAATTGGACGACTTGGACGTTTCGCCCTTCTTTTTTCTTCCTTCATCTATCGCGCACCAAAGTCTCGTCCCGGGAACTGTTTCCTCGGAAGCTCGAAATTGCTTATCTTCCTATTTCCGCGAATCGCAAAGCGTGAGGTTGGGATCAATGGAAATCGTTAAGGTCGATCGTACAAGGGGTGAAGGAGAATCGGTTTGTCGAACGGTCGAAACTGCTTGCTCGGACGGAACTGGAGAATGCAAATTGTGATGACGCTCGGAATAATATCGTCCTACTCAGCAGGTGAGATCGTGTAATAGCATCGGTACGATCAGTCATTGACTTTCCTTAGCAATGAAAGTAACCTCGACGACTCATTAGCATTCTTTCTCTCCTCCGGCTCAAACTATCGTCTCGTTGTTGCCTATGGTTATCTGAAAGAAGCATTACACGGACTAACGGGGACATGTTCGCCTTGATATTGCGCCGTCTTATCGCTAGCGCCGTTTTTTAATGTTCGTACTTATTCCTGCTCGCCAGTCAATGGGAAGTTTATTTATTTCGTCACGCCCCTTAAGTAATCGCTCGGCTATAGCGATTTTATTTGTCCACTTGTGTCGTTTTCGACGCGCCGGATTAGCAAATCGATAAAGAGAAGTACGATAAAGGCGCGCGTGCGAATTTTCGTTTCTACCGAGAGATAACGGCATTAACGCGGTCGCTGTGGGCGGAAAATAAATTAACGCGTTGTGGGGGATGGGGAGGGTGAGAATGTATGACAAATATGATGAGGGTTGGCGAAAGAGCGTTTTTAATTCCCGCCACTAACTACTAAAGTGAGAAGTATTAATCCAAAACGTTGTTCCATGGAAAAACCACCCCACAATTGTTAGGCCGTTGGAGTCGTTTGAATTTCACGTGTCACTAACAAAAACCCAGTCACCTCTGTGAGGGAAGTTTTGAAACAAACTTTACTTTATCGTGGCTCGATTGTAGGGACGAAGAGAGAGAGAAGGACGAGCATCCCCTTCCAACGACGGTTCTCCGCCAAGTAAAGTTGCTCCCAGGTTAGACAATAATTGGATAACTTCGCCCTCATAGCACCCCATCCCTCGGCAACTTCTGCCTCCCTCCTTTCCCCGGACTCTTCCTCTTTCTCTCGGCACGCCACTCTCTTTCCCTCTAACTCGAAAAACTCTGTTGCACACTGAGATTAAGCTAAAGGGTTGAATTTAACCGCTTAGCCAGAGAGGGAGTCCGCTTTAAAAACTCGGGAAATTTTTAACTTGGTCAGGAACATCGAGGAGAGACAAGAAGCCGCTGTTCGGAGTAACGCCCATTAACGCTTTACCGAATTCGGAATTAAAATTGCAGAAAAGTTTGCCCGGCGGGAAGCCCTAGATCCGAGAGATTCTCCCTTCCTCGCCTGTAAACGTCCCGGCTTATTTTCTTGGCTAATGAAAAATATCGCCGGCTTGCAAATCCTTTTCCGGACGTTACATACTCAGCACATTACTTTTCCTGGCAGCAACGTAACTCGCACGACCCATGCGTTACGTATCGTGTACGTTGCCAGCTGTCGAACAAGGGCTTAATCTCGCCTCCTCGCCTCTCCTCCTTTTGATGATATGAGCTTGCGTTTTCGCTGAGTTGGCACAACATGTGCCCAAGTCAAAGTGCTTGGGTGTGCACTCCGCGTTAGTATCGCATCCTCGCTTTCGCTGAGGCCAGCAGCGATCTCATTTTGTAGCCTCCTCCGCGGGCTACGTTTCCGATTACGCGTCTATGTGTGCCCGGTGCATATGTACCATCATCAAGATGCAACCCTCCCCCTCCCCTGCGTGCATTTTTTTTCACAGGCCTTCTCGAATAAATCTCGGGCAGATCGACGCAGCTACTTCTATTCAAAGTAGTTTTGAGAAATCTCGAAATTACGGCAACTAACAGTACAGGCAATAGCCGAATTTTCCCTTACGGTACTTCATCTTTATTACTCCGTACGGACGATAAAGTTTGACTTTGAGTAAGCGTGCGACCAGTGCCATCAATCTAATGCGCGTGGGGGCGCTACGTGTCGAACTCTGTGCTTTTCTTATGGAACTTTACTAGTTCGGCATTTTTCCGTTCCGCCATATAAAAGGGACCGGGAGTTAAGTCCACTTTTGCCCGAGATTTCCTGTACTTTCGCCGTCCGTTGTCTTGTAGTTGCTTATTCCTCGCTTGGAAAGCGTCTGGAGAAGTACGTTGACGCCTCGAAGAGCATATAATCAGTGTAAATGAACGCAAAGATACACTGTGATTGGTTGACAATTGCTGCCGAAAATGGGATGAAAATGTCGACCCACTAACCAACGCCAGTCTCTATTAACACTCCCGAAAACATTAGCCCCAGCCACTGACTCCGCTGTGGATGCATCTGGTGTCTTCCTGTGTGACTCTCGCTTGTGTGTTTTGACCATTATCCCGTGTTTCGCGTGTGTTTCTTCGAATTCCGGGGCAATAGTAGGATTTTCTTGTGGATTCCCATAACCTGCGGGACTTTCTTTCCTCACGTTGAGCGTTTACAGTGCGCAGGTTAAGCCGGCGCGTTTCGAGGTAACCTAAAAACTTTTCACCCAACGCACGCTTGTATGAAGTCGCTGGCTTCTTCGACTACGTAACGCCGAATGTAGTCGCTTAGTTGTTGTGAACATTATTTCGTATTCTTCGGAAAGTCGTTAGACGTTTAGAATATTGTCATTCCGTGGGACAAATTCGTAAAATACATCCGCACTGTGCCTAATACGATTCGATGAAGAAAACAACAAAGTGTATGTTTATTAGGTGTGCCATACTTTGAGAAATTCGGATTTTCTGTTTATATGTGGTTTTTATTTTATAAGAAGCTGTGAATGTGCAACATTCAATATTTATGGATATATATTTGAAGCCAAGGTGTCCTTTTTCCTTCTCTATAAGTGCTTGAAATAAATGTATTTCATATAGCCTTTTTTGTTTCAGGAGTCGGTGTTCAATAAGTCGTGATGCATTGGAGGTTCGGCGGTCCTTACTCAAAAACCGACCAGAACTCAGTGTTGCAGAAGCAATTTGTGTGACAAAGCACCATAGTGTGAGCTGCGTTTTAACGGACAGAAAACATTGTCTTTACGAACTTATCGTAAAACAATCAACAAGGCAAGCGGACGTTTTTAGTGAGACCAAGGAATACGAGTGAAAACATAAAAATTGGGGGGGCTGTCTGACCGATGGACAAACGGAAGATGATGCCCAAACGCCCCCGAATGGAGAACCTGAGGGGCCCTATCGCAAATGGGCCCATTCAGACACGACCATTAGTGGCTTTATTAGATGGCCGGGACTGTTCTATTGAAATGCCTATTCTTAAAGATGTTGCAACTGTGGCCTTCTGCGATGCACAGTCTACGTCAGAAATTCATGAAAAGGTGAGTATTTTACAAGCAAGGTTGTTATGTGATATACCAGCAGTAATTTCGTAAACGATCATCATGTAAATGATTTCATGCTATTGGATGACTTTGTAGGTACTAAATGAAGCAGTAGGTGCGCTAATGTGGCACACCATAATTTTGACAAAAGAGGATCTTGAAAAGTTCAAAACATTACGAATCATTGTAAGAATTGGATCTGGGGTAGATAATATTGATGTCAAAGCAGCAGGTGAGCTCGGCATCGCAGTGTGCAATGTGCCTGGCTATGGAGTTGAAGAAGTGGCAGATACCACTCTCTGTCTCATTCTAAATTTATATCGGCGTACGTATTGGTTGGCAAATATGGTACGCGAAGGGAAAAAATTTACGGGGCCAGAACAGGTAAGTTGTCCAGATGTGTAAAACTAGCAACGTATCCTCTAGCTCCTTTGAAAACAATGCTTGAGGGACCTGGTATGTTTTAGGTCAGGGAAGCCGCAAACGGATGCGCAAGGATACGGGGTGACACTCTCGGTATAGTCGGATTAGGCAGAATTGGTTCTGCAGTAGCACTGCGTGCCAAAGCCTTTGGTTTTACTGTTATCTTCTATGACCCCTATCTACCCGATGGAATCGAAAAGTCACTTGGTCTCACCAGGGTTTACACACTACAGGTTCAATAACAATACCAGATATTCCGTTTACAAAAACCAGTAGCGCATAATTGCCATTAATTCACGTGAACGTGACATTTGTAATCCCCCTCTTTTTATGCAGGATTTATTGTTCCAATCAGACTGTGTATCTCTACACTGTACCTTGAATGAGCACAATCATCATTTAATTAATGAGTTCACCATAAAACAGGTACTAAACCGAATTGCCATATAAATAATTTCTATAAACTGTTTCATATGAATTAATTCACAATGTTCTATTACAGATGAGACCCGGAGCATTTTTAGTAAATACAGCCCGAGGTGGTCTGGTAGACGATGATGCGCTAGCTGCGGCGCTGAAACAGGGTAGAATTCGCGCGGCAGCTCTTGATGTCCACGAAAACGAACCATACAATGTCTTTCAGGGTCAGTCCTCGCAGTGTGAGTTTTATCTAACCACGCCTAACCACCTCCCCCGTCTAACGCTTCCTTTCGGTAATCCTAGTCCCCCTCCTGATTAACGCATAAGAACGTCATCGCATCCCGCACTAGCACTACTCCGTGACATGGCTTGTAGAAGAGTAGAATGGACGAAACATAGATATAGTAACATAATAATATTACTCGCTTACTCCGTCATTCTTACCATCACGGCTAGCACTAACAAACAAGAGAGATTTATTTCTCAGCATGCATGTTGCGAACGGCACACACTAAAACGAAGGAAAAAATTGTAGGACGTTTGTTGACCGAGACATTCTTGTTGCATCCACAGGTCCTTTGAAAGATGCTCCCAATCTGTTATGTACACCTCACGCGGCATTCTACAGCGATGCAAGCTGCACCGAGCTCCGCGAAATGGCTGCTAGTGAGATACGAAGAGCCATCGTAGGTCGTATACCCGACTGCTTGCGAAACTGTGTGAACAAGGAATATTTTCTTTCGTCGACCGGGTAAGCTCACTCAGAATCAATAAAACAAACGATATCTATTATCAGCTTCTTTTTTTATCTCTCAAGAAAACAACAAGCTAAAGCAAGCAAATTAGGGTAATGATAATCGTTGTTACATCAACGCTATTAAGTACCATCCGTTATTTCTTTTTCTTGCACCGGGAAAAAGATTACGTAATTTTTACAGAAACAGATTTTCAAGCAGATGTTAACTCTCGTATTACAATGGAAAGAAAAGAAAAGAAAAGACAAATGAGCAAAGTCGAGCGTGTGTAAAAGTAAACCGTGGTATTAGAAGCGAGAATTCGAACCGTCTTTGGAATACCTAAAGCAAATCCGATTGGGCACTTTGTAAGAGGCATTTATCGAAGTGGCCAATTTCTTTTCGCTTTCTCCAGCAGCTACCCCGAGGGGATCAACGGCGGATACTATGCTGGGGCGCTGCCCGTTCAACAGGCGCACTCGACGACTCCTCACGATTCAGCACCGCCGCCTCCCGGTGGTCATTCGGTAGTCGGCGGTACAGCCGCCGGCGGCGGTGCGGGCGGTGGCGGCGGGCCGAACAGCTCGGCAGGCGGTGGCGCCGGTGCCGGGGGTCCGACGGGGCCAGCGGGTCCAACGGTAGGCGGCGCCGGGGCCGGCGGACCTGCCTCCGCTCCCCCTACTGCTGGATTACCCGGTCTACCACACAGCATAGTTAGCGAGCCTGACCCCCGGCCGAGCCCACCTGCTCCGAGTCCCCGTTGACCTTGACACCCCCAATAAAACACTCGCGAATACACCCCCACAAATACACACTCGCATACATACCAGCAAGAACACCCGGGTCCCTTAAACAGCCGCGAACACACACCCCACACACATCGAACACGTCTACTCCAGCACCATCCTCCGAGACTATCTTATAATTTCTACCCTTAGCCATTTATCTACACGCATTATTCAAAGGGAAAACGACAAGCATACGATATATTACTACAAAGTGAACACAGATACACAATTACCCACGCGACGACTCTAACGATAAACAGACGATCTTATCTCGACTAAAGACGTGTGTCGTGCACGATGTGCCCCCCCCCCCTCACCCCCCCAAACACACACACACACACACAAAAATCTGTCCGCTGCTTCCGAGAAACTCGAGGGAATCCATCCTTGAGCGCGAGAGAGTGAGAGTTGAGGATATAGGGAGGAAGGAAAGGAGAGAAAGGGGGAGAGAGAGTATGCTTCAATTTGTGCGTACGTGAGAATGAGAGACAGGCCACACGGTGCTGCTGTGTGTCGCTTTGCGTTTCGATTCTTTTTCCGTGTTTGTGGACCTTTTAGGTAGTGCAGTTGATGTAATTTTCAAGGTGAAACCAAATACAGTTGGGCAGTAATGATGATGATTTTCCCCTTTTGTAATTCGAGCGAGGCGAGTTTTTACTTTGCATCGATCACTTTTCTGGACATACTTTTATGTCCATCTCACGAAATACGGGTTGTACGTTATAAAGGGTGTCGAGGATCCTTTAGCATCGTTTTCCTTCCCTGTAAAAAGTAGCAAGATACGATGAACTTGTGATTCCACGAGTGAGTAGGCGTCCATGCCAAGTAATCGGCAGTTCGTAGCGACCAGTTGATTCAGTGATAGGTTTTCTTCCTTTTCATACCTGCAGCATCGCAAGACCCACGAGCTAGTCGCCAACCAAGTACAAATCGGAGAACATTCATGTAATTGAATCGAACTAGCATATGGCAAAGCGCGTGCTGTTGAGGTTCCGTAAATAATCGTCCATTAGCTTTTTTTTGTTTTCATTGACATGGGAACGACTCCTGTAATATTGTTTTGAACTTCTCGTGTAGTGTACAAGTACAGCAATATTGTAGCCATTTCACTGGACACTCACACGAGTCATTCATTATTTTGCCGTACTGTATTTGAGTTTATAAGCATCGTCTTAAGTTCTTTTAAGATACATATTCCCAGAAAGTTTTGTAAATTGGGAAGCTCATCGATACTGAAGCGCGTCTCGATGTCTTATCCATCGGGAGTCGTAATTCTATGTGTTACAGCTGACTTCGCATAAATACAGTCGTTTACTTTTTTTCTATTTCAACACCCGAAAATGCTGCACGAATGAAAAAGAAGGTCAGGGTGCAGTAAATCGAGGAACTTGTAGTAGTAAGGATTAAGTGGAGACTCATCGAGGTATCCACAAACGTTAGAGTGCGCCTGACTGCTTCGTGATAAAACGGCATATTGCGAATCGCGCCTGAACTAAGAAATACACGTGATATTTCATTAGCATATAAATGTACCGAACGATATATTGTACAATGTCATTCTGTTAGATACCCGCAGATGTGCAGTGCTGCCTGCTACGTTCTTACTGATGTACGGTAAAAGTTGTGCAGATTTTCTGACTGGCCACATTTTTGGGTATTTAACCAGTCGAGGAACATCGGAAAATGACGTTTTCATTGCTCTCACTTTAGAATAGTATCTTGTACTTTCTTTCTGCGTTTGTGAATCCCTTGATGCTCCGCGACGAAACGGTAAAGAGGTAGCTCGTTCGTTAAAACTATATACGGTAAATTGCGAAGACGGTGGGCACGATATCACCCATAGAGTATTCCTTTGGTTCTGAATGAACGAAGCAAAAGATAAGGACTTTGCGTTTCTTTAGCGAACATACACAACCTATCGATTAACAGTGTTTAAGTGAGCGAAGGAAGAAATTAGCGAGATTGCGAGGATGAGAACGAAAGGATCCGAGCGAGAGAGTACAAGAGCGAAAGTTAGAACGAACAGAAATCAAGTTTTATTAATTGATAATTATAATATGATTAATTATTGTATTAAGTAAAGTAATGCGATGTTACGACACTTGAATATATTATCGAAAGATAAATCATGCAAAAGGAAAATGGACAATTTTTTGAGAAAAATTATGGAAAGCGATGATGATAATTAAATAAAAAAAAAGAACATGGAAAGATCTATTTTAGAGACACACATATCTACTCAGTTCTTACGTGATTAATTTCAACGAAGGCGTTCAGAAAATTTTCTACTGCGAAAAGTAGCTACCGTTAAAATGAGTGTACACCATGGCGATGGCAGTGAGACTTCAGTAACGATACGATTCCGAAATTGTCGAAAGTAACATTTTCCTGTCGGCGATGATATATCGCATATTTTTTCCTACATCCCACAAGTTGGGTGGATGGCAAAACAGACTGAATCACGTTATTCGGTTTTCGTCCAAGCCCCCGGAATGCACCTCGATACGATTAACTTGGTTCGAGCTGCTCTTCCGCGCGGGCGAAAGGGAAAATCATTCCAAACTCGTGTAAGAATCCGACTATCGGGCACGTTCGGCCGATAAGCACACGTGAAGCGACGTAGGAGTGCGAGAGGAAAACATAAAGCATCACAAGTTCACGCAGCATTGATAGAGATGACATTATACATTTTTAAATAGAATACGCTACGTACATAACTACGATTCATGTACGTCTCTTGCGCGACAAGGTGGTCCTGGATAATTCTTTGACTGAAGCAAAACAGCGGATGGAAAATAAAACGAGGACCAGCTCGTCTCTGCACAGCCGTACGGAAATACATAAACGTAGAAACATTATACACCCCTTTTTTTCTTTTCAAGAATATTATTACTTACGGATACATCATATAGAGACGAAAATGCGTGAGTGAGAGAGAGCAAGAGAGTGAACGGGAGAGAGAGTGTGCGAGAGAAGGATTTTTTGACGTGAGTGAAGAAAAGAACACGCTGCTCTACGAGGAAGAGAGACGAAATTGTTCTTACATATATACATATAGTTTTAATTGTGAACAAAAAGAGGCAAGTTAAATGTGACAAGAAGAGAAATTCATTGAACGGAATATCTACTGCTATTCGACTTCGACTAGCCAAGAGATACGAGGTCTCCTTACCCTCTTCCCACATGAAATAGGGCGAGTGAACATCACGTGGATCCTGATGCTGTGGGATTGCAAAAGAAAAAGAAACACTCGTACGTTCAATCATTCGTTTTTAATCAGTTGTTTTCTCATATGAATATTATATATATATATATATATTATATATATAGAGAGATCGTTCTTTTTTTCTGACGGAAAAAGCGGCGCCGAGACACCTTCGTTTCGTAGTTACAAAAGAAAAGGAAAGCAAAGACCGAAAAAGAGAGAAAATCGCCACGACAATGAAAAATTGAAGGTGGTGTGAAAACAGCAACATTAATATTATAATTAATAATAATTATAATAAATACAATATTTGTACAATAATCAACGGTGCTGTGGTGGATGCTACAGGTTTATGTCTACGAAACCTTGTTCACCCATCCCGACCTACCCGCGATACTTTGGTACTTTGGCGCTTTGAACACTGGACAAGAATTTTACCGCTTCCCACCCTCCAAAAAAACCGCCTTTTAACATCAAAATACGTGTCTCTCCATTAGTTTTTTTTTTTTTTGGTAATTTTCTATGCGGCCGAGAATGTTGGGGTTTCTGCAAACCCCAAGTCCTGCCGGCATTTTTTTGCGGAGTGAACGTCGACGATAAAATAAAGTGCAAGCGGTGGAGCGATGATCGTGCGAGAAGTACTTCTCGTGGAGGGTACTTCATAGTCTCTCGGGTAAGCTCGTTCCAATGCGAATAACGGGAATGCGGCAGCACCGCGGTACCGTGCGTCCGGCGTCAATCGCCGTCGCCGTCGTCGTCGTCGTCGTCGTCGTCGTCGAGCACGTGCTGCTGTGTCACGTCAGGGAACCGCCGTGCACGCGCATATGCCTATTGAGATTCCCGCTCTGACTGAATCTCAGCAGACAGAGCTTGCACTGGTACGGTTTTTCCCCGGAGTGAATCCGCAGGTGCTTCGTCAGCGTTGAGCTGTCGGAAAAGGCCTTCTTGCAGAAGCGACATCTGCAATAGGAATGGTAGATATCATCCTTATCCCACCCTTCCCCCCGATGCATCAAACTGCGCTCAATCTTTACGAGAAATTTAATGGTCAACTCAAGGTCACTCTTCGAGGAATCCTTTATATTATATTTTATCGTTTATGTTTTTAGATTGTAACTTCCTTCAAAGCCTACCCTTTGAATACCTTCCTACCCTTACTTCAATCGTTTGAACATAATGAATATCCATGTGTAATGTGTCTCTAAGAGTAAAGGTAGTGGATAACATAATTGTCATTGCACCGGAACTCACCTGTACGGACGTTCACCCGAATGCGTCCTCATATGCGTCGTTACAGAGCTGCTTTGTGAGAACCTTCTGTCACAGACGGGACATCGAAAAGGTTTCTCACCCGAGTGCGTTCTCGCATGAGCCGTCAAATTAGCTGCCTGACTAAACGCCTTCGAGCAGGCATGGCACCTAGAAATTCATTCTAACGTACTACTCCTCTCATCATTTTAGGCACACGTATATGCCCTAAGGCTTTGGTCCTTTCATTCAACGCTGTTTTCTAAATATTGCGTCCCTTGATATATCCTCAATGCTATCGCATTTGAGGTAGAATGGTATTATGTCGAACCTGAACGGTTTCTCGCCGGAGTGCGTCCTGAGGTGGGTCTTGAGGGTGCTGGGTCTGGCGTAGGATTTTCCGCAGATCCTGCAGAGATTCGGTCTGCCATTATCGTCGGGGGTGACGGCCGCGGCAACGGGTCCACCGGAGGCGATGCAAAGCGCATGTTCCGAGCCGGATTGTAGTCTGGGATGGCCGTGGGGGTGAGGGTGAGGGTGAGAATGGGGATGGGCCGCGTTGCCGATGAGGCTATTGGCCGGGGGTTGATTCACCCTCGTCTGCGGCTCGACCGTAGCGTACTGCGGGGCGGGACTCAGTAGGGGTTCCACGCCCCAAGCCGACGAATAGCTCTGCTCGTACCTACGTATGCGTACCATGTACATACATCACTACCGAACGCTCCGGCTATTCGACCCTCTGCTCGTATTTCCAAAGCCAAAATGGCGCTAAAGCGACTTAGCTCAACCCTTCGTTCAGCCAGACTTGACATTTTGTCGCCCACCAAGAAAGCAAACTTCTTACACCGGATCTATGTTTGTTCTTTTTTAATAAAACAATGGATCCTTGCTTACCCCGAGTGCATGTTCATGTTCATCGTCATGTTCATGGAAACGTTGACGGACATGGCCGGGCCGGAAGCATAGTGGGTCGGTGGAACGGGTGGGCCGAGGTTCTGGCCGTATTCCTGGGTGTAATGATGAGTAGGTCCACTGGCGGCATAGTATCCGCCGGTAGGACTTCCGGGGTGGACGACAGCGTGCTTCAAGGACAGAAGAACGTCCGCGACACCCTCGCCGTTGGCATTACTCGTCCTCGGCACGCATTCCCCCCGGGTGCAACCCCAACTGCAAGAATGCTTAAAAATTACGAGGTACATCGAAAAGAGCAGCTCCTCGAGAATCCTCGCTAAAACGATCCCAAACGAGCAAACATGAGCGCCGCTGGCTTTAGCCGTTATTTTCTTGAGACAAAACGTTCGTGCCTCGAATGATGTTTACAGATGTATGAATGTCGCTCACTTGTAGGTCCCAGAACATGGGCTGAATAGTCCCGGCGGCAGAGGATCGAGGTCCAGTGGAGGCAGAGGGAACCCTGCCATGTCGTCGACCCAGAAGCTCGCCCCGAATTCGCTGATGACCTGGCCCTGACCGTTGCTCTGGATCTGCTGACCCTGGTCCGTCGTGAGTCCGTCCTCCGGCGAGTTCTGTAGGTCTTGGAGCCGCAGGGTACCTTGCAGAGCGCCCAGGGTCTCCTCGTTTTGGGCGTCGGTCAACGTGTCCTCGCTTGACAAAACGCCCAGCGACCCCGAGCAAAGAGCTGACGGGATCGTCGCCTCGATGCTACCCACCGATCCTGTAAAATCGCGCTACTCGTTCACGGAACTCTCGAAAACGCCGGACATGAAGGGCTCAACGGTTCTAGGCAACGCCACGTTCTAACTGGCGAGCTTCTTTCACAATAGACGATTCCTCGCGGTCAACGATGCCCGTGTTTATCTACTTTTCTACTTGACAATTCTTTTTAATATACTCCGTAACAGTCGTTTACTAACAAACGTCTATATACGAAAATCCTCATGGTTGGCAGAAGAGATTACGAACATGTTTGTCCTTCCAGTTTCCTTTTCTCAATTAGACGCGGTCACAAAAACCGTCCTTTAACTCGTTCGTACAACAACGTATTGTTAGAAATGAAGTTTGTAAAAAAAATAAAATTAAGATGCACACATATTACTCCCCGTGATATTGATCGAGTCTCTACACCTGTGTGCGGCTCACTGCCTACGCCGCGAAACGTTGCACTTAGGAAAGGATTGTACCGCCCGTAATTAATTGAGCCCGACGATGACGGTACTCTCACCTGTGCCGAGGGTGTACGGCGGCTCGGAGGTGTTGACCGTGTGATGATTCTGCAGGAACTCCATCTCTGCGAATTTCCGGACGCAGCCTCCTATAGAGACACCCCCTTCTCGGCGCGCCCCTCCTCGGGATCCTCTCTATGGAGATGCGGTCCAGCCCCTCCGGTCGCCCTGGCAACCATACGCAGCCTCGTCAGTGCGATCGCTTCCCCCATTTTTCCCCATTGAAATCGTAATCGTACGAGGTGGCCGATTAACCGGTACCACCGCGAATCGCGCGCCAACCCAACAACTTCGATAAGAAGGTTCTATCGCTCGAAGAAGCATCATTGGCGCACGTAATTGGGAAGGCAGTGACCAACGTCCAAATCAATATTTTCCCCAATTTTTCGAGTATTTTTATCCGCGCAGAGAGATTGCTGTTTGAACGTGGATTAGCGTAAATGAATCTTGTTGATTTCCGTTTGTCAAGTGAACCTTAGCTGTGAAGTATTGATTTTAGTGTAATACGTAACACGCTGATTTTAGAAGCAACCCCCTTTCGAGGATTTCCCCCAATACAGCGGTATTGGGATTTTCCAGGGTAAATATATGAATTAGTAGCAAACCATTTCGTTGGCCGCCGGAAACTCTTTACCCGTGATGGAAAATTTACGATATCGGATCGCGTAGTAAGTATAAAAGTACATCGAACGTTCTTTCATGAATGACTGAAAGGAAAGGTACACGTGAGTATGGGCCGATGGAGCGTATGGAAGTACCTTTATGGCTTGGAAGACCCGTCGGTCTTCTCTAAGGGCTTCTGCAGGAAACCCGCGAGATATTTCCATTCATAGATTTAAAACCATGTGCATCTTCCCACGTGGCGTGTGTCTTCATCCTCGATGGAACCAAACTACCCCGCTAAAAACTTAGATTGTCCCTTTCACACGATTTGCACGAAAATCACCAAAGATGTACCAAGCAAACACTTTTTCCGCTATCGAATATGACTTATCGGAACACTGGAGAATCGGCGATTCGTTTTCGTCACAAATTCGACGAATTCTTTCCACGGTTTATGGCCACTTGAGTCGAACTTTGAAGCTCTTCGAAGACATAGTTTTAAATCGAAGAGCAAAGTTAAGAAATCCCGGAAAACTGGACACTTGTCGAGTATGGCGATGATGGGAGGAATCACGAAGAGCACTGGTCACAAGGTACACGATAAACTCTGAGACCCAGGAGTCACATCACCGGCGACTGAGACGTGTCCCTTGGACGACGAGGTGGCTGATCGAAGTTCTTAGGGCCACTGACGTAGGCTACTGCCATGCTGGCACGATGGCCTGTCAATGTGACTTGGCTAACTAGGGATCTACCACCTACCACCACCCACTCTTCACCCCTTACCGAGTGGCTAACTACGTACGAACCGGCCCCACTCCAACGTATGTGCCATCCTCTTGTTCTCCCTCTTTTTCTCCCGTCTCTCTTTCCTCCACCGCTCGGCACCGAGTACCTCCTATCGTCTCGTCACTGGCGGTACCCCTTCTTCCGACATCTACCTCGACGTGTCCGTTAAGAAACTTGCAAGTTTCCTACCCAACGAAACATCGTTACGACACAAATGAAAAACAAGACCAAATTTATACTTCCTAGCACTGAACACAAGTTCGTTCTTGGATAAATGATTTTCCTAATGTACGCCAGAAGAAAGGATATCTAAGGAAGAATTTGTCTGGTGTTATCTATTGCTTTGAGCTAGGGTTTCCCGAACCCTTAGTCTTGGGTTTGCCACTGTTTTTAGGCAAAATTTTCGGCGTTCCTCGTCATCGAGACGTGGTCTCGATAGCAGCGGACGTGTGAGCAGGGCGTAGAGTGACCGTCTTTACACGCGTTGCTCGATGTCGTCGCCGAGGACACGGGATACTAATCGTTCATTCGGCGATCGACGATCTGGGAGCCGCGAGACCCTACCTCCCCCGTCTCGCCGAGGATACATTATATTTTTCAAGGGATGGCATTACGGCGATCACGGTGGTCCTGCCTGGCAAAGCCGCGGCCTCCATACACGCTTGCACGGCCGGATCACTGACTCGCAATGCCTTCCCTTTCGTGGATTATTGAGCAGCGAACGGTGAGCCCGGCCAACTTTTTCCTCAGTCGCGAGAATCTCCCGCGAAACCCTCTACCCTCGTAGGCCGACAAATTCGCCACCTTCTCACAAAAACCTCAACAAGGACCTGTGACTTGTGCCCGTTTCTCCACGAGAAGATTGATTTTGCAGGGTTCTCGCGATCGTTCCAACAGCCGTGGGCCAGGCAACGTTGTCCCTGGACTCCTGCTGGCGCGCATCCTCGTATCAAATGTCGGCGTAATCGGGCGCGAGCGTGCCATGCCCGACACCTGACTGCGTAGTTCCGACGTGGACACAGGAAGAGGAAGTCGGGCCACACGGTGGCGGATCCGTCCGTTGATCGGACCTGTAGTTGTGGACCGTATTTGCTTGCACATGGACGAACACACGTGGAGACATTGGAGGATCGGGTTCGCCTCTCTGTCGGGTCTTTCCCTTAATATCCCCCGGGCCGATAGGTATCGAGAGTCGCACGGAGAACGGCCAGCGCGCCGCTAGAGTGTACACCCTGGGTATTGGCTTACACTTCCAGCCGATTGGCCCGACGGTATTTACGCGAGACCCGTCTAGAAAACGGGGCCTTCGATGAGCCAACCCCCTCCCACCTTCCCATCTTTCAACACACCACGAAGAACTCGTCGATCCACGCCGTTTCCTTCCACACGTTTTGCAAACTTCACCGGTTTTGCTTCACCGGTTCAAACGAAATCAAAAGTACGTTTGTTCAAGAGCAAACTTATTTAACGAGCGAGGAAGAAGAGACTTGCGTAACTTGTGAAAGAGAACACGAAGATCCGTGGTTTGGCCTCCCCTCTAGGCGGCAAGCACCCCCTCGCGGTTCAGCAGGTTCACCCTCATCCCTGCAAACGTGGCGACCACCACCTGTGTTTGCTCGCACCTGAAAATCAAAGAGACGATTACGCAGTACCGCGCGCTTTGCAAACACGCGTATCCATCAAGGATCACGTGTTCCAATCTCAATCTCTCGCGAAACTTTGCTGCCGGTGTTTGCCCGCTATTGACCGAAACGTTTAGTAAAGTACATGCGATGCGGACGAAGAAGCCGTAGGAACATGCGTAATATCGTATACGCGGGATACCGACTCTCTATTCCAATACATCGTTTCACTTTCGATATCCTTTTTCACCGAATCTTTCTCTCTGCCGGTGTTCAATCGGTGGACGAACTCTTCATCCCCATGTTGCCGGGACGCAAAATTCAACGAGGCTTTCCTGAGTAATTGGCTCGCACAAAGACATGACAGTGACCACATTGATCGCGATTAACCGGGCCATCATCCCTCCCCTTGTTCTTCCCTTTGCGGCCGGACCCCCTTTGAGGTCCGCGGGACCGGCGTGATTGCATATGGGATAATCCGAAACGCGATAGACCTCGCCGAGCCGCACGATGAAGATGTTACCGAACAGATCATCGCTACTTAATTACGTCAGCAACGTGCCACGAGGCCCCCAATGATAATATCGACGCCGTCGTGTCAGAACGAGATTACGTCTGCCAAATTGTACGGAGAGAAAATTAAACGGTTTCTCGGCATCTCTTGTGGGATTAACGTAAACGTCAATTGAAATAAGTTAGGAGGGAGATTAGGAGGAGTTTGCATCTGCAAAATAATATGTCTTATGCCTGAGGTCCTCTTATTCCCATTGGACGCGTTATCCCATTGGAGTTGGAACCTGCGTGTCTTTCCCGCCCCCCGACGGCAAAGGCGACCGGATGGCACGCGCCACATGTAATTCAATCGGCTATTTCGGATGCGGAGGCTCATGTCCGCTCTTCAAGCTGGAGGAGAAAGAAAACAGGAGACTTTAATCCTCGAGAAACTGTTGCGAACGGCTCGCAACCGTTGCTAATCATCGCTCTACTCGATACTCCAGTTATTTTCTTAGCCGGCGAGTCGCAGCAGATGTCGACGACCTTTCGACTTTCTGGACCCTTTCTCAAAATACGTAACACGATATAGGGCCCTTATTATTATCCTTACGTTTTTGAAAGCATATCATGGCAAAGGAATTATCAGAATTTAGTATAAATGAACCGTTATTTATATCAGAAGGTCCTTTACGAAGGGAATATTCCAAGAAATGAAATGGCTGCTTCGCCGTGTTAGAGGGAAATTTAGCAGTAGACGGGGTAGAACCTGCCGAGTTGAAGAACCCAGCCCTCGTCGATAATACCGTACTAGAATTGCTTTGTAGCGATACTTTCGACATGGTAGATGCAAGGCATAGAGGTATACAACCCTCAATGTCCCAAGATGGCTGCTGGCTGCGAGCGTATCGACGTTTGGCGTTTGCAGGGTTTCACGGAGGTAAGCTCATCGGAAATTCTAGGTCTTCCCGCCCCTCGAATCATCTCCGCTGCCTTTGCCGACTCCCCTTCAAAACAAAGAAATACACGTAATTAAATTTTTTGTATCGCACTCAAACGTATGTGCATCTTTCTCGCGTCGTTAGACCGTTATAGACATGCGGGCTCTACCTGCAGATATCGCGAAAAAGAATAAACTCCGCTTATTAGGCAAAAACCAATCCATTCATTTCATATTCACACGCGATTGATCAAATTTCAATGAAACACCGTTCAGTTTGCTGATTCCTTACGCATGCCCGGTTAAGTTAAACATGAAAAACATTTATACAGTGATATCAATGTAACGATTCAGCATATTCTTGTCGATCGACCGGGAAAATTCACATTTGCGACAATGTGATTTCAGACGATACAAAAGTAGGAGAAAGTAAATGAGGGTAGATACATGTGTAATTTAACTTTATTTTAAATAAATAACATTCTTGTCACGTCATGGGAGGGTGCAATCATACATTACAGGGGTTCTATTAACATTTTATTCGCTTTGTGTGACTGGCAATATTACGATTTGGTTCTCTTTATTCAACAACAGTATCTTGAAAATTGCGGCACTAGCCGCGCTAGGCACAGTCTTCGATTGTCTAAATTTTCAACAATGTTTCAAGGCACTGGGAAATACAAACACGTAGTGTCGATAACGACTTATCTTTCGTATAAAAATAGATCATTCCAGCCGACTGTCGCTTTGGCCTTCTGTACAGAGTGCATTCACAAAAATATATGTACATTCGCGCGGTTTACCATTTCACTTCTAAGTTCACTAGCGTTCAAAGCCGCATATTCTCAACTAATACCGACGTACGAGTCTTCAGCGTGAATGTCGCGGATCTCCTACAAGAAAAATAAATATTTTATTACGTTATTCAAAGGGGAACGATGTCGTTAGTCGAGCAATCTTTCGACGTACTTGTAACATCTGGTAATGACTTCCTTTCCTTTCGTTTTGCTGAGTTTCCTGATAATTCTTGTTGGCCAATACCGTGCCGCGGTCATCCTCGATAGGGCCACAGCTCCAACCACCTTCACCGTCGAACCGTAGCATCAATTTGTGGTACTTTGCGAGGGAGGAGACTCGGTGAGTAATGGTAAGGAGAGTGATTCCCCTCTTCTTGGCAGTCTCGTACATGGCACCCTCGGCCTCGAGGCTCACGGCACTGGTGCACTCGTCGAGCAGGGCGTACTGAGGGGCGTGATAGAACAACCTGGTCATCGCCAGCCTCTGTTTTTCCCCACCAGAAAGCGTCGAGTCCCAGTCACCCTGAGCGTCTAGGCCTTCCGGTTCCCTCTCCACCAACCCTCGCAGGTCCACCACGTCCAGCAGTTCCAGCAACTCCTCGTCGGAGCATGTCACTGTCTTTGATTCTGCAGGGTAGATTATTTGATCACGCAGACAGCCGACCGTCATGTATGGTTTCTGGGGAATGTAAAAGAGTGCCGGTCGACCACTTCGCAGCAGGTAACTCTCAGCGGGTCTGATCAACGTTCCTCCGTAGACCGGCCATAGGCCAGAAATTATGCGGAACAGGGAACTCTTGCCGCAACCGTTTGGTCCTGTGATCAACAGGTGATCGCCCGGTTGTATCTATAAATTAAGATCCTCTTTCGTTCGCTGTTTGTTCTTTGAGAAAAATGATATTACGTAACGGTGCTTACGTGGATCGTTAAACGAGGCACGATGACCTCGCAGTTAGGGGTGACTATAGGTACGTCAATTACGCTGATACTGCCGTCAGTGCTTTCCCGCACAATGCCTAAAAAACAAAAGATAAGCATAACATTCTCGTCTGATAAGAAACTCTCACAGACGGGTCCTATGGTCACCTTTTATCACGGGGGATCCATCTTTGAACTCGATAATGTTTTCGACGGACTGCAAACTGTTGGTAAATCTCAACGGACTACCAACAACGACGTTTCTTCTGTATTTACAAAGCGCCGCATCCTTGAAAACGTCTAACATTTCGCTGACGCGAGCTGCGTATCCTGCCAGCGCTACCAGTTCCTGCAAATAAACCGGTCGAACATGAATCATCAACGAAAGCGCATGTCATGTCCTTTAAGTCGATCATAGTGCAATACCTTCTTCTTACCTTGTAAGACGACATGAGTCTCTCCACGGCATCTGCTCCCGAGCTCAAAAGATTTTTCGACGTAGTCAAGTATCGCGTCCTTTCGCTCACGCGACCTGTGGATCAGACGGTCAATGGAATATGCTTCATGATATTACTGAATTGAATATGCAACGGATGATATACACATACCAGCACCGTCATTATCGAGCGCCCCGTGAGTCGACAACTCGACAGCGTTGTAAAGCAGAGGCATGGCGATAACGAGGAGACCAGTGCCCGACCATACGTATTTCATAAGGAACTGCTCGAGCATGACGTACCACAGCTTCAGGGTGAGGACTTTGCGCAGATGCGTTACCAGGGACGTGTAGGCCGTACTGAGGTACCGATGCTCGGTATGGTGTCCTCCGTAGAAGGCAATTTCCTCAGCGTGAGCGCTGATCCGGGCATGAGCTTCCCGAAGACGACCACGTCGCGAAGCCTCCTCCGCCACCAGCTGGCCAAATCGAGGCGAAGTCAGACGCAATATCTGCCCGGTTAACGTGATTACCACGATCGTCAGTAAAGGTCCTGAGCAAAAAAACAGCTGAGCTTATTTTCACCCGTATGAATATGTAAGCACTTGACGATCTTTACTCGGACTACATTATCATTTTTTGCAGCTCAGATTATTATTCAAATTACGAGGAATTTTTCCTCAAATCAGCCAAGTTGGCCAAGTTGAGTCAAGATTACATCGACAAAATGCGTATATTTATTTTCTGTCTGTATACAAGCGTTTATCCTACCTGATATTGATCTTGCACCCATCTTAGATGAGAAGGATAACAGGGCGATTCCAACTAAAGCACAGTCGAGCAGTGGTTTTGTCAAACTGGAATATAGATGTGCCACGGAGCTGGCCAATTCGGATAAATCGTCGGTCAGTCTCTGTTCGGCTCCACCTAATCTAGTATCCAGTGCCGATACTCTGTAGTAGGTCTGCTGGCTCAGGTACATCTTGTATGCGTATTTTACAAGCCGTTCCCTTCGAAGTTAACAAGATAAAACAATGAGAATACGCATCGGTGTAAAATATATTTTTTAATCTCCGCGTACATACCTGAAACTGAGCGCCAGTCGGCCCTCGAGGTACCTAATCGCGGAATTGACGAAAGTCGCGGGTAAAGCGATGGCGAACCACCTGGCAAGCATCAAGCTGAAACCCTTCACGTCCTTGAGGACGATCCTCTTGACGATCTGACCCTCGAGAGTAGCGACGTACACGGAAATGAAGGTCCTTGTCAAGAGGGTCAGCGTGGCGCATGCCAGTAGCGCCGACTCCTTCGTTCTCCAGCCAGGTATCATGATCCTCAGCAAGGTAATCAGCTGCTTGAGGAACGCCATGTCCAGCCCAACGGAAATTCGACTTCCGGAAGGAGAACTCTTCTTCGCCTTTTTCTCCTCCTCTTCATCTTCCTCTTTTTCTAGGGAATCCGCCACGTGCTCCAAACTACTCCCGCCGTTTCTCAGGACCTCAGCATCATTCTTCTCCGCCCGACACTGTCGCACTCTACCAGCCACGTAGGGGTAGCCAAGTTTAAGGAGATAAAGGGTCGTTACGACACCGATGACACCCTGAGTCAGCCGTTCCTGACGTATCCCGTACTTGGCAGACGTCTTGTCGATCAGCTTCGAAAACACGGAAGACATGCTGCCGTTCTATCATCGAGCTGGGCCGTGAGACAACGATCGACAGCGATCCGCATAGATCTCCGTATCTCGAGGGCCTTGAAAAACCCCGATTCCCTCGTCCCCGTGATAAAGATTTACCTCAACCAAGATCCACCGTCCTGTTGGAACTGCTGAGGCTAAAAAATACCTTCGACTTGGAGCGCCGAGGTTGTCGAACTCGCGAATTCGAGGTCTTTGAACTTGACAGCCTCCCACCTTAAGAATCCTGGCTGTGCGACTCGCTAGTTCTTTAAATATGACGTTCCAACGTCCCTTTGAACGCTTTAAACCACCCGTCGAGACGTTTTCCGATTAGAAATTCCACGTCGGTCAGCGCAAAGATTACACCGCTTGCTCGTAACTGCGCGGTACAAGCTATGCGTCCCGCGCTATTAAGATTAGGAGTTCCATGAGGCACGAGTTAGCAGGTTCCCCTGGCAGTTGGGAGTAAGTTTCCTGTGGCTTTGTTCGCGGTGGAACTCGTTGTACCGTTGGCAGGTTCGTCGAATGGTCTGCCGAGCGTGTTGGCGCGCAACGATAAGAGGCTACGACGATGCAAGCTGCTCCTTCGAGCTAGCAGTTCGTTAGATTTCCTGGACGGTCAGCCGTGAGAGAGGGAAAGAGAGACGTCAATTAGTCGTGCACTGGCATTCGGGCACGCACGAGGGGAACCAAGGCACGTCGTGCGTGAACACGTTCCTTCGCACTCAACAACCACAACGACGATCCACGCAGTTCGGCCAACAGCTGGCAACTGCTCGTCGTCGTCTGTCGTCGTCTGCGTCGTCATCCACCTCGGAATTGCTTGCCATTCCCTCTCGTACCCTCCCCCGCCATCCTACAACCTTCTCTCTCTGTTTTTCCATATTCCCTCTCCTGTCTGTTCCCTCTCTCGCCAATCCCACTCCCTATTTCCGTCTCTTCCTTATCTTACATACCGCCTCTCAGTCCCTCTCTTTCCAGCCCTCTCCCCCGCGCATCGGCGTTTAGGATCCCTTGATCTTGCCGCTCTTCTCTCTTGCGCGCATGCGGTCTTCGCATCGTCCTATCTCTCTAGCTACCGTACTGTGTTACTGCGCTCTATATTACTCATTGTACTGCTGGCGGATACGCTTCGGTTGCTCTCTGGTCATTTCCAACCAATCCCAGCGAGGAATCTTACTTCATCGTGTGTACAGCGAAATTTCGTATGTGGCAAGAAATTTCGTGGCGATTTGCCGCACGAAAGTTTCCATTTCGAAGCAACGTTTGAAGAAAATCCTATTTCCTATTTAACTCTAATTTTATGTTCCTCCCATTCTTCTGACGTATGCTATTAGTAGCGCTCCCACTCTTTCGAGCCATTAATTCAAGCTCCGTTTCTGTCTTACATCATGCCAAAGAACAAGCAGGAATCGTAGCAGTTGATGGACTTGGACCTGTTATCGCCGAACGTGTCGCATCATCATTCTCCAGTAGGTTTAATCACATAGCTGAGTCTATAAAAGTTCCCCGTCCTTATAATCCATGAAGATCGATTGCTGTCAAGAGTCAATGAGATTCGACCGGACCAGCTGAAATACGGCCTACTCAAAACCATTCTATACCCAGCATAGGTTTCGCAGTGTTACGGAGTAAAGGCAGTAAGGAGTAGTCTTCCTCCGGCTTCTTCAACTATACCGTTACAGCGGGTTCGATTAGGAGGCAATGTCAGGAAAAGAACCGAAACCGGTTGCCCGCCGTTATTTCTGCAGTCCCAGGGAACTGGGCCTTCGCGTAGAAAGGCCACAGATGAGTCGAACTGTTACGAATACCATACGATATTCCCGATTCTTTAGATTCCTTCGATGAACTTATCGGTAGTGCGAAAATGTTCGTCGCTGAAATGCATTTCTATGTCATCGTCGCTTTCGGAGAAGGAAAACCGTCACTAGATAGCATGTTTTTTTTTTTACGGACGATTCAAGGCCGGACCCGGTTACGCGGGCACTCCTCGACATTTTCGACGAGGTCTGCGAATTCCAACGATAAATCATCGTCGGCGAAGTTGAGGCCGGCGATTAAAGTAGTCCCAACGCACCGCCTTATCCGACCAATCCAGATAACGAATGACAAATCTTACATTCGAAAGCCATTCTATTCCCGCGCCATCTCTTATCGCCTTAACGACCCGATGTTAGATAAAAAACGATTATTGTCACGTTGGTGCTAACGTGATTTTATAATCCGCGACTTTGCCGAGTATCAACGATAAAACCGACAAATCGCACAATTATGGAATGTCAGAAAAAAAAACAATTGTCGCGTTACGGCCAGCCATTCTTTCCATCAGTTGCGCAATGCTTTTTTTTGCGAGACATTGGAACGAAATTGGAACGTGAAAAATGTTCAGGAAAGTCCCGGGAAGTAGAGCGATTTTCCGTTTTTCTCCTCTCGTGGAGCCGATCGCCGGACCGTGCGATTGTGGGTTTTTGTAATTTGGCCGAGACAAGTCATTAATGAAGCACGTGTCGCGTGTGTGCCTGGCCGTTTCCCACGAGATTGTCACGTGGAAAATTAGCATCGGCGCCCACAAGAGGCAGTAGCGCACGGTAAAGGTCTTGTGCCCGGCAAATAAATGTTGCCCCGTGGCCAAAGCCGAAATTAGCCCACCTTTGGCTAATTCGTGATGGAGGGGCAGATGGAAATGACGCCGTCTATTTTTAGATGATGGCGATAAAGTTTTGCGAAGGGTAACAGCTTAGAGAAACTAGTTGTTGCGGTATTATGGCACCGTCGGAGGTTTCCTAAAATACGACGGGCCCAACGAAGATAGGAAATGGCGCAGAGAGGGAAAGTCGGGGCCCGTCTTTCGAGAGCCCGTAGCCGAACGGACGCGTTCGCTCGTTTCGTGGGGAACACAGAGAAAGTAAAAGTTCTCCATCCGGGGGCCGGTTTCCTCGCGATGCATAACGCACGTCACCTTCGTTCGCCGCGTAATAACGGCGGGCCCAGTCAAGAGAAACGGGAATACGTCTGCGCCTCTTAAGAACTGGTCGATCTATCCTACCCGTGGCCTTTGCACCACGGCCATTCATGCTTCTCTCTGGTTTTCCGCCGAGAGGAAAACTTGGAAAACGCTCGAATCGGCAGTTTCTCGAAGCCGATCGGTCGTTCCGGAGGAAACGCGAGATTTCATCGCTCGCTTTCCACCGAGTGTATCGCTTAACCGACCGGTGTAACGCGGTCGAAAGTTCCCCACGGCAAACACTCTTGCTGATCGTCGTGCAATAGCGTAATCCAGACGACAACTTTAATTACCCACTGGCATCTTACTCGTCATCCGTCTTTTCCGATTTTGCATGTCACTGTTGCACGTGCGTCACCGAAGCTGGCTCAAATAATCTCTTTCAGCTAGTCTTGTTCAGCAGATTCCACCTAAAAATGTTCTCATTATGCGCACCGTCTTATCTCTTCCATGAATTCCTCTTTTTATCCGACTTTGTGAGAAACATGCCTTATCATTTATAAAAAAACAACTGAGAAATTTATTCGCGTTAACGATGCTTCACCTATTTCTGTAAATAATCCACAGGAAATTATAGCGATTTCTAAGCGTTACATGTTCGATTCATTATTCATATCTACGAATTTGACATCGTTTCCCATGAGTCGACGGTTTGTTCGTGAATAATAAGCTGTGTAAATGATCGACAAATAGTGCGTGACAAATGTGTTTTGTTACACGACAGACAGAGTTGCATTATTTCAGCTGATCTGCAATCAATAAAGACGTTGGATCAACTACTTATCAGTTGTTACCAACTTTTCGTCAGGATCAAAGGATTTTGCGTAACAAGAGATTCTAGAGCATCGACCGCTTTCTAAAATCTCTTAGACTTACATCATTCAAGCACTGAGGAGTCCTTCGTTATTTATATAAACGTATATTTCTTTCTTTATGTACATATATACAATGTTATTTACAATGATTGATTGGAGGCCGACGCGTACGTCAACGGTGCAGTCGAAGAAGAGTGCCGTTGAGCAGACAGGACTGTTTGCAAGTCTCTAATGAAGCGACAAAGAAGTTAGACGTCATCGAGACAACCCGTTCGAAAAGCACAGGAATCAACGGCCGTCTACGCGAATTTCGTCCTTTCTCCGAGTGTTTTAATGGCACGATTTGGCGGAGAAAAGGCAGCAGCACCGCGCGTAACGATACTCCACGTCCCTCGGTGCTTTGAACTCTTAATTTTGCAATCGTCGGGCCAACTGAAAGAGAGAAGCCCAAGGGGACGAGGGACGGGCGAAGGAATACGCGAGAGCTCGGGGGAGTTTATCGCATGAGATTCTATTTCTCCGTCCTGCAGGCTCTTAACTTTCGCGCGGTTTCTCTTGGCTATTCACGCGCCTCGTAGACCACCGAAGATCTCTCGTATTCCTTTCACAAATCCCTCTAGACAAATGCCATCCGACGACAGCAAAAGGCAACACGGTCAATCGTACGTCATTTTTTTGATAATCGACAACTGTCGTGTTTCAAGTTTTTGATACGAACTTCTTGCCCTGTGTAGACGCGAATAGAATGTAATTAACCAGTCTCAGGTTTTAGCGACATGTTCTTCTGCTGTTTACGAACGTAAAGTCCTCTAGATTATTCACAAACAGATTAACTTGTGTCCCGACGTATTTGTAGCTTGGGCCGCTCATCAAAATCAACGAGCATCAACAGGCACATGTTTTTGAGCGCTCGGGTCATTAACTATCCTCTTCGTTCAGGGAAAACGAGAATCTCCAGAAGAATCTTCCATTCGTCCGGTGAAGATACGATCTCGCGGCGTTGGTCCGAAAGATCGCACGGGTGCGAAGGCCAGGCACGATTTTATACGGTATTCTGCGAATCGTAAGCATCAAAGATCGTTAGTTCTCCTTGTCCTTCAACCGACGACCCGAGAACGGCATAAAATATCTCATAAAGTGTAAAACTTCCTGATCATGATGCATTCAAAGTCACACATCGCGGGGCATGTTGCTGTGTAATTTCCAGACGAACGTGTGACTCCTGACAAAAAGGTTGAAAAGGATGACTGAAGCTTACGTCGTTACACGTGCGACAATGGCTAAGCGAATATGCATAACAAGAATTCGAAAGAGACTAATGCGTCGTGTCAACTTGGCGGATTTATGGCCGTCTTTCGATTCGGGCGTCGAAAAACTGTGTTTACGAACGAAAACACCCGTCACGATTTCACTTCAGCTTTTGTGTAAGGCGCTGGATATGTCGTTTCTCTTTTACGTCTGCGTGTAAATTCGTACCGGCTGAGCAATCGATATTATTCTCCGTTCCGTCGGCCTCGGTAGTTTATTCTTGAGACCCCCTCGAAAGTCCTCGGGCTCAACAGGTTGGCGAACGGGCGTGCCCCACCTCGTAAGGACGATGATTCGATAAGACGTCATCCAGCTGCGACAGCCTTGATTTTCCCGTCCTGTCGGCGATCCTCAAGGGTGTCTTTTGCATTGACCCACCCTGCGGATACGACGGCAAGGCCTCCAATATTCGCGGGGGATTCTTCTTTGCGTTCGTTGAGAAAGCGTTGAATCCCTTTCCCGCTGGAAATGTTTGCCTACGTTCAAGGAATGTCCAATGCCGAGACGAATAATTTAAAGGGGGTTTTTTACCGGGGTTGTTGATCGTGTTGTCCTCGAAGAGCCAGCCAGACCCACGACTCAGCAGTTGCTTCGAACTCGGTTTGTAGCCATTCGTCTCGCCAATCACCGGAGCACTGCTCTGCAGATTTAAGGCATTCAACTGCAGGAAATTGCTGGGCATTGCCTCCTCCGAACCACCAGATTTGCTCAATCGACCGCCACTAGGCTCTGAAACAAGACGCTCGATCAATCTTCTTGTCGTTATTCTCTATACCTTCGACATGTTCTTTCAACGGCTCATTTGCTTTCATTAACATATCTCCTTACGCCAACAATTTTCTTTGTCGCGTATGCCTCTAAAAAAAAATTATTGTTCCCTCCGGCGGGACATTTTTTGCAAGCTGCATAAGTTCGTATTATCGAGTTTTTGTGTGAGGGGACGATAAAAACTTTTCCATCATTATCATTGTCCTCGGGAAACTTTGCGGAAGGGTGTAAGATGATTAAATTCGACAAATAGGGAACGGTGCCATTCGATTAAACGCTTCGATGAAGCGAAACGCGGTTTATTCGTCCGGAATAAATATTTGTTTTCGAAGCATCGTATATTTCATTAGTCTCTGCTGACTCCGTGTAATTAGACGGCGTTCCACGGTGTAAGGAGCTTTGCGCAACGCAGCTAAATCACGCCTATCGACCGTTTACCGAAGGTTTTAGCTTCTCTGACATGCTGCAATAGGGCGTTGATCCTGTTCCTGCGGAAATACGTGTCGACGATGTCCCACTTTTTAGTTTCCCGTCCTTCGTCAGCAGTCTCGCTCCCCTCTCCGTTCTCTTGCGGCGAATCCTCGTCTTGGTTATCGCCGTTGTTGCTGTTGTTGTTGAGGTCTGCCTTCGATGGGATCTCCGGGATGTGCAGACCAGTGTCCCTGGAAATGAGGGAGGGCGGGGGCAGAGGAATATAGGCCGTGACATCGGGCAATCTCCAACGGCCGAGTTCGTCGCACCAGATCGCTGCGTCCCTGACGGCCGCGATGTCGCGAAAGGGACAACCTGGACGAAGATGAGGAACCATCGCCTCGCATAGCTGAGACATGAGCAGCTCCTTCCTCAACAAATCGCGTCTTTCTGCGTCCCAAGAAGCTTGCAAATCAGCCGCCTCGGCTTCCAATTGTTTCGCCCGCTTGGCCATCCTCTTCAAGGCGTCCTCCGTCGACCTACAACACAGACGATTTAACTCTTCATTCAGAAATTAAAGTTTATTGCTCCGTTTGTAGGTGTAGAGCAAAACGGACTTGAGTTGCCCGTAGACTTGGAAAACACTGCCGTTGCCTTCTTCAGCGCTGGCTTCGAGTGCCCCAGCTAGGGCCTCTAGCCTCTTCCTTCTTCTTTCCCTGCGTTTCCTGAGCTCCGCATCCCCGAGCGCTTCCCCGCCGATCGTCAGCTTCTCCAACCTCTTAAGAACCTCCTGCTTGGCAGCTTCTCGTTTTCTCCTCCGCCTCTCGGCACGTTCCTGATCCAGCTCGTCCATTTGCGGCTGCTTCCTCTCCACGATCTCATTGGACACACTGGAACCGGTCTCGAATCGAGACCTCAGGGAATCGAGTTCCTCCCTTAGCTTCTGGGCGGACAAATTTGAGTTCTCACACTCCTGTCTCAGTCTCTCGACCTCCTCTTCGTACTGCTTTTCCCTCAACCGTTCCTCATCCCCCTCCTGTCGTGTTTCCACCTCCGCAGTCTGGCCAAGAACAGTCGGTTGGTCGCCTGACTCGAGGAGCTTCCTCAGCCTCTGCAATTCCAGCTGGTACTGTCTCAAAAGAGCATCCTTTGGGTCTTCGTTAACTATAGGTTTGTTTTTAATGCAACGAGCCCTAGCGGCGTAGCGCAGCGTGCTGAGAGTCTCATCGGCATCGATGTCACTGGGGCTAACACAGGCGATCATCAGTGTCCTAGCGTTTCCGCCGAGACTGTCCCTCAACAGCCTCGTTAGTTTGCTATCCCTGCAAAAATCATGGATATAATTATTTTCCTTGAACTTTGACAGGGAGGTGGGCTTGAATTCTTGTACCTGTAAGGAACGTGTCGACCGTTGCCAGCAGCTAAGGCGCTGATCACGTTACCCAGGGCAGAGAGACTCAAGTTAATGCTCGCCGCTTCTTTGAGGCGGTCACCCGTGGCCCCTGTTCTGGTCTGCCTTTCCGACCCAGCCAGATCCACGAGATGCAGTCTTCCTTTTCTCACAGCACTGCCTCGCTTGTCGTCCTCGTCGATGGCGATGGCCTCCAGGGCGAGCGTGAGGACCGCGTGGCTTCGTGAACTCTCGGCGTTCATCTTGGTTGCTGCTGCAGCTCTTCTCTTGTCGCCCTGCTCCACCAGCCGAGCACATTCCGCAGCGTCCTTAACGGTGACCTCCCTGAGGCCGCCAGCCACGTAAGTTCCCCTCGAGGGGTCCTCCTTGAGAACCAGCAAGGTCTCGGTGTCCTGCAGGAGGTCCCTGAGCTTCTCGTTGTAGATTTCCAGGTAACTCAACAACGCCAGGTACCTCGTCTCCGAACTCGCCGTCGACGTCGCCTCGAAGAGATGGTCCAATGCTCTCTCAACGAATCCCCGCATCGTGTAGGACTTCCCGCAACCTGTCTGACCATAGGCAAAAACCGTGCCATTGTAGCCATCGAGAACGGCCTCGACGATGACCGATCCGACGTCCTCGTAAACCGACTCGGTCGTTGACTCTGCTCCGAAAGCCGCGTCGAACTGGTACACCTTCCCCCCACCCCCGCCGCCGTTGTTGCCCTCCAGGGTGCAGCATTTCGTCTGCGGGTCTATCGACACGACGTTCTGCAAGGCAAACAAACGTCATTTACTCCTCGCGGGGAATATCCCGGGGAACCACCGATCAAGGGAATCGGAAAAAATGGCCGTTGATCGGTGTGTGATAAGAATTCTATTGTCGGCAGAACGTGGCTGAGAAGAGATGTCCACGTGTGTCGGTGGTGTCGATGACTCCTACGCCCTACCACCTTCAACTATTTTCATGGCCCGGAAACGTCAACACGGGCTGTCGCACGTAAATTCAATTCTCCGGAATTAATTTCCTCGCGTAAATACTCTTCCAACGGCACTCGTACGTTTCTACGCAAAAACTATTCGATAACTACCCGACTATATCGACTAAACCGGCTTACGCATTAATAAACCGAATAATCGATTGCCCGTGGGTGCGTTTAACGCTTTCAATAAAAAGAATATCTACTGACAGCTTAAGAAAATAATTGACGGGGTGCAAAGTCGAACATATCAGCGAACACTTGGTCAATCAGCAACCTGTGTCAGACACGATGACGTACCAAAGTGCACAGGGCATGCAAAAATGACGAGGAATCGTGCGCACTGTCATTACGAACTACTGTGCATAAACTATTTAGCGATCGACGAGGACGCGACTATGTACAGTCAAACACAGCCGGCCACCCCTATGTTGCCCGTTCAGATTCCTATCTATCGAATACCTAGGAAAAATAACACTTTGTTAACGTTACTGTACTTAGCTCCACAGGGAAAATTATGCGTTTAAACGCCCGATTCAACCTTGTCGTAGTCATTTTTTACCGCGTTAAATTGAGGGGCATGGTTAAATGAGGAGGGAATTTTTCAGCGCGTAGGATGCCGTACGAACGCTCCTTTGCATGCATTTATACAGGCTTATCGATGGAACGGAATATGTGCCGAATCGATACGAGCCCGGACAGTCTTTACGCCCCCGTCGCGCGTTAGCTCCGTTCGTAAATGACGGCGGATTTCATGCATGCGTGTCAATTGTCCCTCTGCTTCGCGCAATTCCCGCTCATCCTCATAAACCAGCGAAGAACTATTCCACGATTTATCCGCTTGAAGCCGACGAGCAAATTGCGGTTTAACGAGTGCCAGTAAAACTGAATGAATTAGGTGCAGTCGCTGCGAGAAAAATGATAAGCAGATAACGTACTCGACATCCTTGTTGCAACTCCCTTTTCGACATGGGCCGGCATCTCACAGCCACTTTTACCGACTCGCTCATCTACAAACAGACGATTTTCCAAAATAAGTCACTCAATTATGCCTAGTTGAGCGGGCACAATTGAAATATCATGTAACGCTTAAAACGTGCAGTACCTTGACGAAGACCTTGAAAACGTACTTTGAATTTACCGCGATATAAGTCGATCGACAAATAGAGGCGTGGGGCAAACAACCTTCAGCGAAACAAAAGCTTTTCCGAAACAAACTTAGCGTACTCTTCGTGTGGAAAAATTCAAGAAAAATAGAACGATTAATCATAAAACCAAGGTGAAACCATTTCGAGGAATAATCGAAAAACCGTGACTTTGAAGTCCAGTCGATCGTTGTCATTTAATCTTCAGCGAGAAACAATACCGCGATGATAAGTGCGAAGGAAGGAATGTTTTTCGATCAGGCTCGTTGTCGTGGCGGCTTATCGATGGGTCTTTTGCCAACGACCATTAATTCCCCCGTCGGACGGCGGTCAGAGCGGTCACCGATTCGACGAACAACCCCTACGCCTCCACGACTTGACCTTGAACCAGCTTTACCCCGAATCCCTTCGAAACACGTCACGCGGTTGACCTACTTTATATCGCATCGCGTGTATCTTACCAAAATCGTGACTCATAATGTATTTACGCGTGTCATTCCTTAAGACTGCGCTTGCATATAACTGATAAATTATCCCAAGCATCTCGAGGAAAGTCAACGGAATTTTGTAAAGAGTATCAGAAAACTAACGAGCTTTTGGAGAACAAAACAAGATGTGAAATAAGGGGGGTGTTAGAGGGGTTTGTTTTTATTGCGCTCCGTAGGGAGGTGTACATAGATAACAAATTTTATTGTTGTAAACTATAAACTGAGTTGCAATGTGCATAAATTGCCACGTAAATCAGATACAGCTGTATTACGATCGAAGGGGTAGATAGCAAAGTGACCGCGTGACCGAGTGTAATCCAAAGTTTGACCTAGTCGCTCAAAGAGTAGCTTGTGTTATAGGTGTTTCATAGCTCATAAAAATCGTCTACGTATCATTGCAAAGACGTCATTTGAACTTAGACTTCTTTGCAATGTCACTGTTTATAATTACCACAAACAATGAAAGACGTCTACTATGGGAAATTGTAGACTTTACCACGGGCAAGAAAATAACTACGCAAAGCAGGAACATGATTTAAACGAAGAAATTGAATTGAAGTAATAATATTAAATAAGATTTTCGTCGTGGTACATACTTTGGCTAGCGGTGCGGACTCTTCCAAAGCATAGAAGTCAATATTCACGAAAATCGGAAAATATTATACTGACAGTAGACCACGAGTAAATTATTGAAAACGCCAACACGCGCTCTAAACAGAATGGCGAGGTCAGCAGTACTGACACGAACAGAAATCCTGATATCATAAAATCGTAAATGCACGGTCCTGTCTTGCGCTCTTTCGAAAATTTCCGCGGCGCGCGCGCGTAATTGGTGGCCTCTGATTGGCTGTCGCTCGCACCAATCAGCAACTGGTACCTCATAAAATTTCGTCTGCACGGTTATGAGCTATTTACAAACGAAACAGTGCACAGAAGACGATGGCTTATAACTTAAAGGATGAAGAGGACGTGAAAGAATACTTGAAGAATCTTCATACCGAGTACCAGTTCGGCTGTTACAGCGAAAAGAATCCAAATGGTGAGGTAACATGAAAATGCCGATTCTAACCTCAATCGCTGACGCGCTCCAGCATTTATTTCGCTCCGACAGCTTGTCACCTCCTTGGGGAATATACCGAGCAAATCAAGAAGGATGCTAAGAAGGCTCTAGAGATATATAAAACCAATTGTGACATGAGAAACCATGGAAGGAGTTGTGCAAAGTATGGGGATTTTAAAGTGATTGGTTAGTATTTAGAACTGGATGGGTCTGCATACCTTATAGAAGCTTTAAATAATATTACTTGTTAATACACTAGGAAAAGAATGTGAACAAAATGAGGTAGAAGGATATCAGTATTTAAGGAAGAGCTGCGACCTGAATGATGAATCTGGTTGCGTGCATGCAGGCATTGTATCTTTTGCAAATAGTGCAAAAGCAGCTGATGACAAAGAAAAAGCAGAATTTGTTCAATCGGGCTTAAAAATGTTAAAAAAGTCTTGTAATGAGTACAAGTCTGAAAAAGGCTGCTTCTTCTTATCAGGGGTTTATTTAAAGGGTGTCAAAGGCCACATTGAAAAAGACTACCGAAAAGCATTTGAATGTTCACTGGTATCTTGTGAATATGGAAATCCTTATGCCTGTGCAAATATAGCACAGATGTATGAACGAGGAGATGGAATAAAGCAGAATAAGATACAGGCTGAACAGTACAAGAAGCTTGCAAGGGAGATTTATGAAGAAATAAAGAAGGCAAAGCAGTTGAAGTTTCATCAGGGCATCGAATAACGACCGTATACTGCACATCTGTGGCCAATTCATAAAATTTATAATTCTTGTTAAATCAAGATAACGCAATAAAATTGTAAATATATTTAATACAAGGAATTTCTATACCTTTTTTCATAGCCCGCCTCCTAATCATAGTCATAAAAATAATGTAATACGTAATAATCTTGAAAATCAATAGGACTAAATGAGAAATTGTTCATTTCTGCGTACCTTATGCTAGCGTGACTGACCGGTTGCCTAATGCGAGGCGCGTCGCGCCTCACTTTCAGTGTGAAAGTTAAGAGTTTCTACTTCTTAACACATGTACGAAACTCGTTAACTTGTAATCCAATTTGCTATCGTCACGTATGTGTATTACCGAAACAAAGAATGGCATACGTTTTAAGTAAACCTAATCAGCATAGCACAAATTTTACGAAAGTATCCAATGTGTCTACAAGATTCTGGCGTTATGTATATCGTTAAAAATTGGTTTAAAAAGTTCTTTAGACATCTTAGTAGTGGGTGATCGAGTAAATAATAAATTCAATTGTCCGTCGTATCGTTATTAAGATAGATAATAAAATAGAGGGGACTTGAAGATTTCTGAGCCTATTATTTTGACCTTCGTTCACCGAGCATCATCCCCACCAGTTTAACGACTTTCTCGGGATCCCTACTCTTGGCCACGGCAGCCGCCTTCTTCGGTTGGAACAGCGATTTTCTCGAGACCTGCTCGAAAGCAGCAAATCCGAAGAGAGAAGCGTGAACGCGATATCGCGAGGACGAGGTGAGCGGGAACATTACAGTAGCTACAAGTGCAACCCTTTAACGAGATAAGCCCGGTCAAGAGGTCGATTATAGAAAGATGCAGGCGGTAATAGGCATTCGAGTAACACCATGCGCGGTATTATCTCATTATTCTTACAGGCCGTTGCTGGCAGCCTCCCCTCTACGGCTGTGTTTTCGTAGTTCCCTCTCCACGTCCTCATCGTCATCAGTAGTTCCCATTCTGCCGGTATTATACTTGACGCCGGTTCAAAGCAACCACCACTTTGTCACCGACCAGAAAAACGACCATGCGTTCCTACCTGTTCGACCTGAGTTACCCAGCAACCGCTCTGCTGGCCCTCCTGGCTTTCTTCAGCCACGAATCCATGGTGAGTACCTTGTCGTCTCCTCGAGACTTTATTCAGGACGGGACGGTATCGAACGAGATGTTCTTCTTGTCCTCAGGTGGCTGGAAATGGCCCAACAAAGACCCAAGTAGACGTGGCCGTTTACTATGAATCCCTTTGCGGCGACAGTATGAGATTCATTCAGAACCAATTGATGCCCACCTACCCAAAGCTAAAGGACCATCTGAATATCAAGTTCATTCCTTATGGCAAAGCCTCGGTAAGTAAGTCACGAGTTTTTGAACCCCTGATGGTTCCCTTTGGTACATGTCTTTCGTGCAGTAATTATATTATTATACAAGTGTTTTGCACGATGTAATCTACACAGCTGGGAAATTACACAAAGCTGAGCTTGTGCGCGTTGCAAGTTTGCTTCGTGAATTTAATCGACCACTTCACTAAATGATTATCAATCGTTATCACTATCGACACTTGCTGTACAAAGCACGTTTTCTGTGACACTCATGTACTTCCGTGAAAATCATTACACAGCGAGTGATAATGCCTCGTTAATCATTCGTAGTACATGTCCAAATTCGCAAATAATTATGTAGATGTGTGACGTGTCCTTCACATTTCTACTATACGACATTGGAGTAAATCGTTTCACCACGTTATAAATAGAAATGATTCAGTAGTGTCAATCATAACAATAGTTCCTGCGAACGTGTCAGTCTTTGATAAAAGAAGAAAATCAACCGAGTGTCGGAATCTAAAACTGCCGATTGCTCTGTAAAGCAAAAAATTTATTGAATGATCGGAAATTTATGATATGTAACGAATGAAACTATAGTTCGTCCATATGTTTAATCAAGCAGTTCCTGCGGTGATGTGGAGACGCCTAATTGGGAACAGACAACCCGTATTTACATCTAACGAATGTGCTATCAGTGGAAAACCGTTAATGATTCGGCCTGTATTTGTTCCCAGCACGAGCGTAATGCCGAAACCGGTCCGTGGAGATTCACGTGCCAGCATGGTTCGGAAGAATGTCGCGGCAATAAGGCTCAAGCCTGCGCCATCAACGAAATTCAACAGCAAAGCGCACCGGAGGATCGTCAGCGATTGACCGTCGAGTTGGTTGGTTGCGCAATGTCCAGCAGATACCCACCGACAGCCGTACCGCAGGTACTCGTTCACCGCAATTTCCTTGCTAAAAATGATGGTCCCCACGCGATAATCGTCGAGGTCGACCAGCAATTTTCCGCTTGAGAGAAAGTTTCTACTGAACGCCAGGAAAAATCGATGCTGCCTAGCATTAAACGGAACACTTCTTTCAGCGGTGAAAGATTCGCTACATCAACTGGTTGCCTGATTTATCAGGCGCGAATGTGTGTCCTTTAACGAGTTTACGGACGATCGTATCGAAGAATTATCGCGAGGGGGAACGAATGTTGATTGGCGTGTCGTTAATTGTGTTTACAGTGTGCCAGACAAATTGGCCTGAGCCAGGAGAGCCAGAACCGTATCGTCCAATGCACGGCAGGTACCGCCGGTGATGATTTACTCGTAGCTTATGGTGTTGCTACGAAGTCTTTGTCGCCTGCCCTCTCCTTCGTCCCAACCATCGTCATCAACGGGGTAAATCAATAAGAAATCCCACGCAATTTCTTATCATTTCGTGCTCTACTGTCTTCAATGTTTATATTGTTCTTACACAGGTTTACTCCTCGGACAATCAAAACGGGGCGTTGAGAGACTTCCAGGGGCTGATTTGTGGACTTCTCCCGGAGAACGAAAAATTAGCAGCCTGCGGAGGCGGTAACTGACCTACTCGTCCAATGACGATAAAGCGATATCTCATTTCCGTTGGACATTTATAAATAGCTTGTAAACATTTGTATACGCCGAAGGGACTCACAAAAGACAAAAGCTCAATAAACTTTGATTATATGACCTTTACTTATAATATATACAAGTGCCTATATACAAAAATATACTCGCATACCGCGTGTCGAGTATACATAAAAAAATATATAATATGTATAAAAATGATGATAGTAGAAAACGAATCTTTGGCGAGTGGCGCACACCGAGGCCAAGAGAGGTCAGAGCAGTGTTTCGTAGAAAAAGATGATAATAATGATAATGATAAGAAAGATCCTCTTCAAGTTAGACATCGATAAAAACCGCATCGTCGAGGTTGCTCAGCTCGAGAAACTGCTGTTCGATATCGGATCCGAGGTCGTGGAATTCAGAAACGTCTTCGACCCCGCAGTATCCTGAAATGAGAAAGAGGAAATTTCATTCACAACGTAGGCCCAAGCGCGCAGATTTTAAGCAGAACGGCGGCAATGGCGATCGATCGAATTGCACTTGTCGCGCGGACGAATTCTTACGAGGGTGTAATGACTTTAAATAGAGCGCGTGTGCGTCGCACGTGGCAAGTGCATCGTGCTGCATTGGCGCGTGCGTGCCTCGCTCGCGCGACTCCCCCAAAAAAGTAAGGAATATTATTTTAAGACTCGGTGTGGGGTAAAGGCATAAAGCAGCGAACCTCCTCTGAGATTAACGCCGAACGGCCGTGCGCCTTCCACTGTCATCATATTTTGGTTGCCGCACGACCAGACAAAAACCCGCGCTGTAATTAATGCGCCATACAGCCTCACGCCAGTCTTCGGAATATTTTTTTCTCAACTTCTAGAACCCACGATCTAGGATCCCGGGCAACCGTAGTGAACTTTTAGGTTTTTTTATGACATTACTTTAGACTCACCTACGGGATCGGCGTTGGTACTGAGGCTGTCAATGAGGAATTTCCTCACGGACTCGAGAGGCACGAATTCCTGCTGTCCCCCTTCCTCTGTCGGCAGATTCGACTGGAAGAAATCGACGTCGTCCTCCGTGTAGTTATCTGGCAACTTGTACCATCGGCGGTTCGATTCCTCGGGAATCGACGATGCAGTTTCCTGTGGCTGTTGCCGTGGAACCGAGGTACTTCCGGTTGTCTTTGACGCGTTGATCGCCGTGCTGCAGGGAACTCCGGCGGAAGCTTTATTGCTCGTCGGCGATTCTGTGTGGATTTTCACGTGTTTCCGTAAACTCGACGGATCCGTGTACCTCTTTCCACAGCCGCTCACCTGACAGGCATACGGTTTCTGGAAAACAGACACGAATGAATCATAATTTGCGTTTCGCTCGGGTTTTTGCCCGAAAGTGAAATTTCGCTCCGAAAAGCTCGTAATCCAAGAACTGACCGCCGATAAACTGCGGTTCAGGTATGCAAACTAATCTGCGTGCATATATCGTGCTAATCAATCAATGATAAGTCGGACTATCGGTTGTCATTATACCGCAGTTAAGTATTATCGCAGCAATGAAATGAACCCAGTCGTTTTCAGATACAAAAGTTTACATTGTGACACATTTTATTTTGTGCTTTTAAATAGTAGCCTCGCATGACGAGGAAGTCACTGGCTTTCGATAAGTCCATTTACGTACATCCACTTATCCGTTATTATTATTAAGTAAATCCAGATATGACAAGGAAAAAAAATGTACACGGATTTTCGAGCGAAAGATACCGTACCGTGTCGTAATGCGTCCTCTGATGTTTGGCACGATCGCTGCTGTTGCTGAAAGCCTTGGAACAGCCTCGATGCTGGCAGGCGTAAGGTCTTTCCCCCGTGTGCGATCTCTGATGAATCTTCAGGTTCTCCAGTCGCGAGAAAGCTTTTTTACAGCCAGCAAACTGTGGCAAAATAAAAGATATTTACTTCGTTACAACTTGAAGAACATTGCTCATGCTTTAAGCCTTGTTTTGAGCTTCTCTTTTCTTTTGAATCGTTGTGGAGATATTTACCGGACATTTGTTAGGTTTCTCCCCACTGTGTACCCTCATGTGGATGAGGAGTTTGTACCTCGCATTGAATGGTCGTGCTCGGGGACAACCTTGCCAGAGACAAGCGAATTCGTCTTGGCCGCTGGTCGTATTGACGAATCCGTTTTCGCCACTCTTGTCCTTCTCCTTATCCTTGTCCCTTTGTACGCGTCGTCCGTGCCCGTGCGAGTTGGAGGCGGAAGATTCTACGTGTCGCCTTTCTATGTGACGAACCAAACTTTCCTGCTCGGTGAAGGTGTAGCCACAGTCCAACCAACGGCATTGGTACGTCGAGGAGAAGCTTTCCTCCGTCCCGGAACATCCTGTTCGAAAAAAAACACGTGATCGGAACCGTCTTTCTCTAGGGGAAAAATATCTAGCAATCCTTGACTGACCTCGTCTCTCGGTTTCCAGGTTTGACTTGGATCCAGGAACTCGTCGATCGTCCCCCAATCGAACACCTTCGTTCCTCGGGAGGACTACCTGGTTGCCCAGCCCTTCAATCGTTGCGTTTTCATTCCTGAAGGTGGTCGTCGAAGCTACTGATGGCTGGGAGGACACCAAATGGCCGACCGCGTAGCACGATTGGCCAAAATTTGGCAGTGGATCCTGCAGCTCCTCTAGGCAGTTTGACGACGGCGAAGAGGGTTGCTCGACGTTATTGAGAAGCGAAGTAGGGTCGCCCCTGATGAGGCTGAGGTCGAACTCGTCGGTGGCCAGCTGCATCGTCCCCGTCAGCTCCTGAATGTCTTCCGACGGGGTGTGCATCGAGGACGGCAAGGAGAAGAGGCCGTCGTCCTGATAATCCTGATACTCCTGGAAATCCCTTTGGATCTCATAGTCCTGACTATAGTTTTGGTAAACGTTGTTAGCGTTGCAGAAGGTTCGAGAGAAGGAGAAGGCCGTGCCAACGGAAGGCAACCTCTGACCCGAGTTCCCATTATCGCTGACCTCCTCGTTGGCGTAAACGTCGTTCCTGAGGACGTTGCACCACGTCGGCGAGGCTACGTCGTAGCCGTTGCTGGAGTTAGCGTTGTCGATGATCTCCTCGTTATAGGCATCGTTCCTGAGGACGTTGCACCAGGTCGGCGTGATCGCCTCGCTGCTCACGCTCCCCGGGGAACCTTTGACCGAGGAATAGGGCTGCGAGGGGTACTGGAAAGCCGTGGTATACCGGTCGAAGACTTTGTTTTCGGCGGGGCTGAAGCAGGGTGTAAGAGGCGAGGGGAGGGCAACTTCTATCTGCGACGTCGACCAGCAGGATTGCTGAGCGACGTTGTTGACGCCGTTGTTGATGATCCCCTCGTTCCTGCCAGCGTGATAATCCTCGAGATGCATCTTCCCTTGATCTCGGCAGGTAAACCCCCGGCACTTTCGCCCGTTTGGACAAACTTTCCACGTGACGTCAGTTCGGCGCGTGTTGTCTTCAAAAATCGCGCTGCCACACCGACCAACTCGAGATAAACACGCCACGGATTACATCACCCCGATCCGGCACTTCACGACGAACGACTTTCCAGCAAGTCGGCGACCCAAGTGCGACAATAACGCCGAGAGAACGGAGACGTATCCAAAAATTCTGCCGATTATCGTAGACGGTATCAAGGATTTTCCAGCGGTGTTGCTTGATGATAGTCCGAGCTCTTATCGGCCCGTTGAATCGAAGGCCTGTCCTCGTGGCACGCGCTCGTGTGTTCGACAAGGAGAGGAAGATTAACAGACAGAACTCGTCCGCCGAGAGACTGACCCGAGATAAGCCGATGGATCTTCCACTCGTATTTCTTCGCGCGGCAGTGCCGTGTCAGCCAGAGTCACGAGCGCGGAAAATCGTTACGTCAGGACGAAATTTACCCCCAACGGATCACCGGTCATGCTCTTTCTCGCGAGTTCATCGACGACTCGTCAGCACCGAAGCAACAGGGGTCACAGATTGGTGTTTTCCGCGGCGCAGGATGGAAAATAGCGGTGACGAGATAGGTGGAAGACGATTGGATCGGTCCAGCTGCAACCGTCGTCGCGTCTCCTCGAAGACTATAACGTGCTGTGTCGTCGTGCCACGTTTTTCCAACGAAGACGGAGAAATTCGCCCCCTCCACTGTCGCTCCTTCGGGACCCGCCGGGCTCCGTAAGGGCGAGAGGGGAGAAAACGAACGGGCCCAGCATCAGGGTTCACCGGCCAACGACGAGGAACCACGCGCCGCCCACTCGCGTGGCTGGCCCTTCGTCTCCCTCCGGATTCCAAGATTAAATGTATTGTGTTACTTTCTTGCAGTGCACCGAGCATCAACAGACTTTCTGCCAAGAAGGGAAGACCTCGAGGAATAGTTCCACAACAATTTTCGATCAGCTTCGTCGAGTTTATTTCATTATACATATCCTAGGACAACTTGAACAACATATTTGGACTTATTAATCGGACAAAAAATTGTCTAAGTAAACGACGTGTTTTACAATTGGACAGGAATCTTAAAAGCAATGGGATGCATTTGCTGCGCTCCATCATGCTGCACTTGTCGTTGCTGCTTAGGACTCGGAGCGAGGGGCAACGGGGGTCGACGATACTACGGCTCAACGGCCCCTAGGACTCCTCTTCTCGCATCTCAGGGTGCCGAGGTGCACATCTGCGCGAGCTCGTCCGTCATCTCCCTTTTTCCTCCTCCTTTCGAATCCGTGGGCACTTCTTGCTCGACCGCCTATGGTGTTTACGTAAATCCTCGGTCTCGCCTCGAGTGGTATCGAATTATCGACGATCCTCCAGCCCTTTTACTCCCTTCTACCCTCGAACTTGAGCATCTAGAATTTCGATCAAGCCTCGTAAAACCTTCGTCCTTGATTTCCTGCTAAAATTCATCCGAGAAGTCATCGGTAAGGATACAAACGACGCTCGAGTTTTTTCTCGAGACGAAAGGAGTGCATAAGACGAAACAAATAATCGAGTAGAAGGAACGGGGGTTGCAAGACCGAGTTGGGGAGGAAGAACGGGGGAAAGAGGGGGATGCTCTCGGAGCGATCTTTCGTCGCTCGAGCCCCAAGAATCGGCCGAGGGGCAAAAAAATCTAAAAGCAGCTGTCGCACACGCGTCACTTATTAACAACGGCTTCTTCGCGCTCGCACATACGAGGGGCAAAAGTCGTTCACTCCTTCCTCCTGTTACAGAGGAATGGAGTTCTTCCATTCCTCCTCTGGCCTTCCCCTTGACGGCTTTCTGGCAAAATTGTTTTTACGCATACGCCCGTGTTGTGCAAAGCGGCAATGTCTAAGCGCGGTCTGCATTATCGCTCCGGAATTGCGCAAACCTCGTCGGGCCGCGAGTCGTTGGTAAAATCACGTAGGGATAATTTCTTAGTTGGGAAATTCGTATCGCTAATTTCGTCACGGATTGCGTGCCACTTGCCCAGACAAATATTTATTATGCCCGTAATTGCGGAAATCATTATCAAAATACGACGTACGGTGAATGATAACGGTGCAGTGTCCTGGTTAAAGTCCTACTTCATCGTTCGATCTAAATGTAGCTAAAAAATAATCGGAGCAGATGGAAATCGATAGAGACGTCTAGAGGCTTGCACGAAAATCTAGCGTACCTGCACTCGCTGCACCGACTTAGCCGGTGCAATTGTACGTGCGGTGCTTGCGCATAGATGCATCCCCACGTGCATTCTCGAGTTAACACCCCCGACCCCCCGTTCTCCTCGAGATAGAAAGGAGCGAGAGAGAGAACAGCAACACGTGTTCCCGGCTTCTTCTCCCGAGCGTTATGCATCTTACGTTGCATCTTATGGTCAGGTTGTACGTCATATTACGGGCAGATAAGTGATAGACCGGCACATGTGGTCTGCCAGCCCTCCTTGCTTACATTATACATACTTTCTCTCTCTCGCTCTCCCCCCTCTGCCCCTCGTCTCCCTATTCCGTCTCTTTTTCTCCTTCCTTAGCTCTCCCGTTCTAGGCTTCTCGCTTTTTTGTCCTGGCACCTGTCAACCTCGTCCGTACGATAGTCACCGCATGTGCGTGTATACGGCCGTCTCTAAAATAAATATACTGGAAAAAGGATTCCGATCGTCTTACACATACGGATGCAATAAAAGGGACGACGGATTAAAAAACTATATGGCAACGTTCGAATTGCTCGATGAGCGCACATTGCATCTCTTTTTCCATCCACGAGGATCGTCTATAAATTGAACCGCTCGCAAGTTTCTTTTTTCCATGGAATTTCTGCGCACGCGACCCTCTACCGAGCTGTATATTTCATCGACGAGCAATTCGCTCGTTATGTGTCGTTTCTGTCCTTTTGGGGGATTGTAAAAAAGTTGCGTTTAACGACTCGTAAGAGTTAGGAATGGTCGACCGCAGGGTGTATTGGAAATAGACGCGCGCGCGAGCACGCTATGCATCGCGTACTTGTCGGCGTTTAGCATTCGGTCAAGCGGCGTAAAAATAGAAAGACGTGCGCGCTCTGCATGTGACTTCGTATAATTAGGTACTGAACCCGAGAAGGAACGTTGTATATCCCATACGTTACACATACAATACATCACGTAGCCACGCATCAGGCCACTGATCGCACCCTTCTCGTTTTTTCTTATGCATTGAGCTTTTGACTGATGGAAGTTATCGAATTACCATCTACGTGCGTATGAAGGCAGTTCATTTTATTATACAAATATAAGAGATTTTGAACGTTTTACAATATTACTGAATTTATGAAAGTAGAAAAGTGGCAAAAAGGATACAAAGTAGGTCGCCTATAGTTAATGCTAGCTGTAATTAGTGAGATTAAAGCTATACAAGTCGTTGCTTATTGGATATCTGTTCGAAAACGACGTGGTATGTACAGCTGCAGCGGCAGCAGCTTCGTCGTCAATAATTGGGAAATGTTGAACACGTCCGCTGCTCCAGGCAATGGTGAGGCACACTATGCTGTTCGTAGTATCCGAACGTTGGTAAAACTGCATACAGTTTGGCATTTCTCCGGGAAATCCGTTGATTAAACAAGCAGGTTTCGCTTCGACTATTCTCGATAGCGAACTGACCTTCGTTCTAATCAAGGCGATTAATGGACTGTCCTGAAAGAGAGAGTTACTGAATTAAAATATAGTTCGAGGCAAAGTTTCAATATGTAAATTAAAACTTGTACCGTACCTGAAAAAGAATAGCGAGATATTTGCCCGAGGAATCCCATTCCATAGAAACTATTCTTCCACCGACCGTAACGAAGGCATCGTCATTAGAGGAAAAACTGACCTTCGTTAAATCGATCAACGGTACAGCTACTTTAGTGTCATTTAATAATTTCGTTTTATTGACATCAAAGATATTTTCTTGTAACGGTAAAGAGAATACTGTCGCGGGTTCCTCGGTTGAGGCAAATAACAAAGTCAAATTCGGTCCAAAACAAGCGGCAGCTACACGGCCGTTTGGTACCGTCCATCTGTCAGCGCTCCACGGTGTTGGGATTCCTGTATTCCAAACCCTAAAGGGTCGAAAATATTGGGAACCATCATTGGAGAAAAGCAAAATTAGTCGCAATACATACCTGAAAACCTTTCTACATGTGGCGGCAAATAGTCTCGAGCCGCAAGGAGACCAACGTGTGAAGCACAAGCCCCCACCCCCGACTCGTTTTAATGGCACGCCTTCCTCTTTTGACACGTCCCATACTACCATATTCCAATCTGTAGGAGAACAAGACACAAGCAAATCGCCCTAAAAGGAAAAAAAGGGGGGGATAGTTTAATGCCACATCCACTCAGCCTATCAGTACTCTACCTGTGGATGCCATGTCACACTTGTAACAGGTGAATGATTCCTCTGTTTCAAGAGGATGGCATGGCTAAGTGAGTTGCTAGCTGCTCCTAGCTCAATTGTCCAAACTAAAACCCCAGTGTGACATGCTGCAGCTAACTCTCTGCCAGTATATGGTCTCCAATTTAAACAACACACTGATTTCTGTGCACTGTGTCTTAAAACAGGTACACCAGGTATTCCTTGTGAAAAGATACGTATTCTATCATCCCTTGTAGCTATAGCTAATCTTGAACAATGAGGATGCCAGCACAGACATCGCACCTAAGTATATAAAAATCACCCTCAGTGCAGCCCTATACCACTTGATTAAATATTTTATGAATATTAATATATCTTACAAGAGATGTTCCCCAATCTCTTGTGGTAACAACATCTGCAACTGACCCAGACCCAGAAAGTGGTAAAACCTCCCTTTGATATATCCCTCTCTCCATTAAGTCAAATGCTGATTTAAGCCTAAGAACATCAATTTTATTCAACTGTAGATTGACGTAGAATAGAATAAAGCATACATGTATATGAAACTTTTGCTTTATTTGTAACAAAAAATCTTCAGACCTAGTAGCTATCCAATGAACAATTTTTGTAACATGCTCAGGGTTCTCAGAAGCAGCAAGGCGGACTGCTTCAGCAAAACCTTTCTCTCTCCATACACTGACAATCTTCTTAAACACACTATCTTGGATGGGTAGAAACAAATCACCAGCTCCAATTGTTCTAGCTGATTCTCTTGTAGCCAGCATATCATGAGTAACCAATATTTCAGGGTACTCACGCAAATACTTATTGCATGGTTGCAGCTCATCTTGTAAATTTGTATAATTGCAAAACTGAGGAACATTTGCCACCAAGCCAATTGTAGCCAGCTCATCGAAATTTGGCCCATTAAAGGCGTCAAGACTCAAAATTTTCATCATTTTCACTGCTTTCTTCTTTTCTTGATTAGATCTGCTGTCATTTAGCCTGTTGACAAGAATAGACCAGATAAGTTTGAGGTTAGCTTCTATCATAAGCACGATTCCAAGAGTTATTCATTGCATAACGATCTCGTTAGAAATTCAGAGATATAACAAGAATGATTGCAGTTTGTAAAACAGAATTGCACAACTTGTTACGAACTTTGCGTGATTTTTGCAATATGATTTTGATTTTGAGGTTAGTTTCCTCTTAGTAAAATTTTATGTAAAGAACGTGGAATATCAGAACATTCACGAAAAACATGAAGATAAAATGAGCCTATGTTTAACTGGTTGAATTTTCCCAGACCATTACGAAATTTGTACGATATTATACCTTTATTGTCTAATCGCGCTAACCGGATAAGGTGGCGCGCCAGGTATTTAAAGTAATTTTCACGTAGTAACCAATCAGAAAGCGTATATCAAAGCGCATGCGCGCGCGACGACTCGGAGTAATTCGAAACATTCGAAAATGTAGTCAGAAAATAATATGAAAATATGAACGAAAATTTGTATGACGTGCAGCGAATTTATATGCAAACGATAGAGGAAGATCTTAGGATTCCCCATATCATATAATTTTAGGTGTGAAATGGTTCTTTGATGGGAATAAGTGGCTTAAATATGCGGACTATGCAGTTTTCGGAACACTGATGCGGAAGTAGGGGAACATAGGTGTATGGTGGGGCGGAGATGGGGTAAAGGTTAGGTGGGGACCGCAGAGTGCGGTCACTATTCGAGCAGCGCGGATTACGTTTCTCAAACGTTGTTTTCCGCTGGTGATCGGTGCCACTCACGCGAGAAAAAAAAGACAGGGTCCGTCGTGAAGAAACGTCTTTCTTCTGTTTTTTGAAGAAAATCATTCTGGTCGCGTATCGAGATATTGTCGGTAAAATGCGACTGAGAAGATAGTGCGCGAAGGACGTGATAAGACGCAATGATGAAAAGCTCGGAAGGGCTTTCATCTTAAAAATCGCCCCCGAACCCCCCGGAACGACGACGTCGACGACGGAAGAAAAGAGCGAGGGGAGGAAGAGCTCCAGCCCGGTCTCCGCGAGAGATGGGCAAGAAGGGTGCCAAGCGGAAAACCCGATGGAGAACGCTCAGTATAGGTGGTACGTTACGTCTTATAATGCCTCTTGATCTCTTTTTTACTTTCTTATTCACCTGTTCTTATACATCCACACATATGTCGCAACAATCGTTCTGTTGAACCAGTGTTTGTCATGTACGATAATATTCGCGTGTTATGTGCGCACACATCTCTTATTGCGATTTTTTTTCGGTCGTATCTAAATTTCTCGAATTTGACCTCCGCTACTCTTCATCGTGCTGTTCCATTCTCTTGCTCCCGATTCAGAATGACGACAGAAAATCCCTGACATGAAACTCGTCTTTTCCTCGAGAGCCAAGTTATGGGACACTTTTACCTTAATTTAAACAATTTACGATACACGGCGCAGCATGTAGTTATGTTTAGAATCCTCTACGGACGATACGAAGGGGATAAAAGTGCTCTGCACATCGTCGACCCAGTGTATAACGGGTGAATAGCATTGTCATAGAAGGACAGTCTTCGAAACATGCTTTTCTTCTTGGAAAAAACCACAATGATGACGTTTTTGTATTTTATGACCTTTGAATGGATATGTACATTGCATATCACCTGTCCTACATGGAGAGACGCAAAGTACTGGAGTTACGATAAACTGTTAAGAACGGCCGATAATTTCTCATGAATATTCCTCCAGCGATAGCGAGCAACTATTCCGACTATTTTCCGCGCTCGAACTGGGATCGGTGAATTTTCGCGAAGGCAGAGGAGCTTGAGCATACGAGACTGGTTCGCCCTGTAGCATCGATCCGCACACCCTCCATGGCTGCTTCCATAGCAACGTGCCTGGCTGCCCGTGTAGATAGTACGGAACAGCTACTCTACACACCTTCGACCTTATTTGCGATTATACGTACATCAGTTACCCTTTTTTTTCTTCACTCTTCCTGTGTACGAACGTGCAAAGTACGTAAATCTCTGGCTTTTGACGAGCCTTGGCTTACACACCGTTCGTGTCCTCCGCATGACCCATTGAGTTGCTCTCGAGACTATCAAGGATTAACTCGTAGAAAAAGTTCCTGCCAAACTAACATTCAGTCGCTCTATTCCAACCGCGGAAAGAGCTTCGACTGCTCCTTCTGATTGTATACACAATCGGCCTGACCGCAGTGACTTTCCAGTGTCTATTCTGAATTTCCGATGAAGGTAAATCAACGCGTCTCTGACACTAACCGTGCCACTCATTTAACGGTATTGAATATTTCCGTTGATCGTACATGATTGATCGAAGGAATTTTTCTGCTGATCGCTCATTTTTCTGCTGATTGCAAATTTTTTCGTATCCGGGAAGGTTTCTTTATTAACACACGATAAGCGGCCAAAAGAAGCACGTGGATGAACGAATTCCCTGTCGACGGCTAATGTCAGTAGATACGCAAACATGTCCGAGAACGAGCACAACCAGCGCAATATAACTAGCCACTCGTTCGGCACGCCAGCGCAATTGCCAAATGCAATCGCATCGCGTTTCATAACGTTTCTCTCTCGGGGAGCAGGGGAGTCTGTGTCACAACGGTTTTGTGACACTGTACAAGTCTATCGATGACTACGAGAGAGAAGCGCTTTAAATGCTCCGCTCAGTCGAAAGCATTTGTCAGCACCGGGTGGATTTCAACTTGGAATTAGGTTTCCGCGAATATCCACCGATGAAAGTGGAACTTTGAACGTTTCGCGTTATCTTACGATACAAGTATTTCACTGGACTTAATTAGATTGATTCGATTAGTCTGGTAAATTGACCGTTGAATCGAGTTTGCGTCCCCCCAACGTTCAGGGTCTCACGTGGCTTCCGACCCGCGTTTTATCGCCTCGCTGCACGTATTATCGCGGTTGGCACGATTGTAAGAATCTTAAATAGTCGTCTTTGCAATATTAAGAATCGCACGAGCAATGCGTCGGCCGTCGGTGCCGGCTTCGCACCGATTGATTATCTTGGACATATATGCGCGTAATCGCCATTAATGAGCACGTCCTCGATGCGTTTCCGCAATCATGCACTTTATGAAATATCTTCTCATCAGTTTCAGCTGTCGTCTCGCGAATATTTGAGCTTTCGGAAAGCAGATGTATGGGATCGAGATAATGGGATACTGAGTTACATAAATATTGCTTTTATTGCCCCAAGGGAAAAACTATTTTTCTCGTTGCTGTACTTATTTACGAGCTCGGTTGGATCGATGATTGCTTTATGAAGGAGCACGAACGGAAGAAATCCTTGTTCCTCGACGACGAGCAACAGTGAGCGTGGTCGATTCTCCTTGACTTTAATTTTTATTATCAACGACTCTCACGAGTCATAATGTGCATTGCGAGAGACACGCATTTGTCACGGCGGGTCAAAGGTCTTCACACGTTCCACCTCGGCTGTCCGTGCTGGTTTGCGACGAGTCGTGCGAAGTCTTAGGGGTTCTGAACGACCAAAGAAGAGGGTTTCAGGGGAGAGAATCAATAGGTAACTTGGAGTCGTTTCCCAATCGTCCCACAGCAGGAAAGGGCTAGGAAATAAAATACTTCACCGAATAAATGTCTTCGCCTTCGCTTCCCCCCCGAGGTTCGTTAAATCACGTCTCTCACGTTTATTCATTATTCCGCTACTTCATTCTGCGATACGCACACTTGTAAATTTCCTCGCGAAAGCCTTTGATCCGACGGCCAATATATTTACGACAATTCTTAAGAAACTTCTGGAGATTTATAGTATCAACATTTTCCTGACTTTATTTCCCACATACGCACGACGTTTTGAACGTCTATAAGTGATCGACTTTTACTACGTGGGATGAGCAACATACCGCATACTTTTACCCTTGTTTTTCTTCGCCGTGTTTTGAGGGAAGCTTCCGTAGAACATGAAGGACGGTTCTGCGATGCACTTGTAGGTACAGGTACGCCGGTAGACCGCAACGATGTAAAGCGAGACAGGTGTTGAGAGAGATAGAGTTGGCCCATTTCCATGCTTTTCTCTTAGACATTTTTTCGGCCAGAGTGCACTCCACCGAAAGGGTTTTTAGCAAATAAATTCGTAAATGCACCGACACATGCGCACTGCTATAAAATCGTCCTCCAATTAAATTTGCTCCAAGATTGTTGGAGCAGTTAACGATGCAAAATGTTCCTTCGGTTCTACGATTTCGGTGGACGCGGAGAGAAACGAGGCTTCCGTGTAGCGTGTAAAAAAAGAAATCGCTCGACGGCGAGGACGTAGACGAACCGTCTGCATGTGTGCACGTGTTCACAGATCGTAGACCTTCCCGATGGCTGACGAGCTGTTACGTAACCGGGCGCGGTAATAATACGCCGGTTTTACGTGCATTACGTTGCATCGGCCGGGCGCGGGTGTTCGCGACCGCTTTATGCACTCGTCATGTGTTTCTACGTGCCGTAAAACTCACGCAAATCGTGCAATTCCGTGCAACTTGTTCGATCGAGCGTACGCAAGAGGATCGACAATAATTCGGCTTTTACGAAAGGAAATTTTAAAGCGTCCCCCGATTGAGCCGGAAAATGAAATTGGCTCGTATCATCTTTTCGTAAGGGAAGTGGCAACGAGGCAGCGGGATTATATGAATAGCACGTGAGTGACCACGAGGATTTTCGTCATTCGCTCGACGTCTTTTGGATCATTCAACTGTCACGGGACGGTTTATACGTAATCCCCCTTCCTGTCTCGAGCTTTGGAAAAGCAGATTTCCCCGTCAAGGTCGTTGCAAAATTAAACGACATAATTTATCTACTCAGTCGTATCGTTTTACGAGGCGCACGATACATTGTCAGAGTTTTGTCTCGGCCCCAGTTAGACATTAATGACTGCGTGTTGATTTGGCCAGAATCATGAAGAAAAGGCCTGTGTCGAGGTGATTTAGTGACGGTTAGGCTCGGCGAACTGCAACTATCATTCTCCCTCCTACGATGTGTCTCTGGCGAAAGGTCAAGGAACTTTTGACCGTATGCCAATTCCAACTGTGGTGCGTTTCATGCCTGCATTGGCAACGCGCACGAAAGGTTGTACCCCTCTCGCTTTCTCCCCTTTACCCTCACCCCCGACGTCTCGCTTGTTCGATCGTTGAACCACCCTTCGGTCCCTCACTCTCACTAATCCTCTTTATCTTCTTACTAGCTCTCCCACTATCCCCCTTTGACTTGCCTTCCTCCGAAGACACGTTGACCGCCGAAGAAACACGAACCGGAGGACGACACCCTTTTCAAAAGAATCCGACTATTCGAGCGAAACACGTGTTTCTGGCGAAAGTTAAGGGATGATCGTCAGGAACACATGTTCCTCTCGCAGCTGTCGTTGCTTCACGTAAATCTTTTATGGATTCCATCCTTCATTTAATCTCGTTCCCATGGTGTCAGTCCTCAATTGGCCCCTCGAAGAGCCTCATTTTTTAATCGACCTCTCGACCACGTGGAGTCCATTCCATTCCAATAAAACCTTTTCCCAAATTTTCAAGGGCCCAATTGGGCCCTAAAGTTTATCAGATAAGTGTTAAAATTTCCTAATGAAATCTCACATGGCGGACATATGTGTCCCCGGTGGTAATTCCTCGAGGAAAGTGAAGGCGTGAATTAAGAGGAAAATGCGGTTTCCTGGAAGCCGTGCGTGTAATTGCTGAATGATTCGTGCGTTGTAGGTTGCAGCGACTGCGACTGCGACGGCGACGGCGACGACGTGCACCTGCATGAAATCAGCTGGCGTTCGTCACTGCTATTTTGTACATTTGCCAGCGAAAGGATCGGCACAATGGGTTCATTGAGCACGATTTCAGAATCGTCGTCGTTAATTGTCACGCAGAAGTTCGCCGAGTAATTCGTCAGCCTGAAATTTTGACGTGTACCAAATTGTTCGTTTTTGCCTCGAACATTGTCTCCACTCCGACACGTTACGCTCCGCGATTCCACGGACGTTTGATTAATCGTGGGAATTTATCTCGCGCTTACGTAATTAGATAAGCCTGTATTGTCGCTTCGTTATCGCTCCGGCGAAAACTTATCGCACGGGAAGATACTGGCTGCGATCCCCCCCGAAGAATCCGTTGGTAAGACGAGAAGTTTACCTGTGACTTTCTAGCACGATGCTTCTGTATAAGCGATGCCATGACACACGAGTGCATCGTACGTCATTTATTTGCACCTAACGGTGCATTCTCTTGACGACGATACAATGCACCGTACGACCGATGTATGATAGACAAATTTATTCGACGGCAGAAACAATAGCAAAGCATTTCTGTGTATTACTCGGCCTGCAGAAAAAGTAGCTCCTCTAGGCAGAGGCTAACCAACGAGTTAGCGGTTGATTAATTTAATACGCAATTAGCCTCGAGCTTCATTAGCATGTCATTTTCACGCTTAGGAAGCCCTGTTTAGCAGCGTTAATGATTTACGAATGTTCCTCTCTACTGAAATTTGATGGAAACCCCTGCGAAACACATGTTGCCGAGAAAATATCTCGCCGTGTTGGGTCCCTCGGAGAATGCTTAATCCATTTGACCGTAAACTGTCCATTAAAGGGAAAAACGAACCGCCCCGAAATCGCTCCAACCTGCGTCCCAGTCTAACGTTTTCCAGCGTGACCGTCGATCGAACGACGTGACAACATGTGATTTTTTCTTGTCCGGCCTCCCACATGTGGGGTTAAAGTTCGTATTACAAGAAACCAGAAACCCCGTCGTGCTTGTACGCGCTATGTCAAATATGTCCAAGCCTCAAGAGTTTTTTCCTCTCGCCTTCTTTTACGCTCGAAATCTCCGTTTTCTCCCGTAAAGTAAACACAAGATGCCACGAATCTCCGTGGACGTTTGTACGGGGCTGTCATTATACGAGAAATTAGAAACCGAAGTGCAAGCCACAGTGATGTGTAGATATTTTCAGAACGTCTCATTCCTGGCCCGCCCTTACAAGCACGTTTTGAGAAATATTCTCTTTGGAGGACAAGGTCCTCCAACGAATTAATTTGCGGTAAAAAGTATACAATTTCGTATTATAGATACGGCGCAAACCGTGCATTACCTTTTGTTTTAACGGCACGTCCGACCGTTCGTACCGTGGATAAGTTTTAATAGCTATTAAAAGCTGATAATCCTATATCGTGTTTACTCGTTACGCAGCGTAAAGTCATCTTCGTGTTTTATGACGAGGAAGTTTCTAATAAAAGCGTTTGTGCAAAATATCGACGACAGTATTACGGTTAAATTTGGCCACCCCTTTTATTGATTTTTTCTCCCTGGGTGCTACCAGTTCAAACTATCTACCCTCTGCCTTTTATTACGTAGTCCGATTTTTTTGTCGATTTGTCCCGACTGGCTGGCAGGAGAGTTTGGTGGGTGCGAGGGATCGACGGGGATTGGTGGGTGGAGGGAAGGCACAGTTGGGCGGAACAGGCTGGTCGCATGTTTTCGACAATGTGCCTAGCCGGTTCTATAACTGTCCGACGTTCCAAATCGCTTTTCGCCAGCCTCTGCATGCAAGAAAGACAGAGGGGAAGAAAGTGTCGGTCGGGAGCAATGAGGAACCGTCCGACAAATCCGTCAAAGAGCGTCGACTGCCAGGGCGAAGTTCGCATTTATCACTTGATCGCTCGGCAGCCCGAAACTTCTGGTGCTCGTTCCATCCTGCGCTCAAACCTACTCGTCTACTCCCTTCTCCCAATTTTAACAACTACCCCCGATGCATCGACCAGCGAAGAAATGTTAATAACACCTCGATGAATGAAATATATCTCGGTGGATCTGATTTCATGGTTGAATTGGTACGTCGGCAAAATGGGAGGGTTTGTCGCGTGTTCGACGGAGGTCTACGTGCCGTAATATCCCACCCGGAAATCCTTCGTCTGCTATTCAGAGTGCAAGGCAAGACGGTAGCGGGGAGGACACTGTGCATCGACTGTGTGTCTCCGGGCAGCCACTTTATCGATTTCCGTTTCTCGGGAAGTTCTAGATACGCGACTTAAAGGTTACAGCTCGCTAGAAATCGCGCTGAAATAATTGATCGCGTAGAAACGTCCCTGCATTATACAACGCCAGGCATTTTATCTTCGTTTACGCAGACCCGCTGAAAAGCCAAGTTCTGACAAAGTATTGAAATACCCCGCGAGACGGTCCGACAATGTAGCCGTTATTTATTAGCCGTTACAAATCCAACTATGTTAATGGCAAATTTAATGCAGCTTCCTTGGTCGGTTAAATGAAACGGTCAGACGAAACGCGTTAGTGCGTTGAAGGCATTTATCTGCGTACTGGCTCTCTTAAAATTAGACAATGCGGGTATATCGGGCGCTCGTAATACGCGGGAAATATGTACGCAGAGGTCCAGCAGCGAAGAACTTGTTGGCACGGGGAATTTGAAACGATGCCATTGAGGCCCTCATCGACCACAAGATCGCACGATCCACTCACGCGCCATTAAAACGTCCGATCGGCCTTAGGCTCTAATTTCAACAAACTCCGCCGTCCATTTGCGGCACGTGTAAACACTAACGACAATTAAAAGCTGCCCAAAGTTTATCGAGCTGAGTTGCATCGAATGCCCTCGAGAACCGCGCTTCGTTTTGACTTTCCTAATTGATGATTTACGAGAGCAGCAAGGTGTTCCGGCCACGTTCTCGCCTCGTTACTCTTTATCCTAAATTGTTTTCCCATTGCCGGCGTTATCACGAGGTGCGTGACTCATGGGGACATGGCTAGACGTTCGTACGCAATTCGTTACGGCTTCTGTCGCTCGCTCGTCGACTCGCACTCGAGGTAGAATTTTGTCCGGAAAATTAGATGTTCGTTGTGAAAGGATTTCTTGAAAGACGTGAAAAAAAGAAGCCGGGCCAGGGTTGCGAGGTTGCGGGCTTATGTAAGACCTAAGTCGAAGGAACGCACGAGGGACATACCGCTTCATATTATCTATATTTACCGGTGTGAATCTCTAGGCTCTCCCGGCTCTCTTGGATCTCTGGCAACCTCTCAAAAAGAGTCACAATGGAGACATTTCCTGGACGTACCAGGAGGCTATTATTAGTGGGCAACGCGCGACGACAAACCGGTCACATTTTTTTTGAAAGCCATGGCCGAGGTGCCTCGTTAACTAGACGGCGTCGTTAGGATGGCTCGGCTTTAAATTCGTTTGGATAATCGTCCAGCCGAGACGCGGAATCCCCACTTGTTAGTGCCAGGAGAATTCGCGAGCCCGCCAAACATCGAAGCTCAGCTACGTTTAACGACTCTGGGGGAATGCAAAATTCTGTCGGCAATTCCGGTAGAATATGCATAGCTCTTGAAGCCAGGAATTTATGAATCTCCGGGAAACTCGGAAGACGTGCTGGATCATCAGTCCGGGGGGAATAGGTTCGGGCAATCGTCGTTCAGCCGTGTAATCCGAACGATGCCTACCCCGGGAAACCGGGCAAAAGGAGAGAAAAAAAATGAGCCGGCCCCGTTCGCCACGCTCTTTCTTCGTCGGCCAATAGTTGGGCCGCGCAGACGCTCTTCCGGGTTCTGCTCGATACTCGCCAGCAAGCCAGAGACACTGTCGACCTCCTAACCCTTACCTGCTCGCTCCCCCGGCCCGTTCCACCCTTCTTCTTTACTCATCTTGCTGATAGAAAATAAACGATCCACCGTAGACCAGTTGGGGCGTTCTTAAGATTATACCGAGTTCAAAATGAAGGAATGAAGGGTTGAACCATCCTACTGAGAATACTCATCGATAGGTCCTACAATAGACGCTGAAGAGCCATCGTCCCCGGAGCATTTCCTAAGATGATTTGTCTCAAGGAGCAAAGGTAAACGACCGTTCTAATTTTACGAGGCTACGTCCAGTGAGGTTGCATCGCAACTGCTCCCTCTGTCGCTCTCCGATGCACTCTTCCTTATTAACCAGTCCGAGTGGCGGGTTTCTCCGTTTCTTTTTTGCTTTTCCGCGAAGCAACGACGTGGAGCCGACAACGGAGCGGAGCCGGAGAACGTGAGCCACGGACCTGGACGTCCTGCGCAGAAAGTGCCGAACGGCCGGATCGAGCGGGTTAGAGGGTGGCGCCCGTGCAAAATCGTTTTCGCCGCTCAGACAGCGCAGTTGGAGGCGGAAAATCGAAGCCCTCTGCTTCCCCTGCGCCTTCCCTCCGCCCCTCGGCAGTCGGCCGTTGGCCGCTGTCGCGTTGATTTCCGGCATCGGAGCGGCGCATCCCCCGCGAGGGAAAAGAGCCTCGAGGGATGATCATCGACACTGGCTGACGTGGACGACCAGCGAAATGCCGGTTCGTCGGTAATTCATCGCGGACGGAACGATATTTCGTATGGTTTCTTAATCGATAAACGTGCGCCACCCCCGTAACGGTACCTCCGCGTTTCTACCTACGAACGTTCGCCTTCGCAGCATCCACTTTCTTAGGGGGCTAAAAGAAATGTGTATTTCCTTCCTTTTGCCCGTGAAACGCTTCGGAACGGTTCGTAAAGTTTTTTCCCTCGGCAATGCGTGATGACAAGTGGCATTTTCCTCGTTACGTCTGTGTGTTTGTGCGGCTATCGCTACCTTGCGCAACATCTTTGCTTCCTATCTTTCTATCCCCGACGTCGTCGGATACACACCGTGACGCACGTGTTGCTCGAGATTGTCGTGCGCGACTGATTCGCTCCTTTAGATTATGCACTTACAATCATAACTGCGCGTGATTAACCCCCGTGCCTCTGTTAAAAGTCGTGCGTGCCGGCGGCCCCGCTTGTGCAATTGGCAACGTGTTAATTGGGTCAGTAACGAATCGTGAAGACGACTAATTGGATCGAACGGATCGTAGGTGCGACGAAACGAAAATCGCGTTCGGAATGAATGGAAAACGGCGATGAGGTAAAGCGAGGCAACTATGGAACACCGGCGGAAAAGAAGGGGAAGGATATAAGCGTATTAATAATCCACAAGGCTTTCATTCACGGTGACCCGTTTAATCGTAATAGAAAAAAGTCAATAAAAACGATTTCTAAAACGTAATAAATCACATCGAGGAGCTAGGAGAATAACAGTTTCAACGTGCGCCGATACGGGGATAAAGTTCAATTCAAATGTCATTACGTTGATCAATAGACGAGGGTTGGTAGATGTCTCCCCTTCTCTTTACTCTTTCGCTCCCTTGCCACACAGAGATACGCATGCCTTCTCGCTTCCCGAACGAATCTCTATCAATCCATGTTGAAATTTTGGACCACGAGGAGACCTGTAATATTCCCAGGCATTCGTTACGTAAGCCGAGCGATAACGTTTTCGCAGTTATGCTCGTTATCGTTCAATCCGAACAAAATGAACTATCTGCACTGTTGTTTTAACGTGATGAACAGGGAGTACGTTGTAGAAAAAATGTCCTCTACGATGGTATTTTTATTGAATAGCCTTCACGTTGATTTCGTAGCGCACGATAGGCCAGTATCCGTTGTATAAGTCGCTTATTCGATTATAATCCGCGGTAGGGGGGTAAAGAGATTTAGCCTCTGTACGTATAAGACAAGCTTGATGTAAAGCTCTAGTGGTACGTGCAGCCGAGCAAGAATGCACGTATGCACCGATCAATGGAGTAAACTCGGCCTGCGGATATGAATATAGAACACGGGTTACCGGTATCTAGCCGCTTTAATAGGCTGTAACAAGAAAGAAACTGGAACTAGAGCGGCTTTTCTCGTGGTCGTATATTATTTTCCTCCGGAACGAAATCCTCATTGACGCAAAGTTGCGAATGATCGGGGAAAGCCTGCAGAGACTCGTAATTTCTCTGGTCGGAGCGTGGTCGGAGCCGTTAGAACACGAGTATGCGTTGAACCACCAGCCGACAATTAACACCGGTTAGTACCGGTACCATAATTATCTCGAGCTCCAGTGTCGCTGACTCCTCAACGCGGTTCTTCCGATTTCGCTAACGGTCAAGTCTTCCCGAGGAACACGGACTACTTTAAAAGTGCTCGTTAGCGTGAGGCGTTAATGAGAATTCCACGGCGAATGATTCTTCATTCATTTCTCGGGTATTGCGAATGAAAGTAGTTGAAGTAACGTCAACCGACAGAAAGGGAAGGACTATTTCCGAACGTACTTTTAGAATTACTTAGAGCGATTAGGTAGCTCCGCTAACGCCAATGCACCAGCTGCACTGATCGTTCATTCTTAAGAGATGCGAAGGTATCATTGAGGTCGACCTCCTCCCGTAAACTTGGGTTCACTATGTTCCACCGAACAGCGAGTATGTAAGATCGAAGGAGAGAGGAAGAGAGAAGGAGCGGTGTAAAAGCAGAAGGGGTTTGGTCATTCGCTCCTCGGTTCTCGTCTTCGATTCTAATTCTGTAAGCTATTCTAGTCCATGCGCGGGTATGGGCCAATCGCCACCGACACACGCACGGTCTTGCACGTACAAATACTTAGGCGGTATACGCGGATTTCTCAGCCTTCTCTCCCTCCGTCTCTCGCTCTCCTCCCCCCAGTCGGTCTCGGGGCATCGCGTGCGACGGATTATCAGGCAGCATCGACGATCCATCCCCCGTTATCAGTGAGCCGTGTAACCGGCTTTCAAGCCCTCTTTGCTACCCGCAAGGCCCACAAACTTCCCTACCTTCCACGCCAGACTTCGAAACCTCTTACGTCTACCCCGTCTGACCGGCCTCTTTCTTTTTTCCCGTGCCCCCTCCATCGACCCTTCGTTCAGTGACTAACGTTGCCGGCATTTGAACCGACGACATCGTTGACACAGAGTCCTAGAATTGACATTAATTCGGATATCGCCGTGGGTAAACGGCACGCAGGTGGTGTTTGTGCTGCACTGAGGCCTTTGCCAGAGGACCATGCAGTGGCGCCGACAACGAAGAATCACCCACGTGATCGGCTCGTCGAATCACGTTCTACTCTTAGCGAGGTACCAAGATGGTACGAAGCTTTCAAAGGCAGCGAGCACGATATTATTTCAATGCCCTAAAACGTTTGCAAGCCTACGACTGCTCACTCGTAATTTATTTTTATCTACCGCCAGCATCGAGGAAGTCTATCACTCCCGTGCTGGCTAATGACAATTGTTTCCCTTATCAACAGCTCCGCCTAGTGAGGAGGACGAAGAAGAGGAATCGGCCGGCCATGGATTCGAGGCAAACGGGAAGACCAGCTACAAGCCACGAAGACAGGGAACTGGGACGAGCGGTACCAGCGGTTATTCGAGCACCGGAGGTTCGAGATCGAGGAGGAGCGAATCCGCACGGTCTCCGCCTCAGCGGAAGATCATCTTCAACGAGGACGAATACATGAAGGTAGTGACGCCAGGACAAGACCTACTCTTCAAGAAGGGCTACCTCTCGCGCAAGAAACCCTGGGCCAACAATGCCAGCAACAGCGCCACACCCTCCACCACCGAGAGCCAATCGGCCTCGCACTCCACCGCAGGTAGAGGTATAGGTAGAAGCGCAAAGCATTTCATCGAATCTTTGGTTTCAACCCCTCACCCCCTACCCTGCCACTACCCACGTCCTCTTCTTCCGGGGACCTTTTCTTCGCTGACCTTTTGACCATCGGTACTGCCCACGTGTATCATTTTCATGCGAATTTATGATCCTTGCGCATGTCTCTACTTGATTCTCTGTAGCAACGAAGTAATGACCATTGACGGAAGCCGCTAGATGATGGGGAAATGAACGGGGGACTTTGTGATTCTTAGATGGAAGCGAGACGACGGAATATCAGCAGCTGCTGGACAGCGGAAACGGGGAATATCCTCCCGTAGCTGAGCCTAATACTCAGGTAGGCTACGGAACGTTCTACGATCACAACAGCGGATATTACTACGAGTACCCCGTGATGCTGGTTGGGCCAAACGTCCTCACCGCCATGCCCTGCGGCCCGGTGCCTCTGAGGCCCATCGAATGGGTCAACCCTGCCTTCACGCCTAAACTCTCGAACCAGCCTTACTGCGTGATGAACTATCAGGTGATCAGCGCTTAACGAGCACTAATTTCACACGTTGCCATATTTTAAGGCACTTAAGAGACAACGATTACCCGCCTAATCTTTGCTACTTGACGTATTTACGAGGTCCATCGGCTATGGTCTTTGGTGAACTCGCGTGCGCGTGATAAACTAATTATCGGCTCTGTGGACGTTGATTCTGGCCATGCCAGGAGACGTGCCAAGAGGCTCGAGCTAATTGCCAGGCGGTACGGAATGATAGATGAGAATCGCGGACCTGTTTTGCAGAGCGGCCAAGGCACGGAATACGTGCCGGTGATGGACGAGCAACCAGGAGCGGTACCGCCGATGGAAAACACCAACGGTACGGCGAACGAGAACGGAACAGGCAGTGCGAGCTGCAACGGCAGCATCATCGCCGAGGAAACCGAGGAACAGCAGCCCGAAGAGACCAACGGCCAACTATCGCAGACGGTGGAGGAGAAAGCCGTGGATCCGGCAGTCACAGGGCCTTTCGTTGAGACTCTAATGGTCCAACAACCTATTCCTCTTCCGCACATGGTGCAGCCCGCGCCACAGCAGTACATGTACCCCGGTCATTACATGTTCGGACCGTCACTGGTCCATGTTAACGGTTGGTTGGCACTCTTGACCTTACCTGCACGGCACGTATGTTCAGACGATCCCTAATTAACGTCCATTCAGCCGGTCGTCATTGCAGAACCTTTTTTCCCTTCTTATTTCCTTACTTACTTAAAATGTAAAGGATTGTTTGACATTCACGCGATCTTTGTTGATATGGTTGTAGTTAGGCCATTCCTATAGTTAGCCTTTGAATAACGAACGAATGTGCCGTGCGGGCTTTACACTAGCCTCGTTTTAAGATTTTACAAGTTGCATTATTAGTTAGATCGTGCTTACCATCGACCGACCGGTTCGATTCTCTGGCACGTCAATCTCGCTCGTAGCTTCTGTTCGGTTCACGGACGGATGGACGGAACAACGGACGAACCCGCGAACCAGTGCAATCCCTCCTCTGATTTTAAACGAACGGACGCGTGCGTCGGAAAGGAGTTTGCGCCTTGTCGCACTGTCGCAACGTTGTGCAATGCTTTTACTCGATTGATCCAGGTTTAAAATCACCCCCAGATGAAAGGATCCCATGAGCTTTCCGAAGCTTCTTCATTCCCAATCAACTCTACGACCGTCTCTGAGGATTAGGACTTCTCTCGAAGTCGGTCGCCCATGCAGATCCTTTTCGATCGAAATTGTTTCCCTTTTCTTGGTATACAAACATTGGTAGTTGTTGGGTCTACGTGCGCTCCTTCCCCGCGTCATGCCAGTCTGTCGCAGTACTCTTGATTGTACCTCTTTCTGATGTTAAACGAAAGCAGTGTCGATCGGATGCGCGGCCAGGAGAAAGGAATATACACAGATTCGTGACTGCTGTCCCGTCCATCGGCATCATTCCTGTTTTATTACCGCCGTGCCTCTACCCCATTCAAGGTAAAAGGTAATGATATGCAACGAAGAGAGCCTTGGCGTTCTGGGTGCGATCCTGACGGTGCGCATTTATTTCTCAATAGTAGGCAATTTAAAATAAAGACAGATAGCTACTGCAAGTACGAGCAAAAAGGATATCTCGGCCTTGAGATATCTCAATTAAGAACCGCTCATGATCGTACCCACAGGAACCGGGCACTCTACACGCTCGATGTGTGTCTCTGCAACTATGCAAATCTAATTCAATATGCGCCATGGTCCGTCTCACCTTAATCCGTCGATCGCCAGCACCATCGCAATTTTCATCAGGTTACACCGTTCCACGTTGCACGAAGAGAATAATGTAGGGGCCCATTGATTCTCGTACGTCGTTGACACGAGGGTGTCGATTACGCATCGGCTTAAAGCTCAGTCGCCGCTGCGCATCGGAAGGACTTGCGGGATCGGACGAGCGCTTGGCAATCGTCGCGGATTGCTGCACACTAAATAGAAAGATGTTAAAAATAAACTCGGGAACGGAGCAAGTCGCAGTTGGACTCGAGCGAAGACGCTCGACAGAAGCCAAGTTCGATCCCGCAGGTCTTCTATGCGCGGGTGCCTTTGCGAAGCTGACGCATCGTCATTCAGATCGTTTATTCGAATCAAGAGCAGAGAAAGCCTCTCATAACGCTCCGCTCACGAATACCTTCTAGCCGTTCGATCAAATGACCCACTGTAATCGTAAGAACTTTTCTGTTCTCGAAGGCGTCACGGTACAGTGTGCTCCTATGATCAGGACGAGCGAACTGCCCGGTGCGGTTGTGGCTTTTCCAAGGCGGCAGAAAAAGAGGAAACAGAGCAAGCAGAGAAAACTTGCTATGGTAAGCGCATACTAGGGAAATATCTCGCATCGTTTTATCGATTTCGCGTAAAGATCTCGCTTATGTGTGTTCTCAGGCTAATAAAACGAACGGGGAGGAAGAGGAGGACTGCAGCTCAGAGTGCGATGATAAACTATCGTCTTCCCGACTGCCTTGGTCAGCGTGTCCGGACTCGGCAGCCACTGCGACAACAGCGACGACCGCCAAACGACCGCTCAATCCCGAATCCCAGGAGTTCCAGCTTCGATCCGTCTCCGAGGATAGGGTTTCGTCTGCCTTCACGACTTCCGATGAAACATCCGTCTCCCGAACCACTTCGATCAACGATCAACCTAATTCAGAAGCCTTAGATACTCCGGGAAGGGGTTTGACGAGTACAGAAATACCTGAAATATCCGCGCCAATAGACATCGAAGTCATGAAGGAAGAAGGTAGAATCGCGAAAGACCCGCGAGGCGAGTGCATACAGGTGGAAGAACCGAAACTAGATTGCAGGAAATCCAAGGACGACGAGCTTGAAGTTGGAAGCGTGGTGCAAGAGGACAAACCTTTGCCGAAGACGAAAAAAGAGATGGGTAACTCGAAAAAGGAGATGGGTAACTCGAAGAAGGAGATGGGTAACTCGAAGAAGGAGATTGGCAACTCAAAGAAGGAGATAGGCAACTCGAGGAAGGAGATAGGAAACTCGAAGAAGGAGGTAGGTAACTCGAAGAAAGAGATTGGTAAATCGAAAAAGGAGATCGGTAACTCGAAGAAAGAGTTGGGTAACTCGAAAAAAGAGATTAGTAACTCGAAGAAGAAGAAAGAGGAAGAAGCATCGAGCGAAACGGTATCTGAAACCAGCGTCGATGCTGTGGAGCAGAAGACGGAAGGTTCGAACGAAGACTCTGGTTTCGAGAGCCAGACACAGACGTCTCTCTACCCGATAACCGAGACGGTGACTGATTGGCTTCGTCGAGTCAATTCACCCGACATTTTCATAACGTCCAATAACGAGGCCAGCGAGGAAGAAGAGGAGGATGAGGAGGAATCAGACGATGAGCCGCCAAAAAACTTGCAAAGCAACCCCATGCTTGCACTATCTGCTAATAGCGGCGCGGACGATGCAGTATTGTCGCGCACGGCTAGCTGCGGCGAATTCACAAGGGTCAACAACATCGTGAGCGAACGGACGGAAGGTGAGGCAGGACCGAGGAGGAAGAGAGGCGCGAAGAAAAGCGGCAGGAGGAAAGCAAGACGAGTTCCTTCGGCGGATTTCCATACGGGCCAAGAGGAGGACTGCGCCAAGGCAAAGAAGAACGATCCGTCACGAAATAATGTTGGTGATGTTTGCGAATTTACTGAGGAGGATAGCGTTGCGGGTATGAGGGTTGCTTTAAGCTCTCGGATGGACTCGATGAGAGTCAATAGCAGAAGAACGAAGAGAAGGTCCGAAAGATCCAGCACGGATCTTGCGGACAACGTTGACCTGAAGATTCGAAGGCCGGCAGAGGACGACAACGACGAGGGAATCGTCGAGGACACGGTGAGCGTCAGGACTTTTGAGAAAGGGGAGATAGTTGTTTCGATCGACGGAAAACTTTTACCGGTCACCTCGTACGAGCTGTTCTTGCGTGGAAATTCGTCCGATCGGACGAGAGTTCGGAATTCCTCGGAATCCACCGTCAAGGAAATGTCCGATTCTCGACGATCGGACGAGAAAAATGGAAGCAACAGCGCTGGGGACGAAGAAAACAGTAGCATGCTAGCCTCTTTGGACAGCATTGAGGAACCGGATGTGCTGGATTGCTGGGAAACGGAGACGATTGAGCCCGTGGTAACACCGAAGAAGATGTTGCAGAACCACGGGATCGTTTACGACGGGGAAGCCGCTGAAGAAGATGCAGTTCTCGAGGCAAACACCGTCAACCTCGAACGCGTTAAAAAGTACTATCGACTGGCTCGGGAAACGAACGAAATCGACGGGACAACGGACACGAGGAAAACGAGAACAGTGCCAAATACTCCGGATCGGATGGTCGATAGTTATTGCAGCGAGGAGCTGCCGGTTTTCCTGGAGGACGAAAAATCCCGGGAAGCACGAGAGATGGAGAAGATACCGGTAGACGAAGCTTTTGAAGTCTACGAAAGTTATTATACGGGTAAAACGCAGTTCGTGCCGCTTGACCCCGCGTTCTTGAAACCTCGACCGTTGTACGGTCAAGAGGGCGAAGGCCCGATTCCTTGCAAAGCGGTTTGCTGCAATGTTCAATAATCTCTGCATATCTCTCAAGTATGCAACCATTGTTATAAACGTATTAATCCTTTCATTGGCAGTTTCTCGTTAAACGATTTTCTTTTATCGTCCAACGTGGTACGTGGAACAATGACTTTTTCTTACTTGGCATCCTTCGCTTTTCTTACAACTTCGATGCGCTCGATGCATGAGTCGTTAAAAATATGCTTTCGATACTTTGATATAGGATCAACGGTTATGCGTTTCGTAAAGTATAACAGCAAGAACAACGATATACCTCAGCGAGAACCACGAAGCTCTGACGCTCGTGGAATTCTCAGTTATTATCTGCTTCTGGTAGCAGAACTGATGTTTTTAAAGGACGCGCAAACGATTTGGTGTAATTGCTTAGTTCGAACATCGTTTCCATGATTTCTCTTGCTTTTACCAATTACCGAGGACTCCAGAGGAATATTACATTAGAATCTCAAGGACAGAGTATTACGTTATCGAAATATAAAGCGTTGCGAGTAGCTGCCTAGTAATTTCAGTGGTTTTTTAGCTCTGAAAAGTCGGGATAGTTGAAGAAATAAATGCAATCAATTTTATTTAATAATAAGTCAAATTCGGCTGCCAGATCCGACTTCGTATAGAAAATGTATATATAAACGATCGTTCGAATAATCGTAACACCTGTTTCGGATAATAATTATATCATAGCAACGGCGACATAGGCACAATCGTCCCTGCGAAACTATAGTTTTTGCTCCTATACCCACAGACACGCGAAATACGTATGAATAATTTGCAAGATGAGAATTCGTATACCCACACGGCAATCTGTCGATGTTATATCGAAAAAGATGAAGACGATAGGTAACGATATGTCGTTGTAATAGAACGCGCGTTGCATCAATTGTGTGCCTTATTCTGTAACGGCCATTTTTGTAATCCATTGCAAAAGCAAACACACGAACTCACACGCATCTCACGTATATTACCTCTCATCGGGAGTTATCAAGGATACGTTTGAGATTTGTTAAAGAAAAAGACATGAGACTTAGATAACGCGGTGATGATTTTTATTCGGACAACATGCACACTTATAGGAAGTGTTACTCGTTGAGACAGAGGCATTCGATCGACATGCATTATACATTCATTAAAAACACACATAGCCATTAAACATTACATCTTACTGTACAATTCGGTTGAATTTATGATAAACATGTAAGGAATAACTGTACTTCGATTTTATTGTGTTTTTGCTTAAAAAATATAAATAAAAAATTTCAATTAATCCCGCCTACGATTTCATTTGTACATCGTAAAATTTATCATCGCTGTATATGTTTCACGCTAAATACCGAGGAAGCATTTTTTTATCAATTTTTGTTGGCAACAAATAATAATTTATTGTGTCTATTATGAATATATTTCATGATCAATACGTTACTGCACGTGATGCAGTTCTGTTATGTAAGACTGCTGCTCGTGGTCTACTGCATGGATCAAACCAACGCTCTTATAAATCAGAAAAGAAATCGTGAAGGTATAATTATTTTCTCAGATCACTTTTAAAAATCCATTGATAATGATTTATCTCTGTAAATTTTAATTACTAAGCTATGTGTATACATCATGAGCCGTATTATTATTTTTTAAGACGTGCTGGTTCAGGATTTTTATTAATATTTCGATATTCTTTTCGTTTCCGGCATATCGGAAATTATCCAAAATAGTTTGCGGTATTCAGATAAGATTCTTGTTAGTATTCTTTTATTGCATTCTGTTCGATATAAAACAAATTGGGTATTCGATATGAAATTCGATTGTACATCGATGTCGATATATCGATTCTGAAGGTAATCGATATATCTCGTCGTCTCGATAATCGCGCGAGAGTGGCGCCATCCGTCGTAGCCTTGGTAGTTGACAATTCCTTCGAAAAGAGCTGGTTGAACCGAGTTAAAGAAGGAGCATTTCACGCATCGAAGCGAGAAACAGTATGAGGGTGAGTGAGACGGGTAGTCGGTGAGACGGAGCGCGTGATGTTTGCCGTGCCCGTGAACGAATCGTACATAGATGGACACGCGTGGCCTACGCGACGACGACACGACGAACAGGCCGTAAAGTTTGCCTGCGTGTCCATACAGTAGGTGTAGGGATATCCACGAGACTCCGTCTCCGTCACGCCAGGGAAAGGGAACGGAGAATAAAGACGGGCGGGGAGAGCGAGAGAGACGGGATAAGTGAAAGAGGGTTGGAGCGGGGCGGAGGAGGAGGAGGTGGTAATGGTGGTGGCGAGGCGAAGAAGCCGTGAGCGCAAGGAGGAAAGGGAGGAGAGAGGCACGGAGTAGGCAGAGCGAGCGAGTGAGCGTGGAGCGTGGTGTCTGGCGTGTTGGGAGACAGGCAAGGCACGGCGAGAAAGGCGGACAGGCCGACGAGGAGCCAGGCAGGCGAGAAGAGCGAGCCGAGAGAGTGCGGTGGTGGTGGTGACGACTGGTGCCGTGAACGGACGGTCGGTCGGTCGGACGGTCGGACGGGCGGTCGGACGGTCGGTCGGTGGTGTGTGTTGGAAGAACGGAAAGACAGGGAAGAAGGAAGAAATCCGCATCGTGCCATCCGTGCTGTGTCCTCCAAGTGTCGGCGGATTTGGTGAGCCCGAGAAAGAGGAATCGTAAAGCAAGGTGAACTCCTTTGCGGAGCAACGAAGAAGATACCGGTGGTGTATACGTGCATATCCGCTCGATTTCGTGTCGATCGTGTTCCTCGTCATCTCGACGCGACAGTGCTTGTACCCGGTTCCTCGAGAGTCTTCGCTCCCTCTCTCTCTCTCTCTCTCTTTCTTTCTTGAGCACGTGTGTGCGTGTGTGCGTCTGGCCCCGGGATAGACGGAGAGAAAGAGAAACACGTCGAGCTGAACAACGCGTGGAACGAGCCAGGAGACCGAGAGAAGAGCAATGTCCGACCGGGAAAGCCTCGACGATCAGCCGCAAAGTAAGCAACATCCTTCGATCTACCGCCTTTCTAAGCGAAAAGTCAAGGAAACTCGGGTTTTGAGGGATTTTTTCGTGAGTGTCGGAACGCGTGCGAGAGAGCCGACATCTTTCCGTGTTCGTGGCCCCCCCGTGTGCCGTGCGCGCCTCTGGTTACCAGGATGGTTGTATCGTCCCTGACAAAACTAATCAACCATCGTCCTTCATCCACAAACCAGTGGTTCGTCGCGATTTAGGGAAAAACCACGGAAAGCAGTTCGACACCGGTCGACCCTTTTCACCCTCGTGGCGTTCTGTCAGCTGCTGTGTAGAAAAAAATCGCTATTTTTCAACGGCACCCAGGATCCAAGATGGCCGCGAGCATATCGGCCGCGCGAGAGAGACACGTACACACACACAGAGATTCTCTCCCCTTCCTCCCTCATCGTTATCCGTCTTTGTCGCACGTTCCCTCGGTCACCGTGTCGTTCTGTCCTTCTCCATCCCTCCTCATCCTTCGACTTTTTTCCTCTTCGACTTCCCTCCCATCCGCACCATCTATTTCTATCTGTCTATTTTATCAGCTATCTATTTTTCCCTGTTGGTTTCTTTTTTTTTCCATCGTCAATCCAGTCGCCCTTCCGCTCCATCCTCCGTCCCTGTCGCTCGCGGTTCTCGTTGGCCGTCTTTTTCCGTCCCTTCCCAGCGATTCGAATATTCGCGAGTTCCCGACGTGTTGTTGCTGTGCGCCGCAGTGCCGATATTCCCCTGCGGTCTTTTCGAATTGCTCGCGCTGTGCGCGGTTAGGCATACATGACGGTACGCAGGACAGAGACGGAGATAGAGTCTAGACGTATGCGTGCGTATGTACCGTTCTCCACAATACGTGTCTTCCGCCCTGCTCGTCGAGATGGCAGTATCGTCTCGCGTGCGAAAATCCGTGTGATGTAACTCTTTCTCTTTCTCTCTCCCTCCGTCTGTCTTCACTCCCACTGGCACACAAGCACACGTAAACACATGTGTGAGGAGAAGAAAACTTGGCAGATTTTAATAAAAATTTACGTTTTTCATACTATAACCCGAAATTTCAACATAAACGTTGGCTGTACGTCATGATATCTTTGGAGCAACTCTTTGGCCCGTTTCGCGTAGTCTGCACACATGCAGGATGAAAAGAAAATTTCCACAGCTGTCTAATAAATCAGTCAGTACGACCAACCCTCGTAATCTAACAGAAATTTATTGAATATGCTACTACGATGTACCTATTCGTACGCGTGTAATAGGCACGATCCAACGCCAGAATCAGCTAGCACAAGTCGCGAAAATTTCGCACGTGCCATCATCGTCCCCACTCCCTGTACTGATGGCTCTTGGCCTCGAAATTAAACGAGAACGACGTCTGTTCGATTCTTCCTACGGTTGATTAATAGTTTCCGCGTAAAGAACGGAAGTCTACCTGCTGCTCCATATTGCATTTTATTCCCGATACTAATACATTAATGTCTCGTTCTTGCAGAGTATGGAAATCCTGGTAGCATGGATGCTGGGGGAGCTGACTTTGACTCCGGTAAGTGAAGCTTATTCAAGAAACATTTTCCAGAGGAAACGACGAAAAGTCTAGACAAAGGTTTTTTAAATGCGGAGACCAGACGTTGAACAGCTTCCACTGGAACTCTGCAAACCGGTTTACGATGATCGATAGTCTTCAAAAGATTTCTCCCTTTCTGCAGGGCGCTAAATTTCTCACTAGGTACTCCTGCAAGCTCGCAAGAACAAAATTGGTCCACTTAAACGGAAAATAGGGTGACAAGGCTGCGGTTTCTGCAGACCTGCCTCAGGTCCTCAATGATCTTACTTGTGAGGATTAGAAATTGTGGGACCGTTTTTAGCCGTCTGCCGGTTTGCACACCTTTGGTTTTTTTGTTCTTATTTTGGCGACGAGTCCATCCCTTTGTATCGGCGTGCAGACTAGGTCGCTCGGGTTGGTGTGTGCGTGGAAACAGGTTCGAGAAAAGGGTCGGCAGACCCGTGGTCTCCGTCACCGCAGAGGATAGGGGTGGTTTACCCCCCTGGTACTGTCGTTGCATGGTGCGTTCAGCTCGTATCGCAGGCGGATACGAATCCGAGGATATCGGGTTCGGGGAGGTAGGAGAGCACCAGACCAAGGGGTGAGGCGGGTGAGAAGGGTCGTACTAGCGCAGTCAGCTGTCTGTGACGTCACGTGGCAGTCGACGGCGCTGCTGCTTGCGAACGAACGCCTGTAGCAGATTCAAAGGGACGGGGGTGATCCGAGAAAAGTGGGGTGATCGGTTCAGTATATAACGACGGATTGAACAGGGTAGTCAAATGAGAATAGAATTTCTAGGCATCACCAAGATGATCCACCGTTCTGGCACTTGATTGACTATTTCCTCATTGTACCTCGCCTCATAGAAATGGTCCTAAAATTGGTAACAGAATTAGCAACACCCTTAGAAGTACGTCCTTAGAATTCTAGCGATGCATGATCGAGTAAATGGTCCCGCGAGTCTTGGAAGATCCCTCGTGGTGTTACACGATTTGTCACATGGCGCGCGTGGCTGGTCGACGCAGAAGCCGGCCACAGATGGTCGCCGATTGGTCGATCCCGCAGGGCCACCATTATGCGCGCATTCCATCCGCATGACGGCGGGCTCCATGAATGACCGGCACGTCATTCCACGAGGCTCCGATTCCGGTCGTTGGGCGACACCAAAAAACGACATACCGATACTCGAAGACAAGGGCTTCCTCGAAAAGCGCTGAGCTTGTCAGTTAGCCTCGGACCCTCCAAGGGCCATTCCAGGGCAAGGTTTTCGATCGGAGGATCCTTCGGTTTCTGTCAAATAACTTTGTCGATGCCGTCCATTCGGTTGAGGCTTACAACGGAACTATGTCGACGAGTTTATCTCCCCTCGGCGGTATCGTTTCGTACTCGGACGGGCGTGGAAGCTCGCTGACGGTCGCGAACATGTCCCGGACTGACCGAGTAGAGATACGGGCCGTACCGCGAACCGGCGAAACACGATGTGTCATCGCACGGTGACTACGCTCGTTACGGTTGCCGCGTGTGCCAGCTTCGACTGCTCTCCACGCTGGGTTTCTCTGCCTATCGCCGGTATATCCGCGGCCCGCGCTCTCTCGTCGCACTCAGTGCATCGGCCACCGCATTCACCGAGAGTTTCGCCAAGGCTCCTCGTCCACGCGGCCACGCGTCTCGCCGAATCCCGCACGTTTCACCTTCACACGGAGACAGGGATCGGCCTCGGTACAATCGTCCGTTACCCACTGTCACCGCTGGACAAATAGCCCTCAAAGAAATTTCAACCTGACAGCCGGGATAAAAAGTATTCGTTCCTAAGTGCAGTGACACGTGATCTCGACGTTTTTTTTCCAAGTTTCGACTTCACGGAGAAAAGTTTGTTGTGTGGCTCGGTTGAAATTGGCGGGGTAGTTCCCAAGGGTCGAAAGATTGGCCCAGGTGGTGCTATTGGTTCCCTGAGCATCCCTTAGACGAGATGGGGGAAATCGTAGAGATCAGTCAGGGCGAACCGCAAGGAAGTTCGACAGACGGTTGGGGCGACACGATGGACAAGATACAGTACTGGTATCCCGAAGGTAGTTGACACTCGCACGCCAGATATCATGGCCGTAATTTTCAGGGATGATATCGCTCCGCAGAAGAATTATTTTAACATTTTATCGTCGAAACTTGTAGAATTTTAAACGCTTCTCCCCCGTCCATTTGGTCCGTTATTATTACCGTATGTCCTTAAACTGTTCAGTGTCAATTCGAATTATTTGTAAACAGGAAAGAGCGATGTCACCTTTGCGGCTTTACCACCTTTCTCTTTCTGCTTCTGCTTCTGAATCACTGAGTTTCGTGATGCGGGGCGTTTCGAGGAATTTTGCTGATTTCGAATGCTTTCGCGCGCATTTTCAACGCGCCAACGTCATAGCCGATCCGAGAAGTATACCAATGTCGAGCGTGTTTCGTTACCGTATGACGCAATGCCCGAAATAAGTCGCTGTCGGTCTGGTTTCTACCGGACGGCGCCGTCGCAAAACGCCCCGCCAAGATTTATTAGCGACAATTAATCCTGCCATTCGTATGCCTTTTTACTGATAATACGTCCGCTTCAACGGCCAACGAAAGTAAATCAATTATTCGCCGCAAACTTTAGCCATGAGGGACCAACTCTGAAGAATTAAAAACAGATGTATTGCAATTTTATCAGGACAATCATCACGCATTACGGCGAATTTTTATTCTGGCTTGGTTTCATATCCCGAGAAAAGGGACAGCACTACCGTTGCGAAAGACCTACCCTTCCTTTTTTTCCCTTTGCATTCCTCCGGGTTTCTACCAATTTTTCCTGCCTCTCGCATTTCGTTTCTTCCCACCTGGCCTGCCCCTCTCTTACTCTCTCCCTACTCCACCTTCCTCCGGTGGACCCGCGCAGCCGTTTATGCACCGAGGAATGCAATTCGAGCGTCAATAAGCGGCTTTCGAAAAGGCTAGCCTCGTGCGCAAGATCGAAACGCGCTGCACGCGTGCAGTCCATTTACTTTTCACCGACACGCACGCGAACTCATTGTTAATTCCGTCCGTGGGTCGTCATCAATGACTCCGTTGATGATTTCGTGTAAATCCCTTCAATTACGACCATCGACTTAACTTGAGCCAACGACCGCCAATTGTTTCGGCCGAGTGATTTTCTCACTGGTTCGCAGATTGCAAGTTGATGCATCACTGATAACGCGTAATGAACAAGTTGACTCATCTTTTGGGTAGTTAGTCATCGGTTAGCTCGTTCGTCAGTGCTTCACAACGCGCCAATTTCGGGGCTGAAAATGGATCACATTGCCGACCCCCATCGGTCTCTCGTTATCGAGTGCCATGCTCTATTAGCATCGAAGCGACCCACGATAAGGATGAGAGGACAGATCAACCCTGTTAACCGGTGAATGACTGTTGTTTTTGAAACAAGCCTTCGCGATCACTCCTGACAGTTTCCCATCGACGAACCAGTCATTTGACTCGGTCTTCCTGGCCCCTACGTCATGATTTTGTTACACGCAACGAAGCAGAAGAAGCGTGGAACGGAGAGCCCATGTTTGAATCAGCCGCGTCGATTACGTGTCACGCACGAGACACAATCGGTGCACACCGATGTTGCATCGCCTCTCGTGATGACTGCACCCGTTGTACCGGAAAGAAACGGTGCACTAGAAGGAGCGGGGATGGTCACCGTAAAACCCCCAAGTCGTGACGTGTCGTTCGCAGGCGACGTTCACGGAAATCCCGCGATTGACGGAAGCAGGTGGCGCGTAAGTGACGATTCGGGGAATTCAAAGTGGACAAAAAACGTCGGCTGGAAACGGGCCGGCAAGAGTAAAGAGACAAGAGGGGGGGGGGACAAGAGTCGTGATCGTGGAAGGGGTTTGTTACTCACAGGGGAGGAAATGATCATTGGACCAGGGGATAGCAGCACGGTAAAGGGGGTGGGGGGATTTCCAAGTGGAAGTATGCAGTTCGTATTGAGGCAGGTCTTCGTCCGTGTTACACGCAGCGTACAGAGAGTGCCGCAAGTCGTGTTCTCGGCGCAGAGATCAATGCACCCGTCTCTCTTCTTTACCCCCGAGCCACCTCTCTCCCCCTCCTCTCTCTCTCTCTCTCTCTCTCTCTCTCTCTCTCTCTCTCTCTCTCTCTCTCTCTCTCTCGCTCACTGAATTTCTCTAGCCAACCTTGTCGGCACTCTCCGGTGCTCCAGTCAGTGCGGCGGCTCCGTACTCACTGCGCTTTCGAGGCGCGGGCTAGGTGTTTCGACGGAAAGCCAGCCCTTGCCGCTGTACGTTTCACCAGGGAGAAGGGGAGAGAGAGAAGGTCCTCGCGGTTCTACGAAACCGATGCATCGCGACCGGAACGCCAACCGGGTTCACGAACCCGGCACGACTTGACGGCGGTCAGTCCGATTCCGAACGAACGAATGAGAAGACTCCACGAGAAGACTCCACGAAAAGCCTCCACGAAAAGCCTCCACGAGAATCACGCAGGATAGCCTGTTACGTAAGGGTCAGGGATCGCAGGATCGTTGGAATCGACGAACGAACCAGCTGTGAGAGGAGGAAGGAAGAGTACGAATGGAAGTGGATCCGATAGACGCAAAAAGGGAAAAGAGATTCAGGATGAGGAAGTCTGGCATAATGTTCGTGGTAGAGGAGTGATTGGAAACAAAGAAAAGTGTGAGACGAAACCAAAAAGGGCCAGACGCTAGCCAAACTCAAGGCAGTACAGACTTTACGAAAGACTGACTTGATGGAATAAAGCAAGACGATGGCGCGAAACTCGACGCAATATTGAGACGAAAAGGTTCTCGCCGAACAGTGGAAAAGTGGGTCTCGGGTCAGACGCAGTGAGGAAGGGTCAATCGAGTCGGACGGAGCAAGGCGATTCGTAGGGAGACGAAAGGAAGGAACAGGATGTCATTGGCGAACGATTGGACGAAGGATCGACGGTGTGCCAGGACGACGACGACCTCAGGCCGGCAGGAGGCTTCATCGAACGACGTGTCCTCGTAGAAGGGATCCGGGATCCGGGTCGCCGGGCCGTTCGAATGAACGAGTCGAGCTTCGGCGCACCACGGGGACGCAGAGTCACCTGATAGTAAATGGTGACCTAGGAAAGCCGGCGGGATAACGGAAGGCTTCAGCGAAAGAGCCCGGGAGAGCGGGGGTAAAGAATGAGAGGAAAAAGGACGACATAAATGGAGTCGAGAAATGATGAGCCTGCACGAAGGAGACGAGAGGGACTGAAAGGAAGGAGGAAGGACCGGGAATACGGGCGTTTTACCTATCCTTAGAAAATAAATAGGTCAGTGAAAGTACGGGCCCGGTTCGTCCTAGATTCGGCCAGGGAGAGAGGGGCAGAAAGGACATCGCGCCAGACGCGACGAGTAATGTACAGGTGCACGGATTATCGTAGTGTCGACAAGATGTTCAAGAGCAGGATTTTTCAGGGCGATCTCAGCCCCGTCCCCATTCCGGGCAGCCTTCAGCAATCCAGTACGTAACAAGGATGAACCCTTAAACCTTATGCCAAGAACGTCGAAACCCCCACGAGAACATCCAATTTACATACTCATATCCGCTTTATCCTCAAGCTTCTATTACGTTATCGCTAATTCATTGCCACGGACAGGAAGTTTCAATTTCGATGAAATCATCGGACATGCAGGCCGTACATTCCCTCACGTTTCATATATTGCGTACAATTACTGCAGTCCGTTTGAGCGTACATTCATGAATGGGGTCACTCCTTACCCAGCTCGTTTCGTTCCGCGAACGAGGTCACTCTACCTACCCCGGACGAACGAGCTCTCTCTACCCCTCTACCTCCCTACCCGCCTTTGAACCGCCTTCTTCAGGGACCCTAAGGGAAATCCGGAGCCACCAAACTCAAACTAACCGACTTAGCAACCATAAAGCTGCGATTGATCCGTTCTCCTCGGTTCGTAGGGGAATCGATTCAAGTACAGACCATTGAATTTCCCTACGGTATAGTTTGTTGATCCTCGGAAGGCTTGGTCGAGAGAGTCTTGTAACTCCGCTCTGTTTTACTACGACATGATTTCCACGGGAAAGGCGGAGTTGATTCCTAGGCTCAACCCAGTGCACCAGATTCTTACGTACCCCACTTTCCCCTCGAGCTCAATGTCATCTTCGGACGGAAGGGCAAGGGGGATGTCGTAGCGATGAATTCACGGCCCCTGCGGGCATCTCAAGGCTTTCCAACCAGAGGATCCACGGTGACGAACAGTAAGCCATGCGAGAGTGCACGAAAATAGTGGGTGGCAAGGTGTTGCACGTATATCACCGTGGCAAAGGGGCACCAAAGGGGTCGTTGAACCTCTGCCACCGCTCGCTGGTGCAGCTGTTATTGATCGGCGACGCACCGTCGGTCTACGGCTACGTACGTTCACGTTCAACCGCTCGTCCTATCCTCCAAGGATCGCACTTCGATTCCTCATGAAAATTCCCAAGCGGTACCGACAGGACTCATCGAAAACCGATGCAAAGGTCCTCAAACATGTATCCCCTTTCCCTTCAAATAGATAGGATTTTCATCCAGGTTCAGTTGAATCTCACACGGAGCTATTTTCATGGATTGGAGACCCACTTTAAAAAGTCTTTCGAAAGACAAGAGCCAGTCGTTTCCTCTGAAACAGGATAAAATGATACGCGAGTGGCTGGTATCGGTCGATAATAAGCTTTCAATGTCCATATAGGTCAGCAGGGTCAGCAAAGCGAACAGGAACTGGCGACGAAGATGCTGCAAATTCAAAGCAAGAGGTTCTACCTTGATGTGAAGCAAAACAGACGCGGGCGATTTATCAAAGTAGCTGAGGTGCGTTGTTGATATCCATCGAGGATACACGGTTCTTAATTTACCGTGGAAAGTGAAATATAATCGTTTCGCAGATCGGAGCGGATGGGAGAAGAAGCCAAATTTATCTGGCCCTCAGCACAGCGTCCGAGTTCCGGGACCACCTTTCAACGTTTAGTGACTTCTATGCATCGCTAGGTAAGCCGAAGGATCCCCAAGAAGTGGCTATTTCTGCGGAAGGCAAGAGCTTACGTGTTGTCCTACTGTTTAGGTCCACCAAATCCGGACAACGTGCCGGACGATGGGAAGCTCAAGTCTTTCATGATGCTGAAGGATAACAGGCGGTATTACTTGGACCTCAAGGAGAATTCTCGTGGACGTTTCCTCCGGGTGAGTCACCCTGTATGTACCAAACAATACGTATTAAATTTGTACGTGTAAATCCTAACTGATGAGACGAAGAGGAAGAGCTCGAGAACCGATGTTCCTGATAACCTTGAGAAATCCCCTCGCCGAATAGATCTCACAGTAGCGTTTGAAGTTGATGCGGGGAATGGTGGGTTTTATTGTGGTCTCGTTTGGTCAAACAGGTGTCGCAGACGATAACACGGGGTGGACCGAGGACGCAGATCGCAATACCGGCCCAGGGGATGATCGAGTTTCGTGACGCGTTGACGGACCTCCTCGAGGAATTCGGCACCGACGACGGAGGCTTCAAGGGGGACCTGCCCGAAGGACGCTACATGCGCGTCGATAGCAAGAATTTCTACTTCGACATCGGACAAAACAACCGCGGTGTCTACATGAGAATCTCCGAGGTAAGATCCCCTTTTCGGCTGACCTTAAATATGCCTGAAAAGGGCGAGGAAATAGGAGAGGGGCGAATCAAGTAAAGGGCGATCAAGTAACTTGATCGTTCTTCGGGAGGTGAAATGACGAGTTGGTCGGGGAATTGTTACAGGTGAAAACGAACTTCAGGACGGCGATCACCGTGCCGGAGAAGTCCTGGGCGCGCTTCCGCGACATATTCGCGGACTATTGCGAGAAGATGAAGGAGGGCGGCGCAGGCGTCGGTGGTGGTGTTGGCATGAGCTCTGGCGGCAGCGGTGGCGGTGGCGGCGGGAACGTCCTGTCCGAAGGCGGCAAGGGCTCGGTGGTGGCGCAGGTACCGTCGCCATCCTCGACTTCGCAGCAGCCTAATCCCAGTCAAAGTCTAGACTCTCCCTTAATCAAGTGAAAAAGGCTTTAACTTAACTCGAACATTGAAATTATAATCGTACCTCGTTTTCAAGTCATTAAGCGAACTAAAAGCGAACTTGTCGGAGTCTATGCCATCGTCATCGCCATTACATCGTATCATCGACCACCGGGTCGTCGTTGTCGTCGTCGTCGTCGTCGTCGTCGTCGTCGTCGTCGTCGTCGTCGTTGGTCATTCGTCACCGTCGTATCGTATCATCGTCTCACCGTCATTGTCATCGTCGTCATCGTTGTCACTCGTCGTCGCGCGATGGAGAACACCCGGACGAACGTAATCCGACCTCGCTAATCGGTCAGCACTCAGGGAGGGCGGGAAGTACGGGCGTGCACGAGGGGTGGAGCAGATGAGAAAGGACGTGAACGATGTACGCACCTAATACCCCACCACTAGCGATAATCCCGGCGACGACGTGCACACGATCGACCGTTTGTCGTATCGCGATAAGAAATAGGACAGGAAAAGGTGGGGGAGAAATCTTCCAATAGCGGAAAAATCGTGCAAACTCGAGAACAGGACTGCGAAAGGGAGAAAAAACCCCGTATAGGACGGATATTATGACGCAAAGAAAGTAACTGGATAGAGCAAGTAAAACACGGCATTGAGAACAAGACCTAAAGTAGAGCAAGACACAGTAAAGTACAGAAAATCGTATAGAACAAAGGACGAGATTACATAAATCGAAGAGAAGACCGGAAAGAGATTGCGATGCGTACATCCGCATGCAATGGGCCGAATACAAACTAATCGAAACATGCGATGTCCCGTAGACGGAAAATGCGAGTTGCCATCGATAAACGTTGCGAGTACTACCGTTCATTTCCTGGCCTTTCTGCCGAGCCACGCGTTTTGCTTGCCGTTCGTTCGTTTATGACCCGAAGATAAATTAATCGGAGTGTCACGTATCACTCGTTGCACTTCTATGTTCAACCGAAAGAAAATGGAAACGATAAGGATATAGAAACGATGACGATTTTTCGACGGGAAATGGACCGTAGTGGAGATCACGTTGCAATTGAATTTGATCGTTCAGATTTTATGAATAAATAGTTGTTATATTAACGATTATATCGCGGGATAAGAGGAGAGCGTGTGGACTGTCGCAAGAACCAGGATGAATATAGGAGACCGTCGAGCGCGCGTTCGAGCCGTCGATCCGTTGCCACGGAGAAAATGTCGTAAACTACAATGAACGCGAGGTACACGGATTTCTCCGCTGGCTCCTCGCGGCAAGCGAGACGGGCAGTCTTCGTGAGGTCGACGAACACTCGTCGGACGATTGTACGTGGATCAGGAAGCCTCTGTGTGCCTTACGCTATTACCCCCTGAGAATTTTTCACCGACGCCCACCGCTGCCGCCGATGAAGGATTATTCCTCGATCGTCATCGGCGAAGGAGCAGTGGCGAATTCTCAGGCAAATTCAACGGCATTCCGTCGATTGGTAGGGCGCGACTCGCCGCTGCGATCGAGTCGAACGGAGCTGATCGGCCGACGCGACCCTCGAGAACCTAAGAAAAATCAAGCGCGAAAGCAAGTAGAACCAATACGCAGTCTGCACTGCTCGTTTACAAGCTGAACGACGTCTCTATTAAAATAATTATTGAGATAATATATAAACATAGGGGGATAATGAAGATGCTCTAGCCGGATACGAATCTATTATGATATGTATATTATAACAAATGGAGTCTATTGCGTTTATCTTTCGTTTCACCGGTTCGTACGGGGGAAACGCAGGGCGGATACACACGTACGACGCGTGAACATGGAAACGCGTACTCGTATAAAGAAGATCCGTCGAAGCTTATCAAGTGACTCTTCGCCAGTTGCTGCTCTTTTCAACACTAAAGAAATGATTACAGTAAACTTTATGAAAATCTATCACTCCCCCTAGCGACAACTTAGGCTCATTTCCAGGCACTGGTTTTCACGCGACGGTGGAGAAGCCACTTGTAAAGTTTTACCACGAATCATACAGCGTAGACACGTGCACACGCGAGTTGGACGGACGATAAAATCAAATAGGTAATCCACGAACGACAGAGAGAAAGAGAGAGGGAGAGATGGGTTGGAACGAACGGTACAGGGGATGGTGTGCACGCGTACGTAATTACCTTACGTTTATTATTATTATTTGTACTTTGTCCCTTGCGTCGAGCGACGGTCGAGTTCTAACACAATTGCATATTAGGTATGTATTATACGAATACATATTAGGTATTTATATAGAATCTATATATCTGTATAATTGTAATGAAATGCCAATGTCCGCGGGGCCCGGACGATTGCGTAGCGCTCGGTCACGTGCGATAATGTCAATCGAATTGAATAAAACGCATGGCCGGCCCGGCTCTCGCCCAGGTCCCACTTCCGGACGAGGGAAGATAAAGGATACGAGACTAAACGAATGGCTGGGTATGGGCGAATAATCACAGGACGAACGACCCGAGTTAGGAAGTGAGAAACCAGAACGCACGTTCGCAATCGAAACTCAGGCGATATCTCCGATAATTTCACAAAATTCTAGCAACCTAACAGTTACCGAAGGGACGGGCAATTTTTTTGTAAGGCTATATCAAGGTTTAGATTTTTCCTTTCCTTTGCACTTGGGTAAAAACTCGTTTGCCGTCAATCAAGGCGATACACAATATCCATAATTGCTAGTTCCATTGCGAACGAACGTTTGACCGGATTTCATTGTTTCTCGGCGTGGAAAGCTGCAAAAAAGATCCGTTATACGTTCCGATATTCTGCGACGCTGTGCTAATGTCAAACAATCCATGGTCCTTTTTTGTAATCGATAGATGATAATCATTGTTCGTTATGAATCAGCGGCTTTCGCACTGGTGCGAAATTCACTGAATTACGAGAGGGAGGGAGAAAGAGAGAGGGAGAGAATAATACGTGTGCAGGGACACGTTAAATCGCTATTTAAAATACCACCCGTGCTCGTTCAACGGCGCTTTTTTACGGAGCGACCAAGGACACGATTTTTATTTATGTTTTAGCATAGAATTTACCTGTCGACCGCACAGGTAGCCTCTTTCTTTCGCTTTGATTTTCACCAAATCCCCCTCACCCCCCGGTTTTCGGAAATTTACAATTTCGGCTGGTCTGAATTTACTTAGCGCGTAGGATTTTTCGACGATCAATTGATAATGGGAAAATGAACGAGAACGTAGAGACACACATACACACACAGTTTAACGTGGTCCGAAAAGATAAGGGGAGGTAATCTAGGACTTGAAAGGGAACGATGAATCGTCGATAAGTTTTTATGCGTTGCAATTTGGTGCACGTCGCGTTGAAACTTGGTCGAATCCAAACGGGGGAAACTAAAACCGCCGGGCGATGGAAACTTTAGAATATTTAGCACTTCACTCGACGTTCCAATATTTGCTGTACATAAAAGAAATTTTAATCAATCACCGGGGACTACGGAACTGACAGAAAACATTTTTATCTTTTAGTTCGTAGACGAAATAAAAACTGACAAACTGAAACTGAAAAACTGAAATATCGCCTTCTAGTTTCATTTTCCTTTGGAAGATACGGGAACGGAATTCGCGTACGTGTATTGTAAAATAACGAAAGAAAAAATACGGTTACGGAGAGAGCATAGTAAAATGAAAAAATGAATCGTTCATAGGCGCAGATGGTATGACATTGTGATCTATACAAATTACAAATTACAAATTACAAAGCATCAACAAGTAGTAGATATTTAAGAAATACTAATGTACACAAACACGTACGTCTTTTACGGTGACTAGGAAAAACTCACACTCGTCTAAATCGCGCACGCGAAGATACGCGCAATGACAGAGGAATAAAGTATAAAAAAACGAAAAGAAAACACGTGGAAAAGCGAGGACGACTACGAACGTACCTAACTGTTAAGAAAAACACAGAGAGACAGATATAAGAGTAGAAACAAAAGAAATGAGAATACATGAGTCGGATGAAAATAAGTAAAGTAATATAAAAAAAGGAAGAAGCAAGAGGAGGAATGAAGTAACACGACGCTCCTGCCACGCAGCGAGTCCTTAGACAGCTTTAAGATAATAATTATAAATGATAAAATAATAATTATTAAATAATAACGATAAACTTTCTATATGTTGAATCGTGTCTAGTGAGAGAAGTACTATTGAAGTAATGAAAAAAAACACAGGCACATACACGCGACAGGGAGAAAGAGAGAAATTACACACACATCTACACGCAGACACACTATATCCGGAAAAGTCCGATTAAACACAGTTTGTATGAGCATTAGTTGTCCCCGCTCCGGGGACATTCTTCTCGTTTCTTTTCATATTAGCGGAGAAAGGTGGTTGTTAGAGACTAGCTTGGTGTTTCGTTTTGCCGTTTTTAACAAACGTTGTGCGGTTGATAGTCGGCGAAGGCCCGTCGAATAGATGTTAAAGATCGAATGGCCGGCCGATTGGTCCACATTCGGATTTGGTGGCGCTTTTACCACTACTGTTATCATTATCACTGCTAATCGTCAGACCGGGCTTTTCATATCTGGCCAAAGAAACAGCGCAGAAATGGCGCCTTGGCCAATTCGGTGTGAAAACCGGACTGCCGCCTGCGATTATTCTTATTATCATCATTATTATTATTACGATTATATTGTCATTACAATTTAATATTACGATTATTATTATTATTATTATTATTATTACTATTATTACTATTAGTATCATTATTACCAGTACAGAGTACCAGTTGTTGTCCCGCGAGATAAATTCGCCGGATTGATGACGAGCGGGCGCTCCTCTCCATCCTCAAAACCTTATACCACTCTTCAAAAATATTCCTTAGACAGACTCGTTGGCATTTGTTACTGTTTTCCGAAGTTTTTGCCATGATCAGTGCTACCATAAAATCACCGGGGGTATTTTGTTAAGGTTTTTTCCCTGTTGACAGTACATTACAACGTGTGTATAATACAACAGAAATGTTGTTTGAGTGTCGAATACTGCCAGAAGATTTATCGGAGCTAATCTTAGTAACTTTAGGGGAAGAGCTAATCTTAATGAAATAATGATCAGTGACGCGTTTTTGGAAAAGGGTAACTATTGCCAGTGATCTGACTGGTGAGCACGAGGCACGGGGTTTTCTTCTCCCGGAGACTCCGCTTCTTGTTCCATCAACGTCCAAAATTTCCACTCTCGCCTTTGATTTTTCACTCTTGCGTCCGTGCGTGCTTGCGTGCTTGCGTGCGTGCGTGCATGGATGTTACATATGTATATGTATATCGTGTGCGTCTGTACCCAAATCAACAGAAGCGCGAGTACTCCTACTTATGGAAAAAGGTGACGACCGAAAAGGCGTGATACCACGGCAGGACGATCGCCAGGACGATGTTTTGTCGAGAATCACGAAATCCTGGCAATTTTCGTCCTAGGGGGTTCTTATGTTTTAAAATAATTTTAATCTCGTTAGACGATCAATGGTCTTTCTACGTTGATAAATTACATGTTTAGGGGGAATAATAAATTTGTAAAATTTATACAATTTAGTAATAGAAGTAGCAGTATAATTCTTTGAATCGGTCCTCGAGGCTAAAGCATCATCCTCGCGATCAGAGAAGACATTATGCAGCTCTTGAATGTTATTTATTTCGATGGATCGATATATCAAGCATAATAATTCATTGTTACGTAACTTATCGAGTCAGAGGAATATTTCTCGAGATTTTAACGAAAGGATGCGAGTGAGAAAGGGGAAGTACGAGAGGGTGAAATTCAATCTGCCTGAGGTCGATTCACACCAATTTATTTCGCTGGAATAGACGTTTCTTCGCTATAGTTTGTAATACTTTAATATTAATCGATAAAAGTGGCGGAAATCCGACTCCGGGGGAGAGGTCTACGTCCACGTGAATCCCGAAGAACTCGAAGCATCGGCCAATTGTACTTATAATGTGCGATACTCTTCTAATTGAAATCTTTCCCAGGCAGGTCTTGGTCTTTTGATGCACTCTCGAAACTTTGAATATCAAAATTAACAGTGTTTCTATGCTTCTTGGAGCGTACAGAAGAAAATTCTTGATGAAGAATTTTGTCCAATCAATCGCATCGAATCGATCTCGATGCCAGAGGGATCCGCCCGATCCGCGTGGTCGTGACCTTTCACTCGCGTGCTTCAAAAGAGCTAAAATAGTTACTAAAGGAACAAATCATCTGTACACGAGCACTCATAAGTCGCGGCGACTGGTGAGTGCTCGCGCACACGTGTGTATTTGTTGGCAATTGTATATGGTTGATAAGTCGCGTAAAAGGAGGACTTGGAAAAAATTTCAAAGTATATTATATATATGTGTATATATACATATACACGCGACACGTACATATACACGATCGACACGTGGGAGAGTCGCATTATGCATGACGCTGTCCGTCTATTTGACTTGTGTGTTCGACGAAACAGATAGAAAAGAAAAGATAAAAAAAAGGTTTACAGTTTTACGGCTCACGTTTGAAAAAGAAAAACAATTCATCGCCTCGATGTTAAATGTAACACGTTTTACAAGGTAACAGAGCATTTCATTTTATAACATTTCTACTGTCTATACTTTCACCCGGACTTTTTCTCACGCGTGAGAGAGCGGCGGAGAAAAATGAAAGTGTCGATACTCTGCGCGAGATCCATCAACTTAATCCCCTACCCAACCCCTATTAATTAAGCGAAACTTCCCGCCTCTCCAAGGGCGCGAAAGAGGGTCTATCGCAGTCTTTTTCTTCGCTTCACTGAAGATGCAATAAAAAGCAGTGACTTTTTCGATATCTGCCTTCGATCTCAGTGTTTTATTACAGATGCGAATAGGACTTTGTTAGGTACCACTTAATGTCCATATTAGGGCAATGCTCTTACTTGCTAGCCATTAAATGTGTCTTTTTCAATGGCCCCAGCAGGTGACTCAACCAAGAACCACCGGTGGGAAAATTAAAACCGAAAAGCGTCAAGGAGAGCTACGTTTCCGCGAACCCCTCAAGAGACGTAGGTCCCTACCCCGGCAACCCGAAACAAACCCGAGTCCCGCAAAGTCTGCATCCGTTCCTCAAGTTCCATCATCCCTGGCTGCTTCGGCCACAATTTTATGCCCCGTTCCTAATTCTATCATGGAGACGAATTTATCGAACGACAATGTTGTAACCCGCTGCGAAATGGCTCCTGAAATCCCGAAAGACCAAGTCATTACCATTTGAACATCGCGCCCTCCGTAAAAGAAGATGGTCGAAAATGAAGAACATGGCAGAGTCCGCCATTTTGGGTAACGTCTTACATCGTTCGAATTATCGCGGGAATTCATACCAATTTCCATGTTTTTCATTGATCGGTTATTATGGGCATCGTTATGCACTTTTCTCGCTTTATTTTGTCGTTTGATTATTGTTCGTAGCGTCGTGATCGAAGTTAGGAACGCTAGCGGATTGAGTACGTTAATGTATTTGAGTTTTCTGTATTGAAAATGCATCGAGTTTTGGTCTGGCCCGTGTTGAGGAGGAAGTAAATGTTGCGCGCCATTCAAAGTATACAACGATTACATTTCCTTACGTTTCATTCAAATAAAAATATCTTTGTTTAGTATATCGGCTGTGATTATTGTTAGGGATGAAAAAATAAGTCGGACATTTTCAGATTGCTTTATTTAATTGATTGTTACAAATATAAATATTATTCGTTTTCGGATACATTCGTAAAGGAATGATCTGCCTCATTCTTAAGAAGTGTTGTAAATGCATCCAACCAATCAGGGAAATGCGATAATAGAACTAGAGTATCTTCTTTATCATTTTCATAAATTTCTTTCAACGCCTCCAAAGTATATTCTTCGGAGCGTGTTGTATGTAATGACGGACTTATTCTTAACAAAATTACAATAGATTGCGCACGTTGGGGGTAGAGGTCTAATATATCTTTGCCCTGACTTTTACAAAGATCATTTATCTTATTTAGACTTACTTGAATGAATTCTGTAAAAGTTGGTGCATAATTTAAATGGACCATCATTTCCTTCATGCAGCAAGAAATTAGTTTGAAGGTCGCAGGGGATTTAACAACAAATTCGAAAAGTTGCGCTACTGAAATTTCGGCCTGATCATCTGAATTTCTTTCTTTATTAAATTCGCTTAATTTCGAACAGGTAGACACGAAACTGTTTAACAATGGTTCTTCTATTAGCTTATACTTTTGTGTTGCGAAAATTAATTCTAGTACGGATTGTTCATAATCCGAATTTGCATGATTTCTTGCTATGTTACAAAGTAGTTTTTGGCTTTTATTAGTAGATTCCAGTTGACATATTTTAACAATAACTTCCTCAGCTTTCGTCATAAAGTTTTGTTTTTTTTTACCTAAGAAAGTTAGCGCTCCAACTAACGGCGCCAACGTATCAGGGCAATTACATTGATCTAATATTTCATTACTCAGATATTTTGATATAAGGTTTTCCACGAAACTCCATGTATTTTCTTCTCGAGTAAATGCAGTTAAGGAGGAGAAAGGACTCCTAATGCGACACCAGTCTCGAAGAAGTTCCTGTAATGTTATATATCACACAAAAATCCATTTCATATGTCGCGGCGTAAAATTTTACGCAACTTACGATGATATGCAGCCGGACCGAATAACGCTGATAAGCTTCCTTTGAAACATTGTATGACAAGAGATTCGTCAAGGACGTGCATAAGGCAGTGATGAGAACGTCGGAAGGTAAGTAAAATTCATCGTCGTTCAGTTGTTTATAATCTTCAAGGTCTTCAATATTCTTTGTAACATCCTCGCAACTGTTTAACAAAGCCTTCAAGACGGTCGCGTCCATTCTTGTGCAACATTAACATAGCGCAAGAAGTAGCTTCTTATTTACCTTTCTACAGTAGAATATCATTCGATAATGAAGAATTTACTGAATTTTTTCACTAGCCGTAACCTTAAATGCGTGTAGCTTGGATAGGAACTTGGGTAACACGGAACAAGGTTTCCGCTAGATGTCGGCGCCATCATGATAAACCGAAATTGAAACTTACATTCCCCATCCACAGTACTATCTTGCTGACTTATTTTCAGGACGTCAGCGATTCTTAATTGACAATAATAATAAAATAAATATGAATTTACAAAACTTTTTATTTCAAATTTACTTACAATCCACTGAATTTAGTAAAGTTTACTATTCGAACAGCCGCTACTAAGTACGCAACTGAATATTAACCGTTAAACAAGTTTTTGTACGTTTGCTAGAACGCACACGAATAGCTTGCAGTGATATTCATTAACGTAAAAAGGCGAGAGAATGATCAACGCCACTTATTACATACACTGAAATCTTAAAGAAATGATTATGCGTTCATATACATTTGTCGTTATAAAACAACCGCTTAATAAAAATATGCTCGACGCGTATCATCGTCAGTTAAATAATGTGCTTTACCAGAAAGTACGAGGGAATAGTATTTTGGCGCGATAATACCATCGTATGCAAACACGTTCCACTTCATCCCTTCCTCAGCATCGATGTCCTTAAATAATTTGTTTTGGTGGTCGTACCAGTTAAATCGAAATACACTTTTTAAAATTTTGCACTGTTTATTAAAAGAAATACAAGAAAAAGTACGACTCAATAATCTAATTATCTAGAAACTCGTTAACCATTGAACCGAATAATGTAACTGAGTAAACGCAAATTCTAATATCGATGAAAAAACTGTAAATACGTTTATAAATCATTATGGACAAAATTCAGAACATCCGAAAATTCCTTCAAATTGGCTGAGCAACTTAACAATTACGTGTGAACTCTTTCGATTTTTCTTTGCCTGCGCTGGTTATGGCAAACTTTTTGCTCTCAAAACTACGATGCCTTTTATCTCATTACCGGATAATTATTAGATTGTCTATTCAACGATTTTGACTTTTCCATGCTCATAACACTCACGCTTCCACTGCAACGCGACTTTCCTTAACTCTCCCTTCGCTTCTCAAGCACCCTCTCCCTCCTTCGCGCCTAACAAGTAATTAGAGATAAATACTATCCAAACTAGTCCTAAAACTATCGCAGATAGAAACGTATTAGAAATTGTATAAAATGGACATATCATCACCGTCTCGGTGACGCTAAACTACGTTATACATCGTGTTACTTTTTTTTAGCATTATTTTTCTCCTAAGCACGACGCACGATAACTTAATTGATACACACATTACACGAGAAAAGTTGACGGAGGATCTTGGGGGGGGTAAGTGGAAAATGTATAAAGTGCTTATAGTTAGATATCGGGAAAAATCGAACTGTGTGCTGCGTGTTTCTTTAGGCTCGCGGGAAATAGCCCCGCCCGGATCGTTCAGTCTTTCTTGCGTCCCTGTGCCGAAAACTCTTCCCCTGTTAATATACTGCTCTTCGCTAATTAGAACGTGACAATATCGTCGTATCTATGGCGCTTTTACCCCGGCTTCACTCAATGGCGACACGCGGCATCATGAGACCTCGCCTGGTCAACCATACGCTGCAACAAACAGACGAAAACGTTACTACACCGACGCAAACCTACGTATGAAGTCATATTGATCGGATATTCACCCAAAACCCGTGCCGATCAGCAGAGATAAGAAATTCGTAAGGAACAAAGTATACAGGACTTCTTTGGAGAACAATCCGTTCTTCCCAACTTTCGCCGTACGGATGCTATACGTTTTCCTCTTGGTCATTCCCAGGGGATGTTTGAAATTCCAGTCTCTGCGTAAAAAAATAACATTTATAGTGATATTTTTAAGTATTTCCGGAGAAATACGTTGCAATAGAAAAGTCTCCGTACTTCGGTGGAGCCTGGTCTGGGCGAGAACTCCATTCGTAGATCCAATCGGTGCTTTTGTCAAGGACTTCGCCCTCCTGAAAAATCAGAAAACGATCATTTATATTTCTTCCGGACAATCGTCGTAACTCCACCGAAGCGCTGCTGTAATAACGGGAATCTTATCGTGCAAAAAACTTTCGGAGCATGACATAACTCTGTCGTGACTTCTCAGTCTTAAAACGGCAATCGCCTTTAACGTTTGCTCTACTTTTACAAGCACCTCATAAAGCATAATTCCGCCTAATCCGCTTTAACTACTTTCCAATTACAAAGACATTTGCCCTCGGAGGACATTAAGCTCCGAGTGTCGGTGCATTCGACAGTTGCGCATCATCGTTGTCTCCGCTTCAACATGGATTCGTAATAAAGCGAATTCTTATAAATAAGAAGGTTTACGGAGAAAAGGGGGACCTGAACAATCTACCGATGACCACGCAACCTGTGCTACCAGTCAACGGATTATCTCATCCTTATCAAGGCTAGGGAGATAACACCGTCGCAGTGTGCCCCTTATTTGCGAACGAATTGTTGTTATACAATATCAGCTTGTCTGTTTAAACGTACAGCACTTAAGAAAATATGTATCAACGAGGTTAACATAATTAACAATGTTTATACAGCATATTTATCTACGAATGTATTACATTTTTATAATCTTTATTTGTTTCATCCGGACTTGTTTAAGTATTATTTACTTATCGAGCTTACAAAGATAATTCGCTATGTTTACAAATCGTGTTTATTTTCACAGTTATTTTAGTCTTGAATCAATGTGAAATTTTCTACATTTGTTGTTTCCATCTCGTGTTTTCCACGACGGTGATTTTTGCCAAGTTCGTCAACACGCTTTAGATGAGTGTCGCCGAGGGAATTCCCAAAATAACATTCCGGTTTATTCAGAGGCGAGGAAGGCGCAATAAAGTAGGCGAGTTACGCACTACCATTGAAGGAAGAACTGTGACAAGATCCGAAGCCAACTCCCCCACCAATCGCAGAAAACGATACACACATTTACTACGAATGCCGAGTTAACAGTGAGCGCTACGTGTAAATTATCGGCAATGTTTTCACGCGCGAGGCTGAAATGCGTAGTAAATATTATTGCAACATTTGGCTCGAAAGACGAGAATTAATATCGTAAACCGTGTCCCTCAATTGGAACGTTGTTGCATCGCATTGCAGCTGTGACAATTAACCGAGACGCAATTACTTTTGGAATTATTGACGTCTAAGCGCCACTTAGCCGAGGATTTTACACGTATATACATCACGAATTTCGTGCCAGAAGAACAACTACGCCGGCCGACTAATTATGGAGCGCGATTAAAATACAATCAATCGATAAGTCAACGACGCCACGTGGAGAGGAAAATAACAATAACAGGTGTGAACGTTCTAACGAAACCACAAACTTGAATACTCGTTTTCTCCGTGAACAAAGCTGCGCCGATTGTTCGACTTGTGCGTGCGAAGGACCATTTTCAGCCGCATGTTAAGGTGGAGCGAGCTATATATAGACCACGGTAGATTAAGGCAATCAATGCCGTTTCCGTCTCGAAAGGAAACTCGGATTCGTGGGTGAAGGATGGTTCGGTATCGTTTGGGAATTTCGCTCGAAATTTATCTACGCTTGCCCACGTCCTTCCTAGATAACCACGTAGAAATACGGCAAAGACTCGGTACGTTTGGACGTACGGCCCACTCTCTTTGGTATTCAGGACAGCAAGCCGATCGGTAGGTGGAAAATCCTTGAAATCGCTCTTTCAGTTTCGAATCTTCCTTTGTACCTGACTTCGTCTAGGCCACGGGGAAACGCACGCCTTTTCTTCACGCACCTGCCGGACTTTTACATCTGTCGCCTTACCACCCGGAAAATAACACTGGCCGTCTTTTTCCGGCCTCTTCGCTTTACCTGCCCATAGACTATTCGCGGACAAATTGAAGAATAGCAAGAAAACCTAGTCTTTACGAGTTTCTAACGCTCCGCAATGAAGATACTTCTTTTAAGAAATGGGACGAAACGTGATTATTCGAGGCAAACTATCGCCAATGGAATCCCAAGGAGGAAGCATTGAACTCGTTGACCATAACTGTCGTAACACACGTGTTGATTACGAAACAGTTGGTAGTTTTCTCCCAACTGTTTTGTTCAATTCCTTTCGCCGTAAAGCTAGGCCTGAACGGCCGAGAAAGTCTTTTCTTATTCATCCTTGGGAGTTCGGTACTTTCCTCCCACGCAAAATTGCGTTTCAACGGCAACGGCAACGGCAACGGCAACGAAAATCAATGTACGAGCGGCGCATGCCGTCTGGACGAAGTAAAATCGAAGGTGCGTCGACGATGTCTTTCTCTTCTGTATTCCAATTGGACGTGATCGTAAGCGACGTAGTTTTCCCGGGAGTCCATTGCTTCCTACGTCCATGACCGAATGGGTGGATTGGAATGCGAGGAATCGAGAGACCGAGTGGCGTGATCGCGAGCGGCAAATCTGAATGGCTGTTGACCGCGCGTCGAGCAAATCAGTATAAATAATCGCGGCGCACAAACTAGCTAATTCGAGCCTTGTCCGCCCCCCAAATAGACTCGGTGATCAATGAAACGGGAATGAGAAGCGCGTCGTGATATCGATCGCTCCTAAACGCCAGTCATTTGACGAAATCTGCGTCCAAATCCACGTGTTGCTGCCGTTACCTAAATAAAGCCGTAGAGGAATCTACGACCCTCCGGATATTTCCCCGATTCAATTATATCTCTAGCCGGAAGGCACTCGAGGAGAAACGCATCGATCTGCCTGATTGATTAGCAACGACGGCCTCTTGTAAATCGGTTAACGCGCCATGCAGCTACACAGTTGTACATTGAAAGCTCGGCAGAGTAACGTCGGGACATTCGCACGCGAACCCGTTCTTCGAAAGCAGCCGCGACAACCGGTTTCTCAGAGGCAAGAGAACGGAGCAAGTACGTGTCGGACGATTGAGCCTCGATCTTCCACCAATCCTCCAAGGCCCATGGATCCTTTGGCGCAGCAGGGAAAAATGGAGCGAGGATAGTTTTTGTTTTTTCAAAAGACGTTGGCAAATATCAGCGACCTCGACGTCCACGTGCAGGAGTCGTCGTATTCCCCGCTCGTACTCATGTTTCCCGAGCGTGTTCAGCTTGTAAAGCGCGAAAACGGAAACGAGACACTACTGTCGCGTGCACAATAGCCCTCCTCTCTTCTTTCATTCATAAAGCCACTGTTCCAAGCGCAATAGACTCCGGCGTATGTCAAGGCGAAAAAGGACAATAGATGATTCTGCCACGAAATAAATAATTACCGTAAAACAAAGGGCGAGGATTAAAGTTTTAATATTCACGAGATTTCGCGAGGGAATACGCAAAAGTCGCGCTAATTTACAAAGCGTATAGTGGAGAAAAGGAAAAACCGTTGAGTGGTCGGTTGTGAAGTCATTGTATGCACAGCAGGGCGAAAAATATCGTTAGCACGCAACGTGACTCATGGAAAATCCTTGCAAACTTCGTGAGACGTTCGTGTCTTTATCAACTGCGTTATTCATTGTCGAAGATACACGCGCAACACCGACAAGCCTCGGGACAGATATTCCTTTGTCGCTATTTTAAGACTCCCGCACCATCCGAGACGCCGCGGGGGTGGGAGATAAAAGTACGTATTCGACGAGTGACTCTGCCGAGGAAGATTTTGCAAAAACTTCAAGACATTCGACGGTTAGCAAATTCATCGGTAATTGCAGATAACGATTCTCTTTGTCCTCCTTGTATCTTCGAGAGAGATCGACCGACGTAATTAACCGTGTTCCGATTTCGTCGACAATGTCGACAGGCAGGCAAGATTGTTTCTCCCGAACAAACGTGTCGATGAGCCGCGTGAAATCTGGAACGCAGGAGAAACTTGGGCGATTGTTCAATGTCCCGATCAAAGTAAAACTCGTGGTCTCGTTAATTCGCGAAATTGTCGACGGCACGGCAAACCGCACTCTCTCGTGCGAACGCAGAATAGTGGCGTTCTCGTTTAGCCGCGAGAAGGGACAGAAGAACGCTAATGGAGTCACTGATCTGGAGACCTTGCGTGGAAGCCGTGGCACTCGTTCGATAAAACCAGTTGCACATCGGCGCAACACTCTCCGCCAAGCAATTTGCCCACTACCACACGATCAAACTAACGGCAAAATGCGTCCCAAGTCATTTCCACTCAAACAGCTTAATTCTTCTCCTACAGTGACTCCATTAAAAACAGTCAATTTCTGTCAGTCCTCTTTAAGCTCGAAATTTCGAGTAACCATATTGTGCACCGTATTTTGTACAAATGCACAGGGCAACGTCGATAAAGTTTGCATTAAAAGCCAAGCAAGTTTGGCCTTGATCGAGCGGATTGCATTCGTAGCGACTGCAACGTCAACGATCGACCGCACGGAATTCTATACGCATTGTACACAAGGTTTTCTATAGACTGGAGCTCGCAGGCCTAGGGAGTATCCATTGATTGTGAGACTGACCTTGTTGCAATGGTAGTTTATGTAGACACCCTTCAGTTCATCTTCGGTCGAGAGTTCCGTGTTGGGGCTGTTCGGTGGACTCTTCGGGCTGGAAAATCATAGGAAAAATATATACAACGATTAAACGCCCTATCATTGAGCGTTAATGAAATTCCGTCCCCAACGAAGGAACGCGACCGACAGATATTACGGGAGAGAAGCATTGATCGATGGCTTTTCAGAACGATTCGCGATGAATCTTATCGGTATAGAAAGACGTCTCTGATAAGGACTCGTCGTGACCAAAGAAGGAAAAATCGGTGACCTCCTTCTATCTGCCGCAGAGTCGATACATCTCACCTTCCTGTGAAGGCGCATTGCGGAAAACGGGAGGAGGGGAAGAATAGGCAAAGGCAATAACGCGTTGCTCTTATCTCGATCGGTGATATCACCCTGAGAAGTTCACACCTAGAGAAAGAGAGAGAATAGACAAAGACGACGATGCTCCTATCTCAACTCGCGGACTTGATATCATCATGAAAAGTTCACGGTTATCGCGCTTTATCGGAATTGCTAAGAAGTTGCTGTGAAAATCGTAAAGTTACGTCGCAGTAGGCGTATCCCGGCAACGTCCGATCTCTGACTCGACAACTCTTTCGACAATTTTTCTGCGCTCTACATCGAGCGGGGTGCAATTGCACTCTAAACCAAAACGAATTACGTTCATGACGTTGCGATAATCACAACCGACGTTATCAATGTGAAGCGGATTAATTAGTCATCGATCATCGAATCCTTTGTGAACGGTTTCTGATTTTCCGTCGTCAGTTTTAAGCTTCGCATCGGGAGCTCCTGGATTTATGGAAAAATTTTAGCAAGGCTTTATCCTCTCCTCGAGGAGTGGTCAAGGGTTAGGAGAATAGCTTTCTTCTTCCCTCCAAGGTCCTCGAGTTCTCCGGACGATCTCGGGTTCAAGCGTGAGTACCAAGTGGCACGCACTTGAGGGGAACGGATAGGTCGTTTAGCCACTCTGGCCCTACTGCTCGACGTCTGACTAAGCGAGTTGTGTTTTTTCTCTTGGCTTACACAGAGACCCTTCGTCTTTCTACAGCCCGGACGATAAGCCCAACGGTACGGCCCGACTTTTTATTTTTACCACGAGACGAAAGCGAGTAGGGTTGGCAGAGGAATTTCTTTGTCGAAAATGAACTGCAGGTTCAACGACCACTGGCGTGCACATTACGAACCGAAATTCTTGTAATTTTTTTTTGTAGAAAAATGCAATGATCCTGACCGCTGCAACGGATGGCTCCTCTCATCCTTTTTCATTAAGGCAAGATAATAGCTTACCTGTCCCTAGGAGTGTCCCGGCGGGAAGAGGCCAAGGAATGTCTGGCGGACGAGTGCGTTGAATCTCTCTGCGCTTCTCTCAGAAGTCGCAGGTACTCTTCACCGCCACTGCTGAACGGAAGGGGCGTTATCCTGTCGGGCACAGGATTCAGCTCCACCCATGATTCTGCTAACACGAGAGAAGCAAAAGTTTAAAGCCAATATTACCGTGTCACCGTTAGAACATTACGCCGATATTCAGAGTCATTCTCCTCTGCTTTCTTTATTTCCTACGCGAATAATGACGAATATTTTCCATCTGTGTGTCCGCGTTACAAAACATCGCATTATCTGCTCGGAATAACCGCTATTGTCCGGTCGGTGGGAAACGGAAAAAGCAATGCACGGCGAAAGTCACGAGCCCGTTTCCTCGCTGAGTTTTAATCGCGCTTACGGCCATGCAAATGCCGCACGGTTTTTTATTATCTATGCCGACAAAACGTGCTTCCGCGTCAACGATGCTAAGCCCCGTTTTTACCTCACCGTCCGTGAATTCGTCGCAGTAGATTGACGATCGCGCACCTTCGTTCTTATGCACGTAAATGAAAAGCAACATGTCGGTTAAATTTATTTGACGCTCGGACGGTCGACCTGAAGTTCGCGGGACGATCGTCTCCTGTTTTCCATCGGCATTTTTCAGCGAATAAAATACAATCGTGGAAAAACCTTTTCCGCGATTCGTGGCTCCGTTAAATTGCCAAGTGCGCCTTCTTATTGGCGTTTGTTAAGGCGACAAATCGTTACGTAAACAGAAGCGTGTCGTCGTCGCTGATCCTTGACACGATCCAGCTTCTTTGCGGCTACTAAATCTATAGATTACCCGTGTGCATAATTCGAGATGACCGCGAACAAGACCAACGTTACAGCTATCATCGTGGACTTGGATGAAATCGAGGACTGCGATTACTTGCTTTCCCGTGACCACGTCAGAATCAATATGCGGAAATTACGTTGTTTAGTGGAATCGCGAGGGAAGATGAAAAATTTGAAAAATGGACAAGAGCGTCTTCTACGAAAAAATTTCCCCAAATCCCGAACAAAGTAAAGTTTCTTAATGGCAGCTGACTTGCCCCTACGTTTATTTACATTAATACCCGGGAAATAGCATGGAATTTAAAGGACTCTTACGCTAGTACGTAATGAACGTCTAAGCGAATGTTGCGCTCATTTCGTGCAACTTACGGCGAGGATTTCGCAGCTCGGGTGACGACGGTAAAATGAGAAGCTTTGCGGGTAGATTATCGAGAAAAAAGGAACCGAGTTTTGTGCATCCGGCCGCAGTTGCATCGGAATAAACGCGCACGTGTTGAACAAGGCCACGCGTGTTGATACTGCCGGCTAATATAGCAGCAAGTGACCAAGATAATTCGTTGAATTTCAAATTGATAATGGAGCCAGGGCAAAGGCTACCATTAACATCGATGATTCGTGGAAAAAAAAGAATTACTGGCGAGGCAATCGTTTTTCTAATTCGCCAGTCGAGAAAGTAGTCGAAGCCCTATTTATAGAATCATTTGTAAGCTTTTGTTGATTGTTTTCGCGCAGGAAAATAGCAGTATAACCGTGTCACGACACGAGGGAGAAGGAGAGCGCTTAATAAATCGAGTTAAGTTCCGCCAGGCATGCTTAATATAGTCGCTGAACGTCTTGACCCCGTCTGTATTTCAATCCTTTCAGACGATTCCTGACCAATCGTCGATTAAGACTGCCTCTTAGTGCCAAAAGTCCTTGGAAAAACCGTGTGAACGGTTTCCTTATTTCCGTGTTACTTGCAAATACATTTTAAAAAAGATCAGTGACAAGAGACCCATTTTATTTTTATGTAATCACCGACAGTCCGGTTTCTGCTATTAAAGGAAAATGCATGACGATGGTCACGTACATCCAGTTGAGTTACGTGAATCGTGAGAATCATTTTCGCTTTACCGGTCATTCTAGCATGAAAGCACGTGTGCTATGCTCACGTGAATTGTTTAGTCACTAGCACAAAAACGTTAATTTATTTCTAAAGCGAAGCAAGAGTTGTCCCGATCTACATGTAATTATTTGAGGAAAAGGAAAGTTTCGGTAATTGCGAGGACTACGGAGGAAGTGGAGTATGTGACTCGGTTAATCTTGAAGGTCCATCCGGTTGGAACGGTTCGCTCAAGTGTCACTAATCCCCTTCAACTTCCATTCCAAAATATCGGACAGGTGCAATAGCCTCTGTTGCATGGGAGTGAAAAAACGATTTACCGGATGATTCAGCCGACCCACGTTCAGGTCGGCTGTCTGCTCTTAATGGAGCAGGGATGACGTGATTGGCTGACGTTCCTGAGCTTGGTCACGTAGGTGCATTCGGAGTACGTGCATTTTGGCAGCTTCCGATCCAAAAGATGCTCCATTAAGGCCATACGAGAGACAATTGTCAGAGATAACGGAAGCACCGTTGGGAAAGAATTACATTGATTGTTTCATGGTTTTTTCAATTATGTTCAAACGAATCGTGCGTACATGAAACGCTATTTCCCCTTAGTAACTTAACAGTCTGAAAGGAAGTAGCTTATGCGAGCATTGCACGCTCATGTAATGCGGTTGCTGTTTTGCATTATCAGTACGACACCTACTTTACTATGACGGTATAGTAGTAAACAAGCTTGTATTTAGATTGCTTAAACAGGTATTGGAGCGTAAATATGAGAAAATCAAGAACGACAGGCGAGATACGATGCGTGTGATAAGCACCCCGGTACTTATTGATTGCTGCGTATGGATTTTAGCTAATAAAAGTGGATGGGTGGAATTATCAGTCCTTTCAATACTCACTGGGGAATAAATAGAATATTCTCGTGCATTATCTACTATAGGCGACCACATGTTACAGCTAACTCCGCTTCTTGCATTATTGATTTTACCCGAATTTTTTCAGCTCCGGACAAAGCAATACCGTAAATTTTGTTCTTGTATTTTAAACTACAAATATGTGAGTATACACTATTAAATCTGCATAATCTCAGGAGGACATTTAATTAAAACTGTATTGCTATGGTGTCTGTATGGCTTTCTGGGAATTGCGGTGAAGGGTTGTTTCATGACGTATTACTATTTCAGTTTCGAATTTCAATATAAGTATAACAGTTATTCATGGAAGTTTAATGAACACAAAGAAGCCCATAAAGATGGGTCGTTTGTGCAGTAAAGACCGGCGTGATAGGTTAGATCAGGAAAGATAGTCGCGCCAAAACCGAACATTTCATCCGCACTATTACGGTGTCATGTGCATCATAATGGTCAAAAGATGAGAAGAAAGTAACGACTAACGACGGTAGCCTTTTTAAGAGCCGTCAAAAAGTTGCGAAATAATTTGCTTACGACGCAAAAAACAACGCAGAGTGTAGAAGCTCGTGCGTTTGTTTACGTGTCAAACAGGTCCAAGCGAAATGGCCGCGCGCGATGTCACATTGACAGTTAGTCGATTCAGGATTATGAACTCACCGCCCAGACTCTCGTCCGACGTGAACTTCACCGACGATGACATTACGGGGAAATGCTCATCCACGTTATTCCCACGAGTAACCAGACACTTCGGCCAAGTACAACTGACTTTTCTCCAACTTAAACTACGCTCTGATGCGCTCGACAACCGCGGCGACGCGCTTTCCACGAATTATTGCGATAAAATGTTGTTCGGCCGAGCCGTGAGACTGTGCTTTGTTTTGATGAAACGTCAACACACGCACGTCAGTGCAGTGGGCCAATCACACGCCACGCGCTTCGATGTAAATACACTATGTGAGTCAAGTCGATTATCGGCCAACCACTCCACTACTTTAATCAACTTCACGACTTTATGCTCCGTTTTATCGCAAAAACTTATTGATATATTTTCAAGTAACCACGTTCGAAAAATTCAGTTTCACTTTTTTTAACAATGGTTTCATTTACTAAGCTGCGATTATCGTGTTTCTATCCCAGGTAACTGAAACCGTTGATGACATCTTTGTTCATGGGATGTACAAAGATATTTTTTATGTGGATGAGGAAGAAGAAAATTAAGAAAAAATAAAGTTTACAAATGTCGTGGAAATTACAATGCAATTTACAGACGGGGTGGAGTTTTGTAAGGAAAAATAAATGGACATATGTGGTGGCAGCACTGTGCGGCATTACCGCTTCAAGTACTAATTTGTGTTGTGCGACACGTATTTTGCTGATGAACTGCGTAAATCCTTCTGTAATCTTTGTATCGTCTTGGAGTTTCTTATCGAAAGGTATGTTTATAATTCCCCTAAGACGCCTAACCATCTAGCCGATGTACTGATCAATAGAAGCGCGAAAATAGCTACAAATTGCCGTCCAAGATTTTCCGTTTGCGATCGCTGCTGGGTCGACAGTTAAAAATGGTCGCTTCGTGAATGATCTGTCAACAGATTTCGTATCGTTCCTTTTTACTATGAATCGGTAGAGGGAACGACGCCAAATTCGTAGTTCTTAATGTAGCTCAAGAGTAAATTGTGGGTGATTTGTGGTGCTATTATTTGCGAATAAATAAGGTAGTTTGAATTAGGCTTCCATATGCGCTAATGGGACAGTCACGTTCAAAGTGTTTCGTTTGGTGATCGAAGGTAGTTCAGAGAGTTCAAGGTTGAATTTCAAAGACTTTCTGTCGAAATACAACTCCAGCGAGCCTAACTTTCTCGCAGAATCGTAAACAGTTTTTGTATAGTGTGTAATAGTTCACCCAGAAATAACTATCAAGCATTGTGTACATATTTTTTTCTCTCATAATAGCCACACTGGAAACTTTATTGAACGATAATTTTAGTGTTTAATAAAAAAAAACTGGTCGTTTATGCATGTACAATTCAATTAATTTCCAGGTATTGTTCAATTTCGCTGTTAAGTGATAACCTGTTATGAAAATGAAGATCCCTAACTCAGGCTCAGGAAATGGCTATTACGGCCACGAAGGTGTTATCTCATACTTGGATAACAATGTGGATGCAGAACCTGAAGTCCAAGAATCTGCAGATGGAGACTTTTCGGAATATTTATGGATGGAAAATGAAGAAGAATTTGATAAGCAGGTCTGTATGCTGAAGATTAGATTGCATAAAAAATTCATACTTTTCAAATTATATATTCTAACAAAATATTTTTTCCTTCAGGTACTCCAGCAATTAGAAGAGGAAGAATTGATGGAGGAATGTCTAGAAGCTATGCTGGAAGAAGAAAGACAGCATCAAAGAAACATCAATTCAACTGCCTGGTCAACTGCAACCAGTATTCCTGACAATAATGGCACTGAACTCCTTCATCAACTTGGATCTCTGAGACTGCAAGATGATCTTGCCAAACAGGTAATATGTCGCGAGAATCACTGCTCTTTATGTAACATAAGCTGGAATATGTTAAGCTGCTGACCTTTGATGTTTATTTAGCTTTGAATCACGGGATCAATATTATTAGTACTGTTGATAACAAGAGAATTTTGTATATATTACAGAGCACGTTAAATCCCGACGCTGCTGAGTTTGTGCCTGGATTCCGACCTCCCGTGACATCTGTAAGTACGCCACCCGAAGTCACGGCGGAGTCATCGTAAAGGTCCTCTTCCATCGTGTTAGATGAGAGTAAAGACGGGTCAGTCAAACACCCACATCATCCGTGGTCGGGCAATTGTGTGAACTGAGTCCTGTCAAATGTTATATGACTGTGACCAAACATAAAAACAAAAAAAACAAGACCTACAAGATCAGTTGTATAACTCCGAGAAAAAAGTACATGTCGTTCGCGTTTTTACAGTCAAGAGGATATTTACCGAACATCGCAGAAATTTGAATTCCTTATACAATTATTTCTGAGCACAATAGACATTCACGTCTGTTCGTAGCAACAGGATATTTCATACATTACAGAATACGTTAAATCCAGAAATAGCCGAATTTGTTCCTGGATTCCGACCTCCAGTGACGTCTATAAGTACATCGCCCGAGGTCACGACGGAATCATCGTATCATAGATTATTCATTACAATTATAAACAGTTTATATCTCTTGTTCATGTCTATTTGGTCTACGTCGAGTCTTTTCTAGAGGCAATCACTTCGAACAGGTTTATTCTTTACATAAGTCCTTAGTCAAGCTGTAAGCCAAGATGTTCATTAATGTTTAGTCTGACACTGTGATCCATTTGTAAATACAGAAAAGTATATGCTGCTAATGGATCGTTCTGTGAATCCTTTCAAGTATAAACGGGTCATTGAATCGTGTTTATGTTGTAAATCATAAGGCATCTCAAGAATTTATAAATTGTTTTTCGGTTAAATAACAAAAGACGTTACGACACCTCACGCCATTTTCTCTCGTACACTCCTTTTACTTCTGTGGTAAGAGACCAAAAACTAACTGTACATTATGAAATTAATGCATAAAGGACCTGAAAAAAAAGTAACTTGATGTGTCGTGCACATTGCTTGAAATGTCTTTATATAACAAATGATTTTAATTGTGGTTCGTCATAAACATTGTCGGATATCATCGGATTATAGAAATATGTGTAACAAAAAAGGTTTTGAGTCCTCTGTCAGCATAAGACTAAACGATAAAGAAAGATCTCAAATGAAAGTCTAACACAGGCTGTGAGGGACTCTCTTTATGGCTCTCTTTAGTTAATGAGAGTCGGCACATTGCTTACTTATTTTGTAGGGCGGTTTCTATACGGATGATGTTTCGAAATTCGTAGGTTGTAGCTTTTAGATTATAATCTTATTGAAACACGAAATAGTGTAAATGGTGAATGTACTTTGAATATTGACCTGAATTGCAAAAAGACTGATATCATAGTTGCTTTTCCCTCGTTTATAGTGTATTAATTCAAAGCCTTTATATATATACACATTTTATAACATTTAGTCCCAGATGATCCTAAAAATTCCAAGGTTACTGTAAAGAAGCCTTTGTATTAGTCAAATGGTCTTCCGTTATTATCCTAACAGAGATGAAGTATGACTTTCAGTTAATCCAGAGATGTATATCTTGTGTATAAATATACAAATAAATCTTTTGCAATTCGAGGTTTAGATCGTGATTGAAATACATTTTCGCCGCTTGCATGATTTCTGTTATTTTCTCGAATTATTGAGTACAAATGTGTAAACCTTCGGTAGTCGATTTAAATTTCACTATTTCAATGACGCACGAATCTGTAAGTGACGAATGTTCAGTATTTTGATCACTATCTAGTGTAACATGAATGTGAGAACTGTGATTATAAAGAAGTAAATATGTTTACCGAGTATAATGTTATCTGCGTAAGACATCACATTACTTTTGTTATACTTTAACTTACATATCAAATTCTTTTGCTTGTCTCTACTACTCGGCAGCTTGTCTACCTATAAAAGCACAAGTCACCTTTCTTGGACCTCGAAATCACTTTCAATGCAAGCAGAGACTGACTCTCCACATGCGTTAATTTTCAATGACTTATATCACGCATCGAAATTTCGGGCAAGCAAAAGTAAATTTGTTCTCGAACCGACATAGATCTGAACAGAGATGAACTGGTTTTGTCAAACGTTGATTACCTGGAAACAATTCCTTTTCAAAGTACTGACGAAAGAGATTCTACACGTTAATAACTCTCGCTTAACACGTTAACAAAAACATTGTGAACTTTGTGAACTTTAAAATAGTGATTGACACACGGTGTGCAAATCAATACTCGCTGCTTATATACCTTATGCAGACTACCCCGTATTCAGTTAGCTTCTAACACAAATTTTACTTATTATTCTTAATGTTTGTGGTCTATCGTGACAACTACTTTTAATATATCTTTGTTACAAAGTTTATCATGTTCACAAAGTGCATTAACGCATAGTCGACTAATTGGCTTCCTTTTGTAATTACATATTTTTCTTTAAAGTCTTTCTGTAACCTACCGCAATAGATTATGTAATAAAAAAAGAGAACACAGCTGCAATCATTTCATATAGTACAATTTAGTGCAGTACTAACACAGAATATTACACACGATTTCATGTGACAGTAGTTCAACGAATTCGTTCACATTGACAAGATATATACTTTGCTTAGTGTTCACAGTCAAATCTGACCGTTCGTAAATATCCGATCACTCGCGTGATTGTAGGTGTATGATTTACCTTGTATTGAGTTGAAAAAAAGTACAAAAACGAAAGGTCAAGGAGATGATTAATATAATTTTTAACGCCGGGCATGTTTGTTCATCTACGATTCATATTATTCTTTAAGATTGCATCGATGCATAATAGCAATGTGAAAAAAAGATCCGTAAATGCACAGATTCCGTTGACTCGAAATAGTTATTATTTTATGATATAATTATAACTGTAATGTATTTTCGTCATTGCCAGAAATTCTCCGCATTTGTGATTTTCTTGCATCACTTCCTTACTTCTTTTATATAGCATTTAACATGTAGCATAAACGTAAAATACAAATACATGTATTGAAACGGCATTATAAGCATTATTTCATTGAAGTCCTTTTGTCAATCTTGATCTACGATTTATAAGCAGTAACAACAATGTTTATTTAAAAGTTCATGAATGTATATTTGGCAATATATTGATTGTTACATCTTGATCTTACAATTTAATCAACGCAGATGTTGACAGCAATAATAGTCGTGCTATCTCGACAGTTTCTTTTATTGGTAGAGAAAGTATAAATTCGCTTAAGTTATCTTCATAATATCCCGTGATTATTGTGGTATATTCTTACGTACTGAAGAAGTACATAAGTTGCATAAAATACGACATGACATGATCGTTATATTTATCACATATACAACTGATATTTCTAGAACTACGTATGTTAATTTCTACATTAACAATATTAGTCGGTGTGACGCTCCAGTAACTCACCCATTCTTACAACGCTGATCAGCGCAATTAATTCGCCGTGCGCCACTAGGGGTCTTCTAATTCTCACATACAGTCGAATAACCATTCGACTTCATATATGCCCTAAATGTTGGAATGTCTGAGCATGTCTTAAGCATCCTCAGACATCCCAATATTTAGGATAGAGATCTCTCTGCACAGGTATACTGAGGAGTATGCAGACAATCCCAAGACAAAATAAGAATGCTCTCTTCCTTTTTCACTTTTTCCATACCTACCCCAGTAAGGTCTTTACAGTGGCACCCAGGTGCGCCTACATTTAGACTTTTGGGGCAAACTCCTTTTATCGTTACGCACCTCCGAGGGCCAGGAGGTAGCATAACAGTTGGAGAAAACGCATGAACGCGCTACATGAAGACGGAAGAGATCGATCTTATTGTAGTTTGCTATGTTAAAATCAATTCATTGAAACGAAATACCGTCTGGACCTTAAATATAATTTCGAATGCAAATACGGTCTACCCAGTCTCGTAATTTAGGAATAGATGACTTTAAAACGGATGGATATGATTTTGAAAAAAATACGAAGTGTTTTTGAGATCAGTATAAAGTAAAACCCTTGCTCAATTTTTATTTTGGATATGCATCTGTCATATTGTAATTAATTTTAATAAAGTTCCAATAGCTGCCGTGCATTGGATTCGCAACAAGCCTGGTGCCACTTTAGTTCATCATCATTGGTAATGTAAAAAATACGGTAAATAATATTTCAACCATAGGTGTAAAATTACATTTACTTATATACATTCCTCTCAAAGGTTTCGATCAGCAGTCTCTTTGTTCAATTACAATACTGTATAATCAGCTCCTGCTGGTTCTTTCCCTGATACAATCAGGAATGGTATGGCTGATTGGTTTATGAAAATATAAATGCTCAGTATGGTTAGTAACGCAAATATCAGCCAATAAGGCCGCTTGCACTTTTTTCAATGAATGTTAAAAATACTTGCAGATGAATCCTTAAGCTGAATTAAAGCCCTAAAATTAACTTACAAGAAATTAACGCAAATAATTTCGCGCTTGAGCTAGACGCTTTCCGTAGGACTTTGGAATTCCGATAGTGCGTGTATCGGATTTTGAACTTTCTTCTGCGAGCCCTTCCGCACCTTTGCCCTAACTTCCTCTGGTCTCTCCGGACGAACCAGTGGCTTCTTCTCTGGGGCTTTCATCTTCCATACGACGATAGGAGACTGTTTACATGAAAGCACATAGTAAAATAATTATTCCTTGACATCAGTGATAAATGATAATAAAGTTACATAGATGTTGAGAAATATGATACTCACATGCTGAAGAATCCATAATGTTAGTAAATAGCAAAAGAAATGTTACGTTAATAATGATATTAATTCTATACATCTACGAAACCCACAATTTTATATGAATTATTATGTTTACACTTACCGTCACGGTTGACTGTCTCGGATACTTGGTCGATGCAACATAAGAAGCTTTGACCGTAAGAACTACAGCATTCATTAGATTCTTAGCTGCCTGTATAAGCGACGTTGCACTGTCCAATCCTGAAACGATCAGCTCGCCGCTTATATTTTGCACGTCCGCCTTTACTTTGCTCGTAATGTTCATTTGATGGCAGTAGAGCGCGATGCGCTGCAAATAAGCGAGGAGATCTTTCTTCGTGGAGCTTTCAGGGCACTGATCGGCGATTTGTCTCGTCAGCTTATCAAGTTTTGTTCCAGCTTCAGAAATTTTCTTTGCGGCATTTATGACATCCATCGTGGTCTTGAGAGGGCCACGACCACGCGTGAAGTCCGTCATTTCCATCATTATCATACACATGTGCTTAGCCAGAACGATGATGTCATTCCCTGCGTCATCCCATTTAGCAACTTCTTTGTCGAACTTCAATTTCTCACTCTTGAAGTGCTCGACTTGCTGCAAAATCTTTTGCTTATCCTCTTCGGGCATTTTGCGCATAGCTTCACGGGCGGTCGTAATACCGCTGATCTCTGGATACTCGTCCACACCATGCTCCCCGGTCTGAGCACTAGATTTGCTACGGGTTTCCAGCGTATAGTGCTCGTCCAATTCCACATCTTCTGGATCCAGGTCTTCGTCAGCCTGAAATCAAGATTGTTATGTTACAAACGTAGAGTGTAAAGTATCAACCAGCAAAAAGCAAGAACCGAATAAGTGTCCTTACCCTATTCATGAGAACAGCCCGCCTGATTTCACGAACTCCGTCATATACCAACCGGGAAGCGTCGATGAAATCGTTTTCGTCTACTTCTTTCGGAGGGTTGCTACCCAAGGCATCTACAGCCACGGCGACCCTCTGGGCGAACTTGGGCATCACCTGTTTCTCCAAAACCTTTACGGCTTCCAACACTCGCTTTGTATATATGCAAGGTTCATAGTTATCCATTTCAGCTTGCACAACGTTGCATACACGTGAGGAACGTCCACGAATCGCTCCTGCAGTTCTATCAAGGGTGTCGGCATCGCCTTCTTGGAGAGCCAAAACGCATTTATTGACATCCTCAAGGATATGATTTTCAGAGACAGCCAAGAAATCGTCAATGGTCGTGATATCATCTACAGCTTCTGTCAGGACCCGAACTTGGTTCTCCCAAGCTTGACGGAATACTTCCATATTTACTAGTGCTACTTTCGATATATTGCGCGCTGCCAGAACCCGAGCAGCATTTATCACTTGAGGACAAAGATTCTCAATCTGAGCAGCCGCGTAGCGTACCATCTTCACGCCGTCCTCATTTCCAGACATGCTGCATACCAAATTCGCTACCTGTTTCCCCAGAGAAGCACATGTATTCCCTTGTTGCACCCTAATTAAGAGTAAAGAGAAAAGCGAACCCTACCTCAACTAATTTGTTGGCGTGTTCTGTAAAAACTAACGCGTATTCCTCCACTTCTTTATCACGACCATTCTGAGCAGCTTCGATCAACACGAGTAAAGGTACACTCGTCTCTAAGAAGCTGTCGGAAACATGATCAACCACAGCTTTTCGTAATTGTCTACGCAAATCGCGCGTTTTCCTGCACATGTGATCTATCGCTCGCTCTAGACCTTCGGATTGTTCTTTAACACCCATCTGCCAATGATGAAATTATCGTTAGTCTCGTGATGACTGTTTTTTGCTCATAGTTTTATGTATACTATCCGAGTAATAATCACTCTGTGGCTCACGCATGTTGTTAGCTTATGAGTGGTACCCATAAAAATTGAATTGTGTGTAGTTGTCAGAAAGCTATTCATTAGTACGAGCATCGTGAAATTGTGTTGTTTGAGCACATATCAAAGCTATTACACATGTAGAAATTATTGTGAATGAGCACAAACAAAAGGGGGAACGCCAAGGGTCACTAAATATTTACCCGTTTCCCAGCCCGTGCGAGCTGTAACTGCGGTCACCAACGAAAACAAATGAATAGATAATGATTTAAAGAGAATTCGAACAAAATATTCAAATCATAGCAATGATCTATATGATGATATGTATGTCGAGTCTACTAATGGCATTCGATTAACATGCTTACGTTATTCATGTATTCACTGAGCAAATCTTGCAGGGCTTGTCTAACAGCGTTACATTCGGCAACAATGCGTTCTCTCCGTTCGTCCCTAGTACAAGAGGAATCAGCCATCAACGCGGCACCGCTGATAATGCTCTCCAATCTTTCCTCGAGACTGGGTCTTGTGCGTACTTCGTTATACGCAAGCGGAGACATCACCATTCTCTCATCAAAATCATCCAATGCAGCAGCCAGTTCCCCAGGGCCATCATATGGATGTTGACTGTCACTTGGAGTTTTTCCTTGAGCTACATCGTTGATCGTGTTCACGGCTTCACATACTTGTTTCAGAACATAATCTCTGTTAGCCTTAGCAGCCGCTAATTCCGGGTGCCGAACGTAAACTTTCGAAGCGGTAAGGAGCATGGTAGAGTGCTTCTTGAGGACAGCCCTTGCTGCAGCAAGGTCATCTCTCAGCCGTGGATCTTTTAGTTCTTGTTGACGCTTCGCGGCTTGGTTGATTAATTCAGATGCATTTCTCTTGAACTGCTCTATATTTTCTAATAATTCTCCCTGTGATGATGCATTTTTTAATTTCTTCAAGTCATCTTCAACTACATGGAGTGATTTGAGCAGAAGATGAACATCAACCATGTCAGCCAAGATCAACAAGCGAGTGACTGCAGATAAGAGATTCCTGGCAGCACGTACCATATTGCCTCTTTTCAGAGAAGAACAAGGATCTTCTGAGAACTCCCTATAAAAAGTATTTGGTTTATACCTGAAGTGTAAATTACGTTATTGATATAAATATACCAAGATTTGAAAACTACCTTGCAGCAATACTCATTGCAGCCCCTGTTTTTCTAACTTCCTCAACAGCGCTTAACATTTCAGCAGTAATATCAGGGTTTTCATAGGCAATAAATTCCCCTTTCTCTATGAAATTTACAGTAGCTTTCTCTACTGTACCAACTAAAGCACTAGCCCTTTTAGATTTCCCTTTTTTCTTTTTACTTGGACCTTTTGTATTGACCAATGTAGTTACTTGCAACACCAACGGTTCTAATGTCTTTTCTACCGACATGGTGCGAATCTCTAGATTTTTAGGATCCCATTTCAGGGTTACTGGACCAAAGTGATCTGACATTTTGGCTTTGTCAAATAATACTGTTCTGAAAGGATACATAATAATATAAATTAAAGTATTACAATTATATGGAAACAAGTAAAAAAACCTACAAAATTCTTGTATTTTGTATGGTACACTTTATATTACTCTATGTTTAAGTTCTTTGAAGATAAAACCATGTACTCCTCAGCGTCCTACTATTCAACAATGACTAATGCTTGAACGTCATATCATTCGGCTTTCTACCTGAATTGTAACGCGACCTCTGTTGACAGCCGACGCCCATACGATCTAAGGAACACTTACCTTCATAAAATGTAAAGTACGTTAAATATCGCGTGGAATTGTGGTCAATCTTTGCGGTACACACAACGTCAATGTATCATCACCCATTTGTTATAAATCTTTCACTCGTGACGTCATTATATCCGTGAAAGTGTCTCGATAAGAATTGAATTTGGTCTACGCCCGAAGCCCGAGGTCGGCCATGAGATGAGACATACTCGATGGGCTATCATTCATCGTACTATATCCAAGCTACGCTTGAGTGCATAATTCAAGACACTTCATTGGTCAGTTTTAGATGTGAGTGCATAATTCTAGACATTTCATTGGTCAATGTTGGGTAAAAAGGAGTGGGGGTATAGATGGCCAATCAAAGAGCACGTCTACTTTGTGGCAGCTGCAACTGCATTATGCCTACCAATGAAAAATCAGTGTTGTGCGTCATCGAGTGTTTCCACCTGCTTTGAAAACCCCCCTATCGACGTATAATAAAAATAGCGAGTAAATAAAAAAATGCTTACTAATAAAAGATATTTCATTTAATAATTCTATCATATATCTATTTGATCATTTAACATATCGAGAATACTAATAAACATTAAATACGTTAGTCATTCGTGTAAGATGGCTGCTAATTATGAGGGCTATTTCGCCATTTTTCACGCTATTGCATTTTATTGAACTTCTTGTACATTAATGTGTAGGAACGGGGCTTAAAATGACAGGAGTTCAAGCATTATGTACGAATTGATGAAATATGTCAATGTTATTGATGACCGTATTGTTATAGGCACAGTCAAAACACGCTACATAGTGCCAAAAGAAACTAATACGACTTGAAATAAAATTGTTCGTGTTTATAAACAAAGGTATTTACAATAAGCATCTGTAATAACGTGAGCTTTACGATGCTATCCCTCAATGGATTACATTCTATTGATGTATGAATAAAATAAAACTATGATTTAGGGCCTTGGACCATTGGAGCATTGCAGCAAGGTTATCTTTACTAACTTGCAATAAACATATGCAGTATAGAATCCTTTAATCCCAGAATCGTAAAATCGTTTAATCTTTTAATCGGATTTTTCAGAATTTCCCAGGCAGAATACATTGTGAAACCAGAAGGTCTATGTACTTTGGAGCACAGTTTAAAAGTGTTCATAAATGGCACTGTCTAAGAAAATATTGTTGTCCTCTTTAATCACCCTGTTATGACATGATATCAAGAATGATATCTGCAGGGTCAGTTGCTCCTTCAACATCCATTACAAGTACAGGATTACCTAGTCCTAGCAGTGATATTCTAGAAGACAATCCAAGTAGACTCTCAACATATTTGCATCAACTTGCTGGGTGTTATGAGATGGAAGTTGATGTGATTCTCAAAGATCACTGTTATGCTCGACCATGGAATTGGAAACCAGAAAATATTTATGTGAAACCTACAAAGAAATTATTTTTCTCTAAGAATAATACATCCACGTATGTTGAGCAGCTTTTTTCTCTTTTATTTTACTTGTACATTAAGGGTAATTCTGAAATGATATCTTGATTGTTCTTTTAGGGACAAGTATAGACAAGATGAGGAGATCGATGTGGAAGGAGATATATCTGACCCACAACCACCACCACTTGATTTGACAAGAGCCCGTCATTTGATGGATGAATTTCAAAGATTGGCATCATTTGCTAGACCAGACGAGAATGATGACTGGGAGGAGAAAATAGACAAGACACTATGGCCGTCTGTTCAAAGTAGAGTATTCACAAAAGTTGTGAGGATATTGAATTCGGAGCGGCTTGCAAGATTAGCCAAAGCGAACAGTTCAATAGAGCCTATTTTTCGACGAACGTCGGTAGACACGGCAGCAAGAAGGTTTCGAGAAACGCTAGCTTCGGTGGGATGGGATTGGAGAGTCGCACAATGGTTGCACAGTCTCCTTTTCGAACATTTACCACAAGAATATTTGGCCATTTATCTGGACATTCTACAGACTCTAAGACTGAAAATACCGCAATTGATAGACAAGATGATAGCGGTACAACCAAACATTAACGGAAAGTCAGGACCAATAACATGGGAAACACTTGGGACTCTTCTCAAGCGATCCTGGGACCCGGTGACGCCTAGTTTAAATGCCAACAGACTTAAAAAATTGCCAGGCAACCCCATCCTCGTGATAGCACCGTCAGGAGTTGGATCTAATGTATCTTCGCGTCAACATAAATGGACAGCACAGTTAGGAGCTTTGGGAATGGTCGTGAACGTGCACACACATTTGGGATTGGCGGTCAATAGAATGACTATGATGATGTGCATTGATCAATTGGTACAAGCTACTAGAGCTAAGATTCAAGATGTCAGAAGTGATTGCCCTGGTAGACCAATAATTCTTGTAGGCTTCAACACTGGTGCCGCTCTTGCTTGCCAGGTAAAGTAATAATCATTGAGAAATTATAAGTAAAATTATGTATGTGGTATTGAAGAAAATAGCGTGTAACTTTCTCAGGTAGCTCAAATGGAACATGTTACGGCAGTTATTTGTCTGGGATTTCCGTTTTCAACGGCAGAAGGAAAACGGGGAACGCCTGACGACACGTTAATGGACATTCGTTGCCCCGTTATGTTTGTCATAGGACAAAACGCAACGTTGGTGAGACCTGATGACTTGGAAGATGTTCGGGAGAAGATGCTAGTGGAGACAAGCCTGGTCGTCGTAGGAAGTGCAGATGATCATCTCCGTATATCTACCGCTAAAAAGATTTCCGAAGGAGTAACTCAGAGCATGGTAGACAGATGCATCCTGGATGAAATCGGGGATTTCGTGGGCAGTATTTTACTACAACCGCACCCACTACCACTGAGATCTGCATCCATGACAAATTACGAGAAGAATAATAAGAGAGAGTCTCGAAAACGGAGGAATTCTACTAGTAGCTCAGTCGAAAGTGAACCGAATTCTCCTACGATCAAGAAATCAAGACCAACCACGCCAGTATGTTCTTCGATATCCGCAGGGCAAACCTCAGCTTCCACCTCCATTCCAAAATCGGGTACACTAAACACACAACCGACTCTAGTCACAGTCGGTGGTTCATATGTAAACCACTCCCCTGCGGTAAAGCGAAAACCTCGAGTTGTTAGTAATCAAAAGGGCCACTATATGGAACACTTAATAACGACGCGACTTTCCGGTCAGGTACTTTATATCATCTACAATAATTGACATGCCTTTCGATTCACTGGAACATAGAATATGCTAAATTTCGGTACACCTCTTTCAGCAAAACACGAATCCTGCAAACGGTGGAATAACGTTGAACATTGGTTCGTTGGCCAGTTTGGCACCAATTGGTCCAATTCGTTTAGCACCAGCTACGGTTGCTGATCAACCAATAATCAACGTCACGAAGGCTAACAGTACACCGAAATCTCCAGTTACATCTACAAAAGTGCCTAAGATAGTACAATCAAATGTACCTCTCCAAGCAGTCTCGAAAATAAAGACAGTTCTTTCTGGGACTAAGAATTCGAGTCGCATGATGTCCAGCAATTATAGAAATATCAATGTTACTGAAAAAAATGGAGATACGAAACTCCTAAATGTCACAAATACAGGTGGAAATCAAATCCGAATGAACACAGCTGCTTCATCAGGTAAAATTGAATGCTATTTCTTCATTTTCCTTGGAAGAATCACCTTCCAAAGACTAGATGAATTAATTTGACGAATTAATTGTAGGTGAAAATGCAAGTGGTAGTGGGCAAAACTTGCTGCAAAATGGAAAAAGTTCGATCACGCTCCCGAATGTTTTAGCTTCTGCACGAGCATCATCTTCTAGTATATTGTTAACCCCCAACAATTCCGCGAGTAGTGGGGCGGCGACTACTTCGACAACTACAAAAGGTAGAATGCTATTATACAATCAAATATTAAAGAAAAATTAAGCCTTTTTTTAAGTTGATCCTCTTCAAAATTTACGTTAGTTGTTTTTTGGCCATTCTATACAGAGTTCTAAATAAAAGTACAATTTGAACACCTACAACAAAAATTCCCTGGTGACGCAAAGAAAGTAGTAAAAGATAATCCGCGATTGTTTGTCGAAATTCGGAAAAAACTAAGGGGATTTTCGAGCCACCTCTTAACCATTTGTACATATTTACACATAAATTTAAATACGACATGTGTCGATATAATTTTGTAACAATCTATCATGTATTTGTAAATGTGATTTTGATGCACTTACTGAGATACTGTAAATATATTATCATAGTCTTATATTTTATGTTAAATAAATATTTGTTCGTGTAATTTGGATATTTCTTTGATTCCTACCTTCCATCCCTTTCTTTCAAAAATACTTCTTATTTGCCATTCTGTTTCATGAACATCTACTAGAATTTCTTTAAAACATACTCTAAAAGTATACATGTCATTTCATTTATCGCAGAATTAATTACGTATCAATTTCCATGCTCGCATGAAAAAAATCCTCTTAGTTTCGTACATAGTAATTGATTGCCATAGCACGCACGAGATATGTTAAATGTAAATATGTGTTTTGTAGTAGCCGACACCACGGGAACGACCGATTCGTATGCGATGATGAAACCTGGTCTACAAACGACTGTTACCAGTAACAAGGACAATCCTTTTGGCACATCATATGCCAACATTGTTGTGTTGGGCGAAAGTTCAAACGCGAGAACAGTTTCCTCGCCATCCTCCGAAGCAGGGAACATCTTTCCACTGTCCAGTAAAATGAGAGTGTCTCATAAGCAAATAAAATCGATGCCGAAGATCACAGTGAACACCAACAATTTGCAAAGGAGTCAGAAGGCAAGGAATCCAGCAGCTTTGAAGACAACGGTCTCCAATGAACTGGACGATGATTTAGGGAACATCTTGGACATCCCAATAATATTTGCGAAGGACGACGATAACTTGAATGCCATCGAGAAATTACCTTTGTTGTCACAAATACCTTCAACGGTGGACGCTCAAGAAAAAGTTTCTACTAAACCCGCAAACGCTACTAAAGTCGTTTTGATCAGCAACAAACAGAACAAGATACACCAAGCGACTAATAAAATCGTAGCTCCATCGGGACAAACCATTATATGTCCAACTGTACAGAATCTCAATCATGTTATATTACAGACTCAACCACAGAATGTCTCTCTCATTGAACGGGGGAGAGTACCGATACAAACAATCTCACGTGTTGGTCAACCAGCTGTTAAATATACGAAAATCATCCTAACTAAAAGAAATTCGTCGCAAGGGACACTTCAGAACGAAAGAAAGGAACAGATTATCTTAACAAAAACTGCACCGAAACTAAATACTTCCAGGATATTGAATATCGAAAATAACGAGCATAAGTATGCTCAAGCATCTTCAAAGGCTTTCAATTTCCAAAGCAACTTTGGAAACGAGCCGCTGGAAATTGAGGATGCCATAAAGACGAATATAATTGAACGCAAGAGCACAATTGTATCTGCAACGGAGGTCTTGCAGACGCTGAAGAAAGATCCCGAAAGTGTATTAAGCGAAGTGAGAAAAGATTCAAAGGACGGCGCTGTTAAACAGCTCATAGCTGGTACTTCGAACTAAAAGTAACAGTGAGCCACAAAATACTTCCTTATACGACGCTTATAAGCTCTAATTTAATGTACGGTATACAATTCAATGATGTTGTTTATATGATACGTTGCAAGTACAAACGATATATTTATTTCAAAGCATCAGTAAAAAATCATTTTGTGAATGCATTATTATTATTTAATATTATCATACCCCATGTAGCACTTGTAAAGATGTTCATGGTACTCATAATTAATCCAAGAGAGTTTTTGGGTTTTCGGCCGTGAACATCGTGTATATTTTCCTACTCAATTCAGGGCCAATTTTACGTGTTGTTGTCAGCGGTCCTGCTGCTCTTCTAATCTGCGAAATATTATTTAATGCAGAGTTTAGAAGTTTTCTTCCGGGGAATGGCTTATTGATGCATTGAAAAATAGGCTGAAGTTAATAGATTCTAAAGCTAATTTTGTTCATGAATCATTCAGATATTTCGCACAGAAACCCTAGAATTATTAGTTTCCTATCATATATAATAAACTTACAGGTATGTCCTTTAATAATTTTGCCCCTTCTTGTGGTGTACATTTCATGTAAGCCTAGAAACAAGATGAGGCATGTATGATTGAATTACATTAAGATTATTATATAGTGAATTGTATTTGATTGTATATAAAATATTTCTTTTAAATCCAAGGTATTTTTTTGTATACCTCTATGAGAGTGATGGGACTTGGGTACTTGAAGCAGATGGCCTCTGCTACTTCCAAACTCATTAAATTAAATTGGCAAAGCTGCTGCTGCCATAATCTTTTCAAGCCATGTCCACTTTTAGCAACATTTACTGTTTCCTTTTTGTCACCAAACACATACCAGTTATAGTTTGTAGCTATTGTGTAATGTTTTTCCATTTTATATGGTATTTCTGCAATTGACTTTGTATACTGATATATCATAAGAGCCAAATCTTGTGGAGTTTCTATTAATCTACTGGTACATTTACTGAACATTTGAATTTCTGTAAGGCACATTTCAAATTTCTCTCTGGATACTTTTGGGAATCTCAGAAAATGACTTCTATCATTCACATTATTCTGTCCCTTATCTCCCCTGGGCTTTGAGCTACCTTTGTTATGATATGCAAAGTATTCTTCTACATTATAAATAACCAAGGTCAAATTGTAATTAGGTACTAAAGCTTTGATGCTTGATATACATGTAGAAAAAGTGTCATCAGCAATAAAATTTATTACATCTTCCCAATTCCAAATAATTATCATCTGCTTCTCTACTTCTGGAATAATATTTGTACATACATCATTTTTTTCATTCAAATAATAATCTTCTGTGTTTCTCATCCATGTAATACTGTTTGGCAGTGAATAAAATGCTGTGCTATGTTTTATGTTGTTACTTTCAAGCGTGGCAATAATTTCAGGGTAATAAACAGATTGCTGTATCTTTTTATCAAAGGTTACTTCTATAAATTTCAAGCACTCCCCAGGCTTATTGTTCCTTAGTTTCTTTGAGGCTATTGCTTTTAAAGCCTTCTCCTTTGCCAAATTTTCTTTCTTCTGAAGCCTTTCCTCTCTTAGTTTTTGTTTATCTATATTACCTACATTTTTTTTTGTACTGGCTTTTACTATTTTTGGTTTCTTACTTACTGCTACATTTTTCAAAAGATTCTTTAACCTTTGATCATCAACATCTGAATCTGAGGATTCTGATACCGCATGTACTGACGACCTTCGAAAGAAATTACTTTTTAAATTATTACTATGACTTGTGCCAGGTTCTTGCAATTCTTCTGCCTGCTCTTGTGAAGTACTAGTTCCTCTCTGATCATTTTCACAGTCTGATGGGAGCTCGTAGACTGGTGAAGTGTCTCCAATCTCTTTGCCAAGAACTTTTTGGGCTAAATCATTAGCTGAAAAGCTTAAGTTATTTGCATAATTAAAATGAATTGATGCGAAATTAAGATCAATCCAATTGTCACTGTCTCCCGAGGATTTTTTACTTTCCAAAGGAGCATTAGTTTCTGTCCTAAAATTTTCTTCAGATGAATCGTTCGAATCACTTATGAGAATCACGTGATCCATTTATGTGAAAAGTTATTTAAACAATACAACGTACGATGCAAATAGATTTGAACACGTTTGACATGAAAACATTGTGCATGATTCGATGAGGGCGCTTATCGTCTTGTCATTCCAAACATTCTTGGGCACGTTGATGAATTCTGTGGCAAAAAATCTCTTGTTATTATTTATTTAAAGTTGCTGGATGTCCGACAATAAGAATAATCGTAGAACCACAATTCTGGTATACAATTGAACCTTCGTAATAATTGTGAGACCCTGTATTATTTGTTTTGGAGCGTAGTAGATTGTTAACCAAATTCTGGTGCTAGTAAGTGTCGTCGTTTTTACTATGTTTATAATAACAGGTAATTAAGGAGATGAAAGTATTTGATTGTAATGATTCCTACGATGAAGATACGTTGATGGCCAAAATTTATTCTTAACTGGTTTCGCTTTTAACTACTGATAGGTTATGGAAATGGTGAATAGGGTATAATATATTGCTTTAAAAAAAATGGCTATGCGGAAAAGAAGCGGTTCTGGCTCAAAACGCCAGCATAAGGGCAAACTTGTACCCATTTATGAAAGTTTTTTCAAGGGTGAGGACCTGACACTAGCCCACCCAAATTTTTGGAATGAGTTGTTCCTTATCAAACCCATGGTTAGTACACCATAATTTGCTGACTTCTGTTTAAAAGTATATTAGTTACCTTCAACATCTTATATTTTAGGTACCCCACATTGAAAGTGAGATTCTTCACATGACAGCAGAACAATTAAATGCAAGCAGAGAGAATCTGAATTCACTGGTATGCCATTGTGTTGATACATTGGTAGATGAACATCCTTTCAGAGTAGTGTATGCATTACAAACATTAGCAGCAGTTATACAGTCTATGTATAAAAAAGCCAGTCAAGGGGACTGTGGGTTTAACTTAATAGATATTTTAGTTGGTTTTGATTCAGCTGAGCAACGAATGACTACACTAATGCAGCATCTTAACAATTTTGTAACAGGTATACTGTATTGGCAAATCTTTATTTTCCAAAGTAGAAGTATTCATAATAATATTGTGTTTATACATGTACTTGTAGGTGAATATCCTGATAGTTTGAAAGCTTTGTGTTTAAAGTTACTTTTAATTATTGTGACTGGTATGGACAATGTGAGTCAAAACACCTTACTGGAATATGTCATGGTCAACAGTGTGTTTGAGTCTCTGATTCAAGTATGTATTATGTATACACTTATATTCCCCTAATGTGCTTTTATCTACACGCGGCCAATTGTTTCATACAGTTACTGAAAGATACATCAGCACGTAATCGTCATGGGCACGATGCGGTGCTTCTGATAACGCTCCTAGTCAACTATAGAAAGCATGAAAGCGCGAATCCTTATATTGTCAAATTATCAATCTTAGACGACGAACTAGCGCTTAACGGGTACGGGCAGGTGATATCCAGTTCATTAACTGAATTTTGCAGACAATTTGCTCAGCAAAGAGCAGGTACTTATCTGACTCACTCTACCCTTACCGTAGTTCTTGAACCGACGGAATTTTTTCAATGTGTTGTTCGGAATTTATAGAAAATCAGGCATCCTGGCTGTACTCTTTAACTAGCATAATCGGCAGCATGGTTGCTGGGGAAGAAGAGGCGAAAACACAACAAGTCCGCGCGAACAATGCCTTACTCCTAGCATTGTACGAAGCTACGCATTTAAACCGTAACTTCGTAACTACTTTGGCCTATACGCAAAGCGATACAAGCGCACCGCCTTCACCAAATAATACTTTAGGTCCGCATGCAGTAGCTCCAGGATCCCAGCCACCTGACGTCATGGCACAACCATTTAATTTGCTGGCGACTTTTTTGCAGTATTGGTAAATATTTATAGTAACTACAAATAGTACCCGAATATAAATATTCCAAGTATTCTATTTGTCATTGCAGTTCGATCGTTATGCAAGTCATTAGAACAGAGGCGATAGTGAATAACGTTAAGTTGTGTTTCCTAATATTGAACTGCATCGCGGAAGATGAGTATGCGAATAGCTTGATGCATGATGCAAATTTGTCGTTCAGAGTACAGTTGCATAGGGTTCCTATGCATCATCGAAAATTACAAGAAAAGGCAGCGCCAGCGCAACCACTTGCTGCTACGTTGCTTGGTAGGGACATTAACATTAGATCCTATCGATTTTGGAATATTGCAAAAGTAAATATTAGATCATTCTAGATCTCCTTGTTGAATTTATCACTTCGCATATGATGAAGAAATTCCCTCTTGAACTCTACCATCAATGCATTGGAGTATTGCAAAGACTCCTCTGTTACCAAAAACGTTGTCGTGTCCGCTTGGGTTACCAATGGCGAGATCTCTGGACAGCATTGATTAATCTACTAAAATTCTTGACAACGCACGAAAATCATTTAGTTAAGAAAATGAACATCTTCCCTTTAGCCATTCAGGTACAGCACGCCGGAATTATATAAAAGTTCTTAAGAGATTTAACGTGAATCATCTAACTGGTTTCTTTGTATTAATAGGTCGTCAATATCTTGAACTTGTTTATTACCTATGGAGATACATTTTTGTCTATTCCAAGTAGTTACGATGACTTGTTCTATGAAATCATTCGAATGAGACTCATTTTTACAAATCTTAACGCTATGGGTAAGCCCACCGGTTTGTAACATGGAAAATATTAACTGAAACGCTAATGAAAATGTTCCGATACAATTTAGCACTTAGGTATTCGACTAGCGAATCTTATGAGTACAAGGAAGACGCGCTGAAGTTAACGAATTCTCTTGTTAATATGAGAGACATCGTTAATCACTTCCCACCAAAGATAACCGCATGGCTAGCCAGCGAAAATCTTTCTACACCGACCGAGCAACAAATTCTGGCTATTATTATACAGAATTATGATACTCTTATGCTAAAACTCCAGGATAATTTGGATCAATACGAAAGATATTCAGAAAAACCGCATCATACGACATTTTTTGAAGAAATGGTAGCTGTCAAATATATATATTTGTTTTGTGTTTCATGCGAAGTTTTCTACTGTATGTACTTTTCGCAGGTCACCGGAGTTGTAATCGACACTCGAGGATCAATAGATCTTAGTACCCTGGACACACAATCTATATTACAAGAGTTGTCAAACATCTCTTAATATGTCGAACGTTTTTATATAATGTAATCATTTTGTATGCGGACATCTTTGCCTTCAAGAAGTTGTGTTATAAAGCATTGATCATATATAGTTTTTCTCATCATAATGTGGTTTTCCAAAAATCTAAACTGTTTATTACTTAAGGTTTAAGTTAGCTTTTACAGGGCCTATGTGAGATATGTATATTAAGAAATCTTTATAAATTTCTTATAATGAGTTGTAAAAAAACATCCATTTATTAAAATAAATTACTATTTACATATAGTTTTGGAATAGCTGGAGACAGGAGCCTCATAAAAATTATAAATTCGATTTTTGTTGTGTCAGTGTTTGTTTTGCAAGTAATGCACTTCCAGCTTTTGACTGGTTTTTCCTACCTAATTCTTTACTGATGTAATCACCAATATTTACTAGCTTATCTAGATCTAACCCTGTTTCCATGCCCTCCCCATGTAAGAAATAAACTACATCTTCTGTTGCAACATTCCCTGAAGCTCCAGCAGCATAGGGACATCCCCCAAGTCCAGCAACAGAGGAATCAATGACCCTAATGCCTTGATCAAGACTTGTGGAAATGTTGGCTAAAGCTTGGCCATATGTGTCATGGCAATGAATAGCAAATTCATTCATGTTGTGAGAAGACAGCTGCTTCAAATCATTTAAAAGCCTTTGAATTTTTCTAGGAGTTGCTACACCAATTGTATCCCCTAGAGAAATTTCATAGCATCCCAGATTTAACATAACAGCAACTACATTTGCCACAGCTGTAGGCTTGATTTCTCCTTCGTAAGGGCAACCAACAATACATGATACGTAGCCTCTAACTTTTAAATTATGTTCTTTTGCTTTGATAGCAACTTCTGAGAATTTTTTTATACTATCAGCTATAGAACAGTTGATATTTTTCTGACAGAAGCTTTCTGAGGCTGCTCCAAATATGGCTATTTCTTGAGCATTTACTTTTAGCGCACTTTCAAGACCTCTCAAGTTTGGCACTAGTACCGGGTAAGAAACATCGGATTTTTTGTTAATCGCTTGAAAAAGCTGAGCGTTGTCTTGCATCTGTGGAATCCACTTTGGTGACACAAAGCTTGTTACCTCGATACTTTTCAAACCAGTTTCCGACAACTTATTGATGAAACCTATTTTTGTCGCAGTTGGTATGATCTTTGCTTCATTTTGTAATCCATCTCTTGGTCCAACTTCGACAATCTTCACGAAATCGCTATACCCTCTTTGGCAACATGGATTATTGATAGATTTAAGACGCGTTGCCACGTGTCTAATTAATTTACCTTTACTGTTCATTATTTATTTCGTAATCTCTTACTGTCATGAATGGAAGACTACTACTTGTCGTTAATAAGAAGTTGGTAAATATTCATAATGATAAGGACACGTGATCAACTGATAAGGCACACTTGCGAAATAAGTTTCACCGTAAACCTTGTCATTCAAGAAGGGAGACTAAATCAACTTTTATTTTGAAGCGCCTCTATTGACGAATAATGTATTATTAAAGCCGCGGATTCTTGTTGAAGGACTAGTAATTTTTGTAGCCCCTTTGATGCGCATAAGTTCAACAGTGGATGTTGAGAAATACACATTATATACCTACCATCATTTTCATGTATCTCTTTGTACATTTAATAAATACGATTGGCTTTTAATTGAATTTCTTCGTAATAGGATGTTGTCGATCTTGGGAGAATGAAGAAATATATAGACGTATATTGGAAATTCACTTTATTACTACGAAAAGAAATTACAGATAACTTTGCCGAGCTAAGGGTGGATCGAAGATAAAGGACAAGGGTGCACGGATGCGTTGCCATCGTTTATCACATATTGAATGGATCTTAATAGCTCTTACTTATATTCTAAATAATGTACAAGCCTGTGTGTTTTGTCGATCATTTTTATATCCTGAATTACAAGTTAAAATAGAAGTGGTTGGAAACTTAATTCGTGAAGGACCAAATCGGTTTAATTTTCATGAATTTTTCTCGTTCGGTGCCATCACCAGCGAGATATTCGCAAGACCGTCGTATCTTCTTATTTCTTCTATCACGTAAGGGCAGTGTTGAGTAAACTTCTTCTTTGGGCGTTTACGCTTCAGCCCCTTCTTCACTTCGCATCGATGCGATGGAATCAAAATACATAATTCATACAATCCTAGCGAATAATGGCACTGACCGATATCGTCTTCCTTTCTTACAAAATTTTATTAAGAATTAATTTACAAATACTTCCATACGCATTATGTTTAACGACAGGACACAGAGAAATCTCTAAAGCATTATCTCAATTTGGTACTTAAGCATAATAAAAAACATATAAAAAACTGCGGTCTTCTATGAATTGATCGATCAGTGTCATTCCTTACTTTCAGAAAAATATTAAACGATACATCATTCCACTTCACCGTATTAATACTATAAAATAATAACGTCTTTTTTACAACCACTTGCCAACAGAGATACGTACTCTGTTGCACTCTGTTCCTTCTAAAAACAATATGATGCATACAATATTAGTTTTAATAAAAAGAGTCAACGTCTGCGTTATTTTTATCGACACGGTATTTTAATACCGTTCTGAGGACCGTTTCGATCGTTGTATAGTGGAAAACGTCTAAAATACATTATAGACGTTTTATTTCAGTCGCGCAGGTTTTTGAGATCACGTTGTATTTGAATCTAAGCTGCATTTCCTATCATACACGTGTACTTCATATGCGCATTAGTTCTTTCGATAAATACATCGAGTCTGCTCGGTACACTGAGATGCTTTAACATCGTCCAATTAATTAATAATTCTTTGAATGTTTCTCGTTGAACACTACATTTGATATTTATTTACAGCTCTGTTGTTTCTGTAGGATTTGCCGTATTAAAATCAACACGCCTAATTACTAATATGAAATATTTATTAATATTCAAGTGAACAATCAAGCGAAGACAAAGGATACTCCTGTTAAACGCAGCTCAATGTAGCTCGCTGCAGACGCTTGTAATCGAAACTCTGTACATATATCTTTTTCCTATTCAACTGTATAGAAAAAGCTCATCGACTGAAGCATCCGGAATGCATTGTTCTCGAATACCGTTGTCGAGGACGATGGAATAATTGTTCAAATCGACCGACAGAAGATCAAGTCAAGTACGTCGAAGACAAAGCTCTCTCGTGGTTTAAAGTTTGTTTCGCGTTGTCTCCGACTTACTTGCGCCCTTGTTATAACTACGACTAACATAATATCCTTATCGACTAATCATTAACTCGTAAACGCGGACTAAAGAAAACGTCAACGTTGGAGGCGCACTATGGCACTCGGTCTCCTTCGTCATCCGCTGGCAGAAAATGCGTGGAATACTTCGATGCACGGCTTACACGTAAAGCTGCGATGTGTCGGGACACCTTCAATGATTTATTAGCAACGAAAACGATCGGGACGTATGTAGTGTACATTTTTGTACAAAACTCGCACCAAGATTAAACAATCGACCCCTCAGGGCATCGTGATTATTTCTCTCTGTGCGATCATGCATCCTTTTCATCGATATAATTAATGCTTATGATATACTCGCAATTTCGTACAATTCATACAGTTTCTCATTCATGCAAATCCAATTATTAAAATACTATATAAATTAAATACGGTCTGCTTAGGTCCTTCGTCGTTTGAAGAAACGATACTTCCGCTTCACCTTCGTCTTCGTCTTCGTCCTCTCACCTATTCCGTTTAAAGTAGTCTGTCAGTATCAACATTATAATTACTACATCATCGTGTGTCGTTCATTGTTATATATATTTATATATATACGCTTGTATGTATGTATAAAAAATAGCCCGGAAACTTCGTAACTCGGATGGTTGCCAGGACACAAGAACGCTGCTTACTCACTGAAAAAAATGTACTTTCTTCGGATATTCCCACACTCGCTTTGCTCTCAAACAAGCAGAACGGCTTCCCGCATTTAACAAATTCACGATAACAAAACTATAAATAGTGAAGAAGTGACGTAGAAACGAACGAAACTTCATAGAGGTCTTCACCCGTTTTTATTTATGTATTTCGTCAATTAATATATACCGTAATAGAGGTACGAATGAAAAATGATTGTACGGAGTCACTCGAAATGTACAAACATGTATAGAGTTCGACCGTCAGTTACGTGGCATGTCGTAAAAAATTCATCAATAAAATAGATAATAGCTCTTTCTCGTCGGCCTACAATGGTTGAGATAAAAATAAGAAAATGTTCTTCACCCTCAACACTTGCAATTCGTCGTACTCTCTTTACTCGCGTTAATCTACCGGTCGAAAAGGAGAAGGCTTCTTCCGTGGACCATCGATTGTCCAGTGTCTCGTCAACGAATCGACGAATTACCCGATTCCCTTAGCCGATAAGTAAATTTACATAAAGCGAACTGCGCGCGGCATAGTTTCGTTGAGTCCGACACAAACCACGCACTGGAAACTCGCGTGCACGGGGCACTCTCGGCCATTCTCTGCTTCTTTGGCGTCACACAAAATTCGGGAACTTCATGTAAGTCGGAAAGTACGTATGTCAGTCTCTCCTTCCGCCGCGAAGAAATCAGGAATTCCCCTTCGATAGTTTTAAGTACAGGATAGGAAGACCGATCTTCCCGTCTTTGTTTCATTATCTAGGAGGTCAAGGGAACATCTTTTTTTCCAGGGAAAATTCACGATGAACTAGATAGTCGACTTTGTCGAGATGTTCGTATTCCTCGAGTTCAACACCAACTCTCGCCCTCTCGTTCGCCAACGCCGTCGCTTTCTTCGTCACTCGGTTCCTCGCCGTACATGTCAGCCAACTTCCTAAATCTTGGCCCGAAGTTCGACAGGTAGTTGAACTTGAGGTCGCCGTCATCAGTGCCTGTAGAATCAAAGGTCATGGCAATTAATTCGTCATGTATATTGATTATTGATTTATAAATTCCGCTGTATACTTACACGAAGCTAACGAAGACAACGAGCCGTCCGAGTTTCCTTCGCCTTCGTAAGCATAATGCCTGACGTCATCGAAGGGATTCGTGTCGGGATCCTTATCACAGCTTTCCTTCTTCCCGTCTAGAAAGCCGCAAATGTCTGGGACTTCGTCCGGAGCTTTGAAAGTAATGATTTATTACATTTAAAGAAGCCCCTCGACATGGACGTAATGTAAAGACATTCTTTAAGACGCTTACCTTCACCTTGAAGGCCGACCGGTGCTATCTTCGAATCTATAGGAGGTGCATCGTAGATCGCCCTGAGAACGTTAAGGTCGTAACCAGTGTCAACCTCGCCGCCACCTTCGTCTTCGTAGTTGATGATATTCTCCCTAATGTCATCCATGTCCTTGTAGAGGTCGTCTGTCTTCCTTCTGTGCACGACCACAGCCAGGAGCAGGATCAAGAGGATAGCTACACAGACGAGGATGGCTACCAGGAAGTTTGTGTTTATTCCGAAGGAGAAGGCTTTGGCCATTCCGTGGTCGCATCCGGGGTCAGCGTTCTTCGACAGAGCAGGCATCCCCAAATTGTATGTCTGAAACGAGGAACAGACAATTGTGAAGAGGAGTCAGCTAAGTGAATCGATTTAATGGCTCTTTCAAATCACTCACGTTTCCATTGATCGTCATGTTCCTTATACAGCCGACGAAACCTTTCTCCGTGGGTCTATGGTCCCAGCCCAAATTCGTCGCAAGTTCTGCCAAGTTGGACAATGTTCCACCAATTTGTATCGGGCTGTTCACGTTGAGGAACTCGTTAGGACCTTGTGGAGCGGTCAAACTCATGCAGGCCGAAGTACCGCAATTATCGACTTTCATCTCGACTACCTGTTGAGACCAGAAACAAGCCCGCGTTTATTAAAATAGGAATCTATTGTGAACACTCTGGAGGATGATTTCCGTTTTTCGACACCTACGTGATTCGTCCAGTAAACGTCTATTCTGTGGCTCTTGCCGTCGGTCAGTTTAATTTGCTTTTGCGCCAGCTTTATCGTCCCTGTACCGTAATCAAGGTAGAGAACGGCATAGCCCTGCTGAAGTTCCAAAGCCATGAAATCTTGGATTCCCAGTTTTGGACGGTATGTCATCGGTCCGAAGTAGAACACCAAACCATTTTCCACGTGGGGCGTAATTTCCAGAGCTTCAAGGAAACAGACCAATGTCAGACAAGTTAGTGTTGTGAATTATCAAGGCAGAGGGGGAGTTTTATTTGGGGGATTAAGGAAATTACCTAAGTGGGAATCGTCGCAGGCCTGTCCGGGGGGAGGCATGATGGCCCAACCGTCGCCGTGGAAGCCAATACCCAGCAATTCGCACCTAGGTCCTTCGAATCCTGGTGGGCACTCGCACCTTTCAGCCAAGGGCGTACCTCCGTTTAGGCATACGATTGGCTCAGCCACATGGCACGTACACTGCGGGTCAACGACTGCCCTGACACCCACGAAGGAACTCGTGTTCGTGTAAACCGGGTAGGGCAGAGTGCTGGCGTTGAGGAAACTTCGGCAAGAATTATTGCAGTGGACTTTCTCGAAGAGACATTCGTCGATGTTGACGAGGAGAACGTCTGCCCTCATCTCTCGTTCAATTTCCTTCATGTGCTGCGCCATTATGGTATTCAATTTCTCCGGCGCGTAGTATGGGCTCCCGTGAGCTGAGAACCTCACGTCCAAGAGACTGCGATTGTCGTGATGCGGCGAATGAAGGACGGTGAAGACGTCAACGTTGTCGGTCGAAGTGTTCAGCAAACTGGCCATTCTTTCTTGAAGAATTTCCTTTCGGCTCATGCCCGATTCCCCGGGTTCGACGAACTCTTCGGCGGTGATGCCGAAGAACCGAACGGATCCCGATTTCATCACAGCTTCCTCGGGAATTTCTTTGACGGTGACGTTGACGTAGGCGTGGACATGGTGACGTGGTATAAGGTCGCTCTCTTCGGTCACGACGAATTTCAGGACAAACGTATCGTTGGAGGTGCCCATGAGCAGGGTAATCATGCCGTTGTTAGGATTCAGGTAAAATCCTTCGTGAGGCACGTACCAGGCGAAGTGTTTGTCCGGCACATCCCAGTCGTCCGGATCGTTTACGTAAACTCGACCTATCTCCGTATCCGGAGCTTCGCCCCGGTAATTGTAGACGAAAATCGAGCTCTCACCGTCCTGCATTGGATTGTCGTTGACATCACCAATGATGACCGTCAACGTCGAAGTCCCGGTCATCGGTGGATCTCCGCTGTCGGTTATCGCCACGGGGATGTCATAGCTTTTGCGTTCTTCTCGGTCAAACTCTACCCGCGCGAACAGGTCTCCGTTGTGTATGGCGAATTTCGAAAGAATCTCGTCATCAGCCGTATCATCAATACGGAATTGGAAGGGTGGTCCGTTCTTGTCCGAGTCCCAATCACGTGCCTTTAGCTCTGTTATTCTACCAGGCGGTCGTCTCTCGTACCAGACAATCGGGTAGGGCATGTCCAAGAAGGGAGCATTATCGTTTATGTCGATCAGAGTGATGTTGACCATCGTCAATGCTCGCAAGGACGTTCCCACGTTACCGTCTTCGTCCTGGGCTCTCACGATGATCGTCCACATGGGATAACCATCCGGTGGGTCTCGGTCAAGGGGTTTCTTCAGCCTCATGCAGCCATCCTTGTCGATTCCTATGTAAGGTTCCTGTTCAGATTTCACCAGGCCGTAGGCGATGTGCTGATCGGCACTTCTGTCTTTAATATCCGGATCGTAAGCGACTACCGTAGTGATACAGCCTTCGACCAACTTCTCCTCAACGATCGTGGGGTTTGTCTCGAAGTCCAGGAACACAGGGGGGTTGTCATTGACGTTCTCGATGAAGATCTTCACGTGGGCAGTGTCGTTGGCCAGACCGTCGAAAGCTTCAACCGTGAGATTATACTCGGTGATCTTCTCGTAATCGAGAGGATTTTTTACTCGAATTTTTCCCGTGGTGCTCTCGATGTAGAAGCTATCGTCAGTATTGCCGGCGATGATGCTATAGGCCACAGAACTGGCAATATCGGCATCGTTGGCCTTCACCTCGGTCACGAGGGCATTGATATTAGCGTTCTCCAGAATTGAATTGGCCACGTAAACCGACTGAGTGAAGTGCGGCGGGTTGTCGTTCTTGTCGGCAATCTCGATCCGAAAGACCTGTTGCCCCTTGTTAGGTTCTCCGGACGTGAAGAGAGCGCTCGGGGAGTTGTCCACGGCGATGACCTTGACGTTGTAAGTGTCCTCAGATTCGCGGTCGAAGGTCGTCCGGGTCGTGATGTTTCCCGTGTACTTGTCAATGGCGAACAAGTCTCGGAAGTTCTCGAGCTCGTAGGTGACCTGATTGTGCGCCGGAGTTCCGTCAGCATCGATGGCACGGACCTGCATGACGGGAACACCCGGTGGTTCGTTCTCCAGCACGCTGCCCTTCGTTATCTCTCGAAATACCGGAATATTGTCGTTCACGTCGAGGACCTCGATGTCTACGACCGTTTCCGCCGCCAGCTGATACTTGTTCTGCACGCGAACGATCAATGAATACATCGTGTTGCTCTCGTAGTCCAAATACTGGGAAAGTTTGATGTCCGCCACATCCTTGGTCGATTCCAGACGGAAAGTGTTCTTCTTGTTCGTTTGCTCGGTTCTGCCTGGCACGAGCTCGAACAGCAGGATAGGACTATCTTCGATATTCGAAACAGCTTTTAGCCGGATGATACTCGCGTCGAAGTTGCTAAAGTTCTCCTTGATCTGGATCCTCTCCATCGGCCTTGGCAAGAAAGCCGGCGCCTTCTTGTGGGATTCGACTACACGGATATCGAGCTCAATGAAATTCGATTTGGGTTCCTCGCCCTGGTCCCTCGCCGTCGCTGTCATGCTGAACTTGTAATCCGGGGCTCGCTGCACATTTTATCCAATTAAGAAACATGAGACTTAAGCCCGCGAAAAAAATCTAACTACATTTTCCTCCTCTTCCATCGAGATCCGACGTTGGTACCTTATGAAACTCTTCTACCAGGAGTATACTTACGTCGATGGTTTTATTGAGGAATATAACACCAGTCTCCCGGTGTATCCAGAAGTACGAGCCATCATCGGGTTTCTTCGGTGAGAGGCTGTAATGTACGACGGAATTATTGCCATCGTCTATGTCCGTGGCTGAGACCCTCATGACCTCATAGCCGAGGGGCAGATCCTGCGGCACCGATTCCGTGTACGCCTGCCAACAGAAAAACCCTGAGAAACCCTCTTCCCTTCCGTATAATGCACTCGCGTGAATCTCAATGCCCCGCCTAGGGGAAAACTCGTGTCTCATGCAGTCGTACGACGATTATCGTGCATCTTCCATGTCCCGGATGTGTTCAATCACAACGAGCAAAGACAAATTTCTCTGGGCGATTTGTGTAAATAATGCTTCTATTTAAAGGTACCAGACCTTTGACGTGCGGTGAACCAAAATATAATGCACTACGACAGCTAGTATGTTATTGAGAAACTACGGCTGTAATACTACTCTAGCTGTATTTGGCCATACAAATAATGGGGAACGAAGGGTGAAATAAAAGACACATATAGACACTCGGGCTTCCATTTAGGGCAAACGACATTCACACCAGAAATTCGAGACCAACCTTCCACACTTTCCCATCGAAATAGTCCTATGTTCAGAGAGAAAAATCGAAGCAGATAGTCGTTAGTGGTGTTACAGAATGAAATGACTTTGAGGGACGGGGGTCCATTCATCATTGTCACGTTAATGATTAGTAAGGAAAATTCATCAAACTAATGGCACTTTAGGGAGATTACTGTTAATGATAATCTTGTAAAAGCGGGATATGCTAAATTCGTGAATTACTCGATGGACCCTGTGTGCGTATTTTTCCCAAAGACTTACCACTTTGTCGAAGACCGGTGCATTGTCGTTAACGTCCTGAATGGTAACCTTGAACGTGCAAACATCGTCAAGCTGGGGACGACCATTATCGGTGGCCAGAACAGTGAGATAAGCCTCCTTCTCGCGAGCGGGCTCATCTCTGTCCAACACCTGAGTGGTTCGGATCAAGCCTGTAGTGCTGTTGATCTCGAATTTCAGCTTCTCACCGGAAACCGTCACGAAGCTGTATGTGATCGTACCTGAAAGTGCCATTCGATCGTACCAACAGATTCTTCATAATTTCCAAGAGCAATCTTTAATTAAGAGTTCTACCTCCATCCTCCGGTGGGTCCTCGTCTTTAGCTTGAACCTGGATGACAACAGTGTGCGCTTGTTCTTCTTCGTTAACCACAGGCGCGTAATTGGAACAGTTGGAGAAAACCGGCTTGTGATTGTGATTTCCGTTTTGATGATACTGCTAAAGAAAACACAGGTTAACTCAATTTACCGTCGCGATAGGCCGAATGTTCTGTATAATCGAATAATTTCCGTTAGGCCAATCTTTGCTGTAAAATATCACGTTAGTTCCTAACGAGCGAATGAAAATGTTATTAAATTTTCCTCTAAAAGCCGGCTGTGCACGTTGAATCTCCATGTGGAAATGTCGAGTAAAGTAATAATGAATAGCCGTCGATTTTCACAATGTTCGCTGAATGCAGTACATTCAAATAGCTCGCGTATAACGCAATTTACGGTTTTGGGAACTAAGAGCTCAATATTCCGTGCTAACCGTTCTTCAGCAACATCGCCAACGGGAATAAAATCGTTACGACGAGTCTCGCGGTGTATATTTTTATGTCGACTCTTCCTTCCTGCGACCTAATTACCCGCAACGATTCAGAGGTCTATTAATTATTACTCAATACCGTTATAAGATCTATCCCCATCTCATTTAATTGTCGTCATTTGAGGGAAACATAATCGGAACAAAATCTAAGGCGTTGAATTATATATGACGGTAAGTGGATATTTCGAAATCGTCGACAAATATTTTGTGAGCCGCATATCCGCAATTGCATATTCTCTACCTAGTTAGAGCCCCCCTAAGTGCTACTGAAATAATTCCGGCAATGGAAAGCTCGAATGCTATATTTAACAGAACATGCTTCATCTTCCGGCCGATTTGTGGAGAATTTTAAAAGAGCTCTTCTTCCGCGGTAAGCCGATTTACGAGAAATATTCCTCTTCCAGCCTCCCTCACTTCATTACTCCTTAGACTTTGGAAAAGTCGAGGCTTTCTTCCACCCATGAAACTCATTAAGCCTTTTGACTTTACTGAACGTGAAACGGCCACGCCGAAATATCGTCCAAAGTTATACAAAAGCAAGTTGATTTGTCGCGGGAAAAAATGACGTCGAGACGAGAGATAGTCTGGGGATGAAATTTGAATGAAGCTGACGGAGTGGTCGTTGAGGATGATTCTCGACGACGATCGACGATCCTTGTCGAGGGGAAGAAGGAATCATTTATGGAAGAGGGTGAAATGCGCGGGACCATTTGTCGAGAGGGGCAATAAAACCGAAAGCGTCGGCAGGTGTCGAATGGAAGTCGCATACCGCCAGTCCCTTGCATCCATCCATCGTAGTGTCACGTTGCGTGCCAGCTGGCGAGTGTAAATATTTGACTTCTCGCGGAAATCAGCAGGCCAAAGCCTGAGAAGGAGATCGGAGGATCCATTATCCGCACGCTCGGGGAGACAAGTTTCGGTAAGATTTAAGCGTCTGCGGAGACCAAAGTGCCAGGGGGGAAACGCCGGGAATTGGGTAGGACAGGAAACGGGAGGAGAGGTAGACGATCAAACTCTGACGGTTACGCGGCAAGACAATCTTATCATTTACCGAAGAATTCAATGCCTTCCTGCGGTATTCGATGACAAAGCGGGCCGAATGGAAAGATTCCACGGTACCGGCAGACAATATTAACTGGCAGGAAGGAGGAGGAAATTGGAACAATGCGGAAGGAAGGAAGGAAGGAAGGAAGGAAGGAAGGAAGAATGGTGCAAGAACGTCCGCGCTGTAAATCGAATCAGGAGCAAATCGAGGAGCACTCACCACTAATTCCCCGTCGTTGAGTGACTGCGATCTCACGTCCAGGTGCCTCGAGTGCCTCAATCTCGTTGCATCGGCTGTAACATAAAGAAGGAATACGGTCCATTTAGGTGATTTGACTCGTAGAGAACGACGGCCAGGAGAACGCGATTGGTATTACCTTCGCACGAAACGAGCGATTACTTTGCTAACGTAACGACCACCCCGGCAAGGGGATGAAACGAGAAAAAATCGTATGCGCATTTACGGCAAGCTTAGGACGCAAAACGTTCAACATCCTCGCCGTTTCTTCTACTTACAATTAGTTCTTTGACGGCTAAACTTTGACGGCGCTTCTCGATTCCCAGAAGCCATATTGTTACCGAGTACTCGAGGAAGATGCGAGACTCGCTTTGATCCTTCGCTAAAGCCGGAAATGCACATTTTATTGCGCCAATCGTGAATAGGACGGACGTGCACGCCGTCAAAAGTTAATTGGCCCGTTGAGGGAGAAACGTTGCCTTTTTGGCTAAAAGCTCGGCCAACTTCCAGACGGTATCGAATCGACCAAGCTAACACGCTGCGCCTCGTTGCCTTTCGGCAAAAGCTTTTATTAACGTTATTCGGTTTTTCAAGTCTCTCTCTCTCTCTCTCTCTCTCTCTCTCTCTCTCTCTCTCTCTTTGAAAACGGATTGAGCAACGTGCGTGGCAAATTTCAGACGATCACCGATCGTACGTGGCGTTGATTTTTCAGCCGCAGCACTTGTGCAGTCGCGTGGGAACATTTCAACGACAGAGAAATATCGGCGGCCGGTACGTTCAATATCGACGAATTCTTTTGATTCGCCGTGTACAGGCATCTGCGCGTAAACCAATTGATCACCGACGCTGCGGAATATATGCATCAAAGCGAAAAGCAAACTCAGCCAGTAGGAGAAGAACGTGGTGCAGAAAATATGGCGCGTGTGCGTTGAAAGCGAATCCATGCCGGATGCGAAGTCGGCGATACTGGCCCGGGAATTTTTTTATGACATCGACAAACTCTCTAAAGCCCGTATTTTCTCGCCATCCGAGCCAATTGGACTTTCTATTTGTCTTTAATTTCTGTTTAATCCATTTTACTACATCGTTTTTTTCCCCCCCGTTGAATGAAGCGCAAGATGAACCGAGCAGGAGGAATCGAAATGGTGGCGAGGGAAATTTATTGTTAACCATTTTCCAGCGTTTCGCGCGAATCTTGTGAATGCAACGACCGCGGAATAACGAAACACCAGTGATGTCATTGCCAGTGCGAGCGTGCGGTTTGGCCGCACTTAATCCGGCTAATGTAACGATATTTAAAATCCATTTGGCCGGCGACAAGCGGACAAGGTTGGCTGGAATCATCCTGGGGGATTTTAACTGCCGGTAAAGAGCGCGATTTCAAGCCGTGTAAATTTCCCAGGGAGAAGTAATAAAATTAGCCCGTAAACCGTCGCGGGCTCGACATTTCCCGAGCATTTTCCACCGTAATGTACCTTCCCGCATTCCTGCCTTTTGTCCCGTCTATTCTCCCTGGCCGAATAACCGGGCTTTCGTTTTTTTACGTCGACTTTATACTTCCCCTCGCGTAGAAAGCCAGCGGTAAAACCGCGCTAAAGTGCCTTGTAATAAATAAAACGAGGCAGCAAGTGCGGACGATATTATAAGGTCCAGGAACGTTGCTCGGGGAAGATCAATTCCGGGGGTTTACAGATTTCCGGCGCGTCGTTATTCTCCCCGGTGTTCCGGAGGATTTTCCTTTCAGTCGCTTACCCCTTTTGTTCGAGCGCTCTGATTTCCTCCGTTCGGTTTTACGGGCGAACGAGAATGCCGCATAGACGCTCCTCAAATCATTCGGATCAATCGGGAACAGCGTTGACGTCGTGTTCGATAAACCAATGAATTTATAATCACTCAAAGCCAATTGAGATCGACCCACCTCCTCAGCGCGCACGCCAACCGCTCGTGTCCTCAAAATTCAAATGAATAATACTCCACGGCATTATCTCGTTCCGCTCCAGTTATTAGGGTCGCATATTGTCGGCTATCGAACGTACATGGAAAAAATTTCGGCCCATTTCTCCGGTAAATCGTCGTTTTCCAGCTCAAGCTCGTCCACGCTGAGAGCTTTTCTCTATACTCCTCGCCAGGGATTGTTTATCAATTGGAAACGTTTATCGCGTGTTGCGACAGAAAACGAACTTCGATCAGCGAATTCCATCGCTAAACGCGGCTAAGCGAATTTCCACTCACGTTCAACGGATATGAACTCAGTTAATCCGATACGTTTAGAAACGAAGTAAATTGATTTCTAAACGTAATTATTCCACGCTCTCTGGCTAATGTACTATAGCTAAGCAAATACTTCCCTTTTTCGCGAAATCCAGTTAGCGCGATAAACTCGATAATATTATACGTATAAAGCTTTTCTCTGAATCTCGCAGATTCAATTTATCGTTAAAAAATGTTTGAACCTCTGACATATGAAACTTTTATCCGTAAACGTCAAGTGTAAATGAATAAAACTATCGTACGTCAGAGACACGTTACCCGTTATTCCATAGTAGTTGCGAGTGAGAATCGGGCCGGAAGGGAAAAAATTCCCGTCATTTTTATGACGAGGCTTGGTGGGCGGATCGACACGTAAATGCTCGTCGTGTCGCTATTTTATAATCAGGGGGGTAGCGTTCTTTTTCGAGGCTACGAGACTACGAGAAACTGGCAGGTGTGCACGTGTAACGCTCCACGTGTGACCCGTAAACGCTCGTTACCAGGGGAATGCATTTTTTCGTCGAGTCTTGTGTTCACGTGTAATCGCGTGGGCTCTGCTATCCAACGGTTCCGATCGCGGATTTTAGCCCGCAACGAGGAGGAAAAAGACCGTGCGCCAATGGTTTTTACCGGGGGTGCAAGGCGTGGTGCAACGCGTGGTGCAACCGCGCTGCAATTTCGCATAGCACCCTCGTAAATCCGATGATTCGAGGACCGATTGCGGCTATTCGAACGGCAGAAAAATGAAAAACGCGATCGCTCGCGTCAAATAACGGGGAAATAATGAAAGAATACGGATGGTGTCGAAAATGAAAACGACAGAAACATCGTTAGCGGCCCTAATTAAAAACAAACTTGCATACTTGATAAAACTGAGAGCCTGTCGAACGAGAGAATATTTTATCTCTAAAGCAGCAGGCTGCAAACGACATTAATGTATATGTTCCGGCTCGTTCGTAATTATGGCTCTTAATGATTTGCAATTACACGATATTCGGTTCCCTCATTAAACAATAATTGCGACCCCATCAGAGAGGGCATCATTAAATTGTGAGTAATGCGTGGCGCTCCGATTTTTATTCGATGCGCCAAACAATGCCGTAACAGCGTGGTGCGTAAAGTGTGCCGAAAAACCGGTGAAATTCAATCGGGTTACCGTAGCGATTTATCGACAACTATTTGGTAGGGAGATTTAGCGGAGAATCGTTGCCGGAATCATCGATGTTTCGTATGTTTCGGCTCGGAATTTATCGAGGGGAGAAATACGCCGTGATTTGACGTACTTTTTAATGGCAGCCCGCAGCACCGTTTGGGCTTTCGCCGGTTTTATGATGGTTTGGCGTTAAATAAACGACAGGCTGATCACTCTTCCGATGACGAACGAGCCGTGAGCCGAAACGTCGAAATCTCGTTTTCGGTTTTACAGGCCGGCTCTCCACCGAGGGCCCTCGTGCAACGATTTATTCAATAAATAGAGTTCATTTGTTCACAGGCACGGTTGAAACGGTCCGTTCAATGGTTAATTAAAAACTACGAACGCCGCGTTACAACTAAATGCCCATCACTACCGGCGTTATCGGCCTTTAAGCAAACCAGCCGAATAAAATGCTTCGTAACGTGGAGTTTTTCGATCGAACGATTCTCCTCGGACGTAGGTATTCTCCCTCCTATCTTTATCGCGGCTAAAGGAGGCCTTATGCTAATAATACGAGGCAGGATGTTTATCCGAGGACTGTTGTATCTCGATGGATAAGGCGGGCAATCGGATGCGACAGTATCGTTCGTCAGAAGGGCCAAGAGCAACGAGGCGCGATAAAGTCGGCCCAATAAAAATGTCTGGCAGCCTTCCAGACGTGTTTATCGGCTGAATTTCTGCCGGCACGTAGAAGACGGACACAAAACGAAGCGAGACACCGTCGTCGCAGCAGACGGCCAAATTATTAATTTTCATTCGGCTAAGTGCAGAGAGGGAAGCTCCGACTCTTGGAGCTTACGGTGCCGTGTTTATGCGCTTAAACGCAGTCGAGCAGACTGGGCTTTACGTGCAGTTAACACTCCGAATCGCATTTCCGGCAAAGCCCCGGGCACGTCTCGTCTACTTCTCTGCTTGCATAAGCATCCCGCCCGTTGCACTTGAATATCAATCGGTGCACCAACTTCCCGACCACCTCTCCAACGACCCGGCTAATGCCAATGTCCAGGGGAGACCACGTAAATCTCCTGTCGATCCAATTCCTCCACGTGGCGATCCACGAAAATTCTCTTGGCTCGTCAACATTGTCGATCGTACGAATATTTTTACCTGCACCACGTTTTACGAGGCACGATTTTTCCCGAAAATTCCCTAAATAATAGTCGGGTCAGCGGGTATTTTTTCCCCGTCTCGTGTAAACGAACGCCGAGGAGTGATTTTATTTCCGGCGAACGCGACATAATAATCATCGAGGCGCAGCCCTGCCAGTGTGGAAAATGAAATATCGGATTCATTCCGAGACAGCATCGCGCATCGACCGCTCATTACCGGAAACGAAGGCAATTACGTGCGACCACTCTTTTTCCATCGCCGAATTCTCCTGATCCATCGTTACGCGTCATGGTCTCCCTTTCCTCTTTTCTCTATTTACTCACGCGTGTCCCATTAACGGTGACTACTCCTCGGTGCGATATTAATTGAAACGCTCCATCGTTGCGTCGCATTAAATCTCACGAAGAAAATCGTCCCAGGAGCCAATACGCTCGCGGAACACCGGCCAACTTATCGGAGGATCGTTAATTACATTGTCGTGGCGAAAAAAAATCGCTACGGTACCCATTTCCAGCGCAGCAAAAATTGGACAAACCTGAAATTTTCCGACCATTCTTCAGGCCCGCGAAATTAACTTTTTCGAATTTAATGGCAGAATCCAGCGTACATTGAACGTGCTCCAATAAAAGCTACGTCCTTAAATTACCGGCGTAGTTGCCCATAGAAATATTATCTCCCTGTGTGTTTATTCTTTTTCTCGCTGGAGGAAGCGCAGGCAAGGCGGAAGGGGATGGCTATGCTGTGACAGAGGGATGCACGTGACGTTGCAAGGCTCGTCGGGTTAATTTGTTGAAAGACGGGGGCGAGCAGGGTGTGTCAACCAGGGGATTATTATCATCATCGGTCTATCGATATCGGGGTCATCGTGCACGCGTGCGTGCATGACCGACGTTTTCCTATCGGCCCGTAATACTCCGTACACGCTTGCACCTCACACGCGACACTCTGGCTAAGGCCATTTTTTATGGTCATTGCACACGCATGCCGTCAAGTGCAAACAAAACGGCCATTAAGTATCGAGGAAAAATGTCGAGCGCAGCCGGTGCTCGTTACCTCGAGTTACTCGATTAAAAAGAAATGTACAGGGTGCTGATTACCTAACTGAAAGGAGACAGGAATTTATGGAGCGCCGGCGTTTCTCCCGTATTTTCGCCTCGTCGGACTTTCTTGTCGCATTCTCCGGGGCCTTCGATCGCGGAAGTTTCGGCACGAACGACAGAAATCCCGAGGAAATCATGCTCGCCACTGTGTACACCGGCATGGACGAACAAACGTGTGCATCTGCTTCCTCGTCGACGGTGAACGTGCCTCCTCGTGGCTGCATTATGCGCCATAAATGCATTCCGTATCGGTAATCGAAGCTGAACCAGGGCTTCTCGTGTGCCTCAGCGACGTAAGCCAAGCACCAAACGATATTTCACCTCCTTTCTGCCGTTCTTGCGGCTCCACGTTTGCCCACATTAAAATACCGATGTCCTAACTTGATTTACCTAATTCGCTTAGCAGCCCCGCGTTAATTTTACAAGTATAAAGTATAAACCATTGTCTGACGGAAGACAGAATATACAGCAACGGCTGAAATGCCCCTCAAAGACATTTCTCCTAATGCTCGTCATCGTTTTAAGTTCCAAAGTAAAGCCTCGTATGCCGTTTCGAAATGAAAGTTCCTTCTTTAAATCGTCGCTCGGAATGGCCTTATTTCATTTTACGACTGCGACGTAGAAGCCAAGCGTGCGAATGGTCGGCAATATCTCGGGTAATGCTCTCAACAGTTTTTTAATATCGTCCCTCCTCAAGCGAGTCGAACAACCCTGCATGAGTTCCCGCGTAGTTGCGAATTAAAAATCATTTCCTTTCTGACCGTTCTCTATCTCTACCGTCGATACGTACACGTTCAACTTTCTCCCATCGGAAAATTCACTTGCCAATCGGTCTACCGAGGCACTCTGAAAAAAGTCAACGACACGGCAGAGCTCGCAAATGGGATAAATATGGAAAATGCTGGAAATCACCGACGGACGACCAACGAAAACCGATACCGTCGAATGTCTCCTGTCGATCAATATACCACGGTAAAATTACGAATCTACGCTTGTTCGATTTATTTAGCTTCCTCACATATCGAATGAACTGCATGGATCTTGGCAATTGTTTTTTAACTCGCAACAAGCGGCTGAAATGTCACATCTTTTTCGAGCGTTCAACGCGAAATCGTGGTGGGGAAAAAGCTCAGAGAAAGAACAGTTTTGCACGGTTAGTTGGAATTTGAGGTTCGCGTGCGACCTGACGTGTCAGACGGCACTGCGGTTTTCCCTTTCCGCCACTCGTTCTATCTTGCCGCTTTCAACCCTTCCTCGCTGATCCCTCGGTATTTTCCATGGCCGTTTGACCACCGTTCCTCACTCTTTCTCGCTTCTCCCATCTGTCGTTGACTTCATCGACGGTTCCCTCTCCCCCCTTGCTGTATTTACTTACTTTCGCGCTCGTCCCTTCATCCCCCTTTCCCCCGGATTGTATCAGAGTCGGTCCCTTGCGTGGCTCGCCCGTAAAAAAGCCATGAGCGGACGTTATCGCGTGTTCGGTTATCGTTATCGCGGCCACGGTCTGTTCGAACATGCCGCGTTCAGGTGTGCATCTCTGCCCTCGTCCGTAGATGATCGGTGCATCTATGCGCACGAATACCCTGTATTTTTTCTCGCGACACGCTCCAACGGAAATCGAATGATGCGCAACGAACGACCGTGCGCGGATGTTTAATCGCCGACGGCGTAAAAAGCTCGCTGGAAACTGTCGATCTTGATCCCCGGCGAACGTTCGATCATGGCCAAAAATGCCCGGGGAAATGGATTCGATTGCGCTCAATAAAGAATCCCTCTTCGGAGCGAAATAAAGCCGTTTCGATCTATCAGAGTGAAAAAAGGCCGAAAATAGAATTCCTTTCGGGCGTTGGTCCGTTTCATCAGCTGCTGTAGAGGCACGTTGACGTAAATTTCCGGGCGTCGTCGGCGCGGTTTTTCAAGTTGTCCGTTAATCAACGGAACCCAGTCGACGGGCCACTTTCGTACGTTGGTTGGATCGATCGAAAGTGAAACTGGTTCGAAGGGAGTAGCTGATCTACTTTACGCAACGATCCGTTCGAATCACTCAGCCGTGTCGTCGGCTCTACGTTGGCACACGCACACTGCGCCGAGGCATTTACGTAGTCAGTCTTCGACAAAGGATTTCATTCATCGAACGGGGGACACGAGGTCAGTTCGACGATTCCGGCCGCTTAATTAAATTCATGTACGAGATACAGGCGAGCGTAGATGAGCGAGCGCTCGTTACGTTTCTATCGCGCGAGTGCGACGACCCCTTCGCTTCCATTCGAAGCGTATTAGCCGAGCATTGTACGGCCGATTATTGTCCACTCGACAACGCCCAACGTCCAACACCCGGCGCCGACGACTGCTACGACGACGATCGTCCGTTCGTTCGACGTTCCACCTACCGTTCCATTGTTTCCTCCCGGCTCTTCATTGTACCCAGCCCGCCGGGAACCCCCGACAAGACTGGCCCGGATGTACCTTTGAATCTTTCCTTGAATTCATCACGTCGCACTCCCATTCGCCGGCCGATCCAATTTCTAGATAGCAGTCGGTTACGAAAACGTCTTAGCGAAATTGAAACATTGAGTCTCGTTAACGATTAATCGAATTATACCTTCCCTACCTTCTCTACCTTCCCTACCTTCCCTACGTTCCATTAATATCGCGGATGACGAGAAACGTGTCGACAATTTGTACTAATAATGAGGAGCTCGTACTACTACCCCGCGGATTTGGCTCCGCTGGTCGATTTTAATTAGGGTTCTCCTAAAACGAGGAAAAATTTCTCTTAACGACGACCGCTCTTCTCCCGGAGACTTTGAGAAACCTTCGAGACCCAAAAACGGCCCAGTCAGATTATCCGCCGTCTCTTAAAACCGTCAAACGAGAAATATTGGTCGACCATATTCTAGGGATGGTTTCGGATGGCTCGAAAAAATTCTCGGTGCATAACCGCTCGAAGAGAGTATAACGATTCAAGTATAACCCTCGACTCGGGCCTCTATAAATAGAGCATATTGGACTGATAAAAGCGTGGAAACGAGAAGGGTCGGTCGTCGTTCGAGTACCCTAATGTCGTTGCACCGAAATAGCACGAGGAAGTTAATTATGCGTCTATTAAGTAAGATTTTCGTGAATACAATTTTCAGCACACACATAAAGAGTTTGCGTTTCTCGGTGTACGCGTAAGCAGATTAACGAACTACTGCGCATGGATCTGTTTTGCCGATTCGAAAGATTTTCCGCTAGACGAAAATATCCGTTTTAGAGATGTAGAAATGTGATCTCCGTCCAACCGTGGCAAAGAGATTTAGCTTTCCACCCAACACATATTTACTTATCGATCATCCCATAAATAACTGCAGCAGCTCCGCAAATCCATTTTATCCGAAACTGTTATTTATTGGCCGATCTGTATGTTTATTCGCCGTTGCGGCACTCTGCCCGATATCTCATGCATTATTCCAATGAGAAGCGTACGAGTCGCCCGTTGTCTTTGGTAAATTGAAATAATTCAACGACAGCCTCTCAGGTTCCCTGGAATACGGTGAAATTAATAGTTTGCAGTTGAGAATGTCCATCAATTTTCTTGGTGTCCGCTTCGGAGACATGCGGAAATTTAGTTTCGTTACATCGGGTAAATTGACTCCGCGGCTAAAATTAGATAATGAAGAAAATTGCCTTTGTCGTTTTCCGGAGGATGTCAAAGACTAAAAACGAGGAAGGAGGGTGCGCTTTTGCCGGAGCTTAATGAGTTTCCCTGCTTGCGATGGGAGGGACAACACCCATGCCGGTGTTTTATTTCCTGAAAAAGAATCCCGAAAGAACGGCGGAATCGACGCTCGTCTAACAATAAGCCAGCGGGTAATCGTACCTTTTCGACGATTAAAATTGATAATTGGTAAAACGTTATGGAGAGAATTTACATAGGAATTACCGCGAGTTTAATTATTCCGGCTTGTTCGACCCCTCGTAATTATCATTTAATATCGGGACTTTGGCGAATCACCGAAGAATACAAACTCGGTCGCTGATAAATTGCCCGTACGAGTTCAAACGGTCGAATTACATATGAAAGATTAACACGACTGCCTGTCCGTTGCTTCGTTATCTCCCCACGGTGACGTCTATCTCCGCGCATTTATCTAGCCGTAAATCGTGCGCCGGCTATGCAATCCCGCGACCAGCCGTACAATTTTCCCATTTTCTAACATCGTCATTACCGACCGCACGGCACTGCAATTTTCGCACAAGGCAAATGCACGCACCTCTGGCTATTTTTCCCGGCATCCTTTTTCCCGTGGGTTCAAAGTCCACGGACGAAGAGCGGCCAGTTCTCGCTCTCTGTCCGGCCGACCTGTCCTGGCCAGGCCGAATTCGCGTCGGTGAATATCAAATCCCGGCAGACGGGAGTTACTCGGCGCACCGAATGATTTCGTCGAGTGGCCACGTCAGCCTCCAACGCCGTGTCTTTGTCGTGGCCCCCCTCAAACCCCTCTCAAACCCCCCTCGCGGAGACACCGACAGAACTGGAATTCGCGCGATAAAGAGAAGCGTGCGCGCCCGAGTACCGCATTATCTCCTATATCCGGTGAAATATATCGCGATAACGGCGGAATAGGCGCAATTAATAACGAAGCCACGACACGCCGTGCCGTGCCGATTCCCAGCTTCCCCTGCGGGGAATTAATCATCGCACAAGCGCCCTGGAGCCGAGGTGAATAACGTCTGCTCAACGTCTTCGAGGTCTTCCCCCGGGATATTTGCCGTGCGAGCAAGCCACAAGCCACACGCCAAACGCCCTCCATCATAAACATTTCTGTTTCTTTATCGATAGCCCGACATCGCGCAGACGACGGTTCGCACCTGAGAGCGCACCGGAATGCACGGCCAATACTTTTTCCACGTGTATGTGTGTGTGTGTGTGTGTGTGTGCCGGAGGAAAAGTGGGACACCTGTTGCTGAAAGAAACGTTCACCCGGCCGGCAGGGTTCACAGAAATTTTCACCAGTCATTGTTGCCGACGGGCTTGTCTCGGCATTATCCTCCATACGTTGATTCGTCGCCGAGAATACGAGGAGGAACGCGACCGGAGGCGAACGCGAATAGCTGAAAATGGAGCGCAATACCTCCATGATCGCACGAGAAGGACAATCCGATTCGCTATAAAAGCAGTTAGAAGGCATTACGGCGCATGATAAACCGTGCCGAAGGTATATCGGATCGGCTCGGTCGGCAGAAATCTCCAATCCACTACGTCGATTACAATGGAACTTTGTCGAATCGGCGATATGTCGCTGCCGACTGTCCACCGCGATATCTGATTCCAATAGCGATATGGGAATTAATATTCCACGCTGATAAAGAGTTCCGCCGAATGGTAAATGTGGATTAATATCAGAGGGCGGACATACGCCAAAGACTAGGGAGGTACTAATATATTTAACCGTTCGTTTAATTAATACTATCAGAGGGAATAAAAGTAGGAAATTATGTCGGCCAGGCATGGCCGGAAAGAGAATGCGGTTATTCACGAAGAGCGGAAAAACGGGCTAAAATGAAATTCTGTACGCATATAGCGTTTCTCGGCGAAGCCATGCGGAATAAGACAGGTTACGGATTTGCGTCTAAAATACGAATGCATTCCACCTGATGAACTTGCATCGGGACGGATGGAAATGGGGTCAGCCGAGATTTCCTCTCGCCTCTTCCTCTTGACGGCGGCCAGGATGGAGTTACCAATTCCCGAATACGATCCCGGCACGGATATACAAAGCTCTCGACACGAGCGTGCCAAAAGTACAGGGAACGCGTGTACGCGGAATCGGGTGTCCCCGTTTACGCTGGAAAATGCCATTGCGAGCTAATAAATAGCTGCGCCACGAAGGGCCTCGTTAATTCGCTTTCTCCCTCGGTCCTCCGCTAATTTGCCGTAATTTATTGCCGCGCCAAACAACCCAAGAGCCAAGTGGATCGAGCTGCTACGTATCCATTTTGCAAAAATTCAACAAAAAGCATCCTTTAATTCCCCGAATATTTAGTCGGACTTTGTCGAAATGCATTTAATCGAAAATTCTACCAGCCTCCACGAATTTATTATTTGTATTCTTCTGTGGCGGGCGCGTGGGTGAGCTAATAAAGCATTTATTAGCGAGCTCCGCGGAGAGTCAATCCAATAAGGTGAGCACAATACGGCGATTTTTGTTAGCGGGTTCTCCGCACGAGGACTTACGGCAACATTATTGCTCTCTTTGTGCCGGCGAGGCCTGCTGAATAAACCGAGCGTGCACGTAATGTCGACGAGCCAGTGGTAGGGCAAGGGGCGCGTGCAGGGGCTCGGAGGGGAGGGAGTGCAGCACCGTTGCCGTATATAATGCTACCCCTATGACTGCCAGCGGAGCTAGGGCGAATGCAATTCCTATTATCGGAATGGAGAATGAAAGGGGAACGTGACTTTTGCTTCGATCCCGCTATCTGTACACCGTCTGTGTATTCAGGCGCAAACTTACAGAAAGTTGCGTGGAAACGTGGAAATAAGCTCTTGTCGGTGTCCAAGGAGGAGAGAAACTGGAGGAAGGAAAGGAGAGAAAATCAACGATGATATCGCGCCACATCGTACGGCTTGTCTCGGATTTTTTTTATCGTACCCGCTGAAACAGCTGCACGATTTTACCGCGTCCCTTTTACACGTGAAAGGTCTCGATATCGAGCGGCGCAAATGGTTCTGCCAATCTTATTCCCCTTGGCGCGAAATTATCCTAACCGATAGACACGGAAAAGGTCTAGGAAATGCTAAGCCCTGGATCTTCCGAGGGAAGGCAAAAAGGACGAAATACCCGTGAAATCGGGGAAATCGATAGACCCAAGTTTTGCGTGCCACGATGATTCCTCATGCGCGGAATTTGCCAGGATAATGGCGACCCTGACGACTAAAATAAAGCGAGTCGTGTAGGTCACCGGCTGTCGCGGTGCATAAAAGACCTGGCCTTGACGAACCGAAGGCCTTGCCAATAAACGGCCGAGCAGTTGCAACGCAAGCAAGGCGCTTCGTACCGTCTCTTTGTGTGCCCGGAAATCTACGAGTACGTGAAATGACTGAGAGCCGTTCGTTTCAAGAGGGAAAGCACGCGGCAAAAGAGAAATCCATTCGGCCAATCCCAAAGCGTTCAACGTATTCGCCAGACAACGATTAGACATTTCCTTTTCTCGAACAGGTGCATTCGCGTGCGCCGGAACTCTGCAAAACCGTGAAATCGACCTTTGTCACGCTCCTTGGACCGGACGAAAGTGAACGTCCAACTTTTCTTCTCCTGTCCTTAAAAGCCCAGAAAATGCGGGCGCAGGGCCAAAAGAAAATGGGAATTATTATCTCTTTATGCATTGCGGGGCACGTCCGAAAAATTACTCAGGGCTCCAGTGCATACGTATATCTTCAAGAGATAATCGTCCTGGCGAAGCCGGTACGATGCAAATCACGACAGGGTTAAATTTATCTTACCCTTCGTGCAAGAGAGTGCAGATGCCGGAGGAAGATGACCAAGTAATTTCGCTATCCGCACGAGATGAAGATTTACCCCCAGATAGCCGTATTTTCGTCACGGAAAATTAGCTTGCTTCTTCTTCTAACCAAAACGACCATTAGGACGGGCATTTTGTTTGCCCGGATTTTTTCCTAGCATCGACAGTGATTCCGAAGTCACAGGGAAAACATCGAACTCCCGGGGGAAACGTCGTTGGCCGGGATTACGGGGGTTCGTTCCGCCTTCGCTTCGGGAAAAGCCTGATTTTTTCAATCCCGACGCACGTGTACACGTCGTACTTTACTGCGTGCGTCTTATAAATAACTTCCCGACGAAGGATTCCCGAGGGCTCCGAGGCACGTGCGTTTCTCGGCGCGACGCCGGAAAGTCCTGCGAACGTGCAGGACCAACTGCACGAGGGTGGCTGAAAAATAAATTTACCAGGACAATTGGCAACGTCGAGCCATTGCCCGGAATTCAGATCGCGCCCCTAAGCACCGACGTAAATTGGAAAACGCGTGTTAGTTATCGCAAGACAGGGAAATAGTGTGAGGGATATTTTCCCAGCGGTTCGTCAATTAGCAAGCTGGACACGTGCCCTTTTTTTATCTTCGTCGGCAAGTTCCCTAGAAATTCGGGACGTTGGCTCCCAAGGGTGAAGCCTATTAAGGGATGACGGAAGCGTACAGTGTACAGTGTACTCTCGTGCGATGATCCTGGCTAAATAAATGATCAGTCGCGAGGAAAGTTCCGCAGTTAGTTGCGACGTGTTTCCGAAGTGTCCATGTCCGCCCCCGGCCTTCATTTCCTCCGAGCGCGCGGCATAATTCCTAACACACCGAGACGGATCGGGGACGAAGGGCCGCACGCGCATCAAGTCGACGTGTTATTTATAAGCCACGTACGGATCGTTATTTGTAGGGATTTATAGCACGCCCCGACTCACTGACATGACGTGAGTCGAAAATGCGGACAGCTCACGGATCGACGGCTTCCTCGAGAAACTCCGAGACCCGGATAATCCTCGTGGAGATGGATTTTTCTAGTCCGAAGCCACGACAGAAGACGAGGAAATGGGCCAATGAGAATCAACGGCCTCGTTCGCTGCTAGTTTTATCTGGTTATCTTAATGTTCGCGAGTGCGGCCGGTCGGTGGATGACTGTACGTGACGAAGGATTAGAAATTAGACGGACCAGCCGGGGAAAATGGCTGGCTAACGAAAGGCGAGTTTTTCCCTTCATTTATTTAGTCGGACGATCGGTTGAGAGGCCAAACGAGAGTGACTTCGTCATCCCCCAGGAGGGATCAGAATGGACCGTGCTCTCTCGAGGCCGGGGACAACGAGAGGACAAAGAAAGAAGAGAGCGGTGCGCGTGCACTCGGCGAGCACAGGGGACGGCAGAAAATTACCAAGAGGGAGTTGTACATGTACATATGCAAGGCTGTCGGAGTAAGCAGCTTTTCAAAGCTCCAAGGGGTGCCGGGACCAGGCACTGCCGTCACGGATCGTCAATTTACACGCTCCCCGTCGAAATTTACCGACCTCTCAGGTCGATGAGCCGATCGTTATATCCACCGGTGGCGTTTTAGCAAATTGCCAAATCTTATTACACACCCCGAATCGGATACATTAGCTCAAAATTGAACTATGACGAATCTCCAATTTTACCCAAGGAAGAGTCCAATGTAAACGAGAATATTCACGCGGGGACGGACAAGTTTGTAGCATTTGCGAGTGAGTGGGGTACTTGTGGCGGTGTGGAAATTGACTCGCTCGAGACAAAGGACGTAAAACAAAGGCCCGTGTTTCCATGTCCATCCCTCCTGTTAATCGAGGACATAGAGGGGAGGGCAAATCTCGTGGGGCTAGCGAAAAACGCGGCTGGCTCCCGCTGATTTACACGGGACAAGGCTAGGGAGGATAATAATCCATCGGATTCATTAGGACGACGATGGAAGTAGTCTCCGTGGGGAGAGTGCCAGCCGGAGTATCATATCGTGCCTTGGCCCGGTGCTATCGGCTTTATTGGCCCTCCAGCCCGGTTTATTATGTACGCTGGCCGCCGTCAAGGGCCGCCTTTATGTCCGTTCCGCTCACTGACGATCCTGGCAACGACTTAACGACAAATCGCGGCAATCTCGCCAGTCCGCAGCCTCTCGGATTCCCTCAAATAATTTATACCCCCACGTAACGACGGATCGTCCAGCCTCCGAGAAACTTGCCTAAATAAACCGCACGCCTCAGCCTCGGGTGAAGGATTTCCATGAGACGAGAAATAATTACCTTACCTTAGATATCTGACAATCGGTGATTTTTATTCCCTCGAGAATGGGGATGATTTCAGGGGCGGATGAAAAACGTCTGCCGGCTGTAGGGGAGACTCCGTGTCGTCGATTTCATAATTCACTCGATGATCCCGGCAAAGTCAAGTTCTCTTTGCGTGTGCATGCGTGTCGGGACGGAAGATAGCGACATTCGTAGGTTGGGGCCAAAGAACCCTCCTCGAAATACCATAAGTTTCGGTCGTTGCCCGCGCCATTCCCGGCTTTACCCCACGGGAAAAGCGGGGTAATCGATGTGTTTTACCATCCTGAATTATTCACACTCGTCCGACATAATCCACTCGGCAGGAAAACTTTGTCGAGGGGCTAATTTTACGTCACAATGTCAGCTCCCCTTTTGTCATTCAAGCGTCTTCTACCTCCGAGAAGATTCGCTTGTTATTTCACGCTGGAGAGAATGTATCGTTTGCGATCAAAGACTAAAATAAACGTACCGGCGAGTTACATAAATGTGGTTGGTTAGTTTATACACACCGGTGTAAAGTTACACAAGGGAATTAACGACGGAGGCGTAACTCCGTTACCAGCGAGATTCACTTATAGTTGATACAGTGTCCGCCGTATTATTGTCACGTGCGCCACGTGTGATCGACGAGAAGCGAAAGAAGAGAAAAAGAAAATGCCGCTTCTGAGTTTTTGCGGGCTTCGACCTCGTAATTCAGTAATTTAGAGCTTCTTTATCGAATACTCGGGGAAAAACGGGGTTTCCTCGCTCGGGCAGAAAAAACTCAAAGCCGCGGACTGACGCACGTCATTACAGGGTGAAAAGCGTGTGGTGGAAAACACAGGTGAACCGTTTAATGCATCGTTTACCCTTTACCGGCAAGTTTCTTTCGCGGGCGCAAAAGGGCAAAGTTAAGCGAGCCGCGGGTACCACCTTTGTACGCATTTCATCGTAATTTTTAATCCGACCCGCATGCTGTCGGTTTCACTCGCGAATTCTCCCTCGAATCTCCCTCGAAAATCAGCGGCAGGACGCGCCAGGAGTTGCCGGAAGTTGCGGGGAACGATGATATACGGCGGAAGTGCCGTTGTCTCCCGGTAAACTACCGACAAGCCTACCATTTCGTCGTTCCACACCAACACACGTTTTCTCAGGGATATATATTTGCCTGGCTACGGATCTACAGATACTGGCGCATGAGTAAATTTCCGCGGATCAGAAAGGACGCTGACAGGCCGGGAACTCGAGGCGCGCCAACAATGCGACAGCCCTCAGCTCTCCTTCGAAATTTCTCGTATAATTCATTTTTCACGGAGCCTAGCAGCTCGGTAATTTCGGAGAAACGTTCCTTGGCGTTCCTCAAAGTGTAATCACACGCATTCCACATGTCAGGGTTGTTGCTCGCGAGGGCTTGCACATGCACATGCACGTGCATGTGCAAGCAGAAACTCCCCTCGTAATTGTTAGAGATACACGACTTCACTTTCCCGTCTGACGCGCGAGTGTACCGGAGGTGTTAATCGTAATTATAAGTTCCGTAAATGCCCCGGAAGTTTGAAGAGCACTTGAGTCGCGTCATTAATCCAGCAGCGCAATTTCGTTCTATTACATTGCGAACCGATCCGAGGATACCGCAAATTCCACAGGCAAAACTCCCGTCGAAACGTTTGACATTTTGAATGTCTCGAGGGTTCCGACTCGTTAGACGGTTCAAGAACATCCTTAGCGTTTGCCGTAGGCGGAAACGCATCGCGGAAACGCAGCGCGGCAACTTATGCCACTCAAGCGGCAGACGACAAAATATTTATCTTCTGCACCGTAAACAAAGTGCAAAAACCTTAAAATATCTTCTCTCGTTAGCGAAACAAGGGGAATAAACGGACGATATCTAGCGGGAAACGGAATGAAACATCGACTATCCGTGCGCTCCAGCACCGACCCACCTACAACACAATCGTTACCAATACCCGTGCGATAATTTTCTCCTGCACTTAACCGGCCATCCGCCTCGGAAGCGCACTAATTGTAACTTCCAAAGGAGGGAGAGAGAGAGAGAGAAATCGGAGCGAAGTATGCAATCCCAACTTCCGAGATTGCACGAGGAGTTTGTCAAGTTAATGCGAATTGTTCCAACCGTGCATCATGCGATTATTCCGGGGAAAATCTAAATCGTTGAGCGCGGGGGAAACCTCTTGCTAATTCCATTAACATTTCAAACAAGATCCGAGCAAGCCCTTATTTCAGCATTCTCACTCTCAGAGCGAAAGTACTTGGAAATTTCTCCGTGCCAGGAAAAATTCTTCATCCTAAGTGAGTCTATTTGCGTACACGCGGCTTCACGGTTGTCCTTTTGCGCGATGCCAATGAGCAAAGTGTTATGGATGCGCATCTCACTAAGAAACCACCATGCATCATATGCATAATACGCATTCCATCTATCACTCCGGCTGTCGTCCTAGTAAATGGAACTGTAATTTCATACTAAGAAAACCCGACTAAATCAATATCGATGGGTGGATCAACCGAACGAAAAGGAAAATGGGATAATACAATTGTTTTTCTCGACATGACACGTCTGTCAGAAGCGCATACTAATTTCCTCTCGACCCGCATTTACTAGGCCCGTCAGTTTTCTTAACGTTCGGATAAACGATGTTCGAACGATCGACGAATACGTGGTCCAAGTCGGACGAATTGAACGAATTGAACGAATTGAACGAGCAGAAATGTAGGGGGATTTTCCGAGGTTCGTTTTTCTCCCGGGCTCGTGAGTCCCGTGGAAAAAGTCGGAAAAATGCCGAGCAGAGGGAAACAACGCTCGTTCCAGCGAAAAAAGTAGCAAAGACGTAAATGCTACGGTAACGAGGTTAAAAGTAACACGCGGAATCATCGCGTATTCCTTTTGTGCGCTGACCTGGCCGTTTGATCAGCCACGTTTTCGCTGGATAGACGCGGGCAAAAAAGCGTCCCGAATATTCTCCTTCTCGTGGAACAAATGATATTCCTCCATTTCGCCGGTTCGTCGAGAACGGCAAATGTGCGCGCCACTTTTAACCAACAGTAGTGCCCAGGGTGCCAAGTATTTTGGAATTTCCCGCCTCTGGCGGTCACTCGATTATCCCTCAACAGGAAAATTAAGACGAGGGAAACCGCCGAGCCCAAAGCGTTTCTTCGCAATTTCTTGGCCAGCAGCGGTTCCCGCGGAAGTTCCTCCCGTCGTCGTGGTCTGCCGACGTTGCCAACGGAAGCGGTGGTCGGCTAGACGTTCGGAGAATGCGCCGGCAAAAGCCCACTCGAATGACAGGGGACGACACGTAATTACAGAGCGACGACACGTCCGAGGTTCTGCCGACTTCCCCAACGGGGCAGCTGGCAAAAGCCAAAAGAGGAGCTTCAAGCTTCGCATCAAAGAGGTCAAAGGTTCGCGCGGACAGGCAAAATGCGAGCCCGAAAAAAAGTACGAAACGAAAGGCCGAAATTCGCGGCCAAGACATAACGTAGGGACAAAGTAATATTTATTGTCCATTGCGCAGAATGGAAGCATCGGAGTGTCCTTAGCGACGAGGCAAAACTTTCAAAGAATGGCAATAAGCCGTTTTATCGGTTCCTTTGGGGCCGCGCTAAAAGGAGCAGAACGGCCGTATCGAAAGTCCAATAGAAGGCGGAATGATGGTAGAAGGACTGGAAGTAATAGACGCTGCGAGGGAGAATTTATCGCACCGTGTTCCATGTACCTTTGGCCAGTGTTTCATTATGGCTACTCTATATCACCTCGCAACACCTCCCGCGTGTTACGGGCCAAAGGTGTGTACGTGCATGTCTGTGGGGGATGGGCTGAAAGAGAGAGAGAGAGAGAGAGGTGGGGATGAAAGCCACGTCGGAGGGACTTAGGATATCGGGCCGCGGATAATGCCGGCCCTCGGGGCAGGAACATGCGAAACTGAGGAGGATAGAGGACGGTAACAACGACCGGTCGACTCGTCCACGGTCATTCGTCCTTTTCGTGTCGAGTTTCATCAGGAAGAGCGGGGCTCTCTCAAAGGAACGCCTCACTTTTCTATTCCCGCCGCATTTAGCGCCCCAATCCCCCTTCTACCCCGTCCACTCTTCGCGATTCGCCCTCGTGTCCTGCAGGGTCTTAAATTTCCCTCGGCCTGAAAAGTTACTCCCGGTAGATTAAAAGCCCGCTACGTCCTCGTCCAAATGCCAGACTTTCGTCCAATGATTTATTAATGCTTCGACATAAAGGACCGCATAATTTACTAATTTACGCTTTCGGTCATCGAGGACCGCTCATCACGACCAATTGACTATTACAAATTCTAATTTATATCGCTCGTGTTTCTACGTGTGATGCAGTTTAAAGATATAGCAAGAAAAATTGGTATGTATAACGCTAACGTGCCACGAGACTCTCTTGTCCTCTTTTCCTCTCTCTCTCTCTATGTGAGCATCTTTCTCCACTCCCTGGACAGCCATTGATCCTCCACTTATCATCGAAATAACCGAGCGTCGCGCGAAAGAGGGCAAAACGAGATTCCAATGGAACGTTTTGGACGGAAATGAACATCGGCCGGCCGTTGTGTACTTTTGGCTTATCTGCGAGACCCATCCATCCCTTTTCTCTTCCTCCCTTCGCTCACCCTTCACACGTCGTCTCGAGTGTCCACCCCTTCTCCTCGGGAACAGGGGGGAACAAACAATCGTCCGAGACATCTGCCTTGGCAGCGATTTTTCAGGCCTTTCCAGACCGACAAAATATACATTTTTCGCTGGACCTCTTCAGTTTCTCCCTATTTGCTCAATGGCGCAGGAGGAGTGGTGGAGGACAAAATAAACGGCAATTTTCTTATCATTTTATTCTAGCGAGAAAGCCGTTTTTGTATTGGCGCAAAGTGCCGCACGACACGTAAGATGGCGGGGGTAGGGGGCGGGGAGAAGCTCGAGGGAAGAAGGGGCAGGGGATGGAGCAAGAGAGAGAGAGAGAGAGAGAGAGAGAATGTTTCGAGCGGAAATGAATGTCGGCCGCTGTCGTTGTGTATTTTCCGTTCTCATCTTCTCTACTTCGTCTTGCCGAGCGGCGCTGGCAACGTGAAAATAAACGGGTCGACAGCCGAGGCCGATCGACGGCCAAGGATATTTATCCGTCTCGACGTACGAACGTTGAAATAATAATTCTCAGCGCGACCAAGGAATTCCGCGACAACCGCGTGTCAGCGGGACGTGAGGCGACTGACGGACGGAGATCCGAAAAAAAAGATGCCGTGATTCGATGGTAAAACGATGAGAGCCTGGACGATCGTGATAGACGCCTCATGTCGATCAAACGAATCGTCAGAAACGCCTGGAATCGAACGCCCCGAGAACTAGGATACCAGCGCATTTATTTCTACTCCAAATGGAACGTTATCGACACGATTCAAGGGAAGGGTGGGCTGAAAGATAGAGAGAGAGAGAGAGAGAGAGAGAGAGAGAGGGGGGGAGAGAATTGGTCGATCGCGCGGGATTCTGTTACGTGGAAATCACAGGTTGTAGGTACATCTCGGTTTATTCCTCGTCGATCGGTCGGCCTTATTCCTCCTGCATTTTCCACAGCGAGGCCCGCGCGTGTTATTTGCTCGAAAATGACATAACTGCGCGGCGATTTAAAGAACCGTGGCGATGATGGCCCTGCCTGCCGTGCAATTTTCCTCACGAACGACTTCCTAATCCCCAGCCGTGCGCCACGAGGGCTCGATAGAAATCCCGCATAAATCAAATCCCGCAGTCTAATTAACGCCTATACGCCCGTAATGACGCTACGCTCGTGCACGCCGAAAATCCAGATGCAGTTTGCAAACGGACACGCGTATTGCTGTTCTAATGTGTTATATGCGCCATATAACAACTGCTTATCGGATCATCGAGGGTAATGATGCTGCGATTAAATCCGCGCCGTTCGAAAAACACCTGTTCCAACGGATCAACGATCGGTTAATCCGCGCACATAAATCTCGAGATATAGAAGATTCTCCGAATTCGATGAAGAGGGGGAAGGAGGAGGACAAATGGTGGGGAAAAGGATTCGTGCCGATGGGTAGGGCTTTTATAACTGCAGAAACATCGAAATTACCGCTTTCTCACGAGTGGTTTCTCTCTGTAAACACCCTCAACCGACCCCGGATTTATTGGCACGAATGACCAAGGAGACGGAGTCGTTATTAATTAGCACGGTCAATTTTCTCGTCCAATAGAGCAGAAGAAAACATAGCGGCGGTCCTTCCTCTATCATTTTTCCAGCCCCGTCGACTGTGCTTGCCATTGAGTCGAGTCGAGCTCGACAGTAACGTAGTTACTGGGCTTTTGATTAATTCGATAGTTCAAGCCCGACGAGGCCCGAATTATCGCGTTTACCGTCTTGCCCTCTGCCGAGGCCAGTAGCGACGCTTATAGAATTTATCGATCAAAGGGCCCGGCTGGCAGCTTCAGGATGGATTTCATGGACCAGTTCGCTGGATTCATTAAGTAACGTCAGCTCGGCTCATGAGAGGCGCCAAGAGCCGAGCGGATAATAAAGCTCTAATCTTGTTTCATCGCAGGAGCAGGAGGCACCAACATCGCCAGAGTCCCGTCATTCCCGCCAGCGACAAATCGGTTCGGCAAACGAATTTTTTCTTAACTCACGTAAAATCATGCTCACCGTGCTGCAATTTCGATAAACCGTTCCTCAGGCGCGTTTACCTGTGCGCAGGGAGACGGTGATAATTTATGACCGGCCAACAAGAGTTATGCAAAACGAGCCATTTGCGCGGCGATACTGGAAAAAGTATTTTAGTCGGCGGAGCATGAAACGTTAACGATTTTGCGTTGAGCGTTAACCGAAATATGCGCCGGTGGTTGCGTTAAATACGCGGAAAGCTCTCATTGAAATAATAGAGGCAATTCCGCGGGGCGCAATTGTCGCGGTTCGGCCGTTATTAAAAGAGCTTTCGCCATGGAAAACGGATGCGATTGAACACGGGGCCCAGTAAATAATTCTCCGAGCGACAAGACCAGAGGTGGGAGCAGGTCGCATCGGCAGAAAGCGTTTAACACTTGGAAATCGCTCATCGACGATGTAGCTTTTAATCGGCTCTACGGCCAGGCCATCAATAAAAAATACCTGCCAACCGCCGGTTAATCGAAATCGTTTATAATGCCGTGTTTGTAGAATGCAACTTCAATTTTTAAGCAACCTCTAATAAAAATAACGAAAGATTAATGACCGGCGTGCATAAAAAAAAATTACATGGTGAATTTTCTAGCATCGACAAAAACCAGCTGAAAATCAAGCCCGCTAATTGATCGATTCGTGTCATTAATTAATTAAACATCGAGTCACCGGTGCGTTTTTAACGAGTTGCATTAATTATCGTTCATTGCAAAAAGACAGTGGTTAAGTGGATTTATGAGGAAAGGTGGAAGATCGTCACGTACACTTTATCGATCAGCCTCCCTTCGGATTTTGCCCAAGGCGACATATTTTCGCCATTCCCCGCTGTAAGTTGCCACTCGCAATCGTTTCCGTGAAATTTAAGAGCGGGGCAGGGGAAGATCAATGATCCCTTTCAGCGGGTGAAATTTACTACTCAGCACGGTGATTTCTTCGCCGTCGGCCCACACTATTCTCACTGCTCCGTCATCTTCCCTGGCGGCTTCGCGACGAACGTCCAAATAATTACCTTATTCCCGGCGGAGTCATTAATCACCGACAGCTTCCGACCGTAGCCGAGAGTACGATTAAGAAAATGCCCGGCGATGAGTAATCGTCCAGCCGTGCTATTTACTCACCTGAAAGAAACAAAGGGACATTGGTTAGTCGAATGATTCGGAACAAAACGCCGACGGTAGGGACGTAATGGGGCTAATTTTCGGCGGTGATAACGGGCGCTACTGCACGGGGAAAATCGACGACACTTGGACGAATATTCCCGGCGGATAGTGGCAAGTAAGGCGATGAAAGGGGAAGGAGGGAATTCGATTCTCCCCGATGAGTCTAGATGCAGGGATGCGCGTTAACGATTCCCCCTTTTTTCCCTCTCGCCACGTAATTCGCACGTAACGAATGGGGGCCGACCGAGAGAAAGAGACTCCGCGTACAATTTAATTTGTGCAAGGATTTGTGGGGCAAAACCGTGCGTAGCGGACGAGGGTAAATGAGATTCTCGTGAGACACGTCGAAGGAGAAAGTATTGTACAAAGGACTCTGAACGAGTGAAAGAAGCCCGAGGAAACCTCCGGAAAACAAACGCCAGCTGGCTCCGCGAAAGTCACGAAAAAGTTCATTTCCGAAATTTCAATCCGGCCCGGTAGTTCGGGCCGTAATTACATTTATTTTACATTCGTCGGCACGGCTTTTCTCCCACGTGACACGAGGGCGGGACGAGTCGGGGGACGAGGGGGGAAACGATTTTATCAGCAGTAGGAAATGGGAATTAGAACCCTCGTTTGAAGCATTCAACACGGCTCAATAATATTCCCGATACAATGTGAAGTCGAGGCTCCCCACAGCCGGAAGAGGGTCTCGAAAAAGGGCACAGCCCTCCCTCTTTTCATGCTTTCTCTTCCGCTCGTCTCTATGAAGAGAGACAGAGGGATTACACGCTCGAGAGTAGGCATAAAAGGGACCCTCCGGTGGAACTGCATCTGCGGGTTCGTGGAGTTTTTGCCAGGAGAATCGTACTCTGTAATCGGAATCGCCCGACCTACTCAATCCGAAAACTGCACTTTTCGTCCTCATTGTTCAGCCTGGAAGCCGTCCACTGAAAAAACCGTCCAGCGGTTTCCTCGCTCAAGATAAAAATCTAGCGTCATGGCATCGACTAATTGCCAAGCATATAATTTGCCGAAAAATCCGGCGGAAAGATATTACTGGAAAAATGCCGCACTAGAGTTCTGGCATAGCTCGCCAGTTTACGGGGAATTTTCCGTTCGGAACGGCGCCAATCCATTCCGGATAAGTGGCCGGGAGATGCATAAACCCGCGACTATCCTCGCAAGGGGAAAAGAGAGAACGAAAAACGCGATTCTAATTTCGTAGAACCGCGAAGCGATTTTACAGCCACTCTCGGAGCCTTTAACACCCCTTCCCCCCCTTCGCCCACGTCCGGAGAGTTAACAGTCACGAACTTTAGATTAAAAATACCTCGTCTAATTAGTCGCGCGTCGTTATCGCGTGAGGTTCATCGTTCAATGAATTAAACCAACGACGAATAAAAGTGCCAAGGGGAAGGGTAATGTGTGAAAATCCCAGATAAAACGGGCTCGAAAACACAAGCGAATTCGGGCAAGAAGGTGGATCTGTTGGATCTACTATTTCGATATTAACAGAGCAAAGCTGAGCTTTCGCCAATAATCCCGGGACTTTTGGCCAACTGTCCTCGGCGGATCGACGCTTAAAATTATTTGTACATGCATTAAACGACCCTGCAGGGTACTCCGAGTTTCAACAAGTAGAGAGAAGGGAGACGTGTAAATGCACGCTTATATACTTGCCAGCGGGGTCTGCACTTAAAGAGAAACTCGAACCGGCTGTAAACGAGGGCGTCCGAGTTTTGTTCTTTATGCACTTAATGTTACCTCGAGGAGAAGACCAAGAGAAAGGGAGGAAGAGGCGGTGTCGACCAAGTAGTAGCCCAGGTCGTGCAAAAACTCTATATCCCACGGGGAAAAGCCCACGGCCGATGGGGTTTAAGGGGAAATCGCTCGGCCAAACGGATCAAAGATAAGGTCGGTCTAAATGGACTTAGACATTTTTATAGCTTAGAGCTTAGAGCTTAGAGCTTAGAGCTTAGAGCTTGGAGAATGGTATCTCGGGCTAACCCGTCGCCAGGAAAGCCCATCACTCGTCATCAACGTATAAGCACGCCATTCGCGTCGTTCGTTTTTTCCTATCATGACGACCAAGTCATAACCGATCAGTCATTTCATCTCCCCTCCCAAAAACCTTTGACGTTTCATTTCATTATTGCCCCGAGTGGGGATGATTTGATTTCGGCGCGGCCCGATTATTCGCGGAGATTCCAGAGCTTTTTGTTATATTTTCCTATGCCAATCGGATCGGTCGCACGGTGGATTAAACCGCGATACGATCTCACGCGAGCCTGTTGGCCATAGAAAATTACCAGAGGTATTGCAATCACGTAAAATAACCGCGCTCGTTTCGCGGCTACGTCGGTCAGCTCAAAGAGAAACCGTCGCGAGCACGGCCAGACCTTTTCATTGGGAGAAGCGATGCGTTCTTCCCAGCTCAAACATAAAATGCGGGACCGACTGGTCGCGGATGTAAAACTTCCCGGCCTACCCTTTTAATTAATAGTTCCCTCGCGGAGCGATGAATGCTCCGTTTCGACGATGTCCCTAAGGGAAACTACTGGTAATCCGTATCAGCCGTATAATTCATTAACTTGGCGCGGATTTCACCGCTTCGAGTTCCCGTCGACAAAGCAGCCGGGGCTGAAAAAGATTTGTCGTTTTTTCCGCGTGTCATTGGGCTGCCTCCGACAGCCGTGAACGAGCGCATCGACGCGTATTCGTCGGAAGTAACGCAGGAACAACGCGCACCACTAATGCCGCTGGCCCGTCCGTGGGATTTGCGTGAGACCGCACGCGGCAATATTTTCACGTGTGAACGCGCGCACGTGCGGTCCGTGAAAGGCGTAAACTACAGAGGGAAACACCGGGGAAAACAGATCGCCGATACATTCTTCCCTCTCTGGTAAATACCGTCGATAAAGTTTGTCGCAGAACAAAAAGTACCAAAGGTTTTTGAACCTCTGCATTGGTGGAAGAAGAAGATGAAACGAAAGGAATATGAAGGCACGGACTGAATGAAGAGACGAAGGATCGGCGAATGAAGGAAGGGGGGAGGCCTTACGGGTGGATAAAAACGCGGGGCAAAAGAGGGAAGAGATCGCAGCGGAGAGGAGTTCGTGTCACTGGCTGCGCCCGGCATGCAAATGGAATTAATTTGTGAGGCCGGGGGTGCCGGTCATGAATTCCTCCCCTTTTGGTCCGGCGTGCACGGTTATCTATCTTTCTTCATTTCTCCTCCCCTTCTTCTGTTCGTCCTCAATTTTTGCCATGTCCCAGCTCCTGTGCCGTGTTCGCGAAACAAGTTTAGCAGAAGGGAAGTAAGTCCCCGGTGTGATTTAATATCGTAAAACGAGCTGTAACAACCCCGCAGAATCTCACTTTGGTTTTCGAGGGGAACCCCCGGCGAGTTCTCTTCCTCCATCCAACGGCCTAAAACCCCGCAGACAAGACCGTCCAAAATCCCCGGCTACATATGTACCTATGTGCTCAACGTATGACGCGTCTGAATCCTGCGCATAAAACCGCACACATATTCAACCAAGGTAGATTTCCTTGGCAGTCTCGATGCTCGCGGAAAAACGCTGCAACGCGAAAAAACCTCGAGCCGGGGAATATTCATGGAGGGAGTAAGTCATACGGTTTTCTCTCGTCTGGCTGCGCACATTTGACTCTGTCGGGCTTTTCTATGCAACGAACGCGTGCGAAACGACCGGCCGGATGGCAGGCGGCCGGTCAATATTGTAACATAAATTTCATTTGGATCGCAACAGGGGAGGATAAAATAGGGTGTCCCATTTGCTCCGGCTGGCCCCTCGTCCGATTCAGCTTCCCCTCTGGCCACGTGTTGTTCCCGCTGTTGTTCGCCGACGAACCGACCGAATGAACCGAGGGTTCGCCGGCGCCTGTCACGAGCAACGCCGACGTTTTAACTCGACCCGTGCCAGATTCATAATATCGCGCGCGGCTTACACGTGTATTCAATTCCCCGGCATCGATCAACCCGACTCCTCCTCCCCCTACCCCTCCCTTCGTTGCAACTTTACTTTGAATTTATTCATCGGCCCAATCGAATTCTGTGTGTGCATCTGCAGCAGCGGACCAAGCAAACAAGTGGATTAACGAGGACTAACGCTACGAATGAAATCGAACGTGCTCGTATTTAGTGCCACGTTTAATTGACCAAAGAAGACTAGCGCTTCGTTTATGAATTAATCCATGGAAAAGATATTACAGAAGAAAGGAAAGCTAATTTACATGCAAGTGGTAGACCATTTCTGAGTTGTTCCTTTTACGATTCTCGGGACAATATCAATATGCAATAGGCGGTTCAATGTCCAAGTCGAGTCGCAGGGCGAAGAATAAAAGAAAATCCAGGCCGACGCGTGGTTCATGCATAGGCGTATTTATCGTCGACACTAGCGGTGTTTACGATAACCGTAAAATTCTCTCCCCCATTCAGCGAGGGCTGGGGTATTACTTTCCGCGTCGTACGTTAACGGGCAAGCAACGAAATAAAAGGGTTCCTTGAAAATCGGTCGGTCGAAATACCTCGAAAAAGCATTCAATTATACGTCAACGATGCCATTGTTGAGCTATTTACTAACTCATGAGAATTTTAATCGCCCGGGAGGTTCGTAGGGAATTAACGAAATACTTTTGGCTGGTTTATTAAATCAACGACAGTAGAATGCGGTAATTCGTCCGGCATAAAATTTTGACCTCGAGCTCCGGCGTCGTCGGCGGCGACGATGTTCATGGTTTAACAACTATGTATATATACGTGCGATTAAAGCGCCGATAATTTAACGCGGAAATTCTCGTTCGCCACTCCGACGCCCTGGCCTATTTGCCAACGTCGACCGTCCCGCGAGCCGAGGAAAAACAATTTCAATCTGCCAAAGTAGAAAGTTTCAGCAGGTCGACGTCGATGTCGACGTCGCCCCCGTCCCTCTCCCAATTACGTTTTTATTTTTCCCTCCTTTTGTACCACCCCCTTTTTTCCTCCCTTTAGAGTCCGAGTCTACGCGTCCTCGACTTCACCCGATCGTTCGATCTGCTCGGCAAACCGTAAGCTAACTACCCCGAGCGAATGTCAATTGAGACAAATTGCTGGGCAATTTAACTTAAGTACTCGGCCGAACACACGCTGCCTCTCGATAAATACGAGTGGGAGGAAAAACAGCCGCGAAAGCCCGTGGTTTTCGGCCAGCAATCTCTTGTTAATCCGGCCATTCGATTTAACGAAATCGTTGAAATCGCGTGATCGTTTATACGCAGGAAGTTTAGGGGATCGCTCGTGCCGGTCGGCCAACGATTTTCCTCGCTTTCGTCTGATGAGCCACGACAAGCGGAAAGGGGCGAGGACGATTCGAGGGCATAAAGCTAGCATTTATTCGATGCAAGCGCTGCAGAGTTGTCGCGTGCGGAAGGAAGAATGCTGCCGTATGCGCGCCGGTGGATCGTAATACGAGCTTTGTCACAGGGCTTATGTCAATGTTGATTTTACGCGAGAACGCACCGGCATATAGGGAACGAAATGTCTGCATGTCCGTCCGTATGTCTGTCTGTCTGTCTGGCAGGCTGCGCTAATAGCCACGAGAACTCTTTGCTCTCGAGCTTTCCGCGGCAAAGGGACCAACATGCCTCGCAAAATTTTTCCAATGAGAATTCAGATAGGTGGGACACCGGCAGGATTAAAGCGCACGGTACACCTGTAGGGAAAAATAAAACCAGCCGCCAGAAAGTCAACGCTCGTGGAAAGCAACGGCAACAGAGAAGCTTTCCACTTTTCCAATTCTCTCACATAATTTTCAGGTGCGCTTACCAAAGGCATTCAACTTTTATGTCCCGTAACGTCGGATCCAAATAACTGTAGCATTTCTCTACGTATATTTGATTACTCCGTGGAAATTGCCAAGGATGGGGATGAAGAGTGAAGTGAAACACGCGCGTTTCGCATCGATCCTGTTGCACAGGCAAGCTGTCTTTCTCGCCTGTGGCTACAACGAAACCGTCCTTCAGGAGCGGTAAATTATGTCAGCAGGTTCATACTGCACGTCCTGCGCGTCCATGTAATCGGAAATCAAAGGATGCACGTCCCGCTGAATCCTTTGACTTTTGGACATCCATCCGACGTGTACGTCACGCTGACCCGCGCTCGCAAACACGGATGGACCGAACAGATGTACACTACAGGCAGGATAATTGACCCTGGTTCGACAGAAGCAGGATTTTTTAACCCTTCCACCGCATCCCTTTTCTCAATTTTTTGCGAACGACCAATAAATACAAACATCAGCTCGCGAGGGTAATTTTAAGTAGGTCCAAATTGATGATTGATTGGTGGCGGGATGAGACATGACGGGGGGTGGGAGGGGGACGGGTCACAGAGGCAGAGGAAGACGAAGATCGACTGCAGTTCCGGGTAACCGTGTTGCCGAAGTCAACCGCGTCTCATAAATCATGGGGCTGGGATATATGCGCGGTTCGTGGGAGTATAACGCAGGTCTCGCGATGTATAGCCTGCACGGTCAACTCAATACATATGGGCAAGTGGCCGAGTGGCTGTAGAAGGCCGGCACGGTGCCTATGCATAACGTATGCGAACGACAGTGTCCATCGCGTCCTCTAGGACCGTTTCGTGAGCTAATGCAGATAGAGAGCCGCTCGGATTGCAATCGCATGGTGCCACCAAGGCATTCATCTCTCCCCTCGCTCCTCTTGTTCCTCTTACCGGGCTTTCGTCCCCATTCTCCTCCCCCTCCACGGGCCTCCCTCTTCCAGTCTTCATTGTCCCGCCGGTTTTCCCGTATCTTTAGCCCCCCTAATTCCATATCTCCCTTTGGCCGTAATTTCGCCCGTCCTCCTCCGATATTGTGTTTAGAGAGAAGCAAGGGAATGGGCTAGTCGGCCTGTCGCGTAAAACGTCACGTAGGGCCAAGTGATTTGAATGACGAGTACCCGCGCGTTCGACTATATCCTCAGTTCTGTCCGTCGGTGGCCAACGGAGACAGAGGACCGCCGTAATCGAGCAACTATAGCTGCGCCCGTAGGCGTGCCAATCGGTGCCATTGATCGGGGGTGCTATACCGTCCTCATTACGTCAATTATTATCGAACGTACGAATTACCGGAAGCGCCAGCGCCGAGCCATGCCAGAGAGCCGCACTTGCCCGGCTAATTCCCGCTCGGAGTAGAATCCTTCGGTTAAGGATAGACCAGATCGAATGGACTACTTTTCTTTTTTTTCACCTAGCGATACAAATAGTTTCTCCGTAATTGCTTTCCCGCTCGATCGAACGTCCTCGCGATGAGACGATTTATTCCAAGTTTATCGTCGCTCTATATATCGCACGGCACTTTTCATATCCTGATGAAATATTACGTTTCTTCCGGGTGATGCTTCAATTTCATTCCGGCAGAACGTAATGTCCCAGGGCGCTCGTAATCGCGCCGATCATAAACGCGCCGCACCCCCTCGTAGATATTTCACCTCGTTGCCTTCCCCGTCGATCAGCCTTTAATTTCACTAAGAGTTACACGCATCGAGAGTGACGCAAAACCTTGTTCAATCAAAAAATATCAACGTAACGGGGGGGAGGTGGAGCTGATAGAGAAAAGCGAAAATTCAGTGAAGCAACGTTTCTATTCGAACAAAGTGCTTTAATCCTTCTGTTTTCTCGGCCATTAAAATCATCTCGGCGTTTTACGAGAGCAAATTAAAGTCGTCCGGACCCACCCTGTGTCCCTCTTGTTCTTCGCTTAAAGCACTCTTCTGCTCTCGTTTGATCGGCAGCGACTTAAATAATACAAAGGGCACGCGGAGGGTTGGCCTTCAGAATTGAATGCCGGCTTCACCGGGAAACTGGCTAAAGGAGCCAGCCTTCTCCGTACGTGATGTTCGAACAACTCTCTCGGATCGTTCGCCGAGAGCTCCACTAAATGTACAAACGGATATAAATAGATCGGGGTAACGACGATAACGAACGACAAGACCGCCATCAATTAAACAATGGACGTTAGCGAGGATCGTTCGTCTGCGATTCAATCCATCGCGGTAATAATTTTAATGAACGACGAGCCTCGGGGTCGAGGGAAAATTGCGAGGAAAGAAAAATCGCGCCTACAAAGAGTGACACGCACGATTCGACAATGTGCCCTCCACCGTCGATCGATCAATGCGTTTGAGAGTAATTGAATTACTCGTTAGCCGATTGAAATCATTAGAGCAATTGCGGCTGATAAAATTAGAACGATATAGAGGCACGGGCTCGATCGATTAGTTTCGTTATTTTCAATGGCAACGGCGCAAGAGAATTTCGATGGTCGTTTTAATTTCCTTCCGGCGATCGAACGGTCTTATCGGAAATATCGATATCGCGGCGATAAACGCAGAGCCCGGCAAGGGCGCGATACGGAACGGTAACGATGGTAACGGTCGATAAGGGAGCAGAACTCGCCATTGGCCGTAAAATTAGAAAGGTTGCACGAGGCCAGGACGTTGGAGGTTTGCACGGTGTGGGTGCGGTGATAGCCAACACCGGAGAGACAAGGTGCGTACAATATTGCAGTCGCCGAAGGAACCAAGAAAAATATAACGGAAGATGCAACAAAGTGGAAGAGTCTTCCGTCAACATCCTTTTTTTTAATGTATCCATTGAAAAATAATAACGTAAACAGTAAAATACGTTATCATGTTGTAATTGAAATCCCCTGTTAACGTAAAAGCCGGGAAATATGGAGTAGCGGCCGCGATGAAAAGATTAAACCAAGCATAGCGTTGTCGGATTTAATCATTTTCCTCGGAATTTAGCAACACCTCGCGTCTGTTTAACAATGAGAAACAAGTTGTCCCGTTTATGGGGGCAAATGAATTCCGTGCGGCAAAGAACAGACTGGCGGAAATGATCGAAAGCGGTTTCCAAAGTGCGGCAGACGTTTAACGCTGGGAGAAAGGCGAGCGAGGTAGAAATTGCGATCGAACCTTCGATCGAGGGATCCGATGGTTCTTCTTCCGATGCAGGCGTCGGCCAGCTCGTAGTCTCGAGCCCCTTTTACCGGCGGGCCAACTGTGTCGGCAGAAAGAGGGGGGCGGATGGGGCGGATGGGGCGGAAGGGCGAAACACGCGATATCGGAAGTTGCACGGAGAGCTTTGACTTACCTGCAAGGCCCTCCAATTAGTTGGAGCTTCGAGGAGGCATCGCGATAGCACGCGGCCGCCTCGTCTATCTATTTCTGCAGATTACCGTGTACATTTCTCGGCCCGTTCTACCCCTCCCCCACCCCACCCCCACTCATGCTTCTTCGGACGGCTTACCCAAGTCCTCCTGTTTTGAGGTACACGGAAGCCTGTGGCCGGCGGTTCACATCGATCAACGCGCCAATCATAAATCCCAGAGGAGGAGCTACTCTCGATAAACATCTTGAATCAACGTTGCGGCTAATTCGCCTATCGCCGAGGCTCGCTGCACTTTCTTCCTGCTTTTATAACATCGAGGAGACTTTCCGCAGCGGCAAAGCTCACCGCTCTATGTATACCTCCCGTGGAGAATCGATAAACCGGGAAATATTGAGGAGATTTAAATACAAAGAGCTCGAGCGCCCTTAACTTCGATGCAACTTGTGCATATCGATTTTTAAACACCAATAAACGGACCCACTCTTTATCTACACTTCTTTTCCGAGGAAAAACTATAGAACGAGAAAATTGGCCAGTTGGGATGGATTATTTAAAAGTCTGTACAGCAAATGCGAGGATTCTGCCACGATATTCTTTATTCGTCCGTCGAATCGACGGATTTCTCTTTGAAACGATTCAGCAGTAGCGCGCAGCAAACGTCCGCCTCTGGTCACTGAATACAAAGAGAAAAACTGCAGGAAAGAGACTTTGGCCGATCGGTCCGTTCGCAGCGTTTATCGAAAAACGCGGCAAAGTCCTGAGATTTTCCGCGCATACGCATATCGGCCGATAATTTCCCCATTATAATGCATAGAATGCAACGGTAATGCGAGCCACAGCGCCGGACGTATCATGCGGAACGACCAGCGAGACGAGCCCCTTTGATTAGCAGGAAATTCAAACTAATTTTCGGTTTAACCGGCGTTCCACCGATAAATGACTCATAAATATTCACGAGGCAGAAGTCGAACGCGATAATTATACGGCAAGCCGAATGAATTCAGAGGTGATACCGTACGATCGATACCCATGTCGGAGAGAATCCCAGCCGGGGAATGCAGAGATTAAGACGCCAACCATTAATGAAGTATTTCGTGTCACTCTAACGACAAAGAGAAATGAATTCTCGCGCCGGTTGGTAATTACGTGTAGAACGAAGGGCCAGACAGGAAGAGGGTAACCGAGGATTCGGCGGAAGAAACGAAATACCAGGGGAAACCCGCGTAACTTTTAACTGCCAACGATCGAGGGTGTAAAGGAGTGGAGCTCACGGGGTTCCTCGTAATTGACACCCTCGGCCGTTTACACGCCAGAGGCGAACGTGAGGAAGAACGAAGAACGAAGAACGAAAAACGTGGCATCGAGATCCGCTTTGCCACTAGGCAGACGCTACCCTTTTAACCTTCCACGCCGTTTCTAACGTGGTCACTGTCTTTCCCTTCTCGACGAAAGCACTTTATCTACGAATCAGAATCGCAGAAATAGCCGACAACAAAGATAATTGACTAGGGACCGTTCCCCAACGAGCGTGAAATTCACTCTCACGCAATTTCATGTACGGTCGTTTTATGATCTTGTTAATACCCTGCTTACAAGGAAAGTCGGTGCAGGGGTTCGGATATAATAATCCTTAGTTGAGGTTTCACACATACTGGCGAAAGAGCAAAGACCTACGTAGAGAAAGGTGGGAAATGAGAGTTAGAGGGACAGATCGATGAATTACTACCCCTGTTCCTGGCCGAGGGACACAACAGAGACTCGTGTACTCATTTTCCCCGTTTCTTCGTCCCTTTTCGCGGAAATCCCCCGCATTTTCATCGTCTTCATCGAAGCCGAGCATTTGCAGTCCAAGAGAACGACGGACCCTCTGGCATTAACCGTTCTACACTGACATAAGTTAGCCGGACGCACGTACGTGTAACTCTACTTGGGTCACGTGTGCGTACGGCTGACTCATAGGCCGAGAATCCACTTTGTTCCATAGGTTTCCCCCTTTCCCTCTTCCCCCTTCACCCTTCACCCTTCACCCTTCTCGCTCTTTCTGCTAGCACTCGTTTTCTCTTTCTCCTGCCCTCGCTTCGTGTGCATTCCTTTTCCAACATTCTTCATACCCCCGTTCCTCGTATTACTTGTTCCCACACTTCCTCGCCGGAGGAATAAATTTTCGCCGCATTTCCTCACCCCTTAAGCGTATACCCTCCTTCTAACAGAGTCTTTTTATTTGCTGCCTGTACGCATTTTCTGCATTTTTACAGACATTCCTTCCTCCTTTTGGTCCGCGAGGAATCCTGCATTTTGTTCTTCCGTGGATCCTCTCCTTCTCTTGCCCCGACTTTGACGGGTCGAGAAAATTTGATGAAATAGACGTACACATACATATATCATCTTAATCCTAGAGTTTTCTTGATAATACAAAGAGGCATTCATTCAGCACGCGTTTCAATGATATTTGAACGCCAAAGCAAACATCCGTTCCATGCACTCACGCATTCTCGTGCGTGGAACCATTGACCGCTACAGTTCACTTTCCGCATCGTGAAGGATATTTGGCCAAAGCAATTCATCTTAGGGGGACTCTTCAACGACGCTGATTCGACCGTATCGAGGAGTTCGCTCGTTAGTCGGATTACGGGTGAGAGAAGCAAAGCCTCGCTCTTGAAATCAGCCAAGCCGAGCGGAGAACTGCCGGTGATGGAGGATGCGGTGCTTGGCGTTTCTCACGCTCGACATGGCCCTTGGACTTTCTTCGCGGTCGCCCAACAACTAAAAGTCGCTCGTCGTTTTACACCCGGCCAACGCGATCCTTTAACCTCCCCTTTAACGCATTTACTTGCTCGGCAAAAGCATGACTCTACCAACTTGGACAGCGACGATTAAAGCTAGCGATTCATCGGCCCAAGCATATTCCGCACAATTGCTTTACTGCCCCGTCCGACCAGAATAAAGCGCTATTTTCGCCGAACGGAAGAATCGAGAACATAGATTGAAACTTCTGTGCTTTGTCGCGTCTGTTCCAAAGGATATCGCGACAAAGATGGACGATAAGTCCGGCCTTCCTCCTATTCTTCCCAGGATCAACGACTAACCCTTTATATTAATGTTGAACGAGGGAAAAATTGACCTTACGTAGTTTGATAAATGGGACGATTTGAAGCAACTGATGGTAGAAAGCTTTCTATTGGCGGTTCAACGTCCACCAGGTGACTTACTTAGAGGCGTTGCACCGTTCCCCTCGAGATGGTTGCAAGATGGTACGACTGGCAGGTGAATGCATAGCTGGCCAACGTGTAACGCGAGGAACGGGTGCGTGCACGGCAATACGGCCTTGGGACCTCTCGGCGAGCAGGAATTATTTTTAGAATCATTAGGAGGCACCGGTTTGCCTGCCGAAGGCTCCGGCCTTCCACGATGCACCGAGAAATGCAGCACCAGTCAACCGCCTACGTCATTGTAGATTTAACAACCTACGACGTAGTACAGCCGTCGCACGAAAGCAGGCAAATAAAACGTTCCAACGATAACGGGACATGTATCTTTTCGCGGAGGGCGAAGCATTCCCAGAGGGCAAAGCATCCTTAAAATTCCTGGGAAAATTTGCCCCCTCTCGAAGGGTATGTACGGAGCGCGGAAAAGGGCTCCGCGTGGGGTGTCGTATTAATGGTATCGACACACATGCTTTTCGCCGTATCTCCGCAATGTCCGAAGCCTGGGAAGAACCGGCTGCAACATATATCTCACCCCACTCCCCCCCATTACCCCTTAAGCCCCCATGTTCCATTTGAAGACCTCCCGGTGAATGCATTTATTCGATTACCCGTGTAGCCCACATTATTTCCCGAGTCATTGTCACTCCGGATTCATTGGATGTACATTATGTTCTCTTTCTGCCTCTCTCCCATACATCTCCGTCCCCTTTGCTCCCTTCCCCGGTTTTCCTGTTTCTCTCGCGCCCCATCTCCGCCCTTATCGTTCATATTCCCTCACTCCTCGCGCCTTCTCCCCCATACGTATTCCCTTTACCGCGGCGGACCACGTATCGAGAATGTGTCGAGCGGAGAATCGAGTGCATCGGTTGGTCAGTGACTGCGCGCAACGAACGACGACCTCCTCGTCGTTTGTCGTCACGAGGATCCCATTAAAGAACCATTAAGAACGCTACATGAATTCGCATCGTAGGTTTGACTTTATAATGATGTCCTGGTTGGCTGCCTCCAAAGGGGTCGCATCGATACTTGTCTCAACATCTCTCTCTCTCTTAACGGCTGGACATTAGCGCCGACGTGACGACTAAATCCAAGTACTTACCATCTACAGAGAAGAAGAAACAATTACGTACTGTTCGAGGAATGCTCGAGGTCAAAGAAAACCAATAGAAGCAGGACGACCATGGCGAGACTGCTTCGTTTGGATTTCAAAAGGTCTGCACAAAAGGGGAGAAGGCCTACGAATTACTTGTTCGCGTGTGGGGATGGAACACGGATCCACCTGCAATCTCCGGTCATTATTTAACCGTGCATTTTCCGGCCCTTACGTCCTCCTCAGAACCTCAACGTCACGGTCCTTGACAAAGAAATCGCCGAAGGTCCGATCGCCATGTACTTTTTCCAGCCGATCACCACTCTCCACATTATTTCAAACGTGCCATACCCGATGCGAACAAATTTCAAACCGCACACCTGGACCGATATTAGTTGCATAATTAATTCTATTTTCGGAACATTCGGTTTACCAATGTGAGACGATCGCGATGCATATTTTATGAGAAATCAGTGTAATTGAGCCGAACGGATATATATAGGTGAAATTAATTGGACAACTTGGTAGTGGAATAAAACGAATTTGAGGTGATGGGTAAACACGGGGAGTGGACCGAATGAAAGTGAACCGATCGAATACTCGTTTGCCCGATGTTTGATAGAAGGAGTTTATTGACTCGACTCAATTTCCCCTGGCCATCCCTACTCGAGTCTTTTGTTTCGTTGAATGACAAAACGTGTCTACCTCACCCCCGATTTCCCCTTATCAGCGCGTCACGTACGGTACCCTATTATCGTCCTTCGTCCTCGTAGAGTTTGCCGTCGTACGAGCCACACTAACAAAGGAACAAGCGAGTCGCATCGGTCGTCATGCATTTCTTCGGCAATGTCGAAGCCACGAAGAAATGCCAGGAGATAGCTCCTTTTATGCCGCGTAATGCTGCAAAAGCAACACATCCAAGCCACGTCATACCCGTCACGTCCTTGCCAATTAATCCAAAGCATTTTCCCTGAAAAATATTCCGACGACCGCATGTTTTTAGTCTTTGGCGCAATTAGGGTGAAGTTGATGTCGGAAGTCGGGCTAAGCCGGCGGGTTAATTAACACCTCGTCGAACCTCGCGTTCGATGAATTCCCAGTCGCGATAATTCGTTGAATGGAAAAGTCGAAAATGGGATAGGAACGACGCAAGTTTTTCTCGAGGACTTAATAATCGAACGGAACTTCCGCCCCCGCGTTTCTAACAAACCATCCAAGAGGCCCTCCAGCCGGCCCTAATTTTTGCATCTGCGGCTCGAACGACGCGCGACGAAAAAAACACAGAATCTCCGAGCGGCATCTGCAGATCCGGTTTGTATTTGAAATGCGTGAATGGCGTTACTCGCACGAACGCCGAGTTGCCGTGTGAAAGCGGGAGACGCGCCGCGGAAACCCAGACGGGGCTTTTTCAAATGATTATTATATTCTTTCCCTCGTTCTAGCCGGCTCTCTACCGGCCGGAAAAACACGGCACGTAAATTAGCAGAAAATTGCGCGCGTTTCAGCGGGAAATTCGCTGCGAAATGGCGAAATGACGAGCACGAGTTGCATCCGCCGATCAGAATTCAATGGTCCGCTTTTCTTACGGTCCCTCGTGCGCTGTGTCTAATTTCAAATATTTCCCTTTCCCTCTTCGAATTAATGTTTTGCCAATCTCGGAAATACCTTTCGGTAGCCTAAGAGTATGAAATTAATCAAGTACCGACGGGCAAGGACACGGGTTAATGACAGCGAGGACAGTGAGAAAACGGACAGTCATTTCGCTCCGATTTATCGCTCTATTCGGAGAGTTATGCGCGGTAACCGCCATGACGAACGTGCAAATGAAATCCAGCGAAAAAATCAATGTCAGTCTCGTTATTTGCCCGTATCACCCTGACGTACGATCCGATTTGAAATAACGAGCCAATCACAAAACGATCAACGCCAAATTTACGCGGGCGCAACTCGTCAAGAATTTGGCAAAGTCCGCTATTTCGTTGGCACATTTTTCCGGCTAATAATAACGTCGTTCCCGAGGCCGAAGGAAACGGAAATATCTTGGAAAAATCGAAGCTCGTGCGGCGCGCAGAGCGCGAAAGAATATATATGCGGGGATTATAATGGCGGCACGATGCAAAGAGGAGGCTAATACCGAGTGAACGCGCGCGGTCTGGAAATCGGATTGAAACGAAATTCAATTAAGAGCCGAAGGAGATTCGCCGGTGCGGCGCCGTTAATGCGCATTGGATTAGCGGAGTTGCGTGGCGCACGGCGCAACGCGATGAAAAATATTGCGCCTGTCGTTTGCCCCGCGGTTAATATAAACAAAAGCTTCATTTCCAACGCATCCGCGGATCGTCACGCTTCCGGGCAATATTTGTCCTCGACATAGCCCGCCTATATCGCGCCATTATCGCAATTTCCGCAACTCAGCGTAGCGTGAATTTCACGCGCGCTCTTCCAGGCCCGTCTTTACTGCTATTTCGGGCGGACGATCTTTCGTCTCGTAAATCGCCCGGTCAACGAGAACACCGCGCAAATTCTCTAACGGTAAATTCATTACGCCCCGGCGCGAACTTGTTCGCCCAACGAATTTTCCTCGGCGCGTCGTCTTTTCGCTGGATTTGCTTTCGTTCTACTTCCGTTGTTTTCGCTCTCTCGGGGCTTTGAGGGCGTGCTTCCCTCCCGTCCAAGACCCGGGCGATTCTCGACGAGCTAAACGAGTTAGCTCCGAATTTCCAGCGGCTCGCTCGGATCAGTTTCGTGGCCAGCTAGCTGGCGCCCTTCTTCACCAGCTATTCCCCGGTTACTTACATTAACGAGTCAACGGCCAACTCCGACGTCCTCGCTGACAGGAATTTCAAAGGCGATAAAGCAAACGAAATCGGCTCATGGTGAAGTGCATTGAAATGGCAAGCAAGCCGTTGAAAAAGTTTTTAGCTTCTTCTCGTGTGAGCTTCTTCTCTTCCAACGACAGCGACTCACATTCGTTTGCAGACTTAATTGCGGAGACACGGCGACGTTCTCGCGAGTCTCGCATGGAAAAGCGGGTAAATACGTCGTCTCCCGGTGAGGCGATACAGTTGGCGTCTTCGTCGGTTGAGCGAGAAACCGAGCAACGGCCTTAGACGACCTCGACACACACCAATCTCCATTACTTTAGCTCATTACCGGCGTCGAGGCGGCAGCCACGAAGCGACAAGTATCAGCTTTCAGGACACGCCGGCTTTCAGACTTCCTCTTTATTCGCAGACCTCTAAGGGCCCTCCGTTTCACGAGAAATTACCTTGGCGACTTGGGCCGACCAGCTCCACGGCCCGGAGATGCGATTCACGCCAGGGTTACGACTCTACTTTCTTTCAAAAGAAAACGTCCCTGTTGCTCGCGTAACAAGCGCGTCAAGCGTATTACAAACTCACGTGAAAATAACGAGCAACTACTAGAGGGAAGAGACGGTAAGAGCTTACGATTTCGTACCTTCCAGCCAGTTAGGGCTATGGTCGCCAGAGAGGGGCGACAGGCGGGCTTCAATCAAACGGAACATTTGGCTAATTAGCTCCAATTGTTGACGAGTTCCCAGTGAGGATGTATGATGCATGTAAATCGCGTCGCTCGTTAATCGCTACTTAGCAGCGACGAATAGATTTAATGAAGCTTCCGATCGTGAGATATGCCAAGAGCGATATCGATTTGCTAACGAGTCGTATCATCAGCATGAATAATGCCATTCTTCGACGTTTTCAAGATACTTTGGCCAACGGAAATCACCGTCCCCACTGAAATATAGAATGGGTAATACCACAAGGGAGTTGTCACGGTCGCTTCTAGTCGAGAAATTGACAATTCACGAGCAGACGATTCATCAATTATGCGGACTTTAACGACGCATGCAGATTCGACCGGCAACCGACTCGTCAGAGAAAACTGATGGTTCCGAGGGATGGGGGAGAGCAAGACGGGCATCGAATGGTCGAATAATAATTTATAGCGAATCCGGAATCTTTTTCATCGCAATGCCAGGGGCCTGGGCTTTTAAGAGGCTGTCGGCCGAACATCCAGAGCGAGCGATTTCCCTCGGAGGATCGGGGATTTTTTAACGAGACAGCCGTCGATGGATCGCGGAGCGTATCATCCGCACACACGTTTTCTCACGGACGCAACGACGCTTTGTTCGCTATTCTCACGTTGTTCACCGGAGGGACGTACGAACAATTAAGTGCAGGGCCCTTGGTCGATCAACCAAGGGACCGTCGAGACTCTCCTTTCGCACACGCACCACTTCTCCCTTCACCCACACTTTCGCCCTCGTCCCACGAACCATGAACCATGAACCATGAACCACGAGTGCCGCGGGAATAATGATCCCGTGACTTCTTTCCTGGGTACAATTTTAATGCACCTCCGAGGGGGGAGGGCTATAACAGCTTCTAGCATTCATTGCGCTTGTGAGGGGCGGATAGGGGTAACAGGTGCATAAGACCGTAAATCCGAGCAGCTAGCGACTCATCGATTGCACTTTGCGCGTTCTCTCCTCGGCCACATGAATAAATTCTCTCAGTCGATGAAGCTCTTTTTATCTCTCGCTCAGTTTTCCTGGCGGATCAACAATTTTTTCATCCTGCCCCCTCCCCCATCTCACTCAACTTATTCTTTTTTATCGCCACGAATCGTCTCGTCGCCCTTCGCTGAGTTTTTCCACTTGGCTTAACGATATGTATTCGCTTCGCTCCTGAATTAATTTTCTCGTAATCACCTACGCAGAATTCCGGCGCGCCTTGTCCCGGTGAACCGGGGGAAAGAACGGAATTATCGGTAATGCGCTCTTCCGTAAGGATAATTTCGAGCTAGCGAAGGAACGTCGATGGGATGCTTGGAACTGGAGGTATGAAGGAACAGGGAGGAAGAGGGGGATGAGATTCTCGATTATGCAAGGTTAGCAGCGACGACAACCGCAACCGCGGTCATGTCACCTTCTGGCCTACGACGCGTCACGCGATACGACGTTGCAAACCCCGTTTTCCTCGTCCTTCAGCCCCCGACTCTGTTTGCACGGGCATAATGATATTCGGCTGGCACATACCGCTTAAGTGGCCCCCTAAATAATACGGCCGGGCCGTACGGCCGCAGAATAATCCCCTGCGGATATCGCGAGGCCGCGTCGGACCTGCGTTCATCCGCATTCGCCCCCTTCACCCCACCGCCGTCGACCCTCCCCACAAGCCTTTCGATATTATTTCGGGCCAGGACAAACCGCGACAAATTTGCGGCAGGTATTTCGAATCTGGATCGTTTGTTCCATCCGAAAACCGCGCATTAAACCATCGCTCATCATTTTTACCAGCGACTTTTCCTTCGACTCGCCAACTTGCCAGCCTATCCTGCCTTAATCGGTTCATCAAATTATTATCATAAAATCCTACGGTCCGGTCTGATACTCTCTTTAGCGGTGTTTAATCACTTTTGATGGCCCTAAAAGCGTGCTCGAAGGTATGACCAAACTCGTTGGCCGACGTAGTCGAGAGAAGTTGTTTGATCGATCGCGGCCGCGCGCGCGAAAGACTGTCTGAACGTTGGAAATTGTTCCGCAGTACTTGTTGCGAACGATAGGAGAGCAGCAAGTGGCGGCTTTTCGAGGGACGATAATACGCGAGGCAACGGGGACAGGAAGACGCACCTGGTAATCTTCTCTGGTTAGCCGCTCTTATCGGTCCCTCTTATCGGCCTCAACGTCATATTTTACGATCGACCGCTTGAAATCGAGGCAGCTGAGAATCGCTTCGACAATCGCTTCCTTCCAATGGCACGCTTCAAATAGTCTTCAAATTTTTCTCCCTTCGGACTAATTGCTGGCGCACTTTAGGTGGGCCAATTAAGCCCGTGTAAACGGTACCTCCGGCGCGGAAAATCGACTCGAGAAATCGAACCTCCGCAATTACCTTGGCCCGCAAACTCTTTGCTGTATCATTACTCATCGATTAGCGCGGCCAGAGTTACGTCGTCTATATTTGTCGAATGTTTCACTGCTGGCACGAAAACCTTTTTTACCTGATACGTCACGTCGATCCAATCTACGGCCCGGCAGAACCGGTCACTGTGCGTTACGTTACGAATTCTAAATCTGACCTTTCATTCCATTCACAAGTTGTACGAGTACTCGTCGACGGTCGAACTCGATGTTGGCGAAAGTCCGGCGTTTTTACGCCGATGAAACAAGTAGTCGGGAATATAGTAAAGTAGTAAGGTGGGTGTATGCAACACGAGGAGAGACGGAACTCCTACAAGAGCGCGTTAACGATCGTACCTCGTGACAAGCCAAGCAAGAATGCAAGTGACGTCATCGAAACTCGATAAAACTCACCGTCCCAGGCACACACGAGGGGGGAGACAGGGGGGAGAGAGAGGGGGGAGAGAGGGGCAGGCAGATACCTGAGTGCGCGTCAACTTGCTGGTGATATAGCCGACTCACGTCGTTCGAGATTTCTTTTTCGTTTCAAGAGGAGAATTCTCGCTACAGCTATAAATTTATCTTCGCTTACCTTTGCAACAATTTTAAAATACGTAGAATAATATTCGGACCAATTACGAACAAGGTCACTGTGCATGGCGTAAAAAGCTCATTAATTAATACACGGTTACTTTGTGGCAATGCAATTCCGTTTACATCGTTCGCTGGGCTCGTCGAATCCCATTACGCGCAGCTAACCATTCGCAAAATTATTAAAGTGTCAATACATCCGAGCATTAAAATTATCTACCGTGAAGAATTACAGGAAATTAAGGTAATTCCGTGAATGATGTCGAATATCAATGGTCGAGATACCATTAACGTGTTGTAAACTGTAATGAATTCTCATGAAGTTTATCCGGCAAATGGAAGAAGGGGTATTTTGGATAACAGGCTCCGTAATCGATATCGTTGGGAAGGGATCAAGCGAATTTCATTCGTTACAACTCCGTGTAATTTATTTATTTATTCCGCCGACTCGGCACACGTTCCGTTTCGTCGGCATATCGGCGCGTAAGTCTCATTCATTTTTTAAGTGACGGATACGCCTGAGAAAATTTCCTACGACTTATAGGTCGTTGGAAATGTTAACGTTCCTCGCGAGGAAACTGGAGCGTCAGAGGTCTGGTCCGGCGCGTAACGAGCTGTCGCATTAAAAAGCCGAGCAGCGCGGGTCAGCCAGAAAGAAATATTTAATTCCTCGCATATCGTTCATTAGCCGTGCGGGACACGTTTACGTTCTAAACACACGGGACGTGACATTTGCCGGCGCAGAAGGCACAGCAGGTGCACAGTTGAGAGACTTTTTCTTTTGGACGAGGCCACCTCGATATGCCCGAAACTCGACAAGAACGGCGAAATAATGAAATCCGAGAAAAAGCGCTTGGAAAAAATTTGTCAACTCGGAGGTGAATTCTCGGGCTCTACGGAGAATAAAAGTGAATATATTATTCGAAGGAAGAAGGCCAATCCGGGAGCAGCTGGCTATGCTTAATAGGGAAAACTGCTATCGTGGAATTAGCGCGAGGATGAAGGTGAGAACGTCGAGGGATTTTGACAGAAGAAAAGGATCCCTTCAACGTTCGTACACAAAGTTTCCTGTCAGCAGCAAACCCGGCCGAATCCTCCGCGGATTCCCCCTTATTCCCCCGTATTCTCGCTTCATCCCTTCCTCCATTCTTTTCGTCCCTCTGTTTCGTTCTTATCTGGTTCAAAGCAGCGCCCTTGCCGATTGAATGCCAAACAAAGGCGACATTCTGCGAATGGCATGCACGCAGGAGCGAGCATCGTGTCTCCAATTTGTCAAATAAAATTTCAACTGACGACTGACACGGTTAACATTGCAATGAAATCAGACCGTCTTACTAAATATTATTACAAGAGTCAGCAGTTTCTTTTTCACGAAGCAAGGTGTACGGATCCGTCGAGCCCTGATTCAGCAGCTCGTGAAATATTTTTTCGCCGACATGTCTGAATCTCGGGATCCGTGATTTTCCATCGACAGGACTGCATGGCGAAAATGGGAAATTCACGGACGTCTGCCGTCTCAGCTTGGATTTCCTAAGCAGCTGTTTAGCGCATCACTGCTTCCGGTAAATATCAGTAGGGAATATCTCTCTCTTCCCCCGGAATATGCTGGCCCATTTCGAAGATGAGCTTGAAGCCACACTAAATTACAATTTTATATCAACTGCCCATGACAGCGACGCGCGCTCTCTTTACGAGCGGTTGTCAACCTTCCTAACTCCGAAGACCCATTAAATTTCTTTTATCAAGTCGATCCACGTCTTAGCTGTACACGTTGTCGCGCAAATTTGATCACACCAATGGGCTCGGCAAATTTGTTCCTCGAGAATGAAAGAACAATCGCCGAGAGATCGGAGCCATCCGTTAAGCTTACCACGTAGCTTCCGACAAGCAACGATGACGAATCGGCCGCGTTTAAAAACCTTTCTGATAAGTTTTTCGCTCATCCTTTTAAAGTAAATATGGTATTCGCCGCGAGAAAAATCGGTTATCGGAATACTCGACAGCGACTTAAGCAGAAATAATTAGTTTGGCCGCTTGCAGTGGAGAGAATGAATCGATGTGGACTCTTAACCCAGATACAAAGGCAGCTTTTGAAGGAGCTAAAGAGCGGCTGATCGATCGTATTAAAGCAACCGTATTCGCGGCAAGGATTGCACGATTCTTCTTCGAGGCAATTTTTCGCGGCAACGGACCTACAAGTTTGCTCGTAGATTTTTAAGTAGGTTTCAGGATAGGTCATCAGCGTCCAGTGTCGCGCGAGTTACTTTCCTTTGCCCACGAGAACGGAAGACGCTAAGGCGGAAAAGAATATTACCTAGACGTAAAGCAAGGCGCGAGCGGAGTAAACCGGCGGTGCGGCAATAAGAGGGGAAAAACGAAACGAAGAAACGAAGAAACGACTGCAACGACGACCAGGGCTGAAGGGAGAGGAGAAACCGTAACGAACCTCCGCTGAATTTCGTTGGGAATGTCACGGGACAAGCTCGTCCAGCAACGGCAATGGGGGAAAAGCAAGGCGAGGAAAGACCTGGCTCCTTTACTTGACCCGTAGCCCTCGTTGAAAAAAAAGGATAAAGCCCTCCTGCGGTTCTTGGCTTCGAAGAGAGAAAACGCCAGACGACCACTTGTGACGAAACGCCCGTTCCTCAAAGCGCTTCCTCTCTGCGTCGACCAGCCATGTTTTCGGCCGAACAGAGCGGAAAACAGAAGATACCGGCCCGATTTCCTCTACATTTTAACCCTTTGGGTAATTGATTCGCCGAACCGGAAAAGATTCCTGCCTCTTCGATATGCCGACTTGTGCGTAATATCTTTTCCTCGAGATGGAGTATACTTTTGGCCTAAGTCGTAACGAAAGATACGACCTGGCAGAATTTGTTAATATATTAGTTGCAACGTGAGAACGGAGTTGTGACGGTAATGTTTTCCACCGAGCTCTGAATTCTGGTTCATGGATCTCGCGAAACGCAGAAAGACCGTCATTCTCGGAGCGAAATACGACAGACTAATACGCCGACTATAAACCTGCATGCGACGCCCGCTCGTAGTGCGGTTTACAATTAGTACTAGGCACTAATTGTAGAGTGTGGAGGAGCGCGTGGAATCGCGTGCAACACGACGCGCGAGTAATGGCTGGATTTGCCATCCTTTTGTGCTCAGATGGATCAGCCATTATCAATGGTTCCTCGTCAATGTATAAGACGCTTGCACGAAGATTACTACGAGCGGGATTTAACCGTACTATCCGCATTCCCTTCGAAACGACCGTGCTACACATTACTCCTCCAAACGTTCCGTATAAATCCACTTTCGGTTTATTAATTAAGTACCTATTACCCCTTGTCGCATTGGTTCGTTTGTCATCTACAAGACGATATATCGCCAGTTCCAACGAGGGATTCTTCTTTTCTTCTTTCGATGGTTGCCTGGCCGTTCGAGGCTCGTCACTTCCGGCAAGGAATGAGTGGACAAAAGTTGGGGAGCCAGTCGGTCGCGCAATGCTGTCCAAACTGTCGGCAGTTGGTACCTTGGCGAATTCCACGACTCGACCGCGGCAATCCAGTTGCTCCGCTCCAAGACCAGTTCTTCCAACTGCGATTATTAGAGCTCGACGTACACGGTCGTCGACACGCGACGTCGAGGCCCTGACCGCATCGGCAAAACTTTTACAGCTTCATACTCCGTCCTCTCGTTTGTCTTTGCGACTTTTCCAAAGCCCTCTCCCCCTGCTACTCCCTCTTGCACCGACGAAAATGAGAACTACGGCGGCCAACCGTTAACGAATCCAGCGAACGAGGAAATTTGAGTCTACGCCGATGCAGGACTTGGCCTACGTTTCAACCAGCAAGTTGTTGAAAAAATGGCAGGCTTGAAGTACGCTTCCCTTCGAGGGCAGAGTATTGTAGACGGCTGACAAACGAGAGAAAAAAGACGGGAAGGACTACGGCCCTGGATTTCCGTTTCTACTCCTCTCTATCCCTCGGTCTGTCTTCCAACAGCCGTTTCCTTGAATATATATCTGCCTTCTCTCTCGTACACACACCCAAAGCATTCTTTTTCTTTATCCGCCTACCGAGCCGTTTCCCGAGCGTAGCCACCGTCGCTAATCTCTTTTTACCTTTCTCCCCACGTCGTGCGTCCGTCCAACATCGTGGACGTGCCCTGCCTCAATCTACAAGAAAAACCGGGGAATAATTGTTTAAAGCCACGCCTCTGTGCTACGCGCAAAACGGCCACCACGAAAGCCAGAGCAACCGTCCTACCTGCGGTGTAATACATTGCCCGTTTTTGCTGGCTCTCAGAAGTGATATTTCAAAGAAACATAAGCTATATCGCTGATAACGAAAGCCACGGAACGCACTATCGAGGGAAAGCTGCTCCCATCTCCGAGAGCACTCACAATCAGTTGGCTTAGTCAGGTTCGGTAAGATTATCTCACGGGGAAACTGGATATGTGTATACGTGACTATAAGTACAGCCACGACCGAAGGGAAGATGCGTCTAATGCGCTTTACCGACACTTAAGGAGCATCTGTTTTATATTTATATCCATGTCTGTTTAGTCAACCAACCGTGCAACGTCCCGCCTGCCGAAACACCAAACTCAATGAATAAATCCGACGAGGCACAAGTAAAATTAACTCCGGATGAACAAATCTCCGATAAGAATGAAACTTTATGTATATGTATATTTCACGGAACGATGGAAAGTCAAGACATTGTCATTTTCACGCTCGTCAGACGTCGGTTTAATGGAGTACCAATTCCGTGGCGTATCGATTTTCAAGTGACATGGTAATCGTGTACTCTTGCCCGGAGGCGAATAAGGGCAAAGGGGGGTAGGCGAATGAACAGACGGAGAGGTGGGTATAACGATGTAAATGCAACATAATACCGGTATCACGACTGGCTTTGAGGTTCTTATACAGAGAGAGAAAAGAAGCAACCGAGATTTAAGGTCATTTCACTCGACGCGGGCGAAGGAGGCAAACGAAACGAGTTTCCTCTTTTAGTTCTGCCTTCCCCCCCCCCCTCCCCGACATTCCCCCTCTAACCGAGCCACCAGTTCTCGAGAGCACGACGCGCAACCTCTCGTTTAAAAGCTACTCCAACGGTAAAGGCCCTGCGCGCCCACCACCTGCTTCTTTCCGTCTCCCTTTGACTTTTGCATTTGGAATTTCGCCCCAACTGCGACTCGCTACCTCGCGAATAACGCCAACTTGGTGCAAAATCAAAGTTGGACCGTGGATTTCATTTTTCCGACGGACGCAATCCCATTGAAAAGCCGACGAAGGGAAGAGGGAGACAAAAAAAATAAGGCTGACGACACAAGGGTGGACATCTCCGTATTCCGGGACGGTTAAAAGTCGATGGAGTTTTCATCGCCGTTCGACCGATGCAGCCCACAAAGAAGCTTTGTCGAGGGTTATATACGTTTGTCTCTCGTCATTAAAATCTCGAGATCGGCCCTTGAAATTGTAGGGCCGATAAGGCCGTGTTTTGCCCGCATTTCACGAGCCTTTCTTACACCGTCCATTCTCCTTGCCGTGTCAAATTCTAGCCCCGAAAAGGGATTGATCGATCGACGAGCCGAGTAATCGATATTCCGCGAATAAGAGCATTAGAGTGTCGGGTGTCGGCTGTCCTTACAACCCCTTCGTCGGCAACGGCAGAAGCATTATTAGATTAGAATATCACGTGACACTTGATCGGTCAGTAGTGCTCCTATTATAGAAATTCCCATCGTTCAAATAAACCTAATGTTCCCGTATGACAGCTGAGCCGCTAATCGTCGGAGAATTTGCTTGGCAAACACGCGATTGTTCCTCTTTTTCAAGGGGAAAAGAGAAATGATAACGCTCGTAGTCACGTTGATTTTATAGTTCATCGCTAGTTCTGGAAATTGAATAGCCTTTGTCAAGGTATTTCCTTTGTCTCTACGAAATAATGAGGGGCGGGCTCACTGGGAAATTAGCGTATCATAACCGACGGCCTTTTACGTCTTTCGACAAAATGACGACCTTCGCAATCAGAATAAATATCCCTTTTTTTTATTAACATTGACTTTGGATCTCCAACGTTTCTGGAATCGGCCAATGAATTCGATGAACGATCAATTTCTTTGGTTGGCCTAATAGCCGGAAATTGCACGCTTCTTTCGGAGACAATGGAAGGCTGCATTAATCGCGTTTTCGGCTTCTCTGACCGCGCTTATCTCCCTCCATTTCCATGGAGCGCCGTATTGTTCTGGATTCAGCGGGGGCAAACTGCGGGCACAAGTGTCAAACAGGCTGATTCTAGTTGGCCGCAGCAGCAGCCTGGGGACACGCCGTAGCGATGCCGTTTTCCCCGTGGGTCCCGCAGGAAATTCGCCCGAGAAGCGATTCTATGTCCGGCTGATCATTAAACCTTCGGTAAAACAGCCAAGAGCATTTTTACCGCAGATCCCAAAAGTTTCGGGTTACGGGGATTTCCTGTCCATTCGTCGCGGCCGATGCTCCAGGGGGAAGACACGGAAGGAAAGAAAGGGAAGGGAGGGAACGAAGCAGAACGAAGTAAGGATCGTTGGACGTTTCACGTATGCTCATTTTACGGCCCCTTCCGAGCTTATCGTCTGGGTATTACCCCCACGACCACCGTCCCGAATTAGTCGAACGGAAAGTCTCTATGACGCAATGCCCAGCCAAAGATCGTCCTCCTCCTCCTCCTCGTCCTCGTCCTCGTCCTCGTCCTCGTACAATGCACGCGATACAACGTCCTATCGTACGGATTTCCGGAAAGCCCTATAACCCCCCCGTACACTCACCCCACGATGACGTTTACTTTCTCAGCCGATTGCACGAATCACGCATCTCTGCCAACGACTACCCGCCCACCTATGCGCCTTGGAATTTGATTACCATCCGCCATTTGCATATTTTCTACGTCGGCCAACGAAGCAGGAAATAATTTAGCAGGCATTTGTCAGCGCGAGAAGTAATATTAGACTCGTCGCGAGACGAGATAACGAGGAATTTTCTCGACTTTTGAGCCGATTAAATCTGCCAGATCCAGTCTTGTACCTGGAATGTCAGCGAGCGCGTGTTACACTGTAATCGACGAGGGGACAATGGCCGCAAAAATGAGCGTCGACCGAGCACGGCGAGGCAATTTAAGAGCAGACGGTCCCTAATTGTTTGTGCTTGCCAGCAGGTCGAGAGTATATCGTCCCTGAAGCCCCGGGATTACGGTAAACAGTAACGTCGTATAAGCTGCTAATTCAACCTATCCCCCCTTTTCTCACTCTCTCTCTCTTTCTCCCTGTTTCCCACTTTCTCTCGGTCTCTCGCACATTCGCGTACATCTACAGAGAGAACATGTAGGGGAGCGGCAGAGAGTTATACATACGTTTGGAAACGCAATTTCAACGAACTCTCGGGCCTTCTCCGTTTCACTCTGTGCGTTTGCTCGCGCTTCTCTCTATCGTCGCGTCTCGCAGGTAGTCGCGAGTAATTAGAACTGTGCCCGGACACCGGGGGTGCATATTGCATGTGGCACACGTTATTACAGAACCGGAAACTTCCGTCGTTCCGTGCGCCTCTAACCGTATACCCATGGCCCAACTGAATATCGCATTTTTACCAACGACCGTGCCAGTCCCTCTCGGAAATCGATAATGCGACTTTGAAGTAAATTTCGTAGCTGTAACCGCGAACGTTCGTACACGTTCACATGTATGTATATATATGTGTGCATATATTACGTGCCTCGAGCGAGCTGCTCGGAGTTAATATTTTTGATAAATTATGACCGTTGGCCGAAGGAGCACCGCGAAATCGCAACAGGGAAAAGCACTAAGCGTTTACAATTCAACGCTCACGAAAAGCAGACCGGGTGAAACGCTTGGCGAATTTGCATACGCTACACTTTCCTCCCCCGCATTTGCAGCAATTTACAGGCAACTTCCGGCCCCGCTGGTGCTTATCGGACCCACGAATCTCACGGGCGACGGCCCATTCGCGCGGCCGCCCACGGAAAAAAGGATCCCTGAGGTAAATTTCCGGCGTCGCACCTCAGTTAACCGAACGTAAATACGCTGGCGGAAGGACCGGCGCGGTCAGGGCGATCAAATTAAATTCTAGCCGGCCCGCCGTTATTATGTGCACTGCTTTCTCGCGTGGGAATATGCCAGAGTCCGGCGAAATACTTGTGCGATACGTTTTTCCAGGCAGAGGGCAGCTTAACGCATTTCCATACAACATGGGAAATTTAATATTTACATTATTTCTCCTCGGGTCAAGCACGCGCAAATCTCTTTATCGCGTTCCTCCGGCTAAGCGAGCTTCTTTCAAGAGCGTCCATTGCTCCAAAGTTTTAAAAAGCACGCGCATTTCTCCTATTTATTCTGCCGTATTTGAGGAGGCTGCAGAGCTTAATTAACTCGACAAAAAAAGAAATATCCAAAGTCCGTAATACGTGCTGCCACGCAGTTTGAATCCGTATCGTTTGCAGCCTCGGGCAAGCCAAATCGAAATATTTATCGCGATACGCGAGCATTGCCTCCGTGTTATAATTACAGGCCGAACGTGGCGGAACCTTGCTTACATTTACGACGTACAAGTTTCACAACGATAAACCCCGCGTCTTACGTTTTCACGGGAAAATACACGTACGCCGTTGGCCACTTGCCCCACAGCCATAGATTTGCATATCCCACCGTACTGTACCAACCGCCTCGATGGAAATTCAAAGCCGATTATTTTATTGTTATCTTCCGTCGGGCAGTCTCCTATCAGCGACAAGAGCGCAAAAATTCTGGCCGACTAGCGCTAATTAAAATTTATGACCAGCCTTTCCCCTAGCCCTGTTCTCCAGAGCGAAGGCCTAACGCAGACGGCAGCTTCGTTCGAGTCAATTGTCGACCGTGCGCAGACACGTTTTACCATGTAGACACGTATAATGCGTGCTAACGAGGAGACAGATGAAACGAAAGGGACGTTCCTTGAGAATCGCGGGCGGAGAAGTTAATGGGAGTAATTCAGACGCTTTCACGCAATTCGAGCGAGTCTTATCTAGGCGCCAATCGCCGTACTTCTCCCTCTTTCCTCGTCCTTTCAAACTCAGCGCAGAATGCAGAAACATCTGGCCGTGTTTACCGGACCGTCCGTACCGCAAGCTTACGTAGCAGACCCTATGTAAATCGATACATTATCCCATACGCCAGTGATTAATGGTCCTGGAGAAGTTGTAGGGTCTCGCGTATTTATCGCCCTACGGAATACCCAACTTTTTGATATCCCCCCGGTGCGCAAGGGATGGGAAAGCCAAAGAAATTTACGTCCAATGAATTCAGCCAGAAGTACATTATTCCGTAATCGAGGAATTCTTCGAATATCGCGGTTAAATTTGCATTATCTGCTTCGGGACAATTAACGATGATAATTATGTGAACGCCGGCGAACAGGTGGACCTAAATTTTGATGCATGCATAATACCATGATACAATAAAATTCCACATTATAGTACCACTACGGTCGTTGGAGTAAAATGGAACAGCGAGTTTCTCTTTTAATTTCGAATAACGCAGACAAGCGTAAGTCGTTGTTACAATAGTCTCGATGCGGAACAGTATCCCGGGACTTTGAGGCCAAAAGTTTATAGAAACTCGCGAGACAAAGTTGCGAGGAGAAGCGAGAAGAAACGAAGACTGAAAAAGTTGAGCGAAAAAGTTGGTGCGAGGTTTGCATAGAGGAGAAATTCGCTGACACCGGAGCCATGAAATTGTAGCGCGGTAATGAGACATTCTTTGCAAATGTACAATTCGTCCTATCAATCCTCCCCCGGTATTGTGCGAATCTTTCGCTACATCAACGAATTTCCCTTAGCCGGGAGAAATAAGCTACGACGGTTATCCGGCTCTTCGTGTCTTCAAATTCATTTTCCACGCTGCCGCGCGTAATTTCATTCATTTTCGCGGACACTCCGGGTCTTGGCCTAACGAGTGCCATTCGTACGATTAATTGGCGCGGGACATTAAACCGGACTGACCCGGAAATGAACGTTAAAGCCACGTTTCGGAACTGCCGTGATACACGGTGTAAGCACATTATCGCCCGATCCATCCTAATTGGCTAGATTTAACGGGTCGAACAACGGTGTTTAGAATTCCTCGTACGTCCATCAGCAATGATTACTCGAAAACGACGCTGACGGCCGATCACAGCAGTGAAATACGTTTGCACTGGAAAATGGCCCGCCTGCCGATGCAGTCACTTATGACGTCCACCACCACCACCACCACCACCACCACCACCACCACCACCACCATACAACAGACTCATCGGCATGCATTAAATGCCACTAAAGAGCCCTGCCCTTTCAGACTGCCTATGTATTATTCCATAATGCCCTGATTACCGATACAATGACCGACTCAAACACCATGTAATATCCAAGGGACGTCCTTTGATTCGGCCTAATTAGTAGTGCGCAAACATCCTTGGGTTATTTACGGCGATATGAAATGTTCAACCTTGCCCTAATCAGATTTATTGATACGGGGTTAAGCATCGTACTGGGGTAGGGTACCGGGATTTGGAGTTACGCTATTGCTCGAGTCACGTTATACATCGCAGGATGAATCACCGGGGTCTCTTTTCCCTCCTTTACAGCTCCGCAGCATTACGTTCTTACTCCTTCACCTTCCCTCATCCGCCTAGCCATATCCCCGTCTCACTTTCTACCCTTCCTTAAGGAGCGGCAAGTACTTACACGAAAAAAAAACCAGTAAATATTAAGCGTAAACACGAAAGTCTCGCAGTTAAATTCTTAAGAAGTTGGTCCTTTCTTCCGGAGTACAAACCGTGCTCTCTGACCGAGTAAATTATCACAGTCTAAATACGGTTCACTCGGTGCAGAGAATGCAGGTTCTCATCTCGGAGGGACGCAAATAAGATCGTAGGGCAAAAAGGATACTCGTCTTTGCAATATCGGACAAAGGGAGCTTCAATAACATTAGCGCTTTATTTTCCTTCCATCGTTCTCTTTTATTATTACACGGGAAGAGGATGCATTCGTTTGATAGCGCGAAATGCGCTTTTAAAAAAATAAAAAGTGGTACGCAATAACAGGACGGGAAGGTGATCGATCTGGGAAATACCATTTTATGGAAACGTGACGTAACGAGTTGGTCCTAAGGTGGCCGATGAGAGATAACGGATAGTGGGACACCGATACGAGTTTATCGCGGCCTGAAGATTACGTGGAATCCATCAACACCGTGGAGATTTTCCGAGTCCGTTTTACGTGAGAAGCCGCAGATCGAAGTGCAATCGGAGAGAGGAAACGTAGAACGAGCTTGTAAGACCACTGACGAGGGAAGAACAGGGCTACTCTGGCAACTGGAGACGGTCCTGCGGTTTCTCTCCTGTTTCTCCTTCTTTCTCCCGGTTCCAGCGGTCTATGGACTGCCGGTGCTACGTGTGTAGAACACGTTGCACCTCCGACAAACGGCCGGCGACCCCAGCGACTGCCGCTCTTTGTCCTCTCGACTCCACTCTCCCTCCATCTTCCATCTACCTCAGCTCCCCTCACCCTCCCGGCCCACTCGGTCTTATCCATTTACCTGTGCTACGTTCTTCTCCCACCATGCCGGGTCTCCTCGCCTTCTCGTCTTTTATACCTGTCCTTTTGCTCCACGAGTCGCTCGCGCGATCCACGATGGCTCTCGGATTTATTTGTCCAGCCGACATACCCGCCTCGTCCACGAGTTCAAACTCTGTCTTCTTTGCCCGACATCCGTAGCAAGTACGGCTTAGTTCCTCCACTTGGAAAACCGTGCGAGGAGATGACATTTTTAGCACCCTCTTCCGATCGCTTAGGTCGGTCAAATAATTCGCCGAATCGGGTGCACGTGATCGTGTCTAATTAGCGAGTGGGCGGAGAAACGAAAGTTCCTAATTGCAGGCGCGTCGTTTAATTCGCCCGGCCGACATATCGATAGACCACTAGGAATAGCTAAGGCTAAGCGGTTAATTGAATTTTCCGCTGCGGCTCCCCGGCGATACTAGTTAACTATTCGAAACTAAAATAGTAAGTGGTGAACGAGCGACCCGTCTGCCAACGAACCGCGTCTTTACCAGACGAGACCCACTTCGGGCCGACCGATGGATGAATCAATCTCGGCATGGCGTATATGACTAATTCATCCCCACTCGGAGAGTACGTCGAAATAAAGACCTCCCCACCCACATGGCGATCCTTTCGCTCTCGAAAAATACACATATTATATCGCGTATCGAGGATAAACCACTCGAGGGAATATTAGCATGTCGGAAAATTTAGCGTCCTCTTAAAGCGAACGGTAAAACGTTAATGCTTCACTGAACTCCGACTTAACGGAAAATCCTGATACGGCGGTCCAGCTGTCAGACACTTCCGGAAGTATCTGTACCCGTCTTACAGGATTATCCGGAGAAGTAAGTACGGGCCAAATCGCACAGCGGAAGTGTCTTATCGACGGTGAAATTAGTCATGAAAAGAGTATGACGAAATGGCCGTACGGTATCGAGGTCTTCATAATGGATGACACACGGCGTGTATTATTCATTTCCAGTAACGTGAATTAATGACGTGTTTCGCGATGAGACGGCAAGGAGATTTCCCATTGAAACGTAACTCGGCTAAAAATTCTCCTCGGCGATACACAGGTGAGTTTCTTAGCTTTTGGAAGACCAAATTTCCCAGTGGTTTGCCCTAGTGGGGAGAGCTAGGAAAGGCTAAATCCTTTTCCATTCGACAGTAGTCGACTGGTCGTAAGAAATGTATGCTAACGATATACTGAAATCAGTCGAGAGAGCGTTTTCCGGCTTTTGCATAATCCATCGTCGGTTTGTACACTTGTTTGCGCCACTCAGCCGGCGGTTTACAATAGCGCGGCTCGCTGAGGGAAATGGAAACCAGAAGGAGCCGAGTGTGCGGGTGCCAAAGAAGCCCGCGCCAGAGGGGTAGATTAAAGAAACAAAGAGGAGGATGGGGTGGCGCCGGAAAAAAAGAGCAAAAGGGACGGACTCGGACCGCAAGCGAGCAAGGAACTAAGATAAGTTGTAAAGAAGGTAAAACGACGAGCGACGAGCGACGAGAAGGAAAGCAAAGGGATTTACTCGCTTTCGAGTACACCGCGGAAGAAGAAGGGAAAGAAATCTCGACTGCTTTGACATGGATCGTGATACTAGCGAGCGTAAATCGTTGGATACCTTCCTGTCGCGCGGTTGCTCCTGCCGGATGGGAGGGGAGGAGAAGAACCCGAAGAGTTTGAGAGCAGCGCTTGGCCTGATGGTAGTAGTTTAAGATCACACCGAATGCCAAGCCTTCTGTTACACATGAGTTATGCCGCTGAATTCTCATAATCGTCAGCTACTCGGCGAAACGCTACTCGACCCTGATTGGCTCAACGAAGAGACGGCCAAACGAATCTCGTGTCAATTAATGCTAACAAAAGTAACACTATTCTCCGGGTCAGTCGTTCGCGCGGCTACTACTTGCCGTCGTTAAGATCGTTTTGCCACTTCGCTGAGAAAATCGCAAAGTACTTCAACAATCCCACGCTTAGGAAAATGTCACGGGGAAAACTGCTGCGCTAATTACGCCACAAAGGGAGGCGTTTAGAATCCCGCGGAGAATCCACCAACTATTGGGCCGAGTTCTGAGAATTCTTTGAATAGCGCGCGCCACGAAGTTTAATTAGCGCTGATCGACGGAGCTGAATTTCCTGTTGTCCAATAAATATTCACAGGATAAGCCACGTAGTTTGGGCAGACGAGCGATTATCCACGAACCCTTGGAGCTGCATCCCTTCTTTTTCTCAGGGTCTAACGTACAACGTGTCTCGCAGGAACCGGGACATAATAGTATCGAATGTCACTTGTGAGAAACGCATCTTGCGCGTCGTCGGCTTTGCATAAGGGGAAAAAGCCCGGCGAAACCGCACAATTCACGTTGCGGTGACTTTCCTCGAGAAATTTGAGAATATCACCGTGCTCTTGGTAAAATTGAATTTCAGTTATGTTCATGGCAGATGTCGGTCGTATCTTCTCATCCAAGATACAAGAACCCAAGGATTTTAGGAAGCCTACTACGATGATTTTGCAACCTACCGATTTCAATAATCATTCTAATGACATACACGGAAAACGCCTATTACAGCGATTGCGCAACTTTCTAATGAAACATGTACGTGACTCACGAAAAGGGAAGGTTCCCTGTTGGCGAAGGAATTGGAAATAAAATTCCCGACAGACGTGCCGCAGGGTCTATGTACTTTCTTTGCACCATCCTATACCGTATAAACAGAAATTGTCTTTGTACCCTGTACTTCGGACCGTATTTACATCCTGCCTTCGATAACAACGTCGCCTAGAGAGCGACATTTTTTCCTTAAACTCCAGCCGGTCTTTTCCATCTCCGAAATCATAGGTACGCCGAGTCCACGAGGACCTTTCGTGTTATCGCCTCGTTTCAACACCCTTCTGGGCCAAGGAAAACAATCTCTGGGATGTAAACAAAAAAGGCTTGACCCCGAGGATGTCGCTCTGCTATATAGGCATTTGATTTGCAAGTTTACTCGAAGATTCACGGACGAGTCGTGCGAGGCCCGTATTTTCGCCAGTAGCGAAACTTCCATAAATCTCAAGGGGTCTTGCTGGGCCTAAGAACGCTCCCATGGGCGAATACCCCGCTCAGAAAGGACTCTCCTCTCTCTCTCTCTCTCTCTCTCTCTCTCTCTCTCTCCTCCCTCACACTTGGTCCGTCCTTTGTGCTCACGTCGTAGCGGCGAGCACGGCCAACGGACGACCGACCACGACGTTATTTCAAAAACTCCTCGTCCAGCACGAAACGTGGCCCTCGGGAACGCGGCTTTCTTTTCACCGCTCACCAACCGAAAATGCCTGGCCAATTCAACTCGAAGCCACTTCCCTTTTTCATGAATTCCGAGAAACCGCCTCACGACATTCCATTTTACTCAATCATCGCGAAGAAAGGGACCTGGTCGACCGAACTATCAATGACGCGAGTAAATGCACCGTAAAAAAATTCGCGCGTAGCGAGGAGAAATGAGCGCTCATAAATAAAGAAAGCTTTAAACGTGCCAGGATTTTCCTTCAAATGTTTATCTGTCAAAAGCATCTGTTCTGTATCTATTTCATGGGCTTATCCTGTGAAAGAAAATCGTTTAAGATAAGGGATGGTTTACGAGTCTTTTCGAGAATACTCGAAAATTGTGGAGGGTGTTGACGTAGTTTGAAAAGACGATTGGTCTCCGGCTGGGTCCGTTGTCCGATATTCAAGCCCGGTGTACCTTTGAGGAGAACCAACTCGGCTCGGTCGGTCCCTTACGAGAGAGGCCTAAGGCCCCTTTCCTATCGTGATCGCGCGCAGGCGCAGAAGCAGCAAACAAGACATACATACACATGCACATGCACGAACGAGAGGCCCAATACGAATGGGGCCGTACCCGTAACCTCGAGTAAAATACGTTCTACTCACCAAGAGTTCCGCCGAGCAGGAGAAACGATGGCAGAAGAAACAGCAGCCTCGCCCAGGTCCTGGAAATTTGTCTCCGTTGTCGCAGCATGGTCCTTTGTCCAGTTTGTTTCAACGTCCGCGCGAATTCCTCCCTCGGAGCGCTTCCACCCCCAAGTTGCAAAGGCACGGCGCAGCTTAGGTCCAAACTTACTCGAGGAGAATGACACTTAACGTTTCGATCACCGGGTATAACACGTACAACTCATGGTCCCGCTATCCGAACCTCAACTCTCCTGGGCCCTCGTCGATGGTAAACGCACTCGATCTTTCTTGCACACATGCATAGGGGATCACACACACGAGCGGCCGCGAGCGCGCTAACGTGAATAAGGTTGAAGAAGACCGACGCTGTTCAGACGCGCCTACCCGACTGAACCGCCGAGGACGCGAGGCATTCGCTTTGCCCTGCCTGAACCGCTTGCCTGCCTGCCTGCCTGGAATCCTCCCCCTCCGCCCGACTAACTTGCTTCCCTCTCTCTCTATCTCCCCACCAAAAGATCCTCGTCGGATCCCCTCGCACCACACGAACCGACCGCGCGGCATACAAACAGTACGCTATCCCCACCATCGACTCTAAACTACTTGTTGATCTTCGTGCAGGAACGACAAAAGAGGCCGACGGGCCCTGGGTATGCCAGTTTCCCGCCCTTCAAACCGCCCTTCAATCTCGAGGGTACTTCTTTTCTTCCGCGCTTATCAACCGATTCGCCAGGTCTGACCACAACACTGACCGAACGTCTGTTTCTACTTGCCGCGCCGTCAAACATCCGAGCCTTCGTAAAAAGAAACGAAGGTCGGGACGTTTTAAAATCATCCCAAAATCAACGATATCAGCGAGCGCAAACACTCGTTATTGGCTTATTAGTCGCAAGTCTGCCGATAAATATCATTTACGGCACGTTCAAACTCGCGGCAGAAGGTCGCATGTACTGGAGCTAGTTGCAGGGAAATATATTACTGTTATTACTCCCTCGTTTGGCTCGGCGAGGACTTTCCTGTCCTGATTTATTGTCCTTCCTCGCAAAGCGGAAAACGCGCTGATCAGCGTCTCGCGTAGCTCGATCTTGGAGCATTCGGTGACTTTGTGAATATCGATCATCTACGCGAAAGTTGCCGCGGCGAAATTTGAAGGTATTTCCGGTAAGAAGAGTCCCGGGTTTATGTCCCTATGAATTTTCCTCTCAATTTCCTCGGTGACTCAAGAGAGCCGCGTCAGATCCAAAGACTATCATCGGCCGTGCTGCGAGTGGACGCAATATCGGGACGATAAAAATGGCATATGCAGCGAAATAGGAAAGTTTCATGACCCTTGGCGGATGAACCCTCCGCGTGGCTCGTCACGCAGCATCACGGCGAGTCGACATATATTGAAATACATTATTCAAGATTTGCCCAAGAACTCCCGCTCCCTTTGTGCGGAGATTTAAACTTTAGGGGATGGTCGCGCTTATCGCCAGCGAGCATATTTCTCGAGCGAGCCAGTCCATATAGATTCCCATGACGGATATTGAATCCGGATAATGGAAAAGAAGAAACGGACCTTTCCATTTTGTTTTATGTCACGTCGTGCATCGTACATTATCCTCTTTATGTACGATCCACGGCAGGCTGACTTTTCATAAGTCCGAGGAACATGCGACGTCGGTACAAAGGAAATAAAACAGTTTCGAGTGTACGGAAGTTGTACAATGCATCCCTTCATTCGTCCGACCGCGTCCTTCTTTCAGTTTCCCCTCGCAAGAGAGATGTGTTCCGGATCATAAAATTCGACAGCTCCTCGCGTCCTTTCTAAACGAATTCCTTCGGAGTGACGCGAGAATGTCAGCCGCGGCTTCGTTTTAAAAATCGAACACTGCAGCGCGATAAAGCTGCATCGGTGTCATAATTTTGAAGTAACGACATAATTCCCAAGTGACGGGATGCAAAGGTACGCAAGTCCATGGGCAACGAAGTCTTGTTAAACGTGGGATGCCCGTATAATTTGTTTAAAATCGTTAACCGTCCGTATCAAAGTGGATTATCCGATTTGTTGCTCGCGGCCATTAAAGTGTAACTTGAGGCCACGGAAGAAGTCTCGCTGGTTTCTGCGATGGTAGACCGACAGTAATGCCGAGGGTGTCGCATCCAGTGCACGTTTATCCGCGAGGAATTACCGTAATTATCGAGACCCCAGCAGCGAATTAGGAGCGAGACGGTTTTCCTTCTTTTTTCCGGCTCACCGCACCGGACTCCACCTGTACGCTCGAATAATGCAGTTGAGCGAGGAATCCCTGCCGAGTCTCGACCTCTTCTACCCTCCTATGACTTCTTCTAATTACATTTACGTCGCATGCGAACTATGGATTTCCGCGTTGTCATCGAACGCATTAAATCTCCATCGACCCAATCCATCCTTTCATGAGCCGAGATTGGAGGTAATTCGGTTAATCGCAAAGACAGTACATTAGAGCGTAATTTCCCTTACGATTATAATGTCGGAAGGGGAGTAAGAAAGACCGGGGGAGTATGATACAATTGACCCTTGGATTCGTGTCGAATCTCGGACCTGTACGTGGTAATCCTCGTGGTCCCCTCTTGAAATCTAATTAATCATCTCTTGGCCCAGTCGAATCAGACCCGTTTGAAGGAGACACTCGGCACGGCTTATTCGCCGAGCCAACTGGGCCACGACGCACTCACACGTAGGAAATGGGATCACTTAATCGTGAATATTGAAAGTGCTCCACGAGTCTGTCCCACGCCGAGCGCCTCCAGTGCTCCTGGGAATATTGGCCTTACGCTCGGCCAGGACTTATTTTTTAAATTACACTACGAGCAATGTCCTAAAACACCGCTGGGGAGGTCCCTCGTGCGCGGAAAGTGTGGATGAAAATTAAATAAGCCGACTTTTAAGCGGCGACGACGGGGCGTTTCGTCTGGACGTATAAACAAGGACTCCCCTCACTCGACAAAGTAGAGCCTTGAATTCCATAATAAATGGAACATGCAATGCAGCCGGTCACAGTGCAGCGTTTGTAGGCTCGTTAGCGAAGTTCCTGCGATCGCTCAATTAAAGACGATCGTGTAATACGTCTTCCTATTCGTTACATCATCGCACGCGATACTATATTCGGCTGGGACGAAAAACCTTTCCTTTCTACGGCACTTGGGGGGATAATGGAAAGAGCTTGCGCGAATCGAACGAGCACCTCGAATCGTGACTTCGCAAGCAGCTGCTCTATTTATCGGGACTTTCGCCCGGCAGGACCCGCCGAATGGTTCTGCGGTGTAAAACCCGGTGCGGCAACCCAGATACCCGACTGAGCGCGAATGTGTCACGGCGACGACGTAGCTTACCTTCGACATAGGTTTCCTTGCCGGAAATACTGTCTTCGAAGAATGTAGCCACGTCATTTCGGATTGCATAGTGGAGATGCCACGAGTGAATCACCGCCGTGCTATACAGCCTCCCAGCCGTCGTTTCGTTCGCTCTCGCTCAGCTACTCCTCCGGATTTTCTACATAAAAACCGACACTATGAGTGACACGTAATGTGTATTTTAACACGTGTACCACGCGTATGGAGTTACCGTGCGGACGACCTTGTTACACTCACGAGAATTTGCTCTTCTATCGGCCAGAAAAATCAATATTGGTACAATCGTGCTAACGGTTTCCGCAGCAACGCCGTGCAATCGAAAGAAATAATTTACGCGTGAATTACGAGCATCGTCCGGGACGATAATGAACGGTGCCTTTTACGCGATGATCGGCAAAGCACAACCTTCTCGTCTAGATCCGAGCAAACGATGTAGCAAAATATTCGCTTCACCTGGATCTACCATTGAAGCACTTATCTTGGTAATTGGCGAGTTTTCACTTCGTGAATGACCTCAGTGAAACGTATCGTGCGCAATTACGATCATGCGGGAACACTGAAAACTGCCTGTATAAAAGCATTTCTGTCGCGGAGTTATAGGTCGTCCGGAGTTCTCGAACCGCTTGTCGCGCGTTATACATCGGTTGATTGGTAATTTTCCACAATGACCCGATGATTCGTACAACGAGAATTCGTCTCTGCACCGTATTGTGACTCGACAGCGGTAGGTGAACCGCGTTGTGGCGCGTCCGATGCGCGAGGACGACGATAACGTTTCGTATTTTCGTAACTGACTCACCGTAACAATCGCACACGAATGCACAGAAAGGATGGCATACGTGTAACCGGTCGTTTAAAACAACCAATGGAATTCAGCTTCTAATGCACTTTCGACGAAGCGTTTCACGTCGTAAATTACATTGGGAAAGCGGTTCAGACCTATTTTGATTTGCATATAGGGACCACAATGTGCCATCGAATATCGTGGCTCCCCCATTTGTCGTTACAGCCTGAACTTTGCAGCTCGGTTATCAAATGCATATCCCCCGCGGGATATTTTGTACCAGCAGCTCGATTCTCCGGCTCTTTATCTCTCCATCGTTCCGGTATACAAGCCTCGACATTTCGCTGCTTTTCATACAGTTACACGGGAAATAATGGATTTCAAGAGTAAAACAAGAAATAGAATGCTCGTTAAGAAACCGACGAGATATCCCGGGAAATAATAGTGTTGTCCTATCGTCCTCTAGCACGGCTTTATTCCCGATTCCGTTTCCGGAGGGCCCCGTCCAACTATTTTTATTCCTATTGCCGATTTCCGCGTCGTTCGTTCGCCCGGACTTTCATTTATTTTCCTCCCTTACTGTGTCTGACAGACGTCGCATTAGGCTTCTCCATTTTCAGCGGGCGTTAAAGCTCCCTCGTGTTTTCTTGAATTAACCCATTACTCCCGTAACTCTCTGCCCCCTCTTCCCTTCCGGCGCTGCCCTCTGATCCTTACGGATTAGGCGTTTTCGGTTGCCCAACTTGCTAAATTAGAGCGTTGCACTCGCTCCAACGCGTTGACCAAGGAAAGAATCGTACTAATGAGACAACCCGGCGTGCCAGCGTCGCGACGCTCCTGTAATTACGACCTGTAATTGCCTCGTTTCGCCGTCTTTCTGCCTGAACACGTTTATTTCGTTTGATGCGTACCACCGTCCCGGATAATTTCAGGAGACCGCCGGCACGTTCGTTTTCTCATCCTCCCTCTGCTTTTCTTCGATATATGCTCGCTTCCACGGACAGAGTAAAGGTTTCCGGTTTCCTCTGGCGCACTGACTAAAAAAACATTTCGCTGCCATCGAGCAATCAGTCATCTGGCCCACGGAAAAATAATCATTCCCTTCCATTCCATTCACCCAATCACTGAATCTTGAAAATTTGCAGGCGTAGCTTTATCTATATTTTACATGGTTTCGTTTCAACCTCAGTTGGAAATTAGACGAAATTTATAGCTAAGAATACGTTGCATTCGGGACGATTCGGAAAATCTACCTTTCCGTCGCCGAATTCGTCCCTCCGGAGAAATTCAATCTGGTTCGTTACTCCTGCGTTCTCTTAATGAAAAGTGCACATTAATTAAATAAAAACGGTCTATTCCTGGAAAGTGCACGCTAGTGTAATGATGCATAACTTTGGCGGCAGCTAATTATTCCGGCTAAGCGTTCCCACTTTTGACAATTTAAATCCGTCCTGGCAATAGTAAAAATGGAATTTCCGAAAACTTTGCGGAGCTTGGCAATTCTTCCCTCGTAGATGTGTTCGCTAAACTTCTTGCCCCGTCTGACGGAATGGCCATGATTTCGGCGGATAATCGATAAGATCGTCGGGACATGAGCGGCCGTTTCAGCGTCGCTGAATAATAAGAGTACCGACAGCGACTCGCAGGGGGTGATATATAAAAGAGGCGAACGAGGTGTCGAGGGGGCCGTGTAAACCGTAAAGTACCACAAAAACTTCGTCACTGTCCACGGTAATGATGCTCGAACCGTATACTTTGCCGAGAGAACGGCGCGTGGATTATGATTTATGGATGGTGGCTCACGGTGCGGGTGTCGGACCACCCCCCTCGTACTCTCCCCCCGTCCCTCATTCTCCGCTCATCTCCGTGAGCCATCCCTTGCCGCCTCACCCCTCCTTCCACGCCTGCAGCGACATGTCAAACAAATTCCCTACGGCGTTCTCCATTTATTATTCTCCGTTATAACGCGGTGTCTCCTACTGGTTTACCCTCGATACAGGTAACGACCGTGGCAGGAGTGCAGTGCCTCTTCTCCTTCCTCCTCGCTCAAGAGCCGTCTCTGCATTGTCGCTCGAACATTCGTCCTTTTAATATTCGCCCAGGCAAGGCCGCGGCTTTATTCGGTTTAGGACGCCACACTATATCTTACACTCCGTAATCCCGTTTTACGAAGATCTCACCGTCGACCTTTATATACCGAGGATACTTCTGCCTGGCGCGGCAGCAGCCGCGGAAGTCGTTATCTTTTGATGCCCCGTCTTGTATAGCAACGATATTTCCCCGTCCCAAACGTGCCCTGGATCGAGCAACCTCCCGGCTCTCCAACGAAACAACATACCTACGAATGCAGCGTCGCTGACGGCAGATAGATCTTTCCGTTGGCACCGCGTGCATTAGAATTTCTTTTGACTTTTGCGCAACGTTCTCACGAGACCGCGAGAATTGCCAATAAATCAGCCTTACGAAAACGTACGTTCACATTTTTTATATTTAACAGACCAGCCACTGCCCGCTTACTACTGCAATATTACGAGCAATGTCGAAGATCCAACTTGGAGCGCTTTATAAAACTCGAAAGTTTACGCAGACGCGTTACACGTATGATAAATCCAATGAAAAACGAGGATCCGTGCGGGCCGGCCGTGGTGAAAATTGCTACTCGGTAGTCGTCACTTTCGATATCGTAGAAGCTTGCGTTGTACACGATAAAACAATGACCATCGAGTTAGCCAGCCGATCGATGCTTCAGTCCGCGGTAACTCATATTTCGTCGTATATTTTCCTGCTCGTTTATCGGAAAATTCTCTTGAGGAGCTTCATCCATTTTCGCCGGCGCTGATAAATTTTTCCCTTCGCTCTAGCCACCCCGAACAGCTATATGAGAGGAAAATCTTGTTTTACGGCAATGATCTCATTACTCTATTGCTCGATAGTAATTGTCCGTACATTGAAGTTGCGTGTTATTCAAATAGGAAGCAATTATCTTTGATGAATTTCCGTCCCTACCAATTTCCCTTATTTCGTCGAAGAGGTAGAGTAAAGCGAGGTAACATTGAAAAAGCTTGATGCACTCGAGTGGGAAGTTTCGCTAAAAATTTTATTAAACACCCCGCCTTAGGCACTTAATGCATCGGTGCACTCGCCGACATCCCGTAGTAGTAATTACGAGAATTCGTAAGTTTTGCCGCTCGTTTTTCCGCTTTTACTCGGCCTGAGGTTGGCCAGGAGAGGGGCAGGGTGGTACATATTTGCGATATTGGATATCGCGAGGATATATTCGTGTACTTTGATGCCGGTAGAAACGGCGTAGAGGATAGAGGCTACTGCCGGAGTATACGTGCATCCTGGCTGCTTTTGCAGGGGAAGAAGATCGCTCCTCGGCATGAATCACGCCGAAAAAGGATACCGACCAGCTTGGATGACTCTACACATGAAGAGAGTGCCACAAAGGAACACATAACGCGCCGTTCAAGTCTCGCGCGCGGCTTTCTTCCGCTCCTTCGAAAAAATTTCGCAAAGCAGCCTTGCCCTTTGAAGAAGCGGAGAATATGGGAGCCAGAACGCCCATCCCCGTCAGTCTTAAGCGGCCTTCGTTTATCCGTCTTCATATCTATCCACCTTCCCATCCACCGTTCTGATAGGTTTATCTAGGGCTCGACTTGGCCAGGGGTAAATTCAATTCTCTCTCTTGCTTTTCCATGAGTTGCCTTTTGTCCGCGGATTCGCGTCTGAGCACGATCTTGGACATTATTTCGCGGGGAAATAAATTGCAGCAAGCCCTGTGGTCAGGGGAAACACGTGGGAGGACAAACGCGATGGCAATCTCGTTGGTAAGAGAATCGTCGAGTGGCGCGATAACGGAAAAGAAGATACGATGGATAATGCTGAAGAATGGAGAGGATGTTAGAGAGCGTAAAATTACGGAATTCCTAGGAAGATTGGCCAACTATTAGGCTTACACCCGATGACGATGCACCGCTCGAAATTCCGACGGCGTTACCGGAATTCAGGGGAAATTTTATTATTCATCGAACACCGCGCATCAGGGCGACAGAACGTAATCTGCCAGTTATTGTTATCGGTGGATTATGAGAGCGCGGTCGGCCGTTCTGGACGCGTGGATGCGCGTCCGTATTTGCATGCCAGAGGGTTTTGACGCGTGCGACCCAACACCGAGGAATTCATTCAAACGCACGTCTAGTACGTGCAGCTGGGGAAACAAGTGGCACCCTCACGCTCCAGGGAATTCCAGAGCAGGTACAACGTTACCGCCGTCCATGTCCCCCGGGAAACGAAGAAAGAACACCATGCCGACCATTACCATCCTGTAATATTCCTCCTGACTTACCAAATGCGGATCGCTCCCCCATTTCATCAAAGGGCACGCGTTTCCTCTGCGTCGTCGACAAAATAGAGGGTGCCACTACTTTCTCGCATGCTACAATAATGCCAAAGCAGGTTTACGACCAGACACCCCCACCGCGAGTAGGTCGTTGTCGTTGTAAAATAGCGGACTTTCCGGCCTGTAACGCAAATTTTTCGCGTCTGTGAATCGTCATTTCTTGCTCAATGGTCAGGCATTGTGCAATTCGCGATGCAATTTATAGTAGTTTAAATAGTGTAAATACTGAAGTACTCGTTGGAACGGACCGATTAACGCACACAGCACGTATTTCAACCATGCCAGAAGCCTGCAATGCTTCATTCGACATTCAGACGATGTAACCGTCTGTGAAATACCAACGAATACCTACCAAATAGGACGTACGTACGTTTCCGTTGTCTATGATACACTACAGAATCAGAATCCCTTTTTTCGACAGCATTTTTTCCACAGACAGGATTTGTATACACTTTCTATTTTTCTCGAATTCAAAGACCGAATTGTATAAATCATCTCACACGCGTTCAAACGTTGATAGTATATATTGTGAGATTTTAAAGACATGGTCGAAGTACCCCCAAGAAGAGTATATCCAACACCCCACCCTTCTCTTACTAAAGTTCGTTAGTTTCCAAGAGTATTTTTTTTCCCTGCTCATCGTCGAGTTTCTCTTTGTATCGAGTGTAACGTATAATGCATTTATATCAGACATCGAGGTACCCGCGACAAAATGAAAAGAAAACAGCGTTTGACGCAACACCGATAGCGCGTGGATAATCTCATATTCTGCTTTCATTCAAATCGATGCAAATATTTGCAAATTAATGCATATGTATTCACCATGGAATACATGATGTTAACGTCTGTTTTTACACCAAGTCGCGCGTACTGATTCGTCAAATTAAGAAAGCAAATTGTAAAGTACAATTAATTGCCGAAGAATTTACCTTTCAAAAGTTACCGCTAGAATTCTCTACAGGGTTGACCTCTATCGGAGCTTTATGGAAACACAAATTAACAAATATGGCGATGCCCATGCTTTTGAAATTGTACTGTCAAAACAATAACATAACCTAGAAAACTGTATGACAGTTCATCGTGCATGGAAAAACGGGCTTACTTTTTTCAGATAACTTCAACAAAAGCACGAAGATGTTTATAGTTACTAAAGAAATCGATAGCGAAAATATTAGTAAATTATGTCGCACGTGCTTGCGAGAAGATGGGGACAAAATGGTTTATTTATTTGTGGGACCGGCTGGATCGTCCTTGGCAGCTAAATTGCGTTCTCTTTCCTGTCTCGAGGTAAATATTATGGTCTTGAGACATTTTCTCTATTGCTTCTGTTTGTTGTCAAACACTCGATATTCGCAGGTGTGGCAAGGTGACGGGCTACCCGAAAAAATGTGTGACAGGTGTGTCACTCGTGCTGAATCTGCTCTTTTGTACAGAGAACAATGCCGGGCTGCTGACAGAGCTCTACGGCAGGCTGCACTGAAGGTAAGACAATAATGAACTACATTTCCACAACATTGCTCGTGTTATGCAAGACACAGATAATCAGTCTGATGTGCCAAGCATACAAACAGTAGAGTTTAGAAAATGATGACCAATTGATTTGTCAATTGGATAGGTTTCTGGACTGACATCTTGCTCAACGGTAGCAGGGTGCAAATTATATCAACAGAACCAGGGCTTTATGCCTGTACAGAATTCCTACAAAGCTCCAAAGTGTTTTGAATGTGGAACACTGTTCAAAAGTTATCAGGAGCTTTGTGCTCACAGCAGACTGCATTTGTCCCTTGCACCGGATAATGTCCCTGTGCAGCATATGCATATTGTAGAATCACAAAACGCACATTTAAATTTCGGTCAATTAAATTCAAGTCTAAGTAGCGAAGCCGTGCAAAGCACAGAATTATCGACACTGATCAGGCCAAGTCTATTACATATGATGCCTACGAGTGTAGAGAGCTCCGACCGTGCGGCCTGTGCTTTGCATTGTTCTCTTTGCAATCATACGTTCACGAACAGAACGCAGTTGATCACTCATAATATTACGCACAGTACAGAGAATATCGAAATATCGTGCGACAATGAAAACATTGAAATTTGTGACGATTCTAGTCAAGTTCCGTGTAATTTGAGCTACGACAAGTCAGTTTCCCATTCAGTAGAGGACTCTATTCGAAACATGTCGTACGAACGACCAGCGGCAGATCACAGTAACGACATTCAGAATCTGAACTTCTCTGAAAGCATGGGTCTAGCGGCGGTTCAGGAGCCTGAAAGCGAGACCCTGATCGCACAGAATTTGACATTCCCCAAGGCTAATGAACGAGAAGTGACGCTCGACGATTATCAGAATTGTTCGGCTGATGCCGGTTTCAAACCGCAATTTAATACAAGAGACTCGGGGAACGCCGAGACGAAGAGATACACTTGCCAAACGTGCGCGAAATCTTTTAGCCAAAAATCTAAATTGCTCGCTCATCAGTCGTCACACTCTGGTCAGCGGCCTTTTAAATGTCGTCATTGCGAAAAAGCTTACTCGTCGAAAAGCAAGCTCAATGCCCACATTAGATTGCATACGAAAACTAATGTCTATCGGTGTAAAGTATGCGATAAAGTATTCGTCTATCCGTCCTATCTAGAAGAGCACATGAAGACTCACAATAAGCGACCCAACGATATTCTCAATTCTTTGCACACTTCTGCCTTCGAGTGTACCACTTGTAAAAAACGGTTTCGTTTGGCCAAGAATCTGAAGGCCCATGAGAAGCTACACACTGGGAAAGGGTTGCTGGAGTGTGATATTTGCGATAAACAGTTCAGTCAAAGTTACAACCTGAAGGTCCATCTACAGACTCACGAGCCCAGGAAAAGTCATAAGTGTGAATACTGCGAAAAATCTTTCACGCAGAAAGGAAAGCTCGTGGAGCACGTGAGGATTCACACGAAAACGAAACCGTTCGCGTGTAAACTGTGCAACAAACGATTTTCGCAGTCTAGTCATCTCAAGAGCCACGAAGCCTCGCACGCTTCCTCGCGTCAACATCAGTGCAGATTGTGTGGCAAACGTTTCAAACTGGCGAATCATTTGAAGAGACACTTGAACTTACACACAGGATCTAAGGCGTACAAGTGCGATCAATGCAATCAAATGTTCGCCCAGTCCTTCAGCTTGAAGCGACATTTGAAAAAACACAACGAACTACGCATGTAATAAATACATTTCACCATGTTCTTCAGAGTAATTGTAAATAAATTCATACTCATCCGTTTCCGATTAAAAAGTGTTTATTTATTCATTACCTTGAACCATTAGAAAATTAATAAGAATGTACAAATCATACGTCCTACAATACTTTGTGTGTAAAGCAAAAGTCAGTCTGACTGACGAATACAAACGATTTCTTTGTTTCATGAAGAAATTAATAGTTCTTCAGTGTCCTCATTAGGATATCGATACCTTCTCTGAGCTGTTCCTCGGTAATTGTGAGCGGCGGAGATATCCTGATAATTTGCCCGTGAGCAGGTCTCGTTAACAATCCCGCATCCCTCAATTTCAGGCAGATATCCCAACCCTCGGCGAAATCTATTAATTCGGGAATAGTCATCCATTTACCGATTCAAGGTGTTGTGTGGTTTTACGTTGTAATACCTTTATTGATCACGAGACCAGCCAGTAAACCACGTCCTTTGAACTGCGTTGCGATGTCCTTTGGTAATTTTTCGAGTTCTTCTTTAAGAACATTGCCAAGCTTCCACGCATTCTCCGCGAGATTTTCTTCCTCGAGAATTTTCAACGCTTCAAGCGCAACTTTATTCCCTAGCGGACTACCCCCAAACGTGCTTCCGTGTGATCCAGTCTCGAGGTTTAGCATTATCTGCAAGAAATGAACAATGACAGTTTTTAATCTAAATTGGATAATAACTCTGATAACATTTGTTTGTCCGCGCCGTGTTGACGATTAAGATAAGTAGTATTATCGCGCACCGGACTGTCTGCTAAAACTCCCGAAACCGGATACATGCCACCGGAAAGAGCTTTTCCCAAAATTAGAATATCAGGCCTTTGGTTCTCATGATCAACTGCCAATCTTTTCCCAGTCCTACCCAAACCAGTCTGTACTTCATCAGCGATCCACAGAACGTTGTATTTCGTACAGAGATCTCTCACACCTTTCAAATAGCCATCCTACAAAGACAGACCTACAATGCTGCTAATTATTCATTAATGATCCGAAATGAGAATTGTATAAAGATCATACGTGGGGCACAATGACTCCCGCTTCCCCTTGAATCGGTTCCATCATAAACGCGCAGATATTCGGATTTTCCTTGAACTTTTCCTCAAGAGCGGCAAGGTCGTTGTAGGGTATCTTCTCGAAAAGTGGCATATAGGGTCCGAAATCGGTGAAGCAATTCGGATCGGTCGATGCTGATAGTGCGGCCAAAGACCTTCCGAAGAAATTGTTCCTGGCGAACACTACCGTAGCTTGCTGTTGAGGTATCTTCTTCACCCTATAGCCCCATCTCCTGGCTAGTTTGATTGCCGTATCACCGGCTTCAACACCTGCAGAAAATCAAGGAAATGATTGAATTATTTGTAGAAATATGTACCTAGGAAACGAGCAATCCCGCACCTGTATTCATTGGTAGAAATCTCTCCCATCCTAAGAGCTTCGTCAAGTATTCAGCCAATTCACCATGTGGCTCCGTATAAAATGCTCTCGAGGTGTGTGCTAACTTGCCCGCTTGTTCTCGCATGGTTTTCACTAAACGGGGATGACAGTGGCCCTGGTTGACCGTGGCGAAACCGGCCAGAAAATCAAGGTAACGTTTTCCCTGGACATCCCACAAGTGAACACCTTCTCCTTTGGTGAGGACCACGGGCAGTGGTTTGAAATGCCTACCACCGTACTTATTGTCACGTTCGATGAGCTCTTGAGAACTTAGAAGTCGCCGCGTCTCTGGTTCTCTTCTCAAGATAAAGACTCGTTGCCTTAGGGACTGCATCCTTTAGAAAATGTCACAATTAGAGCGAGAAGTATAGTGTATTTCTTTTTGGACGGAGTATTGAAAAAGAGAGGTCAGTGCGCCACAACGGATTCTGACGATCTTCTCGACGATCTTTCATTTATATTGACGGGGCAACGTGGGAGGAGCCATGCGTATTTATTCACAACATGTTTTATACACAACTGTTGCGACAAGAGCATTTAAGGCAAATGACGGGTGACGTATATAATGCGCGCAAGAAGGCCGCTGATAAAAAAGAACTCGGAGCCGACTGCTAAGACGGTAATGCGTCAAAGTAAACGGGGAATAGCAAACAATCGTATAATCTCTGACTGCATTCCTTGAAGAAACTGTTGATTCCCCGTAACTGCATTCAGCAAAAAGACAAGTCTCTTTATTTACAATGGTTTATTGTATGCCTAAGGAACATTCATTGTTTTACTTATGCTTGCTTATTCTAAACATAATGCCATGTGTGATATCAGTTGTGTGTCGGTGTATGGCGATCAATCATTAGCGCTGATAATCTTCTTGGCCTCGAGGAGTAACTTCTTAAATTTCTGTCAAAAGTTAAGCATGGTAGTAATTTATGTGATACATAATGATCTTATGTACGGGAGCAAGGATTGTGCGTCTGAACTGTTATTATTTCTTATCATTATCACCATTATCAGGCATTCGCTCATGGAATGTTTATCCGAAGCTTGCATTATCTAAGAGAACATCCAGTAAATGCTACTCTGGAAAGATAACTTCATTGAAGACGATTTTTTTTGCGAATAAAAATTATTTTGAATGTGATCACTTAATGTTACTAAAAAATCGTAAGATGAGGAGATTCAAATACCGGAAGTCAATACCGGAAAGGGGATGATCTTCTATGCGCAACCGCAAGGTTTCTAACTAGAACACATACTATAGAGTACCATCGGGCCAATTGTCGGACGATTTTCGAAATTTCTACGCGCGAATATAGTCTGTTGTTACTACAGAGGTCCAATACGACTTTCATTCAAGTGGGTATAGGTTAACTAACCTATTTTAGATTTCTTTGATTGAAATAAACGTTCGTATTTAGTTTATTACGAAAATACGTTGTTCTACGTCTAACGCATTAGTAAGCTTTCCATCACTTCTAATAAATAGTAGACGAATATAAGCTTTCCTTGTGTTATTCTACTGCCATCATCATAAACCAGCCACGCACGTGACTATCATTGTATTTATATCAGATATATTAACAATTTCATTCTAAGCGGAGAAAAATCGAAGATGGTTGTTTTTACGTGTAACAACTGCGGCGATACTCTGCAAAAACCGCAAGTTGCCAAGCATTTTCAGTTCCAGTGTCGGCGAAAAAAATTCTTGACATGTGTGGATTGTCACAAAGATTTTTGGTGAGTTTCAGAGATACATTTATAATCGGCGTGCACAGTTAATACGAGTCTTAATGGATTCTCTTCCTTCTTAAGGGGTGAAGAATATGTAGTACATACAAAATGTATCACAGAAGCAGAAAGATATGGGGGTAAAGATTATGTTCAAAAACCAGGGGCAAACAAGGGTGAAAGAAAACAACAAGCATGGATAAATGTGGTTCAGAATTTGCTTAAAAGCAATGTAAATTTGTCTCATGCAGAAAGAAATTTCTTAAATTTAATATCAAAATATGAAAATATACCAAGGAAAAAAGCCAAGTTCTTGAACTTCATTCGTTCTGCATTTGGTAATTCAATAAATATGTCAGTGATTGAAAGTGTTTGGACTAAAATGGAAACAGCGCACCAAGAAGCTGTAGCAAGCTCTGCTCCACAAGGTAAAAATGGAATAACTTAATTTTAAAACAATTCTAATCCACTTATTTATGTGCATCTTCTTATGTATTTAGGAAATAAAACTAACAGTCAGGAAACCCAAAATCCTAAGTCTGATCAACATCAGGAAAATAATGTTGCTGAGAATGAAAACAATGAAAATATAAGCAGGGAGAATGGAAGTCAGCAAAATGGTAATACTGAATTAACCAACACTTCTAATGGTACTGATCAAACCAATGGTGCTGGGAAGAAGAAACAATCAAAGAAGCGACAGCTATCTCATTCTCAAAACCAGGAAGAACAAGATCCTGCTTGTAAAAAAAATAAAACTGTTTGTGAAAGCAATGATGCCAGAAATGGGGAGAAGTCAGAAGAGCAGCAGGATGATGTAGTTGAAAGCTCTGCCTTTCTCTGGAAATCAGTAATTTTAGAAGTAGTCCAAGCTAAAGGTGAGATATCTTTGAAGAAACTACAAAAAAGGGTGGTGTCTAGATATTTAGCTCATTCTATTAATCCTGTGTCAGAGGAAAAGGCCATTTCTAAGTTCAACAAGAAACTCAAGAAAGTATCTGAAATACTTGTTTGTGATAGCAAAGTTAGATTAGCTTAAATTGGATATAAGAATAAAGACATATTTCATACAAAATATTTTATTTAATTTAAAAACCCACATAAGATAGGATTCAATACATCAAATAATTCTCAAATTATCTTTTCGTAGTAAAATGTATAAAATAATAATAAAGCTTAAACGAATTTTTAACTAACAATTACAATGTACAACGTCGTTATATTATTTACATGCAACAGATGTTGTCTTCTAAATAGTCGGTCATGTACTTGTCCGATCGTTCGAAAGAATGTTATATTAGTATACACGGATTTCACTTTGATTGACACGTTTTATATGTTCTGCTAAAAGATAAGCCCTTGATACGAGATAAAAAGTTTAAATGCTTTTCGTTCGTTTAGGAAAGGGGAGATTAGTGCGACAATTGCTAAGAAAATATCATTTACAAATAGGAATTACGCCGACGCCTACGCCGCCTTCGTGTGCGTACATCGGAGCTGCGAACGACCAAGTATCAGTATTCGGATCGTAAACTTCGACAGTCGATAGGTTCGAAACACCATCATATCCTCCTATTGCCCACAATTTTCCCATATTCGCCACTAAGGCTGCCCGACTTCTCATTACGTTCATTGGGGCTACGTACTTCCATCTGCAGATAGTACGGTAATTTATTTAATCTCCCTACTGGTAAATCTTTGACCCGCTAATAATATACTTACGTATTAGTAATGGGATCGTACACTTCGACGGATTTTAGAAATGTTGAACCGTCATAGCCACCACAAACGTAAAGTTTTCCATTGAGTGTCGCTACCCCCAGACGGCATCTTCTTGTTAACATAGACTTAACAACCGTCCATACCTCCGTTTTCGGATCGTATCTCTCAACCTGATAATAATGTATTTATCATACAAACAAGTCTACAGATAATTTATTTGTTGTGAATACTAACGGAATCGAATATCGACAGGCCGTCGTGACCTCCAAGGGCGTACACGTAGCCTTGGAACGCGACTACACCACCTGCGGAGCGGTGTTTTTTCATAGAGTGCACCATTTTCCATGTGTCTGTTTCGGGACAATACCTCTCAACAGTATTCAATGACGTGACCCCATCGTATCCGCCACAAACATATATATAATCATTGAGAGCTGTTGTTCCAACCGCGCTAGATAAATAAACACAAAGTATTCTCTGCAATTGACTACGACTGAAAAGAGAAACCAATTTGTTACATACATACCTTCGTTTACAGTGCATGGGCGCAATTATCTGCCACATTTTTAAATTAGGATAATACACTTCAACCGTTGAAAGTCGTTCCATGCCATTGTACCCCCCAAATGCATAAAGCTTGTTTTTATGAACAGCAACACCAACACGGCTTCTTAACGTTGTCATAGCTTCCGATGGCCGCCATTTTTCTACAAGTAAACTAAGATAGTTAATGAACTGAGAAAAGCAACAACTTGAAGGAGAAACAGGGGCATCATACCAATGAATGGGTCATAAACTTCGACCGTGCTAAGTGAATCGCCAAATTTAGTGAGTCCCCCAACAGCAAATATGTGCCCAATAATATAATTGCCATGCCTTGGTCGACATCTAAAATTCTCGATTAGATCGCGCCGTTCAGGCATCAAGTGATAATCTTTTGCTTCATCCAATAAGTCTCTGAACAATTTTAATTTCATTCAGTAACATCAAACTCCATAAAATATATAAGATTTCATAGGACATTTTTAAGTTATACCTGCATGGATGAGAATTCCGTACAAGCTCCTCCTTTGCAACACAATCAACAAGGTATTGTGGGCTTAAAAGGGGCAATCTAACTAAAGCCAGTAAGTCTGGCAAATATTTTAATCTATTGTCTTTGTCATGTCTGACCCATCTAATTATGGCTTCAAATACTTTCTCTTCAGACACTACATGCAACTCATCCTTTGATGTGAGTTTTTTGAGACTTTCAAAAGGCAAATTCAAAAATTCTTCGGATTGAGACACATGCTGAAAATATTGTTGGATATATTTATCTGCCTCTTCTGCTAATGATCCACAACTAAGGGTGTCAGCAAAGTGCCGAATACCCAAAACATTATGAGGGTGAAATTGTTGTTTTAAGAAGTCTGCACAAGCATCCTTTACTTTGTGCAATTGGAGGAACGAAGAACCAGCCATTATGCTTTGAACGTTTTCGTTCGTGAGTGTTATTTTGCTGGTATATGCAAAGTTTATTAAGGCGTCTAAAGCACTGAAAAATAATTATAGTTTATTATTTATTGTTTACTCATAGGTGTAAATGGTTCCCGTAGCGAAGACAACACACAAGCTATAACCTATAAATTCTCGCACGCAGAAAAGATCGTTTACATACGTAGCGTCAAATCCGTGTAAAGTGATGTCCTTTTGTTTGCATTCTACCATATTATTAAGAAACATAGCACGAAAATAGGGTATAGACGCTGCCAAAACTATTCTGTGCGCGCTAAAGCTCTGGTCGTCTGCCTAACAAAAGAATAAACGATTCGAATAAAAAAATAGGTAGCACTGAAAGCTAGCCTCTCTCGAGCTTCGTCGGAGAAAGGAAACTGAGAAATATATTCACAATCGAGTGATTCAGTTTGACATGTTTACCTTCAAAGTGACGTCGCATAGCTTGCCTTGTTTTCGAATTTCTTCAAAAACTGGAAACCCCTGGAGGAAAAGATCAGGCTCCTGGAAAACGAAGTTCGCAATGTGTTTCTCCGTGTCAAAGTCGGTCTCGAAGATCCCCGAAGGGCCAGGACAATTGGGTTTGAACTTTTCCTTTGTTGGTGCACCCATCCTCACAGTGATTCTGAGGCGCGACAAATGCTCGCTCGCGCCTGACCTCCAACTAATCTGATCGTTCCCGATGCGGGATCTTCTGGCGCCGGCGTTTCGACGAGGTGCAACGACTTCTGCCCGCGAAGAAGCCTGTGGATGATCATGCGGAATATTACGCCTACGATGAAGCATTGCTCCAGACTCGCGAAACGATCAGCTTCCAGTTTGCTCCGGGATGTTTCTTATCTCTAGAGAAACTATTTTCGTTACCCCCGACTGAGGGCTTTCTAACATCTTTTTTCGTTCTTTTTTAGGAATTCTGCCTTTGTTCGAAGTCAAGCCTCTGTTAAAAATACTCTCATGTACCTTGCTTCAGAATGTATTTTGTAAATATTGTGAAAAGTTTGACAATAAAGTACTGCTACTCAACTTCTGCTTGTTGATCAAGACCTAAGAAACTGGTGGCTTGATGGGCAGATTTTTTGTAAACGAATCGTTTCAAAATTCTCAGTAAGAACACAAAGGAAGGTGACTGTAAAAGGTCAACTTCTATTTATTATTCTTGATATACTTCGCGCCACAAAGAGAAAACGGTTGTGCTATTTCCGCCGAATACGCACATCAGTAGTTCTATAGCGAACATGCAATAAATAAATCACAAACAGTTTACAATGATATTTTATGCACGAGTGCATAATCCATTGTGTCCATTCAATTTCCTTTATTTAATCAATACCAAACTAGCCAGCAGTAGAGTTTTTCATATTCAATTACGCATTTCTGCATGGCAAACTATTAAACAATCGTAATTGCATGTCTGTACAACATGACGGGTCATATTGAATTACTATTGAATAACTTAAAAGAAATACTTTGTTGAAATTCTGAAGCTAAAGGCACACATCCCACAAATAAATAAACCATTATATTCAGGTATCGCGCGCAGAAATGGCTACTCGCAGCGGTCAATTTACATTTTTAATGTTTTTATCAGCTTTCGCACGCAGTTCATAGTCCGTAGTAAGATTGGATAGAGACGGGAAGTGGTTTATTAAAGAGACAGAACGAGTCAGTGGACGCCCGTGAACGTAACCCCACTCAAAACAGCTTAGTCATTAAAAATCAGCGGAGAATCATTCTTGGTGAATAATATTAGAGTAAAGTTCAATGTAATAAACTTCCTTCCATTCTTCACGCTCGATACATAATATTGCTCCAACAATCTGCCGTGACATATCCACATAACTTAGAAAGTTCTTCGCCACGCAAAGGGTACATCCATAGCAACGTACAAAATATCAGCCAAGAAATTCTTGCGCGCAGTAAAGTCGTGAATTTTTCGACCGCTGGAAAAACCGGATATCAAGATGGTCCTCAAGCCAAAAGTGTACGTCATCGGTGTGGGAATGACGAAGTTTGAAAAACCTGGAGGAGACAATGGTCGTGATTATCCGGAAATGGCAAAAGAAGCTGTGACGAATGCTCTAAAAGATGCACATATTTCATATGATACTGTTCAGGCTGCTTGCGTAGGATATGTCTATGGAGATTCAACATGTGGACAACGTGCGTTGTACGAAGTAGGCCTCAGTGGTTGTCCAATATACAATGTGAACAATAACTGTGCAAGTGGGGCTACTGCCTTGATGATGGCTAAACAAATAGTCCAAAGTAACAATGCAGAATGTGTCTTGGCCCTTGGTTTTGAAAAAATGGAGAAAGGTTCCCTCACATCTAAGTTCTTTGATCGAACAAATCCCATGGATAAGCATGTTGAGCTGATGGCTGATATAGCAGGTAAAATTACATATATCCGAAGCTTTTAAATAAAAAATCTTGCCTTCATTTTAATCTCACATTTTCTTATTGTTTCAGGTATATCTGAAAAACCAATAACTGCACAAATGTTTGGAAATGCTGGTATTGAGCATATGAAGAAGTATGGCACACAGCCAGAACATTTTGCAAAAATTGCTTACAAAAATCACCTTCATTCAGTAAACAATCCCTATTCCCAATTTCAAGAAAAATATACTCTGCAACAAATAATGAATTCTCCAAATGTATATGGGCCACTCACAAAGCTCCAGTGTTGCCCTACTTCTGATGGGGCAGCAGCTGTTCTTTTGGCTAATGAGGCCTTTGTCCATAAACACCATTTAGAATCTCAAGCAGTGGAAATTTTAGCTATGGAAATGTCCACAGATTCACCTTCAACATTCTCAGAACGTAGCTGCATTAAGTTAATTGGGTATAGAACTCTTATTCAATATATAAATACCTGAATACAGTGTGATTATTTATTTTTGTTGATTTCTTATGACTACCAATACATTTGTAGGTATGACATGACAAGATCCGCGACCGAGAAGGTGTTTACATCGACAAAGTATAGACCAATGGACGTAGACGTAATAGAACTACACGATTGCTTTTCAGTAAATGAGCTGATTACCTATGAAGCTCTTGGTCTTTGCCCTCCAGGTCAAGGAGGAAAATTGGTAGATTCTGGAAATAATACGTACGGCGGCAAGTACGTTATTAATCCTAGCGGTGGTCTAATCTCTAAAGGCCACCCTCTAGGCGCCACGGGACTGGCCCAATGTGCCGAGCTCTCCTGGCAACTTAGAGGTCAAGCTGGAAAGAGGCAAGTGCCAGGTGCTAAATTGGCCTTGCAACATAATATTGGTCTGGGTGGAGCTGTCGTTGTTGCTCTGTATAAATTAGGCTTTCCGAAGAATTCGCCCCATGTAAATTACGTTAGCGCGAAGGTGGATCCTGACAAGTTCAAGGCGAACATCCTCTTCAAAGCTCTCGAGGTTGCCATGCAAGAAGATACCGAAGGTTTGATCGAAAGAGTCCGCGGGGTTTACGGATTTAAAATTATTAATGGGCCTGGGGGCGCCGAAGGATACTGGGTCGTTGATGCCAAAACAGGCAAGGGCAGCGTTGAATTTAATGGGAAAACTAAACCGGATGTGACCTTTACCATCAGTGATACTGATATTGTTGATTTCATATCTGGAAAATTAAATCCGCAAAAGGCCTTTTTCCAGGGAAAAGTTAAAATACAAGGCAATATGGGTCTCGCTATGAAACTACCCGATTTGCAGAGACGTGCCGCTAAGAAAATCGAGCTTATACGATCAAAGTTGTGAATGCAAATTTTAGCGCAGTATTTGACTTCGTTTTTATAACAATAGGAATAAGGGAATGGTTGCTAACTCAATATGCAATACTTTACTTTTGTTTTTGAAGAAGTTATTGTCAAATCTACCTTCAAAACCGAAATTTCCTATGAACATTCCAAAAGAGTGATGGTGCAGGGTAATTACTGGACTACGAACTTGTAATTGAATAAATATGTATACATTTGGAATGTGTATAGTCCTAATAAACATTATATTTTGTATACTACATCTGTACATCTGTAAGTAGGAAAAGTTCTGGCAACTTTATCCTTGCAGAATTAAAAATTTATTATTAAAACGTATCAGGTAAACAGAGACACCCAACTTTCTGTTAAAAACATGATAGACTTAAGTAAGGGCTTAAGGAAATTGTGCGGAAATGCAAGAGGGACCAGGATGCACTGGGTTCTTTGCGGTGCAGCTGCATTCGTACCGTGAGTCTATTGGTCAAAGCCAATACGGTAAGCCAATCAGGCCAACCTTTCTAGTAACGACATACTCAAGGCTACGCATTCCCAGTGACTTCGTCTTATACACTAGCTTTAGATGAGTAGCGACAGTGGCGAACAAATAGTCACGAGCAATACGTGCGCATGTGTTAAAAAGGCTATGCGTAGTTGGTGCTCGCGTACGCGATTTGTTGTGTTCCAGTAACGAGTGCGATCAAGTACGATCTTTGATTTTAATTAAGGGACGACGTCAACGTACAGGAATTCCCAGAACGTTAAATACGACGTAGATATATGAAGATAGGTAGCTACGAGTTATCTAAACGTGACCATTTGACGCTATCATACGGTATACATGAATTTTTTTCATGTCAAGGTTTAAAGTTTCTCTTGAGAAAGTACGGAGACGAAAAATGAATCTGCATTTTACTCGCGGACCTTTTTATGTTCATTTTTTTACATTTCTATTAATGCTGTCAATGTGTATACACTCGACGGACTTTGGATACTACTCTTTTCACGAAATCATGGCAGATGTCTGAAATTCCCATGTGGCGCGCGAGCTTATCGAGCTACTGAAAGTGTTTTCCTTCCGTTATGTGTTTTTGACGAGTGTTTGCATGCCTGTCTTTAATGGACGATAAGTAAATGTTTAATATTTTATGACATCTTCAGTCGATATTTTTATTTAATCGTTAAGTATTTTCCACTCAACTTAGGTCTCACCTGGATTATGCCCTTGTCCTTATGGAAATTTTTCTTGCCATTGGGTTAATAAAGAATAGCAAACAATGCCGCCAAAACAAAGGAAGATAGCTATTATGGGTTATAGGTCTGTAGGTAAGTTAATGACTATACTTCATTAAAATTAGGTAACGATAAAATCATCTGGATCCTGTACTGACTGTTATATTCAACAGGCAAATCTTCTCTCAGTATACAGTTTGTCGAGGGACAGTTTGTGGATTCCTATGATCCTACCATAGAAAATAGTAAGAGATATTCATATAATATGCTAAAAATCTTTCAATTTACAATATAAATAAACTCTAATTTGCCTGGTGTTAACTATTACCTAATGGCAATTGTATGTTGTTGTCACAGACCTAAATGTTTGTTTTTAGCATTCACAAAAAGTACAAGGGTAAATAGTCAAGACTATGAAGTAAAATTGGTTGACACAGCAGGTCAAGATGAATACAGTATATTTCCTACTCAGTATTCTATGGACATCCATGGTTATGTCCTGGTGTACAGTATAACAAGTGCTAAGAGCTTTGAAGTTGTAAAGATTATTTATGATAAGTTGCTTGACATCACAGGAAAAGTCCAGTATGTTGTTATTTGTAAGATCGGTACTTCTATCTTAAGCAAATATGTATTGTAGAAAATATGTTGTTTGCTTTTAGTGTCCCAATTGTATTGGTAGGAAACAAAACAGATTTGTATGTAGACAGAATGATTACAACAGAGGAGGGAAAACGGCTTGCAGATTCATGGCATGCAGCATTCTTGGAAACAAGTGCAAAACAAAATGAGGTAATAGAGGACACAAATGCTTTAATAAGTATCAGTTAGTGATTATTCATGTTGATGGTACTAATATTTTTCAGTCGGTGGCCGATATTTTTCACACATTATTGATGGAGATTGAGAAGGCTGATGGGAATGTACAAGAAAAATCTAATTGCAATATTTCTTGAACTACTCTAGCTAGATTCTCGACTTCATTACGGTGCAAATGTATAAAAATGGGCATAAACCATTGCAGTGACATTATTGTACATGTATGCTAATAAGTAATGATCAAACACTTATGGAAGCAGTGCATATAATACCAATTATATTTCTTATTTTAAATACTAGTTAGATCGATTGCAAATCTGTTTATTTTCAACCTGCACGTCGTGTTAATAATAAATTCGAACGTGAAATGAAGATGTTTCATTACAAATTGTTACTCGACGTGTATCTGCTGATGGTGTATGATACAAACGTGCACCTAAGTGATTAAATAACCGAGTGAATAAATGGCATTTAGTTAATTTTTACGGCGGTTCATTGATTATTCTAAACCATATTTTAGTGACAATATTGATACGAATTTTCAAATGCACATAGAAAAACTTCGTCAAGCTGCAGTTGCAACGGAAATATACGGATTCATCTTGTTCTTATTGGCTGAGGTAGGACCCAATTGTGCCAGAGGTGATTCAAGTTCGTTTATCAGATATTTGATTAATTAATTGCTTACCTATGAATTTATGTAGGTATTCTAAGGCTTTTAAACATCCATGTACAAAACATTAAGATTACTGAAGAATAAAAAATTCGGTGCGTTCTAAAAATTTGTCAGTTTCGTGTTGACGCCTGGAGCGGCGCTGCAGTTTTCTCTAGTTTTTATGCCGTTGCAGGCGCACCCCTCTATTATTTGGTATCGTCCAGTATAGTCCTTCGGTGGTGCATACATACGAACGTCAGTGAAGTGCCGGTTGCACGTGAAAGATATTTCGTGGGAGTTCTGGTGAATCATTTTACGCGATCAGGTTTCCTAAAAGTCAGTGAAGTGTAGTTAGCATCCTCGCTAAGAGTGCATAATTGAATTAAGTTAAAAAAGTATTAAGTTACGGCGCGGGGACGTCGGTGGTAGAATCGCGCGTGCGTTTGATGCTCGTAGCTTGGTATGCGAGAGGGCAGGGGGAAGAAACATTAACGCGCGTCGTCGGCATTGCATATGGCGTCCTGCGTAGTAAACGTACATTAGTGTTGTTCTCTTTCTCGTTTGCCAGTCGAGCGTGAAATAATTAGAGCGTAAGCGAGGGGCACGACGTGATGCGCGTACTTTTGGAGTGAAGGGAGGCCGGCTCGGAATTTACCGGAAAAAGGGGAAAGAGCGGAGGATAAAGGTACTGAGTCCCATTACTTGAATCCGCAGTGTATCGTAATAGGAGGGGGAGCAACGAGAGAGGCCTGAGTGTGAGTGAGAGAGGAAAACGTGAGAGAGAGAGAGATAGCCCTTGGCCGCGCGCTTTTTTTCGGGGGCAAGATCGGACGTAAGAGGGAAAAAAGGGCGTGGAAATAATCGTACCGGACGCGCGCTTCATAAAGCCGGAGAACCGGTAGATACGGGGAGAGAGCGAGAGAGAGAGAGAGAGGAGTGGCGAGGCGAGGGGGAGAAACGGAGATAATATTCGCGTGATTATTCGTCCTATTATCCGATGGGTAAGACGCCAAAGAAGGCGGCCCCTGGGGGCGATGAGAGGAATTTGTACGTTCGGAGGCTTAAGGCAACGACCGCGCCGTCGAAAGCTTCGGAAACGAGCTTGCCCGAGAGACAGCGCGAGTCCGAGAGTTCGAACAGGTTTGTAGAATCAATCAGCTTCCAAAAACAACAAAGAAAATCGTCAATTCGCAGGTTATTCCAAAGTTTCTCACTTCTTAATCCAATTCCTCGAAACAGTGCATTGGTCGATGGAAGCCGACATTCCTTCTCATGTCTTTTCTTCCACGTTGTTTTTCCTCGTTTATTCACATCGTTTCATCTCGTTGTTTCAATTTCTCGGCATTTCCTTTCTGATCGTGTTCATGCATTATCTCTTTCTGCCTTTTTATCATAACGTGTGTAAATAGAGATAATTTAGAAAAGTAGTAAGACTGGTGTATGATTAGTGCAACTCGTGTTTTTTATTTATTTCTATGGCTTATACCGTGTGCAGACTTTACGCAATAACATGATAAGCCATTTGTTGTTTATGTATGCATCTTGGCTGATAGATAATTCTGATTAAAAAACACTTGTTTGCAAATACATCCGCAGTGCTGTATGCCTGGATGAGAAACTTTGGTACAGCTTCTGAGTAAATCTGTTTTTAATTAGTACCTCTCATCTCCTCCAGCAGTACTTTTTTTAGTGCATATTTGTACTGAACTTTACTGATAATATCTCTATGTGTACTTCATATGTTCTTTTCTTTTTGTTTCAGGCCTAAGTACAGTGGAATACAAAAAAAGATCCCACCTGGTCCAGTGAAGGGTTTCAAGGTAAACACAATTTGATTCAGTACTTCACTCCAAGTATTCACGTTTTTCTTTCCAACAAGCAGTGAAGCAATTTAACTGGTCAATTGGCTCTTCACTAAGCACTGTATCAACTAGCTTTTTTTTAATACACATCGCGTCTAATTCTAACGATAATAATTTTCACATTATAGAGTAAGCTTCAGAGTCCAGGCACTCTTGGATTGAATCATCCTCCAAAGCGCTTAGGTAGACCGCCGGGTTCAACGAACAAGAAGAAACTTCTCGCTACACTAAAATCTTTACAAGCGCAAACGAGCAGCATGCAGCCGGAATCGGAAGATGCGGAAGTTAAGTCCAACGCGCTAAACCGGAATGAAAATGCGAAGGAAGAAAGTATTGGCAAATCATCCAACGAGACTGTAGAGTCAATAGCGGAAAAGGAAAACGCGAACAACAGTGTATCGGAAGAAACTTCACCATCCGATGACCGAAATGGATCTGTCTCGGGAGATCAGAGTGGGCAAGTATCGGAAGAACGTCCAAAGAACGAATCGGAAACGGCAGATGGTAACTTAGAGGAGAGTCTTCCCAAGGAGATCGGGGAGAGCGAAGAATGTGAAGGTAATGGAATAAAGTTAGCCTTGGAAGCCGAGGAAAATCAAGCATCATGCCTGCTCGACAAAGATCAGAAAGAGGAACAGCCTGTAGAAGAGACACAGGCTCACCAGAAGGAATTAAACAGCAGTACGGAGAAAGAAGAACAGAATGGCTCGCATACGGATACCGAGAGTTGTTCCGTTGACATTGTCGAATCCACTACGTCCGAAATATCCGAGACATCCGAATGTCCTTCACAGAACGATACTCCGAAAGACAAGGAACAAACGGACCAGAAGACGAGCAACGACGCTTCCTTTATTTCTTACGATTCAAACATAATGCTAAAGGACGTGAAGATCAAGTTGAATGATTGTCTCAAAGATAACTCAAAGATATTCGACACGAGTAACGTGGACGCCAGTGCCCCTAATACTCCAATGAAGGATATGTCATTCGGAAAGACGTTGAGAAATATTTCTGGAAGGCATTCGTTGAGCAGAATGCGCCACGTGACATTGAGAGAGCACAGATTTTCCCCGAATAATTCCATGTACGTGAACACGTCCAGCGCGTCCTTGCAACCGGACGAGGCAACTGATTTGAAAATCTTACATTACCGAAGTGGCCTGGACGAATCGCTTGCCACTAATGGCAGTCCCGCAGAGAGGAAACGGAAGCTCGACTCCGAGGCCTGGTTCTCAGCGAAGAAACAGAAGACAGAATCCGAGAACAGCCTTCTCAATACATCGTTAGGCTTACTCAAGGGTATGCGCAAACCTGTCCAGGTATCGACGCCGAACGTACACGCGCAAAAATACCATTCTAGCAATCTTGATATCAGTGGAATCAGCGACGACGGCCTTGCGACTGAACAAGCCGACGGAGCGAGAAAATGGTGTATCATTATGTAAATTACCGCCAAAATTCATTATGGTTTACGGAGAAAACTTTTCAGGGTCACGATGCCGAAACTAGCAGATTTTGTGGAGTAGATCATTCGTTACGATTCACTTTTGGGAGTTGGGTGAAACCGATAAGCTTTTATTCAACTCCCAAAAAGATTATAAAGAAGTATGTACTTTACAGAATTGGACGGTTTCGGTTTCGTTTCAGGGTCGTTACTTTATGATTTTCGAGGTTTTTCTTCAGATTAAGCCAAGTGTCTTTCCCGATGTAACTGAGGCTCACTCATCGTTTCAGCTACTACTTCTACCTCTGTTTAATACGAAGTAGTTTTTCTAGCATTAGATACAGAAATGCCGAGTTTTTTTTGACCGACAAAAAATGTTAGCTCTTCCTTGTAGAATCTGGAAAATTTGAAAGTTCCTTCCCTGTGGTTACACTTCGAATAACTATAAAGACGGGTGAAGTCATCCCAAGTAGTGAATTAATTTTCTATTCGTAGATCAATTTCGGTGATGGAAGAACGGTCCTTGGGATGATTTCCCTGCAAGTTCGATTAATATTTTTCTAAAACAGAAAGGCAGAGTAACCGATATAGTCAGAACGTAACGTGCAATCTCAAGCCGATCGAGACTATTTTGTAGCTATTCCGTTGGACTCGGAGAGTGATAGAACGACCCACGATATTATCGATATCGGATTCGAATGGAACGAAATATCATTTTTAGAGTACTATTTTTGCGCCCATATTGCCATTTTCAAGAATTGCGATGAAAGAATTCGTCCAAACAAAATCGCCATTATAGACTGTTAGGTCGTAGTGTACCCAAACGATCGTCGTTTGAACCGAATTAACATTTTTTTACATCAAAGAACTGAATTTTAACCAAATTGCCGCGTGACTTTGATCGTGATACTATCTCAAATAACTGTCTCGACATGTTTCTTTCAAGGGTTCGGGAAAGAATAGATTATTTGTTTCCCGTCTCATATTACATTTTAACCGTTTCAAATTATATTCATTCTGAAGACTTTTTAAGACCCCTTTTAGTTTAATGCTTCGTTCGCGTCTTTTTACCTTGGCTGATTTTGCGCATTGTTGCTTTTCGATTACTGCATATTTTTTAATACGTAGATTGATCGAGAGACAGATAGTGAATGCTTAAGTTTATGCATTAATTATAAGACTTGCGAGCAATAAATACGACATCTGTCTCGATTTTTATTTTTTCGGGGGATATTCGCCGGAAATAACTACCGAAGAATTCTCAGTGTTATCAATCTACTGATAATTGTCGACATGCCCCGTTGAAAAACATGCGAACCCATATTTTCTAAGTATTATGCAAATTATCGCAGTAATTAGTGTACAAAAGCGTTCACTGTCAATAACAATTATCTCATTTAAGTGTTACGTATTCGTTGCATCACGGATAATACCTGTGCGGAAAATAAATTCGTGCACTTTTACTGAACTCGCAAAACACGTTATTGTATCGATCTTAACGTAATTTTACGTTTTATATTCTGACTTTGGCCATTCATTCAATATTACTAAGTGTAATGATAATTTTGTTAAGAACATTTAAGGGAATTCGACCAAAGCTAAGTTTTCCAATGCCTTTCGTCCTGTTCGTTTGGCCCAGCGGACACTCCCGCCGATTTCTTTTATAGCGCGAAATTGCCCTTTTTTATTCATCAATTTTGCGTCGTATGAAATATATGTAACCTTTGCATCGTGATTGAGAGTACAACATAATATTGGCGGCTAGACAGGGCTGGGCATTGAACAGTACGATGTACTTTTTTACTTGTTACACTAATAGAAATTATTAAGATTGTATATGTAAAGACAAAATGTACATAGGAGATACGAGATTTATAATAAATTCCCAATCCACATAAGAGCCATAGTTGTGTTTCTTTTTCCCACACGGAACAACGGTTTGCTAAAAGGATCAACTTAGGAATAATTATTTTATTATTACCTAACTAAAGCGGTAAATGTGAAAATATGAGGCAGAAAGTTTTAACCGTGCTCCGGCGATGTGATCGTTGAAGGTACACACAGGTGGTGCTACTAGTGACGTTGGAAGTTTTATTTGAACAGTTTTGCAATTTATAGCAAGGTTCCCGATAAATCTTATTTTTTTCTCGCTCTTTAAAAGTCACACGAAATTCCAAAGTTGATATCGTCGGTTCAAAGGACGATTCTTATGTCCTTCCTGACAAGCTCTACGTGTTCTGTAATTTAACAACAAATGTGCGACTCGACGGGATCTTTAATATTGCCGTCCAGCCAATATACTTATAATGAAACATGGAGAAAGTGATGAGTCATCGGGTAAATGATGAGGCAACAGCCAGATGTTTCATATATTAAATTCAGTCGAGCGGAAGGAGTTACGATGATCAGTAGATACATCAGGTGCATGATCAGACATCGTAAGAAAGAGAGAAATACACTCGACTCTGTTTCGTATAATTTATTGAAAAAAAGGCATAAGAAATACAATGGCTCTCGAGATTAAAAATAACATAGAATATTTCTGAAACTTACAATTAGATTACTATCATTATTTGCGAGCTTACGTTACTACTGGGTTAGATATATATCTAGGCGCGTATAAAGTCCGTCTGAGCTTTTTCGTAGGGCCGGCCAATGTAAAAATACATTTAAAGGCGTACTTATTCACGATCCCGCAGGAACGCAGGAATAAATACCACAGTTATAAAGCATCGCGATAAGGTTTTCCCGCTCAAGTAGAAGTTGCGATAACGCACTCGCTCTCGAGCTTAACTGCTATCGTAATCGTAACCGCGCATGAAATCGTCCTGCCGCAATGTGAATTTCGTTCTTTCAAAAGTCTGCGGAGACGAACTCTGCCGGCGGCCCTTAGACGGTGAAGACGACCGCCCTGTAAAGGCAGGGACCTTGGCAGCCTTCCCTGAGGCCGGGCCAGAGGACAGTTTTGATTCTAGTACCGTTGGGTTCGGGAGAAGCGTGGTGCCTCGCGTGCAGTTCTCGCCGGAATTCAAGACCTTGCGCCACGTCAAGGACCAGGGGAGTTTCGCGAGCCAAACAACTCCACGCCAGGTTGGCGCAGCTCAACGCGTATCCCTTAATTTCGGCGCAGCCTTGCAAACAGGCAAAATCGTAGAGAGTCCTCTCGAGCTGGCTGATTGCCTGCTCGGCAACTTCCTGAGAACCGCTCTGCAGGCCGGAAGTCGCGAGCTGCCGGATTATGCACTCTTCGAGACCGCTCGTGGTTTCTACGCTATTTCCGCTGCCGTTGAGGATGCTCAGAGCCTCCAGCTTCCTGGATGTCTGAATGACGCCCGCCAATCGCCACGACAGCTGAAAGAAAAAGATTTACGATTCTTCGTAAACTCATGGATAGCATGCGGCTCAGAGGAAATAGAAAAATTCCTAGTCAGCCTAACGAGCCCTAATTGTAGCGCCCGGCAATTGGATCGGGAGAAAGGGGGCTGTCAGCGATGCGAAGACACTAATTACCGTGGAATCGTTAAGGTGGATGTGCGCGCTGTAACGGCACCTTACAGTAACGCCGTATAATCTTCGCCTCGGAATTCCCTCCGCGGCCGCATTCACAGAGAAATCCTGCGTGCCGTTTTCAGTTCGCAATGGCAACTTACGCCGAACGTTATATTATGAATGAAGTTTCACAGCTGGCTGCACGCAGAAACCAGCGTTGTCAGCTTTCCAATTTTTTTCGCCCTTCACAAGAGTTACCGAGTTCTCTGAAAAATGTCCGACCTTCTGCGAATATCCGGAGAACTTATACATTTTTTTCTCAGAGGTGTCTGGATATCTCTTAATAGAGATAAAATGTCGTAATTCGGGGAGAGTTTGTGTCCGGCAACGCTGCATCACCTGTTCCTCGCGAGACTAACTGTCTTCCGGTTACCGTTAGCGGTGATGAAGTTCACGATTACGCGACACGGCCGTGTGTCTTTTGACGCAAGAATTCACGTAACTGTTGGCAAAGAACAAGTATCATTCGGAGGAATGAATGGGACGTTGTCGTAGCGCTAATCACTCAGCAATTTCGATCAATCTTTGTCGGGTGAAAAAGCCAGACGGGCCTTTTACGTCGGTGTCTTCTCCTCGTTAATTATGAGCGCCAACGAAACACGAACCCTCGTCAGAAATTCTTGGCGGAATTGAAGCTCGGCGCAGGAAATCCACGCGACAATTGTCGGGATTCACTTTACCGTATAAAATCGTGCGACACGAGAGATCCGAGTTCTGAATTGCCGTCTTGCCGTGAGTTTCGACGCGGTTGAAAGGGTCGGGTGCTACGTGCGAAGGTTTTCAAAGCGGACACGAGCGATGTGCTTGGCACTCGATATCAGTTTCTCTATGATCGCACGGGGATCCTATTTGATGCGACGTTTATACGGCAGAACAAGCCACCGCATGTTCGCCCCTCGTCTGGTACTCGTCGAGGCGTCATTTGACGAAATTGCCAAGAAGCGGATCGTTGGAGCAGTCCGCTAATCGAAAGGAGGATCATAAGTCTGATCGGCCTAGCTAAAATAAATGTCTGTCCCGCTTGCGCGGCGCTTTCGTCGTGGCTATTTATTTCAACCCATCGATCTCTAAGGTAGCCCCTCGTGCAAGTGAAAGAGGTGTACCGGCTTATACGTATATGCAAAGTAATACCCTCGGGCTGACGGACTAGCGCCTCTGCCACTTGCCAGGTACACTCGATCGCAAAATTACGCCCGTTACACGGCTTTGACGTTAATGGTCGATCGATCGACCGAACCAAGTGAGAGCGAGAGGCCGACCAACGGCTCGAGGGAGAAGGACAAGAGCGGTAGAGAGGAAGGTGCGTGGAGGTAGTAAAAATAGTCTTGTATCTCGCACCACTCGTCGTACGTGCTCGCTGTAATTTGGGATCATCGACAATTTTCCTCCTTTTCGCTGTTAGTAATCCCATCTCTCCTCTCGGTCCTCTTTCGAACAAGTGAAAGCAACGTCCGTCCAATACCGGCCGCGACCCCTCGACTCGTAATTCTAACGATCAATTCTCCTTCAAGGAGAATTCGAGTATTCGTTTTCTCCTGGTTCCCCGAAAGAGAAGCTTCATTGGGAGCGCCCGGACGAAACGTCAGAGTTAAATCTCGGATAAGGAGAGTAGCGCTCTTTAATCATGCCCTCGTTACACGCCGGCTTTCACATCGAACCGCAGCAGAGCGTTCCGCACAAACGGAAGAAGTGTTTGCACGTGTCTCCCTTTGGTCGAGTGTGTACGTTTCCTATTAAACGTTCACGAGCTTCACCTCTCGCTCTTGCCTTCCACTGCCTTCGCCTTTTATCTACAGTCCCGTATCGCGTGGTCGTTGGTTTGCAGATGACAACCACCAAGGAGACACTCGTCCGTACGTCCATTGTGCCATTACAAAAAGGACGTTCCTCTTCATCGCTCATCTCCGATACCAATATAATTGTATCGTATAAAAAATGGATTCCGGTAAAAAGCAGATCCTGCAGGGGTTGTCTTAGGCGAGATGAGGCCGACGGACAATGCAGAAGGAAATGGTGCTGGTGAGGAAGTACGGGGGAATGAGGAATCGATCGTCGACCGGCGTCGGGACTAGCGGATGTTGATTGCGTTATCAGCAGGCTGTCGGTGCCGGTAATTATTTCACTGACAGCGGGTTCTAAGGCGGTCGGTGCCGTGAGTAACAGCGGCTTACAAGCCTCGGGAATCGAGGCTGTCGCTCTGGAATACGGCTGGCAAGTAGACGACTATATGCGATTTCGCCCGACACCTTTGACAAGCTCCGGGCCAACGTGTGTGCAATTCCGTTGAGGCGTACACGAGAGACGAGTTTCCCAGTGATCTTGCCCTCTTCTCCAGGCCTGTGTGAGTGTCTTGCCAGCTATACGGCACAAGCCCCGTTCTACGCGGTGCGGGCTGCGTCGTCATATCGACTCGTCGACGAGAGACCTCCTCGGATCCCTGAAAGGATTTACCCAGCCGCCGGCTTCTGTATTTATGACTTTATTACGAGTCCTACGAGGACGAGGGCTTTTACCAATGGGAAAGAGCTTTTCGGCATTTGGCCTCACTTCATTTTCTTTCTCTAAGCTCGTCCCTACGTATTTTCGTTTATTCACGAGCACGAAGTGCATCGACGTTTCGAGCGGGAGGAATCGTCGTCCAATCGAACGCGCTGCACCGTAGCTTTGTTGAGCCGGGCCGACGATGTTGAAACACGATAAACTCTGGTGGAATCGGCGACAGTGGCGCGCAGCTCATCAATTCTCGCGTACATCGAGAGGCGTGCAGTTTCTCTTGTCGGAGGGTCCGTTTGATCGTTAAACGACAAACGTTGCAGAGCCGACACGCGTTGCTTTGTCCCTCATTCTCCCCTTTCGAGCTCCGTGTCCCTTTATCGAGCTTTCTTTGTCCCACCCCCTTTGTCCTCTCACTTCGACGCGCGTGTATTCAAATTTAAATTCCTCCCAACCGCCCCCCTTTTGCCCCCCTTTTGCCCCCCTTTTGCCCCGTGTTCGAAACAATGGGATGAGGTTTCGAGCCCGACTGTTTTGTCGTCGTTCCCGTCGTTCCCGTCGTTCCCGTCGTTCCCGTCGCTTGTTGTTCTACGTGGCGCGCTTTCAGCTTTGCAGATGCGTTGCGCTCGTTCGCATTCCGGTCAACTAGCATTCATCCCCCGTGCACCGACAAAGATTTTCCGCTGTACGCTTCTGCAATCGCGCCGATTGGCAAATTCCACGGGAAAGCCGCAAGAAGAGAAGGACCTCGTGCCCTCTAGAAAGTAAACCGTTTTCATCCGCAACGTTGCTACGTTTTTACAACGGCTGAATCTCGCGGCGAATTACCGAGGGAAGATTGGCCAAGTTTTTCCGGGGGACGTTCATGACTTTCTGGCTACTCACCACGACGACCGAGTAGAGAATCTTGGCCTTGAGCTCGGGAGCGTTTTCGAGGGGCTCGAGGGCGTCGAGTGCGTCCAAAGTATGGAGATGAGCGTGAACGTATAAGGCCCCGTACCTCTCGGCCAATCGCTCCACCGTCATTTCGCCGGACCTTAAGTTAAGGAAATTTGAAGCAACGCTGATGCTCGTCGATAACCCACGAGCACTAGCCTCAGGCTCCGGAGTTGGGCTACAGCTATCGTCCGTGTGATAACCGGCGCTGCTGGATTCCTCCTCGTAGTCCACTCCGTAATTTTCCTCCAAATGATATACCTGCGGACAGAATGACTCTTCTACACCTCTCGTCACTCCAGTTACTATAGGACTACTCGTGGGAGTAACAATTGTTCAACCAATTAGTCCTCCGAGATAATGAAACTTTGGAAATCAAATCCTCTCTAATTAGCGAAATATAATCTCGACCTCGGATAATACGAGTTCGATGAATATCACGGCAGTGGGTGGACGTAATTGGAGAAACGTCCTAGCTGAATTTTACAGCGTGACAAAAATAGAGCGAGCTTGTTCACTTCTCCTCGATGAGAAGTTCTGTTCGGTTTTCCACCTAACGACGACGGTTCATCGTGGATTATGCGGTTTCGAGGAGAACACGAGCGAATAACTGTCGAGTGATTGTCACCGTGGGTTTCTTTGGCCTTTCGCATTGTGCCGTAAAATCCATACCACAGCTAACAAAGCTCCTACGTTTGCCCCTTTTTGTCCGACTCAATTTCCCGGCCGACAACCGCGAGGGACGCGTCGATGCCAGTTTCCAACTTTTACGAGTCGTAAAGTGCGAACCGACAGACATATTCCTAGAATCCCTTGCCCGTTAATAAAGGCCCCGGGATTTTGTACCGTGTCGTGTCAACGCGATTGTCGTGTGCCGTTAATTCAGCGTAAATCCCCGCCGATAAAGAGCCCGAGAACGGGAACATAAACTTTCAACGACTTCGATTTCCATGAAGGAGATAGTAGCCAATTCATTCGTCTCGACAGATGTTACAAAACTTTGTCATTCGCGTCGTTAGAGAATTTGATGGATTCTCCAGGAGTTAGAGCGATAAAGTGTATTTTACCTGGGGACCGTTCTCGTCCATGAGCTGCAAGGCCAGAGTGCATCCCTTGGCGAATTGGAGCAACCTCGCGGCGAGTGGTGGGTTCTTGGTGTTGGCTGTGAGGCTCGATTTTCGCATAGCCGTCCATTGCCTAAGAGCCTCTTTGTCCTGCTCGACTCTGCGCTTCAACTCGGTCAGCAGGTTCTCCAGACTGCTCGGTCCACCTGCCTTTTCCAGGCTGTTCAGTAGACCCTGATTGTCAATCAATCTCTGCTGAATCTCGCTGTATTTGAGCGAAAGTTGCCGCTGATGAGACGCCGCTTGTACCCCTTGGTCCCCTGGAAAATTCAACGTAATGCTCGTGTTCCGTTTTTCCGAGATTCAATCGCGTTTTACGCGCCGGCTCATCCGTCGAGATAACCGACGTGTGTTTAAGTGACTATCAGCCGTGCGATCTAAGGCGGGGCCTAATCACCCCGCAGAACCGGATGTAGCCGGGCCATCACGCGAGCCAACGTCCTCGCACTCACTCGTAAAATGAATCTAACGATTTACACGTGTATCCCGCTGTCACGCCGATAGTTGTACATTACAAGGTGAAAAGGAATCGTATATTCGCTCGATCCAACAAGTACACCCACCAGAGAATGTTGATTCGTCCCTCTGAAAGAGAATATTTCCCTTTGTTGGGAAACGAAAGTTGTCTCGTGTTTTAGGATTTTATCAGGAAGCCAGCGTTAACCCTTTGCCCTGGCTGCTAACCCAAGTGTCGAGTGCACTCGATGTTTGCGTTCCACTTTCGATAAAACACTTGGTGTGGTGTAGTCGGGCTAACGCCGCGAGGAACTTTTAAAAGCTTATGCCCTAAGGGTCGTTCAACGACGACTACGCTCGAGGACAAAACGGTTCATTCGGTAACTCGTATCTCGGAGACGTCAATGAAAATAAAAAAGCTTACCTTTGTGAGTCCCGGTGTGTTTGCCAGAGCTCTCGATTTTGTGAAGCGCCAGTTTGTAAGCTTCCAGTCTCGTCTCGAGTTCGTCCTTGAGTGCCAGGGGTAATGGCAGAAGATTCGCCGCTCCAGAATTGCTGGTGGTCTGAGCGCTGTTGGTTTTCGTGGCAGGCACCAGTCCGTGCCTGCCGAGGCCCTCGACGGCTCTCTCGAGAGCCCTACGTCGCGAGATAAGACTGTTCCGGGTGCTCGGAGCTAGCCTGTTCAGGGCGACCAGGAGTTTCGACCAGCTACGTAACCGGAAGTCCTCCTGACTCGTCGAAATGAGCTGCACGACTCTCCAGAGAACCTGCTCTGTCCTCAGGGTTTTCGAATCCTCGAGCCGTAACTCGACCAGCCGGGAATATAGGGCCTCCAGTAGGGCAAGGCTGTGCGGAAGGGTCTCGATCAACAGGTCCACTGGGATGTCAGGCAGAACCGCCTTGAGGGTATAATGAGGCATTCGCAGCAGGAAACTCGCAGCCTCTCGGTACTGTCGACCCTCGTACAGTCGCAATAACCTGTCGAATAATCCCGCAATCGTACTCCCGCTCGTCCGTATTTTATTTCCAAATCACGAACCTCTCGAAAATTCACGATAAATCCGCCCGATGCCGCAGAACGTTCAACAATGAAAAATCCGCTATTTTCCAGAGGACGCTGTGGAATTTTATGCAACGTTGCTCCGGCCAACCGTTAATTGAATTAACTTAATTCGCTTCATTTGACGTGCGCCGACAGCACGAAATGTACGCTCGAAAATAACATGATGCTCGAATTCATGAAAAATTTCGAATACGTCGCGTGAATGGAATTTAACGGAAAAAATGTAGCACATACTGGCGACGTCTTTACAAGGAACTTGGTCGTCCGGAGCCGGACATCGATATATCCGTCTTGACGTTAATTGATCGCCGTGTTTCACCTCTCTTGCTCCCGGCAGGCCGTGCTATCGCACCGTACCAGGAAACGCGATGCATCCATTTCGCCCGGCGGTCTTATCTAACCGGTGAATCGCGCTATAATCAGCGTTACTCTATCATATCCGACCGATGCGCCATGTTCACCGTCGCGGCCCAGGAGAACGAACAAATCATCGACGTACATTTTTATTAGCCCGTCAACGTGAAATTCGCTGTACCGACCTTCGTAGCGCCATCCGCGGATTAGTGCCGTCGTCCTCCTGCAAACCGATATTGCCAACGTGGAATTGAGATCCCGGACCCCAGACTAGCCTTTGGATTGTGTTCCTCGGTCGCTCGGGTCTGATTCTCTCGCAGGAATTGAGAGCCGTCGAGCACGGCGGAAGGGTACGTCGACTCATCTTCAAACGGAAAATCACTTCCGATCGATTGATCCAGGAAAGGCCAGTATCCTATAACTTCCACTCTACCGGGATTAATCCGGCAAATCCCGAGAAGATTTACTCCATGCGCTTCACTCGAAGGCCTTTGGCCCGTCCCTCTGCGATCAGATATCCCCGGACATATCACTTTTCTTCTTTCTCCTCGTCTCCTACTTCCGCGGTCTTCCGCTTCGTGATTCCTTTACGGTTGCCGTCGAGCCTCTTCGATAAATTCCTCGGCGTATCCTCCCAGACCGTCGGACACTTAATTCCACGTTTGCTAGAACTTTAGAAAAAACGGGATACACCGTTCGCGCTATTCCGTGACGTTGAGAGTAATTTTTGTCAGTCCTTTTGGAGGAAAGTCGAGCGAACGTCCGGTGGGAGGCGAGGTTTTATCGGTTAATCGGGTTGCTCGATGGTCTGCAATTTAAACTTTCTTTTCGGGCTTCCGCCGGGTACGTCCCTCTCTTCCTCGTTTTTCCTCGGCCCTACTGTACGAAAAGCAGGCTTGGCCTGCAGCCTCGGGGCTGACCGGAGCCCACTTCTCCCTTCCTGTCCGACGACCACGCAAATCGTCCTCCTCCTTTTTCGCTTCCTCTTCTTCTCCCTCCTCCTCAATGGCCCTTTCGCGCGTTAAACGCTCCCCGAATTTACATAAACTCAGCGTTTCGCGCACCGGGGGAAGCCAACGACGAGGGCCAATATACCCACTACGACGGATAAACGGTCGACGACCCCGCTATAAAGCCAGCATTATTTTCCACACCTTCGCGCCGGCCAATTCAATTAAGCCGTAGTATGAGGCGACGATTCCCAAGCTCCTCGATATTGCCCCTAGCCAATCACTGTCTTCTTCGGTACTCGGTGAAATTTCGCGAATCCCGGACGATACGAGTAGTGGTGCGCAGTTGAACGATCCGCGGAGAAACTGCGTCGGACGAGATCGGTGCTCGGATGGCAGGTACCACTGGTCTGGCCAGTCGCGGATCATCGGACATGTCGGCGCGATCCCGGCAACTTGGAAAGTAAGCCCGGAGCCAGCCGTGCACGGAGCACCGGATGATCCTCCGTCGACCGTGGAGGCGACCGTGGTGGAGGCAATTGGAATCCACGTGGGGACGCAACGACCGTGGGGGATACTCGCTCGAGACCTTCATAAACGACCGAACCAATTATTCCCCCGAAATTCCAATAAGCTCGTCGCCTTTCTTCTTTCCCGCGGTATTTCATTCTTGTCGCTCGTGGAAAATTCTGCGTTCCCGCTCAAGCGGATCAGCGGAACAAAACGGATTTCAGGGAAAAGGGTTTCATCGGGAAATCGTCATTTCCCGCACGTAGAATCGTCCGAATAAAGGGAAAATGGAAAACGTTGGGGCGTATGGGAAGTGGATCATCTCGCGAGAGATCGGCACCTATGAAGGATTCAATGAGAACGGGAAGGGACAAGGAGAGAAGGTAGGAAGGACAGGCCGAGCCGCGGGGTAACGGGGGAAATAAGGAAGAAGATTCGCAGAGATGCTGATGGCGACCTACTGTCCTGCATACCGGCCGGCGGAACCTGCACGTTGCCAGCCTTTCCGCGCATGTCGTTCATTCTCTGTACATCCATCTATTTACAAAGTCAAGCCAACTGTTTGCTTTCGGCACGCGACGAACCGCTCATTCGAATTATTAATTGCTCCTCGTTCGTTAACCCTGAGAATTGAATTAACAGGAGAAAAAGTCCATGTCCCATTGTAGGATTCATTATTGGATTTTCATATAAAGGACCATTTTGATCGGACCTCGAGTATCCATTGGAATTCCTTTGTGCGTAGAGCGCCGTCAATCTCGGCGACTCTCTGTTATTTCTCGATCGTCTCGTTATCGCTGATCGTTCATAACGGTGCGAATGACTCACATCGGGGAAGAATCGTGAAAGGCTCGGACAACGGCACGTTCTTTCCCGCCTTTCTTCTAGCTCAAGTCGAAGGCAGGGCTTTAGCAGGTGTATAGCCGGAGGAATAAATTACCATCACTTTCTAATTCAAGATACTTTCGATAGGCGCACCTTCCACAATTCGAAAATACAGGTAAACCGGTGGAACGATCGTCTTTCCAATGAAACATACGACGAGACAGCCCGGAAGAAATTTATCATTCAATGCTAATTCGTCTGGGTTTTATTTTCCGCAATTTCGTCCGTATTTTTTAACACGAGAGAAGAGACTAAAATCGGATCGCCGGTGAAACGGAAGGAATCATCGAGATACAATCGTCCATGAATTGTTCCACGTTATACTACTATTCCTATTATCATGATTATTATTCAGGAGAATGAAAATATTAATGATAATGAGTATTGGTTTGTGGAGAATATTGTAGCGCCAGCGAGCCCAGTGACAAATGAACGTTTCCTGCCCCTGTTACATCCATCGATTTCCATAAAACACACACGTACGAGCCGTGATAATACAGCACTATGTTTGATTTACTGATGAAAGAGAAATATTTAGCTGAGAGTTCCGCACGGAAGATTTTTAGCACGCGTCGAGTATGTTACGATGGTGTTTCTGATTAAAAACTTAAAGACGATACGACCAGATAAGAATTTCAAACATCGGTATCCGTTTGAACGTGAGTATTTTTTCTTCCATATATATGGTTCCAAGGGACGCTTGACGACGATTATTTGAAGCCCTTTAAGTCATTTCCCAGGGGCGGTTTTCCTTGGGACAAAGTGGAAAATTCGTTTAAGCTTTTATCTTGGTGGAGGACCTGTGCCGCGGGCTAGGCCGTTTAACACGCGCTCCAAGGCTAACAAGTTCTACGAGAAATCTATATACTTTACTTCTCTTTACTTTCGGCGATGACACGCGTACGTGCATAACTCTATCTAGCGACTCGTTGAGGGCTCAAGTATTTTCACGGGGGACCAGAAACGTGTCCTTCCAATTTGTCTTGTCCCTCGTTCGATTGCATCAACCGGCCGTGCCGATGACTAATAATATCTTAGACGTATAATGCATGTACCCGTGGAGGAGAGTACATAAGCGGCTATGAAGGTGTGTGAGAGTGAACAGGTATGTCGGTTAACATGGTAACTGTTCCCAGCGAGTTATTTTCAGTCATGGTCGCACACCTCTCGTGTTCCCCTGTTTGTACGGCGTTGATCGCTTTATGCACCGACAACCGGCCCAAGTATCGGACTCGCTGTTCCCTATTTTCAAGCCTGTGAATGGAGCTTGCGGACGAGCTCTCGGGCTTCGATTCCCCATTACGATCGACACTCGTGCTTCACCATAGGATTATTTCAATACTATCTACCGTCCTCCAGCAATATACAAACGTGAAAACCACGCGTCCCATTATTTGGCCAGAGGGATTACTCGGAAAGCCCCCGAAAAATCTACACAATTGATCGATCACCGGCGTAATTCTATCTCTGTTAAACGCGCCATTCTGCTTTAATCACTGAATATCGATTGTACAGGAGAGCCAGCAGATTTTTTGAAGGGCGAATCGAACCGACGACAGGGAGAAGAGGGTAGTTTGCCCCGTGGGATGTATCGCATCGGAGGGAAGGGAAAGAGAGAACCGGTGTACGACCGGTATTGCCGCGGCCCGTCACGGTCAACGACCCCTCATCCTACAAATTTCACGGACCCGGGCCCGTAAACGGCCTCCGCACCGACTCGGCATCGACCCGGACCGACGTAAAAACCAGCCGAGCCAAAGAGAGAGAAAGAGAGAGAAAGAGAGAGAGAGAGTGGCCAATCAAGAGCGAGAGAAAATAAGGAGGACCAAATGGGAGCCTCGTTACGGCTCCAATGGATTTCGCTGTAAATTCATGGAACAAAGGCCCCAATATGTTTTTTCTCCTTTCATTAAATAGCCCTCGTCCCGCGCAATCTATTCGCCCGCTCCTATCGGCCAAGTTTATCTTTAATTTAGCGCTTATCATCTTTAATCCTCACGAGCCACTTTAAGGGACTATATTTCATCAGTCTTAACCAGTTTTGTCGCTGATCTGTCTTTCGGATGGAACGAGAAAAAAAGTAAAAGGCGTAGAAATCTATTTTCATCGATTTCTTCTGCTTTTTAAGCATGTCCACGGTAAATTCTCTCCTCGTCACTTTCTCCTTTATTTTGACAGCATTAAGCCGACGAACGTGGAAACTCGTTTCGCCGGTATTACGGCTGCACCTTCATAGAGACCAGCCACGTGCGTGTTTGTTTATCTTCTAGTAGTTGATGAATATTAATTCCGATGGGTTACACGTTCTCTTCGTTTTCTTTCTATTTTTCTCGCCGACAAAAATGTCCATAGCTAGTTTATATCCATAGCTAGTTTCATTACTTTGCTCTCTTTGATTTCTAATTAAAGTTCCTCCATCTTGTTCTCTCATTAACATTCTTTAGATGAGTAAGGTTGAAACGAATAATTGCAATTCTTAAATGTCGTCCTCGTGTCTTCGATGAATAATAAAGAAGAGCTTTCAAACTACCTCAAGAGCTTTATTAACGCTCGGATGGAGCCGTTAATTATTTCGGAAGCCGTCCTCAATTACTATTTTAGCACTTTATTAAAGTTTCCACGCATTTCCCGACGGTACATTATCTCTTCCTTTTGTACATTAATTTGCGGCTGGAAGCCTTCACTTTCCAATGAAATAAATATCGCCAATTTATTGTCTATTTTCACATCTGTCGTTTTTAATAAAATGCTCGAGCCACGTGTGTTATTTTATCCCATCGTTGAAATAGACGTAGTATTGCTCATCTTGCGAAATCTAGATCTTGCTTTAATTCCGTTTGGAACGGCGGGTTTATGCAAATACCGTCTGAATTCACGATCGTTGAGTTTCAGCTTAATCGGCTTGCTTCTCGAAAACGCGACTATTCTATCGTTTGCAATTTCGCTACGATTAAGACAGATATTTCGTTTGAACGAAACTCCACCGAAACGTATAGCGCTTCGTTAGCGCACAAATTTTCAACGCTGCGCCATTCCCCCGACTCCATCGTAGTGCATTAATAATTCTGCAAATGAATTACAGCGAAATACCAAATCGTCGCAACATTCGCAGGGCAGCAGATTCAATTATCGCCGCAATTTTATTCCCTATTATTGACGGATCACGAAATATGGAATATGAAAATGTATAACCTCGAGCATTTGTGCGCTCGTGAATTATTTCATAGGGATTTCGGAATTGTTCCTTTTTCATTATACGCTTCTCCGCGTCCCGGTAAAAATACGTAGGCTTTTAAAAGGTGTCCCCGTTGTAGGCCGATAAAGTTTGCGAATTAAGTTCGTCGCGAGTCATCTACCGGCCGATGCATTTACCTTTCTGAAAGGGTTTTGAATTATTTACACGAGGGACAGGCGAAAATACAGCTTTTCTCGACGTGTTATAAATCATCGACGAAACCGCTCAGCCGTTATCGGTGGGCCAACTTTTTTACGGAGTTTCCCAAGTTGAAAACGAAGGACAAAGGGTGACGGGCGTGAAAAGAGCGGAGCTGATCAAATATTGTCGTGGCCCGTTTGCCGAAAAAATTTCTATCGCTTTTTGCAGACAGGGCAAACGCAGGTGGAGCGGTTTAATGGCATTCACGATCGAGGAGAGACTCGCCCCTTAACGTTCCGCTCTTTCTACCGCGTTCTCGAGCTTTTTTACAGACTGATTATCGTCGCGCGCGGCACAGATGGAAGCTCATTTCCCCGATGCGTACGTTTGTAAACCGTCCATGTGCATCGTCGTTGCATCCATTAGACGTTCGCTGGAGATAAGCATCGGCAGATATCGCGTGCCACGCGACTGACTTGTACGCCTCTGAAGATTTATACACGTGCGCGAGCTTAATCGCCGGTGTTTTTGCGGGGCCCCGATAAAGCCGGAATTCATTGGCCAACCTGGCTTTTAAGGAATCTCCGCAACGGATGTCTTTTTACCGTCGGCTCTAACCCAAATAGACCTACTTACAACTACGTAAAATCATTAACCGTCAGTCATTTCCCTTCATCCCGTGAGTCTCTTACATGGAAAACTTGAGCTAATTATGCTATTAAGCTTCTATTTAAGCTGGCCACAAAGAAATTTTGTCAAGCCTGCGGCAAATAATTAAGGCCGCCCTTAAAAACGCATTCGTCGAGAAGCTTCTCGTTTCAAAGGGAAACGCGCCGTAATGTTAGTCATAACGTCCTTTGGCTTAGAAAATAGCGCTTATTAGCGTCGCCGAGACTGCTGGCGCGTGTTTGGAGGAGCTCAACGATACGATTTGCCTGACTTTATTAAATTACTCCTCCGCCTGCGAACACTATCGACTAGGTAACGTAACTTTCTCGAGGCTCGTTTATGCGTGCGACTCAGGCGAAATTTTTCTCCGCTTCATCGATCGCTCCTCCTCCTTCCTAACGTATTTTTCAATCCCCGACTTTTCGATGTTCTACGTGCTCCGTAATATTTTTTTTCCTTTTTCCGGGCGCTCCGGCTTGCCGTTTGCCCTTCTGCCTTTATTTCTTCCTCACGTTCCTCGTGCATTTCTCTCTTTGATCCCCCTCACCTTTTCGGCCAATTCTTCGGCAGCAGGTCGCGAAAAGGGGGCAATTCTTGTAGCAATCTTTTTGTCGGATTACGTTGTTCCTTCCCCTCTGGCTCTCGGTCTTTTGCTCTCCCCGTCGTGTCGGCTGAGAGCTGCAGAAATAGGCCGCGCGACGAGGCAAGGGGTTCTCGTAGGCAGGGTTTATGTGTCGTGGACGAGAGGCCTCGTGATCGATAGGTCGTACCTAGCCGTTCCTCTCCTCTCCTCTCCTCTCGCTTCACCCTTCCCCTCCAACCCCCTGACGAGCCTGTCCGCGTTGGCATGCCGGCGACCAACACTTGTTTACCAACACTCCCGTTCGCCTATAATGCGATATACGCAAATACACGGCTTTCCCTGAGGGCAGGGACAAGGGACGAGAGAAGGGCAAGTCTTGTCCCGACTCCGACTCCTACTCCAGGCCCAGGGGAACCAATGTTTCTTGTCGTTTAGTCCGATCTCCACACAAGCACGCTCATAGGACGACCCACTCGTACGTTCTACCCCGATACATTCCTAACGATCGCTTAACGATTCACCGTCGCTGTTCCGTCTGCTCTCGATCATTCCACCCCCAATTATTAGCACTTGCCTAACAACCGAACGCCAAGTACCTCCATCGTCGTATACGTCTGCCATCACGAAGAATTCAAATGGTTTTCGCAGTCTAAATAACCCGTGAAAAAATCTAAACCTAACGATGCGACGTGCTTTGGGATGCACGCAGGGGCCGCTGCAACGGCGATTTATCTCGTATGGAAAATCTCATCCTGAATCAAGCTCGACTCGGTCAGCAAGCTGGGCCAATGAATGGCTTTCCTACTTGGCTGATCGTCAAAGCGTACAGCCGTTGGACGACCTGCACATCGACGTCTACAAAGTTTCACCTCTACAAGCACCTACACCCACCTACACCCACATACCTAGCTGTACGAGCATGCAACGTAGGGGAAAGGGTCGCATGTGTATCTCCATGTGACCGATAAAATCATCCCGTTGAGTTAACGAGAAAAACCATTACTCACAACTCGCAAAATTCTTACCACCCTAGTGAGAATATTTAACGATACTGAATCATAGAAATTCTTGGCGATACGCACAAATGTTTTTCTCGATATTCAGAATTGATGCGGATAAGTAGACCAGAGCCCTACGGCAAGTATATGCAAATTGTCGTTGACAAGGGTCTCGCATCGTCACGGTGAGAAGTATCGACCAGCCGCGACGTGTTGATTTACGTGTGGGAAGAAGTCTTTCCTTCTCTCCACGGTTTTCCCTTTCAGTCCTGGCTGCAGAAGCGGCACTGTCAAGCGTTGACCGGCAGTTCGGCCCGCGAGAGAGAAATTTCACGGGACGACGAGCTAACGAAAAACTAGTCGGCTGTGAGACGAGGGCAGAGACTATGACCACCCTCTCTTCACACTTCTCTTCTCCTTCCCTACTCTCATCTGCTCTTCGCCCGACAACTAATCGAATGCACTGGATACTTTAAATAATGAGTAGGATACGTTTGGAGCAAAATCATTGACCCGGCAAAGTACATTCCTCCAATTGGATATACAGCGAAGAAACGGTGGATCCATCATTTTCCTTTCGAGCGAGCTTTCGTTTACGCAGACGAAACATTCTTCGAGCGTGCATATCCGTCATACGATATGGTAGTCGTATCATTTCACATTGACTTCACGTCGATGCTACTCTCGGTTTACCGCAGCTTTCTGCCACCATAATGTGACAGAGGAAACGAACAACAGCAAATGCCACCGGTAATGGATTCCGTGAAAACATTGTTCATGCCAGTAGCAATAGCCAGGCAAAGCCAGACATTTTTTCCTTCCACCGCCAACCCCAGCGATCCTTGTCGTTTCCATTTCCGTTATTATGTTTTACAATGTTTCGCAATACGTCCCACGATGATATTCATATTAGTTTTTAGCTTTTGATACGCTTATCCGAAAGTACCAAGATTCTATTTCCAGCAGCGACGCATTTCTCAGAGTGAGATTAATCGGGGAAGTAATGGAATCGTTAATCGAATAACGATTTGCTCATTCCCATCTTTCGTCGGAAAAGCCGGCCTCCGCGGGAACGATGCCATTTCAATTTTCTATCGATTCTCCCAAATCCCGCTTTTCTTTTTCCTCCTCGTTCGCGTCTCTCGCCAGCAGGATCCAATTCGATCGGAATCACGTTACGAAAGTCGTCGAGGAAAAGTAGGAAGACGTTTCCTCCGTTGCTAAGGAATTAGCCGATCGATTATCCATCCTGCTGTACGAAGAATAAACAGGAATCGTTAAATTTCATTCGAGTGATTACGTCGGTGGGGGAGTTGCGCCGCGCTTTCTAAGCAACTCGGTAATCGGGGAAATACTGGTCCTCGTAATTCTATTAGGCTCGGTGGGTGGTCGCGCTATTTCCCGCCACTGTCCCGCGGTGTCGACGTCGGCAAACCAGAACACATGTATATGTCGTAAAATACCGCTACACCGGGAGCTTGCAGCGAGCACCGCTAATATTCGTTCTTTACCTTCCTTGGCGATCGACGAACAGTCGTTTGATCGTCTGAATCGTCGAATGGTAAGAGGGTTGTTTACACAGGGTCAGAAAGTTAGCCATCGTGTTCGGCCAGCAATGAGGGTGATGCCGCGCCAAGGGGGTAAACCTTTGGCGACGGTTAAGCACCTTTTCGCCTTCCTGCGGCTCACTTCCGGCACAGTGCGATGCCTTATCCGATAAGCCAGCGCCTTACATTACATGCCCTCCGTCCTGCATGTACACTCGTGTCCATCACCTCCAGCCGCTGGATAACAACGCGACGCGCTCTCACGCGATAGCGCACGAGAAAACTCGTGCTTTTGCCTCCTAGTACAAATAATGCGCCAATACCATTCGCAGAGAGTTAGCCAGATTTTTGCCCGCAAGAAGACAAGGTTTATTTGGAAGTTCTTTTTAACGGGAAGGTTCAAATTCAACGGTGAAAATTAGCCGACCTTTCGACCCAGAAAATGGCCGGAAATGAGCAATGTTCTCTTCCTATCGGAAGCTCGTCCGCTTGTTCCCACCTTGCTACACATCTGTCGCTTCCTACGTCTTTCCGGCATAACTTTCGCAATTAGCGACTGTGATTCTCGTTCCTCGCGCCGTCTACTCCGCGGAAAAAGCGGCTATTGATCGCCTCGCTCGGCAAGTCGGAAAGTCAAGGACCTTAGATTGCGTTTTCGCTGATTTCTTCTGGGCCGTAGAAAAAGCTGGAAAATCGACTAGGGTGTTCGATTTGTCCGGTGCACGGTTAAGGATATAAGATCTATCTGTTTGTAAATCGCCCGATTACTCGGTTATTCATTCGGTGGCTCTGCTAAGCCGGTTATAACGAATGCGAATGCGGGAATTAATGGTGATAAACGTAGCCGAGCTTCCACTGAAAACGGACCATTTTATTTCCGTGCTTCGCAACGCCCAATAGCAACGACGCCAAAGTCTCCACTGAATTATATTCAACGTGAATTATGAGCTCAGGTAAAAATGCGAATGATGATACGCGTATCTGGTGAGAAAAAATATCTACAAAGTAAAATACGTTGTTCCCGTTATAAAGACCCCGCGTAACGAGCTTCAGTAAAAGGGGACGTGTCTCGTCAGCCGACAAAAAAAGACGGGCTGGAGAACGGGAAGCACGTCTGGGACTGGATGATTGGCGTATTCAAAGGGAATTTCTGGCCAGCGATCGATGGTAAAACAACATTGCAGAGGTGTCCAGTGGAAATGGAGTCGGCTGCCCGATGGAAATTCGCGTTGTAACCAATCGTCCAGCGTTTCCAGTACTAATCGAATCGACCGTCGCCCGGAAATTCACGGTGCCGGCATTTTTGCTTTCCCAAGGTACGTGCTTGCCCGCAAAGAATATTTAGGGCGACTCTGTTGACGCAGGTGCAACGCCGTTGTCTGCTAAAATGACAAGCTTGCGGAGGTTCGCAGTTGCTCGGCGTCTGACAGATGACAGATGAGGTTGTCCATTCACCGGCCCATTACACTATCATTCCGATACGGACGGATGGACTCCGTCGGACGGAGGCGCATTAAGCTTTGCCACAACTTGGCCAGGGATGCTCACTAGAGCAACTAACGTTACGAAAATCCCGTTTGTCCCCGGCAGATCGTTCGTTGCGTTATCAATTTTTCCTACAATATTTGTCGCACCCGATATCTCTGCTCGAAAGTTTCAACGTCAAGGCAAAGCGAATTTCACTGGGAAATATTACATTTTCAAACGAAACTACGGGCCATTGTCGCGGAAACGGAATTTCGTTTGCCATCGGGTCCGAAAGCGCGCTTTGATTACCGAATTGATTGCGCCGTGATTGCCGATGCTTAATGTCCCGGACGGTTCGCGTTACTCGCAGAAAAGGGGGGAAAAAGGAGGAGAAGGAGGAAGGAGAATCGCCAAATCGTTCGTTTGCAACGAGCTCCGAGGCCGAATAAAAGGCGCGACGACTCGTAATTAAAAAGTTCCGAGGGCTGGAAATCTACGAGAACGACCGTTGTTTCCTTTTCCTCCGTTCGCGATTCAGCAGCAGTTGCGCCAAACGAATGGTGCCCTCGCGAATTGCCCCTTCGATAAATCCGACTCTCGCACGACGGAAGCAGTGAGTACGCTCAAGAATTTTTCTCCGGCAATTACCGTGCGCGCAAGAGTTTGTACAGACTATCGAAGAAACTCTCGGCATTGGAGGAAAGTAAATCAATGGAGTCTTGATGATTTGTCCAATGAGCTTATCGCATCGAGTGTTGTAGGGCCTCGTGATTAGCGGGCTAACATCCCCAGGACATATAACCGACAACACGGGGGCTCCATTGATCCCCTCCTGACCCTCGTGATCCAACGCGTTACATCGCCCGTAATCCCGGCCTCACGAGATTACCCCGAGTTTTCGAAAGGAATGAAAAACTAATTTCTTGGCTCTCTTGGCTCTCTTGGCTCGTCAGGACGCATCGATAAAATCCCTGTCGGAGGGTAGTATGTAGATGGCTGGAGCAGGAGCAGGAGCAGGAGCAGGAGCGGGAGCAGGAGCGATCGATGCTCGATAACCGCTCGGTGGCTTCGGAGGATCATCCAATACCGCGACACGACCTCTCAACCCTCCGTCAGCCGGCCATTTGCGGATAGACAAACACGATTATCTCCTTGTCCTCCATCTCCCTCTCCCTCTCCCTCTCCCTCGCGCCAGCCATTTTAATCGTCCGATCTATTCGGCCTGAGGATTTTTACGTCTTCATTTTGCCAGCCTTCCATCCCTCGGAACTTTAAAAGAAGATCAAAGTCCTCGGTTGCTCCCCTCTGAAGAAATTTTAATTGCCCCGTATAAACGGGATTCGCGGTTAAATAAGCGATTTCCCCGGCTAGGGGAGAAAGTCGACACCGTGCGGCCTAGGCGGATACACAAACTTGGCCCAGTTGACGATATCCAAGAGGGGTCCGCTCGCTCTAACTCACTCCAACCCTTCCTCGAGGTACCACCGACTTCGCCCCTCGCTGTACGATCGTTTATTAACCAGTCAGAGGGGGGGGGAGGGGGGGGAGGAGTTGTTTACTCCTCTTTGAGCCGGCCTAACTTTTCCTCCGAGCCCCGACCTACCTACGTTTTCTTTGCAAATACTGCAATATATTGCAGCTTTTTGCCCGTCTTTCCCTCGCGAAGCCCAACGATTTTTCGACCATTTTATCTGGACAGATTTATTCCCAAGCCGCCCCCAATCGCCTTGAGGGCTTAATTAATTTTTTTTCACCAGGGTTAAGAAGTTGGGTTTTTCCATTAGGCGTCGTTTCTGAAAATCTTCCCATGGCCCATGGCCTTCGGTCGGCCCAGTGATTTTTCAAATTAAACGCGAACTCGGGCTTATCTTCATCGGCCTCTGCGTGCTATATCGGCCGTCTCCCGCATCAGACCGGTAATTACTCTGTCAGTCAATCATCCTAACCCCCGCCTCGTTCCACCCCCTTTCCCCTTCTACCTTGCGACGTAGAAGCGATGATACCTTCGACTTGAGCAAACGTAACGGTGATGCAGCCCTTGTTGGGCTGCCTGCAAACCGCACAGAAAGTGCACAGAAAGCACAAAAGTTACGAGAACAAAGCCACAAGCAAGAGGAGCAAGCAAGCAATTCTCTTAGGCGAATTTCCCTCATGCCCCGGGATTTCGATCAAATATCCCATAAGATACGGCGGGACGTTTAAGTGGCGAAGAAGCCTATTGGTTCATCCCGGTTTCGTCGGGAACATCCAAGTAGCATTTGCCGGTCCGCGTGGATTGGTCCATAACCGCGGAGGTATGGCGTATCGGTTTCCCCTAATCGTACAAAACACTCTCACGCAGCTGAGGGATATATGTACGTCGGGGGACAAAGGTAGAAACGGCCGAACGTAATTCCAGGGGAAGTTTGGCACGTATGCGTGCTATGCGGGACGATCGAGTCCTTCCGTCTTTCCTTATCCCTCTATCTATTTGCCCTTCCTCTGTTCCCCCTCTAAGCCCACCCTCGCGTTCAGCAGTTCTTGCAGAGCTGCTAGTTACATTAAGCGGCGATTCCTCTTGTTAGAAACGGGATGCGCTCTCTCAAGCCGATTAGAATTCTGCAATATCGAGGACGGCGCGCAGCTACATAGCCGGCCTTTTAATTTGCGGACAATCCATGTATATCGATTGGACGGGATGTACCGAAGGATTATGCCAGGGATAACACGGGATAACGAGCTTACAGAACTTTGCAAAATGCTCAGCTTCGGTTAGGCATTATTGCCACCTCTCCCCGTGCAGAAAATATCTGGCAACGTCATTACAATCGATCACGATAGCATTATGAAACGTTGGTCAATCAGAAAGAGTCCCTATCGAGCATAGCTTCGCGCCATGAAGAGTATATTTTGGAAGGCGGCTGGGAGCCAAGGGGGGAATCGATATGAAATAATGGACGAATATCGTTAGGTCGATTCCAGACGGACAAGAGCTGGCCCGAAGCTTCCTCGGCGACGACCTTTTAATTCCGTATCGATCAGTCGGCCAGAGATTAGCGGGGAAGGGTAGACATATCGCCTGGGCGAATAGTTCCATCGACACAGCCCCGGATACCGGAGGGCTCGTCGCTTTATACGGGCTAAACGGATGACAAAGCGCGTCTCTCGAACGTGTGTAACACGGTAATTAAGGTCGCAAGTCTATTAAATGGAGAAACACGGCTCGTGCTGCAGTTCCTTTTTTTCCACGCGGCCGACGTTAATCGCGCTTCGCCGACGTTTCATGAAAAAGGAGATTGTAATCGACTGTTAATAACTCTTTTTTACAACCATTTTCCACCGTTGCTGCATTTTGCAGTTAAGCTCCAAGGGACCTAATGATCGGAGCAAACGGTTCTGTTACACCCTTCACAGTACATCGCAAACATTTCGTTCAGCGATTTGCCAATTCTCCTCTAGACTTCCTTTCTCGGATGGTAATTTACAATCTTCCACGAATAATTGCGAGTTGGATAAGTGACGCGCTCGTACGAGAGATTTCACGCTTTACGTGTAGCCCGGGGCGACGAAGGGGAGAGACCGGAACGAAGTAATATGGGAAATGACTCGATCGTTTGATTATCGCTACGGTTCAGCCATCTCCCTGGGAATTTTGCGAATTTCCAGCGGCATTATTCAGGACGGATAATCCGCGTCGACCCTCAACCGTCCTACCATGATTGTAGAATTCTCATTAATCTCGTAAGTCCAGAAAGCCCTCGAAGATGACGGCCGCGCGAAATATTTCCCCGGAAAATTTCCGTCAGATTAGATTGGCAGGAAGGGAGGGATCGGTCCCCGGAGGTGTCGTACGTCGGTGGAATTCGCGTTTTCCTGCGAGAGGGTCGTCGGACGAGGAGTTACGCCATTGAAACGTCGCTCCGCCAAAGGATATAAAGAACGTAACACCGTCCCGGAAGTCCTCAGCCTATTTCACGAGAAGTACCGTCAAGGCCACCGATTGTCGACCTCTGGCAAATGACGAGATTCATTTTACGCCCACGGGACCTTTTGTCCGAGGGGACGATTTCGCTAAAATCGCACGCACCTGCCCAACGCCGGACTCGCACGTCCTTCCTATCCTTATCCTCGACACACGACGGAATTTCCACGTTGCGAGGCTTTTCCTTTATGCCCAGAGGGCTCGTTGCTGACCCGTTAGTTTGATTTGTTTCGGGCACGTGGCATCGTTTCTTCCGATCGTTTCTTCAACCAGAAAGACCCCGCTCGCCCGATGGAAATGGAGATTAGAATTAGACCGACCGCCCTATTGTTCGCTTATTACGGCTGTTCCTCGATTACGATCTTATTAACGTCGTATAGGCTCCACGAAGACGATATTAATTATGTATTTGGAAGTCGAGGCCGGTCGAGTGATGGAGGGGAAGGTAAAGCCAATCGAATAAATTTGCACGGCATGGCATTTCTCGCCAGACTCCGGAATGTTTCGCCAGACGAAATAATATGAAAGGCGAAGGGGAATACATAGCTCGTAGTCCCTGGCGACGCGTGGCTTTTGTTTCCCCAAGGAAAGAACCGACGGTGTTTCGAGCAAAGCCGAGTCATCGCCTTCGGGGACTCGCCGACCAAGCGGAATGTCATATCGCGTGATAACGCGTTTTCCACGCTGCCTTTGTGTCGCGTCCACGGATATTTCACGAAAGACCTCGATGCGGCACGTACTAAACACGATCGGTACGTGCTTCCTCGAAGAAAATTCGTTTGCAACCTTTTTTCAGCCGAAACATGAAAAGATTCGGAAAAGAACGGCTCGTTTTCCTTCGGTTTTCCTCTTGGTCCGCCGGAGAATGACGCGTGAACCTTGGAGGAACGCGAGCCCCTGCGAAAATACCTGCGTGCGCGGATAAATGCCGAGGCTAAGGTAGAAAGGGCTGGTGGTTTGGCAGATAAGGCTTTCTCCAACGGTTATACGAGCGACCGTAATATGAGAAATGGGCTAGTCGTGCGCGGATAACGCTCTATCGCCCTTCTTGCTTCTCCATTTCGTCTTTTCCTAGGGGGTCCTCTGTCCTGTCGAAGGATTTTCAACTGGAACGACAACTTTGTCGAGCCTTCTTTTCACCGGCGATCGATCGCAATCAACCCCGTTTTTTAATTACGTTCCCGGCATTACGCCGTGGGTATTTAGGGGAGCCCCTGCTGGGGCGTACGCCTCTGGTCGAGGGTTTTCATTAATTTTCACGTGGCGCACCAGCTCGATCGTGGCAATCACGCGATGCCGTAATCGCGTATTAGCCAAAGTTTTCTCATAGTGAGGATGTAGGTGCACTGCGCGACCTGGAGCCGCGAGAATTATGAGAAAATCGATGCCCCGTAAATCCGAGGGGCCGCGCGCTGCGAAGCTCTGACAAATTATCGTCAGACGAGTTGGAGCCTAAGGCTTTCCACCGGGCGAATCTTAATAAAGGGCCCGAACGGCCGTCGGCCAAGACCAGAGGCTCTCATTCCTTTGACTCTCGCGAACCGCCAGTGCAACAGGTCTAACGGAAACGCATCAAACCCTCTTTCAACTTCCTCCACTCGTTTGTCTCTCCCTCCCCTTGAGCCCGCAAACTTCTCCCCGTTATCGGCAAAGTCAAACAAAATCGCGAGATCCCGATGGAATTCATTTGCTCGAGGGTACAAGGACGACGGGCTTAAAGTATATTGGTTTTAGATGAACCTCGCTTAAAGCGATTTCCTTCGATCGACCAACGGTCCTTCTGACTTCTTCTCAAGGTGGAGTCGGCAGCGTTGCGTGAAAAATGCTGTCTTCGACGAATCGGGGTGGTGGAGAGCTAGCCTGAGAATTGCCTTCGTTTGATGGGGCCGCGAGGAGGGGGGACGAAATGTAACGTCGAAAAACGTTCGACGCCTGCAGAACGCGGCAGAAGCGAAATACCTTAGCCGTGCCATTTCATTGTCCAAAGTTAATTTACCGATTTCGGCGAAGGAAAGGAAAGGAAAGTGAAGCGGGTTAATCGGCAACTAGACCCTTTCCGCGCCAATCGAAATCGAATGTTGCCACGCGGAAGAAAGCGCGACTCATGGAGTAAACTAATTCGATTTCCGATCGATTCCACCGCCGGCCAGAGTTTAACCCGCGTGAGAGACGGAGCGGCATTAATCCCGCGGTGAGTAGAAACTGCTGGAATAAAGCTCGCCGATTAGATTCACCATGGGTGTATAACATTGTAACTTGCCGGCAGCGGCAACCTCTCGATGGATTCCGATAAACCCTCGAGGCATTAACTCGATCTTCTCGTTAAAGCGCGCGGGAAAACGTTGCCCGGGCTACTCTTAGCTGTCCCGGGAAAACTGGCCGACAGCTACAAACGTCCTACGGCAAGTTATAACTTCGTTAACCGGACTTCCGTTCCACGTGAACCGTAAATTTGTCCTTTCGGCAAACGGGACGGAGCTCTCTCCCTTCTCCGCTGCTTTTACAGCCACTCAATTATCCATATGAATTATGCCGGCGACTCGCGAGTTATACCGTAGGCTCAGCTTAGGACTCCTGCTAAAAGCTAAGCGGCATTAATCCCTCGGAATCCCGCCTATTCGCCGAGCGTACCGTTCTCCTTACTCTTACTCGCATATTTCGGAATCTCATTCCCCTGGCGTCGTTTCGCCGCGATAGCAGCCTCCTCCAATATCCATTCGCTACACGCCTCGCGGTCGCTCGGCAACCACCGCGGAAAATACTCCGGCGATAAGGGAAACAGGTGAGGCCAAAAGAAGAAGAAGAAAGGGAACGGGCCTGTACTTTGCGCCGAGTTTCGGATGATTGCCCTCTGGTAATGCCGTCGCGAGGGAAACTCCCGCACCTATCGGAGATTGTCTCCTTCTCGGGAAAGACGGATCGGCGCGGATATACCGCCTTGAATTTCAAAAACCACCGTCGATCCCTCCTTCATATTGCCAGGATAATTTATGCTACTCATTTATATCGACGCGTGTCTAATATGAGTCGGGAATCTTGTTCGTTTTCTCATCGTTAACGTCCGCTAGGATAATTGCTAAGTCCCGTGAGCCCTTCCCTCGGTGATAAGGCTTTGCGCGCGCGAGAGAGACGTTGCCGTAGCGAGAAACGAGGGATCGTGTTTGGTCTCCGGTCGAGGGGTGTTTATATACGAGGGCCGGCAGATGTCGAGGGAATTAGTGAGGCCGAAGGTCGGCCAGAGAGGGTGTTTCCCCGTGCTCCAGGAAGTCTCTCGCCTTTTCACGGCATCCGGCCATAAACAAATAGCCTACCAGAAATTTCCTCTCAACCAATTAAACGTCTTAGCCGGATGATACCTGACCAATCGCTTCATCGATCGACAGTGTCATTATTTTTTGAAGGAACTCTAAGGTAGAATTGCGATTCGTTGGGCGGAGCAAGTTGTAGTTGCGCAATTAACGCTCATCCCGTGGAAGGTGGGAAGACTAAGGTTTGTTGAGCTCTGGCTGCGTGACCATATCTCTCCCACCTCCTCTCTTAACCGCCCACTGTCCGTACTACTTGGGAAGTTCCATTTATCCTCGTTAGCGGGTTAATTCGTCGCGAAACTCGTACGATTGTCGCACGGGAGCCCGGCTACGTGGGAAGCAGGTGTCGTCTGGTTATTGTACGTGTCTGCGAGCGAGAAACGAAGCTCACCCCTACCGACCTATTTGCCGGCCACTCGGCAAATTTCTCCCGAGCAACGTAATTGCCGAGGCGGCTGGAAAAATATTTTTCAAAGCCTCCATGGGAATTGTTGGGAGATGATATTTTTCGGCTGGCCGTCTTTGGGAAGGTCGGAAAAAGTCGGCGCAATCTCGAGGTTATTCCCGAGACAGTTGGGAGAAATAGCGCGAAATTTCCGTGAAATCCTGCGTGGCGATCTTTCCGTGGATGACGCAGGGAGGCGGGAAAATCTTTTCGGGGTCGTCCGCCGAGGGTTCGAGCGGATGCTGTGCCTCGGGTATCGAGGGTAGCGTGAGGGTAGCGCGAGGGTAACGCGAGGGTAGCGCGAGGGCGAACACGGGGGACGAGAGACGAGGGAAGGAGAGGTGGGCCAAGAATGGGGGTTGCGCGACGGGGTGCGCTGTCGGGGGTGCGGAAGCCTTGCGCTGTCAGTGCGCGCCTCGCCGCGCCGGCTGCCGCACGTCATGATTCTACTCCAGGTGAGCAAGCAACGATAATGCATCACAAACTCGTCATTGAGAAAGGCGGGAGCGGGAGCGGGAGCGGAAGGGGTCGGAGGACCTAGAAACATCGGCCAAAAACCCTCGTCTCTCCGCTCCGCCCAATTTTCCCTGCATGACTGCCACGATCATTCGATGATCATTCCACGGTTTATGTCTGTCTATCTATCTCTCTCTCTCTCTCTCTCTCTCTCTCTCTCTCTCTCTCTCTCTCCCTCTGTCCACAAAACCCACGCACGAGCAGCATGAATCCATCTTGGTGTTTCTTTCTGTTCCTTAAACGTTCTCTGTGTCTTAGCTAGAAGTGATGGTGAGAGAGGATTCTCGCGACCAGTGAAACTACCAAAGTGCAACGCTATGGAATCGGGGCGGCTTGAAAAGCCCTTATTACCGTGCCGTTTAACGAATCTTTCATCCCCTGGACTTAATCGACCGAAAGCGAACGCTCAAAAGACCGCTTCGTACTTGAAACAAATTTACCATTAACCAGTGCCAGCGATTCGACGATGCATTTCATCGGCCCGATAATCGCCACTCTGTCCCCAAACGACAGACCAGTTTTTTGGACCTTTTAAATGCTCCATTCGCGATCAATAAGAAAGAAATTCACGTGACAGCGTTAACGACCTTTTCGCCGTTTTACCGGGCTATCAAGTTTTTCAAGCACAGGAAGTTGCCTCGACGAGAGTTATGGCCGTGACTAATTAGCGGAAGACGGGAACTAGATCGGCAGGAACTTTTGCCGAACCCTCGACCAATTGGACTGCCAGCCGGGGCACTTTGGGCTCGCTTATGAAGAGCAAATTTTGGGAAAAAACTGGGGGAAAGACGAATCGGCCAAAGCTCGGCGAATTAATGCCACGGCAACAGGTATTCTTGGGTGCGCCGATCGTTATCGCGATTCGCTCGTAGCCGGTGCCGTTATCTTGAGCATGTTTTTTTTGGCAATCACCCGGCCGGCAGTTCGTTAATTATTGAAACGCCCTTCGCCGATGGCGTTTTCCACGAGATTCCAAGTTTACGCGGTTCATTACGCGCCGCGAACACGCGAGCATCATTCACCGAGCCAGCGGATATTCGATCGTGAAAGTGCTTCTCTCTCGCGCGGAAAAAGTGCTTCATTGAAGTCTCCGGGAATTTATGAGGTCGCCCATTACCCGCCGGATAACCATCGACAAACTTTTCGAATCAAACTAAAATTCCGGAAAAATTTCCCAGACGCTTCTCAACTACCCTTTTTTCTCGCCACTCAATTGCGCTCGCGCGCTATTACTTTGACGCTTTTAAGAGAGTCTTCTTAAAGGTAAAACCAAAGTTCCGAGGGCTCGCTAATTACGTAGTGGAAAAAGAAGTAGCGCTCGTAAGGTACTCGGAAAGTGGCTTGGTTGAAAATTTTTTCGTCAGCTCGTGTAAGTGGTGCGCGACTGCCTCTGGAAATTGCCACTTTGCCCAACGGATTCCGTTCTGTCGGGAGCATTGAAAATCGTTCCGATGAAATTCCACGTATCCTTTTATCGACGTGACATTGACGGCGCACGTCCGAAGCACCGTTCCACCATCTCCGCGAAGAAGACACCGCGCTGTCAACTCGTAGAAATATCGTACGTCGTAATTTGCCGAGTGATCACCGAGCGACTGGTGCTACCGAGTTCCGTGACCCGTCGGCCAACACGGTATAACTAGAAATCAATGTTGGTCGCCATTTTGCGGGGACCTGTAACTTCCGTCCGATAGATTATTCGCCGGGGCAACAATAGGCCGCGAACTAGGCCTACTTCCGGGCCGTGGTTCCTAACAGAAGGCGGCCGCCTGTTGCACAAGAGATTTATCTGCTTTGTCGGGAGCCTCCGCGAATCCCCGAATCTCCAGCGGTACGATCAGCCTGCGATCTTCTTAATGGCTCTCTTTAATAGTTTGGACGTTTCTACGGCGCAGTCGCGCGCTAAGTGGAATATACTTCCGGGCAACGGTAGCCTGAGGCCTCGAAGCACATCGCATAGTGTGCGCCTGTTGCACGTCGGACTTAATTCGCTTTCCTATCATCTTGAGAGTCGACGGCCCCTCTGTGTCCTCTCGCTCCTATCTTCTCAAGTATCGCTCGGTAACTGCAATGCTTTACACCACACCACTCGACGCGGACTTGCGTTAAACCTCTATTACAGTTTGATCTTCGTCCTTGCCTTTCCGGTAGCCTTGGGCGAAAACTTGGCAAGACGGCAACCGATTCATTAGCCTTTGAACATGACCGAGGATCCTGAGATCAAGGGGTTACTCCGGACCCGTAGAAGCGAGAACATTGTTAGCCAAGGTTCTCTCTCCTCCCCTTTCTGCGTGTACACCAACCGGTCGACCGTGTCGTACAGCGGAAATCGGAGAATTAATTGCAGTGAAGTTCTCCGATGAGTCTTTCGGCGTCTATCGACCCTCCCGCAGTAGTTCCCTGCAGAACTTATGTGTATAATGCAGGTATAGAACATTTCTCAGGTCGTCCCAGTTCCCGACAGGTTGGAATTAGCTCGGCTAAACTGCCGCGAGTTCGAAGATCCAGCGAGAAAGGCGAAGCTCTGACACGATTGATGTTATCAAACGAGTCTTGCAAACGACGACTCCTTTGGCTGTAACTTGACGATAGCTTCCTCCTCATTAGCCTTTGTGCTTAACCGAGGGACCCCGGATCAATGGCTTCCGCGATAAAAAGGGGACTGTGCAAGAAGAGCTTCTGCCATTGAATAAATACGTTTAAGCCCTTTCAGAGACTGCAAAGTGACTTGATTCCGCGGCCATGGGCTCTTCCGCTAGCCGTAATGCCCTGCGCAAGATACAATCGTGAGTCTGCGGAAAGTGCAAGGAAATAACGGTACAAGTAAGAGACAGATGGAGGGACAAAGGGCATAGAGGAGTTTCTTAACAGTGGCCTTTCCTCCCAGTGACGAGAGTTTGAGGGGTTTTTACTCGCAGCAGCGGGCTTACGGCCTCGTCGGGGCCATTTCTTTCGGTCCGCTGGAACGGGGGGTTGGGGGGGGCTATGTCGCGCGTACATTTCATCGTACGCTCCATTTCCTTCTTCTCACATTTCGTTCTTTACCGCGAGCCCAGGCCGTCTCGCTTCTTCCCTCATCGACGATCGAATAAGACGCAGTTCTTCCCGCTCGATTACCCCCTCGACTTCTTTTCCCTCGCGCGCGCTCTTACGATCCCTGTGGATGCGCGCCATCGATTTACCAAGAAATTGCCTTCCCATACAGAGTCGCACGCGCACACAGACATACACACGTGTACACACATGCACGGGGCATATCGAATTAGTGGTAGAAAAATATTTTTGTTTAGTCAGCCATCGCGTGTGATTTGGCCGGGTTGGAGAAAGCTACTTTTTCCAGAGAACCGCAAAGAAAACTGCCGAGTACAAGGTGTAGTCAAGGTGTAGGGCGATTTCTCAAAGAGTTTGCCATACTTTCCATTATCCGATCGTTACCCGCCGTCATTCTCACTTGGTCTTTCCGTCCGTTAGTTCACTTTTCAATCGGGTAGAGAGGGTTGGATCGTTAGTCTTTCTCCTTGGGGTAACCGTCTTAAGACTCTCGGAACCTTTACGTCAAAGCCAATACCGTGGCTCGCGTCGGACGGAAAATCTTGCGTAAAAGTCCTTTTCACGAAGCGTTATTACGAAGCGAAACGAAGGAATGATTTTCCGGTATCTCCGTGCGAGGGCTCATGTTTTATTCATGAAAACGAGCCGCAGCGAGGTTTAATCCAGGCAGAAGGCAAGGTTTCCCGAAACGCGCCGACGGATCAAAGCCGTTGACAGCGCGGGGAGGTTTTACGAGGGCAATGAAAGCCGTCCGCCCTCCCGCAGGGCCAAAAGGCCCGATTTGCCCGACGAAAACTCCCACGGGCCAAGAGATAAACCTAATCTCGAGTAATCCCCGCGACTGGGACGATTGAGCCGACGCTTCCTGGACAATCCTTCGATTCCGAGTTGCCCGGCAAGCACCCTTCCTTAACTCCTTTGCCGCAAGTAATGCCGAATTCCAAGTTCCCTGAGGTCCGGTCGTCTCTTTTCTCGCTCGAGCGACGCCCACCGAATCGGATACCCTCCAACATCGTTCTCGAATAAACAGGCTCGTTGCAGAAAAACTTTTGCCTCAACCAACGAGAGACACTTCGTTATTCGACATTCAACGTCTCTCCGACTGAACCGTCACATTTGTACGTTTGCTTGTGGCTCAAACAACGAAACGCAATTTCTGCCTTTTCATTAATGCACACCGCACGCGAGCGTGACTCGTGATACTTGTAATTCGTTTTCGTTTTCTCCTCGTCTATGTATAGGCACCCTCACAGCTCCACAGATGCACCGGTCATAGCGCAATCGTATTATGACTCGGCGACTTTGCCTTACCGTGCATTCCCTGATTATTTCCGTGCAGTCGTAAAACGCGATTTATAATGTCCGACATTTCCCTAAGCACCGGCTACACACACTTTGCTCAATAATAGCCAAGTATAATCCCGCTAAGTGACGAACGTATTACGAGGCATTGGTAAACTTTCTTTCATTACCTGCTCGCCATTTTTTTCACCTCCTCGAACCCAGGGCATTCTTCATCTATGTTTCATCGTGTTTATCTTTGATTTGGAAAGTAGTAGGAAAGTGTCGTTTCGGAACACTTGAGGACGTACCGGCCACCGTAATCGCAGCAATCAACTGGCTTTTTCGAAGCCCACCTTCCCGCTGATGGATTATCGATTATTCGTGGGCAACCTTGGTTCCTAATATATCTGATTCAGTGTATAGCTCGCTGCTCCTTTGCGGGGCTCGGGTTTGAGCGGGGGTCGCGAAAGATGGGGATTGACACGAAGATTCCATCACCGATAGAATCCGGGTCGAATCGAGTCCGTCGACCCACGGCTGGCCAAGTGGCCAGTAGTCTCTCCCTCGCCGAGATTGATATTTCGTCCGTTTACTCTTGCCTCCTCTATTCTCCCTGTCTCCTCTCTGGCCGGTCTCTCGTCAGATCGCAATCAGGATAAATGGAATTTGATTAGGCGAGCCGCGCCTGCTGGACGACCGGAACCCTTGCCTTTTTCCTCTGACTCTCTCTGTTCTTTTCAGGCCCGGTCGAGGGCTTCCTGTCGCCGCGGAAATTCGTTTCCAGAGAGAGAGAGAGAGAGAGAGAGAGAGAGAGAGAGAGGGAAGGCCGGCAACAATTTTTTCCACCACGGCAAAAAACGTTAATACCCTCTTTCTCCGGTTTTTATCGGCACATCCGAAATGAGCGAGAACTTTTCCTCTTTTTCTCATCGTTTCCCACGGATAATTAACTCGGCGAGCTTTTATGCCGACGGTCCTTGATTATCGGTAAATTCTGCGGCTGTATTTTCATCCCACACATGCGTGAAAGCTCGTCCATAAACGGTGCGATACACTTTCCTAGCGATTCTCCGTAAATTTGAGAAAGTTCCGATCAAACGAAGTGACGATCGATCGAGCTACACTATCAACCGCTATCTGCTTTGAACGAATATCTAATTAACCGCGGTGTCGCTCACTAATTACCGCGTCTTCCAACGCGGTTGGACGAATTCGCCCTAAGGGGCTGAACCTTGTGCAAACACGTGTAACGCGCACGGACCTCGATACGCACGTGTCTTCGTGTAGAGAGACCTAGGTATATATCTATCGAAATTTCCGAGGGCAGAGTCCGTGCTTAATGAACAGCATCAGTCTAGCGCCTAGCGCTCCAATTAATCCAAGTCTAAGCAGTTTCCAGCGCCCCAGCTTCCCGATCGGCGTGCACGCCTCAAGCCGAAATCCTCGTCCTTGACTATCGTTAAATTGCCCACGAAATTCAATCGGAAGTTAATCCCGTGGCCTGGCAGAACCGCGGAAAACTGGCCTGCGAGTTGGCCACCTATGCGAATGACGATTAACGTAACTCCACGTTTACGTAGTTTACTTCGCACCGAGAGCCAGACTTCGCGGATCACCGGGCTTTCCTCGATGCTGCCTTCTCGACGAAGGGAACAAAGGTGTCGAGCCGATCGACAAATTTTTCACCCTAATCTTCTCGCCATAAATTTCAAGATAAATCAAACGAATTGGTACATTATACATGACGAATTGGTCCTTGACGTTGAACCTGGAGTCTCGGTAGATTTGCCACGATTTTTCACTTCTCCTCAATCCCGGATTAAGAAAATTTGTCATCGTCCCCATGCCGAGCACCGGCTGCCAAGAATCCTCCATTCTTCCAGAACGGATCAATTACAGCAGCGCAAGAGCCTCAGAAACTCGACGCCCATACTTCCAATCATTGTCTTCGTGCCATCGAAACATTTTTAAAGGAATCGATCGATTTCTTTTTGCCAAAAAGTCACGACCAGAAATTTTGGCAAGACCCGCTTTATCTGCACGTTTATATCTGGGGGCGAGGCGGTGAGTCAGCTCCTTAGAAAGTACGTTCCATTAGTTGGGCAGCGCCTCAATCGCCGATATTCGCCGATGTTTCTTGCTCCCGGCTCCCGGCTCCCGGCTCCCGAGGCCTTTCGACCGCACCATATGGAACCGTCCTACAACGATATTTTATTCCCCCGCTGCGTGGCTCCGCCGGGGATGTCTCAATAAAGTAGGAAGATGATGTCCTTCTACCCCACCTTAATTAACGCATTGGCCTCCGGGCCTGCCACCAAGATCGTTCGATAATCCGTGAAAACTCGACCACTTCCAACCGTCGGTCCTAATATTTCGGCAGAAAGCCCTGGCCAGCAGTCCATTTCCATTCGGACCTAATTACCATTCGACTTGCGAGAATTTACTTTTACCCCGGCATCGGAAATTTCAGTTTTACGGACGTACGGTAGTCGGGGAAAAACTCCAATGAGAGAAAATTACGTGGCGTAAAGTCTTGCTTCGGTTTTTCCTGAGGAACAGCCAGTCGCAGAGGTGCATTGTCAGGTGCGACGAAGTTCTCTCTGATGAGGGAGTTTGTCTGAGCATATCTGATTGTGAGAGAGATGATTCGTCGGCGAAACGATGACCGACCGTACGTGAGTGGCAAGACGAACGGGGAACCACTTCCGTTCGAACCGAAATTAAGGCTGAGGAAGGGCTAGCGGGGGGAGGGAGGGCTTCTACTCCTCCCGAATCGACCTTTATCACGCGCCAACGATATCATATCTCCGAGCTACGCGAGCGACATACGGGATCGTCCAACAAGAAACTCCCCAGGAGTATACCCGTTCGCCTCGTTCGGCAATTAAATTCTAATATTGACTATTGTTCTTACGCTCTTTTCAATATTGAACGAACAAATGCATCGTTGTGGGGAAAGACCGTGGAGTATTTTCCTAGAGTATTTCACGGGAAGAAACGTGTTCCGGCAAGCGATGTGTCGTCGGTTTAGTTTGTTTTTCGCGGCGTGGGGGAAATACGTAGACGTGTCGCATTTTTCAACGTTACCGGGCCGCACGGATGTCGGCCAGTGACGTATCGGGCAGCCGGGCTTCGCGGGATCTTTTGCTTCTTTATTGAGCCCGGGCAATCGAACTCTGGGAAACGTATCGCCGGCGAACGGTTGTGCACCGGCTGTGCCGAATCACCGCGTCTTCCAGTCAAGATGTCAAGATGAAAATTCTCTGCGATGCACGGCCGAGAAACGGAAGAACCATTGAGATCCTGCTAAACATTAACACCCTTCCGTTGAGACGCTCCTTCACGCCTATTTCCTACTTTACTGACTATTCTGGCTCGATCGAATTGATTTTCAAAGGAACCCTACTCCCGACCATCGACGGTCCCCCTACTACTGGCCTTCCCTACTCCTACCGTCCCGCCCTTAATTTCTCTTTTCCGCTTCACGAAAAGTTTCCTCCGAAAGCGTAGAGCCCAGGATTCTTCGAAATAGAAGTCCTGGGACTCACAGGTTCCCGTTTCGTAGGGAATGGCGTTCTTCTATTGCCAGCATTTAACCCTGGAGCTAGGGACGAAACGACCCCCAAGGACTCGGAGGAAGCGACCGTTAGCAATTCCTTCCGATTTCACGAGCGTTACGTCACATCCGTTTAGCCTCGTCGGCCTGATATAAAGCGCTTTATTTGAAAGGACCGTTGTCTTACGTTTTCTCTCGTGACGTAGACGTAGACGTTGTCGTTGGCCTGCCCCTTCTTTCCGACAATCCTTTAAACCGACGGGGATGGAAAGGACGTTCCACGGGCGACAAAGGATAAATACACACGCGGGACAGTTCCACTCACACTGATCCACACGGAGCAGACACGAATCGTACAGTTAACGTCCAGCTATGTCTCGGCGAAACTCGCTAGTGAAACCTCTTAATGCCTGCTCGATGGCTAATAAAAGCGGAAAACGATCTCTTCGGAAGCTCTCAACGATTCGTCCCCCGCAGTTAGCAGACAGACTTGTTATTCCACTTTATCCCGAAACCACCGACCAACTTTTATTCCCAACTAAAGGAAGAATTACGGTCTAGCTTCATTTAAATAACGATAATGCAATTCTCCCGGCAAGCACTACTTTTTCTTCCCTCACCCTCGCTCAAGTTTCGCGCCAGCACTCAGCCCTTATTTATGCGTTAACCCAGTCATCCCTTCTTCTGGCGCTTTTATCGGAAACGATTCCCCGCTAAAACGTGTAAATATTTTGTCAGTTTTTTAAATTCTTCTTCATTCAAAGTGACCGTTTGGCGGAACCGAGATGTTGAATTAATGACATTCTGCTTTCGGCTTTTGAATGTAAATTAGCAAAGAGTTCTCTTTTACTCGTTCTACACTGCATTCGGACATTGAGGAAGGTTTTTAAATGACAGACAGAATTTTTTAATGTTTGAAAATCTGCGCCGGCGCGCATTATCATGCGAATGAGGCAGTCAGAAGGTTTGCATTAACGTTAATCCACGCTTATGCGATTACAAAGCGTGGTCGTAGGCTGGATAACGAGTAATTTCATTATTCCAATAACACGAGAGCAGTTTTCGCGGATAAAATGGCTCCTTTTGGCTATGAAATTAATGGAAAGTACCGCGGGCAGTTGCGTTAGGAAATTACAAAGCATTTCGGAGTTATAGTGCTTGCGGTGATAACTCTCTGCGCGAGCGTCATTTTTTCTCGTTAACACCGAACGCGACTACTCGTCCCGCGAGAAGCACGCCTTCCTTCGAAAGTTCTCTCGGCTCAGCCATTTCTACGTACAAGCGTACCTACGTCTACGATACGCGTATACACACTACAGGAGCTTTTTCGCCACAACCAGAGGAGCTTTTTATTCTACCCTAGTGGAACTTTTTGCCAGCATTGTGCCGCACGTTCTCCTTTCGGCAAGTTTCCCGACCTTAACTCAACTCGTTTCCCACGAGAGACCGAAGACCAGAGATACGTCCCCTCTAGGTTTCCATCATGGCTTCGGTCTAAGTGGAGAGCCGCTGCTTTACTGCAACGCAAAAATTTTACGAAGAAGGACATTTTTTTCACGAGTAAAGTCCTTCCCAAGTGAACGAGCTCTTTATTGCTTTTCTTTCTTGACAAATAAAATTCATTTCGCTTTATATTTCGACAAAGAGATGGTTTCGTGGCAATTTAACCGTCCTTCGGGACGTCCCTATTAATCTCCGCAAGATTATTTCCACTTGTCATTCTACATTGGCCAAAAGTGTCCTATCGAGACGACTTGTTAACTGCCCCTGGCAAGGACTTTGCAGTTTCTTCCACGGTGCACGTACTTTGCTCGTTTTAGCCAGTTTTCGCCAGTTTCCGCGACATTTCATTGCACCGCTGCAAGGGAAGAGACAAATAATAATTTCCGCTAGGTTGCGTCTACTGTTACAGCGCAAATAACGACGTTCCGTTTCACCTCTAGCGATAAAGGAACAGCAGAACTGGCGATCAAAGACAATACTAAGTGAAGTGGCAAGAGAATCTTTTACACTTTTCCCGAATGCTCGTACAAATGTTGCAGCGATTGGCCTCGTTTATCGCGACAATTTTCATCAGCAATCGAGCGAAAATAGATACATACTACCCTTAGGCCATCGGTTTAATTCCCTGCCTCGCAACTCTTTCACGCAAATGGCGTTTCCATTATTCCGCATGCTTGCAATAACCATTTTCATTACTCAATATTCATGACCTTTCGCCGAGCGAGTTAATTAAAAATGATGCAGCTAATTGATCCGTGTAACGGGCCGAGTCATCGGTCGTAGGTCTGTATTCGGCAAGTCCATGCGAACGAGCACTCGGGGAATAATCGTGGTACGTCTAAATCGTCCAACAACGATGGAAGAATAGCGCAGCCAGGTCCTCGGAGAATTTCGTGAGGAGCATACCAGCCGTTTTATCGACATCTGAAATTCCATTATTGCGCTCGGTAGAGGCGCGAGATAGCGGCAAGCTCCATTTCAAATGGTTCCGCGTGGTCCTGCGGGATTCTCTGAAAACTTGCCCTTCACCTACGCTTACATAAAGGTGCATTACATTCGTGTAAATAAGCGGGAGAAGCAGTGAGACGGTTAAAATGAGATAAATCGTCGGCTCTCGCCGGTACTGATCCATTAATAATCGGCTCGAATAATCGAAGGATTTATTTCATTCTTTGCGTCTCGATACTTGGAAAAACGTTGTTATTCTCGTTGTTGTGTACTTGGAAGCCCGACGTATTAATGAAGGTGTTAAAGCGACAATTTAAGCCTCCTGACCCGAATATCCGAAGTTACGGTGGCCCGGTGCTCTCGAACGTACATATGTATGCGGGTAATATCGGGACCAGACAGATCCACTCGCGTATTCCGCCCTATGCAAACTGGACCACGGATACAATCCAATCGGCAGTCACGTCAATTCGGCGGACATGCATTTTCACGAGGGAAACGGAAGCGCATTCGCGTCAATGTCCATCTATTCCCGCTCGAAAAACCATTCTCAAAGAAAAATTAGCTTTCCCGCCATTTCCCCCCGATTCCCATGTAAATCTCATTTGTCGCATTACGCCGAAAATACGAGACTATCGATATTCCCCGGTTTTTCTCGGTTTGCGTAAATAGACGTCTTTCGAGAAGCTACGAACCGCTCGAAATTTGGCTCCTTTGAGGTTGTTTAGAAAGCTACGCATACCTTTGGCCCCGTTCGTAGCAGACCGCCCTCGAATGCACTTTGATGCACTAATATCCGGCCGGTGATTTCCCGCGGAAGGCTTTGTAGCTGACTATAGGCCGCGGATATATCGCGGCCACCCACGAAACAACGAGGGAAATTCAAGCTGAGTCGTGTTCGTGACTAGACGTGCTTGCCGTCAGAAAATACTTGAGCCGGTTCAAACCCCTCAACGTTCGCCTTTGATTTCTCTCCAATATCTGCAATCTCCAACGTCATTGAGCGCGCAACGATGAAATTATAAAGGGTATCGTTGCACGTGACTCGCTAAAAATACAATGTATAATGGATTTATACATATGGGAATGCGATGCATATTAATCGACGCATTGCCGTTAAACACGTTTTACGGGTAATTCCGCGAAAGGAGGCAAATTATGGCGAGCCACTTGTTGTTGGCCGATTAATTGAAATATTGACGAGCGCATGAGCTAATGCAATTCGCATCGCATCGTCGGCATATGTGTAATCAGCCCCCCTCCCCCTAACCCTCTTCCCTCACTTCCCTCTCATCGGCGTATCACACGCACGTATCCCTTCTTTTACGATTCTCACCTTTCCCCTCTGCTTTCTCGTATTCAGTGGCCTTGCGCGAATGAAATCCTATTTTACGATCCTCACGCAACTCCCAAAAGAGCGCTGGCAATAAAATGCCGGCTTGTATCGGCAATAAGTGCGATAAACAGCCCCCGGGGCCGAGAATGTTTTTCTCCCTCGAACGATGCTCGGCATACGTTGCTTCGTAGAAATATTTACTCGACTAAACGAACCAACGAATGTTGCAAAATTTTCCATACACGCGCGGCGAATCTGTCAAACGAATGAATATAAATTATTACCGGCGCCGGTATAAAATTCTTCTCTGCCGTTAGCTTCGCACCACCAGCTAAACCGCCTCCATTTCCCACGGATGCGATATTCAGGCAAACTTCGTACAACCATTCCTTTTTACATCGATTCTCTGTCCAGGAAGCCAGGCGTTTTTTAACAATCGTATATTTATGGTTTCTGATTTCCCTGCATCGACTAAAAGCTGTAATGGCAGATTCGAGCGAAGAGTTTTTCCTGGTCCTGCAGTTGCGCCTTGAGGATCAACATATATCGGCTGAAGGAAAATCAGGTCGCGTTTTATAGGGCGTGCATCAGATTCCTCGGTCCATGATGAAGCGTACAACATTTTACTCCGTTGAATGAGTTTCATAAAACTCATTCAACAGTCGCAGGGTAATCCATCGCACTGGCGTTTCCTTTCTCTCCCTTATTTTCTGCTTCCATCCTATCCCCCTTTTTTTAATAAACCCAATCTGGGCAGAATAGTCGAGCGAGCAGAAAGGGATTTCATTCACGACGATTAAACGGATGACGGACCTCACTCCCGAGATTTACGCGGAGAATTTCGCAGACGCCACAGCTAGCCCGGTTTTCTAATTAAAGGCAGACCGTCCGAATCCCAATGGTCTTGAGTCATATCATAAATTCCGTATCTCGGCAGAATCAGAAACGCCTAAATACCGTGCTAATCCGCGAAGGCTTAAAGCGTGCTTCGCTATCGAGTAAATGTCATCGGTCGCTTTATTTGCCTTCATAATGAACGGTACGCAGTTACGAGGAGCATTAGGGACAGGACTGTACGTGGGTGTTGGAAGAAAGACCGCGGGCAAATAACCGAGCACGAGTAAACACGCATTCGCCGTGACGGTGAAAAGCCGAGAATGGCCAGTCTAATTCGATCTAACGTTCAAACTGCGATCCTCCGACTCGCGTGTCAAGCATTCCAGCCCACTCTAACATTCCGCTTACTGTTTCGGATTCATGCATCACGCATTCTCACACCAATCGAGCCCAGTATGTGCATTTAGCCGGGAACCTTAGCCAAGCCGTTCTATCATTAGCAGCAATGATCATTCTACGCAGCAGATTTTTGCCTGGATCAACAGGACAATTTTCTTCCTGACTAAGCGTTTTCCTGACTTTCCACGGAAAGAATGAAGCACGGCTAGGTAATTCATTACTGGCGATTAATTATTATTCCTCCGACGAGCGATCAATTATCTGCATGAACGTGAAGGTGCAAGAGCAAGGGATATTTACCGGGTCGATTCTCGCTGCAGCTTTTCCCTCTCCTTGGCCGTACATTTTTTTCCCCTTCCCTCTTCCCTCTTCCCTCTTCCCTCTTCCCTCTTCCCTCTTCCCTCGCTCACTTTCTCATCACTCCTAATCTATCTCCATAACAACCTGTCTCCCTCCAGGCCGACGTTGTCGTAGCTATTCATTAATCATTGCATCGCTGGCAACTCATCGCATTAAACGCGAGGAAACATTAGCCACATACACAGTATACACACGGTTCGAACCCGCAACGAGATGTTCTAACGTCCCCGGCTAACGAGCACTGTCAGCCGGCAAACCGCGAAAATGTTGACGTTTGTCCGTATAGCTTCGATCGCACCAAACATAATACGTAATCCATGCCGAGCAAACTCTATCGTATGTATATACCTGTGCATCCAAGCAAATCAATTAACCGCTCTAAATTCGTTCGTCACATTGTTTGAAAGTTGAATATTTGCAACGCGAATATTTTCCACAATCGGAGAAACAAATGGTTGCCATGCGGAGGCCAGCGAAACAACATGTACGGAAATAGTAAACTCCTCGTCGATATTCCGCGCTTCCTGTTTCGAATCCAGGAAAGTCCGCACTAACAATCCCTAATACGGGGTACAATAGAATATCCCAGACGGTCAGCCGAAGCTCTCGAGTCCTTTTGAGACAGCGGAAACTTGTACCGCATTCGGGCCTTTTCAACCCTTTGTGAAATTTCTCAAAGACGCAGTTTCTCGCCGCAAGACTATCCCCCCACATGACGCTCGTTTTCTTCCTCTCATTCTGCAGTGTTATCCGAAACTGTTGTCACGAGCTTCTGAACTCTTCGGATCGTTAGTGTCTATGTCTGGAGGGCTAAGTCGACACCTCATGAACGGCATTTGATCGGCTTGAAGCTGCCGAAGCTGCCGAAGCTGCCGAAGCTGCTGAAGCTGCCAGAGCTAAGTCCGTTAACACGCGGAAACGCCTACGCTTAGAGCAACGCCCATGGCGACACAATTATGCCCTCCTGTTTCCTCTGTATTACCGTATATGTACTATACCCGGCAAGGTATATATGCGTCGCTCTAGAGATTATGCAGCCAACGGCCTTGTCGTCGTCAGCTCAACTGTCGCTCAGCAAACGTCGGCCCATGAAACCAACCCGAGAAACCCCAATGATTTTTACATCTCCGACCTTTCGATCCGCGATAAACTTGCCGCAAAGCGAATCTTTTTCTACCGCCCTTTCGACGCTCTTCAATTTCGTCCCGGGGATAAAAATAGAACGCGCTGGAACTTGGAATAAATCAGGTGGAAACGCATCCATAGTATATCGGCCGACGCTGAGCGACGTTTAATGTCTTTATAATCCAACGCGGGCTTCGCTCGACAAAGGAAAAAAGAAGAGTGGGGAATATAAATCTCGAAATCTTGGCAGAGGGAAGCTGTTACACGGGGGAACCCGGATTCTATGGCAAAATAAAAAATGAATGTAAAATGAGGATGAAAATAATGAGTAGAGCGCATTAAAAGGATGAGCTTTCGCTCGGAATTAGTAGAGCCATTAGCGGATAACGCTTGAAAAAATATATGAAAATAGGTATCTTCCATTGGTGCCTTTCCCCTGTGAATTTCGCGCTCACCTAGGACGAGAATCACTCCTATTGGATCGGGTCGAAAGAAAGTTTTTAGTATTGCCATCGTTCCAATTTCAATTGTACTCTCAGTTGAATAGCACGCTGCCTTTACGTAGAGGACTCTGCAGGGCAGACTTGACTTTTCTACCCCGTAAAGAACGATCAAATTTCTCACGCCATTTTCATTAGACCTTATTCCTTGAACGCAACACGGTGGAAAAAGTCTGGATGGTACTTCCCTCGCTTTCCCCAAGTTTTTATGATGGATTTCATACGATAAAAGCCGGGAGAATCAAAACTTGCTCCCCGTGCGAGGATCAGGGAGATGGAACAGCGTTTCCTCTCTTCTCTGGCTGAAAATGAATTCATTCGTTGGAAGTAAATATCGGGCGGTCACAGTTGGGGGGCGATATACCGTTTCACGTTTTGGGAAGCACATACTCGGTTCGTCATTCTCAAGCTAAAACCGCACTTCCATCTCAAGGCTCTGCCTACTTAGGTATATTTTATTCAGTACGCGACGTGCATGATGTACGAGACGGTTCCAAGTTACACCGTCGACGAGATAGCTCCAAGTCCACGAAGAAGGTCCTCTCACACGTCCAACAGTCATTTCACGCAATTTTCATCATTTTTCCAACGGCATCGGTTTATCCGACAATTAATTGGATTCCGACCACCAGCCATCAGCACGGAATTTCATAGCTATCCGGATTGCACTCTCGCGACGAATTAACAGATTCGGCCGGGAATATTTCTTTAATTATTCACCGCGCAGTTCGCTGGCAGACTGTGCTAACAAGACATTTTTAGTGCGTCTGAACCACAGGTTTTTCCCACAAAACCAATAATTATTTCATAAAATGCAATACAAGCGGGATTTTCAGTGGTATATGCCGGGCGGATCGATGAACCGCGTATCTCTATAAATATCGACTGTCGGCTGAAAGAGATCAAAAGGATTTTCCCCGGGCGAATGGAGTTTTATAACGATCGATGCGCCCTAACAAATACACGGAGCAACCGCCCCCGTTGAAACTTCCGTGAGGCTCACGGCGAGATGGCACGTTGAAAATTTCATAAAGGGACGCAAAGCTCACGTCTCGTCGAATTTTTCGCATCAGCCAAATCACAGTACGCCTCTTCCCAATGAAATTACCCTTGACAACGTTCTTCAAGGTGTAATATATTTTCTAATTTCGCAGAAATATACGGTTGAGAGGGGAGGTCGCTCTTGAAGAGAAAGCAATGGGTTTGCCCCATAAGGTACGGCCGTCGGACTTGTACGAGCAATTTTTTTTTACGCAATACCACGGAACAAGACGCGGAACGGCGCGATATAGAAATTTCCTCGGGACCGTACGACCCCGATCGTAAAATTTTTACAACCACGTCGAACCGGCCGAAGCGTGTTCTATCAAATACCGCCGCCTGTTACCATCGAAAGATTTTTTTTATGAAAATTCAAGAGGAAAGGACGAGCTTCGGAACATATTAACGAAACGAACAGTCAAAACTGGCCGGTGGCTCGGTGCGCAAGGATAAACATGCAGCGTTCAATAGAATGACGAGCCTTCGAAACGCTTATTATTCCATCAGCAATGAGCTATTAATGAAGTCCGTTAGCGGTATAGGCATAATTATCCGGATCGTTAATCAGTGACGGGGCAGTGCTTACCGTCCCCAATGAACTTTGAATTGGAAATGAGCTGCGCGGGCCTGGAACCCGTTACGGGCCGACTGCGTCATTATTATGCGCGGCTGATCGCTTTCTCATGGGATATCAGCATCGTTTACCCAATGCCATAGAAACCAGCAATAACAAGGCTGTAATGGACCGATGGTACACTCCTTATATCTGGTTTTTCGAGGATTAGCATAATTTCGCGTAAATCGACGGCTCGACGAAGGAATGATTTGACCGAATGGATGATCCTGAGTCTCGGCGATACGGTGGGATTTTAAGGAGGTTCTCTGCGTAGTTGCAGCTAATTACGTTGGCCCGCAGATAAGCCCTCGGATATCGCGGCGACGAGTGGTGATGAGTGGCGCGCGCGAGCGTCGTCGGCATTGAGCCAAGCAAATTAACAAGCGGCATCGCAAACGGAATCCCCTGGATTGCCAGGGACATTCTCCTATCGGCCGGGACCTTGAGCGGGGTTACGCCGTCGACGGAATAGCGCTGTAATGACTTCCGCGCGGCATTTGTAAGCGCTAACGAAGCTCCATCGACAAAGCCGACCATTCGACGATATCGCCGAACCTCTCGTCTCCTCCGGCAGGACCCAATCGGCCCGTTATTCCACGGGGATTCGCATCCAATTCCCGCCAAAACGAGAGATCCGCCCACGGTATTTCAATTACCCGTTCGTCCGTACTTTTCTCATCCCCTGAAATTCCATGAAAGGCCCGAGATTCTCCGTTGACGTCATGACAACAGGCCTTCCGAAGGCAAATCCCCCAGTATCCAGCCTCGAACAGTAGCCACTTTTCACCCGTGAAACTTCATATCATCGAAAACAGCCTTGCCCCGAGAAGAGTGAAACTGAAATCTTCACCTTCCTTTCCCCAAGCGGGCAAACGCCTTATCCTGCGGACTTTTCATCGCGCTCTTACGCGAGCATTAAGTTTCTTTAAATGGAATTAGCACGGCAACTACTAGGAATTAACTGTCACGACTCACGAGGCAACCGTTCTCAAGAGTTTGACGCGGGCACGAAGTTCCTCCCTTTTGTTAGGTGCAATGCCATCCGGAGAAATTGCCAGACTTTTGCAAATCTTCCCCGATGCTGCGACGTCGCGGCTCATTTATTTGCCGCGTCCCTTCGCCAGTTAAACGTTTCATTTGCAGCATTCTCGCTGGATTTGCCCATGTCAGTGGAGAATTGGAGAAATAGGAGAATCCGAGGAAGCTCCCATCCGTCCAGCTCGAAACCGAAACAAAAGCGAATCCCTTGCGCGAGTAGGAGAAGCTTGTTTGTCACTACCCTGTGGTGAAATGTTTAGACCGCTCTGGGCCGCGGGCTATTCGGGCCCGAAACTTCATTAAACACGACTGATCGTGCAGCGAAGCCCAGTGCCGATGTAATTGGAGCTTTCACCACTCAATCAAACCGGTCGATATAAAATGCAGTTGTATGTCCCCGCGGCGAAAACGCTTTGCAACGTACATTTTGCATTTCCTACAACTACTTCCCGTTTGAACGCGGAGGATGTAGCTGGAAAAAAATGGTAAAACTACCAAGAGGATCCGAGTTACGACTAACAAGCTGCAATTTTTTTCCCTCGACCACGAGCACGGAGTTACTCGAGACGTTCTCCCCATCTCTCCTTCGTTCCCGCGGAATAATGATATACCGTAATGCATATTCCCGCTTATCGCCCTGACAGAAGTACATTTTCAATGGACCACGTTTTTCTCCCGAGCGAAATACCAGCGTACACTTTGTAGGAAAAATCTCTTGGTCTCGCATAATGAACGACTCGACTGTATCAGAGTAAAAAGATTTTTGAGCGCAGTACCTGCGCGACTGGACGAAAGAAAGGTGAGCAAGTGTGGGACGGCGCTCGTCCAACAGGGAACCACGGGGAGAAGTATGGGGAAAGAGAGGAAGGGGGAGGGAGAGCAGGGCATTGGTCGATATGCCAACGTTACCTGCTTGGCTGCCGGTGCACCTCAGGTCATATACACGACCTAGGCTAACCTGCCACTACCCCGACCCTCCGTCGCTATCTACATGGCCACTCAGCCATCCCATTTCTTCAATTCTTTTCGGCTCCATTCGGCCCCAAGGAGGGACAATGCGAATTTCCCCCAATCCTCGAAGCTCGTAGAACCAATTCGACTTTCACCACATGCTACGGAATTTTTCGTGAAACTTTAAGACACATCGATGGCTCGATGGACTTCCTGGCGAAAAGTAGGCTAGGAAGGTCGGTAAACGATAGGTGGAGATAGGTGGACAGGCGAACAGGCCGGTGTAATTCGATTGTCCGGGATAAGAGGTCGACCGAGGGCAAAACCAACCACCCCCGCCGGGCCTTGGCAAGTATGTTCGATGCGGTTCTCCGGCTGCTCCTCACTGACCGATACACCGCATCCCGTAGGAGCATCCTGACGGCTCGACAAACGAGGCCGTTGATGCCCTAATTAGCGCATACACGCGGCCCTTCTCAAATCCTTGGCATTCTCCTTTGAGAAGGACGCTCGGCAAGGGCTTTCAACAACGTACGCCCATTTCCACGCCTTTTCCATGAAAATTATTTATCATTTTCTCCCCTCCAATCTCGCCTTACCTACGTCCCGGCTGGCTACTTTTCACTCGGTGGGGAAAGAAAGAAGAATCGCAATTCCTTCATCACCCGTGACTTTATTTCTCGTCACGTTACACCTCTATATTTCCTTCGCCCACACGCCTATATTTCACTGAGCGCGCAACTTTTTAGACACCTGCCCGTTTTCATCCCCTGGCATTATTGGCCCGGAATTTCCGAAGGTTCACAGACCCCGCGAAGGAAATTTCTATCGACGAGGAAGTTGGCTGTAAACCGTTTGCAGGCTCGCCTTGGCCGTTTCTTCGGCCGTGTGTTTCTGGACTTTTGTGCGAGGCAGTGTCGTGCCGACGGTCGTTAGCGAGTGCTCGATAAGCGCCGATCTCTTTGATCAGAGCCCACTTACGAAAGCCGTTTCCTGCCACGAAACGCTTCTGTCGCACATCCAATTCGACGGTACGAAACCGTCGATACCAAGGAAAAACTAGAGATTTCGCCATTCTATTCTTTGAAACTTCAAACAAACTCACGGCTGAAATTCATTTTCACACCGACTACGCCACATGCGGTTCCGTCGGCGAAAGAACTTGGGCAAAAGTTTTACTTTTAATGAAGAGCATCGTCCAAGGAGAAATTGCCTTTTCAACGGGCGCAAGCGTCTCGTAACATCGTCCTTACGAGGCGCAATCAAAATTTCAATTTTCCGTCGGACCATACGCGTGCACCTACTACTAGCTCGACTTCCCTTGCCCGCAAAGAACTTATTTCGTTAAGGAATTCCATTCGTGTCATAAAGATTGCCTCCGATTGCGTGTGCTTTTGCGTTCTACCATGAGCCATCAAAATTTTCATCCCGTAATGAAATATTTTACGATGAAAGCTAAACGTAGATAAACGGATCTTCCGTCCGTGTGCTTTGGCTCAGGGCGAACTCAATAATTGTTAGTAAAAGGTCATTTCTGATGAGTGGGACTAAGACGGCAGTCGGTTACAGTCGGTTCCGAGTACTCGGCGTCCACTTTCCATTCGAGAAATGTCTTTATCACCGCGAATGTGGGGCAGGATTAAATTTTCAATCTCGCGTCCCTCTCCACGCCTCCGCTATTTACTGGCCGCGAGTCCGGTAGGCCAGTCTCTCAAACAATGCTGCTCTCCTGACAAAAGAAGCCCACCGTTTCCAATGGGAAGGGTTTTACCCGGGCGAAACTCATTATAAAACGGCCACAGAGGTTTCAGAATGCAATATTTCCATCAGGACTGTGCGTGCACTCGTTATTAAAAGTTCAATTCCGTCTTTCAAAAGATACAAGAGCTGGTTTCTCGTTTATTTTTAATCTTCATGAGTCGTGAATTTCGTCGAATTCAGAGCTCGAGTATTTCATTAATTTTACGCAGTAGTTGATTGAAATTTCTCTTACAATCTCTCCAGCCAGAGGCATTTCATTCTGATATCGCGAGACCACACGCAAAAACTAAGCTTTTTGCCAAAGTTGTACAACGTTTCCTGACACTACTGTATTATTAAATCGTAATACCGTAACAACGTGTAAACTGAATTCTCCCTGCAACTTTAAACATTAATCATCGCAAAAGCAAAACATCCCACCGTTTGTCAAGGGAACAAACAAAAACTCAAAGAGCCAACACAAGACAAGAGCTCACGGTTCAAAGGAAAACTATTAGATGGTGGTGAATGAACCGATAATTTAATAACACCGTTTCCTTCATACCGTTTTATCGCCATTGCAGAGCTTTCCATGGAACGCAATGTTGCTATATTTCAGAGAGTTAATTAACATATCGGTTTGAGTAACATTATTTATTTAACTTGCTGCCCTCCCGATGTAACGTAGTATTTGTTCGTGATAATGTTCCGGGCATTGCGGGTAACTACGTCATTGGGTTTTCTCAGTTATATTAAATTATTTTTCTGGCCTTTTGGCCGACACAGTGGGAAATTTATTTCTGTGGTTCCTGCCGGAATACACGTACGGTTTAGAGGCTGGGAGGATGGGGGGGGGGGGGTCAGAGGTCGAAAACGTGTGGCGCGTCGATGCCATAAATAAATTGAAATTCAATTGGAATTCGTCGAAACTGGCTTGAGTGCAGCGAAGCAGGGCCCACCGTCCGGCATTACTCTTGTCGGCCGTATTGTGCCGGGCAGGGCTGACCTCGTGGAAAAAGCCTGGCAGTCCTGGCCATTAATAAATGGGCTTTCAGTGGGATTCTCGGCGAATTCCCTCCGGAGCCAAGGCCGTGGCAACGTCGAGACAGTTGCTCCGGAAATGCATTTCCTTGCCGATACGAATGTCGCGCCGTTGCAAGGCGCGTTACAGCCCATTTCCTTTTATGCCCTTGCACAAAATACGAGCGATCTGACAGGTTTCTCCGCGGCGATCCCACCGGGCACTGACAATGACAAACATTCTCCTCATCTTTATCCTCATCTTGAAAAATCCTCGAGACTTGCTTTTTTTCGGCAAATCGATGGCCTCCCGGCGGCCCTGCATCCGTCTCGGGAAATTAGCCAGTGAAATTTCCATCTCACGGCAGATAATCCCTGCCCCGCGCAGTGCCTGTCACGGTGGAAGGGCTTTTAATGCGTATATATGTGCCGGCAGTTTCGGACAGCCTCGAGAGAAGGGGGGATGTGTTTCCCAGTCCGTGCGAAAGAGAGACGAAGCAACAGGGTTTCGTTGTTGCCGGAGATCCTGTCGCGCGAAACTCCAGAGGAACGTTGTAATTTTCCGCCAGCAATACGTTTAAATATTTCACCGTGGAAACAGAACTGTCAACGTCCTATAGCGTTCTCGTTAAAAGACCTAGCGTTTCCACAAATTTCCCCAATATTATCTCCTCCATGTTGCTCGTAGTTTCGCGAAATAAACCGATAACGCGGAAACTCCGATCCGATCTGAAACGTATTTCATCGCTGAAGCACTCGAAAATTCCATTATTGTTTGTCGTCATCCCGACGTTTGTGAGGAAGGACTGCCGCTGGATTTCATCTCGACGTACTTACAGAGAGTTTCGTTATTACGACGTCGTTATTATAGGAAACGTTATGACGCAGCGCTCGACGGGACAGGTCCCTCTTGATTTCTCGTTATTAATTCATTCAACTGTTTCATCGCGCGGCAATCGCGTTATTTCATCGTTACATCGAGACAGGACGGTGTAGAGAGCCTCTGATCTTTATTAATACGTCGCGACGTTTCACTACGTTTAGACGGGAGCTCGTAATTTGCATAAAGCCAATTGAGACCGACACTGCCGCGATTATAATCGGGTTTTTTTTATCAGACACGAGAGAAATCCATATCCTCGGAACTGCCGTAGGAATATTAATGGCGCCATAAAATTTGGCTTCCTTAAAAGTCGTTGGCCCGGAAGCTCATCGACTGCTCTCTTCCGGCTATCGGTTTTGGCTGCGGGATGAGCTCAGCAAGGCCGGCAATAAAGATGGTCGGCACGCCGGAGAGCATTTTCCTCCTCGATATATCTCGAAGAAAATAAATTATCCATAGTAATGGGCCAATGGTTTGGCATATTACATTTTCGGATCAACTAACTCTCTAGCCGTATCCTCTCTGATCGTGAATGTATCCACCGTGAAACGAATCGTCGCATTGTAATCGAATTAATAAGTCGGAGACATTGGATTTCTTTGGGTATCATGGCATTTCGAAGCTTTCCATTCGGCTGTGCTGTCCGTTTGTGGAGTAATGAGCTGTCGCCGAGTGGACATTTAGCTCTCACGAGCCCCATCGACAAGAAGTCCTGGAAATTGATTTCGCTCCCGTGGGACCGAGCCAGTCACGGCCCGTGATTATCGATGGATCGGCACGGTCAAACCTCCCTCTCGCACCTTCATTGTCGATGGTTTTGCGTCCCGGGCAACACTCGTTAGAAACCCTCAGACAGAGCCGAGATAAATCGCTCATTTATTCGGCAAAAATACATTCCTCGCTCCGACAATGAGACACTGGTTATCACTTCCCAAGCTTTTTACGAGATTCTCCGAGGAGACTGTGAAAATGACTCGGGAGGCTCGTTCGCTGAGCAATGTGCGACCTTTTATGGCGACGCGGCTTTCACTTGACAATTTCCAAGTTCAACGAGACGTGGAACATCAAGGGATTCCGACGTCTTTCGCAAAGTAGAAGAGCCGTACAGTCTAGCTATGGTATAGCTCGATTTGCAACGCGAGATTATTCTGAAAAGATTACGGCTTATCGCCGTGCCCGCACGAAATTCCATCTTTTTGATAAACTTTCGATCGTCGAAGCAACTATCGGACAGTTAGGAACAATGGAAATCCGGAGCAGCCAGAGCGAATGGGTAGCATGTAAATGATAAGGGACCATGGTAGGAGGTGAAATTCCTCCCTTTGAGTATCGAGCGGAATAATTCCCGTCGGCGCTCGGTTCTCAATGATTCGACGATTAAGCGAGTTCGTCGGGGAACGGGAGATAGGAATCGGGAGTTTCTGCTTGGCGAATGCTCGCCTACGACTCTCCCGGGTGCGATTAGTACTTCCGACTCTCCCAATCGAGATTGACTTCCGCGGCAGGCCTGTATTTGATAAGCGACGACATTGCCTGGCAATCCCCGAACTTTGCCAACTCGAATCGTTCGACACCGTCCCCAGAAGAAGTGGCACGGTTAAATTCACATTGAGGAGTAGTGGTCGAACGTTACAAGTGTTGGAATTCCGGGGCTTCGGGTAATCCGCCGGGTAGTCCGCCCGCAAAAACATGGACGGGGCCCCAGCCGGTGTCCTGACAAACTCGAGCCCTCCAGGAGATCGTCGATCAGTCTCGGGGGACCACCGGAGAAACGAGAGATAAATCGCAGGGCTGCTTCGGCCAGGAAGGGAAGAAAAACTCACTCCCACGTTCTCCGGCCTGTCCTTCTGTTTTGACTACTTCTTCGAATTTCAACGATTTACGAGCCAGCCCACCCCGCACTCCTACAATCTCGTTCCACCCTCGCTTTCGTTGCTCTCCCCTCTTGGCCCATACAACTGGCTCTCATTGGCAAAAACCTTCGAAACTCGTAATTCACCTTCTTTTCCGCTTGACATTCCGCTCCTTCTCCGCTGAACCGAAAATGGTTTTAGTCGTCTAAGCCCGTCGTAAACTTTGGCCGACGCACAAGTTAGATTTGATTAAACAGCACTTGAGATTCCGTCGCTGAAAAACACGCGGCACTTTCGGAAGGACAGTCCTATCCAAGTTTATTTTTCTCCTCCGATATACCTGACGTAAATCGGCCATTCCGTTTTCGGCGATTCTCGTGTTTGGAAGTCTTTTTATAATGAAACTTTGCCCGTGGTGGATGATCGTCTGGGTTCTTGGAAAGTCGCGCGACTCTTTGCCTGGAAAAACATTGGCCTCCCGATCGAACGTGTCGAACTGACAAGATATCCAACGATCCTGGGGCGGAAAGTATTTACGAAAAGCAAACGTGAGATAAATCGTAAATCTTGGATCCACTGGGAAAGAATATTCGTCCCCCTCGGCTTGTTTTAAGTACTTCTTCCGGTTTAAGCGATTTACGAGCTTTGCCAGGGGGCCATTTCACCCTCCGTTTCGTTTTCCAATCTCGTCGGCAACTCAGCTCGCCTTTGCTCTCACGTTCATCGACGAAAATTATAATTATGTTTACTCCACGTTCTTCAAATATCCGTTGAACTTTTTGCCTGAGCTTCGCGACCTTGTCGGATAAGGATAAGCGAAATCCGATGCATTTGAAGTTTGTAAAAGTATTTTACGGACGTTAAAGCTCGAAATTTCGTGGCACTCATCGGAGTTTTATCGGATACTTTGGCCCGTCGTCATTTTATCGCTCTCGCGTTATACAGGGGCGAAAGTAGACGGCTGTCGGGGCAATAACGTCCCGTGATCGAAGACGTCTCCATCGACGGTACGTCCAGGCGTTTTCCGCTCCGTAAATCCACAGGGGCCAGGTCGATTTAATCTCCTTCATGATATAGAGTCAGCCATTTCGGCAACACTTCACTCTGCCGACATCCTCGTCCTCCATGATTTTTCCATTAGGTGTTTAGTTTGGAAATGACGATAGATATGTGTCGTTAAACGGAGTGCAACCGGTCGGGCGAAATTAGGAACGTTCGAACGAGCAGCTTCTCCAATCGTGTTAGTTTGCCACGTCATTCGTGTGAACGATTCAATAAGTTTGACTCTCGGTTGACGGCTCGCTACGATCATCCAATTGCCGTTTTATTATCGGTGCGATATTTCCTCGGAACGGGCGATCGGTCGATTGTGGGACAGTAAACGTAGGCATTACGAATATTGGGGATAACCCGGCGGGGATACGGGAAATGCATAAAGTAGGGCGCCCCTCGAATTTTATCTCGGCGCTTAGGGGAATCGTTTCTTTATCGACAGTAGCCCGCTTCGTGAGGAAGGAGAGAGCCGTAGGCTGAAACTGTCGCGGTAATAACGACGGTGATCGAAGATGTTTCTGTCGATAAATGTCGGCGCATCTGCCGGCTCGTAAATGGCCCTTAAATCGCCGACGGTTCAACGTCGATTTAATTTCCAGTCAATATGTAACCAAACCCCCTCCCCCCCCCCCTCCATCCCAAGACATACAGCCTCGGAGATAAAAGGGAACCGGTGTTTTCTTCGGAGCTTGCTGCTTTTTAATTTTCTCGATAAACCATCTTCGTGTACGTCGAAGAAAGGAAAAGCACGCGATCTTCTCATGGATCCCATATCGCCATGGAAAAATAGAAAGGTGAAATTGATATTTATGGAACGGCTTTCCTCGATCCGCGAGAGTGCGCGTGTTTGTCCGCGGTTTCTCCTCCTCGTCGGCGTAAAGCAACATCCGTTTGTGAATGCACGGCAGATCTCACGGAGATCTCCATGGACGAACGCCACAGGAGAATCTCCCGACAAACCTACGCCCGTAAATTATCGATTTCTCGTTAATTTTTAACCAACGGCCATACATGAAAGTCTCATGGAATCGTTCCAGTTTGACCAACGACGCGAGGAATTCGGCATTGATGGAACACGCGAAAGCAGTACTGCACTTTGAACGCGTGGCGTGGAAACGATCGTCGACATGGCCGATGATCATCGACGGGCACGTCGGTGCGTGTAAAACGAGCAGCGCCACACTCCGGTTAATGTCAACGGGAATACATAAGCCCGGTAATTAACCACGACGTCATTTGGCCATTACGCCGGTACACGGCACCTATCCACCGGGAGAGCCTGTTTCTCCGCCGATTATGTATGTCGCATTGCAGCTTCGAGAAACGGTACTTGCTTGTCGAGGACCGATGATTCCTCGGACGTAGACAAGAATACCGACGTACGCGGATAGTCGTGAGAGATTGGAAGAGACGCGAAGGATCGAGAAACAGAAGCACGTCTCTTCCACGAATGTGGAACACGACGGAAAGTGAAACGGTGAAACCGCAGATTCGAATCTACCGGATGTATGCCGAAACTAATCGGCCGGGATACGGACTGACCCACTCGGGAGATGCATTAACGAGAGGAAAGTGTCCTCCGTGCCGTGATAAATATTCTCCCGGTAGCATCGCCTACCGTTCGGAGGCCGATCCACGTCGCCGATTTCTCTCGGACCATTGCAATTTCCGTGCGGCGAAAGCTCAATAGAAGAACCGAACAATCCGACGAGACAATTAACCACTTGAATACTGCGCCATTCAGAGCAGCTCAACTCTCGTATATTTTGGAGAACAATCCGCCGTTGTCCCGCGCTCTTTGCCATTTCTCAAGGCGATGGCCATTTTTTTGAATGCACCGGAAAATGCGTCTGGCAGCCGCAGAACCATTTCACGTGGAATAGTCCCAGCGGTACCCTGTGCTGACCCTCCGGCTAAATCGAATACTGCAATTACTAGGGATAACGGAGTGGAAAGCGACCGTCCAATCCACCCTCCTGCGGCTTATCCTCGTCGAGCAAATAGTCTTCGATAAACATTCTTAATAGAGAATATTTAATGGTTCTTAGTAGCGCAGACTAGACGAGACGAGAGATTACGAGCGATCGAACGAGCAAACGTCAGGGCATCGTTTCTACGATTCTCCGAGTGCAATCACAGTCGGCTAGGAAATATCTAGAGCACTCGACCGAAGCGTTTTTGCTTATTCCTGTCGGAATCGAATTCTGTCGAACGTAGGTCTGCCAGGATTAGAGGAGGAATCTTCTGGAAATTGATCTCGTGTCGGCCGTAATCTCCTTCCTCATGTCCCTTCTGGATCAGTGATGCTCCTCTGCTCGCCATTAATCGAGTAATTAACGTCACGTAAATATTAACCGGATTCCTTTTTTTTCCTCCTGATAAATTCTCATGGGAGATGAAGGCTTCTGCGTTGGCAAAAATTTCCTAGCATGTCCTGGAAAAGTTTATATGGAAATCGACGACGACGACGTGGACGATCCAAAAGTAGCGTCGTAAATTGGAATACGTAGCAAACGACCGCAAGGCCACTCGGATCGAGACGAGAAGGCAAGCCACTCCATTGAGGATACACCGCTGAGTCTCCTTTATCCCTGAGGATCCCGAGGGCGCAGGATGCCTCTATTGGAACTCCAGCGACGTCATAGAGCTCATGCGAATTCACGATAAATTCCTTCGGAAGAAAGGACCCAAATCTATATCCATTTACCCCCGATACTCCATTAGGATATTCAAAATCTTATGACGGTACCAGCTATTCCCCTGTGGATACAAAAGGAAGAGAGAGGGGGGAAAGAGCTGGGCAAACGGGATACGTTTAGGGGATAAAAGTCCGCCCCCTTCCCGTAGGACTTGGTTCACACCTTTGGAGAACTTGATGCAGGAAGTTAATTCGCTTTATTCAAAGTACAAGATTTTTATTAGGATATCCCTGGCAGAGGATATGCCCGGTGTCGACAGGATTGTAGTCGAGCCAAAAGCAGTGTACCGAGGCTAAAGTCCCATTAGAACGACTCGACGCTGAGCTGGCTGAGATCCAAGTGAATCAGGCAGTTATGATTTGCGACGGGGTTGACCGATCACCTCCTCTGCTCAGCCTTAACGACCTGTCAGACAACCAGGGATACAGAGAACGCGTGGAAGCGCGAGATCAGTAGTCGAAATCACATACGCCAGCTATTATGTCGGTATGATGCTCCAAAGTGTGAACATAAATCCAAGCTGAGAACGGAGGAGCAACTTCCTCGGGAAGCCATCACTGAAATTAACAACGTCGAGGCAGACGTACTCGACAAACTCGGGGTGTGGCTCTGCTACAACTGCAGCCCACGAAATCCAAAGTATTGAGCTTTCTTTTAAGACCTTTAAGACCCTTTACCATGGTAATTGGACACCTGTGGCACCGTTGGTCAGCAATGTTCTTGCAAAGATAATAGCTCTGTCCGTTCCAGCTTAAGGCGCGTTTCCTTAAGGTAATTCGGAAAAATGTATCCATACTTTTATGCAATTATGGTAGGCCAACAGCAGTCCAGAATGGCGGAGTTAATACCAAGACACCGCGGTTCTTATTACTTATAATGAACACCTGCGGCTACGCTCCGTGGCTTCAGGATGAGATTAAATCGTCATCTTCTTTTTTCGACGTACCTTAACTTACCATAACGGAAGCAAACTCCGACAGAAATTAAACGTTGCTTCGTTCCTAGCTCAACGTATCACTTTAATGCGTTTGAAAAGCGGATCCTCCGACGTCTGCACACTTTGCAAAGTACACAAGTTGTCTCATAAATCATATCTCGGAATAATCTGGCATTTTTTCTCACCCCACGTAGGACTGGGCTTGACTGGTTTACTAAATATTCGGTCTTGCATGGACATTATAGATAATCCAGTGGTCCACATAATCCGTAACTAACCGTAACCGACGCTAACTAACGGAGTAGCAGTAAAAGTTGGGTGGAATGCGCTATGACTTATCGAAAACGGGACCCATAGCACATGTGTATGACGATACACTTGATTTATTGGCCAACTATGTAATCTCGTGCGGCGTAGATACAGCCATGCGGATGTACTCTACGTTATAAGTACGACGGTATATCCGCAAACTTGTTCAACATTAATCGTCCATAGCATTATGTACACGAATGAGATTCACACGGAATGCAATACGGGAATTATAAGCATAACTTGCTGACATCAAAGCAAAAACACGCATCTTTTGTACTTGCTCATTTTTATTTTGCTAATGCGGACAATTGTACATAGTACGAAGGTGAATGTTTTGAATTGAATCATTTTTTTTGCAGAGCAACCTGACAGACGCTGAAGAAGATCTACCCGAAGAAGACGCTTTCTCGCTGCTGTCGGTGCTTCTAGTTGGTTCGCTAAACTTTCTATTTGATCGATCGCGCGACTCGCCCCTCGGAGAGGCTCTACCTCCGTCTGTCTTTCTCGCCCTTACTCTACTTCTCGTTTTCTATCTCCCAAGAGTAACGTCTCTCGGAGCTCCGACCGAACACATTTTCCTCTCTCTCTCTCTCTCTCTCTCTCTATCTCTTTCCCCGTGCCACAGTTTCATTTCATTCTGTGCTTTTCCCATTCGATTTACTCCGAGAGGAGAAAGACCGCGCCGAAATGAATACTTCCAAAATATCCGTTGTTCCAACTAAAGACTCCTTTGTTCTTCCGATAATTCTTTCTTTCGTGTGGCATAATGAACCTCTCTCCGTATCTCTGGCGGATCGTCCCTGTCACTTGTTGCCCTTGTGGCCTATATTCCATCACCCTCTTAATATATCGCTCCCCCGCCATGCATTTCTCTCCCCATCGTCGACGCGCATCCTTCTCCGCTTCCCGTCGAGTCTTTCAATCACGATTAAGGCGAAGGAATAATGAATCCGCAGGATTCTTCCTCGACTTTTCGCCCCTCGTAATGCGCCTTAAAGTTTGCCAACGATTTCACCGTGATTTTCCTGGGGGGTTATTGAAATCTCATTTTTCTTATATTCTTCGAGGGGCGAGCGAGCCTTTTGAACACCGTGTCAGCCGGGTTCTCTGTCAACTGGTACGTGCGTATCCCGGTACGCGGGCTTCTCGCAGGGTCCCTCTTCGTGGTCCTGATCTTCCTGTCGGTAGCCGGCAACGTGCTGGTCTGCGTGGCGATCTGGACGGACCGTGGGCTCAGGAGGATCGGAAACCTCTTCCTTGCCTCCCTCGCCATTGCCGACCTCTTTGTCGGGTGCTTGGTCATGACCTTCGCCGGGGTCAACGACCTCCTCGGCTACTGGGTCTTTGGCTCTGGCTTCTGCGATACCTGGATCGCTTTCGACGTCATGTGCAGCACTGCCTCCATTCTAAATCTCTGCGCCATCTCCCTCGACCGATACATACACATCAAGGATCCCCTCAGGTCTGTTGCCGGCATTCAGTTGCTCGAAATAATAATATAACGCTCGAAAGCAAAGAGATTTTCACTGAGATTTCTTATATCACGATCAGATACGGGCGATGGGTGACCCGGAGAATCGCAGCCGCCGGTATCGCCGTTGTCTGGCTATTGGCCGGACTGATCTCCTTCGTGCCGGTCAGCCTGGGCCTCCACAGGGCGGACGATCAACCGGTAGTCTATAACGATGGCAAGGAGGTGCTGAAAACAACATTCTTTATACCTTACCGCCAACCCCCTTGCGGTTTTGTCAGGAGTCTCGCGAAAATCCTTGGACAATGAGACACGATTAACCGCTGATAAACGACTCTGAAAAAATCCGATTACAGTCGTTTTCCGGCGTGATAAAGCTTATACGGTGATATACGTGTCCGCTATGATGGTCCGTGTGACGGGCGATTATGGAGGATCCGTATTCCTATCGATCATGTCGTCCCTTCTTCCTTTCTATCGCAGGAGCACCCCACGTGCGCCCTGGACCTCACGCCCACCTACGCCGTCGTCTCCTCCTGCATATCTTTCTACGTACCCTGCATCGTCATGCTCGGAATCTACTGCAGGTGAGCCTCGAGCGGAGACAGACGTTGCATTACTCGCTGACCATAGGTTTAACGCAGTTTGGAGAATGTACGAGACGAAAGAGGATGTCGTTTCTTGGATTTTCAAGGCTGTACTGCTACGCGCAGAAGCACGTGAAGAGCATACGGGCGGTCACGAAGCTGCCGGACTCCTCGATGGCCAAGAGCTTCCGGATGAAGAGCAGTCGATCTAACAAGCCCCCCAAGCCGCAGACCAAGACGAAGCCGACGAGCCCGTATCACGTCTCAGATCACAAGGCCGCCATCACCGTCGGGGTCATTATGGGCGTCTTCCTGGTGTGCTGGGTACCTTTCTTCTGCATCAACATCGTAGCAGCCTACTGCAAGAGCTGCATATCCAGCGGGGCCTTCCAGGTACAGCCAGACTTAACTCGACTCCCAATTCCGTTCGGTTCACCTCACAGATTTGGGTATTTCACGTGTCCCGTGGTCGCAGGTGCTGACGTGGCTCGGCTACAGTAATTCGGCCTTCAACCCGATCATCTACAGCATCTTCAACACAGAATTCCGTGAGGCGTTCAAGAGAATCTTGACGAGAGGTGCCCGTGCGCGTGGCAATCAACCATCGACCAGCGAGTGCGGCGAATTCCGCTCTGTCGTCGTGCAGAAGAGAAATGGATCTATGATCGAGTGCAACATAAGCCCGCGATCGAGCGCGGACAGCTGCCAGGTCGGCGTACTCGCACAGAAACACCGAGATACCATCGTCAGCGCGATATAAGCAGGCCACGAGGAGTCCAGTCATTTCGACCGACAACATTGCGCCTCCGAAAAAAAAAACCTTTCCTTCTTAGGAACCGTATGTCGGAACAATGGGAAATCGTTGAAAAACGCGGCTCATTCGTCTACGCGAAATGCGAAATTTTTCTCGATCCTTCGGTAGGTGAAGGCGAATGACTTTGGCAGGCACGGCTTCGCGACCGATCTCTCGTCAATGTATTAACAATCCTTCTTTTCAAGATTGCCTAGGAAATTGCAAGAGAGCGGGGTTAAAGCACACGAAGCGTTAGAGGTGAACGCTTTACGCGGCACCCGTCATGACAATCATGAGAAACTAGACCGAAGCATATCGAAACGACATAGTCAATGAAAATCAATTTTCCTGATGAAAACGAATTCAAAAGAAAAACGGCTCGATCGAGCGTAGACAACCGAGACGGGAAAACAGTTTTAAATCGTAGTGCTTAGAGTAAGGGTGCGAGCTAGTGTACGGAGCAATAAGCAATTCTTTGACTAGGGCGTGGGTAACATTTTGTTTATTGAAAGCAATGATAAAACAACTTATTCGTCCGTTGCTTCGGTAAATTACTCGGTTTTCTCAGTGTGAAAAGGAACGACACATCGGCGATAGATAATCCATTGTGTAAAGCTGATCGTTAACCCGCGATAATGACGTGCAAAAGAAAAAACAACAGTACGTTTCTACTAGTACAGGATCTGTCGACTCGTTAACTTGAATAGCAATAGAACCGTCTCATCGGCGCCGCGCCCGTAGACCGGCGTAGATTCATTTTACATCTTGTAAATAGCCATTTATTTATTTTTCTATTTTTCACGGGGCTCGGCAAGGACTAAAATCGTCCCAGTGGCCTCTCAATTGCGCGGTTTTCGCGCGTTGTCGAGGCTCGAATGGTCCGCATTAATCGGATCGTTGCGCACCCGTTGAATCTGATAATCAATTTCCGGTCACATATCCAAGCGAAGAGACGCTTCACGTCTAAATCTTCGATGAGCTACGCCGCACCTCCAGCGGAAGAGACGAATTGCTAAAAATCAGCAACTCGGTCTTTGGTAAATCTTCATTTTCGGAACATCCGAATATAGCAATACTCATTGAAAATATCTTTATAGAGAATCATAGAATTGATCTTCCGTTGGAGTGCTGCGTGCACACAATCTACATGTATACTAATGATATATTCGAATGATCGTTCTCTGTAAATATATTAGAATAAGACTTCCACGCGAGTATTAAAATGAAAGAAAGGTATTTTATTTTCTCCTTATTTTCCTGAACAACAATGAATATTTCCCTTCGTAGTTATAATTCTTAGTGAAGACATTCCTTATCCATCGAGGCATGGTGTCCTCCCACGTGCGGTTTTCTTTCGGTATTCCAAAGGAATCGAGGAGGTTCGTCATGAGTTGTGGCGAAATGGGATAAAGTAATAAAGCCGCCAGCCTCGCAGATTCCAAAGTAAACGATAGGACAGCTTTTAGCTCTTTCATGCATTGCGGATCATCCATGCGTTTTATGATCACCCATGGTTTGTGGTGGTCGATCAACTGATTCGCGCAATACAGCATACTCATCACCGCATCCACGACGTGATGCAGATGACCTTCCTCGTAAGATTTTTGCACGGATCCTCGCAGATCGCACTGCTGCTGCATGAGATTTTTCATTACTTCGGACTCTATGATATTCACATAATCGCCGGGGTTTGGGATATCTTGCCACGGATTTAATTTGCCCGTGCAACGACTGATCAAATTGCCTAAAGTATTTGCCAGCTCGGCATTCAGTATCCGCTGGATTTTTTCTTCACTGAAATCTACAGAAAACCATTTTTTTTTGTTTAAACAAACTTAGAGGTAAGAAACACGATCATTGTCGAGCTTATCAGTATCGCTTACTTGCGTCATTGGACGGAACGGCTTCTCTTAGTAGAAAATACCTCAATCCATCTGTCGTGTACACTTCCGCTGTTACGTCAGGTAAAACAACGTTATTTTTGGACTTTGACATTTTTTCACCCTCGACGAGCCAATGAGAATGACATAATATAGTTCTCGGTGGTTCAAGACCTGCAGCTATCAAAAATGCTGGCCAAAAAATTCCGTGAAACTTCAATATATCTTTTCCAATAATCTGCATTGAGAAGAACCTCGTGTTATGTCAATTAAGATAGCGATGAAATAACAGTCTCATTAATTGCTGTTCACAAACATACATGTATAGTAGGTGGCCAAAATTCCCTGAATGACTCATAAGGGTAACCCACGGACGTTAAGTAATTTACCAGCGCGTCTAGCCAAACGTAAATACATTGTGACTTATCTTCCGGAGTTTCAATGCCCCAAGGCATTCTGCTAATCGGCCTGGATATGCTAAGGTCCTGCAGGCAACTACCGTCCTCCACCCATTCCGTCAAAGTTTTGTGATATTTTGAGGGTTTCACGGAATTTTCTGAAACATCATAACTCGGTGATACGTTTAGTCAATGTACATGAAAAACATGAAATTAATTTTCTCTGTACCATTTTTTAACCAGTGCCGAAGATCGTCTTGAAATGCGCTAAGTCGAAACTTATAGTTGTCTTCTTCCGTCCACTCGACCGGGTGCCCTGATTCAGCGGACACTTTAATAGTATTTCCTTTTTCATCCTTACGTTCGATCAAATCCACCTCTGAAAGAAATGCTTCATCCGACATGCAATACCATCCTGAATATTTTCCCAAATATATGTGGCCTTTATTCCTCAACGTTCTCTACAATTTTGAAGAAATATAAGATTTATGTCTGTAGAGAAGTGAAGTTACGTTTAAGATAAATATTTACCCAGAAATAATTGACAGCTAGGCGATGTCTATATTCTGTCGTTCTGATGAATGTCGAATAATCGACGTGGAAGGTGTTACACATATCTCTATACATTTTGGATGTTCGGTCGCAATATCTCATGTTTGAGAGGTTGGCATTTTTTGCGGCAGTGTGAACTTTAATTCCATGTTCATCGGTACCGGTGCTTAGAAATACGTTGTGTCCGAGCATAGAATTATATCTAGCCAAAGCATCAGCTAAAACGGCACTGTATAGGTGCCCGATATGCGGCCCTAATAAATACAAGTTGTTTATAGATTTTAATGCTAGTAAATAGGTCCAAAACGTGCGAATCAGTAGCGTTTCGTGTTACGTACCGGCATTTACATAAAAAATTGGAGTTGTTATGTATCTATTTTGAGCTCCGCCGCTAACATAATGTCTCCTCTGACTTTGAAACTGGGGCGATCCAGATTTGTACAGTGCAGACATGATGCTCCACGATGACTTACTACTGCACATTTTATATACATTTTGGGCCACTGAAAGTCAGAGTATCTCGTTATCTTTTATGCTCCGAATTTCTTAATAGCTATAATGGGAAGAAGGATTCTTGGAAGTATCGTTTCCTCGATAATGAAATATACACGCAACAATTATTTCGACAATTTATTTTGTAGCGCTATGTACAAAGATGTACAATAAATAATTACAATAAGGAAATCACGTGGCATTTGTGACATTGTTAATTTTTACGAGCTTCTAGAGATATTGTTTCTAATTGCTTAATCAGATCCATGTGCTTGAATTCGTTGGGCCGCGTGGTGAACGTTTCGAGAAGTTGTAACCGTTTTGGATCGTCCGTGGAATAATACAATTGTAATTCATTTGCCAGACATTGAGCTTCTTGCACATTGATAGAATTTTTATCGAATTCTCCGCGCATCAGTATTATCCCTTTGCTGTCTTTGAGTTCAGTGTAGTGAATCATAGTTAGACATTCTGGAGCATTCTCTTTGTGTGTTTGATACCACAAGAGTGGTGTCATATGAACCTCTGTTCCATAGAATTGACAAAGAATGAACTCATAACCAGCATCCCTTGGCAGGGGTAAGAGAAATGTAGAGTACTTCTTGCCCCTTTGAAACATCTTCTCAAATTGTTCAGGAGTCATTGTGCCACAAATACAATCCTTTTGCTTATGATATTCTCTCCAAATTTCTATAATCTCATCCTTTGTCTTGTCTTGGATCATGTCAACCTTCATTATCTTGTTTAATTGAGCCGCAGCTGTATCAGGAACAGGTTTTAAAGATGGCTTTCCCATGGTCTCTTGAAAACTGCGTTCTCTTTCATCTTTCTCTTAAACAATCAAATTGGTAGTTTTTTTATTTTTTGAAAAAAATAAAATTTCTTTGCGGCCACAGCAGTTAGGAATATCTAATGAAGTATCATACGGATCACAATAAAGTAATATAAAGAATTGTATTTGATAACACATACTCTGTTCTGCTGTACGAGATACACACCCAAACACTTTTTGCTACACTTTGTACATACACGCAATGTACAAATATCCGTGCTCGCAATTTCTTTATGTTATTATTTGTTCACTTCATTAATACAGCATAAAAAAGTCGTTATGAAGCTAACCCTACATTAGGAGAAATACATTATCGAAAATACACACCTTTCTTATCCCGAATTTTTTTCTCCTGCTCCTCGACACGTTGTAAAAACTCTTCTGGACTAGTTTGTTGAAGCTGGGCAATTTTTTGAGAGTACTTTTCAAAATACGGGTTTTTTTGAAGATTTTCTATGACTTTATCGAGCCTTGGTCGAGTTGTCATGATTGACTTCACCTGTACGAGAGACTGTTCTACTCTAGATTTTCTAAAGAAACTAAATGAGGAACCTCGTCGCGTATTTCGCAAAAAAAAGGTTGCCATGGATCGTTTGTAAAGTAATGTAAAAATTGTTATTTTATCGTGCCGGAAGAACGGAATTTAGGTTATTTTCACTTGACATTAGGTTAGTTTCATTCATCGATATTGTGACTATATTCAGCGACCTTCAGATCTGCGACTCAATTCACGTGTGTTCAAGGGTTAAATAGGCTGTTGTGTGATAGCTTTAAGATTAATTTTTTTTATGAATGTATAAATTCCATTTATAGATTGTTGCGTCGTACTTTAGTGAATCAATTCTCCAAAAATTTTGTCTGCTTATTTCAACAGATTTTCATTAAAATCGTACATGCCTAAGGTCATTTAATGTAACCTATGAAAACTCCAAAAATGTGCTGTAAAAGTGGAGGCTCATACGAACATTAGCACAGAGACGGTGCCAAAACCCGAAGATATTTCGATATAGGATGGTATTGCAAAAAGTTGCTAATCACTTGATTAAGTCATCTAATAATGTGGGTGTTAGATACAGTAAAGGCTGCATCAATAACAATTTTGGTAAATTGTACGCGACTTTACCGAAACTCACACCACAAGAGGTAACGAAAAATAACCATTATTATGTTGTATAAATACTGCTATAAATCATCTGTTATATCCATCAGATTTTCTTGTTAATGGATGATGAATTGGCATATGCTGTAATACCTGAAATCAGAACATTACTTTTCAGGTTACTGCAATTCTCCAAGCAAATGAATTTACCAAAGAATTCAACACTCAGAGCTCTGTAAAATATTATGATTCAAATCAGTTGGCATCAAACAATCCGATAGAGGACACAAGATCTGAGGCACAATGTTTACTCACAAAAGGTAATATTTTGGATACTGGATTGGAATTCACGAAGCTTAACATAATGTATTATTCTGTCTTGAGGAGTTATTTTAAAGTTAATACGAGTATGATTTAACTGCATGAAATGTACATAGTTTTAATATGTTGCTAATATGTTATGTGTACTATTTTTTTAAATATATGTATATTATCATTGAAAACCACAGTTTTTCTTTTCTCACAATTGTTTCACACATGGAGCTGTAGGGTATTCACATTTTTGGGAATTATTATGCACTGGTATCAGCAGGGGATTATTTTCATAGGAATATTATTGGGAGTGTTTGATGGACATGGAGGTGGAGCTTGCGCGCAGGTTGTGTCTAAACGGCTCTTCCATTACATCTCCGCGTGTTTGCTACCTGCGGAGTTATTGCGACAATACATCGACTCTAATGATTCGCAAAAGAAGTTGGATCTGCTGGAATTGTTCAACGACAAGGTGCAATTCGCCGCTGAGATTAAAGACCTTTATCGAGCGAGTTTCCTGAACTTTCTGCGCGATCTCCTTGAAACTGAGTATACCAAAGAGTTCCAAATGAAGACAGCCCTCGAGAATGCATTCCTCAGATTAGACGATGACCTGTCACACGAAGCTCTATTACAACTGAATAGGGAAAATGCGTCTAGGACACTAGCTGTGGCAATGTCGGGTGCTGTGGCGACCGTAGCACACATCGACGGTCCTCATCTGCACGTAGCAAGTGCGGGGGACTGTCAGGCTGTGCTCGGTGTACAGACTGGTATTAAAATGATAACTATCGTTCACATCTGTTAGACGCTTCATCTGTATTAATATTAACAGCCTTATTTGTCCATTCCAGATAATGACGGCTGGTCGGCGAAGATGATGACAATCCAACATAACACGGACAATCGTGAAGAAGTAGAACGTATTTTATCTGAACATCCTTCCGCAGAAAAATACACGGTAATAAAGATGGAGAGGCTGTTAGGCCAACTGGCGCCTCTTCGCTCGTTTGGTGATTTTCGATATAAATGGAATAGAGAAACGATGGACCGTATGATTGTTCCGTACTTCGGCGAGACAGCTGTACCTCCGAATTATCACACTCCCCCATATCTGACCGCAAGACCGGACGTAAAATACCACAGACTAACGCCACGCGATAAATTTCTCATAATTGCAAGTGATGGTTTGTGGGACCTGATGTCACCTTTACAAGCCGTTCGCCTTGTTGGGGAGCACATGAGCGGAAAGGTCACTTTAAATCCTCTAAAATTACCACGCAAGAATATGAGACTGTCCGAGATTAATGAGATGTTGCTCCAACGTAAGAAAGGTTTGAAGATGAAGCCTCTCGACGCCAATGCGGCCACTCATCTATTGAGAAACGCTTTAGGAGGCACAGAGTACGGGATCGATCACGGCAAACTCTCTCAGCTACTTACGTTGCCTACGGAAGTAGTGCGGGCTTTTCGCGATGACATTACGATAACTGTTGTGTATATGGACTCAGAGTTCCTCAGGCATTGTCCTCCGTGATAGTACTGAAAATCCTTGTGATATGTATCACGAATTCATTGCTATTACACCGAGAAAAATGCGGTTCTATTGAACGAATGCAACGGATTTTCAGCATCGCTGCTCAATTTACGATTTTTCAATAATAAAATATTGACTTCTCATTGCAAATTTGACCTTGCACTTGTATATCTATCTTGTCTTCACGCAATACCGCACGGTTTCATTAAAGCTCGTTTTTCTCAGTGTTTCCTCGCAGCTCTGGTGTAGCATTCATAGTAATAAACTTTACTTTAAATTCTGCGCCAGCGTGGTTTACCTGACAGCAACGGATTCTCCAATTTTCTATATTAATCCCAAAAATTCGTCTGTTCATTGAAACGCCTCATTGTAAATGAACCATTTGCTACTTTGTATAGTTCATTATTTATTTAGTTAACAATAAAAACGATTTACACGAGAACGGCAATTATGATTATCTGTGGTAGGTATAACTGTAGTAGCTTGCATTATTTTGTTTTTTTTTAATCAGTTACTTCTCGCTTTCAAGATCATTAAAATAACGAACTCCGCGAGTAATTTACATTCTAAGGGAAAATATAAAATCGAACGAAAATGTCTACAGTCATAAAAATGTGTATACAATTGTTAGTCAATGTTTACCATTTACTCTAGTATCTCGAACCTTGTTATTATTAGGTACGTACACAATGATGGACACATAGTACGGACTCGAAGAAGTATCTACTACTCACTTTACAATAGAAAACCAAACTACCTTTTTGGGCAGCTGGAATCTAATGTTTCTTTATCTCAAAATATAGTCCACTTTACAATTTACTTAAGTTTTTATACGTTTTAGTGAACGTGCAGTAAGCTTTGTTACACGAACGATCAGCGGCCCCGCGATCGACGTATTCATGTTTGCAGAAAATGAAGGGAAACCCTTTTCTTCATATTTTTTATACAGACATCGTAAGGGTGTAGTTGCTGTTGACCGAGATGTAAGGCAAGCGTGTGTAACTGAAAACACTCTCGGTACGGAAAATTGATTAATGTAACTCGTAGAATACGAGGATCAACCTTCCTGCCCGAAATCCTCCTTGAATTTCTCCAACTTTGCCATGTCCTCTTCGTTTACTGTCGGACGGGTTGTTGCCAGTGACTTCAACATGTCTTTCTGTTGGCACAAATAACAAGTATATTCACGCATATCAGACAACAGCGGATTACGATTTTAAATAAAGACGCACGTACCATGGTCACTGGAGGCTCGTACAGCTTGTCTCCTTCAACTTCCATCCAACTCATTTCAATAGCTCCGGGGTCACCTGGTGAACAAGGAGTAAGCAAATCGTCGATAATAATACTAGGATCCTTTGGAGACGGGCCTCTGACTTTCTTGAAGTGCGTGGCCGTCTGCACCTGTCTAACAGGTTGCATGAGTGCGTCGCGTACGATGATGCTTATATCGGCTCCCGAATAACCTTCGGTCGCCGCCGCCAACTTCTTAAAATCTTCTTCAGTTAAGCAATGTGTTGTATTGCCCAAATGAAGCTTAAACATAATCGCCCTTGCGTGCTCCTCAGGTAGAGGTATATAAATTCTCTTTTCAAATCTTCTCCTGATGGCAGAGTCCAAGACCCATGGTATATTAGTCGCTCCCAGAACCAAAATTCCATCATTGTCAGATCCTACCCCTAATTAAGAAATATATATGTCAATAAGAATTATTACGGGAGATTCATAATTTTAAACGCTGTACGTGCCTTGCATCTGGACTAAAAATTCGGTTTTTATTCTCCGCGCGGATTCCGATTCATTGTCAGATCGGGAGGAGCAAAGAGAGTCAACTTCGTCAATAAATATTATGCTAGGTTTATGTTGACGTGCGAGTTCGAATAGGTTTTTCACAAGCTTCTCTGACTCTCCTAACCATTTGCTTACTAGGTCAGATGATGATACAGAAAAGAATGTAGAATTATTAGCTTCTGTTGCCACTGCCTTTGCTAGGTATGATTTACCAGTCCCTGGGGGCTAATCACAAGATTTTAGTAAGGACATGCAATAAGTTTCATACCGAGGACATGTTAAATATATGAAAAATAATGCTAAACATACTCCAAAGAGCAAAATTCCCTTCCAAGGTATACGTTTCCCTGTAAAGAGGTGAGGGAAACGTATTGGGAGTATAACAGCCTCTTTTAAAGCTTCTTTGGCTCCATCAAGCCCAGCAACATCACTCCATTTAACATCAGGCTTTTCTATGATTATTGCTCCTTCTAGTTTACTCTGGAGTTTTTTCTTTTCTGGGTCACTGTCCATATCGCTGTCTCCACTATCACTCTTCTTATCCTCCTTTGTATCATCTTCTCCTGCTTTCACCGGTTTCTTCTTATTTTTCTTTAAGTAAGCTTTTAACTTCTCAGCTCTTTCTAAGTATTGCATGCACTTTGCTCTAATGCTTTCCTTTGCCTTGTCTCCCTGTGCTTCATCTATAAAATATTGCCATAATTATTTTCATACATGTATTCTACAGAAAATTTTATACAAATCAGACATACATTTGATGGCATGTAGAAAATACTCTACAGCATGTTCATAATACTTCAAAGCCTCAGCATAATTTTTATTACGGTCTTCCTCTGTAGCTTTGGTGACCAAATCTATAGCTTTCTGTAACCATTAAATAAGCTATTGGTGTCTTCTCAAGGGAAGAATGTAAACATAGAAAATCCACAAGAGCTTCATTGTGAATTAAGTAATGTTTAGTAATGTCTTTGTTTCGCGAAGCTAAGATATTGTTACCTGCAATATCGTTCCTGATGCCATTCTATTTCCTTGATAAATATTTTAACCTATAATTCCTCAAACAAAAGGTATATATCCGACAACTGTATTCACGGGCAAGGAAAGGTGCCTTACATCGATACGACTTGTTGGAATCACCTTATTGTCATTGAACGGAGAATGTGTCACATTGACAGTTTAGGTCAGTAAATATTTGACAGTCGCTACGTCTTCGACATAAAACTTTATAAAAGCACAATATTTTTTCTAGTAACCTTCAAAATTAACTGTCCTACGTCACTTGACACACTCATCGAACACATAACCTTCGCTTATTTTATAGATTTCGAGATATTCTTTTGCAATTGTAAATGCCCTTAAATCGTCCAGATACTGTCCATTGGTCCTTTCGCTTGATAGTGAAACCTATTGGAAACGTTCACTGAACAATCACTATGATCTATGGAAACTGACCTTTATAAGTAGACGGTAGTGTGTTGATTCTAACCTCTAGGCGAAGAGACGCCGATTTCGTGTTATCGTTAAAATACGTTTGTAAAAGACACTCGGTTGTTTGAAATCGAAACAGGATTATCATCAAAATGGATATACGACCGAATAATACGATTTACATCAACAATTTGAATGAAAAGATAAAGAAAGAGGAGCTGAAAAAATCGCTGTACGCTATCTTTTCACAGTTCGGTCCAATTCTGGATATTGTAGCCTTAAAGACGCTAAAAATGCGTGGACAGGCTTTTGTAATATTCAAGGAAATTGCTAGTGCAACAAATGCTTTGAGATCCATGCAGGGGTTTCCCTTTTACGACAAGCCAATGGTAAGTGATTAGATTTGGTAATTGTAGTGATTAGAAATCAAATTTTCTAATGCCCATACTTTATCTACCTTCTTTTTGTGCTGCAGAGAATACAATATGCAAAAACTGACAGTGATATAATAGCAAAATTGAAAGGTACATTCGCAGAGCGGCCTAAAAAGCCAAAACGGGTAGTGCCTGCTGCTGATGAAGAAGCAAAACGGGCAAAGAAGCGAGCAAAAGAACAGGCCAAACATTCCCAGCAAGTTGGTTATCAGGCTGGCATGCCACAGCATCCAGGATTGCTAAATGCAGCAGTGCCAGAACAACCACCGAATCAAATTCTATTCTTGACCAATTTACCTGATGAAACAAGTGAAATGATGTTATCTATGCTCTTCAATCAGTTCCCTGGTTTCAAAGAAGTCCGTCTGGTACCAAATCGGCACGATATTGCATTCGTTGAATTCGAAAACGAAGTACAATCTGGAGCTGCTAAAGATGCCTTACAAGGATTTAAAATCACACCATCACATGCAATGAAAATATCATTTGCAAAGAAGTAACTTTTAGTCTCTATATGGATTGCCATATAAGTGTGAAAGATTCATGACTGGTGTGCGTGTACGGTACAAAACGGGTAAAAACAAAAGACTAAGGGTAAACTAAATAGCAGACGAAAAATAGACTAATTTTTCTATTGAAATTTAAACTAATTTCATAGTAAATAATGAGATTCATAGAGGAAGGTCGTTGCATATTTGCAATGACGAAACACGTGAGGAATTTAAGTAATAAAACTACTTGTCTATATCATAGTATGCTTAAAAACCCTTACTTGTAAATAAAAATGTAAGTTACCTACGTATAGTCCATCTGTACCGCTTAAAATTCATTTATCTTGAAATATAAACGAATTTGATTAAAAATTATTTTTTATTTATCCCATTTTTGTAAATACTCATTTTCACTGCGAAACGAAATTTTGTAATTTCATGTCTAGGTACTTTTTTAATGTCCCCAAGGCGTGGGATGTGAACAGTGTTGCCCCCTCTATTATCTCTTGTCCATGTCTTACGTACAGCTTTTGGGATCTTTTCTCTTTCTCTATTCTTCGCACTGGCAAGCGCGGTGATCTTCAATATCCATACATATCCTTCCATGCTACTTTGCTTGCTCCAGTCGTCTCTTGCGCGTTCTGCGGTTCTGGTGTGTTAACCATTAGTGTCTTCCGTTTGTACCGTTTTGAATTTGACATTTATTACACACTTGCGGTTTCCTGCCATACAGTACACTTTAAGCTTTCCTCTCAAGTTGACAGAACGAGAACAAAATGCCGGTCTTTCATACGAAGACTATAGAAAGCATTCTTGAACCTGTGGCACAACAGGTAAATTTTTAAACAATCCGTCAACATCTTATGCTTACGATAATAACGCAACGTCGAATGCGATCTGCTTTTACGACAGGAAGAAATACTCTACGATTCTTATAACAACAAATAAACAGTAGTGTGTCTGTTTGTAGAAAATATTTACGGAATGTCATTACTTCAAACTGTTTACATTTCCAACATCCCTACAATCATTGATCTATACTGTATCATCGACAAACTTATACATGTTTTTACACTTCGGTGTTCCTGGTCTCCTGTTTCTACTGATTAACCATTTTACACATAATATATATATGAATAATACGTATAATCTATTATTATTACGTGGTAATTTGGAATGAGACGAATTTACAAGTGACTCCCATGTTCCTTTATATAGAACTATGACATCATACTGCCCAGTGTGAAGTAGGGATACTGAATTCATTTTTAGGATTCAAGCAGCTCATTGCATGCAACCTAATCCCAGTTCCTAGAGAAACATAAGATTTATTCAGTGGCAGACTAATTTTGGATTTCCTAAAAAGGTTATATGGGTCATATACAGCATCCCATGTCAATGAGAATTTTCAATTGTAGGGCTGGTATTAATCTTATGACTAGAACAGATACCTCATCTCTCTAGATCTATTCATTTGATACACAGAGAGGCCAAACTTTACAATGGATCTAAAAATATTAATGTTTAAAATAAAAGACCAGCTGGTTTGGCAGATGTAGAAGGCTATATTACTCAACACATAGTATTTCCCTGTTGATCTCTAGGAATGCTTATCCCCACCTTCCATCCCCACCATACAGAAAACTCAACCATATCATGTGAAAAGGCCTTCTATTGAAGCCCACCAGATTTATGAAAATGATGTTTAGCATCAGACCAAACATGGAATTCCTTATTCTGTATAAACATTTTTCTTGTCATTATACTACCTTATGGAATTACTTGGAATTTTACAATGTTGATATGACATTGTTTCTACATTAATTATAATACTGTTACAATAAAGTTTCATCAGACAGCTTGTTAACACCATTCTACTAATATGACATGATCTATAATTCAATTTGATAGGTTTCAAGGCTTGTTATTCTCCATGAAGAGGCAGAAGATGGAAATGCAATGCCAGACTTGGGTAGGCCTGTTCAGGCAGTTAGCATGGCAGTTGCGAATCTTGTAAAAGTAAGTTCATATAAAATATCTTGTTTTGGAAGCTATTAAACTGCTTCTGGTCCCATGAACAGGTTGGCAAAGAAACAATAAATTCATCTGACGATGCATTGCTCAAACAAGACATGCCTGCAGCCTTGAACAGAGTAGAAGGTGCTTCCCGCCTTTTGGAAGAAGCATCAGCAATGCTAAAGCAGGATCCTTATTCTGGCCCTGCTAGGTATCTCATTTCATTCACCACAGTCTTATAAACTATGGCAGACTTGGAATACATTATTGTATATTTTAAAGGAAAAAACTCATTGAGGGGTCACGTGGTATTTTACAAGGAACAAGTGCCCTCTTACTTTGCTTTGATGAAAGTGAAGTAAGAAAGATCATTAGAGAATGTAAACGAGTTTTGGATTATTTAGCTGTAACTGAGGTCATAGAAACAATGGAAGATTTGGTACATTTTCTAAAGAATTTAAGCCCATGCCTTAGTAAAGTATCTAGAGAAGTCAGTGCCCGCGAGAAGGAACTCACGCATCAAGTTCATAGAGAAATTCTTGTGCGCTGTTTGGATCAGGTAAATATCACCGGCCATTAAAAAGAAACAAGCTTTACACGTGGTACATGCTGAGGTAATAATCATTTTATAGGTGAAAACCCTGGCTCCAATACTTATCTGTTCGATGAAAATTTTCATTCACATTATATCACAAGGGGGTAAAGGTGCCGAGGAGGCGGCTGAAAATCGTAACTACTTGTCGAGTAGAATGTCGGACGAATTAAATGAAATAATAAGAGTATTGCAGTTGACAACGTACGACGAAGAAGAGTGGGACGCCGATCAGTTGACAGTACGAACAATTGCTTATACGATTCATGTCTTAAATTGTGTATTGATCGATTTATGTCAACAATAATTACTGAACAGGTGTTGAAGAAAGCACAGAGTGCCATAGAGTCTAGGATAAGAGCCGCCTTTGACTGGCTAGACGATGGACTTGCTTTACGCGGAGGACTAGGCGAGAAAAGTCTTCGACAGATAGTAGAGCAGGCATCGCGACTCGCCGATCGCTATCTTCCACCATCCCAAGCAGAACCACTGTCCAAACTTTCCTCTGAGATTGTTACTATGACTGATGCCCTTTGTGAATTACGACAGGATAAGAAAGGTTTACCTTCGATTGGGTTATTTATTTGTCTTTCAGATTTCATTTGTGTAGTTGCGACACCAGTTACATGCGTAATATTTTATATACAATTATACCACAGGAACAACGCCACAAGCGGAGGCTTTAGCACGCGGCATAAAGGAAAAGCTAAATGAACTGCGTAGCTCTATCGCTACAGCAATAGTTGCTGCGGACAAATCCGGAATAGCGCAAACCGCACACACAGTCGCTGGTCGCTTAGAACAAGCAAACAAGTGGCTATTGAACCCGCAGCAAGACGATAAGGGACTCGGTCAAAGGGCCATCGCTCTGATAATACACGAAGGAAAAAAGGTACGCAACTCTTTATGAGCCCACCGCACTCTGCTTTTTGGGCAATGAGTATCATACTTGATGTACTTTATTTGAACGCTGCATTACGGATAGAACCAGCAGTATGTAGTTGGTGTAAGTCACGCAATTCTAGCTACAGGCAATAACCGCTTGTCTGCAGAGGTGCACAGCAAAGCACAGAAGAAAATTGGAATTAGTATAAGTGTGTTTATGCCCTGGTTTGCACTTTGATCATTAGGTTGCTGAAGGACTTCCTGGTGTGCACAAAGCGGAAATACTGCAGCTGTGCGATGAGGTCGACAGTCTATCTCATCAGCTTGCCGAGCTCTGTGCTCACGGTCAAGGAAACACCCCCCGAGCCCAAGAAATAGCGCGTCAATTGTCTCACAAACTCTACGAGCTGAAGAACAGAATTCAACAAGCTGTCGTCTCTAGAGTGGTGGAAGACTTCATTGATATCACTACTCCACTTAAACAATTCACTGAGGCCGTGTTAACTCCGGAAGGCACTCCGAATCGTGAACAAAACTTCAACGATAAGACTCATGCTCTTCAAACATTCTCCAACCGGGCTGCAAAGACCGCTAGGATGGTAGCTGCTGGTGGTATGTAACGTTATACAAACATTAAAGATAACACAACCGGAAGGGTGGAAAGACATATATGGCTTTCAGGAAGTGGTGGTAACAAGAAACTCGCGGAGGCCTTAACTGCCAGTGCTTCACAGGTGGAGTCTTTAACTCCACAACTTGTAAACGCTGGTCGCATTCGTATGACCTACCCAAATAGCAAAGCCGCGGACGAGCACTTTGAGAATTTGCGCCAGCAGTACGCAGAAACCATGCAACGAGCTCGGGCACTCTGTGACGAAGCAACGGATAGCGGTGATTTTATCAAAACTTCCGAAGAGCAGATGCAGAAACACACTTTCCTCTGCGAACAGGCCATCGCGAACAGTCATCCACAAAAGATGGTCGACAATACTGCGGCTATTGCTAGGCTGGCGAATAGAGTCATCCTTGTGGCTAAGCAAGAGAGTGATAACAGCGAGGATCCGGCCTTCATCGATAGAGTCAATCGCGCCACTGATGCCCTTCAAAACAGTAAGAGCTTTTGTTCATTCCTTCCATTGTGTCAAACATGTTCATTATTGTTAAATATGTTCTTTCTGTGGAATACAGGTGTGGCACCAATGGTGCAGCATGCTAAAGCTGTTGCTATGAATATTAACGATAGCCCTGCGGTATCTCGTTGGAGAGAAAGTAATCGAGCTGTAAGTGTAGTACAGTACTTTAAGAATAAGCGATTCTGTTTCAAAGACAAGCTTTTTTTCGCGTCTAGCTCTTGTCTAATGTGGGGCAAGTTCGCAAAGCGATTGTCACTCATCCGGATCTTGTGCCAACGCCCGACATATTCCAGTTGCACATTAATGATGGTAAGTGTATTTGTTTTTCAAATAAGTGTCTGTCATTTCATCCTACGTACTACTTTAAACACTTACCCAAGCATATAAAATTCAAAGCTCAATAAGATAGTTAGAACCTTGGCTAATCTTTTACAGAAGAACAAAGCCCAAGTCAGCAATACAATTACTTCACAGAGAAAGGTATATATGTGTTAAAGAGTAACGTTTGGTACGCATGTTTATTGTTTTTGCGTTATAGAGCGTGTTCTGAATAGTGAATTATCTAGAAGGCAGTGTCATTGTATAAACATTTTTTTAAATACTAGTCGGTGAGCCTTTGAGGAACCAACCCTCACCGAGCAATTTACGCGTAATCAGTCCTACGTCGGGAACAAATAAACCACAACATCGCTCCGTCAGTCCATTGCCAAAATGGGCACGTGGAGGTACAGACTCAAAACTAGGAAATGATTTTCAAGTGAAAATATTTCTTTTATATTACGTTTGTCTTCGGTTTCGCCTTGAAGTTTTAGTAGGGTATAATTATAATGCTGCGTCTTTTATCAGGAGATAATCCTGATCTTCTGTATCAAGAGCTGGCGTCTGAGAACGAGCTAGAAAAATCGGCTCATGCCGGAGGTAATTCTGAACAGTCTTTCTGGAAGAGACGCATTGTTTTTCCTCGCCAGATTGTTTCATTACCTACAGCATGTTCAGTGTTTTTTTATTTTTATTTCTACTTGATGTGATAATCATTAATTAAGTGATAATACGCACAGAATATCTGCGAAAGGAGAGTCAGAATTGACGATATTTTTTAGGTCCCGTATAGCCCTTATAAACATTTCAAAGTTTACATTTGATTGCTGACTAAGCGATTGTTATCGACCTTATATCTGTATTGACTTCACGGTTAGTACGTTACTGGGTAGTTTAGAATTTACCCTATAGTTCATCTCATTCTAGTGATCGTCTAAAATATAATTAACTACATATAGGATGTTATATCTTTCTTAAAAACATACAATTCTGACGAAAATCCGGAAATGCCTGCTGCATGTTACACTTCTCTCGTAATCCAGATGGTTCCATCATTTAACTACAGCTAATTGTGTGATTAATGCTGCGTGGAATAATAGATTACTACAATGGCGAGTACGATGACGGTATCTACTGAAAAATTTCATTCTTAATAACATCTAATTAACGACAGTGCACCGAAAATTTGTGATGGGTGTATTAAAATTGGAAACCACTACTTGACTATGTGTAAAGTTTATCGTTATCCATAGTATTGAAATGAGGTATTAACGAGAAATTCGTTTTAAGAAGTTGCACCACCGCGTCCACCTTTGCCTGGTGGTGATATTCCACCACCCAGACCGCCACCACCAGAGACGGATGACGAAGATGAGATGTTCATGCATGCACCTCAACCTAATCAGCCTATAATGGTAAATTATTTCGACAGATGACAATTAAATAGTTTTGTTGCGAACAATCCTAAAAACTTGCTGTGCGGGAAATGTAGATGGCTGCCCATGGTTTGCACCAAGAAGTAAGACAATGGTCGAGCAAGGACAATGAGATCATCGCTGCAGCGAAGAAGATGGCCGTTTTGATGGGTAGATTGTCTGGCTTAGTTAGAGGTGAAGGAGGTAATAAAAGGGATCTCATAGCATGCGCGAAAGCTATCGCAGAAGCCTCACAAGAAGTCACACGTTTAGCCAAAGAACTTGCCCGAGAATGTACTGACAAACGTATACGCACGGTACATACATACTTCAGACATTTAAATGAATCAGTACGAAATCCATAAGTACGAAGTAATTGAACTTCATGTGTACGTTTAATATTCTTGCAGAACCTTCTACAAGTTTGCGAGCGCATACCCACCATTGGTACTCAGCTGAAGATCTTATCCACAGTGAAGGCAACTATGTTAGGAGCACAAGGTATACCTGTCCTCTTTATTTTTCTCAATATCCTATTGGCACATTCATTCACATCGAATCATCTTGAAGTTTACGAAATGAAGTATTCTTTTTATAACGGTACTCTTTCCAAGAACGGCGTCTTTACTCAGTTTCAGTACGAGACCTTGTATTAATCGAGAAACAAATTTCTTTATGCATAGAGACGCTCCCCACCTGGGAAGAGCTGATGCTTTATGGTAAAACTAATCCTATACGATGCTGGATGCTGCATCCAATTTTTTTCTCCTTATTGCTACACCTCATTTTTTTCATTTCGTCTTGCAATATTTTGCATCATCACGTTCGAACGCATGCAAGTTCCCTCAAAACTCTCGCACGTGTAAAACATACAATTATTTATAGCGAAAGGAATTTAAAAATATATTTGCAGGATTCATTTCATAATAGATATTGTAAAGATTTTTTATGAACACCGGACACTATTAGAATCAAACTAATATTTCGATATGTTACTTAAACTTTAAATGGTTTGCTGGTGGCATGACTATTCGCTCTGGTCTAGACGAATTAATCGGGCGCAGTAAGTTATTTATAAAGATTGCTATCAGATTATTAGTGTAGTTCATAATCAGCATTGATCATGATAATTCATCGCGTATCGTGTCGTCCGTGTTTTATTCACATCTTCATTACAATAGCGGTATTCCAATTTTCTATTGTTCTTCATTACTATACATGTTTTTATATAATTATCTGTTATGCCCTAATAGACTGAGTATTAGCACCACATGAATCTTAAACTGTTCCCATAGATTCACCTCTGTGAAGCATGAGTTCTCTAGAAACATTCTTTGTACTGTTTCACGACCCTTTGTGTAGATGTAGTGGATTATCGAGAGAGCATTCCTGAGTTGTTACGTTACACAACTTTTAATGAAACAGGTACGGAAGAAGATCAAGAAGCCACGGATATGCTCGTTGGAAATGCCCAGAACCTCATGCAGAGCGTGAAAGAAACCGTCCGTGCCGCCGAATGCGCAAGCATCAAAATCCGTACAGCTTCTGGCATGAAACTTCGCTGGGTACGACGTCAACCTTGGTATCAATACTAAACAAACATGTGCAGGTAAAAGAGGACCATCTAGTTGAAGTAAATGGCCTCCAAATGTTATGCTTCTTAGGTAAGACATTTTTACAAGAAATCATCTACGTAAAATAGTAATTTAGTAAGTACATAAAGCCCGGATCGTTGACATTGAACCATTACGGTTGCATTGTAAATATAATAATCGTCCTTTTTACCTACAATTACTTACCAATAGTAAGCAGGCTATTTTTCAATTAACTTTGAACAACATGAAAGTATTTATACGTCACTTTGTCTAGGTATAGTCGCATAAAAACAACCAGAAGACCGCTCCAAAATATTTCTATATAATGATATTATGAGAGGTAAAAGTTATCTCCTCAGTGTTCACAATTGAAGTCATCTTTGTCCTAAGTTTAATATAGTAATCTAATATTTATGTTGTGCGCGCCTCTTCATAGTTTTCGATGTTTACTTTTATTCAGCTATTAACATCGTGAACGAACCCTGTCTTACATAAATATTACAGCAGTACAAACAGTGTTGCCTAACTTTATATGCAATTTATAGTTTATGTACACTTTACATAAAGTAGGATAACAGTATGATTTAACTCAACTACTTGTATCCAGAGAATTTGATATACCTATTTTCCGGGAAAATCACAATATTAGGGAGTAACAGTGTAGATTTAATAGATGACACCTATTTTCCATACGTCATGCGTATCACGTTAACTATTTTTGTAAATTCTGCTTAATAGTAGGAAAATTTGTGAAATCTTCCTTATAATGGTGCTAATATTATGCAATTCGTACATAAGCAATACTTAGATTAAAAAGAATGTATATTATACATCCGAATAGCCATTGTAACTTGGATGCCTACACGCAATGTGCGAATAAAACATGTTAGGTAGGAACATGTGTTAAGATTGGATTGTTCATGTCTTTTTACTACATATATATATATATATTTATTACTGAACTTAGTGTTACGACTTATTATATGAATAACTTTATGGACTATAATAAAATTAATTTTTTTATTTCTCTCACAAATACATTTTACTTAATTAATCCTATATATATATATATATTTACAGTCTTTTTCCATAATTAAACAATGTTTACATTTATATACAGGCAGTGCATCGCTATTATCGCATTATAATTGAGTATCTAATGGATCCCTTTTTATTGTTTGTTGGCCAGGTGTTGTGGTACCTGGTACCTGATTTTTAGGAATTTTTCCCGGCCGCAAGTAAGGATTGTCTATCGCATCTTGCTGAGCGATTGTCTCTCCATTTTGCTCAGATTCTTCTTGTACATTATCTAAGAAAAGGGTTAATTTTACTTTGTTGCATTACACAATGTTTTTCTAGATTTTTCCATAGATTGATTTCCTTACTTTCACCTGTATCTTCCACCTTTTGTTCCTTCTTCTTTTTCACAGGACTAGGTTCAAAGTGAAAGTCTTGATCATTATCAAATATTTGATCTTGAGGAAGCAAGGCACTCAGGTAACTGGGAAATTGTGGCTTACAAGCTATAACTAAATTTTTCACAGTCAGTAAAGGTCATGATGTTAATTGAATATGCTGAAAGACTTAAGAAAATTATAGCAGTCAATACTTACGGGGAAACATACTGTTATCATCTGTTGCAAATAAACTATGGGTCTCTCCTGTTTTGGCAATAAACCTGGTTAATGCTCTTTCTATATCCCTTTTTTGTGTTGCTGCCTTTTCTCTGATTGCCTCATATTCTGTTACTGGTTGTTTATGGGTCTGAATATTATGAATATCGGATAAAGATAAAATAAAACTATAGTATTCAGAATGTAAGGAGGATATAATTATTATATACCTACCGGAGTTCTAATATAAGCATGCGGATCTGGAAAAGGGGGCAGGTAATTAGGTATATGAGGAGGATGACTTTGTTTGACCCCAGCTTGCAAAATATTTAATTGTTTAGACTGTGTTTGGAGTTGTAGTGGAGGCAAGACAGACCTGTTTTTGGTACACAAAAAAGTGTTAATGCAGTAGCCTTGACTTCTATAAGCATTGATATCTACCTGTTTGGTCTCTTTCCATAATTTTCGAGGTTATCGAGCTTCATGCCCATGTTTATTAGTGCCAAAATAACGTCAGCAATGAGAGGTTCAGTTCTTCCAGATAATTCGCAGTAATTCCTGGCCGATTCTCCTACTTCCACGATAACTAAAATTAAGGGTAAAGCATTGAAAGAATAAATGAAAATTCAGTTTCGTGCGGATAGGTTATGTTTGAAAAGAGAAATTCTTTAAATGCACTCACGAGATTGCAGCATTTCTGTCAACGTTTCTAATGCTTGTTTGTCGCATGATTCGTAACCACATTCGACTAGGATACTACAAACCACATGGTTTAATATTTTTCTTCGTGTATTGACAGTTTGGACATCCATAATTGTTTTCAGTTTGTCAGCTGAAAGCATGTGGCGTCATAAGGACTACATGTGGATTTGGCCAATTTAAAACATGGGGGGATGGGGGATTTCATGAAAGGACCGCCTTTAAACGTTCTGTATGAATATACGACCTCCGATGTATTGTTGTCTCAATGTTTTTTGAACATAAGTATTTAAAGACGTAAATACTAACAATAGACGCAGGGTAAAAGCAAAATTTTTGTTTAGCGTATGTGAGAATTTATCGTTATGCACGTGTTATTGTGTAATTTGCTTACACACGTTATTACATCTTTTGATAACCTACCATTACACACTAGCAACGTGTTAACCCTCCTCAGTAAATTCTGTTGACTGTTATTTTATGCTGAAAGTATTTTTTCTATAAAGTATGAAAACATTAGCATACTCAAGATGATACCAATCAGGTACTGTGTGGGTGAGCACATTGTGAGACGAAGTAATACCGTTGTATCAACGTTTTTAAATAGGTATCTCAATTTTATATCTTATTTTTATATGAAAGAATATATTGTATTTTATGACAAATATGTACATGTTTGAGATTTGTGTGTAGGTGCTTAAAACCATGTGGTATTGGTATCAACATCATACGTGGAAAAAAGAATAATAGCAATGATTCTAATAATCAACCAAATCAATCAACACTATTTAAACCAGTACCTGTAAAGCCAAGCCTAGATGATATTAATGTTGGAGCAGAACTGACTAATATATTGCAGAAAAAAGACCTTATAAGAATATTGAATCAATTCAAGCAGAAGACAGAGATAAAGTCTTTATGCATTGAAAATGGATTAGATGGTAAATATAGTATTAACATGACAATAAAGTTTAGTTTGTTTTTGCATGACAAATTATAAACAGTTCTAATTCAATAGGATATGTATTGTTTTTTAGCTCACTTACAAGATACAGCCTTTACCAATTTTTTGAAATACTGCCTGGAAATACAGTCATTACCAGTAGATCTTCATATAGTTTTTAGTGATATTCTCCAAGGTGCTGGAAACGTCACTGATATTTTTCCATACTTTATACGACATGCAAAGCAAATGTTTCCTCATATCAATTGCTTAGATGACTTGAAAAAGATAAGCGATCTCAGATCACCTGCAAATTGGTATGTAGGAAATCTAGCAGTAATGAAAGCCAAGGAAATGATATATAGCTGTGTAAATATAAAATTACTTTCAGGTATCCATTAGCACGTGCTAAGACAAGGAAAATAGTATTTCATGCTGGTCCAACAAATAGTGGAAAGACCTACCATGCATTAGAAAGGTTCATGTCCGCAAAAAGTGGAATATATTGTGGCCCACTAAAACTTCTTGCAGCAGAGGTTTATGGCAAATGTAATGCAAATGTAAATGTCAGCCACATGTTCATCCCATGCAATTGAAAAATTAACAAGATTAGAAAGATTCAAATTGTATTGTACACCTTTGTATTTTAATAGGGTACTATGTGTGATTTAATAACTGGAGAAGAAAGGAAGTACATTAATGGACAAGATAACCCTGCAAGTCATGTATCATGTACTATAGAAATGGCTAATGTAAACAACAGCTGTAGGTTTCACTATGTGCACGAGCGCACGTTTGCATAATCTTTTTTCTACATACTAGGTATGGTGCTGTGAAGGAAAAATTGAATTGTGTTAATCAAATTTTGATTATAGACGAAGTAGCTGTCATTGATGAAATACAATTATTGCGTGACACTACCAGAGGATGGGCATGGACGAGAGCACTTCTTGGAATTCCAGCTGAAGAGATTCACTTATGTGGCGAACCTGGTGCCATAGATTTGGTACATTTATTTCTCCACAGACATCTTATTTTCTTTTATAATGTAATTTAAAGAAATATCCTTTATTTAGGTCAATTCCATATGTTTAACAATGGGCGAAGATGTGGAGATACGCCGATATAAGCGTCTCACAGAATTAGAAATTGAGGACAAAGCAGTAGGCTCTTTGAAGTATATTCAGGCTGGCGATTGTATAGTATGCTTCAGTAAAAATGATATATACTCAGTAACTCGTGGAATTGAGAAACTCGGGTACGATGTCGCTGTAATATATGGTAGCTTACCGCCTGCTACTAAGCTTGCGCAAGCTGCGAAATTCAACGATCCTGCACATTCTTGTAAAGTCTTGGTTGCAACAGATGCTATTGGAATGGGTTTAAATTTGTAAGTCCAAGTAATTCCACTGTAACAAATGACGGACAGTGACCTTTACTGAAGATGATTTTTCGTGTTTTCTGTAGACATATTCGAAGAGTAATATTTTACTCTATAATTAAACCAACAATTAATGAAAAGGGGGAGAAGGAAATGGACACGATTTCGGTGTCGTCTGCTTTACAAATAGCAGGACGTGCTGGTCGTTATGGAACACAATTCGAAAAAGTAATACAATTAACACAATTGTCATAATATAATCATTCTGTAAAAATAAGTCATGATTCCTGATTTCACAAATCACAGGGATACGTTACTACATTTAAACCTGAAGATCTGCCGACTTTAAAACGACTATTATCGGAGACTCCCGACCCTATTATGCAAGCTGGACTTCAACCAACTGCGGATCAGATTGAATTATACGCTTATCATCTGCCAAGTTCAACCCTTGCCAATCTGATGGTTTGTTGAAACAATTTGAACTTTGATGCAATACAACATAGGCGCTGCTGACGTGCACTAACTCGTCGTTTTCTTTTCAGGACATCTTTGTTTCATTGTCGACTGTCGATGATTCATTATATTTTATGTGTAATACAGCAGAATTTAAATTTTTGGCCGATATGATACAACACGTACCTTTACCATTACGTGCACGATACGTATTCTGTTGCGCCCCTATCAATAGAAAACTTCCGTTCGTGTGTACAATGTTCTTAAAGGTAATCGTATATGACTAATATTTACAACGGTTTCATCAAAGATGTTAATCTGTTGTTGTTTCTATAGTTCGCGCGGCAATATAGTAAGAACGATGCCATCACATATAATTGGTTATGCCAGCACATTGGATGGCCTTTTGAAACACCCAAAACAATTATTGACCTTGTTCATTTGGAAGCCGTATTTGATGTACTCGACCTTTATCTTTGGTTGAGGTAAGTCTTTTTATATTTTGCTTTATTGGTTTTCACATTGGACACGCTTTGATTTGTTTCCGTTAATGTTTGTTAGTTATCGTTTCATCGATTTGTTCCCTGACTGTAACACGATAAAAGGCGTTCAAGAGGAGTTGGATTCACTCATCCAAGCAGGAATATCACAAATGTCTCTACTACTGAAAAATTCCGAAACGGGTCAGGATAAGTGTTTCTCATTTTTCTTATCTTTGTCCTCCTTTACTCAAAAAATTATTAACATTATTTTACATTTCTACAGGTGTCAGTAGTGGAGAAGCATCTATTCAAGATGAATATAAGTTTGAATTACAAACAAAACGACAAAAGTTTCTTAAAGGTATAATGAAACATATACATATGGAAAATATGACTTCTTCAATGACATTTTTCTTACAGACACCACTAATGGTTCGCATAAGAAAGGTAAATTAACAGAGAGGCTGTTGGCGCAAGGACTACTTACGCCAGAAATGTTACGAGAATTACAACGTGAATGGGTAGAGGTACTTATAAAGGGTTGACTGAATTTCCTCCCTTCTTCATTAATATCTCTTAGATCGAAGTTTCGTTGAAAAAACAAAAACTTTCAGTATATTAATTTTAGAAAAAGTATACGGAGGGTAACGGCTATCATAATGGAAACGACAGGAGGAATCGACGAAAATGAACAAATATTCGGCCAATTTTGCAACGACATTTGACTGTATAAAATACCTGTCCGTAAATTATTATTGTACACATAAAACCATATAACAAAAATATTGATGGTTGAACGAAAAGAATATATTTACTGTTTTTTAAATCCTGAATGTAGTATTGCTAATGTACGTAGCAGACTATTCTCGTTTTAAGTTTTTTACAAATTCGTAACGGCGATCACATTCCCTTACACGTTTTACTATCCTCTGTAATCTTGTTCGTCCTTTTTGTGGTTCACTATTGAAGGTATTATAGTCAGCAGGAAGATAAAGGGTAGATAATGTTTTTGATCTTTGCGTCATAACTCGTGATAACGCGATGCATTTCGAGCACCTAGACGAATCATTATTTACTATCAATGGACATGAGATGTGCCTCAAATTAATGCCATCATTGTAAGCTAATCTTGGGGCCTGAATTTCAAGAATTCCATGGCTATTGTAAACTCCTGAAAATAAGTCCCACATTTATATCATATTGTAAAATTAACACATTATGGAGTCAGTGTAAATTAAGATACCTTCACATATAATTCTTTGGTCAAATTCGTCTATAAATTCTTCTACGTCCATTAATGAGCGCACTTTATTACGCTTGTTATCTTTTAGGAGATTATGATGAAGTACATTAATCTCACGATTCGTGGCGGTACATCGTAATATCATGTCACTGTTTATAAATACTTGTTTTTCAGTGAAAGGCATACCAGCTTTTGTCATACCCATAAACAAGTATACAATTGTTGTGCTGTGACCTTTAGATGTTACCATACATGTCCAACCAGGTGGAAGTGCAGCTTCTGTGCACACTTCAAGCAAATCTTCAAATAACATACTGTCCTTGTCAGTCTGGTTGCTAATAGAGTCATTGTCATTTTCTTTTGAATTGTCTGGCATCTGACTTCTAACATAAGTCTCTGTTCCACCAGCTTCCTTTTCTCTATTGAAACTGAAATGATCATCCAATTTACTTTCATCCCATGATGCTGTCATTCTAACATCCCCATTCTTGAAACTGTCACTTATCTCAATGTAATAAATGGATGTATCATTATTAAACTTTTTGTGTGTATCTTCTGAAGGCAATTTTTGTATGGTATCTTCTTGCTCCTGTGAGCTTTTATGTGTAACATCATTAGAGCAATGAGTTTCACTTTCTATTTTATCAAGAGATTGTGATGATTGCCTTGCCATGTTTTTTTGTGATACAAAACCCGTATCCATCTGCATTTCATTTGACTGACTGTGGTCATCATCCATATATACATACCCTTCATTACTTGATGTGATTTTATAGCTGGTTGTGGTTTTATCGTAATCTTCTGATTCTTTATTAATTCTATTCTCTTGCCTAGGAATCAGATATGTTTGTCCCTTTTCTATACTTTCTTGTAATGGACTACCTTCAGTTTGGAGGTTGGTTTGGTTGTCCGAATAATCTTCTTCTGCTGTTTGCACGTTTGACATATCATGCATATTCTTATTAGGTACTGCACCAGGCCTTAATCTGCATTTTTTGTATTTTATCTGCAACAATACATTAATATTTCTGAATATCAGGATTAACAGGAAATCAGACTAGGATAAATTTGTTAATAAAAAAAGACTCACTGTTATGACATGTGGTGGGACTCCACTGACCCAGTGTGTTATGATATCATTTTTGTAAAAATGTTTACTGCAAACGTATGTATCGTCGTTTACAGAGTAATTGTCAATACCAATAGCATCCTGCCATTTCTTACGTGTTTCTGGATCTTTCGGTGCCGAAAAAAAGCTATAGGTATTCTTGTAGTTGGTTTCCTTACAGAGCACACACTTTCGTGTCATAGCGAAATATAATTTTCCAGTTTATTTTGATGTTCTTCAGAGTATATTTTTAGGTTATGTTACATCAACAATAACCTCCATCGTATACGTTCGCATTAGCAAAAATATTTCTTCATTGATATTTAGTAATTACAACAGATATACAATAAAAAATGTATTCATAGACACTTAAGTCGAAAAAGGTACGAGAAATAAATTATCGTTAGCAGAGAACACCTGTCATTCGAATAACCAAACAATGAGTAACGCGAATAGAATTAATTTCGTTTCGTAATGTCGGGTAGTCCTTAGTTGATAAAACATTCATGCAACTAATAGAGTCAGTGACCAATTTGATTTAAATGCTATCTCGAACATTAATGCAATTCAAAAATAAGAAACAATACAAACATTAAACTATATTTATAGACTGAAGTTCGACAATGTCGCGTGCAGTCGGGTTTCGTCGGATTTTTCACTCGGGAGTGTTCGGTATTAGTTTGTATTTTCGCGCGCCTCCTATAAATCGTCTGCTACCAAGTCTCATTAGGCGCGAAATACAAACAGTAATGATCTTGTGATTAGTTTGTGCAGGTATTATATTTTTATATACGTTAACAATAATATTTGGCCCCTTTTTGTTACTTTTAGACTTATGCTGTATTCTAGTCCTAATTATGTCCTTTAAATGGTTACTTACATCACTATTAAAAGGATTGAATACTTAAATATATGTTAAATATATGTTTAAGAAAGGCTTATAAAGCTGATATGTTTGTAGTTAATAGGGAACAGGAGGTACTTGAAATTTACACGAATTGCGTGGTACTTTATAACATGTCATGGACGGAAAAACAGATAAGAATTATCGAACATACGGCATGGACGATGAGATAAAGATAATTGCATATTCATGTTATTATCACTCAAGTCGGAACAGTAGTATTACATCTTTACATATCGATTGAAGCGATAACAAATGAGTCATAAGAAAAATTGCAATCCATGAAAATGCGAATGACGAGGCGTTGATTTTTTAAACCATTTGGTCCGCAAGTGGGTCATATCGCGGGCATGAAAAACGTGAATGTAGAGTTTACCAAGATGAATGCCCCATACGAGTGTTTTATCTCTCGAACTCCTCGTAAAAAGGAAGAAAGCCCACGCGCGTTTACTCAACTACGTGCAACGTTCGAATCGAATGCAATCATGGAATTGAACCGCCATCGAGCGAAACGATGTCCTGCGGTTCGCACGCTGACCGAAGGACCGAACAGAGATCGTTTCCATGTAGCTCGGAGGAAAAAAATCTATGTGAAGCGCGGACAAAATGACGTTGATTCGTAATGAACTTTCGGCTGCAATTAGCGAGCGCGTCACAGAACCGAACATTAGCCGGGATTTACGTAGGAAATGCATTTCGGCAAAAGCGTCCCTGAACGTTCAGAAGCGAAGATCTATCGATTGTTTTACATCGGCCGTAGTCTTCCGATGTACTTTTTTCATTTGGAAACTGGAAGCCGAGATGGCTGATTTGCATGCCAGACAATTCGAAGAGCGTACAAGAGCTCGTAGGTTCAGCACATTATCTCGATAAAAAGACAACGTGTAACGTGAACTATCCTTTTCCTTCCTCTTCTTACTTGCCGCTTTTCATCCGTCCAACGTTTCATTCGTTTCTTCAATTTCTTCTCCTATGTGGCTGATTTGCATGCACAAAGCATCTCTAGTCACACTCAGCACGTAAATTAGCCGATTACTCGGCTCCAGGAAACTCGTTGGCAATAAATCAAAAGCGTGAAGCAATCAAGGATTAAACTAAATGGCGAATAAAATATTCTGTTTTTGCCTTTTTGTATTACGAGCATTGTTAATATAAAATATCATACATGTATTAGTCAGTTCGTAAGCTGACAAACTTTTTGGCGCATTCGAAAATTTTGTCCATCAGCTCGAAGACCTTATTTCGTTGAAACCAATATTTTTTGTATATGTAAAATAGTAGAAATTCATCGTTGTGAGGAATTAGCTGGAAAGTACGGAGAGGCGTGAATTGGAATCCACGAATAAAAGCGAATAAATGGTTTACTACACCTTCGGCGCTTCTGTACATGCCGTAACTACGAGCAGCATGAGTAATAAACTACCCGTATGCCTGGTGAGATAGAACATTGGATTTTTCCGTGTGGGTGGCCCATGTTTATCTCTGATACCATTGAATCTTTGCCTATTCTTTTTCTTTCACTCGCGATATTCATTTGTATCATGAAACCTGGCCGGCGGAAAATATCATGAAATCAGCGAAAAGCGAAAAGCGGAAAGGGCCTTGGGACACAATTCTCCGAAGGACTGTCGGCTGATTGATCAAGCCTTCATCACGAGGACAGGACGCCTCGAGCTCTGCCTATGCGATCCTTATTTATCTCGTTTCATCGATCAACCGACTTCCGAGGTGTTACCGCCTAATATCCTCTTAGCATCTCAACATCACCAGTTGTCGCGTGCTCGAATGTCAGGGATTTAACATCACGGTCCTACAAATTCATAATTATCGATGTATGTCAACTGTTTGTAATAAAACCGATTCGTGTCACTTGATTTTGTTTTGCGGTAATTATGTAATATGCGTCAAATGGTTATGGGAGAGAGGGCTGGTTATTTTTTTATCCCTTCATATAGATGTCTAGGAATGGTTTTCAACGAAACGACCCGCCGTCGTCAATATCTCGTTCACGTCATCCTTTGTGTTTAATACACTGCAGCGTAGACCGGAGCAAAAATAGCCATCGCGCGGATATTACGACATTGTATGCGCCTGGAGTGTCTTATTAAATACATTGAGGATACAGCCTTATGAAGCAATAGCTAATGCGTGGAACCGTGAGTGTCGACTTCCGCTACGATGGAAATTTCGCCGGTTTCAACGTTGCCTTTGAATTTTCTTTGCGTTGAAATTTTCTCTCGGCTAATTCGCGAAGATACGCGCGTGCATTAGCCTTTAAAATGACCGGTGGAATAGGCGGGATTCCAGTGGGCCACTGGGGCCCTATTCTACTGCGCCCGATGGAAACGGTGCGCGACCACGGTAGTTGGAGCGTCAAACCAAAGCCTGCCTTTTCTCCTAACTTTCTAGCATGCTCGTCCCCCCCGTAAGACTCGCGGCTTTTCCTTCGACCGGAGAGCTACGCATCTGGAATCACGACGAATCTCAACTTAATTAGTGGAGTTGGACGTTCAGAATGTGTCCTACGTGATCCGTATGTCGCGCCATAGCCGAGGTATGTAAACTTTTCAGAAAGTTCATGATTAAAGTACACCTTCGTCTCGCAAACAGAATCAGTTTGTGTGCTATGATAAAGCTCGTCCTCAACTATAACGCGTTATCAAAGCCTAATAATAAATGGGCATCGGTGCCATTTGGCGGTACCTAGCTGTTGCTTATCGACTCGTCGTTATTGCCTATCTCATCCTTCGGATTCCAGAGAGAAACCGAGAGCAATAACGTATCCACAAATTATAGAATTATATGTGATTTCGATTAAACGATGACACGGCAATACTCCACTTCTCTTTCTCATGTTTTTTGAGGACCCTAATGAATGTTACGATAAGAATCTGCCGAAAGGCGTACATCTTGAAACGATCAGAGCCGGATGAAGAAACGGAGGACACGAGAGTGCTAAGGGAGCAGTAGAAGAGGAAGAGCAAAGAACCGACTTACGTCTTGAGCAGGTGTTGAAGGGTGGAGGAGAAACGAAGGGAGAAACGAAGGGTGAACCGGATCCACCCCGTCGTCCCCGGTGGTGCGCACTCCAACGGCTGATTGGTCGACGGTACCCGGTGACGTCACGACGGTACACCGGTCTATGTATAGGTTGAAGCACGCGGAGCGTCAGTCCACCGTTGTCCGTTAAGCCGAGCACCACTCACCCTTGGACCCGTTAGCTTCAAGATCAAAAGAGCCTTCGAAGAGAGAGAGAGGGAGAGAGAAGCGAAATCGACGGAACTATAGGACACCGCGGGGAACTACTCTTCGATAGGGGCCACATCGACCTTTGCGCCCGGAAGCAGACCTTTTCCTCCTCAACTATCTAAAGGTAACTATTTCTTTCTTTTCTTAACATTTTCACCACTCTGCACTGTTGGCTTTTTCTTCTAAAAAAATCTTGCTCAAAGTGGGTAACTTGAGGGAATTTTTGTAACTCTGGATACTTAGAGTAGCAGACTTTAATCATCGCGGATGGGTTGAGGAGATTTAAGAGAAAGTCAATTTTGCTATGGAGAACGGCCTTATTGCTCGTGGCCCGGCGAAAATACAGAACTCACCGGGCTCCGTCGCAGAATCACCGAAGCAACAGGCATTCCGACCCATCGCTGGAAATCTCGGAAAATTCTGCAGAATATATTTGATTCTTCTGAAAGAGACAAAATTGAAGAAGTAGGGAAAACGGACGAGTTGGATGTTAGAACGCTGAAAAACGACACATCAGCATTGTACATCTTGTTTTGTTAACGCTATTCCTCGTATGTCGACGTGATAAACGCAGGACATTAAATTTATATGGGCGAGTCCGCCGGGACTGGCCGGTATAAACGGCTGAAAGTTTCATTCGAATCGTGCATTTCCCTCGCGGCGTTCGCCGAGTCCACGGCGTTTGATTGCGTTCGCCCGCAAGAAGTCCGTCTTCGCCTTCGCCTTCGCCTTCGCCTTCTCCTTCTTCTCTTTCGCTTCTTTTTTATCGTCTCGTAGGAGTGCCGTCGTCCCGGAACGAGCCGGGCTTCGTAGGGACATTTCTTCCAATGCTAAATCATTTTTATTCAAGTCATTTGTCGGTGGAAGCTCTTGGCGATTTTTACACGATGCCGTGGGGACTTCCTTTGATGACTCTCACACGTCTCATTCCTTTCTTCCTCGACGCTCTAATTTGCCGACTGTTTTATTTATATGTAAATCGACTCGTAGGAATATAATGTAAAAGAGGGAGCACAGTTTCTATTACGTCGGCCCGGGGAGTCCAATCAAAGGGACTCGTTAATTCGAAAAAGCGGTCGATCCGATATTCATCAAGCCTTGTGCGCGGTAGCCGCTGTTTTCCAATGTTAATGTATGGAATTCCGGTGTGCGTGCATTCTCGCCGGACGAGTTTCCCTCACAAACGAGGCGAAACTCTTGGAGAGCCTTGTCTACACTAGTCACCCCCTATCTTTCGCAACTTCTCGTTACGCTTAAACTTTTAGCCGCTAGAATCACCCTCGTATGTTCTTAGTTGCATTGTCTAACCATTCACAGTCCTTCGAATTTTCTGCTATCCTTGAAAGTTAAATGACCACGGTTATGGACCATCTCTACATTTATGCTCGAGAATCTCTTCTCACGATTCGTCACTTAACTCTGACTTTTGTCCTTTACTGCGGTAATAAAGTAGGCATCGCGTATCTTAACGGATACGATTGTTCGCTCAATCCGCCAGAGTTTGTGACGCATCAAATAAATTTTCCCATGAGTGTTTGTTTTACTGGCTCGACAATTCGGAGGGGGTAGGTGTAGAGATTAACAGGAAAGTTGAAAAAATTCTGGATCCGTGCTTTCGCGTATAATTGTAGTTGCGCGATAAACACGTACGGGCCGTTAAGAGAAAGGGTTAATTAAAACGCTCCGGGGCTTACGGTCCAAGCAAAGGTACGCCACGAGATTCCAACATTGCTTATTATGCTTTCGTGATAAGAAAGTGAAACCGAAAAGCACCCCAAAGAAGTAGGGTATAATCGCTTTGTTTCGCCTGCCCGACCATGCATATGCTTCGACTACTTGCAGTTACGTTAATGTCTGACCATGCAGTGTTAGCTACAGTTTCCACTTGAAGCGCGCGCGCGCACACACACACACACACAATACCGATTGGAAATCTACTTATCGTTTATCAATGATTAATTAGGACAATTTAAACGACAGACTCGAATTTGCTATAGCAGATCCTCTATGGGGCCACCGTAATTAATAGGAATTCGGAGGGGGAAAAGATGGGTATGTGTGGCTGATAGCGGAATAGCAAATATCCGTAGGGAATATACTCGTGCGGCACGGAATTTATTCGACGGGAAGGGAGATAATCTGTCGAGCGTTGAGAATACACAGAGTCTGCGGTGGTTTGCGAACGCGTGTCAGGGGATTCCGTAAGAAGTGCTCCCGGCTACCAATACGACGCGTGACAGCAATCCTCTTCTCTGCATGGAATTTACACATGATTTCCATAAATCTCGCCCTTCACGGACTCATGAATCGTTGCCAGAGGGAAAAGAGTTACGCCAACACTTTTTTTTCTTACGTTCGTTAGTAAAATAATAATTCACTACCGCGTACATTGATTGGAAATTGTTCCGTACGAATTTCCTATCGAACTAATTATGCTGCATAGCAATTATTGCGTTTTACGTTATTTGCGGCAAAGCAATTACTCGGAGTAATTTCATTAAAACCGCTTCGTCGGGGAATTAATTATTATACATATTATACGAGTTTTGAAGAGTTTTCCAAATGTTTCTTGCTTGCGCAAAAACAGGTAGCCTTGGTTTTATTTCGTACAACATACGTATATCGATGTTGTACCTTAGGAAAACACTTTGAGATTTCCGTGTTAATCTACGGACCTTTTTCGTATTTTCACGTTCATTCTCACGTAGGATCGTACGTGCTTTCTCGACGTTTCACCTTCGCGAGCCTTTTCCTCTCAAGAACCTTCCCGAAATACATGGTTCTTTTTAATGCCAATGTTACTCGACGATTGAACGGTTGGCGACCACTTTGACGAATTGGTGACACATCGAAGGAAAGTTTTCTCCAAGACGAAGGCGAAGAGTAGTGCGAAAAAGGGGCTGGCCAACGGAGGGAATGGTGGGCACGTGTATATCGGGTAAGAACCGGAGCAGGAGACTTCAACGCTCTTGGCAATGGAATACCACGTGGCTTTTGTTAAGGACGAAGGATGAAGATCGACGTTTCTCCCTGACAGATAAATATGCACAGCGCGTAATACGTCAGGAGAGAGTAGACGAACGTATCAGTATTCGGAGCAGGGCGAACAGAGTCGGCCGAACGACTTGACTTATCGGCAAAGAACTGATTTATTGCCGGTTGTTTCATAAATCATTAGAGTAGACAGATCTTTGCTAAGAGTAAACCACGCATGCGACAGAGACGATTATTTCTTTGGTTTGTCGTGAGATAATGGGAGTGGAAAGCTGACGGAAGTAATTTACTTAGTGCAAATGCCGGATTACATGCAGCGCCGGGTTTTTCGCGTAAATACAATTTCGTCGCTCTTAAACGGTAATCGGACTAAGCACCAGGCGCCAAGTTTTCTCATTGCCGTTTAACGGTTAACCGGCAGCTAATCCGACGGTAATTGGTTAGCACCCGGTTATTGCTTGAACCTAATCGCCCAACCAAATACCTTGCTACCCTTCACTCGGCAAAGACACCGACACCGCGTTGACCCTTTCTCGAGAATATTATCTATATTACAATATGAAATTCTATAAGGACGTTCCGTTTGAAGAACGCATTTACTTCTTGTTCGACTATCCGCATGAAGATTAAACCAACCGGCGTAATCTCCGTAAAATTCGTTTTACGAAAGGAGAAGCTCTCTTACGCTGACGTGTTTCGTAGAAATTCGTCGAAACTCAAAGAGCCAGGGTCTGGATGAAATAGCGCAGTGAAAAGCTTTTTTCAATTGAAATCACGCCGAAGCTTCGCGTACCGGCCTTGTATAAAAACGGACATTATATTTGCAAATTGCTCTGGCGATGTTACCAACGAATTACGAGGAATCCTTTCACCCACAAGGTTTTAAGCGAAAATTTTGCCGTTAATTTTTATCCTTGGCACGTTTAGACCGTGCAGTTCATCGTCTCGTATAAACGAGATCATGTAAATCGCACCCCGCGTAATTTTCCGCTTCTTTGTACGAGAAAATCAAGTTTGAAAACGATTATTTCACTTTAACCTACTCGGACGAATGGCTTTTATTGAGGTCCACCGGAATTATGTATTTCATCGTTTTTTCACAATTTTCTATGCGACGGCTTTGCAGGTGGAAGTTGACGATCGATCTAGTGCAAGGGGAAAGCCTGCAGCCGATTCTTTAACGTTTAATCTTACCCCTCACGCCGTATACGTATTTTTCTTCTGGGACGATTGAATAATTAAACTGGTCTTGAAGAAATCAGACCGTAGCATGGATATATTCATAAATGTTTCACGTCCCGGCGACAGGGCCAGGGTAAAATAGAACTGTATGTCTCTTTGAGTATAACGACGGAACCGTCTTGTAAGCAATGTATGCAGGCCGGGGAGGCAGAACGGCATGTTTGTTTTCCACGGTGCTTTGTCGTTCCACTGCATTGTCGCTGCCACCATCCACCGACGATGGAATATTGCTGCGTTTACGGGCGAATTTCCTCCCAGCACCCCTGGGATGCATTTGTTTCTTCCTCATGGCTACTCAATTCCCACACCATGGACACTTGACGAGCACCGAATCTGTCGTCTGCCCTTGGTAATTTCATACCTCACAGTGGGCAAACTCTTTGCAAAAATAAACGATCAATTTGCATCACTACTGTTCCCTTTTCTATTTGCACGTGTATCGCGAATCTTCTATAATAAGCTGGAAATAATCCTGCATAGTCCTTACCGGGAAAATACAGTAGACTCGGATCCCTTACGCGTGGGGATAAATGTATTAGCCTGTAAGCTTTAGAACCATATATTTCTAGCTATCGTACTGTTTTCCGAGCTATCACCAATGAGGCGATTTTCACTTGCCTGTTTTTACTATCTAAGCCTTCGTTAAACGAACAGAGAGAATATTACGTTGACTTGACAGCTATCTTGGTTTATGTTATGAGAATGAGATTCTTCTACGATACACATTGCTTATTTACATTTCCGTGGCGCGGCTAAGAAAGTCAGCTTAAGGAAGAGTTTCTTATTGGAAAAGTTTTCTCAGCAGGAGTACAATGCACCACACCATTTTGTCGATCTATTCGATCTATTGATTATTCAGATCGTCAACTATACATCTGGGTTTTGCGTTAACGTTAACACGGCAACAAGACGTACGATTAGGTAATGTTTTTTCCAGAGAGAACACATTAGCACAGGCTCTGAAAGTTCCTTCCGTTTCACGAAGGGATGGAAGAGCTTTAAACCTGGAAGAAAAGTGGCCCCGCGGCAAAGCCCTCCAACGAACCCTTTAACGATAACTACTCCGTCATTCTGCCCCCTCTTCTTGTCCAGTTCCAGTCCCGTCTGCTTTTCTCACTCTACTCTGCCATTTGACTCTTATACACGTTTTATCCTTTAACGGCGAATATCGTATTTTTAATACTGAGCGGAGATAAATTTTCTTCTGATTCCTCGACGTGGCAGGCTAGGACGATATCGTAATACCTTACGGTAGCGAAGATGGGTCATCAGGAGTTCTTTGCAGATGGGCAAATGGGCAATATTTTATTTTAATTGTCTCTCTTTTTTATTTCGCCGCAAAGATCTTTTACCTTCGTTCTCACCTTTAATTGCAGCTCATAATGCGCTCTTTGTGATGTAAAAATATCATTTAAAGGGAGGCATTCATCAGGATTCACGGAAAGACCAAGTAGAGTGGTCCGTTTTCGGTCAGCCCTAATTGTAGGTTTGCTTTGTCCTTTTTATCCGCAAAGTCAACCCTTTGGGTTGCGCGGGCAAACGCATCACCTGACTAAACAAAAACAAGCCATGGAATTAAGAATAAAAGCTATGTCGGTTATTTGTCGTAAACAATGAGATACACAGAGCTAGAAAAAATAGAACGGGAGAATCGAGCCATGGTGCTACTGTGAAATCCTCTTGGTGAATTCAATAGAAATCTTTTTTATTTTGGTGCTACTGTCTACAAGCCGGTATTTATGACAGCATAAATTGTTGGACGATTCAATGGCTTCATCGCGGTAATGCACACTCGATCGACTAGATGGCAAATTCCTCCAACATGTTGTTACGTTTAACGATCCTTTTTATTGGCTTTCCCCTCTTCAAGAGTGCATCAAGAGCGTTCGATTTTATTGTTACACTTGGCGTAATACTTGGCGTAATGTTAGCCATGGAAAAAAGAGTAGACTTACATGGCATGGCTGTCGGAGGGAATTTTTAAACGAAGAATAATAGAGCAGCGCTCTTCGGTCGTTCATTAGACGCGGCTAAGACGTAGAAGACGGAACTCCCGTTAATTGAAATTCATTATTATCCCTGTATTAATCATCGCACGTGTGACGGATCGCCGCGAGATATTTTCTTTAAGCTGCAGCGCAGCTCTATAGTTCTTCCGACGAACCAACTATATGCCCTAGAGACCGACTGTTAATTTAACTGGACCCTTCCCTGTTTACACAAGCCTTGATCGTATAATTGTGCCAACCTAAATGCTTTCTCAATTATTCTAAGTAATCAGACCGTTCCTGCTGGTCCATGTGGTCCAATTGAAATCCTAGTTGAACTTTCATACGAAAAAACTCATTAATTATTAATATTAATATTAATTTCGTCGATTATTTTGTCAAACGTAAAATGTCAGAGAATTATTATACGGAATTGTTCGCCGTCAGTCGGCGATTTACATTTCATTAAGATTCCGCGTAACGCCGGCATTCTATAATCCGTGAATGTAAATTTCCCGAACACCGTGTACGCAGTCCATAAAAAGAATTCGATAAAAGCAGGAAACGCGGGCGTGCGCGCGTGAAACCAGGAGAAAAAGACTTTTTATCGGCTTCTCGTTTTCCCGTCGACTCACCGCTTTCATACACGTGAGTCTTAGTTAGCCTCGTGACAATGAGGGTGGATGTGCCACAAGATACGGAGAGCTTTTAACTTAATAAGTCATTCCGACACGTAGGATCCTTGCGAACGTCAGAATTTCATGCACGCTACCTCACAATCACTGCGATTTATGTCCATTTGTTCTTCTCTTTGTAAGGTCAAAATATGTAACATTCCGTATAAGCATTGATATTTGGATATCGAGAGCTATCAATATAGCACAAGACTCTATGATTTCAAAGCAACACATCATCACGTATAGCGATGAATCGAGTTAGCAGGATTCCTCAGCGGTATCGCATTTAGTTATGTTCTCCTGTTGGTGATACTGTAGTCTATATGTAAAGTATCATTTTACAGGGAATTTCTTCATAGGTCGGAGTTGACTTGTCATTTAACACTTTCCGCGGGCTGCACAGAAGATTCTTGACCGTCTTTTAATAAAAATCTTTTCATACTCAACGAGTTCGTCCGCGCTGAAGAATTTTCAAAGTTTCGCCGGGATGAAGTTGAAAATTTCAACGAAATTGTGCCAATGAATGCTCTTTAGCCGTGGTTCTTTTCATCTGGTTTTCACGCGACAGAGTTCTTGAGAAGGGTAACCTTGGTTTCACGCTCGCGGATCGGCTCGTTTGTCTAGATCCGGCTTTTCTCATTTTCCTCCTGTCTTCTGCGGTTCCGGAATTGTACATCCGACTTCTTCTCGCACGGACAGACGTTCTCATTTTTTCCCTATTTTGCTTGACAATGGCAATGAGAATGATTCGATCGTAAACGACAAGGCCAAATAATACGTTTGTTTTCCGGGAAATCTCGTTTTATCGTAAGTCAAGGATTACGTCATAATTTCCAGTGGAGTTTTTCTGCGCCCGAAACATGAGTCGTGACGCGAAGGAAAGTTCTCGCTCGACAATCCGCGGTGATTAATAAATAATAGCGCTGCTAATGACAACTTGCCACGCGCGGGAGTTGTAAATTGGCGAGCGAACCTCCCGGTACACACACGGCACGACAATAATTGCCCCCTGACGCGATACCGACGTACGAGGAAACCTCGAAATAATAATCCCGAGGAGGGAGAAGGTCCGAGCGAATTGCGTCCCGCGAGGGACCACTCAAAACTGCCCCTCGCCCGTCTTTCTCTTCTTCCCACCCCTTCTTTCGTTCTTCTTCTCTGTTATTTTTGACTTCCTCCTTGTCATTTTCCGTCGATAAAGCTCTCAGGCACACCCATGGGTACACCTTCCCGTTGGAGAAAGCAGATTGTATGGAAAAATGTAACATATGTGTCGCTCCAACTGCAAATAGTCCGACTCATATCTACCGACGCATATGCAGCCCATAGAGAAATCGGTTGAACGAGGAAAAATAGTAGATATATTCATTTATAGATATAAAACTAGCAAGTATTTGTAGGCAGATAGAACGAGAGTGATCGTACTCTTGGCCGACATTCGAAGAATAAACCATGATTTCTCGGATGTTTAGCGAATGGAAAAACATGGGAGATTCTTGCCGCGTGCAGAAAAGCACGCAGGGAAGCGGAAATTGTAGGGCTTAAAGGTTGCCAGCAGGATGATACCCAAGTGATTTGAGTCCCGATGGAAGAGTGGGCGGCCTTTGTCAGCTCTCGCCAGAGCCAACGCACCAATGTTGTCCAATGATGTCCGATGCATCCTTCCTCCCCTATGTCTTTCAATCCAACCTACAACATCTTCAAGACGAATTCTTTCTTCGCACTGTCCTCTGTCACGGTCCTCCTTACCAGCTTCATTGTAAATACCTCGCGTTTCGAATATGTTTCGTCAAATGGATATTGCATCGCACATCCGAGAATCTTGTGTATTTTCCCGACGAAAAATTCAACCCCTTTCGTCCGGTAAAACGGATAAGCAGTGTCACGTCTCATGGGAAATATATTGTCATGTTTACACGAAATTATCCTTTACTATGGTATAATAGTAAAATACGAGGAGAGATTGCTTTCCTCGAGATCGAAAGCAAACAATAGATGTCGGCATTAGCCTTGGAATAAAAAGGCAATTTCTTGGCCGAAGCAACGGGAAATCCTGGATTATTCGTATGCCCGGTTTTCTATCGTCGATTGAGCTTGAAATCCAGGAGAAGTTGCCGATAAGAGCTACGAGACGTTCGATAAGGGCCAAAGCGAAGCAAGGCAAAGAGTTGGCCGATCGACCAAGCGTTCCTCACCAAAGATATAATATATCGGCGCTAGGATCGTACATGTCTTTGGCCTGCACGTTGCCGATATCCACGTGGTTTCTCTTTAAAAGGCTATAAATTGAAAGGTCGTAGCTACCTGAAAGCATCGTTCATTCGTTTATCGTCGGACAAGCGCGAAGAACAAGAGGCAGCTCGGATTAACCGACGATTTAATGGAAGGCACGCTTCTAACTCGCGCTCCCTACGCTCCGAAACATTTGCACGCATCCCTGTAGTTTAATAAAGAACAGGAAAACGAAATCGTGTTAACTTGAGACGTTACCTCTCTCACTGTTTATCCTCAATGATTTCCTCGAACGTGCCCAAGGAAGATTTCTCAGGGACATGAAAACTTTCCAATGGAAAGTAGACCAGGGATGCTAGTGTTGTGCTTTCCGGGAAATGTTGGCATGGTATTTCTAAAACGCTCCGGGGCCTGAGTCGTGGTCGTCCTTTCTACCCCGGAACTTCCGGCAGAATTCTACGAGAGGAGGGAAGATGAGAGCCAATGTCCACGCACGGGATTGTCGCTCTTGGAAATTTTCAAATCTTCTCGATGGGGAAATAAGGCGAGGGTTGCAGCTCCGGCTTTTCTACCTTTATCGTCGAGATAGATCGATCCCTTCGAAGACTACACTCCCCGCACGTGCTTCTACAGTAACCGATCTATACATAAGTAGTTGTAATGCAATTCGGAGTATTCCGATCGAAAGATTATACTTGACAAATGAGAATTTCGGTCGTTAATAGAATGGTAAGCAGGCTCGATCGCGAAGAACTAGTGCGATTACAGATAAGCCACACGAACTCGTGATAACGATAAGGCGATTGTCAGACATGCTTGCCATTCGAGCGGTTAATTATCCTCGTAATCATCCGTGTCGGTTGAACCGGATGAGGCGGTAATCGAGCACTCTTCCGCTAACAACGACCTCGAGAAGAAGGAAAATTCCTGGCATGGGCCGTTGATTTAACAGGGCGCAGCCTCTGCCCGTAAAGATCTTGCTCGACTTTGCACAATTTACGACGCAATTTGTCGTTTCACCCGATTACTTCATCTCTCACCGCCGGGTTTATCTTTAGACGCCTTTTTAATTTTCACCGGATGCTCGGTATTCCCTCAAATGGAAAGCGTTTCGAGAATTATCCTTGGCAAGGTTATCGCCTTCATCAATTTACCTCGATAAACCTTGCTTTCACAAAAGCGCCACTGTCAACAGAAATTAATCTGCGGATCCTGCAAGCTGACCCAAAGAATTTCAAAGAGACATATTCAACCAAGCATTTCCCTTCTAGCAAAATACGCCACCTGTATACGACTTAACTTTATTCAACGTCGAATGCACTTTAAGGTCATTTATGCTCGAATGGAGCATTAACGCAATTGCTTTAGAGATACATTTGCTGATGTTTCGAGAAAAATGAGCAACGGTTAATGTAAGCACCATTTTTACATGGCAAATAGAAATACAGGGAAAATGATTCGTTACGTAAAACTATTACTCGGTAATAGAACGATTAAATTATCGGCTGAAAGTTCCTCGTTGGCATAAAATTCAAGTACTTACATAGCACGTTCGACCAGTTTGATAACCGTAAGAACTCTTCGTCGTACACTTGGCTCGACTGTTTCGTTATAATTGATTATCTTCTCTTAATACAATCTTTGTAAAGTCGTTATAAACTCATTAAAGTTATTAATTCAAATGAAAATCATCCTCCGCAGTCCATCCGAGTACCTTCTCCCTCAATCTCACGTTTTCCCTCGTGACGGCGTTTTATTAGATTTTTCGCTGACCGCGTTAATCGATAGGAAGACTGCGGTTCAACCGTAATCAGTTGAACATTCGTACTCGATTTTCTTTTGGCTTGGAGCTTCTTCGCCCGATTCGTAAGGATACCAGACTGGGCTAACGAATTTCTGCACGTAGGTGACGATATACCTGTAACCGTCGTCCATATCGCCTTTCACCTGGCAATTTATATTGGAGAAATTTTTGTACAGCGTCAAGGGTGGTCCATTTTCGCCTAGCGGCGGATATACAAGAATTTTCTTCAAGCACGTCCTTCCGGCGCTATCCCTTGGCTTCAGCACTCTCAAATTTCTTGGATCCGTGGGCCATCTTCTCGTAGGATCTTTGGACAATTCGTTGGCCGTCGCTCGACTCTCATCTCCCTGGCTAGAACAATTATTGACCCTTTTTCCTTGAAGATCAGATCGGTTGATGGCCTTGACTTTCTCGCAGAAGGTCTCCAACTTCTTCACAGGATCCTGTTCGCCGGAAATGCGAGGAGATGCTTCACGGGACAACTGTAGACTTTTTTTCGTTTTCTCAGCGACGTACTTGGAGTCCATCTTCAACGTTTCACCGCAACAGCACCGTGACTCACGACCACTCACTGAGACACCTTGGAAATCCCTCGCAGGTTTCCTATACGCATCGGTAATCTTCTTCCATCGTTCTCGATATGTGGCCCGGCGATCTTTCGCTGACACGTCAGGACAGAATTCCCTCGGGTATCCTGCCTTCTGTCTTTCGTTCTGTCCTCCGACTAATGGATTTGATCTGGCAAAGTAATTCGTCATCGTCCGTGTCCCTCCCAAAGGGCCGCTGCTTTTCGAATAGAAATTTGAGTTTGGTGACGCATACTGTCCTCTTGTTTTCTGTGTCCTCGCAGGCCTAGTCCAAGGTGTATTTCGTGCCAACTTGACTCCCACGTATTTTTCAGGAGCTAAGTCCCCTCTGTCGATCGACTCGAAGTTTGAAGAATCGCAATTGGGACACTCCATTCTATCGTCCTTACTGCGACAAACGTGCCACTTCTCACGAGTATTTACCGGTTCGGCTAAATTGTCTGCGCAGTCGATAGGACGGAATAGAGACTCTGTAAATCGTTTTCGAGGGGCGTTTGATCTTCCCCTTCGATTCTCATCGACTCGTTGATTCGTTGGAAGTCGAGATGGAGGAGATCTAACGAAGAATTTTGGCTTTGTTTCTTCTCTTGATTTACACGTCGATGGCTCGGACATATCATCCGTATCTCGGCAGGCAACCATTTGGATCCTCCTCCTTGGAATTCTGTTGGTCGACCTTTGAAGGTTGAGGCCGGTCCTTCTAGAGGTTGTCCCCCACCATCTATTATATTTTGACTCCCCGGAAGCAACTGGTCCGACACTCTGCTCTTCGGCTACCTTCCGTCGCGCATCTCTCGACGATTTTTCGCAGCCCAGTAGCTCCGGGATACTGACCGCTCGGCTATCCTTGCAGGAATGTTGATCGATAGAGACAGGAACGTCGCTCCCGCCGATGAGCCTCTTCTCTAACACCTTTTTACGCTCATTCTCGTCGTAGGAATTCCTTGATTTCTCCTCGAACCACTCCCTGTCCGATGAGCCATTCACGTAGACAGATTGAAGCGAATTTTCCGACGTGGCGTCTAGCATTGTCCAGTCGGAATATCTTGTTTGTCGGGCAATCGGACGAGAAGGGGCTATTGGCCATCGCGAGATTCGTTGGCCAGCTCGTTGGGGATGAGGATTTCCTTGATTCTCAACGTCCCATTGAGAATTCGAAACTTTACGCAGTAAGGAACAAGCGTGTTTCGTCAGAATTGCTTTTTCATGCGTCGTCTTGATATGAAATTTTGATTTTAGCTTGTTCAAACAATGGCATATCTTTAACGGGATTTTTTCTCGTTTTCTTAGTTCTACAGACGTTTCTGAACTGCTTCTACAATTTTCGGTACTGCTACTCACTTGATAGTCGTTTAGACCATATTTATCGGTGTCATTGTAACGAGGGTAATTCGTGGACATGCTCGCTTGATCTCCGTCGAGGAAAGTATCAGTGCTAAATTTGCTCGATGACCAAAGCTCTCGTATGAGTCATTTAACGTTTTAAAAAGCTTCGTATATGGGATAAATATCTGTCTATGGTAATCGCTAGTCATGATTTTAAAGCGTGACGTAAGTATAGTCCGTGAATGTACTGGAAAAGTATGCGACGAAAGCCCGAAGGTTGTCATGCTTTTAATATCGATCTTGTCAGGAAGAAAACTTCAGAGATGGTCGAGTTTGACAGCAGGACTGACACGGATTTGCCGATTCGCCTGACGCAGCCAATTTCCTGCCTTTAAAATGTTACGGCAGGGTAATTCACGTAATGAAGATCGATCGATGAAGTTTTTGCATTACAGCCTAGAGAAATCTACTGTCCCACTACACAGAGTGTCATGATCGTGAGAAATTTTAATCGTTTTCCTGTCGAGTGATAAATCATCTGAGGCTCGTAATTAAAAGCAGAAGAAGGGAAAGTAACTTCTCATAAGCGATACACATAGGAGAAATTGTCAAGAATTGAACTATATTTCATCGCACAATATGAAGCGCTTGTGGCGCTCCGTACATTCTTAACTAAACGTAAATTAATCTTTATCTTTGTCGCTACTTGAGATCTTTCTGTGCCTAAAGATAGTTGATCTTTCGTTCGACTGTGAACAATCGGTGGTTTTCTCGCAGCAGAATCTGTAACTAATAGTTGTATCCATCAGGTGTCACAGAAGATTTCGTTATTTTTTTACTTACCGCATTCTGCGACCCTTATTCCTGATCCTCTGTGGTAGTTGTAAGACCGTTGTCCACCAAGAATTGTCTTGTTGCGCTTTAACAGTATCGTCATTGACAATGGACATAAACGAGGAATAAAAGACGATGATGGCCATTGCCAGGAAAACGGTTAACAGTGTTAACCAATGTTTGCGGGGAATTTCCTGCCAGTATCCATTCGCTGAGGTGTTGGTAGCCTACACAAATAAATATGTGACAGTAATTAATATGACGCTCACGTGGTAATAATTCTTCTCGAGTTTTTCTCAACTGTAACGAAAATGGACGTTCCCAATGTAGAATGAGAAAAAAAATCATGGACAGATTGGCGGTATCTTAACTTCCTAGACGAGCTGTAAAGTACATTCTGAGTAAATCACGTAAGGGAACTCGGTTTGTTTGACCTCGCCAACGTCAAGTTTTCCTCCTCGTCCCCCGTCACCTGTGTTACCTATAACGCAGTTAGTTGACAAGTTCCGCCTTTGGATCTTCTTCGAAATGCTCTTGTTCTCGTGCGAGAGATTGGAACATTTTAAACGACAAGTAAAGAAAATGTATTTTTAATTTACCTTTGGACTCTTCTCCCTACAAGAGATGACTCGAGCCTTGGCCCTACATGGGTCCGGAACATTCACATATCTGCACGACATTGTACGTTATTACCGGAAAATTTGGTAATATAGGAATATCGAAGATTTATTGACGTGAGAGATCTGAATATAGAAGCGAAAATCTTTTGTCTATTCGCCTAAGCATATTCCCCATTGGATATAAATTTTATCGTTACCATCGGTACGAATCTTTTGAGGTTTTAAAATTCCGGAAAACGGGTCTCCCTTCGATGAAATTGTCGTACTAATCGATGGCGAACTCCCTCCGGAGATTAAAGTATGGGACGGGAAGACGGTGTTCGTTCGTGTAGGAGGAATAGAGGTGTAAAGGTTCGTTTTTAATTGCCGACCCACGGTCAGCAGGTTCGTCGAGAAGCACGTGCAAGATTGATTGCTAGCAATGTCGGCAAAAAAAAAAGCCAACGAGTCGGAACTCCGACTCCATTGATACGATTTCCATTGATTACCGGTCTGCATCATTCCGATCCCGTTTAAAACCACTATTTCTCCCACAGGCATCGCCAAAGTGATATCATGAATAATTAAATACGTGTAAAAGCCAGAGACTATTTATGTGGGTATACATTTCCGAGTTCCTTTTGAATAAAGGGCTTTATAGAAGCTTCGTTTATCGAAATACCGGATTCATCGAAAGTAATTTACAGTAAGGTTCATTCGTTAAAATGACGATCGTTAGCTAAACGAGGATGGAGTTCTCTCGTAACATATAGCTTCGTATGACGCCGGGAAAGCCCAGGATTGTTTAACGACTTGTACTTTGAGGGATTAGGTATCCGAGTTACGTATCCGCCACGTAATGACTGGATCCGCGAGAAAATGTCGCTGTCGCGCTTGTAACGCGCTAATGCATCGACCGAAAAGCGGATATTTCCTAGTAAATGCCTTAACCGCACGGAAGAACCGATAATCGTTCCTTGCTAATCGAAATTATGAGAGCTACGGGTGATCGATATATCTCTGTCTATCTCTCGCTCTCTATTCTGTCTTTTGGAAGTTTCGTTGAAAATTAGTCGAACATTTGCACGTGTGGTGGCATTCCTCGGTGGTTTCTGTATTGACATATGCATGCCTGCAGATAGAAGCCACTCTCAAGTCAGGCAAGAGGGTGTTCCGACCTACGAATTGCGGAAACTTGATTTCCACGAAACTCTCATTGCTCTTCAATGTACCGTTGTAACTCGGCGCTACGTATGATTACCCTCAATTCAATTCTCCGCGTCGGTATTAAGTTAACCTTCAGAGATGAACGAGTGTAAAGCTCCGCATAGCCAAGATAGAAAACGGTCCCGGGAAATTCTTCGGAATGATAAATATAAGACAGGACTTTGCTACGGAAATTTTGCTACGGAAATACCACATGCCACGACGTTCCACCTTTCGATACTGCTCGCACCTTCTACATACCAGCTTTTAATTAATAAATGCTCGGCGAAGAGGCAGCCGAGTAATTTATTATGGCTTTAATGAATAAATCCAAGTATGAAATTGAAGGGCCATAGCGTGGACCGGCTGGTAAGGTTGGCGCGTTTAGCGCGTTTGCGGGATTTTTCAGCTTTCTAGAGCGAAAGTGGAATCGACGGAGCGAATATCGTGGACCATCGACTTTAAGGGGAAAATATCCATGTGTGTGCGAGGAATGGGCTCACGCTCACGGGACGATTACACACGACTGACCGGTTGGCCTGAGGAGAGGGAAGTGGCCTTACGAGAAGGCTACCAACACTATCCAAGCTCATCCTACCGCGAGACATAGAACGTCATCATCCTCGCCGATATTGCTGGCCTTCTTAACCCGTTCGTTCTCGACCTGCCACGTTTTTCACCTCTTTCCTCCTCCTACCCCTCCCCTCCCCCCCATCTCACTCCATTTGCCTCACATACAACAACCCCTTCGTCCTCCCAAGCACAGGCAGTTTTTACCAACCTATGTGTGATAGTCGAGGATAATGAGCGACGTAAAAAGAAGTCTGAAGGCTTTATTAGTTTATCTTTGCTATAGCTAACAGAGTTTCAGTTTCACGAGAGAACGAAGGAAGCAATTGTTGATCGTACTGGCTTCGTGAATGTTTCAACTAGCGTGCCTACAAAGGAGTATGTTGACATGAATATGCATTTTCCTCGCGCCGGTTTTATCTGCAATAAGTGCATTCAAGCAAATCAATATTTCCCTAGCCACTTTTCTTACACACACGAGTGCCATGCGAGATAATAGTACCTGCCGATTGCGATCGTTTCAATCGATATCTCGCTTTTATCACTTTCCTACGAATTCAATATGTTAAGTGACCGCATTACCGTTATTCCCAAAGCTCTTGCACGCTCGTTCAATTCCCAAGTAAGTAAATATCTATTGATAAAATATCTCGCTCTATTGCCGATGGTTTAATGTCCGTTTTCAGAATGATTTTTCAAACATTTCATGAGCTAGATACATATTTCTCGGTAACGCTGGTTGGAATGAAATTTTTACAGAGGCAACGATATGATATTTAGTTTCACGTCGGGAGCACGCACATAGCCCTATATCTCACCTTGGTTACGCGCCGCTTTTACCTCAAAACACCGATCTCGCGTGATCTGCCATTCGCCATCACGCGGTCCGTGATGCAGCGTGAAACAATCATGTGAAATATAAAAACGGGGTAATATAGAACGATTCTAGTCCTTTCGACGCCACGGAATCACGACAATTTGCCAAATTATCTATCTCGTTTCTCCATAAGCTAAGCGAGTTGGCTGAAAATGACGATAACCACATTATCTTGCTACTCAATACGCACGGTCGTTTTAATTAAGCTACTCGACTCCACCGGTCTGCCGCATCATTCCAACTTTAATTAATAGTAATTTCGAATCATCCCCGAAGAGTACACGTGTACACGTGGCCATTGACCATGGAGATGGAAGCAATTTTCCCTTCAAGTCCCTTTCGGTCGTACAAGTCTGTCCATTGAGACGAATGTTTGAGGTGTTGGTGGTTCTAATTAAAATATTCTTTTTTCGTCAACAATGGATATAATTATAACACTGTAGACATATATATATATATATATATATATATATATATATATATATATTTTTTTTACGTAAGATCGGTGATCGTTCGGTTCGGGCTACGGGACAGTTTTCATGGACTTATTGTAGCAATTTCCGGAGCGATCTAGTGAAACGAGACAATTGTAGTCACGTTTAGCCAAATTAACACTGTTTATCTTGATTGGTTTCAAGGTTGATGAGCGGACTTTAAGAGAAACGCAATGCCTGACGTAGACAGATCGATCGATTCCTTTAGCGTAGAACCTCTAATTGAGGATCTCTCTGTATCTGGAATTTACATTGCTCGCTTGGAAGGATCGAGGCTTCGCAGACCGTTGGCTCGTCGAGTGAATAATCAAATGTGCGAACGTGACCAGCTAGTAAATTAATTAGCGGGTAACGAGGAGCACACGTGACCGGCACGTAGTCGGCAATCCCCACGTGCCGGCCCGACGTCTAAAGACCTTCCCCGTTTCGCACAAGTTTCTACGCATTGCCTCGAGGGATGAACGCCGTTGCTTCTCAATAAACTTCATTAACACGTATCTCAACTGGAAACCAGTTAAATCAGAAAATTGGCAAAGAGAAAAAAAAAACCGATAAGAATTCAATGATTTCTTCTGAACGACCAGTAATAGGGTTTAGAGTGGGTGTAGCGAAAGGGGCGAGAAGAGAATGGGCCCAGAGATCTGTATACTTGAAAGGTTCACGCGAGTTCTATCGTGGGCTTTAACCTGTGCCGTTGACGATCAAATGATTCGCTTTCTGGGGGAAGGCTGAGCGAAAGGCCGCGTTTCATGCGACGCGGCTTGCACGAGTCGGGGCCAAATTACTGTCAGTGCGGGAGATGTCGGGGATTTGATTGGCCGATATAATTGTCTGTCGATCTTCCTGACATTCCTACATGGCCAGTCCCCATTTTTTGGCCTGCGGATCGCGTGCGGATCGCGTGCGGATTGCACCCGAGTGCTTTCCCTCGGCTGCCGGCCCTTCTCCAACATGATTAATAATAAAAGATTACGCATAGGGAACATTAATGGAGAAAATAATGACGGTTGCAGAATGTTCATCAGCTGCTCGATCATCGTCCTCGCAGCGTCGATCCCCTCGTCCATCGGCGATCAGACATATTCGAGCGATGCATCGTCCGCGAAACGCGCCCCGATGGGCTTTCAGGGCATGCGCGGAAAAAAAGACCTCATCTCCGAGGAGAGCAGTGATTTCTCCAAAAGAGGACCCATGGGTTTTCAGGTAATACCAATAAAAGCAATATCTATCCATAGGGTGGAAGGTGGAAGGAGAAAAATTCTTTGGAACGATTTGTCCCTTTTCTTCGGTCCCGGCTCAATATTCCGATGTCCCTTTATTATCGTATCGTAGCTCATGACTCTCATGTCGCGTTGATTGAATGACTTTTCGAATGACTAGCAGGACACGGAAGGAAAGAAGGACTCGCTCGGGCCGGACATCGAGGACAACCTGGTGCATGACGACCCGGAGAAACGAGCATTGATGGGTTTCCAGGGTATGAGAGGAAAGAAGGAATACTTGATGCCCGAGTTCGAGGAGCCGTACCAGCGCGACGAGTACGAGAAGAGGGCACCGATGGGCTTCCAGGGAATGCGGGGGAAGAAGACTCTCCTCGAGGAAGAGTACTACAAGCGCGCGCCCATGGGATTCCAGGGGATGAGGGGCAAAAAGTCCCTCGAGGAGGTAACTACAGTATCTAACACAAGTGAACCAGTGGTCCTTGGTAAAGTCGATGTTCGCTCTACTCTTTCCGCGATAATTTACCATTCAACGAGAACCGTCAGGGACAATTAAGTCGTTGAAACAGGTGCTCGACGAGATCGAGAAGCGTGCCATCATGGGCTTCCAGGGAATGAGGGGCAAGAAGATGTACCTGCTGGATTATCCGGACGAGTACGACAAGCGAGCGATGATGATGGGATTCCAAGGCATGCGTGGAAAAAAGGACGAATTCTTAACCGAGTGGGACAAACGCGCCCCTATGGGATTTCAGGGGATGAGGGGCAAAAAGTCTCTGCTCGAGGAGATCGAGGAGCTCGAGAAACGTGCCATCATGGGCTTTCACGTGAGTCCACTAATATTCCCAAACTATTAGGGACCATTTTTTTCCGGCTATACGTTAGTCATCCCTAAGCACCGGCGAACATTCTTGGAAAGCTTAAACGATCAACCAGATGAAAATTCAATTTCAGGGTATGAGAGGTAAAAAGGACAGCTTTGACTATTACGGCGATTATGTGATAGATCCGATAGGATACGAGAAGAGGGCGCCGATGGGTTTCCAGGGGATGAGGGGGAAGAAAGACTCGGATAAAAGGGCGCCAATGGGCTTCCAGGGCATGAGAGGGAAGAGAAACACGGTGCGACTCCACGGGAGCAGCACGGCCCTTGAAAAACGACCGGTGGGACAGGAAGGTAGGCCGCCCTCTCCCAAATTATCTCTAACAATCAATTTATAATACCGAAGGAAGTGTTTCCCCGCAACTACCGAAACAAATTGGACGAATAAAGGCGCTTTCCGTCAAACTTTTTTCACGGCCTCATCGATTCATTTCGGCAGCTCTTCAACGGCAAACAGTGCTCTTCCCAGGGAACACTTCTTTCGACTAAAAAGAATAAGCCGACAAATAGTCAATCACGCGCGCGCTATTTTTTCAGACCTTTTTTTTTCTCGGGTCGATTGTCGCGTTAGCGAGCCAGTTTGTATTTTTTTTTCCCGGCGGCCGACGCGAACGGATCAAAGGCTCCTGCTCCGATCGAATAGACGTCAGGAGATTTTCAATGTTAACGGTTGAGCAAATGATTTCAAGAAAGTCCAAAGCCACTGTGCGCGCCGTAAAATTGATTCTCCATTTGATACGATACTTCTGAGGTCTCGCTAGCCGCGTAGAAGGAATTGCCCCAACTATCGCTTGAAATCATTGGCACGGCGCGAATTGGCAGCTGGTCAGTGGCCCACAGGTTCTTGTCTCCTTGTCCCGAGCAGGCTTGAGAAACCGACGAGACGAGCAGCTCGCGTCTTACCTATTCGATAAGCCCTCGGCCTCGGCATTGGGATATTTCGGGACGCGCGGTAAGAAAAATCCACGATGGGAGATACGGGGAAAGTTCGTGGGGGTCAGAGGCAAAAAGTGGTCAAGGCCCGCGACCTACGAGGACGACGACAGCACGTTTCCAATGCTCTTTCGTAGCATCGACAGGATCGACATGGATCCCCCCACGTCATCGGCATTAGGTACACTCTTGAAATTTATTCACAACAATCCGTTCATTCGACCGCGACTGTTTGAACCGACGGAGAATTCATTTGGACTTGTGTCGTAGCAAATCTTTTTTATTTCCCGCTGTTATTCCGATTGAGCGCTACCAGAGAACGTTGCTATTACCCACGGGGTATGCCGTTTTTTCAGATTTTCCGTCTTTTAACATCAAAATCTGCAATAGTCATGCATTTGCTTTTTGTTGCAGACTCGCAGTAGTGCAGCTGACTTTAAAGGATAGCATGACTCTTACCAGACATCTCCTTTAAGAGTAATTAATATGTTCTAGTCGAAAATGTATCACATAAGAGTCAAACGCACGACAGGAGCGTGCAGTGCAGTCTGTCTGCTGTTGAGTTGTACCTTCAAATGTTTATTGAAGAGAAAGAAGACGTTTATTTTTTTCTCGTAGCACTTGCGTAGCACGTTATCGACGTTTACTTAACGTAAAAGTCTTTGAACGAAGCCTATATCAGTATTAGCATTGAACTTTGAGTGACTGTCGTTCTATCGATCGATGATAAAGGTATACTTTTCTTGTTTGTAGTTGATGGAGAAGCGGTTTAACTCCCTTCGACCTCATCCCCTTACTTCCTCCCGGAAAAATTTAAACATAACAACGGCGATGTATGCTAAGGGTAAATGGTAAATAGGTGTAATATATCGCGATAGATAGGAATTCTATTTTTCTCTGAGTGTTAAACGGTAGAATATGTACATCTATTTTCCGTGGGATCGTAGCCAAAGCACATATAACAGTGTACCGAAATAATTATAAACGCAGACGAATTAATTATTATCCGCGACTGATTGACCGGCGGTATCAAATGGATTACAATTACCAAAATTCCTCTCTCTATGGCATTAACGATATTTGTAATGGTACAACTGGTTTGCCGTCAGCAATCATTGCGAACGTATTGTTTTGCCGCAGGATTAATCGGACAGTTCTACCGCAAATGGCAATTAATCCATTTTGTATGAAATAATTGAGTTGTCAAAATGTTCTACTTCCTTGGCCGTGATGTTGTATGACTTTTGCTACGGTTACGCGCCTTCTTGTGTACCTTAACAAAGGCTTGGCATTGCGATACCATACTTTAGTCTTTGCTTTCGAACTACTCTACACCTCCACCGTACTCACATTCGAATTCTCATCTATCATGAACTCTATACACACGTCTAACATCCTGTAACCTGTTGTATAATTTATTAGAATAGTAAAACGCTCCTTGGAGTCACGTGCACTTTCATCGGCACTTCGACGAAAGCTTATCGTGAATTCCTTTGGTGCATTTCCTAGGCTGGAAGAGGAACAACCTTCATTTATGCGCATTAATCCCTAATCCCAATCTTATATAGTCTATCGACCCTCATAATTAATGAAAGATACCTTCGGCACGAGTGAACGGTCTATTTTATTACTTCTCGATGTATGGATGTCTGTGCTGGTTAATTACGAGAATCGACCTGGGGAAAGTCCAATTCTTCACATAAAAGTAATCTAATCCTTGAAATTGTAGTTTCGATATATCCAATTCTCTAAACTAAAACGTACCTGCGTATTTATTGTATTAAGTCAATGATATGTACAAGTAAGGACTATCCTATAGAGAACCCTGTAAAAAGCTGTCTATTACAAAGAATATTTGCCTTTAATTACAATAATTTCAATTGATGTGTGTACCACAAATAGTTTGTTCATTAATACCGCGGTGTAGCTGCGTTTTTTACAGGGTGTATACATATCGCTAAACCTTTCGTTAACGTAAATCTATCTTTATACTTCCTGGCTAAAGTATGGTCATCTTCTGGGTATCATCGAATTCGAAGAAACCGTCAGCGAGTTAGAAAGAACATAAAATCATTTTTATTCTTTTGTCGAATCGTAAATGAAGCATGGCGGGAAAATTGCGGATGAAAATATTATTTTAATGTATATATTTATCGCAGGCAGCGAATGGGGATACGAAGATGTATGAGGATTAAAAATATGTATGTACACATATCGATGTACTGTATAGATACAATATATATCTACGTCCAGCTGATGAAAACATATCAATAAAGGCAATTCATTATGTTAGACCACTTTTTTCTTACCCCTCATTGTGTCGCTATCTTTTTTTTTTTATTTCAACAGGTGTTTAACATATTTAACATGGCTTTCCCAAGTTTTTTTATCACTTATTTCTATTTCCTAGTTGGTTCTTAAATTCCTCTGAATTTCAAAACCCCCGCGTTTTCCGCGTGCACTCTGCACAGGAAGTGAGAAAGTAATGGATAGTCTTCCTCTCTTTGCTCCATTGATAATTTATGGTTTTAAGCAGACGGTTTCAAGTGTCAGACTCATAACCTCAGTTACCTGATGTATTGTTTATTTCTACGTAGTTAGAAGCGTTAAAAAATACAAGTAAGTCATACTTTTCTTACATGATTTTCCCTTGAGGTTCCCTCAGTATGACAACTTTAAACTTTATTCGAGCAGTGATGGTTCAAGTGGAATCATCTTTTGACAGTTCTTTCACGTGTCAAAGTTATATTTTTAATATTATATACAACGCGATGTATTATTTACAACTAAACACGTATCTATTACTGATGCTCAGAGTGGGCAGAATTTATTCGCAGAATAATCAACTCCGACGTTGTATCACATTGACATTCACAGCTGATTAAACATGAAGTTTGACAGTTGCACGTACACTGAACTGTTTACCATATATACCGTAAAGACATGAATTACAAACTATTTACATCCATCCTTGTCTCTAATTTTCTTGACAAAGGAATCATCATATATGGTTAACTTGGTAAAAAAAAAGGGCATGTGATAACGGAAGATAAGTGAGGAAGGGGGTAGTCGGTAAAGCGGTAGTCTTCTTAGAATTTATCCTCCCCAAGGGTAGAAAACCTTTCGCACCCCTACCGACCCTGGCGAGAATTTCGAACCGTCCACGGCGAATAGAACGATTTCTTCCGTATTTCTTTTGTCCGGCCAAGGGTTCCTGTCTGGTGTTCCCCCGTGATTACTGCTCGATCGCTTATCGTTCTCCTTCAGCCACTCGTTATCATCATCGTTGTCTTCGGCCTTTATCTCGTCTTCCCTCGTGAGGGTGTCGAGACCTGTCGAGAGATGGTACTCGTCGTTGCTTCTTTTCCCGGGCCAACTGTTGAACTTGATCGGCAACGCTCGTTTCTCCTCCGGACCTTCCTTCTCCAGCCTCGTCTTATCTACGCGATCAAGTCATTAGCGTGCCTACGAATTAAGATAGACCGACGTGGAATTAGGGCAAGGAAATTGTACGATTACCAATCCTGTTCCACTGATCCATTTCCATTCCATCGTCGAAGGGGTTGATCCCGTAGATCATTGGCTCACCCTCGCTGCGTTTTCCTCCCCAACTGTTGAACGGCACCTTATTGACGATCCTTTTGACGTCGACACCGTCGTACCTAGTCTTCCGGTCGATGAGAAACTGGCTCACATCTCCTCGTTTGCCGCCCCAACTGTTAAAGGGCACGCGAATCGGTCGTCGGATTTTTTGCCCGGATCGATAGACATTCACTCGTTTTCCGCCCCATGGGCCCAACAATACGCCTTTCTCCTTGGCAGCGACCTTTCCCCGTGACTCTGCTCCTGACACCTGTTAAAAAACTCCTCTTGTCATATTTCATTTTCCTCCTGGACAATGATAAAATGAAGAAATCAGTGGTACCGTGCCGACTTTCTTCGAGATAAACCTTTCCTCATCGAGACTGCTCTCATCGATGTATCTTTTGCTCCTTCCAGTTTCTAACTGGTCCTCTCGCCATGCTTCTGCTAATTCATCAATTGATTTTTCGCTGCCACTCGCCTTCTGGACCGTCGATTCTACAGGGTTAAGGATGTTTCCGGTCGAGATGTTGCCAACCACCGCGCGTATGAGAATCAAGACGATTGAAAGGATCACCCACATATCTGCACGCAACAATTAGTGAAATAATAGAGATTGTACGAATTAAGTGCTTCTCGAAGGACCTCGGACCGTCTGGTCGGAGATTTTGATGACAACACTGACAATGACTTCTCATTAGCGATTATCCGGAGCTATAGTAAATACGATTTTTAATCAATCTTTTCCTATCCTCGAAATAAACAATGCTGTAACAGTTTTTCCGCTTCCATTCTTTCGAGACGTGTTAGAAAATATTATGCATTTGAAGTGCACTTTTGTCTCGGTACCGCAGATGAAACTTCATTACCCGGTGCTTTCAAGGTATTCAACGAAGCTTGCGCCCCTTCTCTCCGCTTCTCTCTGATGTTTCGGTTTTTACGCCCCCGAGATTTTTACGTTTATCGCCTACACATCATTATTCTTAATAATGGTCGAACTCTATTTCAACTATTTACGTTTAATCAAGTGAGACGAACTATCGATACGTTTCATCGCGCACTTCACCGAAATACACTATATTCTGTTGGAGTAAAACAATAATTGGATAAATGATTGATTAAGATCGAAAGTAGGTAGTGGGGGCTATGCGAACTTGGGAACAGAGACAACTGTCGACAGAATTTCATGGCACTCACTTTGGAAACAACGATCCTCCAGGATTTGGGCAGTGCCTGTTGAACCGTCGTGTAAAATTGAAATCTGCCGAGTTATACGAGTCGTCGAAAGTAGAGAATAAGAGACGCAACTTTTGTCCCTTGGTTTTATACGTGTCGGAGAAAAGCCGGGAAAGCGGTACCTTCTAAACGAGGGGGTTGCAGTGACCACTCGCGATGCTGTCGCTCGTCTTATATGTACCACGTGTCGCGGCTCTGCGCTCTGCCATTGGTCCAAAAATCTCCCCCTCTCTTTGTAGCGTACGCAATTCTCGCACCTCCGTCGACTCCTACCTCCTTCGTTCTTTCCCTTTCAATATTCCCTTTCTCGGGTAATGAACCCCCTCGCACTTACTTTTACGCACCTCCGTCCCACACTCCGCCGAGGACTAATATCGTACAACCGCACTCACACTGGCTTCCGAGCTTGGCCATTTCTCATATTTTTCCCCCCCTCTTGCCAATCAAAGGCCAACGAGCTCGCGGTTCCTCGGCTAAATGGTCATCCAAAATATTCTTAGCCGTTGCAATTACTGCTTTACCTAGGTCTAAGCGAACCTTTGCGTAGGCTGATATTTCCAAGACAGATCGGTCGGCAGGAAGCGGAGAAAAGTGGTAGCATGTGTGAGCCCCCGGCACAGGCGTCAAAAGCATGCTGATGATATGCGTACAATGGAAGATTAGTCAACGTTCTACCCGTGAATTACGCTCGTAAATACTGCCAACACGTTGCTCGTATCCGCTTGAAAATATGAGAAAATATGAGCCTCTGTAGGTCCGCTTGAATTTTTCGTTTTTTCCTTTTTGGGTCGCGCTCAGTGAGTCGCTTACGCGAAACGCGAAAAATGATGGCCAAAAATAGAGAGAACAGGGCCGTAGAATACGTAGAACCTCCTACGAGAATTAGTAGTCGCAGTACGTTAAACAGAGAAATACGTCCCGTTAATTCCACTCGATAATCCACGAGCCTCCCGTTCCTGCTTTACGAAGCTTCGTATTCAGAAAAAAATGTGCAAATGTATAGCAACCCTCCGCGCCTGCATTATCGCTCGTCACCTTGACAATGTATGTATTTCCATAGCTTTCTTACATCACACTCGGCAAGTGCTTGACCGTAATTCTTTATTTGGCAAACAATTAACAGATGTGACACACTGGATATTTAAGTAGGACTTTTTTCACATATCTGGATTAGAGTTTAAGGGTTCCTCTCCTTCCGCGAGTTCCGAAGAACGGATCGGTCTTTCCGAAGTGCCTCCTGAAGCCATCAGGATAATCCTGGCTAATCTGGATCCATCTGGGTTCCTCTACGTAGAACGGCTCGCGAATTCTCATCTTGCCGTTGCGCCGCCGACATTTATCCGAGTTGCATTCCTTCTTAAACATCGTTCCCGGCTTGTCGAGCAATTCGCGTAGGTCGAAAGATACCTGGAGCAGTGGGTTCCTCATGAGCGGGAATTTGCAGGAACCATCGGCTGAGCATCTCGGATACGTCGGAAGATCCGCGCCGTTGATATTTGAGTCCCTGCCGTAAAACGATTCTCGAATAGTAGAATAGGAAAGTCGGACGAAGTTATTCTCGGTATTTTCCGTTGTACCTGGTCAAAGTGACATGCGGCAAATCCGTAGGAAATGGACCGTCCCACCAGGTTCGTCGCAATGGGAAGACATTGCTGTCGTGACGAGGAGCCTCATCCCACGGGAGTTCCTTACCCCTCGTTGACGAGGTCGGTTCGTCCTCTCGTTCCCTCTTCTGGAAGTAGAAAACTCATGCTGTCTTCCGTCTATCCCATTATGAAGCTCCTTGTATATGCACAAAACTATTTTTTCGCTCGTCTTCCGCCATAACGTGGATAGGAGAAACGACAGAGATGCCGAGAAATGTGTCCCCGGAGTTGGGAAAAAACATCCCCACTGTGCCATACGTAAAAGTTTCCATGCTATAAGTTTATAATGTTCAATTATTTGTCGGCACTTGCCATGATATCCGTGGAGCTTGCCGTCGATAGCAGCAACGCGCTCAGCAGTAATCCCTTCATTTCTGAAAGCAAAGTTCTTAGGAAAATCAACGGTACCTTCTAACCTTCTGACCTTCTGACCTTCTGAGTAGAGATGAAAAAGGAGGGGCAGCTGCGATACATTCTAGCGGCTCATTTCTCAGTGACTTCTCTTTTGATGAGCCCATTCGTGCACGTTGAAAATTTCTCCTGGTATGTATATCGGAGGACTTAGAAAGCTTACCTGTTGCGGCCGGCGTCACCTGTTGGTGCGACGTCGACTACCTTAACGCGAGTGCCAGCGCACCGCTCGCTTCCATCGGTATTTATGGCTTCTTTCGTTTATTCCCCTGGGCTCCCGTCGCGGTCTGCAGATTAGGCCGATTGCGCGGGGAGTTTATGGAACAAATATCATCCCAACATTCCCGGCTTTCTTCGACACGGTTCTCTGCATTCTATTTCAAAAATTCCCATGAATGCGGCACAACGAGTGTCACATGGGAAATATCTGGCATTGTTAGCACTCCTCGTAAAAATTGCAATCTTGTGTGGACAAGAACGTAACTATGGAGATTAACTATTTTTCTCGATCGAAGAGAATGAAAGGTGGGCGTTCCGACTGACGGTACCTGACGTTTCGTGCTAACCCACTTTTCTATAAAATAACGCCGAGGTAGTGCAACAAAGTGCTTTGCCTGGACTGTAACGTCGTTACTCTGCCATGTTCTATTACCGTCTCTAGCTCGTCCTCAAGTTTACACGTGCTGTAATGGCGATTAAACGATCGTTCTGGCCATAAAAAGGAATAATTGGAGCATCGCAGTATTGTTGCCCTGGTTGAAAGGAGAAAATTATACGAGCTTAAAAGCTACTCTTTTATGCGTCATTTAATTCCTTGACCCTTCATAAACTTTCTACGTCTGTCATTTGCCGAAGGGATGCGATTCCATACGCGACGTTTAGCAAACTTTACGCACAGAGAAACGTTAGCCCTAAAGGCAGTACCATTCTCATTGCAGGTTCCAAGGTTCTATCCCTGCTTCGCTGTAGTAGCCATCTTTCAAAATGGTAAGAAAAGCTAGACAATGGATTAGATTACTGGCGAACGAGCGTAATCGTAATTTCGTATGATTCGTAGAAATTCAGATTCCTTGGCGATGGTGACTGTCCCGATTGGCTACTCGCCGAGATCGTCACTCTTTCGCGAATGGTATAGAGGCATTTTTCATTAATTTCAATATTATTCATTGAGCGTACTTACACGTCATGTACTAATTATTCGTCATGTGCCTTGGCCTAGACCTCAGTGAAAATGAAGATGCTCGGTCAGACGGTGGCGAAGTCTCTTACGGAGGGTGATCTCGAGGTAAGTACATGAAACGTAGTTCTCCCTGGAAAAACGATCCCTTTCCTTTCACCTGTCGTGCCGCCAATCTAAATTTATTCCCGCGTTCGCTACTTTAGCTGATTTTCTTTTAGGAGGAAAAAGTGAAGAAAATTACGCAAGATGCAAAGCTTGGTAGGTTTCTTTAACGAATGATCGATCGTCCCCTTTCTATTCTAATCCCCTATTTATTTCTGAAGAGTTGAGCGACGCGAAGGCAGTGGTCGCGGCCTTAGATGTGATCTTTAGTTCGTCAGCGAGGTACGGTGTTTCCGCTGCTGACTTGAGTAGCGAATTACAGCAATTGGGTCTGCCTCGTGAGCACAGTACGGCCATTGCTCGTCTTCACACGGATTATTGTGCGCAAATCACGGCCAGTCTTTCCTCCCAGTCTCTAAGAGGTTCGTACCACCATCGATCCGGTTTTCCAATTTAGCTTTTCGCTGTTTAATGCAAACACGAGTATTTCCAGTGAGTCGTTTGTCGTCCATTGAAGTCCTACCCGTCGAGGGCTCGTCTCCCTTCGCCACGGTTTCCTTTAGATTGAAACGTATAAATGGCAACGACGAAGATTCCGTCATTAATATTTCCAAGGAAGATGTCAATGTTTTACTTGCAGGTGACTGATTGACTTTCCCACGACTGTACTAGAGTCGATTCTAAAGAGTTTTACATTTATATTCTTTTTTAGAATTGAAGAAAGCACGTGCCCTGATGGAAAGCTTATAAGAAGACTGTCATTTTACTATTGTTAAAAAACAAATGAAATTCTTACCCAAATAAAATCACGAATAAAATCAATGAGTCGATAATAAAATTTCCACGGACAGTTGGTTGAATAATTTACTTTTATTCTTTTGGTAAATGAATATACAAAGTTTACATTTAGTTTAATGGGTTTATACGATGCATTGAATAATATTGATACGTTGTGAGGATAATAGTGTCGCTGCTATAAACGCGCATACCATTTGTTTTTCATCGCTTGTTATCGGTTTTTCACATTGTGCTCGGCTGATACGTCGGCGAGCACGAGCGGATCGGATGGCCTGAAGAACGCTCACCGAGAAGCACGGCTGATGGATTGGCAATTCCCATTTCGGCCGACCAATAAATTCATACAAAAATATCGGTCATTCAAATACAAATGTCTTTGAAAAGTGAGCTTCTGTTGCACCTTGCACCAAGTTCAGCTGGCAATTTTCGGTTTTGTCGGCTTTGTCGGCTTTCTCAGCTATATGTAAATGAAGTAATGGTGAACGTTCTGTCGAGGGTGAATTGATTTTATCGAGTGGAAGAAGCCAGTGTTCCTCAAAGGGAACTCATCCTTTCAGCCCTGTGCTTCATCGTTTAGACGTATTAAGTCGGCGCGCATAAGCGATAGCATTTTAATCATAATTTCGAATAAATACCAAGGCTAATCTAATCAGTCTTTATACAAATTATTCGTTCGCACACTTACATTCACACAGACATTCGTTTTCATTCCCACCCGAATCTTCTCGCATGATTACTCAGATATTTACAACACCCCAACGTTCGTACTCGGTACGATCATTAAAAAAAATGGAAAAAAATCGTTCTCTCTCTTGCATTCTCTCGCGGTTATAGAAACGCCCCTGTAATGACGCGATTCGAAGGGCTCTGGCCGGTTAATTCGATGATTATTTGTCGGTCCACCGATCACTCTACTTTTCTAGCGAATCACGCGTTTCTTCCCCTTCCTGGCTCTATATCTTTCCCGACCGGAGCCTTTCTCGATACTGCCTATGTACGTAGGTTTATCTACGAGCTTTCTAGCCGGATCTAAGACGAACAAATTACGGCTCGCTGACTGCATTCTAAATGGTAAAAAAATATTTCCATTCAGCCGGGCGTCTTCGTGAAGTAGCTACGCGAGCTAACGAGGCTGAAGCTGCCGGAAAATTCCTTATTCCCTTCGCATTATTTTTATCGAGTCTAATAGCCAATTAGCGGGGCTACCTTCCTGTGGAATCGATTCGCCAACATCGGTTTCATCGTGACAAAACTGACGATGGATGATGTGGCTAAAGACCCTTGGACGTTCTCGTCTCATCTTCCTACGGTTTTCCATTTAGCCAAGTGCATTTTATCAAAAGATAGATTTCTCTCTTTCGCTAAGGAGCTCCTGTGCGTCGTATCGAAAATCTTTTTCTGTCGGTAAATTCTCGCAAGCTGCCGATGCGAGAGCGTCCAAGGATCTTCCCGTCTACGGAGTTTGGTCTGCTTGATCTCGTTATTTCCCATAACGAGGACCGCGTCTTCACGGCTACGAAGAAAGCAAGGGGTTTCTATCGACATTCATCTTCGGATCTTGATATTTTATATTTTATAAATTCGAGCGGAGGCCTAAGAAAAGTGAAGGTGAATTTCCTGTCCTTTTTATGAGATACTATTGCGAGTGACAGCTATTGCTGGAATTCTCGCGGAATGTTTTTAATGATTGCGCATGGTCCTTGCAAGATGATATGTTTGAGCGGTGTCGTTTAATCAACCGCCCCTCATTGCCTTGGTCGATTTACCAACAAAGACAGTTTCGTCTGTGCCGAGACTGTCGTTATAATAAAAACCTTAAAGTTTCAGCGAGAGACAAACGACATTTATACCGATGACGAGTATCTCACGAGGTTTTATTATAACGTCGAATCGGTCTAACGAACTAGAAGTGCATCAACATGAAAATGTCAGCTGTCGATAATGCGTCGATGATAAAATTTCCATTCTTGCCGAGCGTTCCTCTCGTGTTTCAATAAGGCTAGAAAAAATACAACTGGACACTGTTGAGCAGAATAGCCTTTCCAGTAACATTTCAAAGTTTCTTCGGTGCTTTAGAAAAATCTTTATCTACCCAGAAGACATCCCGAAAAATTGCTAATGTCGTACTTTCGAGAAAATAATAACATCTACTTTGTGCCATTTTAGAAATCGTGCAAAGAGAGTCTTCCTGTCTATCCTGTGTAAAGAGCTTCGATTAAGAGCTTCTCGCGGATCTCATAAAAATACTTTCGCTTGTCAGTGAAAAAAGTGATTTCGTTTTTATCTTCCTCTATGACTCTGCTAATCTGGAAAAATACGTGACTCTTCAGAGGCCAATGTTGATAATCCAAGTCTAATTATATTTTTCTCGCCCTCTATGGGACATCATTAAAATAGAAATTGTCATCCAATGATATTCTCGTATTTGGAAAAGTCATTTTCTTATTGTACGACAGATAATCCGCGACAGCTGGCGGAAGCGGGGGTATGTGAGCGTATTTCAAGGGTGTTTTAGAGCCAACATGCGATGCATGCTTCCTTTGCAAACTGCCGCTTAACAGCCGTTATCGAGATCAATGATTCCAGCTCGATTTCATCGACGGCGCGTCTCCAAAGTGAATATATAATCGCGAAAGAACCGAAATAAAGGAAATAAATTATTGATTTTTCGAATAAACTTGAATAAACTTAAATAAACGAGCGAACCTACGGATTAAGGCGCATGCCGAAAGACACGCAAACTGGCGCGTCACCGCTTTTATCCCTCTTCTAGGATAAAGCAGCACGCACTCTCCAAGAGGACCACGTAATATGGCAGTTCGATGGAAACAAGTAAATACAGCTTACAGATAAGTGGCAGTTATCATTCGTCTGGCCGTCGACCGTTTGTCCCACCGAAAATATCCAGGATCAATTTTTCTCCTTCGACTTGGATATTTCGGACGAAACGTCGGCCGATACGCGCGGTGTTCCCTGTCCCGTCTTCATCTGAAGTAAAGCAGCTGCTTCGACTATTATTTAGGACTAAGGCGAAGGGGATATTAGCGGAATCACTGCCACAACTTTTCACCACCAATCAGGAACACCGCGCGCACTTTCCCCGCGCTTTTCTCTCAATATTTACCCTAGGTAGTGACTAATCACTAAACATATACAATCGTTGGTAGAGTATCGAGGCGATTCAAATAGAAGCACGGCTCGGTATAAAGAGATTCCATTTCCATGTTGGAATGAAAAAGAGAAGCAACGGTCACGACCCCGCGGATCGTCAAAGAAATTCCGTTCGATCGAACAGCAATGTACATATGTATGTAGTTGTCTGTGTCTCAACAAAATTTACAGATATCTGTAAAAAACTTAGTTTAAAGGCATTCATAGAAAATGCTGTGGATGCTTTCTCCCTTCCTTTTTGAAAATTTTCCGCCAACGTCCTTACGCTTGGCGATTCGATCGACGGCAACGGCAAATTTTCAGCCGGAACGTTTCTTATTCAACTACATCCCTTAACGCGTACTAATGCACGAACCTTATTTAGAGCGATACGGTTAACTTCCATCCGATTACTAGTGGCTCGAGGGAGCTTACGTACTCGCGCCATATCCTCGGCTTATCCTTAACCGTCAATATCTTACCGATGTGTCGTCGCTAAATGCGAAATCCTTTATACATAGAACACTTCTCGCAGGAACCGTACGAAGGGATTAAATATATCTATAGCGCTCCCGCGCGATTCTATAAGCACGGTTTTCGAGGAACACTTCTGCAAGGTGTCTGCCTTTTCAGAAGGACAAGCATTTTCGCTGGAACTTACATTTTACTCTGCGCACCATTTATCTCAAATTTGACATTATGTACTTCTGTTGATCCTTTTCAATATGTCCGTTTATTGCCGCGTGACTGGCCGTCCATAAGCCACCATCACAAATTCAGATATGTTTGATCGTTCGGTGTCCGAAAAATAGCGTCCAAAAAATATGATTCGAAAAGATCGATAGGAAAGATAGATTCGCGATCGAAACTTTCGTTATTCCGAGAGGAAAAGTATGATATGTCATTTAGCTGTAATCGTCGGGCCGAAAAATTTCTTTGACACGGTGGGTGTCGTCCGATCGATAAACGATGCGCCATTTTATCTCAAAGACCTTGCAGAAGATTCCGCTGGATGAGTACACAACCACTTGAGGTGCGCAACCTGTTTCTTTACAACCTCTTCTTACGTCCTTAAAACTAGCCGTAGAGCCACTTTATCTTGGATAAAAGTTGCTTACGCGTTATTCTACCGCAAGACAATATATCCGCCTGGTGGATTTTTCAGGCCGGATCGTTTGCCGATCTCGGCCGCGTAAATGAATTATTTTGCAACTGAAAAAATGTTTTCTAGGCCGCGAGCGGCGTATGTTTAATGTGGGAGACAAGTGTCGGAGTCGCCACTGCTCGCCATTGAGAAATTGGCCGAATCTCGATCAGTTTGCCTAATTTGCCCCGCCGCCGAGAGTTTTCCATTGTTCTGCGATGGCTGGGGGAAGGTGTGATGGCCCGGCAAGGCCCAGGGTTGGTTGTGCAGATGCACAGGCGGGAACCTCTTGACGAAAGGATTACCCGAGGTTCCGTGGAGCAGCCTGATGCCGTTGTGATGCTGGGGTAGGGTCGTGTGGGCCGGTACCGTCGCGTGAACCTGAGGTGGGACGAAGGTGTGCCTTGGAACGGAACCACAGCTTCCGGCGGAACCACCGATGCTCGTGCCGGCCATACTGTGAGAGGCGTGAGGCAAAGGCATCGTCGAGCAATGGGGATAGGTGACGGCCGGCTGTGTCGGATAGTGCGGCAAGGTTGCCGAGGAAGCCTGCACTCGGAGATCGCTGTTCTCCGTGAAGGAGGTCATTCTCATGTTGGTGGACCGACCAAAGGGCTCCTCATTGGGGTTCAGGGGCTCCGTCAGCTTTGTCCTCGAGAGCTTGCGGCGTATGACAACCGTTGCCTCGTTGGGATTCTCCAAAATGACCGCCGGGCAACCAGCATTTGCCGGCAAGTCGTTCGGCATGGCCTGATTCGAGAAGAGCGGCAGGTGATTGGCGTACTGAGGAGAGGAGAAGGATTGGCTTGTTCCCGGACGGCTGTTGGGGGGCGAGAAGGTCGAATTAGATGTCGGAGGTTGTACTCCGCGTTGGAGGGAACAGCTCCGCCAATGTTCACGTGATTCTTCTCGTGGCTCGCCCGTCAAATCATCAACGCTCGTCGCACGACGCTGCGAGCTTCCCTGACTGGCGTTGCTAGCGTTGCTAGCGTTGCTAGCGTTACTGTGGACTCCACTCGAGGAAGTCTCGCTATTACTGCTGGTGTTGCTGTGGCCCGTCACCGAGCCAGCCCCACCGCCGGTGATCGCATCGAGGGGAGGTGAATTTGACGAATCCGATCGTGGCGTAAGCTCGTCATGCGGCATGCCGGAATCTGCTCGACGCAGGCAACGCGGTGTCTGTCCGCCGTTCATCTGAAATATCGTTTCACCGTTCATTCTCTGCTTCTCCTCGCCTAGCGTACCTTAAACTTCACACAAAGACCAACGAAATTTATCAGGGATAATGCACGGCTTTTGTGGAGCAGCATGCATCCTTTACCGGATTTAGGCAAAACATCTAATTACATAGACCATCTACAGTTAGGGGTCGGTGTTAGAGGCTCTAAGAGGAAGACCGCTACAAAGTGGTTTAAAGCCGGTTAGAGCGGATGAGAGTGGGCTGGAAAACAGTGGGTGTTAGTACCTGAGCATTAGTGGTTAGTGGCGCCGTGACGACTTGGGTGGTCGGTGCAGAAGTCGGAGTCGGGGGTGGTAGAGGCAGAGTTTCGGCAATAGGATCAGGAAGAGGCTCGGGGGTGAGAAGGGGCGAGGGATCACCCTCCGAGGGCTGCAGATCGCGAGTCGCACTCGCGTAGTATGTCACCTGGTCGTCGTTCACGCACTCGAGTAGCTGTCGAAAAATTCGTGCGAGTACAATGTTAGTTTGAGTTCGCTCTATGAATCCTCAAGATGGACTTGCTTTACAAAGGAGAATTTTTTCTCCATCATGTTAGATACACGGCACAGTTAGTACACGGGCTGTCAATTTTGCGTGACAACAATTTTCAAGAAGAATTTCGTGTGTCTTACGTGTCCAAATCTAGGTATACCGTTCCTACGGGCCATCAGCCATCTTCCCCACTGTCGAAGTAAATCAAAAATCGTCCAGTTAAACGCAAAGGCAATAGAATAAAAAAAGAACAAAAACAAATCGAAGTCGAATCGAAACCTAATGTCCATGTGTTGTCGTATTAATTACAAACTAAATACCAGAGGAAAGTAAAATTCAAATGAAAAGCAGGTTCACACTTCTACCCGGGCTAGTCTAAACGTTGGTCTACGATAAACGTTCTTAAAATGACTTTCTACGATAATGTTGGCCTTTCGGAGGATCTCTATTCGATAGAAAGAGCCAGCATAGTCCTACGATAGCTACGCACAGACCCATCAAAGTCATAAGGAGCAACGAGTCAAGTAAAAAGATGAATTACCTTGTTCTCTTCGGAGGTGGAGTCGTCCGCCGGGTCCAAGCTCGTGATCAACGGTAATTCGCGTAGCGTGGCATAATCCCCGTCATCGTCCGCACCGCCATCGGCGACGCCTCTTCTAGCTTTTCCCTTACTACTGAACATCGGAAAATACTCTCGTTAAATTTCACATTTCCGAATGGCCTTCTTTACAGATCGGAGAGCCCACGAAAACATACAGCATCGAGCATCGAGCATGCGGATCGAACGAGCAGATAGCGGGGCTAATTGTCGGAAGGCTAATTAAACGAGTACCAGTAGAAGAGAAGGGAGGATGGGAAAATTAGACATTTACGGATCGAGTGCAGAAAGCCGTAGGACAGGAGATTCCGTTTGATGCTTTCGGTTCGACGAATCGATCGGGACGGTTATCCAGTGAACTCTATAGAGGTAGAAAGCGAGCGATACAGAAGATAATCAAGCTTAATAGCGAGACACGGGTCGCCGGCTTTTTCTAGCTACGGATTTACGGCCGATCGATATATCCGTTGAAAAAGAAGAACGCGAGATTCAATCCTCTTTATTTCCCTTCTCCGCCGGCACAGACAAGTCCATTCTTTCATGTCAAAACGTTATTTGATTTCCCCTCCTTCCGTTGGCGGCTCAAACGATAGATCAGCCGCTTTCTTCCTGGGAATAACGCGTAAAATAATATATGACCATCGAAGGAGAATAATGTTGCAAAGGGGCGGGTAATTAAATTGGCCAAGGCAGCTAGAGACGGGGAAAGAGAAGCGACACGAAAGACACCAAAGAGGAGGGAGGAGGGTAGTTACCGCGAGCCTGACGTACTAGGCAGGTCGTTAAAGGTGACCTTGGGCTTGAGCTTCTTGTTAAGCCAGCCCTTCTCGGTGTTTCCAGCTCCGGAGTTCTCGCTCGGTGATTGCGTCGGCGATGGCCGAAGCTTCGGCCTCAACCAATAAATCTGCTCGTCTCCGTCTCCATCTCCATCTCCCGCCGTGTCCCCGTCCATCGCGTCAACGTTCCCGCCTGCGTTCAACCACCAATTCCATTATCAGAGCGACCATTCGCCAATAAGATTTATCCTACACTGCTCAACTCCTATCAAGAGCTACCTTGCGATCGCGCCCTACGTTCCATCGCGGCTTTCTGTATAACGCTCATAATGGCCTTCTTCGGGGAAGTGTCGGCAATCGTGTAGGTTCTTCCGTTTCCAACGACAAGAAGTGGGGCACTCGTGCCGTCCTCCTCTTCGTCTCTTGCCGATAATAGGTCCACGTCTGTCACGAGTTTCACGGATCTGGCTGATCTGTATATTCATGCAAAGCAGAAGTTATTAACCACGTTTAGCCGCAACGAGGGATTATTCATTGTTGGAATGCTGACCTGACGGTAGCGCGACCGATGGTGACGCGAAGCTTGAACGTCCAGCGTTGCTTCATTGTCAGGAATACCCAAAGGACCAGCCAGAGGAAGAGATGCAACACGGTGCCAATTATGCAGGCCAGGATCGCTCCGTCAAGGCTTCCACGATACACCACTGTGTAATCGTAGAGCAACGGAGCACTGCAAATGGCGATAGCCAAAAAGACGCAGAGGGCCGCACAGTGCGTGAAGTAAATCCATCCGCTGCCTTCGCGTTGTCCCTTCGCCAAGATTACTCGGCGTTCGCGTTCCTGGTTGAGGAACGCCGTAAACCTGATGGAATTTATAATTCGGTAGACTCGGCTCTCGCGCAGCGTTTAATGAGTCTCGCGGAAAAAAAGTTACTCATTTAAATGTCGAGTGCGTTTCACTGTTTATGCCATTCTTTTGGAGACTCTCTTGAGTAAAAAGAGAATCTAGCAAGTTCCAGTGTATGCATTGTAAGATTGACATTATGAAAGCCAGGGCCCCTTTAAATATTGCAAGGCTTCGCGGGTTTCCACTATTATGCGGGAATAATTGACTGGAGCTCGGAAAGCAAAGAGAGATGTAGCCGGGGATGCAACTCATTACACGGCGATTAAAACTCAAGCGCATCCAGGAGAGCACTCGTGCTCGAGCGAACGAGTTTCCAACTGGTTCGTCCTCCTCTGCACTGGCAACTCCACAACGATTAGATTATCTTCTTTTGACTTACCTCCCGTAGGCGTACATGTACATGACCATGCTCGAGCACAGCACGAGCAACGAGGAGAGGGCGAAGAGTGCCAGGGTCACGTGGGGATTCAGCAAGAAATACGAGTCCCCGAAGATGGTGGATATCGCACCGGGTGAACCAGGAGCACGGTGCCGAAGGAGGGGCAAGACCTTTAATGGACCGACCACTTGGACCTAACCAACCATCAGCATCGTTTATTCATGCCCATGATAATATTAAAACAAGAGGTCACACTGTCGAGGAGGCTCACCTTGTACAGCACGGACATTCCTGCGTAAGCCAGTAAACTCTGTGCCGAGCTGACAACTAGTTGAAGGCTGAAAATTGTACCCAAGGCTTTGTTACATGACCAGAAGACGGCTGGGTATCTCACCGAATAGACGCCAAGAGCCACGGCGTAGTTCAAGTATTCCAGAGTAATAGGTCCATAAGTTTCAGCTGGAGGAGAGAGAATTTGGAGAAATAAGTAAACGTTCCCTAGATGGGACTTGTTTCATCGTTAACGAGGGGTGCATACTTACTCGTTTGTAGCTCCAAGTTTAAATTTTCGGGGTGGTCAAGATCGGCGATACTGTTCATCGTCAAGGACATGCTCTGCGCCGTCATATTGCTGGCTGAGTGCTGAACGACCCTGGAAGTCTTCGCGGTAGGAGGAACGCTCCTCGATAGGCTCTTAGTCTTTGATCTGTTCTTGGAGTTTCCGTTCCTCACGATGGGCATTCTCGACGTTCGTTTCTTAGGAGTTGTCGAGCTGGTCGGCAGGTTCTTTGCCGTCGTCGTTGTACTTGAGCCAAGACTCGTACTCTCGATCGTTGTCGATGTCGTCGAGGTCTTTGCGGAAGTTCCCGCGTAGTTCCAGGCCGTCTTGGGAAAATCGAGTGCAGAGTTGACGGAAGGCCTCGCGGTCGTTGACGCCGTTGTCGTTTCCTCACTTTCGAGTCTCGTAATATCGTCGTCGAGGAAGCTCGTTATTCCTGGCGGCGAGGTGACCGTGTCGAGGCTGGCTTGGTCCTCCTCCTCAGGGGCCACGGTTACGTACGGCTGGGGAGTTACGAAGCCAGTCAGGGTACTCAGGTTGCCGGCCGGATTCATGAACCTCAGCACGACCAGACGGTCGCGATGAGTTACCACCCAGTCCAGGTCCGTTCGCCATATTGCCTCTGATGAAAAGAACAGAGCGGGGATAGCAATTTAATCGCTGGGGAAATAAAGTGACCTTCGTAGAAGAAATTTACGGTTAGAGGGAAATTAAAATTGTTTTCCTTCAACCGTAAAATATTCTTCGTGGGATAGGCTGTTGGGACTTTATACACTAAAGCGCTGAAAAATATTGGCTAGCTAGTTGTAAAAAAAGGCTGGAACGTAGATATAGAGAGTACGGATCGTAGGTAATGGTGGTCCGACGCTGCAATTTCCGCTAGCAGACGTGAAATACCGCCCGAAGAATGGTTAGTTCCTCTTGCCTTCGTGTCGTCCTCCCTCTCCTCGGACATACTATATATTTCCTACTCCGACTCAAACCATTTCGTAGCTTCTGCCCAAGAGCATATCGTCTTTTTGCCGTTCTACCCCATTTTTTATCCTTCTTCCGTTTCTCGCTATCGGCTTCGTAATTAATTGTCTCGGGATAACGTAACTCTGATTAGTCTTGAATTACTTGGCTTATTATTTCGTTAAAATTCCAAGAGATTTGTAGTTGGCTAAATTGCGCCAGTATTTCTTCTACGATACAATGGTTTGCAGCCGTGAACGCGTATTTCTCAGCATTCTCCCTGCGGTTTCGTTCTCGGCATTTTTCTTCCTTCTCGCATGGCCACTCCTGCGGAAGTTTAGAGTTGGCCATGTGCCGGCTTGCTTTTGATACTCGTCAGCCGCGAAGACGAACGTGCAAAGCCGTGAGAGGACAGACGGGGATGGTGGCAAAGGGACGCGTGAAAAGGAATCCTTCCCATCTCGAGAGAAGGACCACGACTCCCGATGGCCTTTGACGACGATCGTTTAAAGCCGACCGTCCTCAAATATTCCTTACTTCCTTTCTAACCACTAAAAATCTGTTACAAGGGCTTTTAAATTACAACGCAAAGAGGGTGACTAGCGGAAGAACGTAATTCATTCAAAGCTCTTCTCAAGTACCGAAGAAAGTTGGCACAAGTTGCGGAAAATCGTCGGTGATGTTTTAACGAAGTTTTACTCGATTCAGTCGGTGGTTTTTCATCCGATTAGTCGTTTTTGTATTCGTTTGAGAAAGCGTCGCGAACGCCGCGCGTAATCCGACTTAAGTACGGATTGGCCCGTTCTTTTGGCCTCTCTCGTCGCACGTCATTCACGGGGCGCCAGTTAAAAAAAGCACACGATGAAGGCAAGACCGCAGTTGGGGAGAAAAAACGACAAGGTGGAATGCCGGAAGGTTAATCCCGCGGGCGTAATTACACCGTATTTTGCGACTAAAAATACCGGCAAGTTAAACGACCGAGACAGACACCGCGGTATCCTAGCCGATTAAATTGCCCCGACTCTTAACTCCCTCGACAAAGGAGCTGACTCCTCGAATCACGATTGTCCGTGAATTTCTATAGGTTGACGTCTTTGCAGGTTTACTCGCGGCGATCCCCTGCCTCCAACAGATTTATCTCTAGAACGAAGCGTCGAACGAGGGACTCGTTAATTTTTAATCGTGCTTCAAGCCCGACTCTTCCAAGACTCCTTCAGGCCGTCTGACGTTCTCTTGTATATTTAATACGTCGTTCGCGAATCATCTTCGTCATCGAACAAGGGGATGGCATCGATCGGCAGCTCTCGGCGGCACTCGCCAAGGATTCGGAAAAATTCACTTCCTCTCGTGCAATCAGGCCTCAAGTATTCCTGTTCGCCACATTTACACGATCGGCCAATGCTCAGCGATTATCTCGATAACTCGCGACATGTACATATGTACCGTTGAAATTGGAAGGGTTCGGTTCGGTGGATGGAACGGACCATTTTCATTGGTGGCACGCATCGGCCGGAGAGGGGTCATCGAAAACGAGATTGCGTGACCGAGGAGCGGGAAGATAAGCTGATTCTCCACGGGTCGAGCATGCTGACCGGCGCAGCAACGGGCAAAATCGCTGGCGCGCTTCGGGATCCGCTGCAGGTGTATCCACCTCTAGCTTCTCCCTCCGACCATCCGCTCGGCTCCCGTAATTTTATGTAAACTAATTACGGGTTAATTCGATTAAGGGGAGCGTGCTTGGATTAGAGCCACTGCGGAGTTGCAATCAACCTCAAAAGAGGAACGCGCACTGCAAACACAATCGACGGTCACGGGAGAAAAAACTGTCGGCCGTGGAAGTACCTCAAGATGCTTAATTATAAATTTATTCGGCGAGCTGCCTCTGTGGAATTCGGCTCTGCCCTTTAAAGGGAGGGTCGTATGGACAGATATTCTTCCCACCGTGTTTCTCGAGATGCGGCCGAAACGACACGGCGCAACGTGTTTTTTATTTCATCAACTTCCCCTATTGTTACGGGATAACGAGGTTACCCACGGAATAGCTCGTAGCACTTATTGAAATTTCCCCTCCTCTCCTGCCAAACTCCGTCGATCCTCGTGCTTTGGCTGCATTAAGGATGCATTAGGAAAACCTGCCACAAGTAATCTTCTTGCTTTTCGTGTATCGAATTTCTCGCGTGACAGTGACGTAGGTTCTCCGGGTTTGGATGTCGATACGAAGCCGTCCTGACTCATGGGGATAGTGGGAAAAATTTGCTCTAACATCTCCAGAAAAATGGGCAACGTTTCGTCAAGCTCCTCGTCTGGACAAAGGGTGTTTTTCATGCGTGAACGGGGAGAGGAACAGGGACAGGTTTAAGAAAATAAAGATTTGATGGCGCGGGTTGGGAGTGGGAGGCGAGGGCGGAGAAGTCGAAGGTGGGAGGACAGTGTCGGAGGGAGATTCTGCGGCAAACTGTATGCACACACCTGCCCGATCAATACACGGCCGAGGACGAAGCCAGGACGAACTTACGCCGTTAACTCTTAAACGACCCTATTTTCCATGCGCGGAAGTATAACCTGCCAGTTAGTTGGTCCTTCGCTAACACGAACAACCGTTTCCTTACCGTTTTCACAGTTAACGAATCTTACGAAAAAATGTAATTAATGCACAGGGGAATAGGCAATTAGCGATTTCATCGGCCTATCAAATTCATCCCCCAGCAATTGGTTGTTAACGGTAATTGCTATCGTAACGCAGATCCTACCGTCCGTAATCGAAGAGACAGCGCGGAAAAGCCGTCTTTCGCCTTTTCATAAAGTTTCGACTCGGCATCATTACCCTTCTACCATCCTATTAGCAACAGGTATAATGAGCAAACTTTCCAATGAACTTCTCTTATTTTTTCGTCAAGAACTTTCCGCTAGACTCGCCTTCATGTCGATAATTGAACTTGCAGCTTTCCGAAGCTATCGACTCGATTATCCTCAATTTTCTCGCTGGAGTCGTTGAAAAATACAAGAAAACACCAACGAGTGCTATAAGCATTACACAATCTGCCATCTTTTACGATAAATTATTAAACGCCCTTGCCGAGATCTTTAAGGATGCCTAATGAATACATCGAGAGATGGTCCTTTTAAGGACGAGGACCCCCATCCAGAAGCTCGTCGACTCTCCGGCAAAATTGCAGATTCGCTAAAGCTTCAAAGGCACGATCTACTCGAGGGGAGCGCGAGACGCGTGAAATTTGCATGACCCTCGTTCGGAGAATAACGTCAACTTAACTGGCCCTTGGCCCCCTATTTTGGTCGATTAATTAATTTTTTTCTTTCTCAATTAAAGAATCGAAGGGGCAGGAAGAAATTTTGGAGGACAGGGCGAGTAGTTTGACTGAAACGTAAAGAGAGTTACAGGGCTCTCCGAGCAGCGGAAAGGTAGTAGGAACGCTCGGAGCGTTGCTTGTCCTATTTTTCAAGTGCTCACCGTGCTCACTGGGCTCACCGTGCTCACCGTGCTCACCGTGCTCACCGTGCTCACCGTGCTCACAGAGTTCGCATGGGTGAGAGCAATTTCGTGTCCCGCTCGAGGCATGCTCAACGTCCTCACTCCCTCAGTGTGTTACAGTGATGCTCACAACGCTCACCACACTCACCACGCTCACCATCCTCACATCCGACACTGATTCGCACTACTGCCGACGCGACCGCACCAACACCATGACGAAAAATAAAAGCGCACCGTCCTTCTCGTGCAAACTTCCAACGGTACGCAAACAACTTTTCCGATATATTGCACCTTCAATTTCAAAGGCGTTTCATCAAAATCTCCGACCTTTCAAGGTTTTATCTGCGCTTCTCATCCACCCAAGCCGACTGAAAAATATAGAATAAATACTCGGGGTATTGCAAAGATTAGATCAGAATCATTGGTTCGTATTACTGACGATAGTCGTCTACCATTTTATCGACTCGTACTACTGGAAGACGGTAATCGTGCTAGACTCGATTCTAATGGAAGCTGAAAACCCCTGGCTAGGAGAGTTGGAGAGATGGAGAGATGGAGAGAGAGAGAGAGAGAGAAAGGGAGACGTATGCTCTGCATGTCCCAAGCTACGAGAGCTTACGTTCCCCGGGGATTAATCAACGGACCAACTTGGCAGGCAATCATTAGCTGCCAGATTATTTTAGCCAAACTCAACAGCTCGCGCCTGTCTTACGGCTAAACGCTACGGCTTCGCTTTTGATTAACTTTGACTTTGGTCCATTCAAACGTACGTCTAATTAGAGCGTTCGTAATCGATCGAGAGAGTTTGCAAGTCCCCGCAAAAAGACATCCAGATTGCTCTAACGAGAACAACAGTTGACTGCGCATGAGAAACAAAAAGAAAATTTCTTTATCTCGTTATCATCCGATTCTGCTCTTCTCCGGAAATTTTACAGGTGGTGCGACAGTTTCAATGGCAGTAATTAACGAGTCGCGTATATTTTGAAGCGCGCGATAGTCGCGCTAAATTCGTCAAAGGGGTGCGAGGCTGTTGGTATATTTTCTCCGTTGATGCCCACGCATCGACATTTCGCTGAATTGTCAGTGCGTAAAGCACGGTCTATCGATTCCGACCGCCAACGTCGCGTTCGGCTTTGCCAGGGCTTTTGCGCGGGACTATATAATCGACGCTATCGCGCTTCTAATTGCTCCATAATATTAACGGTGCAAACTGCGAGAGGTAATTAAGGAAGGCCTACGCAAACCACACCGTTATCGAGATAATTATATCTGAGACAGGATGTGCGAGCTTTTCTTATCGACTCAAGAGATGAGATTGCGTATCGATCGCGCGGAGATGCCGAATCGGTGAAATGTCGGCATGCAACAAGATTAATGATGGTCGGTTTGCAGTTTATCCTGGGTTACGCAGCACTTAGCAACGGGGTGCCGCCTGGAAGAAAGCAGAATCATGCGATACGAACAATGGAAGCCTCTGCCAATGAACTCTTTTATTTTACATCCGGCGGGAATGCCGGCAGTCAAGACACTGGCAGCTTTTCACCGGGCTACGCTCGACTTCAGAGCTTTTAACAGTCGTATACACGCACTCGAGCGTACTCCGAGGAAAAACCTCACTAACGTCGTGCCCCTCGGATCTTCATGCAGCGTCGTCTTTCTACCTCTTTTTCTCATACTGAACAATTGATAGACCGTGCACTATCGTCGACAATTGTCTCTGTCGGCCGATTAATTTATAAACCACTTAGACTGTCTAATACTGTCATTGAGCTAGTCACGGCTAATGGAAATTCAAGCCCGTAATTATGCTCAGCCAGTTATAACGAGCCACGGAAAGTTCATCTTGAATTATTAGAAACGACGTGATTTCCTCTTGGCTTCTTTCCTCCTCCTTTCTTATGAGGAGGAGCGTATTGTTCCCGGTGATTCAGGGATGGCCGGCTTTGAATATTTATTACAATGGAAAGCCCAGGAATTTGCATAATTATAATTTCGCGGGGGGGATGCGACTTTAATGCGCTTTATCGCGGGCACATTCATGAAATTAATCTCACGACCGTCACGATATTACCTATTTTTTCGCGACAGAATATGTACAAGAGCGTCGAGGTGTGAATTAACGATGCGTCAAACGTATCTGGCGAATACTCTGTCAATATCTAGAATCCTGAGTGCCGGGAGAATTTTGGATAAAGTCCAAGCAAAGTGTTGCAGCAAATACGTGGGCGAGTACGGCGAATTTGCGCAATGAGAAACCTTGAGGAAAATGCCGTAAAGGGCGTAAAGGGCTTAAACGGGCGGCTCTTGGCGAGCAGGCAGACGGCTGGAATTCGCGAGATTAGGAAGCTTCCGACGGCGTTCAACTCTTCCTCGGGTTAAGGCGGGGTGCCAAAGTTCACGGGTCTGACAGTGAACTCTCGATCAACATCCTTCGTTGCCGTAGGCCATGTTATTACGACACGCTACTTTCCCATACTCTTCCCCTCCCCGCACACACACACACACACACACACACACACACACACAGGATTGTAAAATCAACAAAATCAACACGGTTATTGCAAGGTCGCACTTTCCTCGGGAATGAGTGGATCGTAAGTAACGGCTCGACGTCTTTAGCTGTAATTTACTGCTCGCCCGAGAAATCAGCTTGTGATTTTTTTTGTCTCTGCAGTAAATCTCGAAGCACCCTATAGGAGGGTCCTACACGTATATAACGTTATCTCGAGTATCGAGCTCGGTCGTCCGTCTTATTTCGATTTTACCCAGCCCAAATTGGAGAAGATATTTATCCTGATTTCATATCGGTCCCGAGGGTCTACTCTTACCAGTGGCCAATACCCGGAAAATAGCAATACCCATATTCATTAAAGTCATTGACCACGAGCTGCCTAATAAATCCACCTTATCCTTTGTTAGGCGCTTCAACTTTCCAGCAAACTTTACCAATAGCCGTCCTGATTTACTCCGATGTTTCCTACCTATTATAAAAGGCCCTCGAAAGCGCGAGAGAGGGGAGAGGGAAGCGATTTTCAATTTTATACATAATTGGAAATTTCGTAGGCGGGTCAATTGAAGTACTACACGGTGGGTTTCAACTATTCAGAAGGTACTCTCAGTACGAAATAGCTCGCTTCGGACCTGTTTAATTACAGGCCAAATGCGTACGTGAGTTCGGGCTGAAACGAGGCACTACGGGAAAGCCTGTAACGAGCTCGCACACGTTCTATAATTCCTGGCCGATAGGGAACAGCCGATCAAAACTTGGGCATTAACCGCGTCATGTCCTCGCCAGATACCGAAGCCAATTTTCATCCAACCACAGCGTACCTGCTTATGTTCGATATCGATTACGCGTTAGGCAAAAACTACTGCCTTCGATTCGACGTCCTGCATAATATTAGAGAAGCTCAGTGACGCGGGTTTTTACGGCTCGCGGATAAAGCCTAGCCGCGTCCGAGCTTTTCACTCACAATCGAATTACCATCGTGATTGAAATGCGCTTTCGGTACACCTCGACACGCACGCCTGTATCGACTTGTTTACCGTCAAAATATGGAATATGCCTCATGCCGGCACGTTTTAGGCTCCCTTGAAATTTACAGTAAAGTTATTTTCCATAGAGACGGAGAAAGCTTTTTCCGTGCAATTAAAAATTCCTCGCTGACGCTCCAAGTACACTTGGAATACATTGAAAAATTCATAGCCGAACTCACTGGCAACGCAGGGAATAATGTTTGATGTTCTCGAAAATATACACACTGGAATGTCATTCGTTTGTGCCAATTCGAGATTATTCATGAAACAAGCATCGCTTTATAATAGCGCAAATAGTGGAATTTTAGTTTGAAATTCATTAGGCACATTTAGTCATCGCGTCCGGGGAATAACGAAAGGATCGAGGCGAGCCCCCACTCAGATTATTTCTCAAGAAATCACGGCACAGAGGGCAAACGTATGGTGGCCGAGTATATGATAATACCTTGGTGAATGTCTTTACAGGCCGAGAATGCCCCTTACTTTCGCGCGAGCTTTTGCAGGAAAAGAGGGACAGAGCGGCTGTCACTTTGTCGTAATTACGAAGGAGTTTAATGCGACCCGCGAATGATATTTCCAAGCCCGTCTCGCTTTCCTTTACGTCGTTTCAAGCTCGCCCCTTTCAGAGGTCTACCTGACATCCCCTTGACATTACCAACAGTCAGACGTCAGGAACTTGCGTCGTCCGTTTCGATGTAACCGCCTCTATGAAAAATAAATAGCAAGAGTCGGATTCCGAGATGGAAAGTACAGTTGATGTTCGGCTCATAAATCTCTGGTCTTTCTGGTTCGGGGAAATTTTGACGAGTTTTACCAGCATTTGGCCCACCTCATTCGGGATGCAGCCGAGCATACTGAATCCACGACTAACCATCTTTCCTGCGAGCGCTGTCGTTTATTAAATTTTCTCGTTTTATTCGACACGAAATTTCCGGCCCGGTCCGCGGTTTATCGAGTTTGCCCAGCCGCCGCACGTGGAAGCGCATTTAAGAGCGTATTTCTCAATCGCCAGGAGGCGTCTAGTAAAACCGTCTTCTTCCCTCTCTCCAGACATATTTTCCACATGAAAACACTGTTACCTACTTCTATCTCTCATCCATAGCCTCGAAGTAGTAATATCCCGTTATAGTCGGAAAAACGTCCCTTTAGTTTAGGCATCTTTTTCATTTTCGTGTCATCGCGTCATCGCGTCATCGCGTCATCGCGTCATCGAGTACATGGGCAGAAGGTTCGGACTTTTAATTTAGGAACAGAGGAGTTTTCATTGTGAAAGAGAACGGGGACGTTCCTTTGGGGCTCCGACGAAAAACGAGCGTTCTCATTGTTTGCAATTTCTCCTGTACATATCCGAGAATTGGAAAAATGATTGTACGCAGCCCGGCCGCGCGCTTGTTTTCGTCCGGTTTTTCGTTGTTTCTTCTTTTCTTTTTGTCGCTGTGAAACTCTAGTGCATTGCTTCCTCCACCATTCATTGACCACTGTAGGCGAAAGCTCGAGGCAGAATCGGAAATATCACGCACGGTAGGTCAGTACACCCCTTTCTGCAATGTCCTATTTCCCAATACTGTGGCCGGAGATTTTGAATTAACCAGTACGGCTGGTGGCACGCAAACAACCAGCAGCGTTATTCTTCAGGAGAAAAATCTAGCTTTCCGAGTATCCATAGGTTTCCTACTAATTTCCGATAAGCCCCGACCTCGGGGCAAACTAAGGATCCGTGAAATAAAGCAAGCGCAGAACGCCAGTTTCATTACCTTTTGGCAGGAATCCAGCGTGAATGAGCCTGGCCTCCATCAGCAGGGAGGGCAGAAGGAAGCACATGGCCGTGCAAAGGTGCACGAAGGCCGCCGTTGGTCCACCATGTCTCCACAAATTGTTTGCTAGTCCTGGCAACACCGTAAAACACGTAAATTTACGAATAAACGGGCCTACCTTAACGGTGAATTCTTACCGCTGTCGTGGTTGTTGGTGAGCAGGGAGGACGGTGGGTCGCGGGAGCAAGCGCTCAGGTGACGGCCGAGCTTTATTCCGTCGTTCGCGAGGTTACCCAGCTTTAAGAGGGCGGCGCCCAGCAAAACTGGCAGCAAGACCATTCCCGTGCCTGCCAGCACCAGGCACCCGTGGAGCTCGATTTTTGGTGGTGGAGCCTCCGCCGGCCAAGGTAACGAAAGGTAAGCTGTATACAACAGCCACCGAAGAAAAATATTACATTCCCTTGTCTTTCTCCTCGGTCCTTGGACAGACCGGCAATGGCAAAAGACCATTTCAAGCACGCCACTCTATCTCTGGCCCAAATACAAACTGCCGGATTAAACATTGTGCAACGAAAACTGACCCTTTTCCAATGAGAACCTCGGAAGAATGAAAGCCGCGTCAACTCAAGTTGCCCACTTATTCGGAATGTTAACCAGCCTGTTAATGCCACTCTTAATACGGACCTTCCCTCTTTTAATCAGTCCGCAAACTTTCCCTAGGCCTTCACCACTGGCCCCATCTTTCTTTTAATCCTATCGACCCGGCACCGTCGTTTCGGGAGTCGGGATAAAGGTCACGCCACGGGGTAACAAAAAAATTTTAATAACATTAATCTCACGGATAAGGGAGGAAAAATGTGAGCGATAAGAAGGAAATGTCAAGGTCCTATATCTCGTTAGGGTGAGAAAGAAGACCTTTTGACGTTGTCGATTAGCGGATATGTCCCCCCCCCCCCTTTGTTTGATTTGTCCAGGGCTAAAGCTAACGACGCGAATGTAACGAAAAAAAAAGTTCCGTTTCCCCGGAACTTCGTTACGTCATAAGAGCGTGAGGTGTTGTCAGAGGGGAAGGGTAGGAAAAGGATCAGACACCCTTCGAAGATGTTTCCCCACTCGTTATACTCCCCATAAACACGAACGGTCACGCCGAGTTTCCAAGTCGTTAAGACACTTGGAATTTATCGTAGCTCCCCATCCTTATTAAATTCCCCTTTGCTATACTATTCATTTGCCCGTTAGCGTGATTTTCGTTATAATTGGGTCATCTCGTTTAATTACGACTCAATCAAGTTTGGTCATACCCGCGTCTAAATTCCAAATTTACCAAAGTCCCTTCATTAAAACGCCATCGAATTAATATGCCTTCGCGTAATTTTCATGAGTTTCATTTTCACGGCAACACAACTTTTAATTCGTTGCCAACGAAGAAAGGGCTTGCGGGGGTTCGAGGGTTAAGAACGACGAGTTTACTCACCGGCAAATCTCTTGGCGCATCTCAGGGCGATGTAGGCTTGAAAGAGAACCGCGAGGATTCCGTACCAGACGGACCATAGGCTGTTTACGTGACCACGTACGCAGGACTCTCTCCTAGGCGGTGATCGTATCTTTCGTGATTTCATGGCCGTCGTGACTCCGCTGGCGTTTACGCTCGACACGACAGGCAACGGTTTCAGCGGTTTCTTGCATTTCGCCTGGTTCACCTCGTTGTTGTTCTCGTAACCCATCAAGCTTCCCGTCATCGACATCTTGTCCTGAAAGTACGCTCTCCTCAGTCCTTCGGGACTTCGTCTCAAAATAGTTTACTCCCAAAAAGTATTCCCCGTGGGGTAGAACCTTGGGGGCGTAGGAACAGGCGGGACGTAAAGTGGGCGTTTACTCATTTTGAGAAACTCATAAATTTAAGGCAAGTTTACGCGTGCGCGACCCACTACATTTACATACTAATTGCGGCTATGAGCTAAGGGCTCGCTCCGACCGAAACGCGTCTGCCGATAAGCGATCGCGTAAAACATTTTACAGATTAGATGGAGTCACGCACGCGAAAAAACTCTCGAGATTTTACGCTGGAGTAGAGGGTAGAGAGTGTCGGCCGAGCAGCTAGTCAAAGGAAAGATGATTGAAAGTCATGCAAAATACATCCTGCGAATTACTCTCGCTGGCAGTAGTTGAAAGAACATTAATTAATGTTCACCCACCTGGGGATCGAGAGACACGAGAACTGGGAACAAAGAAAAAGATGTGTGGAATACGGAGGTAAAAGAAAGGTACAAAGACACGCCTATGTGACCCATGGAGAGAATAAATGGCGCACGAAAGATAAACTACCGTCGGAATGGTCGGGAAATGTGAAGACCCGTTGTGTGCTTCGACGGAGAGTGTACGAATTTACGTAGGAAGTGCAACGGCAAGCTTTACTTACCCGAGCGAGCGAGCGAGCGTTCGTCAGAGCGGGGACGTTTACAGGTGCCAGGATGTTTCCTCGAGATAATTAGTTCGCAGCTCTAGCATCTTTATCCGTGTAACCATCTGCAAAAGCAATCGCCAACAATGTTAATAAACATGCAACGGAACATTGCCAAGGTAAGTAAATTTCATGAAAAAAATATCTGCATAGCCGTGGTAAGTAGTTAAGGTACAGTAGATAGAGTCGACGCTGATCAGACACGTTGTTAAACTCGCTGTAGGATGCATGTTTCGTGTTAGCCGATCTCTATAAGCTTGTTTTCTCAAGCTCGCTAACCCACACAACGTGTAAGACGACGAGTAAGTCTCCCCCGCTTGATCGACGAAATTCGATGCTCACGCAAGCCCCGGGCAACTGGTGACTGGTGACTGGTGACTGGCGAGTGGCGAACAAGCTCGACTAATTAGACGCTCGGTTTCGTTTGCTAGGACCGCCAGCACTGGCAAACTTATCGGACACGTTCTGCCTTTCCATCTTCCTTCGCACCGCAAAAGCCCTATCCAACTTCGCCAAATAACAGTGTTCACCCTTTACCAAGGAAGGAACGGTCGTTAGAGAAAAATGTGGCAAGTACAAAAAAGAGGTTCGATCTGTCCTCTATAGCGGCGTGCAATACATTAATTGTGTCATTGCGAGCAAACGCTAAATTAAATAAAAAAAATATGCGGCACGCTTTATCCAGGATGTTTTTCGTCAGATGTAAAACGCGCTTCAATGTATCACACTGTATATAGCGGATTTCCAGTGGGCAGTAGGCAAAAGATAACACCTCGCCATTAGTCTGATTAACGTGTCGTATTGCACGCCTTGCGGCTGGAGAAACACCACCTGAGCTTTCCTCTTCGTTGCCCCCTTAATTCCAGACCTTGCCCACTCCGGTTCTCCTCTAATCCACGTGAAAAAGGGAAAATCACGGCAAAGCCACAATGAAAAACTCGGCAATTATTTCTCCTGGATTCTTCGTCTCATGGGTTATCCTATATATGGCTCGAGAAGAGACATAATTTCCGATTTATCGGGCTATGGAGATCGGTGGAGCGCGACGGTCCGAGAGCTAGGAATTAACGGGAAGCTCTGACACGTGTCGGCGACGAGGCGTATCGTATGTCGGTGCGCCCAGTAAAAGGGTAAAACGAGCAAAAGGGACAACAGTTTTAACCACGGCAAGCAGTTTCCAAGAGTTTTCAGAGTGACAGGGCCTGGAGCCGAGGAGCCGAGGAGCCTGGCTATAAGGGCACTAGAATTATCACGCTGTGCCACTCCGTTCACTTCCACCCCCTTTCTACGCGCCACGTGCATACCTATGTGTATACTTACAAATATACCCTCCTCCCTGTCATATCTGCTTGTAAAATGTTTTCTCCACCCTCCAACGATCACGCTTCTACTCGGCCGCCCCTAGTGTACCTTTTCTTGGTATTTGGCCTTGCCAAAGGTTACCGTAAAAGCTTTTCCTCGTCGTAATTGCCAGCCGATCGATAAGGCATACGCAAACACAAACGCATCTACGGAGGAAGGAGGATCGCTCTTGTTACCGCGATATTATCATTCGGCTCGAAATTTGCGCACTCTCACGAAATTATCATGAGCAGGTGATTTACATTCCGGTTAAAATGGTAATTGCCGAAACTCCGAGGCGTGGAGTGGTCTCTTAGGCGGCCTAGTACCGAGTCAGCAGAGCGAGAATTCCTTTCGTCGATATGCCGGCTTTAAGCCCTTTCCTCCAACTTGGAGACAGGAGCCCGGGTGGCAGGTTCTCCTTCCCAGCCGACTTTACGAGATCGCGGTTTTCCACGAATTTTCAAACTACCCTGAGAAATCTTTCGTCACGCTCAAGAAATAGGATCCTAACTATTCACCACCGTCGGATACATAGAGGAATTATCTTATCAGCCTGCCAGCAGAAAGTGGAACCGATTTGCCCAAGTTTTCAGGGACAACTGGCTTCGGAACTCGAGGAAATGTCGTTACAAGGAACTGCCGATAAGGATTGTGTACAAAGTTAGAGAGAAACGTCGTTCCTGGCCGAGTGCTGCGCTCGAGGACTGTTGGCGAATAATCTCGCGCCACGCGAAACGCCCACTCCTACTTGTAAATCGTCCTACGGCACTCGATAAGTTATCTCGACGTGTTAATGCGATCGTGCCTTTCGCATGCCCCGATATTTCGCAAATTTGCTCGTTCGCTCGGCCAACGAAAAAAAACCGTCCGTCGAAGAGATGAAGATTTACTCGTCTTTCCATCTTTTCGCCGTACTTTCTGAGTCATGGGAACCGTGTGGGTCATCGGTGAAATTAATCCAATTGAGCCAGCAATTCGTCAACCGTCACGAAACACACGAAATAGAGTGAATCTACATGGAGGGCAGCACTCGGAATATCGAGCTCGATAAAAGTCGGACGACGAACGTTAGACGAATGTCCGATCTTATCTTCGTATTCCATCTCCTCCCTCGGGTAATACTATTGGCAAAGGGGAGGGCGGAATAACAAGACGCATCGGCTTTCACGTTATATCCTTAATTCGATTTGTCCCTTCCTGCTCCGCTCGTTCACTCAGCCGGAGATAGGCAAAATCATCGTTGAATTATCGATCGTTAAGAGTCTGCATAATTCCCTCCTACAACTACTCTAAAGATGTTATTATTGGGAGAAAACGAGCGAGCAAGTAACCGATTACTGCTCTTGGAACGTTGGCGCAGAATACGTATGGAAATGGTTTGACCCTTCACGTGTACCAGTCGAAGGCCGTCTAACCCCCCTACCCCCTTCTTTCTCTCTCAGAGGCTGAGTGGCGGCATTTAACGTTAGCGACGCCAAAACCACCAGGTCAAATGCCTATTAACCCTTTTTCATTCGCACGGGCCTGTCGTGTGCTCGACCTTCGACCTTCGACCTCGTCGAACGACCGCATCGAAGCCCAGGTGGTAACGCTGTGGTTTCGTGGAAAATTCTGCTAAAAGCCAGACCGGATTGATCGATTTCCATGGAGGATTCTCCACGGCGAAAGTAGGTCGTAAACCTACTTGTATAAAGATGACTTGGTTATACTTCGTCAATGGATGTCAGTGGAAAAATCGATGAAACCCTTGGAGTAAACAACGAGGGTTACTAGGTGAAACTTTGAAGCGTTCAAACTTGTCGACGTTTCCTACGACTAGCTATATTCCACCCTCACTCATGAAACTTGACTGTAATTTGTTAAACTACAATTGGTAGAAGGTCGTCGGTAATTTTTCCTCGCGGTTCTAAAGCCTCGCTAGCGACCCAAACAATTTCAGCCCAGTCCTCCCGGTTTATTAGAATTAAAGCAATTTGTCGGCGGACGTCCGGGAAGAATAGACTTAACGAACAGAGACGAACTAACTCCCGAATAAATTCCCCTTTCTCGGCATTTGCGTAATTCTCGTTTTCTCCAGTTCATTTCCAAAGACGAAAGAGTAGCAGGTTTACGCCTGCGTACGATCAATCGAGCCGTTACGATGAGCAATTTTCGAATAAGCAGGTGTCGGTGAAGAGACATTGACTTTGGTAAGGATTTACAGCCGTCGCCCGGCTCATGGAAAGTTACAGTTTGCAAAAATATTTGCACCTGGCAACTTGATGTTTCCTTACATGTCAAACCGTCTTTGACAAAGCCCTTATTTTCACGCCATTGGCGATTTCTCATCGTCGAAAGTTCACTCGAACGATAAAATATCGATATGCTAGCTGCGACAAGTAATATGTATATTTAGACGATATTTACGCGAGCGTTAGAGGCATTCTAAGATAATTAATGTGGAGCTAGCGTCGTTCCTTAACGAGCAGGCTCGACCGCGCATTATTGTCTTCAGACCGGTACAAGGATGTACAGGCTGGATTTTTAATTAACGCCCGAGCTTGCCGGGGAACCCGGCGTACTCCACAGGCTTTTATCGGCGACAAAACAGAAAGAAGGGGAAAGTGATGTTAATGATGCCACGAGGTGTTCAGGGAACGACTGATAACTCCCTCGACTCGTCAAAGGTATTGTACGTAATACGTTCCCTTTGGAATTTAGCTCGTGTGAAAACTCGCCAGTATTTATAACTTGTGCAGCCAGCAATGAATCATGACACGTCTGAGAAAATCCTTTCTCCGATGTTCTCGTGACGATGCTCACGATACGTCCATTGTAGCCTTGAAACACTCTCTCTTTCTTTCTACATTCGTGTCGACGTACTTACGGACGACTTCGAAGTCTCGCACGAGAGTAATTCCTTCTATTAACGATTTATATTCTTCTATTATTAATGTCTTAAAAAGTATTGATCGCGGAGGAATTCCTAATGGACGTTAATATCGCATCGTTGGCATGTTGGATGAATTACAACCGTAAGGGATTGTAAAATCCAGTCGTTAATCGGCCGGAAGGAAGAGAGGAAAAGGACAGAAATTCGAAGACGAAAGCTGCCGGAATATCGAGGCGGGTTTCGCTTGAGAAAAGAGCTTTGGAATTACGTCGAGAGAAGCCTGCGGTTCCTCCTCGACTTCAGTATTTTATCTCCCGCCTCTGTCCTCAGCCCACTCCTTTATTCCATTCCCACTAATTTTCCCCTTTCGCTCTCGTTTTTCTATTATGCTCTTACAAAGTTACTTCACGCCTTTTGATTTTCTATACAACACAAGCATCAAGAGGATTTAATGAAGAAGTACGCTCCCCCATGAAGTTTCCTATCGTACAACCTCTCCTCTTTCTCGACATCTCCGATCCTTTTCAGTGTCGTCCAGTTTTTTCTACGAAGGTTATCAGATGAAAAAGTTAGCCGTGTCGACGAGCACGAGCAGAAACATTTGAACCCTTGGGCCACGAGTATAAAGCCCTCGTTGCAGGAAGCACGATCCATGCGTGTATGCCCCGCCGGCCGGACGACTCGACACGTTCGTCGAGCGTGCATTGTGCATCATTCTTGAAACGCGTGACTCGCCCTCAACCCCCGCCGTTTGACATAGTTCAACGGGCTGACCCCTCGTTACTCGCCATTCGTGACGGTCCAATAATTATCCGCGAGATTCCCATCGTCTCTTTTTACTCACTGCTCTTCGTTCGTCGATCCAATTCCCCGCACGTCCCGATTTTAAATTCGTTCCAATGCCACTACATTTTAATTTGGCCCCTATGAATACAGGAAAAACGAAATCTCGCCAATGCGCTGATTTATGAGGGTCTAGCTGGTCGCTGAGAAATGAGTTAGCCGCATATTGAGCCGTCGAATATCTGACGTTCCTCGCGACAAAAGAGCCTGAGGGAGTCGGAGAAAAAATGACTCGTTTTACGGAAAATTTCGTTCCTCCGGAGGAGGGAAGCTCCTTCCTTCGAACCAGTTAAACGTTCCTCGGCGTTTCTTTGGTGCGCTTCGACGCCCTTGTCTCGAATCAGAGATCATCGCCGGGAGAATGAATGGCGCAAGGGTGCTCGCACCGAAGGGATATCTGGAGGAAATTTCGTTCCGAGGATTCTCTCGTAGATATTCAGACGCTTTTCTACTGGCCGTCATTTTCCTTCCCAAATGCCAAACGAAGAAGGACGGTGAAAGGCGAAAGGGATTTTTCAGAAAGAAGGGAGAATCTTGAACGTTTCGAGAGGGAATTGGCCATGGGGAAGCCACCGACGAGGGAGAAGTGCGTGACACGCGTGACAAACACAGCCGGATTAAATGCTGGGACTGTCTCACGCTCTGTTTTTCCGGAATCCACCCGGCATTCACCAAACTCACCGAGAATTCAAGCGGAAATCGGAGGTACTTTCGTTTGAAAATTTAATGATCGTCGATCAATCTTCCTCGTTGAAAATTCCAACATATTTCACCTGCTCCGGGCCACGAAAAGGTAAGTTCCTTCGGTGAGACAGGGGCCAGCGTTTTCAGATTATTAAGGGAACCGCGCTGCCTCCGAGAAATATCTTCTCCTTCAGTCCTTCCATTTAGCCGAATGCTGTGGAAATCCTCTTTCGTCGGCGGAGAAGCTTTGCGAAATAATAAAATTCCGCGACTACGTTCACCCTCGCTAAAGACTGTCCGCTCTCCCGCACGAAATAATATAAATCCACTGGCATTTCTTTTCTCTTTCCCCTCTGTAACTGTGCCTGATCCAACGTCGCAGCTTCTTTTCTCTTCTTTTCCGTTTTTCTTCATTACCGATTCATTCTTCGCGAGGACTCTTATTCCGCTCATCTTCTCGCATCAATTAAGTTTCTACACGGCAGATGTGCCTGCGACGTGGTCGAGCAAGAGTTTTTCTTTTGTTTGGTCAACGGGCTCGGTTCGTTCGGGCGCACTTTGATCCAAGATGATTACGTCGATAGCGGCGTCATTATTGCGAGGAGAAAACGAAAATGAGGGACCCGCATGGAGTGGCTTGAAAGCCGATCGGCTGCAGAAAAGAGTTTTCAGTCGTTGAAGGAAGAGAAAAATCTCGAGGTATACGCGCTGAGAACGACGAAGGAAATGAGCTTTGAACCATGTCCCTGTCTACCTTGATGTCGTTCAACGACGGTCTCAAATGATGATTCGCGCTAGCCGGAGATAGATAATCCCAAGAAAGCTGGCCTACTTTCCCTTTAAAGCCATCCACTCGTGCTAGCCAAGATTTTCATCTCATACTTTTGTGTTTCTGTTGGTTGGTCGAGGAACCGGGGGAAACCACCTCGACAAATTACAGCGGTACATATTGCGCTTACGTGTCAGCGAATACCGCAAAAGCAAATAGCGTTCAAAGAAGTATTTGAAATAGACAAAAGATGTTTTCCAGAGTCCAAGTACAATGGATCTTTCGGCAATATCGACGAGGAGTGCATCGGAAAATTTGTCCGTTACAACCACTACGGAGGAAGGATAAGAAAGGTTGCTGTTATTTCGAGAAAGTCCGGGTAAACCATCGTTCTTCGTTACGGGTAACGACGACGCTTTGCTCGGCAACTGCGAGGCCGCTTTATCTTCGTTTCGACGACGACGATCCGAGCTACAAGAATTTTTGCCCTTAAACACCTCTCACGTCTTCCCGAAAAGCTCCATGCCGGAGCCGCTCACTTTTCATGGCGGCATCTTGATTTACCGCCTCGTGTCCGATGGACCAAGGCCCATTCGAGATCCGAGATGATTGCCGCGAGCAACGTTGTTCCGTGTCCCTTAACTCGCTGTAATCGACAAAAAGATTTACTTCCTCCTGCTCCCCGGCGCGACTGCGTTTGACACTTGGATTTCCGAGGGAAAATCCGTCCTTAATTTGACAATCCTACGGGTTTTGTTATTTCGCTGACCTTACGGATCCGTGTGTTTGGATGTTTGGCACAGGGGTGTGAGGATTTCCTGGCTGGCCGCCTCCTACCATCTCTTCCGGCATCGATGTTCTGGCCCATGAGTCAGCGTGTCACCATGGCTACAGAGCACATCCCCCGCGTATATCTGCTCCGTCTACCCGCCAAAACATGCACGTGGAACGCTCCTGACGTGCTCCCTTTCTCCCAGTCGCGCCTGACGACCTCATAATTGCGGGACTATTTAATTTTGAGATTCGTCAGCAAGCAGTACCAGTGGGCAGTCGCTATTCCGAGGCCTCTTCACGGGCGGCCTGCGAGTTTCCTTCTTTCCTTTTCTACCTCGGACCTCTAGAAGGACCGTTCTGTTCCTCTGGCTCGTTGCCTTTTTGTCTCGACTTAAGTGCCGGCCTTTCTCGCGCCCGGTGCAATAATGAAAAAGACCGCCCCCGCCAGACGTTGCTCCCTCTTCATCTTCCTCCATTTCCTTTCATCCCGTAGTAGCCCTTACATAGACTCCTGCTACCCTTTCTTTCTTATTCTCCGTTTCGCCGACTCTCCATTCCCTCTGTAATTCTCATTTCCCTTTTTCGAATAAACTTTTTCGCTCTCCCCCGGCGCTTCTCTTAATTTTATTATCACGGCCGAGCAGTTTTCAGCCGAGAGTTACGGCCGTCGTATAACAAATTGTCCGGTACGTGGGCGCTCGCGCGATCGCCAATATATACGTATACATATTCCCATTGCGTCCCGGCGGGAGTAAAGCGTCCGTTTCCCATATCCCGGGGCGCGATTCCGAGAGGCAAATGGAGCGCAATAAAGTCATTGCCCGTTGCCGACCACCCCCGCAGGAACACGTTCTTATGCGTCTACATACATTCGTCTATATGTGCGCCTTTATACGGAGAACATGACTGAGAAACGTGAAAGAGGAAAGAGGAAAGAGGAAAGAGGAAAGAGGAAAGAGGAAAGAGAAAAGAGAAAAGAGAAAAGAGAAAAGAGAAAAGAGAAAAGAGAAAAGAGGAAAATGATAAAAGATATTCTTTCTACGTTAGCGAAGCCATGCATTTAGATGGTTCCACATGGACCTTATAAATCTATCGGTTGGCGCTAATGCGGGTCGTAGATTTCCTAGCTGCGTCGTTCAAGGACACCGACTAGAGTAGTGCCCCGTCGTCGCTTAATCGATGTCGACTTTTCTGGTCCCTCCACGAATCAACCGTCATCATTCGTCTGTGGGAAAATCATAAAACTCGGCAAGATGAGGAAAAGCCGCTCTTGTCGGACAAACGATCGGATGTCGTAGGCAGATGAAAAAAACGATTACCCGCAGCGGGCAATGGTTGATTTGGCAGGCGGTGCTTCACACGATGGAATACATTATTGCCGCGTGGCTAGCATAAAAATAAATACACGTAGGGTGCGGGTCGTAAGAAAGCCCGGCCGGGCGTCCCCTAATCTCAAGAAGATCGATCTCGAGGGGTGAACGCCCTCGTTTTCCTCGCGAAGCCCCTTTCCTCGGAAGACGACACGAATAGACTCGCAGGAGGCCGATCAAACGGTCGTAAGAAAGCCCGCAGGGACGTCTTCGGATTTATCAAATTCACGCTATGTCCTTGATAATGGAATCGCGCCGTTTCGCTTAAGCATCATACCCCGAGTATTCCCTACGCAAGCGCGATATTCGACAAGACGCTTATAACGAGCAAAGTCCTGCCGAGTACAATCTTAACGGCTGCAAGACAATTCCGAGGTCCCAAGTGCCGTTGCATTATTACTATCGAGCCTTTCCCTCCGGCCTCGTAAAAGAAAATGCACTTAGACGCGCTATAAAAGGACCCACTCGTTCCCCTAATCTCGAGGAGATCGATTGCTAGGAGTCTCGTGAGGGGCACTTGTAGACGCCCCCGCGAATTCCACGTCATGCTGGATGTCGTCATGGTAACCCGTGGACCAACGTAAGTGCACCTTGTACCATTTCACTTGCAACTGCCCCTCCTATGGCAATCCGAACGTCCGATCCTCATACGCTTTAGTAATATTTTTCTCAGATTTACCGTCGGATGGATAACGGATAACGGAAAATCGATAGAACGCCACTCGGCAGCGTAAGGAACCATCTGTGCCCATGTGGCCGGCAGCCTTGCCTGCCGGAGCGCACCCTCTTTTTCTCGAGGGAAAGAAACCGGACAAGGAGGAGAATGCTCGTCGAAGCGGATTTACAAAAATTAGACCGTCCAAATGTCTTTCGAGCCTTCCTCCGTACAAGCCTGCCGCTGACAGTCAACTCGGGCTTATCCCTCAACTTTTCGCTAAAATTTATAGCCGTAAACCGATCAACGACGCGCAAACCAGAATAGAAATAGCTATTACCGCGTATTGCGCGCGAATAAGTTAGGCCGAATGAGTTGCGAGAGGTCGTAGAAGACGTCAAAGTTCTCGATATCTCGTGGTTCGGCGGGGTCGTGGGAGAATAGCTGGGCCAAGCTGGTCCTACGATTCCCTCAGGAAGAAAACGCAGAGCTCGTCCCTTCAGAAGCCAATATGCCAGCGTCACTGGTGAAACATTTTCTCCTCTGGCACCTCGCCCTTCCCGTCTTTCTCCCTTACTCGTGTAATAAGGCGTCGCCGAGGGCGGATTATTCGTTGCCACGGGGAATTGGAGGTTTCTTTGAGACCAGCCACTAGGCTAAAAGATATTTCATCCGCGAATCGATCTTGTCTTTCATCATCGGACAGTGAAAAAACTGGCCTTCCCCAGCGCAGAATCGCCAGATGACAAGAAATAACGGGCTTTCGGCGGTTGGTACGGGACTTGTAATATTGTCGGAGGATCGCGAGCGGGCGGTAGCGCGGGAAAGAGGGGTCAGAAGAACGTCAACGTTTGTTCCCGGGCAGAAAGGTTGGCGGATCCTCGAGAATTAATTGAATTCCCGCCTCGAAGAAAGAGAGCATTCACACGGGATGGAAACCGGCCGGTGTATCGAGAAGAGCGCCTGCATTAGAGGGTGGAATAGAAAAGGAAATGGAAAAAGGGTCGACGTGGATGGCTCCATTCGGGAGAGTAGATTAAAACTTTGATGGGAATTCGCAGTGAGCGGACTCTAGGACGACTACCCCGGTATCGACCTCACCATTCGGATGAGAAGAGAAATCTAATAAAGAATCGCCAAACAGAAGCCCCAAAGTTTTCCTTTTTTCCGATAACTCTACATCCTCGACTTTGGTCCATCATCAATGAGTTTCCATAAATTTAGCCGCCTTCAGGCTTGGCCAATAAAATAAATGTGGCTAAGCTCACACCCGTATGTGTATGCGTCAAACTGTCAAAATAATGAACTTACCGAAGGCAGAATCGTTGCGCCGACGAGGACCCGAGAGAGCCGTACAGGAATCCTGAAACGGAGAGCAAAGTTTTTATTAGATTCCACGGAACGTGTTTCCGGAAGCGAAAGGGTCACGAGAAAACTTCGCTCGAGCATTTCCCCCCCAAAAAAGGAAATCGTTTCTGCCGATGAATCGCTCCATAATGTTAACAACTTTCTGAATAATTTTTATTTAACACTTGGTCAAATTACGAGGGTCAGTGGTGACACCGTGGAAAATGATGTCCTACGGTGAAAACGCAATTACAACGTACAGAGAATTACATTGTGGTAGCCGTAATGCAATTAAGCTGCGCTCTGCATTGTGAATGGGAATGGACAGCAACGAGGATGTGCTATACGCTATTTACAACTAGGAATCAGCAGTGATTTGTGCAACGTGCCTTGATGCACACGCAATTCGAGTTAAGGTCATTAGTGTTATGCCGAAACAGGGCATTAACTCATCGATGGTTTACTGGAATGACGATTAGCCGAAACCACCGTCCAAGTGCGTACCCTTGTATTCCCTCCAGCAATAGTGTTGCGACGAAGGGCGTTTTAAATTGTTCGGTGAATCCATTGAAAGGTGAGACAAGAAGGACAGTTGGGGGCGCGTGACGAGAAATGTTTAAGCGAGGGGGAGAGATATACATTTACTGAGATGTATTTACACCGACGACCAACAACAGAGCCCGAGTTTTAGCTCGACAAACGAAGTAAGAGGGCACCGATGCTTCAAGAACCCAAACGACATCTCGAAAGGTCGAGAGAGAATCCAAGTGGGGGTTGCGAGTCGGTTAAAGCGACGAGAAATCCCCCAGCCCAACTTCTGCCATCCTATCTCCAATTTTCTGCGCTCAATCTTCTTCTTCGTATTACGACCGCGAGGCAAAAGACATTGTAGCCTTTCGCAATTCCTTATTTTCTTCGTTTACGATTTCCACCGTGGCGCATCAGTTTCCGTATTATCGCATATCCCAGATGATTTTCCGGGCTTATAGGGAGCCACTGTAAGCCGATCAGAGGAGTAGGCGATATGGGCGCATCTCGTAGGATAGGGAAGACGTCGTTCGACAGCAGCAGTACAGAGAGACGTATTCGCCAGCTTGGATGACAAAGCAAGTGAGTGGAGCGATGCCAGCGACTCTGGGCCAAGTGCATCCAGTTTGTACAGCTCGAGCTCGATGCTCGAGCTCGAGGCAAACGATAAATGACAATCGACAGCAACGGCCGGTATGGTCCCTGCAATGTCGTAGTATTAATCTTTGGCCGTATTTGCCTCAACTGCCTGACATTGTGGGCAAACCGAGGCGAACCGAGGCGAACCGACGCGAACCGTCCGCGAAGGGGCGTTAATTTATCGAGCGTGGGCGCAAGATTAATTATAGGAGGGAAGTTCCTTTGCGGGTTCGAAGTTGATAGGGCGGAGAGCTTACCGCAGACACGGCCAGGTGTGCCGAGGCAGCTGGCAAGGATGTTCTAAACAAGCCTGTGCAAGGCGAGTACCACCTTCGATGAGACGCATCGAGACCGACCGATTATCCGGCACTTTGCGGCCACGCTACGGGTTATCCGAAGCACCTAATGGCATTTACAATCATGTCGCCTCCGACAGAATGTCATTTGCATACTCGAGTATCCCGCTAATGGACGCTGCCTCTACCCTCCAGTCTTTCGTCCTGGAAACTCCAGCTGCCTTTACTTTTCCAAGCCCTCTACGAGAGCCAACAATTAATGCACGTCGGAGTCATTATTAATGAAGCTGGCATTTATGAGACGATCATGTCGAGCAATGTAACGACATTGGCTGGACGTTCGAATGTCAAATGGCCCGTGAAAATGGTCTAAGGCATGAGAAAGTATGTTGCTACTGGAATGCATGGCATCCAAGCTGACGATATCGCTACAACGTGTACCGTCTAACGGCATTAATTAGTTTACGCTGGCCAACAATCTGGAAGGTGGTTTATCTCGTGGCGAGCGCGGTGAGTTTCCGCTTCCGTCGACGCCTCTGAGCATGGCTGCTTAATAGACGGCAAGGCGCGTTCGACCGCATGCGTCTCTCATTTCCGCCCCCCTCAACCCCAGGGACGTCGGTAGACATTCTTCTCTCGACCAGCCGTCTTTCTTCGCTCCTACATTGCCTACGGCATTTAGAGACACGAAATACACTTGGGGAAAGTACGGGCGAACAAGAAACAGTCTCAACCGTACGGGAAATACATTTGCTGCGGTGCATACGGCTTCGACAGGGTCAAGTTCAGTGTTCCGCATAGAATGGATTCCCACGTAAGCCAGTCACAGGGTCATCGAATGGCTCTATGCATAAAGTCAGCCAACGAAACAAGGGAAACAAGAAAAATAGCTCGTTTTTATCGCCGAGATATCCCGCTAAAAGTTAGTCCTTGTAATTACTCCGTTTGTTACCTTATTGCCAGGGAAACTGTAATGGCAGAAAGTACCTCGAGGCGTGGAAGTTCCTCCCTTCCAAGCGGAACGTTAATTCCCGCTTTAAAGAAACTTTTCTCACGGCCTCCGAGCAATTTGTCTTAGCCGCCATTATCGTTATAGTCGTTCGTTAAAACAAGATTCGGAGGACAACTCCTTTGGAGTGACAGGTCGGCTTTGAGAAAGAAAAGAAAAAGGTTTCTCAGTGAATAAGCGGAGGTCCATTCGGTCCTCGAGCCGCGTCAAGGCGATCGCCCATCGGAGAGGAAGCGCGCACACATGGTAGCCTTTTGTTTGTCGGTCAACATCGCAGACCCGTCGACAGCGACGGCATGTTGGCAGTTTGCCAATCGGCCTACCGGTCACCTCGATTGTCGTTGACACCTCAATTATCGATTCCTTCGCAAGACCAACCCTTCCCAATTCCATTCTTTCAACGTCTTCGTGCCGACTAGAATCTCGTGAAAATTGCTCCTCGAAATTAACGGTAGAATGGCTAAGAGCACTCAGCTAATATAACTTTGCATTAGAAGACTCAAGTTGAACGATCCCTTTCATAGCCACTTCTAAGACTCTCCGGTTCTATAAATTATTTCTCTTTTACGTCTACTCTCGTTTTTCCCCCTGCGGCCTCCACTTTGTCCGAGACAGAGCAAAGCGGAGAGTACAGCTGATTCACCCGAAATCCCCCACTGGAGGATTGCCAAAACCCTTCAAACCCCGCGGCGGAACTCATTCCACGGCCAGCGCGGAAGACGGAAGAGTCGAATAATCGGGGAAATCATCCGCCAATTGACAAAGGAACATTCCACGAGGTATTTAAAAGATTTCCTGGAAAATCCATATCTTCCGAAGCATCCGGAGCTTCGAGGTCTCTTGTAATACCCATCATAAATTGTACGTAGATCCGGCAAGATAAAAGACGGCCAAGAAAGTGAGTTTATCTAAAGATAGATAAATCTGCACGTGTAGCAGCCACGTGAATGAGGCGGTCTGTCTGTCGTGGAAACGTCGTCGAAACGTCGTCGAAACGTCGTCGAAACTGCCGTTGAACTTGCGCTACATTTGCTTCTCGACCGTGATGCGTCTAACTGCAGATACTCGTATCTCTACATGACCGAGCAGCTCATTTTCTCATACGTTTGCTCGAGAATTCTTGCTAATTCCTCTTTGAATTTCACGAGAATGGTATCGGCTTTTACGGCTTGGTTCGCCGTCACGACCTAACCGGAATCGGCAACTCTTGCACGTCCCGACCGCCAGAGAAACGACACGAGACGCTTTATAAACCGCTTTAACCGATGACCAAGGTAATTCACGCGGCGACCAAGCACCCCGGCGAAGACGCTCAGAAAGGACGAGGGCTGGACAATTTTTCATCCGTGTCACGTCGCGGTGAGCTCACGGCTTAGAGGGAGGAGGGAGAAAAGAAACTCCTGTGGGAGCCCCGTTCCGTTGACACTTTCTCTTCCGAGCGTTTGCCTACCGTCTTCACCGTGCAAAAAAGTTGCTCGACTTTACGACTCAGCAACTTTGGTTATCGGTAAGTGACCAGTATCGTGGGCAAGTTGTAGCACTCCAAAGACAATGGCAAAATCCTGAGCAGGTGAGAGAACTGTCGGAAACGAAGTGGGACGATGGCCATCCAATGGGCCGAGCGTTACGTTGTGAAAATGAGCGGAGGAAAGCAGGAAATGGAGATACGCGGTACATGCGCTTCTAAAGTTGGAAAAGCGCGCATTGCCAAGGTACGTTCAACGAGAACCGTGGACAGCTCTCGATGGGAAATCGATTTCCGGCTGAAACGAACCGCGAGAGCAGCCTCGAATATAGTAGAATGAACGAGCGCTCTTCATTCTTCCGTATTTTCCGTTGGTCGGCGGTAATCGATGCCGTATCTCAAAATGCTCTGTCCCAGCTATTTCCAGAATTTCATACGGATCAAAATGAAAGTAGTCGAGAGTTCATTCCTTGCTGCGATCATGCGCCCTGTCTAACCGTTATTCTTCCTCCTTCGAAAGGGAAATCGCTTCTATTTGACGATTAAATCTCTTAATAAATGGAATGAGAATTATATGAAAGACGGACTTTCCCATATCCTTTTTCTGCCGAGCAATTTCAATCGCAGGATTAACCAGCAGTTTCCGTGATGTTTGCGGCCGAGGACGACAGTCGCTTTCCACGTCGGCAGCTTTTAATTACACAGTCCTCAGTGACAATCGGTAGATTAAATTACGTTCTGTCGGAAAAGCAAGATCGAGCAAAACCCAGCGAACCCTTTCCACTGTTCATATCGATCTCAATTGAACCCCTCTTTCTTCTGCTCTGGCATCTCACCCCTTCCAACGGCGAGCTATCTACCTATTAAGCCGATTCATTCGGTCCCCGAGTCCCTCGCCTCGAATTAACAATTTTCATTGGAGTTCTATGGGGCATTGGAGACTGAGCCACCAATTGTCGTATATATTGGCGATCCGATCTCGATTCAGCGCCGGCATGAATGTCCGCCGTGGCTACTGTACTGTACGTCGAGCATTCTAGGAATTCCATCGAGCTTGGGCCAAACTATCGGCCCTCAACTCTGCTCGACGGGTCCTGTCGGCCCGCTCTTCGCTTCTTGTCACCAACAACGACTTTCCAACTAGGTCGGCGCTCTTCAACATCCCCCCTCTGCGCGTGATATGCCAAAAGACCGTTTATTCTCACGAAACAATCGTTACATGTATTCCCATCATTTTCCTTCTCGTTCAATACCTTTTTCGTTATGGCGGTGAAGGCGCAATGAATTGTACAAAGTGTATTTGACAGTTGGAAATGGCATCGATCGATACTTAGGCGTCGAAATGCGGAATCGAGGGAGGAATTGATGCATCGAGTCGCAGGAGGATCGTCGAGCGATAAATCAATTTCCTTGCCGAGCGAACCGTCCTGTGTACGAGCAAACAAAGGAGGACGTAGCGCGATGGTAGCCTCCCGCGGGAGTGAAAGATCAATTTTACGGCGAGAAACCAGGGGTTCAGCCTCCTCCGACCAGCCGGACAATTTTCTACTGGTCGTTTTCCCTACAACTCGCTCTTCGCAACTGCCAGTAGTTTATTTTTTTGTAATAGCCTTAGCCTCCTTTAATAAATAGTTCCGGCTTGCTTTCGAGGAAATCACTATTTCGGAGAAAAGGGATATACAGTTGAAAGTTTGTTCGTCGTCACGTCAACACTTGGCGAACGGTGCCGGTTTAACGACTTCGATACGCCAGGCGTAGGCGCTTCGTAAACTTGATAATTCTGAGCAAACCATTAATTTCCGATCAGCCGGGTCAACGACCGTTCACGTCGGCCGACGCACGAAATCGCCTAATAAGATTTTCATTCAACTTTTTATTTACTTCCGCTCGTTCGAATTGTCTCGCTGGAGCTTTAATTTGCCGATGAGCACAAGTTTCCGGAGGAGCGGCAGAATAACTCAGGGCCATTTTTCACGAGAACATGCACGAGAACTTGCACGAGTACGGCCGCATGTGCGGTCTTTCTTTAAAAGAAAGATAAACGTCTCGGTCGGGAGTCATTCCCTGCACGTGCTCCTACAACGTAACGCTGCGGAACACACCACCAGCTGCTTTTCTCTTATTTTTCTCGCGGTCTTCTCAGTACGATCGATAAGACCAAGTCCAACAACACGTAGGACCGTGGACAAAAAGAAGATACCGCGGGTGATGAGAATAAAATGGCGATTCATAAGCTATGCCATGGAACAAGACAATATCCTCGAGAAGGAACCGTACTTGTTCCGTCAACGTCGCCATGCATATCATAAGGCGGCCACTGATGATAAATACGTCAACATCGGTTCTTCTTCTTTAAGCTATGAATACGACAGGCAGTTCGCTGGCCGTAAATGCCACGTAAACTGATAAATTCTAGCTCGTGAATCTCGGAAGAGGGAAAAGACAAGGAACGTTCGAAGAATACGAGAATTTTCCATGCTCCCGGGAAGGGGATCGTCGTCGATGAGTCACCCTCGAAAATTCTCCACCCCCAACCGCGGTTGTTCGTCTGGAAATAAGGGGAGTGCAGGAGAATTCGGTTCTGAGCCGTCACACGAACCTTCCTACACGTAGCCACGCGTCTATCCCGACCGCAATGAACTCCAAATACCCTCGGGCAGCTAACGTAATCACGGCTGCGAGATGTTATTCCAACTACGTACGAGTAAAATACCTCCCGCTCCCGCTCCCGCTCCCGCTCCCGCTCCCTCTTTCCCCCACTGGCCAAGCTCACAATCGAGGCCGCAATCGAGGCCGCAATCTAGAGGGCAGTCGTTTCTCCGGAAATTAGGGTGCTCCGGCTGAAAGAACGTAATCGATCGATTGCCCGACTCATTTTCATAATCATCCACACGATCGTCCTCGTAAAAGCCTGCAATCATACTCACGAAGCGTGATAACCCGACGACCACCGTAATCGTCAGTTTTTCCAGAGCTACCCCCTTAGGGGTTCATTCCATTTAAGGCGTATGTACGGTATTCCGTGGTGCACGGACAAGAGTCTTTGGTTAATCGCGCGGTAGAATCCTAAGTTTGGCAAGTTTGCCGAACGTGTCCTCCACGCGTTGCAGTGACGTAACGCAGAGGAGGAAAGTTGAGCGACCGTGCCGAGGGTGACTAACACGGGGACTATCTTCTGCGGAACATCCCCGATGTTCCCCCGGGAAAAGGGACGGGAAAAAAGACGCACGCCACATAAACGTCAGCAAAGTTTTATCGAAGCTGTAAAAAAAATGTCTGCGCTTGCTCGAAAGCATTGGACGAAGGCGATAGCACCGTGAAAGCAGTCTCGCAAAACATCAGGCACCGTCGAGAATCCGTTGAGAATCCGTCGAGAAAGAACTTATCTTTCTCCATCCCTCCTATCGCAGATCCAGCATTTAAAGAATATCCGTCAGAGCGTTAGCCTCCAACTTTCCCAAGGGGTATTTGGCTTATCGGCTATAGTTGACGTTGCTGGAATTCCTCCACGAATCGTCCGTTCAAGTTAACAATGCAATCGCGCCTGCTTGCCCATTGCTTATGTATGTACGTGCACGACGCATTGCATTCAACCATGGATCATACGATGCACGTCGATGCATTCGCACCATAGGGAACAAGAGAACGAAATTCACGCTGCATTGAGCTTCAAGTTTGTTGTTCGATCGACCGCCAATGAAACCGACTCTCCGCGTTGTATCGTGATATCGGCCAAGAGTAGGCAATGCGAGGACTATAGTCCACTGAGCAATCAATAAAGGTAGAAACGGGGAAGGTAACGTTGATCGAAGGTGTCGAATGACCGCGGCCCGGACCTACCATCCCGCTATTAAGCCAGGAACACACGAGCCGCTCTACACCGGACAACCGACCGCCGGACCTGCCCATTTACCCCGTGGCTTTTCGATAATTGCAAGGACACCTACATACAACGCCGTACATCCCACCGATCGTACAAAGAGACACACAGCACCACGAGACTATTCCAGTTCTGATTGATCGATTTAGGGAGGAGAAAGGATATCGGATTTCTCCGGCAGGTAATTCTGCTCGTTTATCTAATACTGCTATTAGCCGCTTAATTAGATCTATTCGATTATTCCGTTAGTTGTACCGGCACAAAGAGTTCAATCTTCAGCCGAGGAACGAAGGATCATCCATTCAGCGTAAGGAGGGAAAGGTAAACCGGAATTTAGGCATCGACAAATCATCCGTTCGTGATTGGCGGTTAGCCGATTTTTACGACGCGTTTCTCCTGAATATCTAATAATCCACGTTATATCCGTGTATCTTCATTACCGAGTTTACTGGCGCGGTTGTAGTAAAAGCACCGGCGTATCGTGATAACGTTGTAATTAAACTTTAGCAGGAGCCGCCGGTTATAATTAGATTTTCTTGCTCTCTCGCTGCTTCTGTCAGGAACAAAGAGGGCACCGACACGAGGAGAGCACGGTTTTCGGGCCCATTAATTGCTCTACTTTCTTTGGCAAGGCGCGAAAGCCGCGCCAGATGGCCGCCCGCTCAAACATTTTATTGCCGCGCTGAAATAACCATCGGAATACTTATTTGAAATATCCACTCTTCCCCGCAATTGGGCTTTTTCCGTCGTTCATCCGGACCAAGAGGATAAATGACCGACGCTTTATCAGCGGTCGGGAATATCGAGGGTGCTGGTCAGAAGAGACATACTATAAATGGGGCCTGTCCTTCCTTAATCCCAGGGACTGCTGGCTTACTGCCTCGACAACGTACGCGTCTACGTTTATATTCATTAACGCCTCCGACACGCAGTTCCGTCCATCTATAACGCCCTCAAAAGGGTCGGCCCGAAAAACAATCGTCCTGCGACGATCCTGCTACGACTCTCGATTCTTCGGAGCCAAGCAATTTCGCGGATGAAAGAGAATTAAACAAGTGTAATATACGGAAGGCTGTTTACCGCTGCATACGTTTCCATTAGACGTGCGCTCATACGGGTTCGTATAACGAAAGGAGTCGAGGCGTAGGCGAAGCTCGTAAATTCAGCCGGAGGCTCGAATAAAGCTCGCACCAAGACGGCGGAGCTGGGCTGCGTTTACGAGTCGAACCGCCACGTTGCAGCCTTTCTAACCAAGCCTTACGACGACACGGCTCGCTATGCACAAGCTGCACCTGCATCGGCTTATTGCAAACTTCCGCTCGATCGACGGCCGGCCTTTTTCCCCCAAGAAACGCGGGCCCGACGACAGCTACCATAAACAGCCTGGATTAGATGCAACTAACCAGTTAACGAGCTTTCGACCATCATCCTTCGCTTTCCCCCCAAGAATATCCATTTTATCTCTTATCCAGCGTTTTCGATCTTCCACATTGATCAACGCGTGTCGAGTACGAAGAAGGAAGACGATTCGTTAAAATGAGCGCTTTAATATCAGCCAGGGCTGAAATCTCGCGCAGAAAGAAATAAACTGAAAAAGGGCTTACGCTATAGCTGAATCGAGAGCGGTGAAATGGGGAAAAAGGTAGGAAAAGAGCAGTAATGGGGCTGGGAGAGACGGAGAATAAGAGAGGAAGAGCGTCGTAGGAGAAGAGGGCATCGCGCTTGAAATTCATTCAAACTGCAAATGAAAGCTCGCCTCTATCCGGCGATCTCGATTTACTTAAATGGCGCGCTGAATGAGAGTGCCACGCTACTGGAACCGCTTGCGCTCACGTGGAATTTCCCTGCGCCCAAGTAAATTCAACCGACCAATTGTTTAACCACGCTTCTCTTCGTCCTGCGAAATCATTGCGCTTCCGCTACGTCCGAATTAGTTAAGATTTTCGCTTGGAATTCCTGTTTTTTGCCAGGGTCTACGAGTTTGAGAGGAACTTCTGAGGGAAACATATTTCATATTTCAGCCAACGTCGTAATATCGGAGGAAAGTTCGGTCAACACGGTGAGCGACACGGCAGAGGACACGCGACCTACTGCAAATTCATTTTACCGTCATCCTATTTCCATCTCATTTACTCCGGCGCAGCTTGGAAAATTGCCCCCGTGGGCGTCTTTTTACCGGCCCGACAAATCTCGCGTCTCCGGCATTTCTTACAAGCTTTAATCTTAAAGAAGATCACCCTTTGCTACGGATACGTTTTGGACATTCGTAAAGAATGATCGTAGGGAAGAGGGAAGAGAGTGGTCCAAGGAGGAAAATGCTCATGATTCTCGTCCTCGGCACACAACCTGTCGGCCCGACGAACCAGCCCTTTCCAAGAGGTTTCTCCTGCGCTAGCACACTGCTACTGCTGTTCGATCGATCCTCCTTGCTATAGACCTCGTTAAACGACGGGGACACGTCGGCCCACTGCGCACCACCTCCTAATCCGCCGTTCATCCTCTTGTCAACTGCCTTAATCCCTCTTCCCCCAACCGTCCCTATTTTCGAGCCATCGATTCTCCCGGATAGACAACGAGACGATGTCGCCGGCATACAGAGTATGCATAAGCAAGTACATAAGCAACATGACAAACCGTTGGCCGAAATTTCCCCTAAAAATTCTTATGAATGCGAGGACACTTACTCCTGCTGGATTCGCGTGGAATCGCGTCCCCGCGACATAATCCTTCGTAATCCTCGGACGACGGCGGATCAGAGTGATACACGGCTCTACACTCTGTGATCGCAATCGGACACAATAAAGGCCGTTTGATTTGTCACTCTTATCTGCAACGGCGCGGCATATTTGAGCAATACGTCCTCGTGAATCCACCCCGCTTACGATTTTCCCAAGAGAAACGGTCAACCATTAATTCATAACACGTTGTACAAACTGAATCGACTTTACAACCTTCGACTGGGTAACGCTTTGAAGCTCTAGCAAACTTGCACCGCTGATCTTCGGGTTAAATTGACGGGTGATATCAATCTGCCGGGGGAGGTAATGGGTTTGCCGAGTAATCCATTAATTGATTTGAATATTCTACGCGGTGATTCGGCCGAGCGACGTGGGTTACACGTCAGTGGCTGCACGGTGTCAGCGGTACGTTCCATTATACCACAGCTTTCGGCACAAGCCCCGGCACTGCTAGGCTAGCAGCTATAATTACGGCTGCGAGCCTAATGTACAAAGGCTTTTCATTCAGGACCGCTCGAGAATTCACGCACTGCCTGTCTGGTTTGTTTGCGCTATCATCAAACGCCACGGACAGAGTGGTAAATGGTTTCGCTGCTCTACCGTAAATCAACATCTCCTGCCGAGTAATAAAAAAATAAAAATGTACAGTGGGGTGGTAATGTTGTTGCCAAGACTGAGATCCTGGCGATAGATCCATTCGTTATCTCGCGGGAAAACCAGGAGAAAGCCATCCTCATGAGCTATTCGGCAGATTCGACGGATCAATTACCTAAGGGAGAGTAGTGCTCCGCCCAACGATAACGGAACGTTATCGCCTCCATTTGCCTTACGTTTTTACGAGTACCACGCCCAATTTCTATCTACGTATTTATTTATATACCCTCATTATGCATACGATCCAAGGAAGGACTTTTCCAAACTTTCCCAAACTTGCCCATTCCCCGTCCTACGATAACGACTTTTTAACCCTTATCGAGCACTTCTCGCTCGCTAAATACTTCAACGGAAAGATGTTGGTCGACGAATGGATTTATACATTGGCAGCGACAAACGACAGCTCCCAAATAAGATTAAAACTGGGCTCAAGTGGGATGTTGGTAGCAATATTAATTTCGCAGGTAGGTAACTCGATTGAAGCTAAGGTAAGACCGTGTGGGCCAACAGCTCGATATACGACAAAGGGATAATCGAAAAGCGATAATGCTAGCGAAACAGGGAAAGCCGCCTGTCACGGCCCTTTACCCTATCGCTTTTCAGCGCGCCGTGCTAAAGTCAATCGCCTGCTCGAGGTAGATAGGTATATCTGCCGCACCTAAAATGTTCGGAAAATTCGATAAGCCCCATCCGCTCTCTACAATATCGCGAGGAGCGTTGCAACGAAAACCACTGAAAATATTTTGCCACGCGTTCTTCGGGCGGTACTAGCAGCGGCTCAAAGATATTATATATTGTATAATCTACGGGCATCCGCCTGATTCATGATAAAATTTATGAGAGCCCTCGGGTAAAATCGAAAATGGATAGACCCTCCTTCCTCTTGTTTATTGGACCAAATCACGGGGTTCCCATGTAATTCACGATAAAAAGTAATGTCCGGTGCGAGCGGGGGAAACGGCAAGAGAGAGCGCTCGTCGCCCTGAGGAAAATCGATAGCGTTTCGCGCAGAGCGCCTGACGTGCCGCGACGTAATTTCCGCGCGCATTCACTGAATTCCAATGCACGCGAGAAAGAAGGAGAGAGGAGAATTGAATGAGCCAGTGTTGATGGTACGACCGACGACCATCACGCGATCACTTCCGCCTTTTTCCATTACTCCTGTACATGTCCTACGCCATGTCCTACCTCAATCCAATTTTCCCGATATTACATCATACTAAACATACGGAAAAAGTAATACCTTTGTGCGCCTTTCATTCTCTTCCTCTCAATATTATCGCTGGTATTAATAAAAAAAGTTGATGGCGGGCAATGTTTATTTGAAAGATACGTTAATAATCTCCGGCAAAGCCTAGCGTCGTGCTTGCGGGATGAATGAATTCTGGCCGGAATATTAATGCCCTTACGAAGGCAATTAGTTTTGCCAATTTTGCCAAGCTTCGGCATCTCGCGTTGCCTCGGGGACAGTCGGTACTGACAGAACAAGCGTTACGGCAAAGGACGACCCTCGATACCGAAAGGGGTGGATTATCGAAACGGCAAGCGGGGAAACGTCCAAGCCGGCCGAGGATTAAAGCGCCGTTGGTTATTGTTGAAAGCGCGGCTACGGCTTTACCCGCTTAACCAACCCTTTCTCACTCTCTCTTTCTCTCTCTTTCTCTCTCTCTTTCTCTCTCTTTTCCCCTCTCGTCGCTTCGCCATTCGCAAATGTGATTCTTTTAAAAGCCACGCAAGACAAGCGAATCCCACGATCCCCCGCTTTTTAACGAACCACTGAGCTCTCGCTTATTCGTTCTGTATCAATGGACCAACCTCATTAATTTAAACGCCATCGGTGAATCTTGCCTTAATTTTCGATGTTGCGTAAGAAACGTTATTTGGGAAAGGTCAGCCTCGTATCGATAAGTCGCAGAGTTACGTGTTTGCGGTCGGAGGTGGAAGCATGAACTTCCCTACCTCCACGCAAATTATATAACTGCGCGGGCAAACCGCAATACGGCAGACGCCATCTGACCGTAAGCACTGGCCTTGACAAAATGTTCTTGCGAGTTCTTCTTCTGCAAGATCTTGACGCGGAAAGTTGGAGGGAAAAATGGGCGTAGTCGAGCAGAAAGAGCAGTTGCTGAGTAAACAGGAAGGGGCATATCACTGTTCGAGAAAATATGGTATGATTGGCCAGCGGACAATCGTGTTACCACGGGGGAACTGCCCTACGTAGAACGTACGTTAGCTCGAGGCGTGAAAACTTTTGGCAGGAGCGCCGGCAAACACTCGGTTCGCGCGATATTTTGCTAACTCGATTCGCGGCTTTCCTCCGTCTATATTTCACGGGATGTCTCTTTCTGCTTGGCTAACAGCGCGTCGAATGTCGAATGTCCATGCTGCCGTACATCGGAGAACGCTCCTGGGAAATACCCAGTGCAAATAAGCCCCAGGCCATCGGAAATCGGCGGCTATCGATTTCCGCCTATATTCCTCTCTTCCGCTCTCTTTCGTTCGGCCGAGCACTCGCTTTTCACCGGAGGCATTGCCGAAGAATGCTTCTTTTATCGCCCGGTAAAATCAACAGTCTGTCATTTGCATTCGGCAACTTCTCTTCTCCCGAGAAGAGATTCATCGAGAAGACGGAAGAAACATCCAGCCGGGATATTATTTCTTAGCAGACCTTATTCGATGGTGCATTCGCTACGATCTCATTGAAAAGAGTCTCCCGCAGGAATCCACTTGATTATCGGTTCTCTCACAGAGGTTACATCGAGCCTTACCCCCTGCCAAGAAAATACCTCTGCCGCTTGGTTATAGGAAAGTATGAAAGGTTTTCACACACCGTTGATGAGATCTCGAGAGGTTTACGGCTGACTTGACGGGGGAGCTACAGTAGAGTCAAACGCACGGTGTAACTGGCTTTACAACGCCGTGTGCGTATGGCGATTCAAGTTTCCTAGCGACTATCCTAATAGTATTGCGAAGCCTTCGGCACTTCCTCCTTTGCTTTTTCGTCCTCCCGAATCCTAATTATATGAGACACGGGGGCACCCAGTCGTACCTAATGAGTCTGCACGTGCGAGGGATTACACGTAACATGCGCAGGGACTACTGTCACGACTTAGAAGCTCGCAAGAATAATCCAGACAGGATGGGAAAACTAGTGGCAAGAGTTTTGAAACGTTGAGACGTCTTAAGGATTGGATGGTTGGCGCGAGACAGGCGTTGACAACAATAGCTCACGATTCACGAAACAGACAGGTCTCTTCTGGGCGTTCTCGTTGCAGAGGCCGTTGCAGAGGCCGTTGCAAAGCTTCGGTATAGAACAGCGGACGTCCGGACGTCCGGACGTCACGTAGACGGTAGAATGTGCAAATCGGACGTCCGCTGCAGGTGTGAATGCGCTTTACGTGGAGAACGCGTGTACGCCACTCGCACTGCCTCATTTTCACGATAAATTGCTGTCCAATAATCCACAGAGGCCGGAATTTTTTCTGCGACATAATAATCTTCTTGGTAATTTTGGGTAAAACTGAAAAAGTTAATCCCCGGGCCAGCCTCAATTTCCCTGTCTACTAATACTGGTGATTAACGAATCGACGAGAGCGTAGAATTTACGAGAGTTCAGCATCGCTGTTGCCACAGCACAACTGATAAAATGTTAATGTGAGTCACCCAAGGGCCCGTAATCGTGAGAAGGTGATCGTGACCGATGAGTCGGGCCGCGATTCCCTTTGGATCGACTCGACGCGCCGTGATTTATCTCATCCAACTAACGACTTCCGCTTTAAGGGTCGATAGGCGAGAACCGCGTTAGCTCCGTTTTTCTCTCTCGTTCGACCACTAACAGTGCTACCTCGCTGTCACGTTTCGTGCTCGTACGTTTCTTATGCCGTACGATCTCTAAACCGAGCGGCAGAACGATGGACGGCGAATTTTCGATGCAAAGTGTAGGCGGAGCAGTATTCGCCCACGAAATGGCTGTGACGGTGCATAGATTTGCATGTCCGATGGGCCACGTGTGGCGCGGAGCTTGAATTAAATTTACGCGACGAGCAATCTACATTTAAATGTCAACCAAATCCGTCAGCCAATGCTCTTGGTGAATTTTTACTTTTCCAGCCGCTACAACTGTCATATCCTTTGCAGGCTTCATTAGGCGTCATAGCTGAAACTTTTGACTATTTGACGAAAAAAATGTACAACTGCGAGATTGCTGTTTGGAGGAATTTCATGACTCACCGGCGATGATTGGCCCGGTGTCTGGCTTCCGAGTGGCGCAGGATGCTCTGAAACAGAATGGAAGAGAGCTTTCAGTCGTGACAAAGAGAACAACGACCCTACACGAATCGTTAATCTTCCGTAAAGGATACACTCGTTCGGTTTGCTCGTCCCTAGAAATTCGAAACCACCCTCGGATTCGAGAATACCTACAAAGTATTGAGAAGTTTCCATTTCAACCCCCATAAGAGACTCGCGCCAGAGATACGTGAAATTTCTTCGAGATTATCCGACTATCTCTAGACGTTCCATTCGTCGACTCTTCCTAAGACTTTTATGCTCTGTTCAACTGTAATACCCTATTTAGGAACATAAGAGGACCGAACATAAGAGGAAATAAATGCGACGAACGTGACAAACGCCAAGGAATGATCCATCATGACTGCTCAGTGTGTCGAGCGATAATTACGGTGGCCCGTAAAAATGACCATGGCCGAGCAATTTTATTCAGCGCTGTATAAATGCACATATTATTATGCATACATAGGTATATGCGGGAGAGAAATTTGTAGCCGACCAGCGTGTCAGCATCAAATCAATAAGGTCCGTTGATTGGCGATTTTTCTTTAGGTCAAAATCAATGTGCATACTGGCGCCGGGCCAATCATTTTCATCGCGATAATATTACGACTGCGTTACGCTTCAGCCTCTTTCTCGGTCATTTATCCCTTTCCAATCTACTATTTTTAAAACTCATCACGCCGACAGCTAAAAATATCTGACTTGAAAATAAAAATACACACCGTCTGCCGCTAGCGCCTTGGAGTTCCTACGACAGACTGTCTTGCAGTTGGCCATTGATTTTGTTAAAGAAACAAGTCGTTGGGTCGTGCAATTTGTCGAGGTCAGCGAACAAGACGAGAAAGATGAGCGTGAAGGTCGGCTCCTACACGCCTACTTGCTAAGTCTTTACGCGGACAGATAATGCAGCGGGTTTACCAGCGAAATTAACTCCTCCCGTGACTCAAGTATAAATATTCATAACGCCTTTAGAGCCGGTGCACGATGAAACGCTCGGAAAAAAGGAGGAAATCACCGTACGCGCCGAGCCGCTCTAAGAAACCAAGAATAATACGGACTTCCATTTTTCATCGTCGTCGTATCGACGACGGCAGTGAAAGCCTTTACAGTTGTGCAAACACTAAAGCAAGTCCAAGTAAATCTGACGTGGCCGTGTTGCGTTTCCATGAAAATTCGTCCACGTCGAATTTCTTTATTAAACGAGGACAGGGACCTCGCTGCGCTAACTCCCGCGAGGAAGCAGCTAATTAGAAATATCAAAGATGTCCTCAAGAACGTTTCTCTCTTTGCCCCACTATGTATTTCGTCTAGACATTACGCTCGAGTAGTCTCAAGCGCTAATTCCTCCTACTAGCCCTGCAAAATTCATCGGCCGACTCACTCAGTCCTTTTCTCTTTACGTCCCTCTTTACGTCTGCTCTTTCTTTTTCCTACCAACTACGGAGGGAAATTCAAGAGGAATATTGTGCCAAAAATATCGCATAATATTTACATAGGACACACAAGTGGAGCCCTATTGGTTCTTTCCTGTTGACTCTCCTGTCCTCTCTCCTTGGCTCCATGAAAACCACCCTCAACGAGTTCTGATCCCCGAAAATGAGGCGGCTCCGCAGTAGCCCGAACTGACCGATAACTCAGCCAGATCATCCCCCTTGATCCGCCCTGCTGAAGAAAGGAAAAACCAGAGTAAACCACGGCGGTCGTGTGAAGAAGGATCTCCTTTTTTTAACCTACGACCCATTCTCTCGTTAGTAAGACAAGTGATAGGAAATTGAGAGGTTCACGCAGATATCCCGGCAGTTAGATAGGCCTTTTGAGCGCTGGATATTTTTGTTGGAGAGTGTTACAGTGGGTTAGAGTAGGTTGGAAAATACGATTAACTCATGCGACCGAAAGTAAGGAAAAATGAAGGAAAAGCCGAGAGAAAGAGTGCGCGTCTGGAAATTCATGGGATAGGAAGGTGCACCTTGATGGTTTCTCCCTCAACTCTCGCGGAGTCACCTGACCAGCCTCTCTCGAGCTATCGATTTGCCGAGGATTCCCAGCTAGAACGGGGGAGAAGGAGAGAAAAAGTGCCTTTATTGTTTCTCGTCCTACAAAAGATTTGATAGTATCGCCGAAGCTTCGTTCTCTTATTAAATCAGACGATTGCACGATCGAGCGTGTCAATAGCTCGTGCGAGAAACTAAATTGCCGGTGCCGGTGGCGGTGCCGGTAAAGTGTGTGCGGTGATTCGTCCAAGCGACAAATTATTTACCTGGCGTACTTGCATCAAAGAAATTGTTCCATCACGGAGATAGGGGAAATGGAATTTCATCGGAGCCGATACCGTGTCGTATCGTCGCGAGTATATACTCGTGTAAAGACGTTTCCACGTGGATGAACCTGAACTGTGGTGGGCCGGGAATACAGTGAGACGATGCACCTTCCGCGTCTTGGGTTTCACACGCGACAGAATTAGAATCTCGTCTTTCGAAGGCCGGCCGTAATTAGAAACGCCGTTTTCCGGCGCGACTCTTCAACTCGACTGTTTCGGCCCTCGACCGTTGAGAAAATCGAATGTACTTTACAACTTCCGCATCGAACGCGTGAGTAAACTACTGATGTAGTCGTATAAACATCGTGACTGCGCCAACATATCGGTCAGCGAGTAAACATCGAGCAGCGTTTCCTCAAAGTCTTCTTTACGCATGACGGTTCGAGGAAAATGCCTTTCGTTTTAAACCACCATAGGGCGGTTCAACTGTCGCAATAATAACTTTTCGGCTTAAATGAGAATTTCTCGAAAGCATTTGGTGCGATCCAGCTTTGGTTTGAGCTTTTACGTGGATTAGGCATAAGCGATATGGATTAGGAAAGCGATCGACGCGCAAAAGCACGGCAAAGCTCGTTTTGCGGCTTTTGGAAAGTTCGCAAAGTTAGGCTGTATGTGTAGGACAAACGTAGTATCCCGAGAAAATGGTTTATCGAGGCTCAGGCCGACCGTGTCATCAAAACCTACGAGTCGTCGGCGGCGTTCACGGGTCATCGTCCCGAAAGAGGTTCCCCGGTGGTACTGGCCTGGCCACTCGTCCCTCACTCTACTTCTGCCTTCCCTTCTCTCTTCGCTTCTGTTCGCGCTTTAATCCTCATCGATCGGACGACGGTACGCGGATAAGATAGGAGACCGGAGCGGACCGGAGCGGAGCGGAGCGGACCGATAGCTGGCTACTCTCGCCAACATTGAAAGACGGCTCGGTGAAAAGTACCGTCTCGATATCACTTGTGTTTATTTCTTCGCCGATACTTGCTTCACTTCCTAAGGCTAAAGCAAATTGGGAGGATCAAGAGGAAAGGGAGGAGACGAAATGGGCTCTTTCAGTGACCGGTGTTCCATTTAATCCGGCGCAATCGAGAAATCGACTCTTCCCTCTTATCGAATCCCCTCTATCACTCTTCTCGCACTTTATTCCATCCGATTTTGTCCATCGGTATCTATTATTTCCTCCGGCAATAAAATTTCAGCGTTCTTCTTTTTTTGCAAATATTCCTTGTCTCGATTTTACAGCTGCCGCTTTCTTTTCGTCAGCATCGATTGACCCTTCTTTTCCCGTTGACATCGCCGTACTTCCCATCGAGTTTACACTGCTTTCTTCCCCAGATTCTTTCCTTTCCTTTTCCTTTTCCTTTCCTTTAACGCCTACTTTCTTCCCTATTTTCTATCGGTCTTGGCCACTCCCACCTTACCTTATTATCGTATCCGATAGGCCGCATTTTCGTCCAACGAGTACTTTCCGCTCTGTCTCTCCCGTCGATCAACTTTTTTCTCTTGCCCTCCCTCTCTTTTCCATGGTAATCCCGGGTAAAATCCCAAAGTGATTGCCTCCCTTTTGCCGTAGAGTGACGTAGAGCGACCAAAGGACCGTCGGTGTCCCTGCCGTTGTCGGTGTAAGAGAACCGACGGAATTGCAAAGTCGCTGGCCGTAAGGATGCGAGCTCGCAGACTGGACTGGACGAGTGGCTGGCTGGTAATCCGTGTCGAAAGGCAAAGCAAACAAACCAGAGCGGCCAACGATCGTCGGTTTTATATACAGACGTGCATCCAACACATCCCATACGACGTATACGGACATGTGCCAAAGGACAGTTACCACATCCGTCATAAAAGCACGAGCCAACAAGTTCTTAATAAATATCGAAATTTAGCGTCACTAGTAAATTTAATGAAGCAAATTGATTATTACGCCGACGCGGCAAATTCGGCCCGAGGTAGAAAACTTCCTCGAAAGTCTTCTGGCAGAGCTCTTAATTCCAGAGAATGTCTCTTCTGTTCCTTATCTCGTACGTCAACGGTACAACCGCGTTGGCGGCGTTCCCGTGCTCCCGTGACGGAGAACAATTCCATTTGGACCTCGTGACGTGAAAACACTCCGGCCAAGGGGCCAGATAATCTGACGGAATAGCTTTTTACACGTGACGAGCTAAGCGTCGTGGAAAAGCTTAGCGAATGCCGGTCTTTAGAGGGAAAGGAAAGTTGGATCGTCGGCGAAATAAATGAGATTTACCGAATGAGCCAAGTGCCGGAAATCTTGTCCCTTTTCTTATCGATACTCGCGGAAATGCGATACGCGTAAGCCGAAGGAAGGCTCGTCTATCGAGTCTACGGTGTTAATGCAAAATACGGAGCTTTAAGCCTCATCGATCGATCCCAGGCAGGACGCCTACGGGCGATGCACTCGAGAACACCGTCTAGAAAATACGGCTTACTCGTGAGAACGGCCGATCAATCGAATTACGCCGCCCTAACTCTGACAAACACCGTCATATAAATCGCTTTTACTCACGAAAATACGACTTATGGGACATGGAGATAAGCATTGCGGAAATGCGGGGTCCTTCACGACATGATATGCTTTCGCATGCTTACTTAATAAGATGCATTCACCCGGCTCACCAAACCCTTACTCTCACTCTTACTCGGTGTAACAGTAGAGTGAATGGAAAACGGCGAGAACCTATTATCCAATGACATTGCCGACGCAGAGATAGGAAAACAATGGATTCTTCGTAATTGCACATATCCAATGAAAGCTATCACCCTCGGTTAGGTACCGAAGGTAGCCAATGAGAGAACGGTTCCCGTAGCCAATTACCGGTGAGAGGGTGGCAAATTAACCACGGTTCGCAATACGGGAGCGTTCAACCGGAAGACCCCCACATGATTCTCACTGAGAGCGTGTCCTGAAAAAAGAGCTCTCCGATTGTTCCCACGTTACGCGCTTTTCCCTTTATTTTACCAAGAGCAACGATGAGCCTGTATCGACCATCCTCGGCTTTCTTTTTCCCTGGCCGATCCAAATTCCTCGTTTCATCCACGTTGGTCCTGCCTTGACGAAAATCATGGCGTTAGCCGATTAGACGAACAAGTCGATTCATTGGCTCATTGGAATAGCTCAACCGGAATGATGAATCTCCTCACGGATGGCATACGAGTCAATAAAAGGGAAACGCAGGATCTAGCCTTGCTGTATTTCTGCCGTGCGTGCTGTGGCAGAAGTTCATTAAAGTTTGGCCGTTTGCGCCATGCGATACAGACATGTTGGATAATGTCCCGTGGTATGTGTACCGAACAATGTGGTTACCCTTGCCAAATACATCCGTTCACCGGGTCGCCGCAGACGAGAAGACAATATCGACGACGACGATGGTACTGCTCGTACGGTCCGTTTTCACCGAAAAAATGTCAGCTTCATACGTACACCAAAAGAGTGGCCAAGCTCATGGTTTATTTAATCCGCAGCCGAAATTTCGACCATTTCAAATCTACAAATGAACTAGAAGCATCGAATTTACACATTAATAACTACTGCTTGGAAAAAATTCGAAACCCCTTCGGAATAGATCTCGCGCGATAAAAGTAGCGGGTAAAAAGAGCGTGCAACAGGCACGGAAAAAAGCGAATCGGGAAGGAAGCAGGAAATGCATGTAAGTAGTAACTAGTTGGCGATAATCGAGACGGACGAAAGCCTAGCGTATTTTAACGGGTAAGATCTCCATTCGGAGCAACTCGCCGCGCTTCATTTCCATAAGCGGGCAGGGTCCTTACGCAAATTGCACGCTGATGCGCATAAATTCACGTGAGCCGCAGAGCGGGCTTGTTAAATTGGTAAATTGGCCCGCGTGCACGCGCGGCCCTTCCTTTATTCTTTACCCGTTACAACGCTCGAGCCCATCCTCGTCCTCTTCGGTACTTCCCACCGACCTTCTCAAAGATAGGAGCTTATCAAAATTCATTTATCCTCGTTGCTTTCGAGTCCCGGAATTCGCAGGGTCGTTGCACCCTTCGTGGCAATGTTAAAATAGGGGGAATAGCGCAGCCGAATCTCATTTCCCAGTTACAAGCTGCAGCCCCATCTAATTACAGCCTTTAATTTTGGTCGGGCCTACTCCGTTCCGCGCGATGCTCCGCAATGCACCACGATGCTTCCCAAAACTCTCTGCATAATGCATGATGCCGACTTTGAAGGTGCGGACGTGACATCAACAGCGAGTCGCAAAAGAGGAAGTTACATAGGCGTGTATCTCCTTCCGGTAGGATCGAGCATGCTCACTCAACTCGAACCATCTATCGCGAAATCCAAGATTATGTCCAACTTCCTCACGACGCTCTTCTCCGTTCGGAAATGGAGATAAATCCGGTATTTCGTAATTGCATTATCTGGTAAAAACGTTGAGCCGAGCGTAAAAGTAGGAAGAAAACGTGTGCGATTCAACTCGCCCCGAAGGAGAGGGTTAGACGAGACAACGAGGGATGAAGATCCTCTAGCTATAGACGCTTAATGGTCGTGGTCGAATTACACTTTAGGAGGGCTACCGATTCGTGCAACGATAATGGCATTCCCGCGGCCTCCCTGAGCTTCCATGGAATTTGATAAGGAACCGGCTAAATATAGGTGGAAAGAAGGAACGTTCGCCAGTGAGACGGCTAAAAAACGAGTGGCTAGAATAAACGAGCCGCTATCAAATGGAACCAATGGATTTTCGGCAAAGTTGGAATGACCTAGCAGAGTCGTTAGAGAGCGCAAGTCCTTTAGGATTTCCATTGTGCCGATTTTATTAGATATTTTCTTTCCATTATCTTCGGCGGTACGGTAATGGAAATACCGTGTTGAAATATTTTTACCATTTCATGTACGTCGATAAAAACCTAAGGGAAAGGACGTTGGTGTCAGCGTGTTCATGTGTCGAAACCAAGAAGCAAGGTGTCAAGGCATCTTTTGTGCGACATAATGAGAAGAATTCAATTAGTCTGCGGCTGGCATCCGACGCTTCCTTCCTGATTACCGGCCGCTTCTGTCACGTGCCGTATACGTGAGAGTGTGAGGGAATTTATGCAACCCTCTAGGCGCGTTATTTAGCAACGGTCTTAAAGCGAACGATCCTATCGATCGGATAGAAAGGATAGAGAGAAATCTTGGCTGGTCAAACAAGCAGATGGAGCAATTTCTCAACGTTTTTGTACGCGCTCAATCACGCGTACAATCCCTTCGATCTTCGGAATTTAATTACAAGCAATAAAAAGCTCTCGGAATCCGATTGTTCTTCGCATCAGACTAATCAATCCGCCCCACTACTAATTCAGATTATCCAGAAAGCGGGAAATCGTGCAAACGAAAAAGAATAAAGGATTAACGACGATTAATGTCGACAATGAACCATTGAATTTTCGAAAAATAAAGCTCAGGGGATGAGCATCTATTCGTTTCCCCTTAGTTGCAGGTAATTAAGAAATAACGGCCGTCCGGTTGTAGCTCAACAAAGCAGGAATAACCCGAGAACGGCCATAAGAGACGTCAATTAATTACCGTGAAATGGCACGGAAAGCTCGGGCTCTCTTTTCATCCGACTAATTCCGAGAGGCTCGATGTTTATTCAAAAAGCCGCGGGTGTCCTGCCACTGAAACTCGCTTTCTCTATTTCTTCTTTTTCCCAGAAACACCACACACAGCTCCAACTTCCGTTTTCACGGTCGTTTCGTCCGATTTTCGTCGCACAAAGAAACGCCTATGTAATAATTTCGCTCTGGCAATATGATAACAGGCTGCTACGACGCGAACAACAGTTGCCTTCGAGGACACATTTTTCGTTGGTATATTGCAAAATATCTGTACGAGCAGAATAATATGTCAAAGTCCAAGCAAACAGGAATTCTCCATGTCAATTGCAGACTCGTGAGAAGAAACGGAGCGTATCGAATCGTATCGAATACATTTTATGTACGTTCCAGTTTGGAATCGGTTTCTGCAAACGATGGATTCATGCATCTTTAAAAGACGTCTCTTTTCGCGTCGGCGAGTACGGCGCCTATGACAGAGCGGTAATTGAAAAACAGTGTCTATTTAAGTGCAACGAACATCGATCCGCCGCTCGTTTTATATTCCGTCGAGTTTTCCCATATGCGACGGCCTGTATCGGCTTCATCGACCAACGCAGCCGGCCTGTCCCGTTTATTTGAGCGACAACCAACGGCACGTGTACCCTCAAACTATGCATTTTAATATGACCAGCTCCGAAACGTGATTTCACCGAACCGCCGGGAGTAATCGCTTTCCCAACTGCATTGTTATCGTTCGCCTCGATGCTGCCCCGTAATGACATATAGAGGCTTTGGAAAAATCCAAAATAATCGCGAGGTATATTTCGGTGGCTCGTTCCCATGTGATCGGGGGATCCGGACAGTCCTGCGCGATAACTCAAAGGTTCGAGGGATGGTCCAGAGTAAACATCACCAACTGTCGTTCGTTCGACGGCCAGCATTTTTCACGGCCTCTGTTTACTCACGAGCGCGTGTCGACTGAGAATATTGGACGATAGGTGCTAGCGAACCCGGCTGTCATTGACATTTCTTCACAGATGGAACAAAATTTTCAGTTCAACGAACGAGCCAACCATTTTTCCATTCTATCCAGTCTTCCATCTCCTGGATGGACGGGGGCTGTTTGTTGCCGAGAGGAACAAGTTTTCAACGCGTATGATGCATGGGGTTATTAACGCCACGGCCCATGGTCCACGATGGCAAGTCAGAGACGGTGAGCCGGCCACAAACTTTAGGCAGCTTTTCTCTCTCTCCCCCCCCTCTCTCTCTCTCTCTCCTGAGTCTTCTTCTTCCTAGCCGACTTGGCGCTACTGGGAACTATCCCGAAAGGTCTTGTCGTATTTTTTACCACGGCAAATTTATGCGGTTATCTGAAAGTTCAGACGTTCGTCTGGTCGCGTGGCAAAAGATAATTTCAATTACCCGACAGTCTCATTGTATAAATATTCAAGATTCATGGAAATTCGGTTATGCGAACTAAGCGATTCAGTTGGCCATGTCGCAAAAGAATAATTCATCTTTGGCTCTGCATAAAATGCATAAATTCTGGTGACGATGCAGATGGCGAAATGTCCTTTGTCCGTCAGTGGTCGATCCATCGTAAAACCTTCTCGCGGCAGTTTCACGATATTACTGCGCTAGTGCAATTTCCCGAGTAACGGCAGGACCCGCCGCCTATGAACTTGGAATTTGCAATTTTACGGCCATCCTTGACGTTTATTCCCCGACCGATAAGCGACGCAGTGCACTGCGCCAGTCTGCGCCAGCGCACGCTCTTACATTCCAAAGGCGAGCGAGCTCTGGCTATCCTATCGGGAACTCTCACGCAACGAAATGGGAAAACGTGAGGAGCCTCGCGAAAAACTTCACCTTTCCGCACATCCGCCAACCGGCATAGACGAATAAACCCAAGACCCCTCATCTCTATTTATAACCAACAACTACTTGCTTGCTCCCTTTCACGATTCAATAATCACTTACCGGCAATACAGGCTCGTGCAAATCACTTGGTGCTTTCGACAAATCCTCTTAATACCTGAAACACATGCCGAAAATTCTCGATAAAACAGGGTGTTTTCAAGTATATATATGAAAATCGGGTTTAAGAAGGGGTCTTTGTTAAATTGCAACATCTATGAGAAAAGCACTTTAGGTAATTGGATATCGCAGGGAATCTCATTAGGTAAGCTCGACCAGTATTCCACGTGTACATCGACAGTTCGCTAATACGCTTCCAACTCCGATAAATCCCACGATACGGAATTATTTAATGACTGTTCGTAAGCGTTCCACCGAGGATATTCATGATAGATTACATGTCGCCCTTTTCAAGCCTATTACGCTGAATTCTTGCTTTAAAAGACACTAGACCCTATTAAAATACTACGTTGCTCCAACTTTGCGAGCTTTCCACGCAGGAATATCTAACACTTTGAGCAATTATCGAGCAAGTGTAAACCAGCCGTATTATTTGCCGTTCGAGTTTCCACGAAGGAAGGATTTGGCGAGTACCGCGACGCGCCGATTAATTTTCTCAAAGAGCTTTCTCAAAGAGGAATCGAGCGCCTTCGACGGTTGCTGTTCGGCCCGACCAAACTTTCCACCATTTCTCCCTTTAATCTACTACTCCGTTTCCTAACTCCCAACAACGATTTCTCTGCTTCCGACGGAGGGCATAGCGAGCTGCGCCGGATATTGAACAATCTTTATCAGCGGGAAAAATGCTTAAATTTAATCAAACGGTCCTTTCTACATCCGTCTTCGAAGATCGGCTCGTTGAATTTTGCCAGCATCGCTACCGGTTGTATCGTCACCGGATGCTTTGCCCCGACTCTTTCTCCTGGGTGTGCAAGTTCCACAATAATAATGAGTCGGACACTGGACGCACACATGGCTATGTGTCATTTGCGTGTAATTAAATACCGGTGTATCGGGTTTCATGGAAGGCTAAAGGAGGAGAGAAACACCGACGAGGGAGAAAGAGAGAGAGAGAGAGAGAGAGAGAGAGAGAGAGAGAGAGAGAGAGAGAGAAAATAAGTCACATGAGCCGTAAACTCGCTCGCGCCAGCAAATATACACGATGACGGCGCGACGGGCGGCGCATGAAAATCGAGGGGAACCACATTCGATCGGATCGATACACATGTACGTCGCATCTGTGGGTGGTTCTTGCGGTTCCGGAGCAAATTAACCGGCTATGTTTGATAAAATATTATTTCACGTGCTTCTCCCAAGCAAGACAAATAATCGGCAAAATCGACTTTAGCCGCTCTCTATTCCTGTAGTCGGCGGGCCTTGCGGTGTTGTGATTCGCAGTGATGCTGCAATGATCGAACCCATTCTAATCGACATTCCTCACGGTTCAATGAAGGGGACGATGAAATTCTTCTGGCCATATTGATCCGGCGTAGGGTCCTTATACACCTATTGTCAAGGAAATCCGTCCGCCTAGTATACAAATATTCCATTATACGCGTCCTAGTAGTGTTGGCGATTATCTACGCCGCGGATAATTCAGCGTCTGCTCCTGCTGAATAGAAATTAAGCGCGTCCTACGACATGGAAGATTAATCGAAATCCCGTGTCCTCGCTGCTCATCATTACTAACTGCCGGAAATTCTATTAATAATCCCTCGACCCGCACGAACCTTCCAAGCCCAATATTTACCGGGCACGATTCACGACATATTCTTCGAAAGCTCTTCATCATTGCATATAGCCAGAATATATTCGTGCTTCCCAAATGAGCTAACAAACAAGTACAAGAGAGAGAGAGAGAGAGAGAGAGAGAGAGAGAGAGAGAGAGAGAGAGAGAGAGAGAGAGAGAGAGAGAGAGAGAGAGAGGTGAAAGAGGTACGTGACTGGTATGAATCCTTCCAGCGGAGGTTCGAGGATCGATGCGCAAGATGAAGGAAATTCCACGGCTTGTTCGCTTGTGCGATAAGCGGAATCCTCGAGGAAGGAGCGAGCAGGAGAGTATATCGTGTCCGCAGTCAGAATAAATTGGGTCGAAGGACCTGTACATCCGCCGAGAGAGAAAGAGAGAGAATTTCACGGGGCAGCCGTGTAGACGTGGAGAACTTCCCTCGAGCAATACGTAAAGAAAGGCATGCACCTCGAGTTTCCGTAAAATAAAGCAAAGCTATTCGCCTCTACGATCGTCTATACGGATATGCAAATTTACATTGAAACATATATTCATATTGTCGAGAGATAGATGGGCGTGAATGACGTGAGTGACTAAATATATGTAGCAATTGAAGCTGTACCTTATGCTCGAGGCTGGTAATTGCCGAGGTATTGTTTCGAAAAATCGTCGGGATACCGTCAATGGATCAACGTCAGTGGCGGACGTCCGCATAGAATGGGACGAGAAACGAGCGGCTAATGATCCGTCGATTAATCAGCGCGTTCAAGAGGGAGAACCAAGCCCCCAAGGGAGAATACGAAATTCAATTAAAAAGCTCGCGCGACTGCCCGCCACTATGAAAAAATAATGGCGGCAAGAGACGAATCGATCGAATGAAATCGTAAAAGTCGGTCGTTCATTTTGCCGAGAAGGAGGAAAAACTATAGCACAGGACAAATTCAATAGAAGAAAGCGAGTTAAGCTATATTAAATTTCTCGATAAGAAAGGAATACAAAGGTCCCTGCCTCCGGACGGATATTACGTCAATTCTCTTCGCAGAGTAATTTTGGCTTGTCCAAGTTTATACAAGTTCGACGTCTCTGGCAGTCCGCTAATGGCGCGTTTGCCTGCCAAGAATTTCCCTGGGGGGCTGGGGGTTGTCGCCTCTCGAAGCTCGACCGAGGGAAAAAATTTGCATTCTAAATTGTCGACTTAAGATGGTCCGCGCTTCTTTTCCATTATCTAGCGCAACGAAGCACCGAAGGTACTTTGCGTAATTTCATAAACTCTACAGATTGTATCTTGAGCTGGCAATTATTCCTCCGCCCTTATTATTCGAATATACCGTTCTTTTAAGAAACACGTATTTCCTTTCTATCCAAAATCGTTGAAGAAACCCCTAGATCGTGACCGACCTACCACTCGATTTGGTTTTAATCCCCGGGCCGCGATTAGAGTGGCAATTGAACGTGAAATGGATTTTACTCGGCAAGCCGTATGAAAGCCGGCTATTAAGACGGAGCACAATGCTCCCCGCGGCAGAGATCCGATCAGTTGGAGTATCTCGCGAGGCCAGTGAAATCGAGACGCGCGAGGGAATAGGAAATGACATCGTCTAATGAGCAAGCGAGAAGCAGATAAAGACCATAATTCTGGAATATCGGACAAGAAAAACAAAATTGCCGTGGAATTAAAATGTAAAGATACAAATTATAGGTACGCGTGGATGAGGGACAATATTCAGGAAATGGCTGAAATAAGTAAGACCGCGAGATGAAAGCGGTTGTATCGTTAAGGCTTCAGAAATCACTGATTCCCTTTCTTGCAGCTTTCTCTCGGTCGTTGGAAAGAAGCTTGTAATTCACAGGAAATTGACCGCTAGGACTGAGGAAGTTAGTGGCCCATCGGCAACTTCAGTATAAAAAATATTTCTATAAATTGAGACTCGAGTGTTTGCTCACTGCTTTAAGGATGAAAAGCCCGAACTGTGAAAAAAGTAGAGCACTAAATATCGACGAGATTTCTCGACCGATTATATCTCAACGGCATAGCAGGGTGGAAATAACGAGTCGTTGTATAAAAGTAATAACATTTTCCACGAACTTGCTTGTTGGTATTCTCATGGTTGCCTAGCACGCGATACTAAAAGAGAGGGAAAGTCATTTCTGCCCGTCCCCCGCAGCCGTGTCAAACACCGTTGCTTACGATAAATTCATGTCAGTGGCCCCTAGGCGCTCTCTGCATCTCCACCATCTCGTCCCTTTCCCCTGCTCCTTTGAATATTATACAGAGACAATGGCGTATATCCCCGTCACGTGTGCGTACGAGTGTGCCACGAGTTACGACATATCGACCGCTTGGAAATAGCCTTGCAGGTCAGCACGCGAGATTTTACGTTAACTACATACTATCGACCCTCTCGTCTAGTAACAACTAGTATAGGCTCTTACGCGTCATATTGGCTATCCTACGATACGAGGGAAGACCTAGTTTAACATCGATCATTCCATTGATGCTGGAATCGTCGTGACACGACCTAAACGGCATTTAAAGCTACTTTCTGAGGAGCGTTCGAGAGACAGAATGAAAGGCCTAGCGACATCCTGTAGCCGCAACGCGTCGGATAACCGATCTCAGATCTGAAGAGTGCAGGACGCGATAGGCAGCCAGCCAGCCAGCCAGCCAGCCAGCCAACCAACGAGCCAAAGAGCCAACCAGCCAACCAGCCAACCAGCCAACAAGCCAACAAGCCAGCCGAGCTTCTGCATCCGAGTTCAGACAACCAACCATAACCATAACCATGGCTGGGGATGCACAATAAGTGTTGGGTTACGATAAACAGCAAAGAACGAGACAATGGACAGCCTAGCAACGTGGTTGGTTGGCTGGTCGACTGCCTGCCAGAAGCTTTCAACTACCTCCAGAGCAATTCTCAAGGTATTCGGTTACACATTAGAGAATGCACTTGAAGACTCTCCAAGCAAAATTCCAACGCTTACCTCATTTTACAATTAATAAATTAATACTGCGAGGCAAAGACGATCAAACGACATGTACCATGAAATTACTTAGGATGCTTCTTACTTTTCTACCATGTTCTCCTATCGACGATATATCTCTTCCGAGTTTGGAGGGTAGTATCCGAAGCCAGTGGTAAGTGCTCCGAAAAGAATAGAGAAGAAAGTTCGTTCGGGATTGCAGAAGATTTCCGAGGCCATAGAACGTGTCGTTGGTTTGATGTTAGCGATGCCACGGCCCTATTGTCACGTGCGAGCTTCGTTAGAGAAGCGAATCACGCGTGGCACGTTTTTATTGAGAGCAAGACTGTTTGCGAAAATTCGTGGCTGTTAACTCGTAGTCCTTTCACACACGTTCGCTCAAGGAAAATTACTCACGTCCGGATAAGAGGCCCCTCTACCACTTCCTGTGCCTATTTCTACTAACTGTAAATTTCCCGCTTTAAGTCGTCATCTCGAATAATCCAACATTTGGATTTTTCCAACGGCACTCTTATATGTATCCCCATTTCAGCAAGGATTAGTCACAGAGAAGTGGAGAAGTTTGACTCTCTGACGAGGAGAGCGCGCGCGCTGTAGGCCAAGCTCTCCGGGAATTTCATAAACTTTTGTCGTCTGGAAAGTTGGGCGGTCGAGCGAACGTGAATAGATATCGTATTCAAGCTCTCGCTCCTTCTCCTCCTCCGCTTCACCTCCGCTTCACCTCCGCTTCACCTCCGCTTCACCTCCATCACACGTTCCGGCACGTACATATGGCGCATTCACTCTTTCTCTTTGTTCGCGAGACTGGACCGCACGAGAAAGGCGCTAGATAGCAACACGGAAGATTTTGCAATCGAGCGAACCGCTCTCATGGCAGACATCGGCAAACTTGGCTTTTCATGCCGCTCTCTGCGCAAAGTCCGATAATTATTTCGCATCTTAACGTCGCGCCTCTTGTATATCTTGCCACAGCAGTGCCGTTAATTGCCCAAAGTAAATCAATGAGAATGAGCGGTGCATCGGAATGGCTTGGAATGGCTTGGAATGGCCGGCTTTCACGGAATGCACCGCCTATTCCATTCGGTCTTAAAAGGAAACGAATTCGAGAACCTGATCGTCCGCGGAGGTCGTCAACTTCTTCAGCCGCCCAACGAAATGGAATTGCCGGTTAATAGATTGAAATGACTTATCTCGATGTAAAGCATTGCTCATCTCTCGGCTCCAAGTCTCTGATCTGCGGAACGATGCCAGAAGTCACGCGCGATGAATCATTGCCAGTACCATCGAGATCAGCCAGTTCACTGAATCATATTTATGTATGAACCCTCGAGCGGTTATCGATCACGAAGATCGCATTGTCGCGACTGTCTCCACGGTTTTCCAACTCCATGCACGGCGGTCTCGCTGCCGCGTCACGCGTACCTTCCACGGCAGACAATGAGCGTTAACGAAGAAAGGAAGGAACGAAGGAAGGTGTTAACCATCATCAACATCGACCATCGAATCACCCTTTCCGCCTGAACCTAACATCCAAGTAATCTTGCTCCAATGGAAAATCCTAATTCAAGGCCGGTTTCCGGCGCCATGCGTCAATAACAGTGTATCATTGTCACGCGTACCACAAACCTCCGGATCGATATATCAGCCGTTTAATCACGTGCACAGAAGATACACATGTAGGTGTACCGCTCTCTCTCTCTCTCTCTCTTTCTCTCTCTCTGTGTGGCTGAGGGCCAAGCCAGAGCCTGTCGAGGACACTCGACTCACTCGGCAGGAGCTAACGGACCGTTCGGGACCAGTTTAACCACTCGCCCAGCTATCCGTCTTCACTTTCACGCTATCCAACGACGCCAGAATCCTCTAATATGATATAAAAGGTTCATTATGCTAAAAAGTTTATTCGTTAGAACCTTCGGAGGACAGTAATGTGTGCGTCTTTCTGGCCGTGTGAAAGGAGATCCGATTAAGGGGGCAACTTCCAGCCTGTTGGAATATTAACGGCAACGTTGGTACTGTTCGTTTCTCGTGTCGACTACTTTGGACGATGCACTCGCCATGCGCGTTACCTATTAATTCGGAAGTACACGCTCCCCTACATAGGGACAACATGGAAATTGCATCCCTTGCATGGGTCGCCAAGCGAGAAATGAAGCTCATAAAGTAGCCGAGAGCTGACCCAGCCGAGATAACGACGCGAGAATCGCGTGAATTCCAAGCTTCTTGCGGTCAACTTTGCGCGCATGACCGACCAACTATCTCCGATAAATTCACTAGCTATTCAATAGCGCGTCGTGAATTTTCCCCTTATAGAAAACACTGCCGACAGGGCGAGTGATTTGTGATAGCGACAACGGGAAATTTGCCAAACACGCATCGTTGACGAAATTACTTTACCCAATAGATGAAATATTTCACGACAAACAACAACGGTTAATACGAGTATAGTTTAATCGGACCATTTCACTGAAGATGCATCGACCGGTCTGGAAAATAAATCGTTTTGCCACATTTTTGAGCAGTCAAGTAGATTTGTCGGGAATTTCGCAACATACTAGCAACATTGATTTCTGGTCGGACTGAGCAGGGTCGACGATATTTCGTAGCTGGTGTAGTGGCATCGGAATAGCTCGGTACACGGTGGAAGCCCGAGGCATTAAATATTTTTACGACGGAGAGTGACGGCATCGCCGACGCGACGCGACGCGACTTTATGACGGACTTTATAAAGTGCACGAGATGGCCAGACTCATTCATCACCATCGATAGCACATTATACATGTATGTGCGCTCGTCACCGCCATCCTTGCGAAACAATATATTATACATGTATTTAATAGCGTTAACAACACAAGTAATGTTTCAAAAAGGGTTTGTCCTTATCAGAGACACATCAGCGTAAAGAACATCGAAGCGGACGGGCAGGTGTTTTCGCTCGGTGGTTCTGCCCCATCGACCAACTCTCCCGTGAAAGTCACTCGAGGCGTAGTAATCAAGTCCAGTTAAAACGACATGAAAAGGAAATGACAAAAAAAACTAGCAGAGAGGGGGATGAAATAAGCGATGCACCGATGGCCATGCCAACGATTGCCTTGCATAATACCGCGAGCACACGGTAACCTCGCCTTTAACTCTCCACCTGTATTGAAATTAACGGACTTGCACGAGAACGGAATGTGCACGTACAGCCGTGATAATAACGAAATTCGAGCGATCGAAGGAATCCACGTAAAGCCGACGAAAAGCGAGCTCTAAACGTGCTGGAAAATAAATCAAATGTCGACGCATGGAATACAGAGGGTTTTGAAAAAAGAAATGGGTCAAGAGGCTGCTTGAGCGGCTCCCTCTAATGCATGGTTCGCAAATAGCGGGAGCATTTATATTTTCGCGTCTTCCGGTTCTCTCGGGACGCAAAACGGATGGCTATCGTTATCAAGCTCTCCGGCGCTAAACAGAACCGCATCAAGCAGCATCAGGCAGCATAGTCCCGCATCGCTCCGTCGAATGCAAACAAGAATTATGAATCCGGCCTGTCGCGGCCCGAGAGATGATGCTGGAATATGGAGGAGAGCTCGGTAAACGAGAGCGCATCACAATGGCGGATGTGCAAGCAGAAAATGCTCCGAGATTGTGTCGCTCGAAAGGTAGGATGAGGCAGAAAGGAGAAAAGAGGAAGAGGAAGAGGAAGAGGAAGAGAAGGAACGAGATGGAAATAGAGGTAGCCGTGGGGAACACACGACAAACTGGTTCCGCACCGAGGCTGCGTCATTGTGCAACCATTTAAATAGGTGTACTTTTCACGCTCAACCAGCATCGCCAACGACCGTTTAAAACACTCTTCGGAAACCTCTATATTCGCATAATCGACTCTGTTAATTCATTATCTCCTTCCTGTGTGTCACCATTAACAGCTCTTCTAAACAGTCCCCTAAACCTGTTAAAACTTGACGGAAGTTTTTATAAACCGTCCGAACAATTTCAATTAGTTTTCTAGCAAAGAATGTCCCACGGAGTTACATCTATTCGACTGGAAAAGGGTGGAGGGAATTTATTGTAAACCTAACGGTAGGAATATTACAATAAAGCAGAGAAGTATCCAAGTGAAATCCAGGCAGGAGACGGCGTAAGGAAGGAAGACGGGAGAAGACGGCGGAGGGATGAACGCTGCGTGGCGCATACCTGTGGAGCAGGTGTTCCATCCTGGCTATGGACCGGCTTTTTCCTTCTCCCTCCCTTCGCTTCTTATACACCTACGGTCGCGCGCGTATTTGCCTACAGACCTTCTCCTTGCACGGTTTAACGGCTATGTCCTGTAAAACGAAGGATTTCGGAGCACCAAAGTGACTTGCCGGCATGGCTTTGCCATTTTTTCTAAAGGAATCGTAATTACGAGGACGCAAATGCAATGGGCGTATAATAAACTGGTCCGAGGCGTGACGAATTCGTTGATCGAATCCCACACGCTTCTCTCCTCGCCATGGCTCGCGATTAATTATCGACAATAAAGAGGGGGAAGGGCCAACGCTGACCCATTGGGATCGGGAGACCATTTGGCCGAGTGCCCGGCAAAATTGACTACGCTTTAATTACGAATCACCGAAGGTCCTCGTTTGTTCGCAACACATTGAGTGTTTGAGAAACTAGCCGACCGTGCTGTCTTAATGAAAAATATTCCACAATAAACTGGTGGTTCTTGGGTGAAATTATCGTTGAATGATGGGTAAAAGTGCTATTTGATGGAAGAAATGGTCGCAAAGCGTCCGACAGCTGCGGCAACGATGCGTTGAGAAGCAAAGTCGCGTAGGTCCATATACATATTATATATGATACATGTACGTATGTTGGCGGACGAACGGCATCTCTCTCAGAACGTGCATTCATCTTGTCAAGTCTTGAGGAAGCCCATTTACCTGGCTTCATTGGCAACAGTGTATTGTACGGCGGAAAGGTCTGGCCACTGGCCAGATGGCCATTCGCCTCAACCCTCTGATTTTCATCAAATAAATCATCAAACAAATACATTTTCGATAAGTACAGTGAAACGGTCGGTGGAGGTTTTTGCGAATGCGCTTAATGCGTTTCGGTGGCAGGACTTTGATGTCGGTGCGCTCACGAGAGCCACGCCCGCCGTTTATGCACGCCGCGAGCGTACCGGAGAAAGAACGTATAATAGGGCTTTGTTGTCAAGGCGCACCCCTTCCCCAGCTAGTGCTTTTCTTCGGCTTCAACCGGGGAATATGAAGCACAGTGACGGTAATTAGCCTTTGACTGGACCCGCTTCCCGCGAGCTCTCCGCCGTTTACCCGCAGTTTACCTGTGCATCGCCAGATAATACCCCCTTGTTCGCCAAAAAGAGAATACGTATGAGTTTAGGTCAGCGAGAATCCTCTCACGTGTCACGGAATCGATCAGTCGAGTATTACATAAGCTACAGTTCCGAGAAAAGCAGTATAACTAAATTTATTCAATTTACATTTATTCAAATAAAAACCCACGTCGACGTAAACGATATCGAGTGACGTTCGAAAACTTTCGAATGCCACGACGACCTGTCCGGGAGAATAACCATTTCGAAAGCCCGTAAAAACTTATTGTAAAACAATCCAAGGCGATTCCCTGACTTTAAAAGATAGCCACCAACGGGATATGAAGTCATAACCCACATCCGCCCCAGAGGAAATACGTGTCAACAAAAGAGGGAAGCTTCTTCGCTTTTGTACGTATAGGTATTATATCGACTCGAAAAGGCTTGTAAATTTAATTTCGTTTCGTCTCACGTTCGAGGTCGTGGAATAAATTGAGTAAGCCGTGCCACGAGGATCGGGCCGATCACTTTTCGCGGTCATCCCCGATTCCTTAAGCCGCATATACATGTACACCGAATCAACAGTCGCCCGTACTTGCCTTGCTAACTGAATTTTGCCAATGGTGAAATTCGGACAGGAAGGACGCCGATTAGAAAGCCAGACATACGGTGAATTCCATTGATAATGGAGCAAAAAATTGCCTCTCCGCCGATAGAAATAAATTCCATTATGGTCCATTTCCAGAGCGTTAATTGACGTCCTCTGCCATCTCGAGCTTCGAGCTCCGTTTATTAGCGGTGCACTAGAAGCTCATAATGCGATTAATTATCCGTAACGACGAGCTTCCTCCTTCGAAGAGTTTATTATCCCTCGGCAGAGATATCGTCGATAAGCGACTGACGATTCAAATGTATTATACATATAGGAAGGAAGATTCACGGATTTACCGGTCTTTCGGGACGTCAAAGCACTGGTGTTTGTGCATGCCTCGGCAATTCGCGGAAGAACGGCTTTCGTACGGTTTCACCAGATACGGAGCTGGCCAATTTGGCGAAATTGCCAGATTCACGGAATCCTTCGGCCACTTCAAGGAAGCTTAACGAATCCTTAAGGCTTCTCTTTGGCCGTCAACCAGCCGCCTATAGGCTTAATTAAGAGAAGAAAAAAGAAAATCGGTGCAAACCCTAGGCCATTTAATAAACTACTCTCCGAATTAATCCAACTCGGCAGTTCAAAGAGAATGTAATGGCCATACGGGCATATCTCATTAGAGAAGAAATATAAATGACCTTGTCCGCGCACTTAATGAACTGGCCAGTGTGAGGGAGGAAAAGAAAGGCATTTTTCATCGATAAATTTACGACACATTATGGCCACCTATCACGCCAGAGTATCGTTAGCTGTGGAAGCGAAGGTATGGCTCTTCCTGTCTTTTTTCTCTTTTTCCCTAGTTTATTCGCTTTACAAAAGCAGGCACGCGTGTCTTTGGTCAGTCTGTTGGCGAAGCTCGCATCCAAGGCGCGTGCCAACGGCAATTATTACGCAATGCCAGCAAACTATGAATGAGCGTGCAGAATGCAACGCGTTACTTTACGCTACGCTCGCTTTCACGCAAATCCCACGACTCGCCTAGGATCCTACCTCCTTCTGTGGCTGTGCTCCGCCCTCAACTCGAAACTAATGCATACCACAACTCACTCTGTTTCGGGGGTAGGGGGGGGGGGGGAGGACCAATTATTTCTCTATGAAAAAAATATGATTTAGTGTGCTTGGAGAAAGGTCGCTTTATCGTATGCCACTGAATGGGCCATCGAGTGGCACTTGAAACGGAGTTCGGTGTGATGATGCTGAAGGCAGTGAAGTTTGCGAGTGGCTTTTCTCACGAGGCATCGTTAAACCGTTTATCACGAGAATTCACTTTTCTACCCATGGCAAGAGCGCGCCCATGTAGATTATTCACTATTTCGAGTATTTCGACTATGGTCGAAGGGACAACGGGATGGTTATTTCGTTTCGAAATCAATGCACGCCCCTACCTTTTCGTGTCGAAAATTTCTTCAATCGCGAGTAGCGCGGTTGAAAGGCGCCCATCGTCTTAGCGGGCGTTTATACTCCAAAGCTTCCTCTTGTTCTACCCGGACAAATCCTAATGTCCAGCGATTCATCTTAATTACGTCGCATCCGATCTCCTCGGCTCTATACGTGAAGATCTACAAATTTTTCGACCCAAAGCGATTCGTAAGGTCCGAATACTCCGGTTGAACCGCACTTGCGACCGTGAATTTTACTCGTACAAACTTGCAGAAGGCGGGATAAGAAATGCACAGCTGAACTAATATTTTCTCTCGGTGCGCCGACCCTCCGAAGAAACCAGACGTGCAGTCGGCTGGCAATTATTTACTTTCGCAATCTAAATACAGCATCTCACACCGCACATCTTGCAAATTAACAACTCTATATTTCACGATGGCCAGAAATCGAGTACTCAAATAATATCTAATCAAACACCCAGGAAATATAGATAATACATTGGGGAACATGTATACAACAGAGTAAGACGGTTTTTTTCGTGCTCGGTGTTTATAAATACGAGTCTTGTAATGAAGAATATAGTCACGGTCAATGCCTTCATATATCAATAATTCCTATCTTCACTTGAGGTGTGTGCTTTTGAACGGACGGTTAACGATAAGAAAATTTTAATGAAGGATTCGTATCTTACTTTGCTGCAGCGGAACGTGATTTCCCACGGTGGATGCAACCTTCTACCGACGTCCAATCCACGGCAGTACAAGGCACTCACACTTTTACATTTTTCCGAGGAAAACAATGAAGTAGTTCGAAACTCACGCACCAAGAAAAACGTCGATTGAGAAAATACGGCGGTTAATCGAACAAGGGCGGCATACCGTTCACAGATACGTACCGTTGGCACAATCACTGTTTAAAGATCCACCGCGCAGATCGAATTTGAATTTTCCTGGGGCGCGAATAAAGTCCTTCCTCCGTTGCAAGGATACTGTTCCGCGCACTGTATAAAAATTGCTAAGGCTTCTTAAGGGTCGGTAGGAGTGGAGGTTGATGTTAAATGAAAGGAAAGCGCGACAGGAGCGGTTGGATACGGTGACAGACGTTACTCGCTCGACGTCCACGCTCGCTCTGAGCTACCCTGGACTACAGGAGGCAACGCGCAAACGCGTCGCGCACACGCGCATCACATTCGCTTTATCCTACCACCACTACTACACTTCCTCTTTTCCACCTTTCTCCCTCTACCAAAATCAAACGTTTCGTTGTAAATTGTATTACTATTGCGCCATTAATGTTCTTGTTAATTTACAATAAATTACTTCGGAGAAGTCTATGGTAAAATTCATTGGCACTCTTTGTCAGCGCGGAAGAATCTCTAAACGACACGCACTGCAATTAAATCTCGAACGATCACAGAATCGTTTTAGCATCATTATAAAGTACAGCGCGGAACAGAAGATTCGTGTACGAATGTTTTTGTCAAACTGCTGCCGGACGTAAGAAAAGTGCTAAGAACGCGGGCGTAGAGGAGGAAGGGAAGGGCCATTGGCACAAAGCGATAGCACTTGTCATAGACGCGAGGCTGCCGAAGCAAGGGTGAAACATAAGCGACGAGGACAAATAGCGCGGAAGAAGCCACCGAGAATAAATGGCTCCTGGGGCTATCCCTCCCCCTTGACGTCTTCGTTTTACTCACTTTTTTCTCAACTCCCGCCCATAATCCCCTGTTTTTTAGGAAATTGTCCGTGCATCGTGGTCGACACGATTGTCCTCGTCGATTCTTACAAGTCTATTGTCTGGGCGTGACGGAAAAGAGGTGGAAAATGCTACAGTCCTTACTACCTTTGACGCGAGAAATCCTTTATATCCGATTAATTTGACGCTGCACTCTCTTTCCCATCGGATCAATTCCCTCTTGCAGTTCTTTAATTTTACTTCGTACTAACTTCAAGGCTACGGTCATCCTTTTATAGCAAGTTGGCCGATACAGTGCAAAACGTTAAACCTTGTTTCATTGTCAGAGAGCGCATGTTCGTAAGACAATTGTCCAAATTGATCGACACCTTCGGACATTGTCAGATCGTCAGTTGTCTAACCCCTCACCTTCGTCTCCGGGTCTCTTATATATGCCATCTGCTTGCAAACTAACAGATAGGTATGCAACAACGGGCACATGCAGACTTGCTGCAATGCATCTGTACTGAAGGGAACCAAAGGGGGTTATACCGTAATATGTGTCTCCTGCAGCGCACCTATGTATCTCATCGACTGCTTCATTAACAAGGAATCAGAACTGGTGGACCAGGAGGAAGGGGAAGGAGTGATAAGATAGAAGAGCACTGCGCAGCCAGGAAGTACACTTACATTTCTCTTCTCGTTGGTACCTGATTAGCCGTGGATGCAGATTGAAGTGTTCGTATGGGCAATTCAAACCAGACAGATAATCTTATCGGTGCAGACAGCGCAAAACGAATGCAAACTGCGTCATATCCGAACACAGCCAACTTAAATGTCAGCTCGTTCATGTACGTATGCATATGCAAAGCGATATGCCCTTATCCCGACGCCATCCGGTACGTCGAGGTTGATGACATTCTAAGCATCAGTCCGTACCAAGCAGATAATTGTGCATATCGCTCATCTATTCTTTCACAGGTCTGGCGAGAGTTTCGGAGAGACGATAAATAAAATTAGTTGAGGATGCCTCCCACCCAAGTATCGCGACCTTTTAAAGCCCCCTAGCGATATTCCCTTGGTCCTTCTCCCAGGCGTTATTCGATCAACCCCGAAACCGGCATTCGCCCCATAGGGTATCCGTTTCTAATGGTGTTTACCCTGGCTCACCTTGCCAGCCTTATTTCCTGTCAGCGCACCTCGCGACCTCCGCCATCCGGAATGAATTTCCGAGCGCGGAAGCGGCTCCGTCGTTGACAGGAATAAAATGGAGTGGCGTTTATGCAGGCATCGTTAGAGGGAAAGAATAATAGTTGAGACGGCGGACGGTCGATAGTCCTGAAGAAACCAAGTCAGGAGAACGTGCCGCTCGTCCGGTTTTGAGAAAGGAGATTCCTGCAGAATTCCAGGATCCCCAGTCGAATGCCATTACTCGCAGAATAGCAAGTAATTGTGTGGTAATGAGGGTCAGAGTCGTGAGAGAAGCCCCGCGGCACGGCGAGTTGGAGCCAGAACCGAGGACCTTTCACCTCTTCGGCCCCATTTCTCTTGGTCTCTTCTCGAAAGCCTTCCTCCATTCTGCCACTTGCATTTCCCTCGGACCATCCCACTCTGCTCTCCGTCCGCCGCCAAATAGTCGATCAAACAATTTTAAGATATCTTAAAGGCAACAGCAAAGCGCTCCTCACGAATCTCAGAATCCGAGCTTCTTTGCTATTTTCACACAAGTCCAGCAAAGTTTGTAGAGGCGAATCTACCCGAAGACTGTTTGTATCTTCCAACATCGAGGGCGCATGGAAATCTCGACGTTATTTCCGCTAACTCGTACGGACGAGAAAAAAGAAGCAACGACGACGGAGGCGCTAGAATTCCATCGCGCGGTATTCCACAAGAGAGCACAGCTATAGTATACATATGTATAATATATAGGCATGTAGAAGAGGGGCTCAGACAGTATCCGCCCATCTGCACCTGTACCGAAGGGTTGCGGAAAGACTTTTTATTGTTTCGGGAAGCTCCCGTCGCCAGGAGTTATCGCTTATCCCGGGGAATGTCATTTGTCATCGGGAAACTTTTTTACAAAAAGGCCCTCGGTTATAAGTGCCACGAAATGCGTTCCTTTTGTCTCTGCATATTTTTTCACATTCCATGCAGCATAGATTTCAGTTAAAATTCAACTTGTTAATAAATCTTTACTGGGACATATTCTTTTCCTGAAAAATCGGTTGCCCTTGTCGTGAAACATGAAAACCTGTGGCGCAGATGTTCAGCTCGGTCTTGGTCGCAGGAAATCCGATACTCAGCGTTCAAGCTCGTGACTTGGCATTCTAGCAACGCTCCTATTTTTTCTCATTGTGCGGTAAAGTATTCACGGATGAAGGATATGGTTCCTCCTAGACGGAAGAGAACCCTCGCCGAGCCGCAGGTATCGTCATGGGGACGCGAGGCTGCTTCCAATTAGACGAAGGCACGAGTCTCCTCGTCTCTAGGACGACCGGTTTGGCCCCCCGAACGAACGAGAGAAAGAGAAAGGCACGTCGAACCCTCTCGGCCACTCGAAGGGTCATCCTGTGCCCAGCGCGTGCCATCTGCCGACCAGTTCTTCGGCTTTCCTTCTCTACATCTCTCGGCGAAGGCGCAAGAAATAGCCGAGAGCCGAGAGCCGAGAGCCGAGAGCCGAGAGCCGAGAGCCGAGAACCGAGAACCGAGAACCGAGAACCGATACTACTCGGCCAATCTCGACCCAGCTGCCAGCGCGTTATAGTTCTTTTCGGTGTACGACTGCAGGATCTCCCTTTTTTCCTCTTTTCCTCTTATTCTCGCCTCTCAACCGCTCAATCCTTTCTGGCCTAAAACCAACTGGGACCGTATACGTCAACAGCCCACCTTCGGCGCATCGTCCAATCCATAAAGATACGCATCGATTAAAGAAATTCAGCGTATATTCAAAATTAATCGATGATCAATCATTTTTTGCAGCAATCCTTTAAATCAATGCACCACTCGCGTTTTAATACAGACGATCAGTCGTTGCTGTATTCGTCGGTATATTCTGCCGATGCGTATTTCGCTGGAGCGGAATCTGCCTACACTCCATGTCACTTTCAGCGGGGATATGAATATGAGGGAAAGCGCTTTTTTCCAGCGATCACCGATATACCAGTATGTGCAACCAGCAATGTCCTTCTCATTCACGATTATATGTACATGTATGTCTCCCCCATTACAAGGGACGTCGCTTATCATCCTACCGAAAGCCTTTTTCCCTTCTTTTTACGTACACACGGAGAAAAACACGTCAAGTGGTACAATGAAAGTACATAATTCATTTGCAAGAACTGCGGTCCTTGCGTTCAGGCGTAAATACGCGAGGACACGTGTTACGGCGCATAAATCACATCTGCAATACAGACGATCACACGCAAATTCGATACACGAACGTAGCTTTTTTCATCCTACCGAGTGCTCACAAAGCTACATTATTTACCTTTCTCGCCCATTAATGTTTCACCGTCCAATGCAATCGTCGCCGGACCAGTTATAGGGTGGACTTTCTCGCTCTTTCTCGAGGGACTTTTCATTCTATTCACTTTTCCGCTGTCCATTAGGTCCAAGCCGAATGCGCAAAGGGCCCTTTTAATGCTATTACCCCTCGATCAACGCCCCAACCAAATCCTATCGCCGGTTCATCTATGACCAGGCTGTATCTAATTGACACGGACAAACCCAAACAGCTAATGTCTTTCGTGGGAATTTTTACTACTAAAACAGTTTTCATAATAAAGAGAAATATGTAACTGTTCAAAGTTGTAAGACTTTACGGACATCAATCTGTCTGACGACGGACCATTTTACACGGTAATTTATCTCATCATCCACTTTCGCGATGATCGTGTCCTCGACTCGTCCGAGATTATCGTGGAAAGTACTTCCTAGTACGATTTCCGGTCCTCGTAAACGAGTTAATATCCGTGGCTGGTTTCCCGATTCAACATTCTCTACGCTGGGCTGTTCTCTTCGGATTCTACGTTGGAAAGAAGCGAAACGGAAGTGGGGACGGACACGTTTCCTTGGCCTAATCTTGCCCCCCCCCCCTCCCCCCCATGGGCCCGGGATATCCCGCGGATATCAGAGAATACCGTCCAAACGAGACCAAATCCAGCCTTCGAAATTAACAACTGTTGCAGACCGTGCGAAATCCTCGGGAGCCTGCCCTCGTGGTTTCACTCGACGGATACCGTTATTAACCCCTGCATCCGTCCTTACTTGGCACGAAAACGATATCGTCCTCGGATATAGTAAACAAGGGGATTGACCAAATCATTTAAAATTGCAATAGTCGTGTAACTGTCGAGTGGCTACGGAAGTTGCGCCGCGGAAATTCATTGACCCGTATAATTGAATGCACCGCGACGAATGGTGGAAACTTTGATTCAATCTACAGATTGTTAACTCCCCTGCTCTCTCTCTTTCATTCTCTCTCTACCTGACCAGCCTTTGTGTCTTTCAAAGGGTCATCATGTATAATGACACAGTTGATAAAAATGACTGCCCTCGTACGAGTTTACAATATCATTAGGATGTTTCTGTTGTTGCTCAACACGTCTCTCCCCTTGTCGCTCGATTTAGCAAAAATCCTTGGACGGCAGTGCGTGGAGGGGGTCCATTTCCCCGTCCTCTCCCTCTCTTCTTGCCACCGTCGAGGAGAGCAGGTGCACGATGCATCACAAGACCAGCCTTTTTCTTGTTGATCTCGCTGCTGCCCTTTGGACCACCAAATCCCACCTGCCGATCACGTGAGCTTCTACGAACCACTCGACTGCATCGACTGAATTTACGAATTACGTGTTTTACGTAGTTCGGCAATACAGATGTTTAACTACGCTTGACATAATTCGATAAATCAGAAATTAACTGTACTACGTGAGTAGTCCAGAGCTGTCTACTAAACTATCGAGGCGTCTCGCCTCTTAACATCATCCGCTTAAGGTTTCATCAATAATCAGACGTGCCGCGGGAGAAGGGTTACTATTAGACAGCTGCATCCGTGATAAACTCGGCATTGTTTCTCGCAGAATAGAAACAGCTGTCCTAACGACAATCATCGTCGAAGATCAGTCGCAAGGATTCCGTCTATACGCACAAGGCCTCCGCATCCAATGTTTCAAACTATTATTTTTTAATCGCCATCAAAGTGAACAGGTGTTTGGTGGAATGTAGCCGTCGAAGAAGCAGTCTAGTCTCCCGTGAAAAGATTACAGACGATCGATAGTAAGGAAATACGAGGGTTCATACGACTATAGCGAAAATGTAGCCGCATGTATCGGTTTCGAAGCTTTTCGCAAGGTATCCGATTCGCCACCACCTGTCGATGCTGTTTACCAACCGCTAACAATCTGCTTTAGCCAAAGCCTCCTTCTACGACCTAACTGCTAACTTAATCTCATATTTGTGCCCTTTTTTCTTTCCATATTTCGCCGGATTTCGTCTAAACCATATCGTAGCGTATCTCGTTCATGCAACTGGACTATCTCACTGCTTTGGGTCAGGTGTGCCTTGACAGCTGCCACGTCCCTCTTTCGTCAGGGGCATTAAATCGTCATTATGCACATCGAAGAATCGTCCTGCACCGAGCACGTTACCCTGTGGCTACATCGCTGCACGCCATGCCGGCAACACTCGAATTATCGGCTTTAAAGACCGTTAAGAAGAATGCTTCAACCACCACACAAGTACGTTTACGACAAATATCTTATTGCCCCAACATCGTCGGATTTAAGTGCGTACTGCTTTTTCAACCAGTTTTTAACATAAGAAAATTGCCACCAAGCGATTTATCTTTTTGGAATTGTTTGGAAAGGGCTGACTCTGCTTATACCGAGATACATATTCGTAGATATTGTTGAGTGGATAAACTGGGCATTCCTTCCAGGGAAGTTTGAAGCGGTGGTCGGCCAAGTAAGCGCTAATGATCTTCAGCGTCTTAATGAATCGATTACGATGCTTCTTTCGACAGTGCCGCTTACGTACTTTTACAAGTACTTTCAAAAATAATCTTACCCGATGTTAATGGACATTATTTATTAACCAAGTGTGGCCTGTGAAGTCGTTAATCTGCCACATTCGATTAGCGGACACAATCAATGTGGCTCCTGTGTAGCATGCTAATCTCACAAATTACGCAATACCTTCGCCAACACTTGGACGATTATTTTGTATCTTTTAAACCGATCTCCCGTGTTTGTAGTATGTCAAAGATGACTATAAAAGAAGGAAAAACTTTTGTAACATTTTCCATAGCTACATCCTTCAAGAAATAGGGATTGGAGAAAGAGGGGGAGGTAAAAAACAGTTATGAAAGGTATGAGAAAACTGAGCAAACGATAAGAGTAATGAACGAATAATTAATTAAAACATTTTACGACATCTACCGTACAAACGACGAGAAAGACCTATTCAAGTTAAAACGCAGGGTAACCGAAGGCTAGCGATGTAGCTCATGAGAATATGAAAGTGCTGACATCTATCCTGAAGAACCTCTTCCGAAGGATAATCATGAGATTTAGCGTGAAGAAGAAAGCTCCGAAGAAACGACACCAACGAAATACGGAATCTCCGTAATGCTATGTATATTTTAGTTGCATTTTATTCTCTAGTGGCAAAAGAACAGGGAAACACGTAAATGTCATTTTGTAAGAAAAATTGAAAATTAATACGGTTTTTACTCCGACCTTGAATTATCGTTCTACCCTTTGGTTGTAGCGACAACAGAGTTTTTTCGCTTAGCGCATTATGGACAACTCTCGTTCATAACATTGTCGACGTCGTCTTTCAAGGTCGAACCACTTAGGGGTAACGGTATGGAGATTGCATCTTAATGATAGCGTGCCAGTACGACGAGGCGAAAGACCCTTGGTATCGATCTTCAAGGACAATTCTCACCGAACTAGCACCTCCCAAAAAGGAGTTATCGGCCTACGTTCGTTTCTTAAATAAATCGAGTACTATGTATTTGAATGTTATTTGCACACACGATTGATACATCCTTTGCACGTGGTATTAATGCCATACTGTTAAAAATAATTCAGGATTAATAAAATTTGTAGAAATTATTTCTTTTCTTTTCGTGCAATAGTGCCTGTACTGTCAGGCCACTGGTGAAAAGGTCAGCATAATAATTTGCGCAGATAATTAATACGAGCGTTGGAAGTAGTTAGCACGATAAGGCCGTGCCGCAAAAGCATTAAATTTCTCATTCCCTTTTCGTGGAAATGGCAATAGGGATTACCGGAGGAAATTGTTAGAATTAGTTTACTATCGTGCGACTATTATTTTCAAGTAAAACGAAAGAAAAGTTTTGACTTAACGGAGCGTGACGCGTTTCGTTCATATCACAGCACAGCTCGTGTATGTCGCTGCACAATCTTGTGGTCGTCTAATCACGCGATGAACGCTTACTACGATTGCCAGGTCACTAAATAATTAATTCGATACTTTCCTCGCGAACGTCCGAAGTTGTTTCAACGATTCAATAATTAAGACGCCCCTCAGGGTACGTGTATAAGGATATATCGTCAAGGTTGATCCGAAACTGTAAAAATATGCGATGCATTAGAGCCAAGGGATAGGATAGAAATGGGTTAATTTTTTAGGGAATAAGGGTGGAAAAGCCCGAGCGAAGGCGAAGGCGAAGGCGAAGGCGAAGGCGCAGGTCTCGCCCTCCGGTCGGTCTGTCCGCATATGCGGTAAGGTAAGGTAAGGCAAGGCAGGGCAGGGTGGCAGGCAGGGCGGTACGGTGGCGTAGAGAAGTCACGCGAAGAAACAAGCCCCCGGCTGGAACTGCTTCGGGGAACCCTCGGTGCGGGACTGTTTTTCCGCGGGCAATCAGTCAGTCTGCATGATGAAGCCACCGAGGCGTGTCGTGTTCACCTTTCTCAAACGCACTGCTCTACTCTTGGCGACGGTCCTCATGGGGATTCCGCTGACTAGTACTCAGAGGACAAACGCTCGGCAGGGTACGTCGCGCGAACTGCCCATCATCAACATTCGCGGTCAAGGATCGCTCGTCGGCAAGGAGGTTCTTCTATTCTTTTACTTTATCACAAGCCGTCGTTTTAAGGGTGACCCAGTGTAGTGATAAGTTCCTTCGAGGCTCGTGCTTAACAATAAGATCAGTTGCCCCACAGCTATGCATAATGTTTTTCACCTTTCTATGGATTTAGGTGTTCGTAGGCAGAACCCAAAAGGTCACACAATATTTGGGAATCCCATACGCTCAGCCCCCCTTAGGCAGGTTGCGTTTTTCTCAGCCAGTCACGGATGATCTTCCGTCATGGAGTGGCGTGAGGAATGCTTCGAGATTCGCTCCATCCTGCCCACAGGTGTCAAATAGGCTAAAGCTGCACGAGAAACTCTACAAGGAGCTATTGCCGGAACAAACGGACCCCGGCGTAAGCGAGGATTGTCTATTCCTCAACATCTACGTGCCGGATGGTGAGTGTATCTAGAAACCCTCGGTAATACGTTAGCGATACGTAAATGAGAACCAGTGTGCCAAAGATATGCATCTACCAGAGTCACAGGGTGCACGAAAATTATAAGTAGCTCTGTGAACCACGCAACTCGTGCGTATTTGGAGCAGCAACGATAAGCCCCCTGGTGATAACTTTTACCGCGACGTTTAACCCAATGGAAATTCGAGATAAGGATAGGAACTCGGCGGAACCTGTTAACATTTCTAAAAGACCCAATTTGCCCTGCCCCTCTGATCGCGTGACTCCCAATCAGTTCCAAACTAAACAGAACGATTCGTCCTGCTTTTCTCGACTCGTCCCCTATACACCCTGTCCTAACATAAATATCCAAATTCATTTCTATACTTTTATGAGAATGAAACTTCCTTCCAATGATCGAGGAAACCGCGCCAGATTGGTATCTACCGGAAGGGGTGAGAAAACGACGCTAGGTTTCTTGGTTCAGGAGAAAATTACCGTTCTTATCGGCCTGTACTAATAGCACAGACCGTATGAAATTGTTGAGATAAGCAGGCTTTGTAAGAAAAAGTTGTCGAGTAGGGCGGCTTTATATTTATTATCAGTGTGTTGGTTATACCTTTACCCAGGAAGTTTCTTCGATCGAGAAGTGGGCATAAATCGGGACATACATTTCAAAGAAATAAATGGGACATGGGGAATCTGTCTGACGAATGCTGCGGATGTTAGGTTCTCCCTGGGCCCTAAAAGCCGCCCCCGTTGGTCGATACAACTAGTAACGGTAACTGGTGCACGTGGCGGCACGCGATCTTATGAAAGTCGCTCTGGAGCGATGTCGAGATAACGTTAGCCTGGTCACGAAAGCTCTCCTCTTGGTCTTTCAATTCTTTCAAATCACTTCAATGGCCACTCAATGGCAATTGAAAATTAACACCGGCCGAACTAGTAGCTATGCCCACGAAGTTGAAGGAACGCGAGGACCGGGAAAAATTCAGCGTAGCCAACTTGTCCCGCAATAATTTTTCGCTAGCGTATAGCTGAAGAAATAGTGCCAAGGTCGAAAGTAAGGAGAACCTTCGTGATTCGACGTGATTTGAGTGGAAGAGAGGCACCAGATCGCATGATATAATACATAAGAGTAGGACGAGAAATGGTCGAAACTGTCGCAAGACGATCAAGTCCTCTTTATCGCGATAATCCCGGGCCAAAAGGACTCCGGGAATAGACTACCGGGGCACTTTACGACGGTTTCATTGTGGAACTGTGTCCAATGCAGGTAGCCGCCCCGCAGATGGCTGGCCGGTGATGGTGTGGTTTCACGGAGGTGATTTCAACACGGGCACACCGGCGATTTGGGACGCGTCCGTCTTTGTCATGAGACAAAAGGTCAGATAGCAATTAATCGGCCTTTTTTCGCATATAAATATGTATGGTAAGGTTCCTCGGCTTTGTCGGTTGGTTGATCGCGCAGGAAAAGGACGGGCCACTGATCGATTGCCGTAATTTTTCCGGAGGAGGGTCCTACGTTGGCTTGGACCTGTGGAATCTCCATATCGACCTTGACTTTTTCGCCGTTTTTCCGTGCTGGGAGGTCGTTTATCAGAGCTGCACGGATCGGTCTATCGACGTTCGCCCATTAAAGTGTATATTTTTAGAGGTCGATTAGGCGAATCCTCCGGCATCGCCGAGGGCCATTACGCGTTGACGGGAAATCGAAGGAAACGTGAATTTTAATGAAACTCGCGGGCAAGTCTGCCGGTTTGCCAAATACGGAAAACTTCTTATTAAATTAATGGCCATTATACAGGTGATAGTCGTGACGGTTGCCTATCGGTTAAATATTCTGGGTTTCTTCACAACGACCGACGGTGAAGCTCCCGGCAACTACGGCATGTTCGACCAGCTCGCGGCCTTGACATGGGTACAGAAGAACATAGCAGAATTCGAGGGGAATCCAAAAAACGTCGTAATTTTCGGTCATAGCTCAGGAGCTATTAGCGTTGGTCTTCATTTGCTGTCGACCTTGAGCAGAGGGAAATTTGCGAAGGCTATCGCGATGAGCGGCGATGCACTCAACTCGGTTGGTTCATCGACAACCGAGCTCCCCGTTGTCGATATCATAGCCGACAAGTTTGGCTGCAATCGACGACCTACCAGTGACCTCATAAAGTGCCTTCGACGAGTGAACGTAACAATTCTCGTTGAAGTTTCTTCGGACATCGAGACCTGGGGTCCGATAGTCGACGCTGAGACAAATAATTTCACCGAGCCTTTTCTTCCGGAACATCCTACGGTAATACACGATACGCGACGAAACGTAAGAATCGTCATTACATGTTCATTGTTCGCAGGAGATTTTGGAAAATGGTAACTTTAATGCCGTGCCACTGATCGCCGGATACACGAGGAACGAGCAGTCCCTGGCATATATGGAGACACTTAACGGCGAAGATAACGATGGTCGGCTATCGAATAAGAATTTTGAGGCGATGATCTATGAGGAAACGTCGAGTGCCGTTGGTACCGCCGACGAGAACAGCACGTGCGAGTTGAAACCAGAGATGCTAGCTGAGGCGGTCCTCTTCTTTTACAAGCCCCACCCTCCAACGCAGGATCAGGGATTCTTGCGAGACAGGTATCTGGACCTGCAGACAGAGAAAAACTTCGCAGCTGGATTAACGTTACTGGCGAGCAAAATCGGAAAGCAGGAACCAGCATTCGTCTATAGGTTTGATTATCGTCCAAGGACGCAGTCGATTACGCGCAACGTCCCAGAATGGGTGGAAGTGCCGCATATGTTCGAGCTACCATTTGTCTGGGGTTTACCGCAGGCGCCGAGCAGCAGAGTTCAATGGAACCCCTCCGATAAGGCTATGTCCGACTCGATGATGTCAATGTTGGCCAATTTCGCCCGAGACGGCAATCCATCGCTCAATACCGTCAAATGGGAACCATTTACCGAAGAACAGCCGGGAATCCTGCTAATTGATCGGAAAATCGAAATGAACGACCAAGACTCCATTGACTATAAGGCCCTAGCTTTTTGGAACGAGTATTATCCGAAGGTTCTTGAGGAGGCGACCAACAACTGCTGCAATGCCACCAGCTCCGCCTCGATCACAGGCAAAGAAGCTCATTCCCTCAACAATATCCTCGTTCTCGTTGTTGGAATCGTTCTGCAGTCCCTTCGGTTTTAGCCGGCATTAGAAATCATTGGATTCGGGATGTTCGAGAAAGGAATATTTTCGCGGAATCGTGATCGAACGATTCTGCACTGAGAAAAATGCTTGTAGTCCCATTAAACGTGATCCATGGTGACTTTATTATGGGAAAATGGCGCACAGCAGAACGCGAAAGCCGTTGAAAAGGCCTGCGTGCGCGATTCCTTGTATTTTATTAATAGTCAAGTATGAAACCATGACGTAATACAGAAATTACCATAACGCGAATAGTTGTATTTGGCTGTACAAAATCTATATGTGATTTAATAAAGGCCACGCGAGGCTAAATTATTTTACATACGTCTACATAGCTCCTAAGTATGTTATATAAACCAACAGAAGTATATTTTTCCTAAGGTACAGCTGTAAAAGATGAAAAATTTCACCGATTTTGCTAGAAATATAACTTGACGTTACGAGGGAATTTGAGCGCTGGAATTCATTAAGGACAACTATTTGTGTTACTATCCCGTTCTTCTCAGTGCAAAACGGTCGGATGGGGCCACTTGCAAACATCGAAAATGCGGTGCATCTATCAAACAGTCGTTTCATAGAGGTATCCAACTCCGAGAGACGACCCTAAGACGTTCGTTTAACATTCACTGACTTCTTTTTTATTATTTGCCTTAATACGGAGAGATATAGAAAAACATATATTGTTTGAGAAACGAACGGCTGATATAACTTATGAATATTTTGATGTTTCGATAATAATTAATTAATTAATAATCATAATAGTAATAATAATCATCATTATCGTGTGTAGGTGAGGTGTGTATGTGTGTGTGCGTGTGCGTGTGCGCGCGTACGTGTGTGTGTGTGTGTGTTTGTTTGTTTGTTTGTTTGTTTGTTTGTTTGTTGTGTGCCGTGTATGGTCTATGTATAATTATTATATTATAATATAAGAGAGAGGTGCGCCACGAGCACGTACATGCGGGGGCTAGTGGGCTGGCCGCGTTTCTTGCGCCAGTCCCAACGTTTCATTCCTTCCTCACCTTTTGGCTTCACCTTCTTTCACCATCTCTGCCTTTATTTTATTCTCTCCTAAATATATAATATTAATTAATCGTATTTCATATCCTTTTCTTTAATGCAAAACTCCTACAGTGATAACCGGATGCCGCGGGGTCTCGTAACTACGTTTCCCATTCTTTTTGTATATCCTTTTATCGTGCGTCGTCTTTTGCGCGTGCAGACGAGTCACCCCGGGGACCAACGTATATACAATATTTCTCCGTACGCTGTGTCACTCTCTCCTCCTTCTCCTTTTCGGTTTTACCAGTCCCGACGTCATCCGCCATTCGTTTTTAACAGCCATCGTGCACCATCATCGTATCTTCGAGATTCCGCTTGTGCTCTCGTTTCTTTGTATTCTACACTTATGTTTTCATCCTATTCGGCCCCCTCATTGTCACTACTTTTTCTCGTATTCCGTTTCGCTTACTTTAAATCACCCCCCCCCTCCCCCCATCTCCAAACCCTCCCCCCTTCTCCGTCTTATGATTTTCCACTGGTATATCTTTTGTTTGTTCCTTCAGATACGGGAGAAGTACGGCACCGAAAAATGCCGCTCTATCTTACAGAAGTAGGCACAGCGATTTCTTTTTTTGCTTCATCTTCTTCTCTGGCGACTTTTTATTGATTTGCCGGACCAGGTCGTAGAAGATCTGTAAGATCAAGGAGTATCGATGGTGAGAAATTTGAAAGGTGAACGGATCGTGCATGTTGTTTCGTGACTCTTACATCGTTAACATTAATTTTGGCTTTGGCAGAGGTCTCCATAAAGGCGCAATTAAATTGCCGGGCAAGGTTGACGCCTTGGTCCTTTCCTACTACCCTCTCGTCCTCCAAGTCGCACTTGTTACCGACGAGGACCATCGGCACGTCATCCGTGTCTTTCACCCGGAGGATCTGCTCCCTGAGGTCGTGCAGATCGTTGAACGTTGACTGTGCCGTTATCGAGTACACCAGCACGAAGCCGTGGCCGTTCTTCATGTAGAGGTCCCTCATAGCTGTGAATTGTTCCTAAACGGAGAGAACAAGAGGTTCAGCTGACACCTTAAATTCGCATAGATGATTATTCTTGCACTTACCGTCCCCGCGGTATCGAGGATTTCTAGCATACATTGTTGACCATCCACCTCGACCTGCTTACGGTAGCTGTCCTCGATGGTAGGGTCGTACTTCTCGACGAAGATACCCTGTACGAACTGGACAGTGAGGGCAGACTTGCCTACACCTCCACTGCCCAGCACCACTGTTTTATATTCGCGCATCTCTCCTCGCGCCTATCTCTTATCTCTCTGTGCACCTTCGGGTCACAGTCGGGCCGTCACCTGATCCGCCACGTTTTGCTAACCCTTCGCCCTCAACGAAATTCACCTGAAACAGAGAAAACCGGCTGTTGTAGGTACATTACACTCACTGACTATTCCCTTTGTAAGGCTATCGAAATGGGACTCCCCCACAAGCGTAACTTTAGGCTTTGCTAAAAGAGCAGGAAAATCATTATAGGGAGGGTGAATATCATAATAGAATGTAACAGCGGTGGGGGTAGTTGCGGTATGGGCTGGGAGAATGAGAGGAGAGCCATCCGAGGCGCAGGGCCCGCGTTTTGTCTGGGGTGTACGTGGGTGGCAGGGTAGAAGCGGGCAGACACACGCGGCGCCGTTCTGGGATTGGCGTGACGCGGCATCATGGCGACTGTAACCTCGCCCAATCGCCGCCAGCCAAATTCTTTCCTCCAATCCGTCATTGATTTTACGTTTATGAATGAGCCTTCGACTTCCGGCGTTCATACGAGCTGACCTCGCGGGATAATCTTTCGGTCCACGGGAGTAAATGCCGAGCACTGTCCTTTCTTCTCTCTCCTCCCATCGCTATGCTATTCCTCCGTCAAATCTTCCTCACGATGGTCCCCGGTAGGCATTCAGCCCGGATTAATTAAATCGCCAATAGACGCTATCGTTCGCAACAAGTTGACTATCGAACCGATGTACCGTTCGTCAACCGATCCAACCGTGGCAGCGGCCCAAAGCTTTTCCTGCCGCCAAAAAATCTCAGCGACGGTACCGGTAGGTCATCGAGCCACGCTCTAACATCCTAACGATCAGCCAGTTACGTTGCTAACAAGTAGCTTTATACCAAATGCAATGACAGCAAAATGGGTTTTTTAAATAACTATACATGTAGGTAGATGGGACTGTGCAGACGTGCAGCAAAGATAGAGATAGGAAGGCGCATTGTCGGGGAAAGTCTCGGTGTAGTCCCTTCGATCCCCCTGACCCAGTTAGTACGACTTGGCACGGAGCGATTCGTCTATCTATATGCCCTATATAATTGTCATATATCTTTTGTTCGAAATTTAAAGCCAGCCCAGTGTGTCCCGACATTGAAAATTACGGGCAGCGAAAACGCAAATTGCATTCACGAATCGGATAGCTACTACTTTACCATGTAACGAGGAACCATATTAATGATCAATATCGCGCTTGTAGGATTCGTAAGGGAATCTTTTCTAGGTCACGTAAAATGTACGGCACTGCGGGCTTACGAGCAAATTGCTTTCGTTTAAATTATTCGCTAGCAGATGAAAACACACGGAATATCATTCAAGCCCATGTCTAAACTATAATTCATGCACAATGGGTGGGTGGAAGTTTCGAGGGGCAGCAATCCTTCTAGTGAACTAAAGCTTCTCGTCAAGATAATTAAGGATGATTAAGGGATGAAGAATCTCAACGGGATACATTCCACTTTCTCTTCACGAGTTTAACGAGCAATGGATAGGTTTGGAAAAAGACAAAGTGGTTGCACGACTGTTAATTACGCCGTCGGCCTGTATTGTTCTTCTCGTTGGCTCTATTGAACCGTAGCTTCATCAAGACCGTGTTTACACTGTTTGATCCAGGCCGTTCGATTTCATGGTCCACCGACCATTAAAAAATGTAGGAAAGTTGGTAAGTTTCGAAAGTTTCGAAAGAAAGGTAATGAAAATTTTGCTCCTACCCGTTATTCCCGAAAACTAACGGAAGAGAATTTTTAAAGCAAGTATGAAATCTGTGTGAACCGAGGAATTTTCGCGGGTCTTTGGCACCTCGAGGGAATTTGTTCGTTCAAAGCCACCAGCTGGCAATGGCGTTCTCGACGCCTCGTGCAAAAAGACTCAAAGAGCTCGCCCCCTTTCCAACGCTGAGGAAAAAGGTCCACTTACGTATATTTTGCCTCCCTCTGCTGCAGCCAACTACATAAATGGAATAAATCTTGACGGCGTTTGGCCCTATCTCCTCTGCCTTGCAAACCTCTTACCCTTCTTGCTAAATTAATGGAATGAAACAACATTTGCCTCCACCGAACAATAAATGGATCAAAAAGTGAGGAAACTATGTTTGCTGATTAAACAACGAATGCGAGCTTTTGAGAATTTCTTAGCTGTGAAGGCACGTGAGGAGAATTCGAATGACTCGTCAGTACGAACCGAAGCATCACTGAACTCCGGTCAACCCCCGTCTCTTCTTTAATTAAGTGCATTAGTGTCAAGATGCTCACTCTAGACAATTATAGCAATGAGCGCGGAGCAAGGGAAGTATGGCGCGAAGATCAACGATAAAATTCTTTCGACCAACATGACGAGAGAATCTTTTTCATGACACCCACAGTAATATTTTACATCACCCAGCGTAACGATAAAGACATGATTTCAGGAAAGTTTTGGTAACCCGCGTTACTTTAAAAACGGTTGACTGACTTTTCATGAATATAAAGTTCGTCTATCCTCCTTCTCTTCTGACGTAGTCCGTCCGCTATTAATGCTCAGGTCACAGTCTTGAACTCACTCGTTCAGTTGACTGATTCGATGAAATACAGTCTCGGCCAGTCTTCTTACATTCTCAGTATAAACTTTTTATTGACCATTATGAGCAAACAAATTAACAACAAGCGATTAAGCTTAAGACAAACAAGTGAACGATTAGTACTGAACTTTATGATTATTCTGAATGCCACTTAGCAACTTGGAACGTCATCGGTTTAAAGTGTCTACGAGTAATGACAATCTTGTAGTTAAATACACACAGACCAGCAATCGCCTAGGCAATTTACACTATAAGTACGTTATCTGCTCCAACGAGCGCCGATACACTTGATTTCACTCGGCCATCTCAATCAACGCTGGCTTTCTTCTCTCCCATTCCTATTGCTACTACACTCTTTTCTCTCTTTGCTTCTGTGCCATTCGATTAGCTTAATTCTTGCCGAAAATAAGTGACACTTTCGGTAAACCCGATGATTTTCCGAGAGACCATTCTATTCAGCAGCCCTCCCCCATTTTTTTACGTTGCTTTTATCAAGTGTATAAGCACAGGTCGGACTTTGCCACTTTAGTTGAATATACGAAATAAACGAAATGGTAGGAATCCCGAGCAAGCATCTCGGTATCGTAGTACCAGCATAACAAGCAGACGGTTCCACAGCGCCCTTATCGCATGCGTATCGTCATCTTATCATAAATTGGTCGTAGCTACGCGAAATAAGCTACGAACATATTTGAAAATTTCTCAATATTTTTATGGAAAAATGAAAAAGTCTACTTCAACCCCGCCGTGGTTGTTGTTTCGTCGTTTTGTATAGGCATATCAATTAGAGAACACAAGACTTTTATCCCCTCTATCAGCGTGTGTTCTCTGCGAATGTTATTGGGGGGGATCTGTCCGCTCACCCTACCATAAACCTCACATGATCTGTGATTTCGCAGTATAGAGGGTGCACACACGTTTCTCTTAAGGGTTGTAGACTGGGAAAAGGTGTTTATTTCTCTCCTCCTTAATCGTCAAATCGTCAAGTGATATTTAAAACCATTAACTTGTCGAAAAATTCACGGTATTTAATGTACAATATACGGGCTACGATTTATCTTTCGGGAGTACAGGAGGAATGGACATGTGGGATTCATAGAGGTCTATTGTAGGGAAGTATGTCATAGGAGCAAGCTATTCCGCTGGGAAAGAGCACGGATTCGCGGAGTGCACTCTTTTTCTCTCCTGTCGTCGATTTTCAAACTCTCCAACGGACCTCGTTGTGCATAGAACGCTGCAAAAATCCACGTAGGTTCCGCCGATAAATCGATTGTTGTTGTCTCGCCGGAAAATGCTTTCCACAGAAAATTCATTGTACACGATACGCCAAAAGATTTGCTGGAGGGTTCGTTTAAAGCATTCCTTGTCTATGAAAAGCCATCGCAGGTCCATATCCACATTATCATAGAACTGCGAGAATAATTAACGATTGACTCCCCGATGTGCGGTAAAAGGTCTTTAGACGGATAATCGTATTTTGGTTTGTCGTGCGGTAAACGGCGTACACGCGATGGTATCGTGCTCTAAAAGCATTCGAGCCGCCACCGCATACGATTTAGTTTCCAAAATATTCCCCATCATAGAGAACAGCCGCAACCCTAATCGACCGATGGCTGACTGAACAACTCATGTGAGGAATAACTTGTAACGAATAAAGATGTAGCTGAAACGAAAACTTCCCATCGGTGTACTTGATTAGCGAATCATCATCAAACGTGAATCAAACTCTGCACTTAAGTAGATACTCTTTATTGAGAAACGAGTGGCGCATAAACTGCAGTAGAGTCATACGTGACAGAGACCGTAAACGCTGACTCGGTGCATTCGTGTGCGTCGATAGACCAAGACAACGCTCTTATCTTTCTTTACCCTCGGATTTCTCGAGTCAGCTCGGCAATTCCCGAAAGACCACGGCCTTCGCGGTGCACGAACGATGCGCAGGTACACGATATCACTTGGGATCACGATGCCGCTCCATGCAATCATATCTCAAGCAGCCGTTTATTTTAGGGACATGAAATTTGTGGGAGAACATATTTAGTCCATTAATACAACGTCTATGGAAGGTGTGACGCAGTGCGGAAATGGAAGGTAAAAAACTGTTTCGACCGAATATTGCGGCAAATGGTAAATGCTAGGCTGAAGCGCGCTGCCATAAAAGTAGCGACAATGTGTCCGGAGGAATGGCGCAACACGCACTGCTATTTCGTTACACACTGATTTTCAATGAACTCCCATACATTTCTGCCAGTTAAAGAGGAAACCCGGTTAAATAAACGTACTGCTGTACGTTTGAGTATGCTATTTTATTTATCAAGAAATAGCCAGATACAACGACTTTACACCTACTTCCCAAACCAGATTTTTGTAGCCGCTTGGAAACCTGCGTCCTTAATAGCTGGCTGTTTCCGGACAGATAAAGCGAACCTGCCGGATATGATGCAACGTTCGATAACGAAAGCGATATGCCTAACGTCTCCGTCATTTTCAATAAAAATTGGCCTTTCCGTTTCAAGTAAATATCCTAGGGGCATCTAATTCCACGATCGTCGAGTATTTGGTATTCTAGGGCGATTTCCGGTTGAATGTAGCCGACTTCCGCGCATTGGTAATTGCTCCGAGATACGAACTGACCCACTTACACGTATGAATCGGGGCTCGTGTGATGCGGCCCACATGAGTACACAAGCCCAGTGACATTTGGCAGATTATAAGAGTGCGGGAAATGCTTGAATATGTGTGTCGCGAGTTTTACTTAATTAATATTTCATATATACCACGGTGCATGTTGAAAAATTGAAAAATTGAAAAATATCGCAGACATATGATAAATTATTCAGTGGATATGTGATTTTCAGTGAGTCCTACGAGTGGCTTCTATGCTAGGAAAACAGTCCGTTCCCATTCGAGGATTACTCACGGTAACTATTCACGGTGAAGTGCATTGGCTTTGCTGCGGAGTGTTTGCACTGCTTTCATAAGGACATTAGTCCCTGATTGACGCTTACCGTAAGCTCATACAAGAAGCCATTGGAGCATTAATTGATCCGATGCGATTGCAGGCTCTACCCACGTCCCGCATACCGGAAGTTGATTGTCCTTAGAACGTTATTGCAATGGAGGCTAAGCCGTCATATACGGACAAATGGCTAATGATAATTTGAGTTGCTCATTCGTTTCGTGTGATCCTTTACCATTTGGTAGGACCAGTTGTTTCAACGAGGGGGCCAACTATTAATCGATACAACACGATCGAGAAGGGACCATATCTGCCCCCCCTTACGTAGCATACCGGAAGTTGATCGCCCTCGTAAAGCCCGAGTTATCTAGGGCATGCATTATGCAGGCAGACCACCGTAATAAATGGGCGAATAAGATCATCAACGCCAATAAATCCAAATATTTCTATGAAATTGTGCAAGTCTTAAATTCGATGACGTCGTTTTTATGGCAAACATCGAGGTAAGAGGTTGCAGTTAACGACTGGAAAGTGGCCATTACTGATACATCTGCGGGAAGGACGACGTACAATACGAGGAAACGATGAAAGAGGAATTTCATTGTTAGGTGTTAAGTTCTCACGGCCGTTGATGTACTTAACTACGATACACAAAGGTCGTGGTACAGTTGGCGATTAGGAAAAATGATAGTGTGATATTATCGCGGGAATATTCTGTGTTTCTGCGAGAAACCGGTGGGAGGAGGAGGAGGAGGAGGAGGAGGAGGAGGAGGAGGAGGAGGAGGAGGAGGAGGAGGAGGAGGAGGAGGACGTGGACGTGGACGTAATGACGCAAAAAATATGGAAATCGATAACCTCGATTCTGGGAAACGGCGACGATGCTTTTGGAGGACGGTAAGAAAATTGAGGGGATTGAGTGAACGCCAGCGACGAGTGTCATTGCGTGACGCGACATGAGTCATGGGGTTCGTGAACCTTATGGCGTGTAATGGGTTCTCAGAGAGACCAAAAAGCTCCTAGATAATTCACACGTATAGCTCTTCATTGTCGAACATTCTTCGTCTTTTTTTCTTTTCACCGCCTTCGTTGCGAGCTCTCCCCTGGCTTATTTTACTCTCTTCTCTCTCGGCGAGATTTTCATCTGACTCACCTGGACCTTGGCCAAAAAAAACCTGCAAACAGTTTCGCTTCTACTACGAACTTTAAAGCGACGAAATGAATGACGAGTCGAAATCTATTTCGCCTTGGTGCGCCGTCTAATCTCGTGGGAAGAATTTACTTTCCCTTTGTGTCTATAGAGCGTCTTCTCCGCCTTTAAGTGCGGATCAAACGGAGTACTGAGCTAAAAGTCGAGTGTTCGCGGTATCGTATGCGGTTGAGTCATGCTTTAAGCGCGATTTAACAAACGTCACTGGTTATAACCGTGAGTACGCGTAATCGGCACGTTTGTCTTTCCAACACAACGGCTTTTTGCGTTTTCGCCTCATCGCGACTCATTAAGAATTGCTCCTACGCTATCGTCTAACGATATTGACTTGTGGCAACATCGGTGAATTTGTATGTTTGCCATTTTCCCAGTTACTTTTGGTAAATGAATTAAAACCTCCGAGGGGCTGTCTGCTCTTCGGAGAGATTTTTTCATTAATTCCAACCCTGTTTGCGAAGTTGAATGAAGCTAGAATACGTTTGGTCGGTTCATTGAAGGGTTCTCGCGATAAATAAGTCATCGAAGTGTACTTGGAAGAGTATCGGATCGTCAAGCAGCGAGCGTGCTTTTATCCAGAGGCATAAAAACCGCATGGGCGCACAGGAATACGGCGTGTTTGGACGATCGTCGAAAAGAGACGCACGAGCGAGCAGCACCTATGAAGTAGCACGTGCAGTCGGTACGAGGGCTGAATCAAGCCCCGATATTCTTTTGGCCCTTACCGAGACGTCATGCGGGGAGCATATGTCGAGCTATCATTGACCTTGCACATCATTCGGTCGATCCAAGAGTGTGCTACTCCAGCTATGTCCAGGATCAACTATAAGTAATATCGCTATTTCCCGGAAGGATCGGCATGGCGTGCAACTGCACGTGGTAACGTAAAAAGGACGTAAAAAGGACGTAAGAAACGTAAATATACGTAAAAAAAGTTCGGCAAGCTCGTTGAATGGGTTAAGACGTAGGCATAGATAACGCACAATAGAAACAAGTACATACCGATTGCATTGAGCCTGACCACGGCCGCGACATTAATGACGATTCCCCACCCATCCTAATGACCCGCTGCCATGTATTGTGACAAGTTTTATGGACTACGTATTCAGAGGTAGTGCGTGCGGGTAGTAACCGGGTTTCCTTTCGTTTCGAGTCACTTCCTGTGTCGTGGTGACTCACGTTAGTCGATTAGAAGTCAGGACGACGAGTCAGGAGACGAAAGGATCTTACGTTTCCTCGAGGCTTCCGGCCCGAGCGTGCCGACAAGTATCGTAACTTGCCAACCGATCGCTCATGCAATCGTAATACACAACTTTCGCTATATTGCACAGCGGCACAGCGGCACAGCGGCACAGAGGATAGGCCAAATGATATCATTGTCCTTTCGAGTATTGAATGTACAAGATAAAAAGACCCTGACAAACGAAGCAGTAGCGGACTTGATATTTGGGAGTTTCAGAGGGTAGTGCGGTGTAATGCGGGGTGAGCCGTGGGATTTGCGTCATCGAATCAATTACAACGGGGATTGAACCGAGAGGCGACTTGAAATCCCCACTGTATCGAAGAACACTTGATCAGTTTTTTTTTTTTCGTCCTACGGAGTAAGAGGCCGCGAAAAGTGGCAGGCGGTTGAGTCCGTGTGACGATGACTTCTGGCGACGGGTTATGGGTTTTCTAGTGGCGTGCTATGCCACGGAGGAGACGACCCCACGGGTTCTTCAACGCGTGCCTTTTTTTAGAAACTAAACGTAAACGGACTTAGTCCCATACCTTCCGTCGATCCCGACCTGCTGGGTTTCCAGTTTCCAGTTTCCAGTTTCCAGTGGTTGATCCAGCGCACGTATCGCTCGTCTCCGGATCTGTCGTCTCCTTTCCCCTCAACGTATCCCAATCCTCTGAGATTCTCCAGCGATTAGTCGCTTCCTGCACGACCGTTCGGCTCGACGCTGCACTTTCGCGTGTTCATCGATGAGCAAAGTCAAAAAAACACTGCCCAATATCCTATCCCGATAAATAAGGAAGGCACACAAGTGTCACTGATACTTTTTCTTCGGCACTTTGATCGAGTAGAGAGCGTGAGAGAGAGAAGAAGAGAGAGCGAACAAGCTCTCTCTATCCGCCACACGGCTTCGTCGTCGACGTTACACACAGCCAAAAGAGAGAGAACACCGTTTTCACTAGCTTCTCTGCTGGCAACGTGCCCTGCCCACCGCAATCCTTTCGAATATCTCCAGAACGAAATGGTCCTTACTCGCACCAATGATACTACTTTCCTCAAAATTTTTCAACAATTTTATGTATCTCGCTCACGATGGAGCAGCGCGACACGGTGCACGATTCTACCGTTATCTAGGGCGATGCCTCTGCTCTCTCTCTACTCGTCTCTTTGCTCTCTCCGCCATTGAAAGCAAGGATCGCTCTAGACACGACGACCAACGTGGCTAGCAAACATCCAACGTGAAACTACTTCATCGACCGAGCAGCTTTCCTTCCGAATATCCAAATCCATTGACTTGCATGAGACTTTTACGTCCAATGCTAGCTTCAAACGATACTTGCAAACCAATCAACATTATTGTTTTCCCCACTTCTATGGTTTCCCAACTCTTTCGACCAATAAATTCACTTTAAACAGCAGCGTACCAAGCAATTACTAAAGAGTCTCATCGCCTAACTTATCGATGCAGATCATTCTTAGTCCGATTTTAAAGCTAAGCTAGGTCGTTCCAAGATCCTTTGGTAAGCAACCTATTCAGCAGATCTACAAGAATCCGCCAGTGGAACGTGAGTTTCCAGCGGTCATGTGTGTTTAAGGTTATCCGTGACGATAAATACCTTTAATCATGATTAGTTGGCAAATATTTACGATGCCATGGAAAACGATTGCCCAGGGCTTGTAAAATCGTAATCTTCCGACAGATTTACAAAGCAATAATAAAGCTTTGAACGGAATAAGAGTAGATCGTTGAGAACTCGGGGTCAGAAACAATACTTATTATTAACACACATTGACTTTGAATGATGGAACTGGAAAGAAAAAGAATTGGACGAAAGTTGAAATCTGCCAGTCAAGCAGAAATCTTGCGTTCGCACCAAAGAGACGACGATTTTATTAAATATCTTCGTGAAAAAGTATCAGACCTTTTACACAAATTTCAAAAACAAAGGTTTCTACATGTCATACAATCGGAGGCTCCTCTTAAGTTATTATATTTCTTTTTTACGACTGGCATGGGCAACCAAACTCTGGGTGAAGAATATACCGGTATAATCCAAGCTAAGCTGGAAGCTCGTAAAGTTCCGTCCTTATTTGTAGGTTTTGAAATTTTTCATGTTCACACATCGATCCCATATTAGTCGATTCACAATTTACACTTTATGATGTAGGCAAGGATAATGGCAGCACTCTTAGAATGTTTTGGAGAAACTGCACTGCTTAGATTGCTCGAAAAGTTGCAAATTTCTATGAATAAGCATAGCAACAAATTGTCACCTAGTTTTCTTGCTTTTTCTAACATATTCATCTCAAAGTTACGTGCAATGATACCTTTATTCATACTGATACATAAAGGATTATTTTATATATATGGAAGATATTACAGTTTGGGCAGAAGAATAGCTGGTATAGACTATGCAAAGGTATCTGTTGCTGATTATTCCATGTTTTCCTTGCCCGTGACGAAATATGATTAAGATTAATAATACTCCAATTAAAACTTTAAGGTATACGGGCGCAGACCCGCCGATGGCGTTAGTTGGGGATTACGTGTACTGGGACTGATAACTCTGATCCAGTGCGGTGTGCGAATTTGCCAAAGGCAGCTCGTGGAGGAAAGTACTGAATCATTTATGCTTACGGAGGATAAAAATTCAAATAGAAATTGTCAATTATGCCTCGAAGTTTTACCTACAACGGTAACACCCTGTGGTCATTTATTTTGTTGGAGATGCATCGGTGATTGGTTACGTACCAAGTCTCAATGTCCATTATGTAGAGAATATGCGGTACCGTCAAGAATCGTACACTTAATGAATTTGTAATACGTATAACAAATTAGCATGTTCATACAACTTCCACTTCACCTATAATCGGTCTGTACCAGTAATATTCATCTACAGACATAAGCCGTAATATTATTATTATCATTGATGTTCAATTAATATATGCTTTGAGTATATACAAAAATATCAAGTTTATTTACGTCACGCGCGTACACGACGCGCATAATATAACATTACATTGTCGACATAAAACAATAACGTATAGTTGTCTGAATCTTAATTGGATGGCGTTCTATAAACTTTCGTTTAATGAAAAAATATTAGCAACGACGTGTTCATGATTCTTGGAAGTTGATCGATTGGGTTCTCTAGTCACAAGGATGTGCGTTGAACGGAAAGTATTCCTATGCCTACCTTCTCGGCAAAGTTGCCAAATAACTGGCCAAAACTGCTTGGTTCGGAATTGTCCTTCATACGAAATCCAACGGTATTATAAGCAGTGTAAAATATTCTTCTCACACTGTGCAGTTTTTCTCTGCGAGCTCTACAAGTTCAGTACAATGAAAAATTGTTCCGACGATTAACGTTTATGCCTCGATGACAAGAAGATTGTACTTACAGCAGGTGAATCGGAGTCCCATCGTCTTCAGTTATCGTTATGCTAGATTCTTGCGATGTCTGTCCAGTATCCGTTTCACTGAATGGTTTGCTGCCTAAAACAGAAGGCAATACATCGCAAATTTGGGCACTGGCGGTTGTCGAGCCACGCAAACTTCCCGTTCCCGATATCATTTGCCAGGACCCGCCGGAAGACGAGGATTCGTTTCGCTGTCGGGGTCGTCCCGGCATAGGAACAGCCACCGGGGAAGTGCGGTTTAGAGGTAGAGGTGAGCGTGAACCGTGAGCAACGCCCTCCTTATTTGGTGAATGATGGAAAGTCCGCGGCATAACGTTCCTACAATGTTAGAGACACACCTAGAGGCTTCGCATCATCCATCCAAATCTCCCTCTATGTTTAGAACTTTTTGTTGCTTTACCCATTACTGTGATTATCGTCCTGACTTTCCAACGAAGAATTGATCACAGCTGATATATTGTTATCTTGACTATCTCGACTATTCTGACTAACAGAACTGCTCCAGCTACTCAGACTTATGTTAGAACTGACGGAACTAAGCATCACGGCGGATTCACTCTCAAACATGACGTTGTCTAATTGCGAATCGCTGTCATTACGCAGTACATTTGGTTTGGTCTTGCTATGGCGTGAGTGAACGCTAAACTCATCGTCAAGAATGTGCTTAAGAAAGTAAAAACAAAAGAAAAATATCTCTTCTCCCTTGCTAAGCCTGTCCGCTAAATCATGCCCGAACAACATCCAATCGTAAGCTATCGTATAATACAGAATTTGGTAAGTGTTTAAGGACGTGTGGATTACTCCATCGGCCCATAAACTAAGTCTAAGCAATGAGATGAATAAAGGAGTGCGATCCCATCCTGTAAACGAAAGTTTCCTCAGAGTTTAACGATAATCAGTAATAAGTAAATGGTTTTTCTTTCTCGACGCTTATATTTACCTGAGATACAATGAATGAGCATTCCGTTACTGCTGTCGGTCAAGTACTTTAATATAAGTTTCAGGTAATTCTGCGTGATTATAACCAGGTCCCACACTTGGTACTGATCCCAATTAACGCGAAGTTGCGAGGAGATCGAATCATCGGGAACGCCGATTTCAGCGTCTACGTACGCTTGTTTCCAGTCAAACACAAGATCCTTGGCCAGATAGTCGTTCTCCCTAAATTCTTTGAAGAATTCACATCCCGGGTACGGCAGTGAAATAATCGTGAAATCTGAGTACCTCTTCTCCTTGTCAACCTTTTCTGACGAAGTCACGCTGAGTATCGAACAAAAGAGCTCTATTTAAGGGCCTCTAAAAGTGGACGCAAAGTGTAAAATAGACTGATCATGCTGTTGACCGGACCGAAACATGAACAGTCTTTGCAAAAACAAATGTCCTGCCGGGAAATATCATCTACGGAACTTAGGTGTAGCGTTAAACGTGAATCTTTGCCGATATGGACATCGGTATCCAATCTCACTTAATAGATACAGGTGAAATTAGAAAAGCAGGTAAGAATGAACGATTCGTACGAATGTCACATTAGCGGAATTCTGTGTGAGAAATATAATGGAAATATCTTTCAAGGCTGTGACTTACTACAATCCAAACTTGACTTTCTTTTTCTCCACCATCAAGTCTATGATGATTCCTACGTTCAATGTCTTAAGGAGTTTGATATCATGGTTTCTGACTTTATCAAAAAGTTGCCAGTCCTTGGTTATTGAGTCTCCTTCAGGAACTTCGTCATCGTCCTCAAGAAGAGTCGTCGCCCCGTCTCCAAAAACATAATCAACTGTGTGCCTACCGTATATTTCGGGGCCACCGGAGAGGGTCGCCGAACGACACACGTGTCTACCCTTGTAAAGTATTACAGGCAGTGGAAATCTTGAACGACATCTGGCAAATCTAGCACCTTTCATCAATTCCTTTAGTTTATTCGAGTCGTACATGCTTTCGTATATAGTTTCTGTTGTACGTGGCAGTGGTGGCGGCGTGTCGCAGATATTCGGATTTTTATATTTTTCATTTTCTAATATTATAATATGGCTAGGATAGTGTGCACTAAGTTCACCTCCAGAATTATTTATTACAGACTGAGTATAATCTAGATCAGTGAGCAGTATACAATGTTGCATGATTGCTTGACTCTGCAAACAGAAATACATCCTGTACGATTTTTCTGCATTTTTAAATGATATCACTTTAAAATAATACAGGTGTAACATTATTACTGTGCTGTCTGCATCCTTGGCCCGATAGGTATTCTTCGAGAAGTATACCAGCAGCTTTTGGAGATCGTCAGCATTAATATCAGTCATTGTTGATCGTTTCAGTTTATGAAAATTACTTTCCAATCCTCAAAGAAGATAAGGTCAATGAGTATGTGTAAGGAGATCTTATATTACTTCTACTGTGTTTCTTCTTGCACCCACAAGGCACTAAATCTTCGGGACACCTTGCACATCAGATTAATGGCACCAATTTAGATTCAAAGGTATACCACATAACATCACAGTTTGTCCTTTACTCTATACTTTTATCTACATTTTGTCCATAGTCATAATCTACTTAAATATCGATGCAACTGGAGCTGAATCATAGATTTCCAATCGAGTACTTCCAACTGTTTGATACACAGAATTTATATTTATAATTGCTTTGACATATTCACTTGTAGTTTATTAAGAACATCGTTTACAGATGAAAAAGCTAATGTTTTAAAAGATGAGAATGAGATGTGTCTTACGAATGATTTCAGAATTTCCTATAAAATCTGATGTGCTCACGAGAGAATGACCAAGTACATAACCTATTACCATAAGTGTAAAATGAATGTACAGTTTCAAAATTATCGTACTAACTACCCGACGCTTTAAGGATATACTATGTAAAAATGTATTTAATCTTTTCTATGCTTGAAAGGCACGCCTTAGATTGCATTTTCAAATACCGACCAGTCGGACGACGTATTGGTTAAGCGAAAGGTCATCGGTAATTCGAATTAAGAGAAAAAAAGTTTCTACAATTCCGTCTACAATTGATGCTATTTTCATTTCGAATATTCAAGGTTAAACGACCGAAGAATACAGCCTTGTAATCACATTCATGTTATTCTTCGATGTTCTAAGGTCGTGGTCGCTCTTAAAGGTCATTTTACACAGTTGAAATCTTAAACATGTTGATCTCAAGCCTTCCTCCTTTTCGAATTTCATTCCTCGGTAATAACGTCGTATTTCTTACGATCCCCTACTTTTCAGAGAACTACTCTTTTCAACTGAACCGCGTATACGCGCTATTATACGGAAGAGAAAACTGCGACGCGATTAAATATAGACTAATAGGTCGGAGACGCTTGTTTTCGACGTACTACCGTATTATATGCGTCGTCAACAACAGATCTCGATAATCCCGGAAAGAATGCATGAATTTTGACCTCGTGCCGAACAACATAACCTCTTGTACTCGAGAAGAAAATAAAGTTTATTCAATGCCAGGATACTTGTGTATCACGCAGGGACAATTGTACATATGTAAATTGGTGTTCCTTCACTCGATAATGAAAGTGTGCGTGGGCGGTTTTTTCGGTAGTCGCGTCATGACGCATGTAGAATTTTTAAATGAGAAAAATGCGTCAACTGCTTTAGTCAAAGAGAAATAATCTCGCGAAGCATACGGAGGATGAAAGTTATCATTTTTTTTTGGCGTTCTCGTGAGAAGCACGTGCCGCGTCCACGCGTCTTTATACCGAACAACGGACAGAACGTAACGTAAACATTGAATACCGTTGGCCCACAGTCGTGCTTCTCAAGTATCATATATATCTTGCGAATTAAGCAAACCTCTCTTCGATATATTGCCATTCTCCTTTTTCTTCTTTTTCTCCGCCTCTTTCACCTTCTCTCCCTTTCCGCGAGTTTCGCCAGCTTTTACAACGACTTTCTCTCGGCACGACCTTTTATCTTTAGAACACAATTACCGTTCATACACGTTACCTTCTCACGGACTATTTAAAATTGTCGTTAGCGTAACGAGACGCATGTTTTGATGTTACAACTGGTACTTTGACATTCTATCGCTACCTTTCGTATAAACGCGCCCATGTAAGGCTAGTCTGGTATTTTCGCACGGTCAAACTATTTTTTCGGTGTACACAGCCACGTATCGCAAAATTAAAACGAAACTCTAGAGAAAACGATCCACACTGCCAGACGTCGCGTCGAAGACAGGCGTTTCGGCCAGCCTCGTGGCACTACCACTGTGTCTGACAATACTTTCGTAATGCTATATTGTAGTCGGTCATGTCGATACATATGCTGCACATCAATGTACATATAGATAAATGTTCCTGCTCGATTGCACCGAGAAAATGCATTTCCTGCGAAAAATTCTATCGTAATTCCCCAGTAATTTGTCCAAGGCAAATCACTACTTCAACGAAGGGAACATTTCATGTTGTAGCCTTAAAAATGGAATCAATAGAGATCTCATAGAAGGTGCAGTCAGTAAGACCACCGACGAGGTATGGTCTGTGGTAACTGGTAAGACTCAAGATTCAAGGTGTCGTCGGTAAACTCGTCTCCTGCGAATATTAGTTCGGCTAAAATTCGTTGGATGGCGAAACTGATACCTTTCCACTGCTTCGTACGTTCAAAAATATGCGGGAAACCATAAGTCAATTGCACATTCTTCAACATACATTCCCGTCTCTTGGATAACATTTAATTTCACATTTACTACACATTGTACAATGGTAGATGTTGCTCTGCACGCTTATACATAATGTATAATGATTAAAGAAGTTTACGCGGGATTTTTGCACCATTCTCTATAGCGTTTTATTTTTGGTCCATCTTCCTTCTGGTGTCCTCCTGTCCTCCCCATCAGTTATTGGTCTTTGGTAACTTCATCTCTGTCGTCTGACTTTCGTTAATACGCGAAAGTCGGTTTCTTCGTAGATCCCCTGTGAAGTCCCTTCGTGGTCGTTTGGCGTAGCCCGTCTAGGAGATACCAAGTTCGTCAAAGATCCGAGATAAGGCACGAGGGGTAATTCCATCCAGTCGACATTGAGACAACGTGTCACCCGGTGAAACCAGGGCGCATTTCTCCCCGGTATTTCTCGGCTCTCTTGCGTTCCTCTTTCCCTACGTCTAAACCGACGCTGGAAACTTATCTACGCCACTTGGGAACGTCTTATCAGGCCGTGCACCGTCCGACAACGAGAAACAACAGGGACTGTCCTGTACTTTCAAGATTCTCATATTTCCGCCTATTTTTTTTTTTTTTTTACTAACATTATTACGCAATGTCTAAAAAGCAATACAAATGCCCTTTTCGGATTCGTAATTCGTAATGGCGGATAAGAAAGTCTCGGATGCTTCATTAAAGTCCGAGAAAGATTAGAAGCTTCGACTTGGGTTCTCATGATTTACTTGTTCCCATAAATCGACCGCTACTGTATCTAGATATATCTGGAGCATCTGTTTAGGAACCTATCCGCCGGCGTATTCCTCTCCAGCTTTATTACTTCGTTCTGTAGATAGGAATATTATCATTAATTACACTCTATTCAAATTTAGATATCTCGATGTAAATTTCGAAGGAAAGGAAGTAAACACCAACTGCTTTCCTGTTTATCAAGTTTTATCAGCGAGAGTGGCCCGCAAAAAAGTCATTCTTGGAATTCTCGGTTGAGTCGGGAACCTCTTTCGACGAGTCGTAAAGAGTGCTTAGAAGTTGAAGGAGGCTACTTCCCGTGGAAAGTATAATGTGGATTCCGTGTAGCGAGCGTCTTATTCGTAATTAATACCCCCGTAACCAAGCGGCCAAGGTCTTTTGGCTCCCTTTAGCTCCCTTTAGCTCCCTTTAGCTCCCTTTAGCTCCCTTTAGCTCGAAAGCCAGGCTTGACCGAGCTTCACCCCTCGCCTCGCCCCCGCCTCGTTGAGGCCAATATCCATTTAGTTTACGTTTCAGCTCAAAACTTTTGATTTCGCCACCAACACGAGCACGAGAGTTGATACACATTCTCCTTCATCATTTTTCATTGTTATTATTATCCCAATTTTCTTTTCTCCGTGGGTCGTGCTTATTAAGGTCGACAAAGATGCTTTCTTTAGGCAGCGAACATGATGAAATTCCTGGGCGATGAAGCCGCAGTAAACAGGGTACACCGTAAACCGTAAACCGTAAACCGTAAACCGTCCGTGTTAATTTCAAGGCCGCATGGTGGGAAGGACGAGTAGACACTGATGCCGTTGCTGTTTTAATTAACCGCACACCAGAGACGCCGTGATATCGTGATTAAGAATTACGAGGCGGTAAGGGAGGCTACACTATCCACGCGTCATGCCAGCGTGCTTTTATTGCGAGCAACGTTTTTCCCTCAGCTTCTTGGCTTTTTCTTTCTTCTTTCTACAGAGACCAAGATGCACGCCGTTCTTGCTAACGTCTTACGAGTTTTAGGCCAGTATGGCTACCTTACTCAAGTTCTTCAGAGAGATTTTTTTTTTACAGCAAAATCTTAATGCCGGTAAAAGCCGAGTTAATCGAGAGGCACGGAGCACCAGCTAAATAATTAAAGCCATTAAGGTGATAACGGTCGGGAGACGTTTGATTTTCTAGAAAAAATATTCGAACGAATCTCTGGGTGTTCGACATGAGAAGGGAAATGAAAGCAGGATCTTGGAGTTCCTCATAGATCCGTACCCGACGAGTCTATCAATACGGGTATTTGAAAAGCTACGAAATAGTTCGATTTAATTGCACGAGTAAGAGAGTTTTCGTTGTACGAGGTACGCGTCTTTTAGGTAATCGTGGCGCAATAGTGGCACTCTCTATTGCTGATTGCGAGCCCATAAAACGTCCTTTTACAGGGGGCTCAACGAAATGCATGTACCGGACTTGTCGGCCGTGTTCCACCGCCGCATAACTCTTTTTACCTGGACAATAACGCTTTAAAAGCACTTCTCTTTGTACACTTGCGATCTTTTCGTTCCTCCTCTTTTACTCCCCCACCCTACAGCTTCGCCAGTAACTCGATCATCCTGGGGAATCGAGTTACGCGTCACATTTTTATTTCTCCACTATTCGAACGCGCAAAAGTTACGGTTGTATCGGTGGACCCAAGTTGTCGCTCGATTTTCTCTTTCGTTCGATGGTACGAGATCGAAACGGTAGTTGTAGGATTCTCTTGAAAATACCTACATTTTAGAGACGTAGGATTTATGTAACGACTATGTCACTGCCGGGAATAAACAGTGAATTGCGTTCCGGCATAATAATGGCGATGTAATTTTTATGCGCTCGCGTAAAACTTTCAGCATGCCTCGCCGAGTTCGTTCTAATGAAAGTAGTTGGAGTGAATTTCATGGACGAAAAAAAGACCGCGTTGGAAGCTGAAAATATAGCGATGGATGTTATACAGCGTGGCATAGAATCAAACAGATCGGTGAAACGCGTAAAGCCTCGGCATTGTTGAGAGAATCAAGTGACGTACATAAAAAGCTTTTCTTTGCCATTAGGAAATTGCATTTTTAGCAACGGAGAGAAATGATGAACCTTACTGTGGTGAAAATATTCTACGTAAATTATCGTTCTGTCCGTAAATAACCGTTTTGCTTTATTAATCGTAGAAACGTCGTGTCCATGTACGGCATGAGCTCGTACACGGACTTCCGTCGAGATGGTAAATTCGATAGGGAGCTAAATTGACAAAGCTCACGGGACCGTGATGGGTCATTCAATTATATACCAAGGTAATCTCGTTACCGTGGCCATTTAAAATTTTATGCTTGACGACACCGTAACCCGATTTGTTCGGGATACCCAATATTAAGGAGAAAGAGGGGGAGTGTGTGTGTGTGAAAGAGAGAGAGAGAGAGAGAGAGAGAGAGAAAGGAAAAACGAAAAAACGAAAAAGCCAAGTATTATCGCCCGGGGGATAAATCGATGAGTTTTCAGCGGCAAGAGGAAGCGGACGATTACGCCGTACAAATTGAACGGAATAACGCGAAACGCTAGTCGTGAGAGCGAATCTACCAAGACGTTTCCCGCAAGTTTGAGCTTTCCACCGACAGCTGCTCGTTTATTTTCAACTCGACGGCTGTGTCGATCGTGTTCGACAGAACGAGAATAAACGGATCTGGAGGTTTGCTCCTCAGCGAGATTCGTTAAATCCTCCAGCACGACAATGAACGTCAACTGTCTTTCGGCAGTATCGATGGTTATTGAAGTTTGGTCGATGCGTCGCGGATAATATGAGAGGAGGATAGACGAGTATCGTATGGTCCGGAAGAGAGACACGATCCATTATTGCCGTGAGCGGGCAAGGACCAGAGGGTCGAGCGTCTTCCTGAAAGGATCACCGTGGCTACCATGGCTACCGTGGCTACCGTGGCTACCGTGGCTACCGTGGCTACCGTGGATACCGTGGCATACCGTGGCATACCGTGGCGTACCGTGGCGGAAGGACGAGTAATCGGGTCCTCTCGATGTATATAAACGGACCGGAAAGCCCTTAGACAGCGGCATGGTCGCTTACCCTCCCTCACTTGGTCGAAGGCCACGTGCAACGTGTGTTCCATAACTCGAGTTCTTTGGGTTCAAGGGTCACGTAGTGCTCGTCTACGCTCGTTTCAGTCATTCTCTTGCGACCCTCTCTCGCCAGGTATACCATGAAAAGCTCGCACTACGCGCCAGAGTGCTCAGCGTCCCATGAAAAAGCAAACTTTCAGCAGTATAAAGCTTTTCGTCGTATAAAGCCGTTGGTCAGTGACTATGGTGCTCCATCCGCAGAATATACATGTGTACACAACGAACAATAACTCTTCTAGCCGGTTAAATGTTTTGTCTGCGCAATGGTAAGCAATGTTTTAATGAGATTTTCCGCTCACGGCTCTTTCCATTGCTATCTTCTTTAAAGCGGCTTTCTACAGTTACTAAATACTCACGCTATCGATCAGCTTGATTATTAAGTAGACCACTCAGTGACTTTAATATGCAGCCGTTGCGAGAAAAGAAAAGTTTTTTTCCCTGATTAAAGTCATGATTAAATTTTTTCAGCGCGAATTTTCAGCGCGTGCAAAGCGAAAGTAAACTGGTCCAGTGAACTTTTCTTTGGTCGATCGGAGACTGTCTGTCGTATAATCGAGGAGAGATACAACGGTCGAGTGCACCGAACCCACTTAGACGTCGAGTGCATGCTGCAGAGAAAAGAAAATGAAAGGAAAGGAAAGGAAAGGAAGAGACAGGGTGTGGCTGGTGGACGAGAGGAGAGATGATCTCGAGCGCGGAACCACGGGATTAGCGGTCCACGAAATTAATTGCCCGTGGGATTAAAAGGAGCGCCTGGCCGATTACCGTAATTGCCCGTAGCACGTCCGACGGCCTCTCTATGCAAATATTCTGCCAAGACGTTCATGGATTCCTCAAATTCGCGCGTCAGGCCTAATTAACCGGCCTTTCTTTTCACGACTTTACCTTATCTCGCGAAATTATCTCATTCTCAGTCACTCGGCACGAGATTCACATGTTCCCTGGCCGTGTAGTCAAAGAATTTGTAGGAATACGGCGCGCGGAAGGCGGCGCGAATACGAGCGGGACAAGCCGAAGGAGGAGATCCTCAAGGATCCAATGGCTTCTACGACATCTACGACGTCTACGACAAGGAAGACGCCGCCCCTGATTCGAACTCGCTCTCGAATCCGCCTCTCCCGGCATTCTATGTAAATAGCAATCCAGTTTGCTCGGGGATCAGTGACCCTCAGATTTCGGGGATTTGGCCGTCGGAGGTTTCCGTCTTTGCGCCTCCGTCCTTGATCCAACGGGCTTATCTCGAGCGTCTCCAAGCATCCGAGCTCCCTCACCACCCTTTCGACTCACCTACCACCCGCTACCCACGGTTTCCCATCTCACCGTTATCGAGCGCCCTGTCGACCGGCTCGAATCCTTCCCGATTGCCAAGCATTCACGCTCCGGTAAGACCGCTCGACCCGTCCGAGACGAAACACGAGTATCCATCGCGAGTCAGCCGACTATCTCCTTCTCCTCTCTTCACGAGGAAAAATCATTTGAAAACGCCTCGAAATTTTACAAGCGATTAAAGCGATTTTACAAAATCGCCGAGAGAAAACTTTATTGCCACGGCTCAAGCAACTCCACTTGTTGACGCTTGACGCATTGACGCTAATGACGTTGAGAATGCGTGAAAAGTGGGAAATTCAAAGAATCCAGAGCCTGAGTCGAAGCTCAACGAGTTCTCGTGGTTACGTTTTCCGAGTGAGTTTCCGACCGTTTCAACCTTCGGCAGCGGTGCAGAGGAGAACTCGTTAAAATTCGCAAAGTCGCCCGGCGCGATCCTAATTAAATCTACATTCTCAACGAATCCCGAGAACGACACGAGAAATATTTTTCCAGCAAGTCCTTCAGCACGAAATTCATTTACGGTCGGGCCCTCGAACAGCGGGACGAATTTCATTTTTCGTCTCTGTCGGTAAGCAACGCTCATATACGTAGATACAGAGCAATCGAGGTTTCGTCGTAATGACGGCCATAAAGCTTGTGGGTCGCCTCGGGTCATGGTGTCCTAGGAATTTAAGGCTCAGAGAAAAGAGGAGCGAGCATCGAGGAGGACAGCGGTTTCTCGGCGAATCTCCTCCTAGTACCCTACAGGGAAATCAAGCTGGGCCACGTCCTACCTCCCACCGCTTTTCGATCCTTCTTCCGAGAAGGTGCACGCAGTCGCTCGAAACATACTCCTATCTCATATCTCCCGAAGACAAGAACAACACTCCTTCGAAGCTCAATGAAATTTCCACGGGCGACAAGCGGCCGGTTCTTGTGTACGCACAAGGCGAGCTCCTCCTCGAGATAACTACTAATTTGTCTAATCCATCTTTGCGCACGAGTACATACATTTTGGCCTGTAATGGATCCGAGAGCAACCCCGGCTCGCGCGGATGATCGATGGTCGGGAAAGTTAGGAACAATAGAGGTTCAAGGCCGAGCTTCCCTCGGTAGCCAGGCGGAAAGTAAAGCGGAAGAAGGAGATGAAACTCTAAGGATAGAGTGTATTAATATCGCGTCTGAAAACACAGCAAACAATGCGTTATCGCGCTCGCCCGTCCAAAGCTGAATTTATGTTGGATCTGCAAGTTTCGGAAGTTTATAAAATCGTGATTATGAGGAAAAAGTTTGAAGCTTGCTTGCCGAATGACCGGATGATGTCGGAGTAAAGAGCATGAACACGAAAGACGCTCCTCGACGTCAAACAAAATTGCCAGCCGACACACGAAAGCTTTTAACGCGTCCTCCCACGCCTCGGACTCTCGGGCATAATACTCGGGCAAATACTATACATCTATCTATCTATATGTATACACTCGTGCAGCAAGTAGTATCGAAACAGGCAAAGGAAAGTTTAAATGGGTTGGATTGGGTGCATCGAACGTGGGAATCTATTCGCTTCGCGACAACCTCACCGTCATTTCACTACTTGCCCACTTTCTCCCCTCGAGAGGGAACAACGATTTATCGGCTCAGAACGATTTGTTTCTTCCGCTCTGCTGTCTTATCGATCGTCCGAAAGATCGGATTTCCTGCCTCGCCGAGACTGACTTGCGTAATATTACCGGACTTTTGTAAAATGAAAATTCATAAAAGCCTGCTAGGACGACATTTCCATTCTGCTTTCATTTTGTCCTGGTTTCGAGACGTTCGGCCGTTGATTTCGAGTGTGCACCGACTGGCAAACGCCTGCAGGAAGATTTTAATTCCACCGTAGGAAGGTGGAACCGTGTCGCACGGGGTACCTCGAGAGAGTCGACTGTTTCATATTCATGGCACAGCTAGCTGTTCTGTTAATTTCATCGGGCCGCGGCTCGCGGCTCGCGGCCCGCGGCCCATGGCCCATGGCCCTCGGAACCTGCCCTCTGCCAAGATTCGCCTTCTGACTCCTTCGCACGTATACCACTTCTCCAGTTCACCACTTGAACGGCGCATAATGCGCATTCGCATTCGCATTCGGATTTCCAAGTTTTCGGAGTGCGCGTCTCTTTTCGACTCAAGCGGTTAAAGACGACGTTTGGTCGTCGCGGATTCTCTCTGGCCAGTGCCTCCAACTGGTATCAATTCCAACGTTTTCCTCAGCGTATTCGAACGTTAACTTTTATTTGGGCTTGTATTTGATATTACTGGTTTTCGATGAACCAGAGAATGAAGAGAGTATACTGCCGACGATTGCTAAATGAGCCGCGTCAGCAGGCAAAAAAATCTATCCTCTCTCGGTATTTTCGATTGTTTTAAGCCGGCTCGTTGACCTCGTGTGCATTGGAAAACGTATTCGTATATACTATTCACTTGGGAACACCGACGGTACGTATTTGCGCCCGTTTTCCTCGCTCCGCCGTTTTCAACGGCATTTCTCTATTTTTCCGTGCTGCACCGATCGGGATAGCGCGTTGAAAAACATGGTCGTGCTTTACAGGAGGCTGCCTGAGCCCCTCATTAAACAAGCACTCCGCCATTTCCGTTTCGAAGACCCGCGGGATAAGAAGAACTGTCGGAATCGATTCTAATCTCTCGATAGCGCGATAAAAGTTGAAAAGGAAAAAGTCATGCTGCGCGTAGTCGAACAAAATCCATCCCTCTCGAGACGAGAAATGCTTCGCCAAATGTCGTCGTTATATTAATATGGCTATTTATACGACTCGAGCCATACCGTTTCGTTTCATACTTTTCTTATTCCATTTTATACGTGGACCACTCGCGAGATGCAATGCACATTCTGACACGTCGTAAAAGTAAGCCATGAAGAAAACCGTCCGAGTTCAATCGATTTGACGATTAACTTGTAGCACAGCACTTATCGTTCGTCCAGTACCCTATGACTCCTGTGTGCCGAGGCAAGATCTCACGTGAAATAAAAGTTGGCCAAGTCATATGAGGGCTCGTACCGCATAGATCGTACGATAAACAGCCCGCTTACTTACTTAGCTGTAGAATTATAACACAGAGGGTAGTGTTTTCAGGAGGAGGAGGAGGAGGGGGGGGGGGGATATAGCGCTTACAAGCGAGCTACAATGTAATACGGCTGCGATGTAACTACTTACATGTATATACGGCAAGGTTAGCATGGAGAAAACGCTCGCCATAGTTTATCGACTACGCTCTCTTAAGGGTGAAACAACGCTCCTAAACTTTCGATGAGCTTTATTTCTCTCCGTGGTAATTTCGTAGAGCGGAGCGCAACCGGCTGCTGCTGCTGCTGCTGCTGCTGCCTTCACCAAGCGAAATGTAAATTTGCAAAGCCCGAAAACGACGTTTTGTTTCCTCGGTCAACGAACGGATGGGGAGCGAGGGAAACTGAGAAAAACCGTCGGCCGGTTGGAGGGCAGGGTGCGAGGGCACGCGGCTCAAGTCAGTAGAAGCCGCACAACGCGATCATAAGAAAACATGATTAAAGAAAGGTCAGAAAGGACTGGCAAGCAGCGGACGGACTGTGCCCAGATGGAAAGTTGTACATACGAGATATGTCATATTTTAAACATAAAACTCTATAAGAGAAGTGCACGGAGAAATGTTAGACCCCACCGTTGATGAAAAGAATGAATTTTTCCGTGTAAGGGGGAATTTTTCGCAAGATCGTTGCGCGAAACTGTTTGCACGAAAACCTGGCTACAGACGAGAACATATATATGATAGAGGAAGAGGAAGAGAGAAGAATAGTCTTCCCTCGTTCTCTCTGCCGTCGTGCAAACAATTCTATCCGCCGCACGTTTCGATGGAATCCACAATTTTCGCGGTCGGCACTCGCGCGCAGAATTTCGGATCGCAGCAATTTCAGGTCCGGTTTACATAAATTACCGATGCACGATGACGTACACACAGAGTCCGCCGATATTATTATTTACCGCTAGTCGTGCATTCGAATGAAGAAGGCCCCATCACCCTTCCTTACCCAGTGGAAACGAGAAAAATAATTCAATGCAAATCAATAGAAGCCCTTCTTGCAGTCGTGCAGTTTTATTTGTCATTGGTAAAATTTTACATGGAACAGGCTATCCCCTCCATCCACGAAATTGACGAGGAAACGGTACGGTAGTTGTGCCGATTCGACAACCTACATATTTCGAAGGGAAACTTTTTTTTCTAAGGCAAGGATCGACGATAATGAGTGGTAAAAAAAACCGTGCAGATTTCTGTAAGGGGATGAAAGGCGGGAAAAGGGTGGGTGGCTGGGCAAAAGGAAGGGGAGCGAAGCGTGGCAAGGCGAGCCAAGGCGAGGCAAGGCGGGCCAAGGCGAAACCGGGAAAGGGTTGATGGGCTGGTAACGGCGTTCAAGCGCGAAGAGGGCTGTATGGACGGGAGGGAATTATTATAGTTCGAACGAGTTTAGCCCGGTGATAGCCAGAGCAGATTGCATAATCCAAGCGTCCGCCGTAAAGCACGTAACGGAAAACTCGATTTTCTATCCCCGTGGACGGGGGCGGCTTGGAGTTGCAGGGCCGATAATCGTCTGAGTTACGAGCTCGTTTACGGTCAGTAATGCCCGTGCCGTTTGCAGCTGGCTGCAGCTATGGCCCGTCGTCCATTTATACACCGATGGGAAAGGTGTAAGCGCAAGCATGATCGCGCCCCAATGGCCTTTCTACGCTTCCTTCCCTGCTTCCCCAATCAATCGTTTCCTCTCCTCCGGAAAAATTCAAACTATGGCTTTTCAGTAGAAAAAACTTTGATTTTATCCGACTACTCGGATTGTTATTTACGGGAAATGAATGCGTATCACACCCGAGGCGTACTACAAAGCGCGTTCGAAATAAAGAATGAAATAAATGAATGTCGCACTCGGCACGTCTGAGTGAGTCTAAAACGAAAGGCGGGTCGTTAATCACGTTAGCTTGGTAAACTTACTCTTTCAGCATTTCGCTCTCTCCTTCCGTCCCCCACCGCACTCTCCCTCACCCTCACCCTCTCCCTCTCCCTCTCTCTATCTATCTCTATCTCTTTCTGTCCCATTTTTTCCGTTAGTAGCGGTGAGCATTTCCTTTTTTTCCATTTCGGCCGCAGTTACTACGCCACTGGTTCGTTGAACAGGCAACGCAAAAGTTCGTACTCTCGACTTCCTTCCTTCGCCCCTTTAGTCCGGGTATGCACGTTTCCACCCCTAACCCCTCCCCCATATCCTGCCACCACCTGCATCGACCCTCGCTCGCTGTACCGGAGCGACGTCGCTACAGCCTCGCTGCATGCACATAAATTATGCGACGAGAGAGCACGGCAACCTGCACAAGGAGTTTCAGCCCCTGCTGACCTCCCACCTGATGTTTTCCAAAAAATGCCTAACGCCCTGTTCTATCACCACTATATTTCTCTTTTTTCTCTTTTTTCTCTTTTTTCTCTTTTTTCTCTTTTTTCTCTTTTTTCTCTTTTTTCTCTTTTTTCTCTTTTTTCTCTTTTATACCTCGCTACCATTTATTTTCCCTCGATAGCTAACATGTCCGGAACGCTGCATTATTTAATAAACCAATGTAACTCACAGCTTTAGTCCGGAATCGTTGGGGAACGTTAAAAACTGGAATAGTTGCAAGTTTCTGGGGAAAAGTATAAAAAAGTAGCCTCGGTTGGGCTTTCCGAAATAAAGAAGCTCCGGTGTGTCTGTGTCCGGAGCAATGCTAGAAAGACGCCTCGTTAGGCATTTGTAAATAAATAATTCATTCGGTGCGCGTCGAGTGAAATAAATACACGACGGATTCGCCGGGCGGCTGTTGCGACGTTGCGGAAATACGCGCCGGGACAAAGAGATCCTCGAGGAAGAGACGGCAAAGATATATACCAAGGCTGCATAAGGAATCAGTATAATTGACCTCATTCGAAATTGTCATGTGGAATGGAGCACCATCGTCAAACGTCTAACGAGTTGCAATCTTTCATTGGCTCATTATGCAGGATTACGGATGTCGTGAAAGTTGTAATTTCAACAGCTGCAGATACTCAAAATAGACTTTCTCCTTGTGTATTCATTTTAATAGAAAAACCTCCATAGTTTACTCGGAATGACTGTAATTACAGAGTCTTCGATGTAAATTGGTGCAGAAAATAAAGCGACATTGTCGGAGAACTTGGCGGCCGGGGTGAAAGCACTTTCCGTCCGTCTGTTGTCGAACAAACTTCCCTTATTATCGGCGAAAACAATGATTATCATCATAAACATTATATTCACGAGGGCAAGATAACAAAATGTTACGAATAAAATATCCCGAGCTTGGCGACTTGCGTTACTGCTGGGTAGCCCTGCCTATCTAGAACAGCTAATTTACTCAGTGGGGACACATTTTCCACTTCCAACTTTTGCTTGGTTGGCTGCTCCTCCTTTCACGAGGAGAACCGCGAAATCCCTCGCTTACCGCTCCAAGATCGACACTCTTCCTGTGTCTTATCGCACCATCACTTCTTTCGTTCTCTTTTCTTCCGGTTGCCTGGAAAATTGGCGGGGATCTGACCGATATAAAAGTTAGTACGTGCGTCAGCGTGATAACTGAGCGTGGGTCACGCTTAATGCCCTGAATGACGTACTGAGAAATAGGCGGGTCAGCGGACCCTCCTGCGGGAAGGAAGGAATCTTGAATTTTACGAAGAAAGCCTCGGCAACCAACTTTTCTTCATCAAGTATGGAAACTTAAGTTTCTTCAGGAATTTCGCTATCTTCGCTACAATTCTTTCTAGTGAATTTTGTCTCTTATTATCCAAGCATCAGAGCGTATTAGTCATAGTTTTGCAGTTAACGATAAGCTACATAGACAGTAAGTTTGCCGAAGGGGAATGAAAGCGAGCAAGAATACTTGTGCCATATCGACGTGGAGAAAAGTTTGAGGAAAGCTCGAAACGAGAGCTCCAGGAGCGTCTTTCGTGACCAATGAATTTCATTGTTCCTTCCTTTCCCCGAGGGCTCGCTGAAGGAAACGATGAAGACCGCCATCGGGAACTGACTATACCTTAGCCTCTGGGCGTCGTATAACCCCGGGGTCAGAACTGCCGTGTTCGTCTTACACGTCAGGGTGGAAACAGTGACGAAAAGAGTGCATCAATCTTTCGACGCGCCCGACAAAGTCACGTATCCCAAGTTATTTACTCCTCTGGACCCTCTTGCCACCCTCTCCTTTGGACCGCCTCCTCGCCGCTTTATTATCATCAGACGATTCTTGCGTCGAAGAAATTCAACTCTACTCTTACAGCCTGGCGCCCCTCCCCTCGCGGTTAATGAAATATCTCGAATAAACAGGTTCGCTCGTAAACATGAGATTTCGTAACATAGCTATCATTTTTTTGTCATTGCGGGATGTCCCATATGCAGTATATGTTTCTATCCCCTCGGTCCGATTACGAGCGGCCGTCAGGCTTTTATTGGCCGTACCGTACGTGCTTAGAACACGGTATCGTCGCGAAATGAGACGGCCGCAGGGCAAACCCAAGAAGAAGAGGAGGTGCCGGGGCCTTTAATTTCCGTCCGGTTTAGATTTAGATACAGAATTTATCTTGATAATATTACCGAGCTGCGACGTCCACGAGCTGTGCTCGCCCTCGCTTCTCACTCTTTTGCCTCACTTCCGTTCTATTCTTCTCACTTACTCCTCACTCCCCTTTCAGTCTCTCTCTTTCTCTCTCTTTCTCTCTCTTTCTCTCTCTTTCTCTCTCTTTCTCTCTCCCCCTTCTTTCTCTCGACGGAAAAGCTGGCACGTATCCAATCTTCTCCGGGACAAATAATGCCCAGGTGTTTGCCAACATCGCTTAATCTCGCGTGACGCTATCAAATACGTCCAACGGGACCTCACCCTCTCTCTCTCTCTCTCTCTCTCTCTCTCTGTTTGTACCTCCTGCACGCTTGCCCGAGTCGCGCCACGTGTGTGTGCCACGGTGCTAATTCGTCGTTAAACGAGACAACAGACGTGGGTACGTGCTGAAAAGTTTACCGGCCACAGAGAGCTAGAGAGGCGTTGCCTTCGTGTTTCATGGGCGAGAGGGGCGGACAGCATACTCCGAGGGTCTGCCGCTACTCTTCTCATATCACTAGTCGATGATCGTCCAAACGAGCGATACAGGAGTTCTAATGAAACTGTCTCCGCTAAAAAGCATCTAGGTGTACGTCGGCCTGTCTATAACAGTCCTCCATTATGCGCGAATAGAATTTCTGTAATTGTCACCGTGGCTGGAACGAACGTAACGACATAACGATGCAACGTTCATTTTTCTCTGTCCGAGTAACCCGGAAAGGGCGTGACTCTCGCACGAGGCCGGACGTGTACGAAGGCGGGGGGAGAGAAGGAGAGAGATACATGTATGTAGAGAGGACGAGTATCGTGTCGTTCCGGTGCGAATACCTTCGTAGCAGTCGCGCGGTCGGCAGAAACAAGCCTAATCGCGTCTGCGGACAAGCTCGCGGAATACAGAACGTTCACAACGAGCCACTGGCTTGTACCTTTCATCCAGGTTAATTAATACTGACGTGCGAAACGAGCTTTAATGGTGCGCCACCGTGTGATTGCCACGTCGGTTGTCCACCTATGTATTAGCCGATTTTATCGACAACCAGTCGTACGGATCATCAATGTATGATGTCTTGGCAGTGCACATGCGATAATAGGTTCTTTGGGATGTTATCAAGCACCATCATCATTTTAACTCTTTATTTCTCAAGAATTTTCAAGACAATGTACACGTGCAATACGGACATGGGTTGGAACGTGCGTCTCATAATCTGTCGACAATGATATATTTCTCAATTCATTCATTCCTGTCACATTCCCGACTCATTCATTCTCGCTTCGAATTATGCGCTTCGCACTAGGCGCCATTCACCATTTACAAATTGGACTACGTACACTTACCGCAAAGCGCCATTAGCGACGCGTAGTACATCGTTGTTAACCATTACATAATCGTTTATTTTTTACTTTCCTCGTAGCAGTTGTCGTTCTTCGTTCCTTCGATACAATGAATCGGTTAATATCTAGTATTTCGTGGAGGGTAATATCTTTTTTGCCTTAGAAGCATCCAAGTCTATAATTAAAACAGTATGCTGGGTGATGAAGTAAAGATGAGGAGCAACTGATCTACCGTGAGAACGGTAACGAAGGACAGCTGGGAAATAATTTCTGAGGAACGGAGTATCGAGGAAAATGATTTCTTAGTAATCTCGTCGGACGTCGCTATCCCTGCAAGATATACCGAGTTTTAAAGGCGATACGTCAGAGAGGAATGTACCATCGCGTTATGATCCGCTCTTTTGCGCTTGTACATATCGCAGGAAAATAGCCGTGTGCATCGGGGCAGAAGGGAACGCCGCTATACGGGCAGGAATTCGTGCCTGGAATATTGTGCAAGTCTTTATAAGAATCGTACGTACTTGTGCGTATCCGAAGGTATATACCTCCTCTTACATAGGTGTATAGGTGTATCGATGCGCCGTAAAGGACTTTGCTCGCCGCGCTATTATAAGGACAATGATGGAATTTCATAAAAATGGAATGAACGCGAATGAGACACACCGAGCATGTAATATTCCATTGTATAATGAATACTCGTGCGATAGATGAAAGCTTAGTAATTGAAACGTATCTGAGCGCATTGGAAACTCGCTACTGCGTGGAAATTTACATACAATAGCTGTGGCGATTAACCACGCGGAATTACCGCGTACGTTCAACCGAGTATGGCAATGCGAGTCTGCCGTACAGACGGAAAAATGCACTTGAGCCGCACATCATGCTGCGGGGAGTTGCATGTAAAATAATATGAATAGTCGAGGGGTGCGCCTGCGCGAGGCCGCATTATGCCGAATCCGTTTCCGCTCTTTATGTGCACAAGAACGTAGAACGTCGCGCGCTGTAAATTTATGCTCGTCGATAAACTGCTAGGGTATATTTAATAGACGGTGCGCATCAACACTTTGAAACAGCTAGACCTTGGAGTTGGTAAGGTGATTGATACTCGACAGATAGGTTCAAGGCCGGAAGATGCTTAAAGCTATGAACTTGGGGTCAGTGCAGAAGGAGTGAGCGCTTTGTTCCGTCGATGGGCCCCGCTTGGAAATGAATTCATTGTCGAAGCACCGCAGCCACTCTAACCCTCTTGAGCCTCTCTCTCGTTGCCGTCGTTGCCGTCGTTGCCGTCGTTGCCTTGGTTGCGTGGCCGGCCGCGCGCGACAAATTACCAGGCGTTACTTTCCACGGAACATTTCACCCTGTTCTTCCCTCCTCCAGGCTTTTTTCCCGCTGCCATCAAGCAAGTCGCTTCTTCTTATCGTCCTCACTTTCCTTTAAAGCTGCCTATTCCACTACTTCTTCCGCAGCGGAATTATTGTTCGCTGGTAAATTGCAACCTGGCTAAGCTACGCCAAACGTGAAATCTCGACATAGTAAAAAAGAATTTCCTTCTCGGCAAAGTGGATAGGGAGACAGTCTACCGACGGCATATCTCCGAAGCATTAGGATCACCGGGAGATACAGTTGAGAAACCCTGTGCTTAACGAGCTGGCGCAGCTCCCACTTCCCTGTCCGTCCGAGACGCAAAGAAAAATATCGGCGGTGCTGCATGGTCGTTACCGTTAATAAGGACTTTCGAGTACCGCGACGTCGCGACGAGTATAACTGAATTCGTTTTACCTCATCGTCGCCTGTATAATTAAGGAACTTATGGAAAATAAGTGATTAGGGAATGGATGCGAACCATTAGGGAGGTCGTTACACCGACAAAGTATCCAAACTAAGGAGATATAGCCCGACGGTAATAACTCGGAAGCAACAATTACCTCATGAAGAGAAGAAATTTGCAAGAAATATTCTTCGCTCATCCCTCATCATTCGGTAGCCCCCAATTTACTAACTCGGTGAAAGCACGCGATTTCTCGATAATTAAAAACTCTATGTCGTGTAGCTTATAAAATACGTTGTATCGTACGAATGATATATGTATGTATATACGTATATACGCCTGAAACTTCTCGATGACTTGCAGCAGCAATTATTGCAATACAATATATTATATTCATGTGTATATAACATATGTATCTATGTCGGTTTATGTAATATAATCTTCCGAGTTTGTTGCTCTCAAACGTTAATACATTATGTTATAATATATAACCGCTTACGCCAAAGTATAATCCTCCCAGCGAGCGCTTCATCTCGCGACTTAAACGTTAAACTTTCCTGGAAATGCACATGCAATAATTCTAACTCGCTCCATCTTGAGCGACGATTCTTCCTCGGCTCAAACTATCTACGCTTCATCGATTCATTTTAAACTGTACATTCAAAGACTTTTCTGCCTTATCGTCGTATTCTTCTTTTAATTATATTAATTAAAGTACTTACGATATAAATTATCGAATGGCAAAAATCGTCGTCCATCACTTACGTATATATACGTTATGTATGTACGTGTACATGTTAAAGTAGGAATACGTGTTGTTGTTTCCTTCACGCCTTCGTACTTATCACCGCTTATGGCTATATTTCAACGTTACTTTTATTACGAGCACCGCACGGTTGTCTTATTTCGTAGCTTACATCTATATTGATGACTCGGAAGTGCAGGAAAACTCGGATGAACGAGGGCACGAATGATCGATGTCTACGACAAGTTCTAGCAATGGAACTCGCATAGGAAAGAATAACTTGAAGAAAAAACTCGATGGGATTTAGTCCCCCGTTCTATATCCTCGGGGATTCTCCAAGTTCGATCAATCCTTTCGCAAAGTTTACCTCGACTTTCGAGCTTTATTCTCGCGGTTTCCGTGCACCTCTTTGACCTCACTTTGCGATCCGCATACAACGCCAGCGGGCATCCTCAAATAGCTCCGCTACGCTAATCAAACTATTCGTAAAGTGAATCGCTAAAAATCGTCCGATTCTTACAGCTAGCCCTATTAACGATTTCGTTAATCTTAGTACTTTATCGATTTGAACGTATTAAGCTACAATTTTCATCGGATTCACCAGCAGCCTACTTTCCGTTTCTGCGCGATAGTATACGCGAAAAAACTTGTCGATAATTTATCGAATAATGGTTTTTCTGAGAGAAAGAAAAGTGGCGCGTTTAAATGGTCCGTTTAACCGTGCAATGAATGAACCGGCAAAGACTCCTGTGTCCTGTGTGAATTAGGATTTCGAATCCCCCTCTTCCATGCTTCTTTCTGCCTGCGTCGCAGTAGAAATTGGATTCTGACACGGAGGTGGGCAGACGAGACGATGAGAGGAGGAATTCCTACGTCTCGCGGGGTAATCGAGTCGGGAATCCGTCGAGGAGATGAAGATTCGTTCGGATTTAGCAGGAAAAAGCGAACGGAGAGGCGGGAATATGCGGCAACTGGAGAAGGAAGAGGGGAAACGCCTAGGTGCTCCGTCAACTCCCGAAACTTTGTACTTTCGGACGAAAGTTTCATTAAAATAAATAGCAAAGCACACGTTATGCACGTCTCTCTTTGAGTCTTTTCGCAATAATGCTTATTATTTGGTGGATATGGGAAAGTAGGAGGAATGAATTTGCCAGGAAAAGGAGCGAAGCAGTAGCGATGAGTATTATCCGAGGAGAAGCTGAGAGAATGGGATGAAGGCAGAACCCTCTATCCTTTGCTGTTAGGCGTTACGTCAAATTAAAATGTCAATTGAAACGTGACCGCACGGTAGAAACTTGTCTACTTCCTCCTCTCTCCTTGTCTCTTTGTTGGCTATACTTTGTACGCAGTCAATTGGGCCTTTGCCGAAAACACCAATAACGTTGGATAAACATAAAGAAAACTTGCTGGCGCGTAGAGATTCGATGGCGTAGGAATTGACTCCTCGAGCCGAGAATGCCGTTCTTTAAGCGACAACGAATCCACGCTCAAAGGAGTACCCAACGAAATTGTAGCTCGTTGAAATTGAAATCCGTTTAAAGGAAAAACGGCGAAACGCGCGTCGAAAGTCTTTTGCTCCGGCTTATTAAAGGATCACCGTAAGACGAAGCAAAGTAAGTGCCTTTCTTACGAAGAGCAATTTTATCTCGCCTTTTAATTCATGCGACGATGCACCCAAGACGAGCTCTTGGTGCAAAAGAATCATCCTCTCGGAAGAAACAGAGTTCACCTCCCTGTCCAAGCGATAAGCGTGTCTGTGGTGATTTGATATGTGCAGCGAGGACAAACGTGCCGCTAAAAACTTACTCTCTTTTTACGCTATGGCTTCCCAGTTCATCCTTCACTCTATAACTATATTTTCCCTAAGTCCATGGCACTCTCGCTCTCATTCTCGCTCAGTCGCATATACATAGATGCTTTCTTCCTCGTTTCTGGCCACCTCTGGCCACCACATCCCTCTCATTCTCGGTTACTTTCCTGGCTCGTCGGCTTCTCCCTCATTCGCATCCTCCCTGTCAATGGCAGCCAAGCGGATCGGGCTCGCCAGCTTCCTTCCTTCGTTCCTTCCTTCCTTCCTTCCTCAAGATCCTCGTAATTTCGACGCTTTTACTAGCAGCGACGGAAGGACGCATTCCCTTTTACAAAAATTCTCTATAAACTTTTTCAAATGTAACCACATACCCATCCTACGGCGCCGAAAGAACATAGTAACGAAAGCTTTTTTTAACCAATCATACCCGCAGCTAATTCTAATTAGCAGGCTTTTCTTTCTGGAAACGTCCGTGTATTATCGAGTGTATAAATTTCGATTATTTCAATTGAAACGGCAGTCTCATCCCTCTAGGGCCTTACTTTCGTATAATTACATCGATTAAGAACTAATAGCGAGAATCCAATTAAAAAGGAAGAGTGCCAAGTGTCATTTCACGAGGAGCCTGGCTAGGATTATATCGAAGCCGTCGAAAGACGTTTCCCTCCCATCTCCTCTTGGGGCCATATTAGATTCGAGCTCCTCGGTACTTCCGGCCAATTGTGATCGTATCTGATTGGCGATATCCAATCGATATTCGATTAGCCGCCTCCAGCACCGCCTCGTCGCGGTAACCAGAAAAGTCGGGGAGATTCGATCGAGGAAAACTTTGGAGAACCTCCGGCAAAGAAATAGGTGAACGGTCCGCGGGAATCGAGAGTCAAATATGATAAGGAGCGGAGCTGCTCGACTAGCCAGCGAGCATTACGAGGGCAAACTTTCCTCGAGAAGGTTGTCCCGCCAAAATGAGAATGCCCGACCGCGACTCGACTCGACTCGACTCGGAAAGTCGGTTTAACCGGTCAACAGCAAGTTCATTCTCTTTTTAGTTTACTGCCGGAAAGCGACTCCACGTGGAAAATTTTCATTAGCCATTTACGTGTTTCTCCGGTTCTTTGGTAATCCCTCGATATTTCGTTGGATTATTTCAATGACTCGGTATAGCCAATCTTGAGACTCGATGAGCCAAAGATTCTTTGAAACAAGGCACCGGCCTCGTAACGGCCGAGAATCCACTTTTCAGGACTTTCCACGGCAGTGATTTTTCGTGGGAAGGAAAGCCTAACGACGCGGGTTCCTCAAAATAACGAGCAAGCAGGGCCCGAGGGTCCTCTTCCTCCATATTTCCTCGCCCGACTTTCACTTGGAAACCCCCCCCCCCTCCCTCTTTTTATTTCCTTGCCGTCGTCCTGCCATCCCGGCTATCCTCACCACGCCTCAATCTTATCCCTAATGTTTTTCTCTTTGTTCCTTCTACTCTCCGGAAAGCCGAAATTTCGACGGGTCCTTTCGCAGAAGCTAAATAAAGGCGAATGGTAATGACCGTCATTTCGCCAATAATTTAGACGAACACTTTAACCCGCCCCCTTTCTCCGAAATTTACACTGCTCTCGCTGTAACTTCCTCCTTCCGTTTAAACTCTGTTGGCGCGAAACTTGTGCCAAGCCTCTTGTTTTCTACTTTGCATTCGGACCTTCTACCTTTGCCCCTTGTCATCGACATCGCGAGACTTTTCCTCTAACGAATGCAGGATGGATCCGAGAGTGGATGGGTTTTTCACGAGTCGCAAAGATCAGTGTATCGTGCGGAAGACTTAAAAGTAGTTCTTAATGCGTATGCGTAAGGATCGGACGAGTGAGTCATTGAACTCGGCTGCGGAAGCCGCGCGCAATTAACGATGAGAGGGTTTAGCCACGTAGACCGGTCACGTTGCGAAGAGGGATAAAAGGAGAGTCGGCAGGATAATGGGGAAAGCGCGAAGAAAATGGACGGATCGTCCGCTCGCTGGCGAGCGCATGAGATCGCCGGCACTCAGTCTCTGGTTGTTGACATGGGCCATCGGTACCCTCCTTTCCACTTGGAAGACTCGCGTGCCGACCTGCGCGATGCACTTAATTCGAACGATGCCCTTTCCACCCTCGAAGTGTCTCGGTTCGGCCTCGAAGCGTAAACCGAGCATGCTGGGCATACCCGCGCCAACCGCTTTCAGAGGACCGTGCAGCACCGTCTTCTCCGTTGGCACCTGAAACACGTCACAAGCATAACCGTGCTTAATGGCTTGTGCGATGATAAATAATCAAAGAGAAAAAAAGCCGGTTCATTGCCTGGGCTCACTACCGACGACAAATAATCTCGTTCGTGGGCATAGACTCTTTTTCACCAATACGATAGAATAGCCTGAAGGGAAAAAAGAGGGAGAAACTGAAGGCATTTTGTTCAATTGGACGAAACGTCGAGGAATATTTGTGTCGCTCGTAGGTTGGCCAGAATTACGCATTACGCATTACGCATTACGCATTACGCATTACGGTAGTTAAATGTCGGTTCGAGAGGCCAAAATGATTAACCGGCGGTCGGGATAGCCGGTCTTTCAGGGCGGAGAGCGTTAAGCCGCAAACCAGAGACCGTGAAACGTGGCGCACACACACGAACACACGAGCACGCATAGCCCCAACAAATCGAAGCATAGCGGCGGTATCAAACCGAATTCTCGTTACGGCTTTGCGGCTCTACCTCCTTCCTAACAGGAAGTAAAGGACGCCAGTCATTCATTATCCTCATCCGTATTTCCTTACGTTCCGTCGGATCTTCCGTTTTTCTTGATTTTTTGTCAAGCGCCTATTGAGGAGGGCCGGAGAGTACGATCTGGAACGTTTCTCTTCCTTCCTGCGAGCTAGACAATGGGATTGGTGATACGTCAAGGTCACTCGGTTGTCGCTGATAACGATAGAACGATCGTTGACGGGGTATAGATGATATATGAATGTCCGTCGGAAGATCATTGTTCGCCGCTCAACGTCCTCGCGTGATTGTGTCCAACTGTAGCTACTGTGCCGGCCACACAGCCACAATGTGCTCCGACCCTCTGCAGCGGAGAAGGGGGGGTCTCTTTCCCGCTCGTTTTCGTTGGTCGATCACCGGCCGAAAATTCCTTCGAAATAGCTCCGTGCGTTATAAAATTTTCCTCGTCATTTATTCTGTCAGTGACGCGCACGGAACAGGTCACGATTAAACGGCCGCTAGAGCTAATGATCGGCTTGATTCGATCAACTGACTGGCTGGGAACGCATAGTGCTATTGACCGCGTCAACGAGCCTCTCGACAGCTGTCCCACGGTTCGACAACGTTCCTTTCATTATTACTGCCGTACGGGCCCCAGGAAAAATGAAGAGAACAGCAGAGAGGAAAAGTAGCGATATCGTTTATGCTATTATATTTTCAATTATTGAGAATGTCACATCAGTTTCAACCGGTCCTCTAATTTACATGATGGTTTTCACTGCCGACAGAACCTTCTGTACGAATAATGCCCGCGAATATATCGATTTCATTTATTTGCGCCAGGACCATCTGTCCGACGTGCTTACGAACCCAAAGCGAACTTGGCTCGGTGTCGGTCCACTGATATCACCAAGTTGCGTGTCAATCAATCGACGTCACTTCGGTTTGTCGAAACGGCTTCGGCGACCACACAGTTTTCCATGCCTCACTGACAGCGGCATCACCCGTGAGATCTATGAAATTTCATCAACAAAACCTCTATCTATCCGCTACTCCCTTTCGAACTTTTCCAAAGACACTATTTGTCGGAACTGGACGAGAGTGGGATGCGCTTCTTTTACCTTTGCGGATACGAACGAGAAATAACATATTTTTGTAAGTCGAATTTTCAACGAGTTTCCCCCGTTTTCGTTTCTCTCGTTTCTCTCGTTTCTCTCGTTTCTATCGCACCGAGCGTTAGATGCGCCCGCACGCCTATGTGTCGGCGTCGCTGACCATCGTGCAAATGGGGCATCTCGATGAATTATGCAGTGTGTCGTGTCGGGGGAAGAGACTCATCAAACATACACGCATGTCCGCACATCGAACGCACGGCTCCAAGCCATGAAACACCAGCGAGAAATTAGGCAAAAGAGAAAACATCAAGGACCTGCAACACCATCCCTCAGGACTGTACCTCCTGGTGCCGTTATATTTTCTGCCGAGCCACCCATCGGCTATGACGATACCATAGAAAAAGCTTAACCTGCCTGTAGAGAAAAAAGGATGGCTGAAAGAACATCTGGACGTTTATCTGGAGGAATAATAAATGAAGGATGCGGAGGAGGCAGAAAGGAGTGGCTAGGTCTACGGGCGGAAAATGAATGCGGACTTTGACGGACGCTCGTAGGGAGATAGAAGCGGACTGATGAGCGTAAATTCGACTGACATATTAGCGGACTGCGCCAACTGTGAGAATCCTAATTGATCGATCGGATTGATACATCGATAATGTCGGCTCGGAATATTTCGTGATAACGCAGGCCATTCGCGCCATTCGCGCCATTCGCTCATCAGTTTCCACGATAATTAAACGGAGCTGCGATCCACCGAGACGATTGAACGCAACTAATGGATTAATCATTGTGGCCACCAAGGCGAATTTACCCAGTGACTCGGCGCAACGGAAAATCCTTTTTTAATCCTCTGATGATCGAAGCAAAAAGTCCGAGCGGCGTTTCAGGTGCAAGGACCCGTAGAGCTGACAACAAACGTACGTAGTTGCTGGCGGCCTTCTCGTGCCAAGTTTCAACAAAATCTAGCTTTGTCAGCCCCTGCGGGCTGGCTTCTAACACGGGAAATAGCCCGAGCACGAGGACAGTGAGAGAAATCACGCGAAGGGTGCCCGACACGTCCTACGTTTCCCGATCGTTTCCCCCGTCACCCCTCGACATTCCACACGAATCGTTCCGACAGAAGCTAACGGAGTTGCCGAGGCTTTCTCAAGCCAGTCAGCTTCTACTTTCAAATCACTCGCCATTCCCTCTTCCATCAATCGTCCTATGTTCCAAGCTTTCGAGTCAAGAGTTTTCGAGCTATCATTACGGCAGATCGCGCATAAATAATACCATTTTCGAGGGACATTCGATCGAGCTGTAGGTGGGGATGTAGGTGAAACAGGATGGAGAATGAAAAGGACGTGGGTCAATAATGTTGCAAGTTGAGAGCGTCGTCGCTGGGCCGCTTAATCTCTGCCGTGCCGATGAGAACGAACGGCAAAGTTTCGCGCGGAAACGCGGAAAAAAGGAGCGGTTGGAAAGCGCGACAAAGCCTGTTTGTCGAGAGAGGAAGAAGGAAGAAGGAACAAGGAACAAGGAACAAGGATAAAGAGGAAGCCGTGCTATAGGCTATAACTCATAGACGTGCCTTTGGCCAAGAACCGCATTGCGCTCGACGCTCGACGCTCAACGCTCAACGCTCAACGCTCAACGCTCGACGCTCGACGCTCGCTTTCTTTTTCCAGCCGCGATAATTAAAGCCTACGTTTATCCAGACGAAATATTTCATCGATATCGCTGGCGGTGTTTTGCATGCAAGCCGCATAAAATGACTTAGTTCGTAAGTGCGTGTAATAGGACGAAGATACGCGGGGCGCGTTACGCTTAAGGACGATCCATAAATGGCCCACCGTGAATTACTCTCATTACCATCTCTATTATAACGTCAAAGCTTAAGGTTATACGACGAGCCGAGCTGGAAGGGGAGAAGAGCACCATAGCGGGAGAAATGTATAATTCATTGGACGCGGGCCTTGAAAGGCAAAACCGGCGTGTCGGCGACGACATCCTTCTCTACGACAGTGCCGAGGCATTAGAAAATCGCCCTTATGCATTTAGTTCAGTTCCATTTCGTTACGCCCGGGATTCGGTTTAATTTCCCACCGTCCTCACGGGATGAACACCCGAGAGTCCCTGCTTTTGCTTTTCATTTCCACCGGCGCTGCACCTCTAAGTCTATTACACGCGAATCTCTCGCATCCTCGCTCTCTTTCTCTTTTTCCTTCGTCATTTACGTCCGTTTCCATTTCATTTTGACGAATTCACTTAGCGAGCAACGCCAAACCGTTTGTATATGTGTATCCGTACGGTATTAACGGTATTAACACGATTTCGCTCGATCGGCCTATGTTCCGAAAAGTATCATCAAAATATGTATCTCCGTAAGAAGCTTCCTCTTTAGCGATAGTTTTCTTGAAAACTCTGCCGTGCTTACCCTCGTACTTGGGCACTTATCGGGAGGTCTCTGTAGCTTCGTTTCATCCCTCGAATAATGAATTAACGTATCGTAAGACAGGAACGTCGTTGCGTTATTCATCAGTTAATTAAGAAGGAGGAGAGAACGCCCGTAGGTAGATAAGGGCGCGACCCGCTTTTGTCGGCCAAGGAAATCGATTGCAGCCTGTGAAACGGGCTAGGGGGAAATCGCGGCACCACCGAGGACTATGCGACCCCGGGGCATCGTTAAGAAAGATACACAAGGAAATGTAATTTTTAAGTCGGTAGCCCCGTCTACGAGTCGCAAGATTTTCACTCGACTTTCTTCTATCCGCGGCATAACAGACAGTTCAAGAAAGAATAACAGCAACGGCCGATGGTAGAGGCAATTCCTGCTAGGATACAACTGAAATCCAATAAAATATTATCCCGAGCGGAAAGGTTGGAAAAAAAAGGATGATCGATGCGTTAATACACGTAGATTGTAGAATATTGTTGGCTGTGGCAAGGGGATAGGATAAACCATGGGCGATTCAGTAGCTGAGGACGAGGACGAGTCGGACAATGCGGTCGGAAGGAACGGACGAGGAGATCGGTCTTAATTGCTGACGGGAGCATTCCCGTCGTTTATCGGCCGGCAAAAACCGATCCTCCCTTTTCACGCTCGATCGGCTTTGAAGTTAACAGCTCGCCCGTCCTGCTAATCGTTCCTTCCTTTAATTCCGCTATTCACGACATTCACGAGCTACCAAACCATGTTCGCCATATCGATCGATCCCTTTCTTTCTTCCTTTGGTTACGCGGCCACGCGGCCCGTATGGTCTACACATGTCCATTCGAGCCATATAATTGAACGAATCAGTTTTTATTCGACCGGAAGGACCCTATTAAACTTTTTATATCACGTTTCATCGGCCAAACCAATCGGCCGAACGCACGATTCTCCTCTTGCCAATACAATTTTTTCCACAGTCTACTTATTCGTAAAATTGGCTAGATCAAGTGTCGACAACGTGCAACGGTTATTACAGAAGAACTTGACGACAATCTCTGATCACGACAGGCTCTGTATCTTATCGCGGCTGTCACTTGGAATCGACAGACGTTTGAGAATTCGCTTCCGCTTCGATGACACTTCCCTCAAACTAGCCGAATACATAGGTATACCTATATGGCCAGACCTATGTATGTACATATCGCGTATCGACTCCCACTGATATTTCCATATTGCATTTTTTCGCCGTTCGTCATGAGAAAAACGGGACCACCGTTTATATTGTGCAGCTGCCCCATTCAACCGAGGTTCCTCCAATTAATTTCCCTTTCGATCCACGACAGCCTCATATCAATTCGCTGTCCCGACCTCTCGACGTCCCAACGTTTCACTCTCCTTCCTCCTCATCTTCCCTTGTCTCATCCAATTCCTCATTCTCCCTCCAATCTCTTCTGCAACCTTCTTCGCATGAACCATGCTCTTCGGGCCACTCTTTCATTTATGCGATCGAACGTCTACTTATTTGTATGTGTCCCAACCTTTCAACCATCCCATTTCCATCCTATTTGTCCGTTCTTCCTGTTCTCCACTCGTTAAAACTTTCCAAGCCGTGCCGAAGGTCCGGTAGGTAAGTTTTTGTCCGATGGCCGAGAAACAAAACGAGCGGTGGCGTCTCGGGCGGCGAATAGCCGGGAACAAACGAACACGGGAAAGAGAAGACGCGAGTTCCGACGTTTACAAATGACACCGACAAACTGCTAATCCGAGCAGGACCTTCCTCTTTTCTTAGTATATACCGGAGCATATCGAAAAACTAATTAAAAGCGTAACATCATCGCCAGGCAGTATACGGTTACATCAGAATGTTTCGCCTAAAATTCACGCAATGAATCAGCAATTAACGGTCAAGCAATGACAATGTGTACATTAATAGGGTGCATGAGCCATCATTCGAGATACTACGATAATGCGATATCGAATATCGAGTTTCAACAAATCAGTTGAAAATTGGAGAAAGCCGTAATCGTAGAATCGAGATAGGCAACGTTTTGTCATATTTCCATCGGGATATTTAATCTAGCGCGTTTCCATTCCCTGAAATATTTTTATCATATCTCACGTTCGCGTTGGCACGCCCAGGAGAATACGTTATTCTCGATGGCATCGCCACGTATCTCGGCATATGCGAAAAATTCGAAATCAGACTCGCGATAAAAAAGGAGCAGAAGGGCGAGGGATGCGTAGGAAAAAATGCCAATTGCCAATTGCCCAAAGACCGAAAGCCCAAGGCCGAAGGGGAATATGGGAATAGACGTATCGCGTCTTGCGTCGTAACACGTCGGTGTCATTTCCAGGGCAATGCATCTTCCTTTCTCTCTCTCTCTCTCTCTCTCTCTCGTGACGAAGGACGTCGATAAGTGGATATCGCGAGAAACAGAGGAGAATCGAGCGTGGCCTCGAGAAGGCCGGGAGAGAGGATGAAACATGGCGAAGTAAGCTAGGAGACAATCTCCAGGGACAGTCACGTTCAGAACGTCTCACGTATCGAATGCTTATGTACATACTCCTACCTATGTACATATGTACGTCAAGCGAGTGAGACTTTTTCATCATTCTACCGAGGCTCTTATGCAATTCTTATTAGTTATTATTCCAAGATGTATCGATCATTTGAATAATTATCTCACATGTATGCTACCATCAATGAATACCGATACATCGGGAACACGAAGGAACCGTAGTAACTAATGTTCGTTTGATTATCGATTTGACGAAGCAATTACTCATGGAGAATATAATGGGTATTTTGGGCGTTGGCCGATATCGTGCAGTTCATTATCGGAAACAATGAATTATTTCGTTTAATTTTATACGAGAGCCCTGGTATGGTTTTTTCCAACTTTTCGTAGAAATGGAAATAATCCTGTATGTTTTTGAGACATTATAAACAGATGAGAGATAAGAAAGGACATCTTTTCGTAAGGACTTATCTAGAAACGGAGGACATGAAAGTATATACGCGCCATGAGGAAGAAAACGCGAAATCCCGGAGGAACGTCACGTACCGCGCCACACGTATGCCCAGAAAAAGAATTTCCCCTTTCCACTGTCCACCTTCCCATGGTTATTTTTCTTTGGGAGCCAGGCGACATGCCGATTAACGGCTGTGAGGCCTACAATTTCGAAAAGTCCCAATTGTACGCTCGATGTGAGCCAATGTCCTCGTTCGTCCGCGGCAAATTTACAAGGTTGTGCGAGCGATGGTCAGGTTCTACGGATATCCCGGGAAACAAATCCGGCCTTTACTTTTCTCTCATTTTTATTGGCTGAAGCGCCTCACACTCTGGCACCTCCCGGCCGAACGTTTCCCTCCGTAGCGACACCTTATCGGGGATGTCGCGGAAAAATTCATGGCTCGTCCCGGCAGTTTGATAAGCGACGAAAGAGCCGAAGCAGACGAGACTCGTAGCTCGTACATCCATCTCTGCACGTGTATACGTATACGAGTATAATGTATATCCCGTCATCTTCCTACTGTCGAGTCCTCGGTATAGAGTAATACAACTGTTTCTTTACGCCGATCCATATAAATTTCCGTATAAATCGACGTTGCCGGAATCCTGTCATCTTTAATTCTTTCGCCGGGAACACGTAACCGGAATTGAAAGTCCGGTAAAAGAGTGCGGTCGCGGTAAACGGCGGAAGTACGGGGAGGCTCTCCGAGCGGGTTCCTTCCGGTGCTAACGAACCCAAGGGCTTCACCATTTCGCGTACCCTTCCGGTCACGTGCCAGCAGAATACATGGTATATGGCACACGTTGCACGTTGCACGTTGCACGTTGCACGTCGCACGTCGCACGTCGCACGTCGCACGTCGCACGCGCTAGGTCCTTTGCTACATCGCCGGCGCCAATTAGGAGGACATTTACGCGTACAGTTCAACACGAAACAAATGCGTGTTCGTGCGACTACGTGACCGGTATTGGGCGGCCGGTTTCCAAAGAACGTGACGGGGAATATCCCGCTGCAACATTCTCTGTAAATTTAATGAGGATCCGCTATCGTGAGCGCCTATTAATACTGCTTACTCCAATTAGTTGATAATCCGCACCACTTAAAACCGTCCGATACTGTTAAGAGAAATCGACCAAACGATTCTACTAACCATTACATTTGGACCTCGCTTACCATTTACAATTACCAATCCACTCATGTAACCGCTTGCGACCTGACGCTTGCGTAACGCCACGTACAATACGTGATTGTCTTGAACGTAAATCAAATTAGCATGTTTTCCGTGAAAATGTTGCTCGTCTTTTCCACGTAGAGATAAATGGAGGAGGATTGCACTTGTTACGTGTCTTACGGAAGGCTCATTGTTTATCGAGCTTTTGTCCGTTGTCGATTTTCCCTCGGGCCGATTTCCAAGTGATCCAACCATGCGTATCTTCCGACGCACACCTTCCCCATGTCTACGATCCCCACGGGATCACTCGACGATGTACGCCAACTACACTCGTCCCGTCTTCCCCTTGACAATTCTTTTCTCAAGAAACTTTGCCAAGCTCGATGAATTTATCATTACGCAGGCTTAACCACTTAGATACGTGCTACTATACATAGAAGGCCTCCTTACGTAACCGATCGCAGGATACATGTCTCTAGAGCTAAGGAAATACTGAGCGGAATTCTATTATAGCCATACGATATTCCATCGAATGAATGGAAATACGGGCTTTAAAAAAACGGGGCTTTTCAAGGAGAGTCGGCTGTATCGTGAATTCCGGGTGTGTACAGTAGAAACTGGGGAGGTGTGTGCGAAGTGTCGCATCGGCATAAAGGGTCTGCAGTACGGTCTCCAGAGAGGCTCAGCCGCAAGTGTCGGAGACAATTTTCTCGCGTCGGCTTAAGCCCCACCCTTTGCTCGATCTCCATGTGTGCGTATCCCTCGCTACCCACCGAAAACGTTCTTCGGCTTTTACCTATTCCACCGCCCTTCCAATCTCCCCTACCTCTCCATCGATGTCCCCTACTTCTCCCCGTCACTCTTCCTCGATACACACGTTCAATCTACACTTATTTTCATCAGCTACAGTATAACGTATCTACGTATCTACGTATCTACAGTATATAGTAAATAAACTTATGAGGAATTTTTTTTTTTTTTTGCTTTTGTTTTTGCTCGTACAAGTAATGCTGAGGGCAGATATCGATAAGTGGAGAAGGAAGGCGTTCGACCGGCCCGGACTTTACCGTCCCGTAAACTCTAACCGAGGGTGACGGTCTCGCGGGCATTTCTCGCGAGTCTTTTTTTTCTCTTGTTTGTACCGAGCGTGCGCGCGCGCGCGCCAGAGGGGGAGAGAGAGAGAGAGGGATAGAGCATCGCCCGGAACCACGAGGCAGTCCCGTGGGAGCCGCGTCGAGATCGATCGGCTAATTTAGGTTCAACGGGCGAACACGAGGACCGTACACGCCGGCAGGGCTGCTAGCTGCTCCTCCGAGAATTCTTATTCCTATATCCTCCGGCAAGGTGAGAGGTTTCCGCTCCTTTTCCTTAGCTTGCCTTTTTTATCGCCCTACGACATTTTACGTCGTCTACCTCGACGACGCGCTAACTTATCATTGGATTTTTTTACCTCTTCATCGTTGATGGTCCAGCGTAGAGTCGCCTTTGGTACGGAAGGCCAAGCTTCGCAGTTGGCAGTAATGTTTTCACCGGCGGCGTAGTGCGAGGACAGCCCTGTGATTTCCGGTCCCCGTTCCGGAAGCGCTGAAAACGTAAATTCTGCGGTTAGCGGTCTTACGGCAGTCGCAATCGCTCTCTTCTTCCTCTCCCTTTCCCCACGATATACTGTGTCGTGCCGTATTACGGCCCGAGAATTAATTTTCAATTAGGCGCTGCGGCGCGTGACTGCGACGCGCATAATTAATGCGTAGCTGCCTCGAGACGACGACGACGACGACGACGACGACGACGATTTCAAGGGAAAAACGAAGGAACTCGAAGAACGTCATAAGGAAATTTCGAATAAATCCAAGGATGACAGGAACAGCGTGTTTTCAGCGTAGATTTACGGATAAATTGAACATCAGCGTCCGATCGGATTGAACGAGTAGAACGATTTTCGAGGGGCAAAAATTTCGCTTCTCCGAGCATCACGATGCTCCTACGATCCAGGGAAATTGGAAAAACGGCATAGCATTACTGCATTCTAGGCGTGGCCAAGCGAGGAATTACCAATTTTGACATCCGTTTCGACAGAAGAACACGCCATCTCGAGGAAACGAGCCCCGGAATATGAGAAGACCGTGAGCAGCTTTGTCGTCGTGCAAGTAGGCCAATTAGTGCGGCCGAGTAGATTTTAATGATCCAGTTACATCGGTACGACTGCTTGTTGGTAGATTCTCTGCTAGTCCTCCTTTCGACTCGCACATTTTGATTCAGAGACACCTGGATTTGAGAGCCGCGGCCCTCAATGCGCACCATAATTAACCGTTTTAACCGTTCAATTCGTTTTTCCCTCTCAAGGGCTTTTCTCATTCTTTCAATACACTACATGTGTATATTCTTTTGCCATTGAACACGGTTTATGACTCTTTAGACATTTAACAGGATTCACCATTGCTACGAAAACAAAGATATTCATTAATTGATGAGTTAACTAGAATATTTGCCTAAAAGATCCTTTCGCCTTGTTTGATGCTCCACAGAAATAGCATTCAAGCAATTTCCTACAATTTCGATAAACATACGTATAAATACGCTTGCGGTTTAGACAAATGTTTAAGATGAAATTACTAGGCATCACTGGGACGGAAAGATTAGCAGCTAGAAGATACATCTTCGGAGAAATGGGCATTTGTCTTGAAAGTTCTCGAGTGTAGGCTCAAAGTACAATGTTTCGATGTTGAGGATCGTGAGAAGGATGAAAGAACGTTGTGTACATGACTACATACCTTCTCAGGAGTATCGTAAATATTCATGAGCCCGTAAATATTCATGGCCGAGCCGTACAAAGAGAATCGTTTAAAGTAGGAAAAGCCAGGAGAAACGAGAAATGTCGGGTTTCTTCGAGGAAATATCTCGTTCCCCGTTTTGGCCGCGGACGACGAGACTGCTACTTCTTACGTCGAGGACCCGATCCTACCAAGAGAAATCCCCCATGTGTATTTGCTTCAATGGAACCGATGTACTTGCTTTTTAAATAAATATATGGATAAGCACAACTCTAGACCGTCAGAGCTGCTACCGCAGACATCACTTACGAGATTCTTCATGCAAAAGAAAAACAACACCAACTAGAATATTCTGTCGTCTCAATATATCTTAACGGCCGTTTCCGCTGCGATTTCTCACAGCGGTTATTTTACATAATTTCTTTCAGTTTACGTAATAATAAATATTCATAAGCCTCGGATTTTTGATCGTTAGACAAGCATCGAGCGTCTCGTTTCTAGAAATTAGGAGGATCCTCGGTGGGTCTGGAAATCGAGTTAAGCTTCGGAGCCATTCGGTTGGCTGGCCTAATTCAATTATTTCCGGGGTGACCTACATGTACGGCGTAGTGCGGAGTCAGAGGGAGAGAGTCGCGCTTGTTCACGTACTTGTTTGGATTACAAATTAACCGTACGTATGGTTCGCGTTGCGTTTCGACGTTGCGGCTCGATAAAATCCACCAAGAGAGAAATATTACAGACCCCGAGGGGGAATCAATAACCAGATGTGCTTCTAAATGATTGCCTCTTTGCTCAGAACTCTAAGCAACGATGAAAACTAGCCAGTGTATTATGGAGAAAAAAGCAATCGAACGCTTGTTCAATGGCAGTTTTGAGCAAACAAGCAATGACTTTGGTTCAGAGGAAACATCGACTCATCGAAACGTCAGAAAAATATGATTTGCCTCAAGTAATGATTTGTTGTGCCAGAAGCCTCCCGACAAAAAGCTAAGCGGGTATTCGAGTGAGCCAGTGAGTGGATGTTTCCGTTGGTCCAACAGATAATTCCGCCGGAATGTTTCGCTGGTCTTTTCAACGACACGGGGGAGGGTCACGTAATCCCGGCTGGAGAACTCCGAGTTCGCCCTCGGAGTGTATCGTTATCATAGAAATCGCGACATTACGCGCGGCATATGGCCCACGTTGTATTATTAAGCAGAGGAAACCCGCTATCCGCTTTCCAACCGGATTTCCCCGACTGTCTGGCCCACCAGTCCCCCCTTCCCCCCTCTCTCTACCTTTTTCATTTCTCTTCATCTCTTTTCATCGCTTTTCATCGCTTTTCATCTCTACTTATTTCGCCATTTCTTTTCTCATTTCCCACCAAGAAAGTGCGAATTACGCGTCTGACGACGTCATACGACATCTCTGATTCGTATTCTTTAATAACCTGACAAAGCGAGGTAAATAATCAAGGCGAAAGCCAATATCTTGTTTCCCACATTATTCCCCGTTCTACCGAACCCTCGTTATTTAAGTCTTTTTATCAGTTATCTCCGTCGTCGATCTCTTTCACTTTCTCCCCCTCTTGGCCGAGCTTCGCTCGGAATTTATCTACTTACTTATCGGCCGTGTGCCGGCTGAACGCGAGATCCCTCTCTTATTCCGCCGGCGTGAACCAAAATTCAATCTGCGAACGTTCGACATCTTTATGGCGCTTTTCAAAGCCACTATTCTCACAATTATCGAAAAAGCTTCTTGCCCGTAAAGTCACAGGCTCACCGAAAGAATACCGAAGCCCTTAAACTCCTTATATAGATATTTTTGACAAATAAAACAATCTCAGTCTTAATGAGCTAGACGCCTCGTAATTTACTGTAATTCGCTCCCCTTTAATCGTCGGCCCCGATATAGCGAATCTCGGAAATATTCTTTCCTTCGGGCAGTTTGTAGGCAAATGAAAGAAGTGAGTTGATTCTCTCCGACTTTCTTCAGGCAGTAAAGTTACGGTAACTCTTTGGACGTTGTCGACGGCAGGCAACTTCGGCTCTCTGCCTACCTTCGCCTCGAGAATATTATGGAATTCTTTGTCCCGTTCACAGATCTTTTCATTATTTTCCTCTTGTCCAACCATGTCGTGCGGACTAAATCACTTTTTCACATATTTTTAAATATCCTGCTGGCTATCACTTGGAGACACGTTCCGCCAATTTTCTCACCACAAAATAAATGCGTTTTCTTGCTTTCAATTATCTATCGAATTCCCCAGCGGTGGTTTAGTGTTTCTGAAGAATAGTCGAAGGATAGGGAAAGCTCGATGGACTTTTATGGACGGTCTCGCGAGCATTTCCTTCCTTCCGTTTATCTTTGCAGCTGACCTCGGTACTTTGTCGCGGCGACTTTTGCGGGATCTAACGTCACATCCGTTCGATAAATAATCATTTGCCCGGTTGGCCACGAGAGCGAGAGCGAGAGTGTGAGTGAGAGAGAATGAGGGGGGGGGGGAGGATGAAAGGAAAAAGAATAAGAAAGAAGGAGCAAAGGGGGGACGGCGACGGCCAAGACGCCGTTCCACTCTTGATTTATTCGTTTCGTAATTCCGCACTTACGAGGAAATATGAGCAGACCGAGCACGTACGACTTCCGTTTTCTCTCTCCACGGCGTATATACCGTCATTTTTCTACAGCACGAAAACCTATATACCTCTAACGAAAAGTTTGCTTTAATTCTGTGGAGCGCGTTCTGACGTCAATCCGCCAAGTACCCGTTGAAACGTTGAACTCGATAGACGTGAATTTTCGGAAATGGTGAAAATAGTCGCAAAAACTCGGCTTCTACATTTCAATTACGAACAAACTCTTTCGGGGCGTACCCAAATGAAAAAAGTCTACGATGATGTTCGCATGACTCGTAATGTTCCCTCTCATTTAACTTCGATTTGTTTTTTTCGGCACATCGTTGCTCTTTTTTCCCTCGATTCCACCTACACCTTTCGCTGGCTCGTTCGCCCGTTTTCTCTTTTCACTTCCTGCCGATGGTCTGCGGTGGCCTTTTCCTTTGACGCAAGCTTTTTAGGAGAAGAAAGCCAAAGTCGAAGACGAAGACGAAGACGAAGACGAAGACGAAGACGAAGACAAAGACGAAGACGAAGACGAAGACGAAGACGAAGACGAAGACGAAGACGAAGACGAAGACGAAGAGGAAGAGGAAGACGAAGACGAAGACGAAGACGAGACCGGGGGTTATCTACTGTCGATTGACCGGTTCTGGAGCTGCGCCAAATCCCACGACCATCCTCGTGCCCCGCCCCATGCCCCTTCTCCAGCCTACTCCCCTTCTATCGCCTATCGTCTATCTCCTATCCCACCGACAGCCAACCGAGCGTAAATCCTGTCCAGCTTTTCCAAACGTCACGTCCGAGATGCGACTTTCCTGCCCCATACCAAATGATAAGTAGATGAAAGATTTACTCGAAACTTTTTTCATAATCCACCCGCTAGTTGGCCTTTTTCTCCTTCCTTCCGCAAAAGGCTACACGCAAGAGTTTTAACGTAAAACAGTATACTTCTCGTATAACCCGAATAACCGGTGTACCTATTTAAACACAATAGACGTTTCAGGTGTATAAAAGTCCAAGAGGATCGGAGTGCACTTAAAGTATGCATGGCATCCGTGCCATCACTTTCTGCCGAAAGTAAGAATACCGCTTGCGAGAGAAAAGCATTCCGGTTCCTACATCGAGATGATATAAGCATTATTTCTCGGTAGGAGGAAAGCGTTGGCCCATCAACGACAAGAGCCACTTTACGTTCGCGCCGCTTTACTCAGCACGGTCTAGGAGCCAAGCAATCGTTTCATACCACCCGAAGATACGACTCTCGGTTTGCCGGAAACAATGACTTTGAAATAAAAGATAACGAAGGGTCATGCCACAATGTATCTAGCCATCCTTCACGAATTTCCAGTAATGACGAAAATCGATCCCTCGTAATGCTCGTTTGTCCTATGCGAGTTATGCACTTTCCTCCGTCTACAACAGACCGTGTCAACAGCCGCGCTGTTATCGAACCGGCCGTTCATCCGAATCACCACACGTTCGCTTCGTTATGTGGAATTTAATGGCGAATTAATGCCACACACTCAAATTAAAGACCCTCCCCCTCACTAATACCATTGATCGTATCGTATGGTATCGCTGTCCAAGAAATGTCATTAGATTCTCTCCAGTGCCATCTCAGACTTGAGGATATTTCAAATTTCCACCTATCGTTCAACGTAAATGGTTAATGCAGAGAGTCGTAATAATATCGGCAACAGTTGCAACGTCACCCTTTTATTTCCCATCAAACGGGTATTTCGGCAGCTTTACAGTAAAATTTCCTATGCGCCCATTTCCCGTATTCCGCTTTCGTTCGGGCTACGTGAATTTTAATGCTTGATCGAACATGTTGTGCCGGAATATCCGAGCACTTTAATCACCGTGTAGTTATACATGCGTACGTTCGTTTACGAATTATGCACGTGCAATTGATCCTGGCATTAAAAATGAGTACTATATAAGAGTACGATGGATACACTATAGTCATTCTTTATTTCACTTGAATTAGACGCTGAGCTCTTCTAAATCAATAAATTCACAGCGATGAATTTATGATAAATTTTGATAAAAACAAGGCTTTAAATGATAAGTAACGCAAAGAGAAACGCAATCGTAAATTCGTTTAAAGTATAACAGGGTAGAGATATGGATGAGCCGGCGTGACGAAAATACTGGATGGGCCAGCCGGTAGTCGCGAAATACGCTTTCGTTGATGATGAATGGTGATAAATGATATAACTTTTTTTTCACCGAGATTTCTACGCAACACGGCCGCGCGTTCGTCACGAGCAGGCAGAAATTTGGGCTGCGGCTCGCATCGGAAAATTCGATAGTCCAGTTCATAGTTACGAGCGTTTCTCTTTCTTTTAGGGCCGTCCATCGGTCACACCTATCCCCTCCATTTCTACCCAGTTTATCCAGTGAAAAACTTTTTTCACTGTTCGCCCATCCTCGTCATTTAAGAGTGATTTACGTCCCGCAGGAAGAATCGAATGCGGGACGCAGAGTCGATCGCACAATCGACCGAATTGCGGACCAACGACCGTCACTTTTGAAAATCACGCGTATCGACATCTGTCATTCCAAACGAAATCGAACCATTTTTTTCATAAATTCGCGCATATTCATTTGTTTTATTATTAAGCTTTTCTCGTCATTCGATGCGTTCCATTCGTGCACTTTTAAACAATATTTTCGTTACGTTATTCATATCGATAAACATGGATATGTATCGGAATAACAAGTTGGACGTTACTTTAATTTATTCTGCCGAAGAGAGATATTGTAAATGTACATTGTATTTCGGAAAATAAAGAAAGTCTTTCGTACTAAATATTTTCTTACATCATTTGCGTATTCCTATTGGCCCGTGGTTCGTCTTAATTGTTTAAAAATCCCCTACATTATACGATTTACACGGTTTCCTCGACAAAACTTGAAGAGAAGCTCATTACCGGATATGTTTAGGGAAGAGCGCGCATTGGAATGTCGAGAAATAGAAATGAAATTGAACATGTTACATTTACCGGGTGAAACGAAAATCGTCCTCGTAAATCTACTTTTATTGATTCAATGCGCGTTACTGCTGATTAATATTTTAATTGATATTCGTTAGTTGAATATTTCATTAGCCTTCGCAACGAATTGTCCTTAATCATTAGTATTCTTTTAGCCTGTAAATGGGGTTATTACGGGCAAAGCGATTTCAGCAGTGACTCATTATCCGTTGGCTCGATCGTGATATCCTTTGGTAAAATGATGCCAAGCAAGATGCCACACTGCCGCAGGTATTTAATGTCAGCGCGAGAGCCATCATCCGATACACGTACGATTGATGGACCGCGTAAAACAATGCAGAACTTCGTATAAATAGCGGAGCATCTATTTTTAACGAGATTTTTTTCTATGACCAAGTGAGCAGTGTGATGAGAGTACGACGAGGTTTATGCAGGGACAGATGGCATCTCTGACATTCAGAAATAAAATGACTGTAAACTTTTCGTGATGAAATAGAAGGAAGCGGCTCACCTATCACCGTGAGATTGGCCGTCTCGAAGTTGATGTCGAAAGACGGCGCTTCGGTGGACACCTCGCACTTGTACTGACCGGAACTGCCGAGAGTGAGCTCTCTTAGGTGTATCGACTTCTCGTTGTTCGACCTCCGCTGCGGATAAAAAGAAAACTCGGTTAACCATTTGCTTTAGTATTTCTCCACTTGTGGCCTCTCTCGAACCCCCTGCCTACCGTACCACCTGTAAACTCATATCGAAAATCTCCTTCTCATTTTTCGACTTTGAATTGTTCGAACGGCAAAACTGGCAAAAGGGAATACTGGTACATGGTTGTCTAGCGTTTTCATCGGAGGCCGATCTAACCGAATCCAGCATTGAAACGAGATAGCATTTTTGGTATCGACCCAGCCTCGTCGCGTTGGTACGCGCGGCCAACCGAATATCGCACTGACGTATTGTATCGACGCTGAATCCGGATAAACCAGAATTGGCCCTCGACATCCATACACACATGTATTGGGCATATCGCGTATAGAGTAGCTCGTGCGGATTGTCTTTGTGGCTCGAGAGGAGGAAGGCTTATCGACGATTCACGGTCCTCTGGCCAATCCCCCTGTTCCAACGGCCTGTAAATACAGGCCATACATTTACGCTATGTTATAAAAGGAGGAAAGTGTTGGGAGCCGCGCGATATGATAGCCGTATCGTCGTTTATCGAGGATTCAAGAGGAAGGAGAGAAGCTTGAAACTGCACAAGCACGAGCTTGGACTACTCGCATTAGGTTCGATTAGATACATCCGTGGTCCAATTAGCTCGGCTCCACGGTACTCGGCCGCACCGGTTTCCTCTGTGCTCCGGTTAGCATTAGGCGGGAAATTGACCGACAGGACGTTGATCGTTGAATCGATCGATCGGCAGGTCAGAGGTCCTCTATGTGCATCTACCTACTCTGTCTGTCCGAGTGCATTGCCTGCACGTTACGTCACCTCACGAAAACCACGTATCTTTCACGAGAAATATCCTCCGTACTTTTGCCTTTTAATCGTAAAACTCCTGTTATCTGCCGTACTAGTGTGTGACGCGCTTCTTGGTTTTGACTTTCTTCCTGGTCCAGCTCTTACGAATGGAATGGAATAACGTTGTTGCTGGCACGTCGTACGGTCTGGGGCAAATGTTTCCGCCGTCGCTTCCGCCGCCCTTACCGACGATACGTTCTCGCCTTGATCGTATGTTAGGTCGTACGATACGTTGGAATACCGGCTTGCGGCCACCGACGAGAAAGAGGAGAAAGAGGAGAGGACTGCGTACGCATCGTGGCCGTTTTATGCTGGCTCTGCAGCTCGCCTTCTCTCTCAGCCCTTCCTAACCCGAAGCTGCAGATTTATGAAGCGGAAGATCACGAGCTGCCCGTGTGTACCCCCGGTCAGATTGTTCGGAAATTTTCATTGGTTTCCTGCCAACTTCTCTTGTGCATGTGCCCACGCGAGACGTACCAGCATTTGCGGCGTCGTTCCAGCAAAAGACAGGACGACTCTACGAAAATCGCTTCCTCTTTGCCCATTGTCAAGTGTAAAACGAAATTACTTATTAATGGCAGGAAACAGCCTCGATTGCCCTGTCAAATCCAACATCTTAGCCAACGTCATGAATATCTCTCTATCGCCCATTGATAAGGAGCTTTTCCATTCTCGAGGACGCGTTACATCCTCGAAATTCATTGCTTCCGTCCGTACTGCGGATCGAAGAAGGGAAAATCATCTACAATTCCGCGGCGTAAGCTCCACGCGAATTCCCTAAAGTGGTGCGGAGATTCTTGAGGGTTCTTTCGTCGACTGTACACCAGACTCACGATGCAATCAATCTCTCCTTCCGCTTTCTCCCCTCCTTTCCGGCCGGAAACTGCAGCGTACTATCCCCGCAATAGCCTAAAACGAGTATCTGCAGCTCCCGCTACGCTGCCTGCACAAAAATCCATTTTCTAAATCGAACCTCTATGCGTCCGCTAATTCTCCGCGGTAAGACGATGCATGCCATTCGAAAGAAATTAAAGCGTCAAGGAAAATTACTTGTACCCAAGAGAATATCGTAGAAAAGCAAATCCATTCATTCGGAATATTGAAAGAAAGAGTTCATGTTGAATCAGAGCCGCGAAAGTAAACTTTCCACTGTGAATCACCTCTCCTCGGCCCTTTTGCTTTTTCAAGCTCACAATCAGATAGTTTTATAGGCGAATGCACTTTTTCGACTCGGCAGATAAAACACTCTTAATAATGGCAAACTCTGACGGGAGTAACTTTTCCTAGAGCTTTCTTCGCGCCGTCGCTTCTGGCAAGCAACAGTGACGGGTTAAAACAATCTCTTCTGCCTGACGGGTGCGGCCCGATTATTGTCCTTTCGTTACATCTTCCGGCGTGTCTGCAAATACCGAGGAAAAAAGACAGTAGCTAGCCAGCTTCGAAGAAGAACCGAGAAAACTGAAGACTAAGGCGTGTGTATGTACCAGTTTCTGATGAAACGCTTCTTCCGTTTCTTATTCGTTTCGTAATTTCCGGCCGCATTAAGAGCATATCCGGTGGCCCGCCACAGACGACGTGTCCTGCGTGAATGAAGAGCGCGATAAGAAGATTCTCTCCCATATTTTCTACCTATAACAGATACTTTTGTCGGAGAGTTCTCATTCGTTCGGTAATAGCAGGCCGGCCATATAGTTTGAAGATGGATCAATCGAAACGACCGAGGGGCTTCTCGCATTTTTACTCGACTTGCAGATCAATCGCAGGCCCACCTGATCTCCTATCTAAGGAATCTTCCTAGTGGCTCTTTTCTCTTACTCTCTTTATCTTTGCTCACCCCTCTCTGTTTGCCACATCGGGCCGCATTTCACTTGCGGATATCTTTCATCCGGACGTTCGAGATCAAAGGGATCCGGGAAGCTCGTCGAACGCACGGATTTTACCTCGTTTTTCTTTACTCTTCCTCCCTTAACCGTGCGCTTCCCCTAGCGCTGCTGCTGTTGCTTCATTTTTTCGTATTTTCTCACCTTACTTGCTTCTCTCTTGGCCAGCCCTGCGGTTACTAAACTCGGTCTTTGCCAATCGGAGCCTTCCAATTGCTCGATTGCTTGGGCTTTAAAGCCACATTCACCATCGAAAGAGAGCTCATGAATTTTCTCGAAGAAACGTCCGTTCAATGAATCACCTTCCGTGAAATAATTACGGGCCTGTATTTCAGATCGTTTTAAACAACGTCTATTAAAATATTATTGATTCTTGATGATGGATCGTTCGAAGAACATATTCCTATTAGGTCATCCAGGAGGAGACGAAGAAGAAGAACAGACATGATCGTCTCATTATTCTCGGTTGGAGAAGTTGGAAGACGATTTCCCCGCGCACTCGGATCCTTGCAGCGACGTGGACCGAGCCTGCAGGACTCGGTACGTCTTGCTTCGAAAAGAGAGACAAGAAGACGGTCCCTCCGACGGGCTACGCTGTACTTCTCCTAATACACACGGGCACGGTATACAATTTCGAAAGTTAGAGCATCAGCTCGAGAAGCTTCAGCTTCCGACGAATTTACCTACGTTCCGCTCGCTCGGTTCCCCCATTTTCTTCGAGCCTTTTCTATCCTTCTCGGTCCGCTTTCTTCTCCTTTTGCGCTCTCACTTACGTTTCAACTACTTTTCACTCATTATTTCCACCGGTTACGTCTTATTTCTCAACCTCTTCCTTTGCCTCATCTTCCGCCCTGATCCTGCCACTCCCACCTTTCTCCATCATCCCTCTTCTCTCCGTTAGTACCTCGAATTATTTCGAGCTTCTCTATCCCGGCGGTAAAAGTAATTTTGTCCCTCAAGACCACCTTCGCCGTGGAGCGCGGCCCAACTCGGGGAAAGATGCTTTTAGTTTATTACCTCGAGAAAATTACTCCGACCACGCTCCCCGAGCCCGACTTCATTATTTTTTTCCCCTTTCCGCTCATCCTTCTCGCTTGCTTTCTCTCTCTCTCTCCCTCTCCCCCCCCCTTCCTCCTCTCTCCCTATGCTCTGAACGTATTCTCTTGGCAGACTGCCTCGAATAGTCAAGGATATCAATGTCGATCATACCGATTCGCGCGGAAAAGTCGCGAGACGATAAGTCTTGGTCTTAACTGAAGCATAAGTGATTATTAAGTAATTATATCCGTTGGGGGTACTTACGTCGAGATGCACTCCCGGTTGGGAGAAGGTTTGTATCATAGGATCGTTATCGGGCATGTATCTGAAGAACTCGTGTTCATCCTTGTACCACTTGACCGAGAAAAGGGCTTTCCCACCGAGTATCCGCCAGTCGCATCTCAGCTCTACGGACGAGCCCATCTCAGCTTCCTTCGGCACCTTCACCTCTACTTTTATGTCGCCGCCTGAAAAACAGCAAAGCTTCGTTTAGCTAGCACTGGCCATTCGCCAGTAAGAAAATCAGCCGGCTTATACGGCTGTGTATCGTCTGGCAATAGAGGAAATTTCGGCAAAACGTTGTTCGCTGTGCATATTCCGCACCATAGGTCTTCTCCTTCTAATTCAACCGGACATGCACTTAAACGACGCTCGGACTGATTCTCATCGCAGATGAGAGTATCCGCTTCTCCGGCTCTCTCCTCGCTGTCAGACTAATACCCGGCACATATGTCTTTATCCACTGTACGTATGTACGCGTGTTCATCGGCAGGTATGTATATTCGCAGATTAGCGGTCAATCGATATTCCCTGGTAGTTTCGCTTGGATTTTCCTTCGGGAAAATTCCGAGGCAGCAAGATTTATGAATGACAGGGGGATATGTCCTTTCCACGTTATCATCCTATTTGCGTAATTATCTCTTCGGATTTCCACGAAATGTGGATTAGGGGAAAATGGAAATTTCATAGCAGAAAACGAGTAAAATAATTTCATTAGGAGAACGCGAATATTTCCGGACGTGTAATAATCGTGTGGTCAGTCGCTGCATTGTCCCGTTTTTCCTGTTTTCCCGGTTTTCCCGGTTTTCCCGGTTTCCCCGGTTTCCCCGTTTTCCCCGTTTTCCCCGTTTTCCCCGTTTTTTCCCGTTTTTCCCGTTTTCCTCCCATTTCCACATCTTTGTCGTCTTCCGGTGGTCTTCGCTTTTTTTTTGGCTTTACCACAAACCAGGTAATTGCCGTTGCGGCGTAGTAAAATCAGGACGCGGCTTTCCGTGCTTCTGGGCTTTGCATTATGGTTCTGGCGCGTTCGCGGCGCAAGCTCAACCTGTTGTTATCCCGAAGGAAAGCGGGGAAAGGCGTTAAGAGGATTTCGTGCAGTTTTTCCATCTTCAGGGCACGCAGCGTTCTCGGTTAAGCTCCGATTCTGCCACGGCTCTCCCTTCTCGACCTATCCAAATGCGACCGAACGGTGTTACGGCAAGTCGCTAATTTACATCGGTCAAATGTTCCCTTACTTAAGCATGTCTTCCCAAAGAAACCAGTAGACATATCACGTAGTTGGTTGTAGGCGGAATGCTATGCGACTGGTGGAAAATTCGTGAAAAGACTTTGGCGACAACTGCGAATGTATTTTCCCATCTCGTCCAACATAGAGAGTTTCGCACAAATAGAGTGGAACTTAAAGGAAGAAAGATCGAAACACGCAGAGGGAATCGCTTAAGACAAGACGGGGGGAGGGGGGTGGGAAGAGAGAAGGTCTCCCAGGCCGGCGACCACTCAAAGTCTTGGGATTTGAGGCTCGAGGCGAAGGGTGATGGGAGCGGGGAATATTCGTTTCCGGTTGACGGGAATCCAGAGACAAAGGGAGAAGAGGTCGCGGAAGACCTCGGAAAGAGTCTACGACGTCGACGCGGAACGGTACGCTCGACGGGAGTCCTTTGTGCGAAATTCCTCTAGGACGTAAAAAAGAACGTGATTCAATTTCATCGGGGATAATGGTTCGGTCACGTTCGCGGATAATGGAAGTGACTGTTGGACGAAACAAAGAAGGAAAACCAAGGGAAACCAATGTATATGTAAGTACCAGCGCAGTGATTCAAAGGCAAAGGCACTCGAAGGAAATTTTCTATCTAAATCCTCCCCTCACCCTCCACGTAAACTTGAAAATTTATCCTTGATCTTTGGAAATGGAGGTGCACGGATCGTAGGTCGATTTTTACGGGAATCCTCAGAGGACCGAATAGTCAGCGAGGTGTGTCAGCTGTTCTTGAGAAATTACATTGAGTCACGTGAATGGAGGAGCTTTCACGAGAAACGTCAAACTCTATTCGTACAGTAACAACTCGGTCGTCGTTATTGCGGAAATTGCGAGTGTGAACATGACACGGTGGAACCGTGAAAGAACCTACATGTACTACGTACGTTATACGAATGTACGAGAAAAAATCTTTGCCAGACATTCTATCACGAGCATTTCTCCAGAAGGGAATAATATACGACATCGCTATACCTCGGAATAATACACAAATTGTACGTATAAATAGAGTACGGACCGAGAGGAAGGAAATCTCACGCTTCTTAAGAGGAAATTCTGACGTTGCCACGGCGCTCGTTCGTGCCATTTGCCCTCCCAATTCCATTAATCCGTTTGCCAGAGTCGGGGAAACCCCGGTGCCACGGCCCTTGTTTCCTCTTGCCGATATTTCCCTATTATTACCGAGAGAGCATCTGGTTATCTTCCACCTAATAAGCGTTCACAGTTTCATACGTTGCTTAATAAACTGTATTTTAATTGTGCCTTTGTTGCAGCCTGCTCATTGAATTACCCTAGTCCAATAAAGTAAGGGATCATTTAAAATGGCCCTTTATTAATTGGCTGCCGTATGAATTGACCATACTAAATATTAAACAATTAAACTACCCTTATGGAATTTGTCATTATTTGCGGATATAACGTATGTGCATTTGCGGTTTTAGCTGGAGAAAGTGGGGCGGAAGAAACCTTCGGATTGCACGTATAATTGAAGCAGGAGGAAACGAAGAGATCGGAAGTCGTTGGCTTGATCCGAGGAACGACTGCGAGAGGGAGGGAGGTCTCGGCAAATTGATTCCCGCTGTGGATCCAACTCCGCAGTACGAGTCGGCCGCAATCAAGAAACCGGCAAATCGCTTAAACTCAACTTCAATGGTTAATCAACTGCTTTTCAATGAAAAACGACGAAATATCACGATTAAACAAGAAATGATAAAAATGAAAAATGCCTTTAAATTTTCATGAAATTCAATACAAGTATAAGTCGATAGTTCGGTCTTTAGCGTCCCGCGATTAATAACTAAAAGCATTACGTGCATATGATTGCCGGGGACGGAAAGCAAGTTACACGGCTTTCACATAATTTTCCAAAGTGGCTTTTTAATTCTATTGAAAGTCAACGAGTTCGCTCAATGGATGGCACGCTACACGATAAGTGCATCATCATTTTTCGTTGAATATAATATAATTACTATGTGAAATCGTAAGTCTTTTTTTTAACACGCGAGAACCAACGGATTTAGACGATATCGCGTGTATACGTTTCGAGGGTTGACGATCGCCGCGGTGAAAGCAAACAACCGGTTCATTCCTGCGAGCAAAAGTTTTCTACGGTCCATTATTTCGTTGTTAAACCTCCATATATCATACCCCGCAAAATCCCGTCAATTTCCCTCGAAGAATGAGACACGTTAAAGCGATTCACTGCGTAGCGTTACATGAGGCGAAAAAGAAAGGAGCATCGCTTGGCTATTACGAGCGGAAATGCGATCATGGCAAATTTCAGCGTCGTCATTGACGAGCCTCCGAGGAAAAAGGAAGAGGCCAAGGACAGGAGGAAAGATCGAAAGACCATGATGGGGCTAAAGGGATACTGGGTTTTCTTTTTTTTTTTTTGTAAAACTCGGAACACCGGAAAATGGGAACGTCAGTACATATAGAATACAGACAGGATCGTACATTCTCGTTTAACTTTGAAACTTTTAGCGGTCCATTTCGGAGGGTAAATCCTTCTCGCGAATGCTCACCTTATGAAATATGCATTTTCATACGACTAAATCAACTTTAATTGTACATTCTTAAATTCGTCCTTTTGCCGATTATCATTTTAACGAAATATACACAGTGTTGGCAAGTTTACACAATATCTATTGGATAAACTATTGGAAGTAGTGGTATTGTTTGATGAGTAAGAAGTTGACGAAGAGGTTTTAAGTTGATACGCCAACTCTTTATAAACGACGATGGAATTATTTGAAATTTTTTAGCGCTCCATACGATTTCATAAAAGCACACTCGGTTAATTTCATTATGAAACGAGAGACTCCCGCACGCAATCCTTACGTGCAATTAAAATTTCCAGTCGAGAGATTCGTTCGCTCTCGTTGCTGTCTTGTTTTCCGTTGTTCCTGTCCCATTTCGGGTGCATCCGCCTCGTTGTGCGCACAAGATACACCTCAGACTAACGAAAATACCCGCGCGACTACCGAACGACTTTGTCTCCCTCTCCCTCTCCCTCTCCCTCTCCCTCTCCCTCTCCCTCTCCCTCTCTGTCCTCTATGGTGCCTCGGTTCCGAAGTCGAGCAAAAGAAAAAATACGTCTACACTCTGGTTGAAATTCACGCTAGGAAAATGAGAGAAATATGTTCCTACGTTTATAGCAGCCGGATTATTGCCATCCGATAAATTACGCACTGCCGTAAAATGAGCTCAGGGAGAAACGAGTCGTCGAAACGTCTCCTTGAAAATAATTTTCATTTAAAATAAATTCCCTTTATTAAGAGGACATTAATAGTACCGGATCGTCAATAGATGACAAGTGAGAAGAATCCATCGACATAGCTAGGAGAAATGTAATCGTATGTAATCGGCTTGATCCGATTTTCCGCGCGGATATGCAACGTTCCCTATCCCCTTTCTTGGAGCAAAGGGCTCTCCCCTTATTTCCGGCGCGGAGAGAACTCAAGAGCCTTTCCTACGTGGCCTGACAAGATGAATCCAGAGGAATCGTCGTCTTTCGGCTCGGCAGGACAACTCGTACACGCGGCTTTCTCGTCTCCTTCTCCTGGCCCCTTTGAGCCCCTCGACCCCCTACGCTTTCCATCGCATCGAGGATGTCCGGAAAGCAGAGAGCCACTGAAGAATGGAGAAAGAGATAGAGCAAGAGCAAGAGCGGGAGCGAGAGCCATAGCCATGTTTCGCTCCGGAAGAAGAAAACAAATGGGGACAGAGCGGAAGCTCCATTTATTTCGGCACGAGGTGGAAACGTCGCCAAGGTTTACATCCCCATGAAAGCGGCATCATCCCTCTCTCTACCTGTATTTCCTCTCTAAGACCACTGTTTCGTCCCTTCTACCACCTCCTCTACCTTCTACCGCCTTTAAATATTCCCATTATTCGCATTTTACTTTTCGTTCGATCCATCCGTCCGGCAGTCTATTTCGTGCCTACTTTTTCTCTCAAACAACGTGTACCGCTTTTTTCCCTAAAAGTCGCCCCCCTTTTTTCTACCATTACCTTACGAAACATTTGTTTTTCTTCGTCCTTCCGCATCCCTCGTTCTCTTGACTTCTCCACTGAACGGCAAGCATATAGAGAAAACCGCACGATGCGTGGCACGGGAAAACATTGAGCGCGGTTTGTACTCGTGCTGGTTGCTGAGCGTGCGCTCACGTGCTACCAGTACCACCGAGTTCATAGATAGCGGGACATAAACTAACCGAACCGTGTGCCACGGAACGCTTGTACCCTCCCGCCGTGGATTTTACTCGACCATTCTCCAGGAAAAGCGACCTATGCCAGACACTTTTTTTGACGGGTCGACGCAAAAAAAATAGCCATGTTAATGCTCCCCGCCGACAGTCTGACAAGGTTTTACTCTCGCACGGTGTATGATTTGCACGTGCGCTTAGATAGGTCTTCGTTGTCGCTGAACCTGCGCATTGAGCTTTATTATCGAGGGATCATGTGGCCTAATCTCTATGTATTAACCATTGCGTCGCTCCTTGACTCGCAGCTGACCGACTTTCCGCATGTACCAGCGTCAACTGCGCCAAACTGCCCAACTTTCGCAACTAGTCTGGGATCGTAAAAATTATCTATATACCTATATATTTGCGTATAACTCATATATTCCCCGTGAAATGACCTACTTTGCCGCAACTTCATTTACGCCGATCATCTAAACATATTTTTACCTTTTTCATCGAATTATGAGCATACGCATACGCATACACATACACTGGCAATAGTCCGGAACGTTGATTCCGTTTGATTAACAACTAAATTAATCGAGTCTTTACAACTCGCTCAATTACGTCCGAATGAGACAATACTGCGGTGCATACTCGACACATCGGACCACGATGTCATTCACCCAGTACGTCCACGCTCCACGCCTAGTTTCGTCATCGTCCCTTTTTAGCCCTTTCTAGCCCTTTCTAGCCCTGCTCGACATTCTCGCAATAACAATTATCATGAACGCACTCGGATAGATAGTACCGTTACGACTGGAGGGCGGTTTTCCAGTCCCCCGTACAGCCCCCCTCCGTTGCAGTCCACGTTTCTCTTTTGCTCCCCACTATGCTTCCTCAGTGAGACCTCACCCTTGCCAGTTACATCTAAGGGATGTGTATGCATTGCTCGCGCCGAGACGTCCCTACAAGTAGGAAATATAAGTGCTAAAAGAGAGACTCGGTAATACGAATTAATGCCGATAAAAATACGTGAAAATTACGTGTTAATAAATGGGCTGCCCTCACAAACGATCCAGAGGGGATAGGAGGGCTATGGGGAGGGATAGGGGGACTTTAATAAATTTGCCAAAATTTATTCCTTCCCTACGGTACTGTCGATTCACCTACTCTTCCGCCATTCGGAAATACCATTGCTTTTCCATTCGGTCGGTTCGTGAATTTCAAATGAACCGCATGTAGAACGGTAAGTAGGGAATAGTTGTTCCCAACAAATTTTCCACAGCGTCCATTGGAAAGCGCTAATAAGTGGTCAATTGGCTTTCCTCGGACCGTTAGAGGATGTGGTTTCTCCAAAGGGATGTAGAGAGAAAGGAAGAGAGGTGACGAATACCCGCAGTAGCACCTCTTAAACCGATTTCCAAGGGTGGAAGTTGGAGGAGTTATGTCTCGAGTTCAGCATCGAACTCCGAGGACGAGCGGGATTGGCCGTGTGGCCGGAGATCGTCGGATTACAATTCGGTAGGAAGTTTCTCCAGGCTCTCTTGGATCTACGTGTGTACATAGAGTCTGTAGTCATTTGTACGTGTGTGTTTGTGTGTGTAAAATGCTCCGAGATCCTCCTGATTCTTGAAACGGTTGAGCCGAATCTAAAGTGCCGCCTTTTAAATCGTAAGACAGCCACTATCTCTTTTTCTCTCAACTTACCTTTATTTAAAAAGAAAGCTACTTGAATTTCATAACTTTGACGATACAATGGAAAGACGACATGAGAGGAAGAAGAAAAAAGTGATTGCCATTGAGAATTGATCGAAGGTTTTTATTCAGCCGACCTGCTGGATGGTGGAGTTGGTTTTGCTTGGGCTTTACCCTCCCGCCCGCGGCAAACGGTAAATAGGACTTCTGTGCCCTGGTAATGTCGTTCGCGTAACGCGAGACAACGACGGCGGCAACCACCGTATAATGAAACTTTCGAATCGAGAAAACTTTCTTCGCGGTACCGTTATAAAGCCGTACGACAATTTTTCCGTTTATTCAACGACGAGATAAGAAGATGACGACAACAACGAGGGGGCAGAGACGCGTTAGAGGTCTTTCCAAGCTGAAACCCCCTCTCTACGTCGTTAGATGTTAAAGAAAAAGTAATCGAGTTTCCCCGGAGAACCGTGAGAAGTCAATTAGGAAAGACAATGGGAAAATACACGAAAGAAAGGCTGGTCGCGCGTTAGTAAGACATTTCAGCAGGCCCGTTTCTCCATTTTTCACGTATTCTTTATTATTTTATTATTAATGCGCCATCTCCGAACGAGGAAAGTGGCAGAAGGTGTAGGTGATATTAAAGCTGCAAACATTGGGCGTTTCCCGGATATCCTTAGGACGACGGGAATCTCAAGGAGGAGCGTACGAAACTGCTCGGCCCCGCAGGCGAGCTTATTAAGCTCTCCGTCTGGAATGAGCCATCGAGATTCTCTCGCCATGCGGTTCCTCCTCTTCATCTCTACTTCGAGTTCCCTTTGAACTCTCCTACAATCATCGCAGGCATATGCCAACCAAAGATAACCCTGTATTATATATGCCTATTGCATTCATCGCGCTTTCGCTTTCGCACTTTGATGCAATCATTTTTCCCTCGTATTCCCTATTACATAGCAAAAATGTATTTGAGGATGATACATAGATATGTATATGACAGACGTATCGGTATGTATGCAGAAGCCACGATCTTAGCGAGGAATAGGGTGCCGAGCTCATTATCCGTGCCAACTTATAACTATTTGCAGAACTTGAAATATTAACTAGAACTTCCTATATCAGCCGGGGGAACTTCTGCCGAGCTTCTATCTCCTTCTGTCTACCCAGGCTGTCAGTCGTTCCCCCGTATATTCGTTGGCGACGCTCTTCGACTTCGGCCCTTGCTCCAATCGCATTATCCCCCAGATTTTCTTCAACTACGCACGTGGAACGTTCTCTCGTGCAAACTTTCGATTCTCATTTCGTAATGTACTATACGGCAAACGTTAGTTGCGACGAAAGATTACTCGCTATTAGTGTTATTATTGGTATTTATCGACATGGCCATCATCATCCGACCATTATTATGAAGGTGGAGCAATCGTCTCTTACTCTGCTCACGTCCCGTGGCAGTTTTAATTACCGGCTTCTCTGGGCACGATGTATCATAAAAGTTTCTCCCCTGCGCGGGCGAGACAGAGAAAGAATGGCGGAGGAGAGGCGGGAGGCAGGGGTAGTAGAGCGGAGAAGTTCGCCGAGGATATCATTGCCTTGCGCCAACACGAAACCCGGCTAAATCACGGAAAGTCCTCTGCCCACGGGCCACCACCTATATCCTCCGTATCCTCACTTTCATCCCCCTCAGTCCCCGATCCTGCCATCCCTTCTCTCTTCGTAACTGTTACACGAAACTCAAGTTGGATGGAAGATTCCTTTTGTCGCTCGACTTGCAATCATTTCTGCCTTTCGGGCTATCATCATATCAACAGCCGCACGTGGCCTCCTTGTAAGAGCTTTGCGTAATCGAAAATGAAAATTTACCGGAATAGGTGTGACAGACACGTCTGCTTCTGCGTTCGGTGAACAAGTTTTCGCGGCGTATATCAGAGCGAAGCTAGTTGCAAAATCTCCTGCCTTTCTCTCGATTGCTCGCCTTTTTCTCAATCGTGACGAAGCCCTCGAGAAGGGTCTACGTGCAATCCTACGGACGAGGATTATCCCTTTCCTCTGGTGGTGCAGTGCTCGTGGTCAGCCTTAAACGAGGAAGCTCGAGCGAAGACAGACGGAAAGGAAGAAAGAAAGAACGAAAGGGAGGAGGAGTGTGGGTGAGTGTTCTTTGCGACCGAGTGGGAAATTCTAGGCACGCCAGGATCGATTCCCTTCGTAAAAGCATCGTACCGTAGAGAAAAGGATTTCGTCGGATAAGTCGGACCATTGTTATTGTTCACTTATGAATTCATCATACGCATTAAAGGGACCTCGGATGGACCCCGTCGATTCGCTCTTTTATTATCGACTAAATCTCGGCCTATTGAATATGAATTTTCAACGTCGATTCGTCAGCACTAGAAATTATTGGAGAAATGTATATCGGATTGGCATGAAGCAAACCAGACGGTAATACGATTTCCATATATTCAATAGCGAAAGGTAAATGGAAAGTTATAGGATATTATGGATAGCGTATGTTCGGTTTTTCCGATCCACCTTGGTTACTGGACAAGCAATCCTGGCCAAGGCTCGTGGCTTTCAGGAGGTCCATGGTCGAGGGTGTTATCCTTAGGAAATTAGACGTCGGTGATTTATGTCGGGTGCTAGCAACGAAATACAGTGAGGAACACGGACGCGCTCCGGCGCAATTGAATCGGCGGCCAACTCTCACAGCCAGCTAGCCACGTAGGCGTGCTACTCTCACATCCCTCTCGGTGGCTCTATAACGACGTTAGGAAATTAGACGGCGCTGATTTACGTTCGACTTCGATACACCCCCTGCTGCACACTAATACCGGACGCCGTAAGACGGTATTTCCCATAAAGCATCAGGAGCCAGGACTTGCGCCATCCGATCCCATTAGTTACGAAGAATGGTACCCTTCTACAGAATGACAGGCTAATTGCCGAACGCCGAACCTCTAGAGCCTTCTCCTACTACAGCTACGATCGATCATCTATTCTTCCTCAGTTCGCTAGAAAGCGCGTGTAAACATACGAGAAAGAAAATTAAAATTTATAGCGGACAGGCGCGCTCAAGTAAAGAGGGAAGGACGGGCTGCTCGTAAAATCGGACCAACGAATATGAGAGGATCTGACAGGGAGCCGCGATTCGTTGCGACGACCCACAATAAAAGAGCAAACTCCCTCGCGCAGGCCTTTATTTCGCGATCCTCGTAAATTCCCTCTCTCCCCCTCTCCCTCTCTCCCTCTCTCCCTCTCTCCCTCTCTCCCTCTCTCCCTATCTCACTTTCCCCTTTGACATTCCTCTCCGTATAACTCCTACGAATTCCGTGGACAGCCCTTGGGCAGATCCCATCTTCGATATACTTGGGTGGCCGTTCGATCGGAAAAGAAGTGGCCCCCTGTGTTTACCTTCGTCTTTCTCCGTTTATTGTCCTCCTCGGTCGCGTTCTTTCCGCCCCCACAAGTACGCTCTAAGCCCACTAGCTTTTCTTCCAGGCGAGGCTTTTAGCGGATTTTTACGCCGCAGATAGCCCCTCCGTCATTCGGCTTTAACCGGCGATGGGCCAAGCCAAACGGATTACTTGCTCACAGGCCGACGTCCGTCTTGCGCGTACCTTTCATTAAAACCGTATTTTCCAACGATGACGATTCTCTTGGCTGTGAGCTAACCAGTTGTTCCTGGAAGTACGCTGATCGCTAGGAACGACCTTCGGCACCTGGCTTTAGCCAGTGCCTTCGCCAGTGCCTTCGGCAGCGATGTAGTCGTCAGGAATTAACGACGTGCGCGAGGCACCGACACTGGGAAGCGAAACCGCCAAACTGATGGACCGTGGTCGGCTTCGGCTTCGGCTCGCCTAACTAGCAGAGAACTTAAACGTAGAAGCGTACGAACCTTGGCCCCACAGTGCACACACTAACTTTCCTCAAGGTTTACAGGCTTCGTACACACCTAGCTGCATACGTACGTCTATGTACCTACTACATGCCCTACACACCGCGACTGCTCGTTCGATAATCGAAGCAGCTAGGGCAAAAGCCCTACGTATAACGCAACTACCATTCTCCCTTAATCGGCAGCGTGCTTTCGAGCAATCATACCTTCCTAACGGTACACTCCAACCTTTGCCTTCCTCCTTTTCTATAATATATTCTTATCTAATGCCTAACAATGATTTTCCTTGTCCGATGCAAAGACACGGTATAAGGCGAAATATACTAGCTACGCAAAAGCGGAATCCGTGTGAGGGAAGGTATCATCTCGATGAAGAGAGACTGTAAAAGCTGACGATAAAAAGAAACACGAACATTTATTCGGAATCGATGTGCCGGACGAGAGAGAAAAATAAAAGTTTTACGCGCGAGACGGGCCGAAGAAAATCGATGACGGTGTTGTAGAACGTGGTTAGGAATGGTAGAAGAAAAGAAAACGGGAAAGGAGAATACGGATTAACGACATCAGTGTCGATGCTGACCGGGACAGAGGTAAATGGCTTCGAGTTCGTTGCGGCAAATGATAAGAAAAGATAAGAAAATCGTCGGGATGTAATGAAAGGAAAGACGGATGCCAAAGAGTCATAGCTCTAAACGACAGTTATACCGAATAATTTGGCCAAAGTATGAAACTTGTGTTGCTTGGGATAACATGGGGAATTTCGGGCAAACGATGCTAAGTGTCGTCGGATTATTGGCTGCAAATGGGTGTCGTTATATCGGCACAGTGTCTACATTTACATAGACATAGAGCGTCCTCGGGTCAATCTCGCAATTGTCGAGACATCCGAGGATTGGGGCGGTACGTCCGTTGGAGGGGATGCCAAGTGTCCGAGTTGCCACGGATTGGTTTCCGTGTTAACATCGTTAGGGCATCCAACGACAGCTCTGTTATCGGTCTTACGGGAGCACCGCTGCTACCGCTGTTACCACTGCTACCACTGCTACCACTGTTACCACTGCCAGCAAGTACACACCCTGTCTAGGCATAATGTAATTTCGGCATAACAGTGCCAAGAGTACGGCGGGAGGGTAATCGAGTTTCGATCCAAGTATCCCATGTCGCCGCTTGATCTGAGACCTCTTAGCCGTCCTCTTGGAGTTCCAGCGGCACCGATCGATTAGTCCGCGCATGGGACCAACTTTCTATTCTTGGAACATAAGACACACGGGACAGTTGCCGAGTTCACGGGCGATAGGTTTGACCGTTTGCACCGTTTGCACCGTTTCTCATTAGAGTTGCCCGAACTTCCTGCAGTCTACACGCAAGAAAGCGCCCATACTCGACGTTCCAGTAAGTCAACACCTCCTTGCTACTCCTTGTGTTTATTACCGCTTTGTCGTATCGTAGTACACGGCACGTCTTAATATCGCTAAAATACTCGGGTATACGGTTCACGAAGCAGAGTAAAAAATGAAACTTGAAGAGAACATCCGTCTTGGTCATAATCCGTTGTATTGTATAAAGATTTCGTGAACCGGCCATTTCCTCGGACGTACATACATAGACGGCTCGATCGAAGTATACGACGGCAGTTACCGCAATTGCCACGCATCGGCAAGATGGTCCGCCAAACCGTCCTTCGCCTATCTCCGTGACCATTCCTATGAACCTGGATGATAGTACTCCCTCGAGTATCCTGCCCACTCGCTTCGACCTTATCTGCCACAGGCTAACAAATCCGCACCATCTGCCATTTCCTTCTCCCGCAGCTCGGCACTATCGGCGAGAACCCTAAAATCCAACGCACCTACTCCTCTTTTTACTACAGTCACAACCGACTTGCACATCTCCTATCATCAAGAAATCTCTCGTCGACATAGACATAGGCGATAATTAAGATTCCATTCTCCTTCTTATGAATATCCCGCTAGGTGGTTTTCTAGAGAACGACGGGCGTTATGCGGAAGAGTAGGATGGTACTTGGGCAAAGCAAGTCTAGAGAAGAATGACGAATGAGGCGGTTCTCGTCCTCAGGATGGTTCGATCGGAGACAAGGAAGGGAGAGTAATCTTAATAATAAAATAATTTCTTCATTAGGCTACCATCGAGATGTTCGGCCTTTGAAATAAAGCTGAAATCAGCAACTGTCGATAGCATTCGATTCTATTGAGAATTAACATAAAGCGTTTTACATTCCATTACTTTGGGCTTCCCTTCGAAATCTCCGAATTCACTATAAAACAGTATGATTCGGAGAAAATGTACGTTTCATTCGGGTTCTCTCTTCCCTTCGGTCGACCCAGCCCGATTTTAGCTGTATCTTAATCCTTGGAGTTCCGATTCTTCTCTCGTTCTTCCTCCGTTCATTTTTCCAGGGCATGCCCCCCGTCTTTTTCTCACCTTTGGTTTAACGTTTCCCTTCGTAGACGATTCCCTGCACCGCTCCCGTCGTCTCTGGAATCCGCCATCTTTATTCATGAGCGAAGAACCTCCCTCGGACGTCGTCGGTGGAAGGGGACCGAGGTAAAATGCTAAACTACTTGAATCCTGGGGGTCTTGGTGGGGCCAGAAGACCAGGGAGAGAGAGCCGGGAGGGTGGATGATTGCCAGGCCCGGCAGTGCCGACTATCCCTCGCTCTCTCGCCCACGCATATTTTCATTTTTATCGCCGACACGCTGCAAAATCTTCCAGCGTTTTCTCTCTTATATTCTCCGACCTCCCGGCAGCTCTGTTTCACCCTCCGATGCCATCTTCATTTTGCCGAGCCCTTTATCCTAGCGGCACTCCGCCTTACGCGTATTACATCTCAGTACGCGATACACGTATTTCTTCGTCGCGATAAGTCTCGCAAAACTTGTCCGATTTCCACCGGTGATTGACGATACTTTTTATTCTTGTACGTTTTAAACGGGTTCGTTAATTTGTCAAACGCCTCTCATGTAAAGAAAACGGTTTCTACAATTACAAGACTACGCGTTTATAGGGGAAAAAATTAAACTGCCAACCATCTGCATTGTTGCTTTATAGGCAGCCAACCGAATGCCCGTAAATTGCACGGCTGCAATGGAATATACAGGACAGAAATGCTGTTGGAAAAATCGGCTGGTACGTAACGGCAAATTACGAGCGGCACTTAATTGCTAATCTCGCTGGCGCATAGTCGACTATTAACGCGTTTTCCCATTGTTTCTGCACTTTCGCGAATCTCGTTCCGAAAGCGGCGATATAACATTGGGTACGCGGCAAGAGATCGACTAATGAAAATCATTATCGATCGCCCAAATTACCAATGTTTTTTTCTTTGCTCACGAGCACACAGCTAATCGAGAAGTTTGCCATTTTCCCCGATGCCCGGAATTTTAGCGTTCTCGCGAGAATAAGATTCAATGGATTCGATTCGGCCTTTGGACCAGATCCAGATTCACCCGTATTCCTTTCGCCTTTTGTCGCCTCCCCGCGATTCGCCTGCGGCCGACACTTTACGTTATTGTCTGACAGAATTGGCCGACCTTAATTTCCAAATTTTCCTCAAAGCCCTGCTATCGACAAACGTTAATGTTACTGACTAATGGACTGAAACTGGACTCGAAAAAAACCTGAGCCTCCTCGACTCCTTGATCCGACGCTAGGAGATTAGGCTTCCCTTTGCCTTCAACAAATTTCCCTAACAAGCAAGTAAAAAAGGCACACAATGTTTTTCGTCTCGGTGTGCAAACCATTTTGTCGGACGGTTTACAGCGGGCACGAGCGAAAATCATAACGAATCGCGTGAGACCTACTGCTCCAGCAGTACGGCCCAGCGACTCTTCATAATTGCCCGTAGAATTGAAATGTATAGTATGGAAATAATTAAATGTACACGAGCAGCCACTCGCCCCGGTAGCATCGTACATTGTGTCGGCTGGTTATTTACACAAAATGAAGATTTACGGACGTACAATGAGGACGGTGGTAGGTGAAAGGGAATAAAGCCAGGGACCAGCCACCAAACAGACAGAGAGAACGGCATCCCACGGGAGAGATTTTTTCGCCCTCTCCGTTTGTTCTCCTCCCCCCAAGTTGAGCCATCTGCACTCATCACTGCCATGGCTATTACGTAAAAGATATGTTCGCCGTAAAGGCCGTCTAATAGACCTATTGGTTCTAACTCGAAATCCTTTGTAATGCCAGCCATGTATAAAAACTTCTTCTCCCTCGCTTAGTGATATAAAGCTTCTATGAAAAAAATTCAGCTTCTTTCAATTCTTGTTTCATGGAAGACGATCAATTTCTTCTCTTAGATAATAATTAACGGAAGAAACATGATTTATCGAGGAAAACGTAGGAAAAGATTCCAAGGAAAACAAGGCGCCATTCTTCGCCGATTAAAAGATCGCATCTGCGACCTGATGTTAAGTTACTGTTTATTAAAAGTTCTGAGAAGGGAGCTCCGGCCGTGATAAACGATGGTTTATTGTCTTGGATTTTCATTTAAAGCCCGGACAAAGGATACAAGAGGCCTTTGAGATTGTCCTTAATAAAACTGTCTGTTTAACTACACGCCGGAGTTGGGCGGTTCTGCAAGTATTACACTGGAATACAATGAGCCGTCCAACTAGCGAGAACATGCCAACGAAGCAGTAGCTCAATGATAAGCGCTAGTCACTAAAGCCTATTTGTATTTTCTAACTATCGAAGAAAACGATAGCCGAGCCTAACCTTTCATCTATCTTGTGACGCGGAGTTGCAATGGAAACGACATCGAAGCCAAACAGATTCCGCCTACTCCCGACGACTCGTCCAACTCATTGTCCGACGCAATTCTCTCGCTACCGTCAACATCGTCAGCCCTGTGGCCGTTTTCATACACAATCTTGACAAACGGCGCATACGGGGTATCACCCTCGAGATTCATCTATAGCCCAAGTCAAGGAAGTGATGACCATTTCAAACGACTGATCGACTCAATGACTTACGAACAAAACAACAGACAAGAACGAGGCTCCTGTTTTAATGCCCCAGCCGACAGTTGTTCATTTGATAACCATCCCTCCTTGTTTCTTATTGGGCACACCGCAACCGACCCTCTCACAAATTCAACTAATCCGCAATTCGCCAAATTATACAGTTTTTTCGCCAGATTTTCACATTATACTTGTATATCAACGAAAGATGTAACGCGGCACGCGTGCCTATCGTCATTGTAATCGGTCCGGCCTAATCGTTGGGCTGAACGCTCGTGCATCGAAATACTGCGGCCTAACTACACTTCACTACCTGACTAATGGTGCTCCCAATCTAGCTCGAGTAACTAGTGGCGTGCCAGTGCATTTACCGCATCTGCCTAGTGGGCCACCTTATCTACCCTAACAGTCTAGCTAGCACTGCATACGATCTAATGTGATTGAATTCTCCAATGTCATATCTACCCTGTCTTAGCACTGAACAGAGTGGTGGTCCTGACCGATTAACCTTTGCCACGATAAACTTGATTGTTCCTTAGTGTCGTCATAGACGATGACGATGTTATCACGGCTTCTTCTTAAATTGATAAATTTAAGTTCAATCCGCTACCATGTATCAATCAGTCCATTAATAATCAGTTCATTGTTTCATCATTTTTATCGTTATCTATCGTCGGCCATTTTCCTTCCCTTAGCTGACGCATTCTATCGACCAAACGCATAGAATATGCATAGCTACGCATACATATATCGAGTATATAATAACACAGTTAAATGGTCGAAGTGAGGTATATAAGAAGGAGCCGATAGAGCCGTAAATCACTGTGCGACGGTTTCTACGTCGGGTGCCGTCCGCAAATTTTCCCCGATGCGCGTACGTCGAACGGTAGCTCTGGATCCTTATCTAACGTTTTACGACCTCTTTCGGGAGCGCTTCTCTCCTTAGCAGCGGAATTTATTCGTCGCCTTTCCGACCCGCGAACGCGTACACGACGACGACTGCGGGGACTACTACGACTACGACTACGACTACGACTACGACTACGCCTAGGATGAGGACGACGAGGACCACGAGGACCACGACGACCACGACGACCACGACGACCAAGACGACCAAGACGACCAAGACGACGACGACGACGTGCTCGTTCCATCGGGGGCAATCTCGCTTCTCCAACGGGAAACATTTTATGGTCCGGAAAAACAGGATAAAGATGTGACCAGCGAGCGATGTCGCTGATAAGCTACGCTCCGTGACATCGACCGAACCGAGAAAAGTGTTCTAGGTAATAACTCGACCACCGTCATCGCGACCACTGCGATGGGCATGTATGTTTTTCAGAAAAAAAGTGCATCGTCGCTGGCAATTTTTAGGGTCCAAAAGAAATTTTAGCTTTCTAGGCCAAAAAAGGTCATAGACAACACGGCAGTCAAGACAGTCGGGCCAAGAGGACAGTTACGTGAATGATATAGCAGTGCTGGCCAAGATATTCTTCTATTTCTATTCGCGCATAGAAACGCCTGACATAACGTCCATTTCGTTATCGTAATCGGTAGTAGCCGCCTCGCATTTTTTCCCCCACTCAAAGGCGAAAAACAAAGAAAAGGAATTGGCGCGAGAAGGGCGGAACTAGTAGAAAGCGGTGGTTCGAAATGAAGAAAATAGGGCATTTCGCTGCGGAGACGGTGATCAATGTTCACGGGGAGGGGTTTAAATACGTCGGACGTGAGAGAACTTGACGATGCAGTTCGCTGATGAAATCCCTGTTTCGGTTCTCTCGCCCTATTACTTTTGTTTCCTACGAGTTATTACAAACGTATACTTCGTGAAGCGATCCAACCTCTCGGGATCAAATTAATCCTTCCACACCGTTATTTCTCCGTCTCCCAATAGGAATCCACCGTTGAAGCTAGATATCGCACATATCTTTCCAATAAGTTTCTTACTCACCGACAACATTCTCGTGTATTACACACGCAAAAAAGAATGTTCTAAGCGACGTAATACCGTGGAAAGAAAGGCGGAAAAAATGAGGTACACAAGAGAGGATTTTCGTAAACGACTGTTGGCCATAACTGTATAAAATGGATAGGATAGAAAACGAGTAAATGACTCGACAACAGCAGTGTAATTACGTTCGTTTCCTGGATTATAGGCGTGCTCATTGAGTTTTCGCTTTGTGCCCTTTCCGATCGGTTCGCAGTGCAGGTTACGGTGCGCGTATCGCCGCGTTTTTAATGAAATAACTGCACCGTACACAATAATAGCAGTGAACGCATACGCAGGAAAGCTATGCGAAGGGTGGTGGGGACTCCGGTTTATCGCGCAATGCTGACTGTCCAAATACGAAACGGTGCACGCTGGGAAAAAAGAGATTGGAAATGAAATTGCGCAACGGGGACAGCGACAATTAACGGGAAATTTTAATAAGTCCTATAATTAAACTAGCAAGTTGAAATACAGTCGAGCACGAAAATAATGGAACGTTAAACATTTACAGGGATAAGGAAATATGTACTATTTTCCCAGGCATATTTTCGTCTTGCCGAAAATTTATGAAAACGCTTCGCGCTTTGCTGGAAAAAATTGCGATTCACAGCGGGTCATTAGAAATGGATATGGGTAAGGCGAGGAGGATAAAGAAAGATTAGTCAACTCCCTATGACGCGTCCCTCTAAATGGGAAATGCAGTGTTATGCGAAGAGGAAAAATGGAAGAACGCTGAGTCAAAGAGTGAGTTGGAAAAATGGTTAAATCATGGACGAAGAAACGTTTACTAAGATACTTCCTCTATAATTTCATTGCTGAAAAATGTCTGTGAGCGAATCAAAAGATTCATAGTAAAGTAAATCATTTGGTTGGCTTTATAGGCGATTTCGCGACAGTTCCCTGCATGTAACTAGACGGTAAAGTGAATTTTTTGCCTAGCCTTCAGTGAAGAAAGAGTGGACATGCATCGATCGGTGTATTCGTTCCTCTCGTTCTCTCGTTCTCTCGTTCTCGTGTCCATGCATTTCTTTTTATTCCGGTCACGTTTGCGGGACGCGCAGCCCCGTGGAAAATAATATCCTGTGTAAATGGACGACACTCATGGTCGCTCTTGGTGCCTCTTTTTTCTGCCTCTTTCCCCCGCTCTTTTCACCTCGCCTCACTGACCATCTACTTCCAGCACCTACTCCCTGTATATTTCGCTCTTTGTTCTCTCTTCCATTCGAGCTCCTCTTTTCACCCGAACGCTCCTTTTTCTCTTTCGCTCCTTCTCTATTTATAATCCACTATCGGCAGCCATCCTTCCAACGAACCGCGTAATCTCTCCTCGCGCTATCTGCGACGGTGCCGTTGAAAGCATCGACTCGTCCTTGCTAATCCGACAGATCGGAGCATACACTTGCTAAATGCATTAAGCATCGCGGTTCACCTTCAAATTCCGTGGGGCTTTCACTTCCGCAAGGAGATGTGATCGCGCCATCTAACCCCCACCCCGCCGACAGCGTCCTTTAATCCTTCCTGCGCACCACTTCCTATTGGTTCTCTCCTGTCCGACGCTACATTGAGCCGCAATCCGCGAGATAAAAGCGCTCACCCTTCATCCGCAAAGCCCCTCTTTCGGCTAGCGCTCATGCGGAATACATCGACGGTGAGGATCGGCTTAATGTCGCTCAGTGTCACTATCATTATCAGGGTCGGCCAATTGACATCGGACTACTCCCGCCAAAAGAATGACCAACGACGCTACGCATTGCTAATTTTTCTTAAGCCACAGTCTTCGGTAATCTCCTTTTATGCCAAAGTACTCGTCGACGGTATAACGGTATAACGGCAAGAACGGAGGATAGAAAAACGGAATAACGGACAGTGAAATAAGAACGCGATGCGAATTGTTGGCAGAGTGATATTGCTCGGAGTAGAGGGGATAGAACGCGCAGCTTTCTCCCCCACCTCTCTTTCTCTCAACGATAGCCAGCAACGAGAGAGGGTAGTAAAAACGATACTGAATGTAATAGGGACGTGGCTTGGATACCGAGATAACTCGACGAGCTGCTCCCGCAGCAATTAGCGGAATACAAGGTGCTCATAAACTACGAGACATCGGGATCACCTCCCAACCACTGGCTTTCTTATCCCCACTTATTGTTAGATATAGTCTACTGTATGAAACGGAGACGTTCAAATGTCACATGTCAAACGTAACACTTGGAAATAAATGCAATTGCAAATAAAAATTTGGTAAATACATATACGAATGTTCCATAGCATTAGGGTCAAATAATAACGGTGGTATTAACTCGCCTGACGAACAATTTCTACATTCCCAGTGTGTACACTTACAATTAGTCCCTTATCGTTCGTTTAAATATATCCTCCGGCTATTACAAGGACCTCTTTGTATATCTCTGCAGATTAAAGGCCGCTTCTCTCAGTGCCGTTGCACGTACTGGCAAATTAGCATAAAAAGCCTCGTATCTCCTGGAATTACGACGATCATAGCCGAAGAAATGGCTCTTCCCGCCTCTCGTCTGCCCAAATCACTGCATAGCATTCCTTCGCGTCAGCCAGACATTACATTATCAAAAAAATGCTCTTTAACGTATTAGCATTGTTTTTCAAGTAACTTATAAACGCTGACTTAAACATTCGTCATAAGTCAATAACATAAGTGAATAACAAAGACGTTGCGACTATTGTACTTTTTCACTGCCAAAAACGACATCGTGGCCATTTTAACAAATGCCACGTAGAATTCTCAAACACTAATTTAAAAGTTGACAATAGAGTCGGTCGGTGTGCAGTAATTAGCGGTGTACGGAAGGGAAAGGTCAAACGGAAACACTATGATGGTGGAAAAATCAACGGAGCATGCACCGCCGAAGAAGACGGAAAAAACCTAGCTCCTCTCCCACGCGGCTTCCGCTTTCTCCGACACGATTCTTCTTCCTTTCTGTCTCCGTGTGCCTCTTCTTCTCTGTTTTTACCTTCCGCTGCGGTTTCTCCATCCTTCTGGCTCTGCTGCACGACACTTTTCTCCCGAGGTTCGAGATATTCGCAAAAGAATGGCAAACTTCTCGAGCTAAAAATCGACCTAATTACCGAACACCAAGTACGAGGTATCGACAAGTCCTTCTTCGAGAAACGCATACAATAGGGCCTACGTTCTCGCGTCACAATTCTTCGTTTCCAAGTCTACCGCTCGAAAGGCGGCTGGGAGTGCCGAGGGGAAATTCGAGGGGGCATATCCGCACAACGAGGAGAGAAGAGGCAGCTGCTCAACATGACCTATCCTCCAACTAAGTTCCCCAGCAGGGCGCCGTCATGGAATGCTGAGATTCGAGTTAAACTTTTCGCCGCGTAGATCACCTTAGTCCGCACTAATGGAACAAAATTCAGAAGAAAAAGGGCTTTCTGTGTGAAACCTAAATTTTCATTGTAATCTATGATCCGAGGAGTCTCAATGTATATACCTAAATGGAAATGAGAATGAGCGAACAGCTCGGACAGTGGCGTCAGACAGTGGAGACAGTGATGAGTTACCGTTCTGTAAATACTTTAGGTCGTCCAATATAATCCGAAGAAAATTATTGGCTTCCTTCAACCATTGCCGGTGTTTTCGCTGCTTAGTCAAAATAGCCGAGTTATAAGTAAGACGTAGACCAATCAACAGTGTGCCTATGTACCACATACGTGTGAACGCGAGGGCCAATCATCGACAAAATAGCCGGAAGCTATATTTCAATATTTTTCACATTGATCTCACATCGCACATGGATTTCAAAAGGAAAACAACGATGCGTAGGAATTTAATTAAGCAGAACCTACCGCATATACCTGAGATGTTGTACGTATCGATATCATGGCAGAAGCACGGTCTCGTCCTTTTTAATGTAAAATCCAATTAGGCGAATCCTTTATCGTGCCGAGGGCGCGGTTATTGCTGAAGATTCTTTAATAAAATCTCCGTACCGTGATTTACGGGCACGGCTTATAGAGTATAGCTCACTCTCGAGCCTCGTGATGCCCCTCATACTTTACTCGAACCATTAAGCGCCAGGAAGGTCTTCCCTTAAAAGTGCGAAACTATTTATGAGGAAAAACTATGGGAGGCCCAAGTGTATCCCCTTTGTAAAGGGGATCCTATCGGATATAGCCTTGTGGAAAATACTAGCTTGTCATCTATAACTTCCAGAGGATGGCCCAGGATCCCCGATAACCTCCGCACCCTGTTACCCAACACTGCAGATATCATCTCCCCTAATGATTCGTCGATGGTGTGACGGAACTCGATACACTTGGCATCGTCATTTCGATGAAGGAAAAACAAAATAAGACATCTTGAAATGAATATCTTGTTTCCTTAAATTCTTTAGCTAATCCCATGGCTTCGTTGACTATTAATAACATTCCTGTCTTCCGGAGGGTAGAATGAAATTCCAGCCGTTCAAACTGAGGAGTAGACTTTGCATGGCAAAGACTCGACATGGTGAATGAAGTACGTGTCCATGGTGATAAACAAATTTACACATTAAAAGACGCCGCAGCGACCAGTTGGAAAGTTTTGCCCGGGCTTTCAGCATTCATCGCGTCGCGACGGCCTGCTTTTTAAGGGAGAACCAGAAGAACCGGACCTCATCCAGAATAATTATCAGCTCTAATCAAGCAATTTAATTAGCGACTTTTCGTTCGAGAGCGAGGCCCGAATAGCCGGCTGTCGACGAGTTTAATCGAGAACAAAGCTCCCATTACTAAGGGGATGCAAGGGAGAAACTTTGTCGAATCCTGTCCTCGAAACTTCTGAATAAGCTCGTTCCTTTTCGCCGGCAACTTTTCTTTTTTATTTACTCACCATGCGTGTGGGGCGGAAACAAGTTGTCATAAAGTATCCTCAAGGGAGATTCGCACCCCTTGCCAATTATCAGACGGCTATATCCTGTCGTTTTCGTTTGTTGGATCTTTTCTCGGCACCCCTCTTCCCTCATCGCCTCTTAATAATACCCAAGATACAGGGATTTGATTATCCCAGCCACACTCTGTCCCCATCTGAATTTCTGTCCTTTACCCGGCTACCATATTTTCCCTTTCCTTTGTGCTCCTTCCGTTTATCTCTCCTTTCTATCTTCTGTCCCCGTTTGAAAAAAACATTCCTCCACTGCTCTGCCTGCCGTCACCCGTTCATGTGTGTCTCTATCGGCACGGGAGAGCCGTCCCGGTACGGTCGTTCATCATTTCTGACACGTACGTGGCGGGATTTAGTAAATAAATGAAATTATTACCAGAGCAGAGCTGGCCAGGGCAAAGAGCGCGAGTCCTCGTGCTGCGCAGGACTCGTGAACTGGCCAAAACCCCAACGAAACGAGAGGATTAAAAAGCATGCACGTAAAGTCCGCTGAAAGGAGAAGCGAGGGGGTCAACATTGAAGGTGAATGATGGGAAAGGGCGGGATATAATGGAAGAGAAGGAGGAAGATGAAGATGAGGATGAGGATGAGGATGAAGATGAGGATGAGGATGAGGATGAGGATGAGGATGAGGATGAGGATGAGGATGAGGATGAGGATGAGGATGAGGATGAGGATGAGGATGAGGATGAGGAAGAGGATGAAGATGATGATGAAGGGGAAGAGAAGGAAAGTAAAAAAGGAGGGCGTGAGGGGGACGCCGTTGGAAAGGATCCCCGGGTTATATAGTGAAGCGTGATGAGCCACCATCTCTTACTCGTGCGGTCCTCACCCACCCTCTGATGCTCTCAGTTTCTCCATTTACTCCGACCGCTCTATATATCTGCCACCTACATACATACATCCACGCGAAAGCTTCCACCAGCGAATCCTGCCTTACCGGGGGGAAAAATAATTCTCGGCAACGGGCGATTAAGTTTTTCCTCGGCACGGTTATATTTCTTTCGGCACGTAAGGGGAACCTTACGAAACGTTTTTACGCAAAAATGCGCACGACAGCGCCTCTGCGCTTCGCCATGCTTTCGATCATCCACCACACGCTCTTCTGACGTGAATCCAGAACTGGCTCCTTTTTCTTTCGCCGTTCATATTAATCGATTTCAACGATTTTACATTAAACGATCCGCTAAAGCGGCAGCAGCAGAATTCATCCAATTCCGCTTGCCATGCGAAACCATTCCAAGTTCGACGTTCCTTTGTAATCGGAGTGACGGAGGAAAACTAGAACAGGGAGTGAACGTCCGAAGCGTCTCGAGAAATCTGATTCGTAATCCCGTAATACACGCGTCACGAAGGAGATATCGAAGAGCAAAGAAGAAGAGCGCTCTCTCTCTCTCTCTCTCTCTCTCTCTCTCTCTCTCTCTCTCTATCCATCTATCTATCTATCTATCTCTATCTCTATCTCTCTCTCCGTGCAGGAGTACACGAGGACGAAGGAAATTGAAAGCTGAGTGGGAGAAACGAAACGCGAGAAAGCGCGCAACGTCCATGTAGCAAATTTTACAAAGGGGAAAAGTCTTTATTACAAATTACCGACATACATCGCAGCTAAACGATTACATACCATTTGATTTGGATGATATACTATCTTTTAAAATGCATTGCGAGAGGTAACGTTAACGGTATTGTCGCTTCTGTGAACCTTTTGCGGGTATAATGTGATAAGCAGCATCGAGAGAAAGTCTAATTCACCTCCTTATAGTGCGCTTCGTCTCTTGAGTTGAGTCACAAGAAATCGATTGCACAGGAGAAAGGGTGAAGATATCTTAATTGAAGGGAAAGCTGCAAGAGTTTAATAGAATGGATAATGGATGTCGGAAAATATGTTCGTTACGGCGTAGTTACGACGCGATTGCTGGCTTCAACAAGCACTGTTTCGATACGGTTCAATGGACGATTATTGGTTTCCAGGAATATCGGCAAACTATAGCGATACACATCTGGTTGGCGAAAAACGAAAGCGAGCCGAATAAAGGTTGAATCGGGCGAAGATAAGACGGGTCAAAATAAATTGCACGCGTACACGTGGGAACGGCTGTCTCCGAGGCACGTTTCCACTTTGAGCTTTGCTCCTAACACACTCGTCACGTCGGCATTAAGTCGACTTTATCGTAATATACAATCGTCTTTATTACTGGCGCGTCGTAAGGAATTTCCGTCCCGTCGCAGAGGGCTTTTTCCTTCATCCTCGGACTTTTTATCGGCTTCCCCCGGCGTCATCAGTCAGTCAGAAGTCGGTCGCAACGTGTGTTACGGGACGATAAAGTTTCGCCACTCAAAAATACCTACATATAGCTATATTCCTATTCCGTTTGCGTGTACGTGTATTTGCGCATATTCCTAACTTATTATTATCCCGTGAAATAGCTAGGGGCTTCTAAAGGGACATCATGATGTTGAGAAATTTATATCGCACATCCACTACCATTCGGTATTTGTCCTACCGAAAGCACCATTCCTGGCTTACCTGCGATCCTCAAATCATCATTCGATTCTACGAATAAGGGCGGATTGTAGTCGGCTGTCGAAGAAAAAAGTTGTTGGCCCTTCTTGTCGAGCAATTTCTTGGCTTCAAGCCGAACGAGCCGCAACGTTTTCACCCGTTTATGCTGAGTAAAATTAAACATCCATGGCGTAACGATATTGCGATTCATCGCATCAATGCTTTCGCCCATTCTAACTATCCATAGTTTTCGAGAAAATATTAAGAAATTTCCGGCAAGTTTACGACCCGCTCAGAAAAAAAGATTCCCTGTGCAACCGATTACGGAGTTGCTGTTTTTCCTCACTGGCCTGTTCTGCTGGAAATTTTTAAAGACATTTTCCTAGACTATATCTTTTAGCATTTTTCCATAGCCACCAGGTCAAATTTGACGATTTTACAGAAAGGTAGGCGTGAAATTACTGCGACAAATTAATGCGATGCTCTTAAAGAGGCGGCATAATGTCCGCTCTCAATTACTCACGCGCCATCCTTAACTTTTTTCCGTCTGTCTGATAGAAAGTACACTTTTAAGGTAGAAGCCGGATGGTATCCGTCGGTGAACCCAGTAATGCAGTAATGAGAAAGACGTCTAAAGGTAGCAGAGAAGGAGAAGGAGAAGGAGAAGGAGAAGTAGAAGTAAGACGGAATATATATGCACGGTAGTGTGTCGTGTACGCATGTACGCGTGCCTTCGACTGGATTGCCACAGCGGTGTGCTCTCGGCGCAGTTGACTTAAGAAGGGATGGGCCGTGCAACCTGTCGGGGAGTGAGAAGGGCTTCCATTTCCGGCTGCCGCCGGAAGCCAGCCGTTACCTCGAGCCCAGAAACCGAGGAGAAAATACCTCCGGTTTCTCGTCGACTGTTCCTCCGAGGAGGATGCAGTACCGCGGAAAACAATTCCATGAAAGACAAAAAACAGATAAACTATCATGAAACTAGATGGGCAAATTTTCATTGCGAGATTCTCAATTATGGCCAAAGGATTTGGACGATCGACGGCCGAGAGACCGGTAAGAATGGAAGCCACCCTCACATCTGCTTGGCCCGGGAAAAAACAAATAACATTCTACACCCTTGTTGAATAATTCCTACAAATTAGGCGAGGGGGCAGGAGTAATTAATCTCAGACTGTGCAGCATCACACCGATGAATAATCTGCCGAGAGGTAAAATGACGATAACGATAACGATAACGATAACGATAACGATAGCGATAACGACAGACGCCCGGGGAACAGACAAGCGTAAACTTGACAACCCTCTGCTTTTCCAGGAATGTCGATAACAGAAATGTTTTCTCGGTCTTTCAGAAAATACCTTTAACGATCGTTTCGTGTACCGTAATGCACCGCAATGTTTTTCACGTAAGGGTGTTTAATAAAAAGTCGTTGACGGCTGACGTGCCAGCAGCAGCGACGAGGAAAGATAGCGAAGAAACGGAAGCGGGAGAGTAGAGAAAAAAAAGCGAAAGGGTCGTCTGGTGATGGAGGTGAAGGAGAAGGAGAAGGAGAAGGAGAAGGAGAAGGAGAAGGAGAAGGAGAAGGAGAAGGAGAAGGAGAAGGAGAAGGAGAAGGAGGAGGAGAATGAGAAGGAGAAGCAGAAGAAGAAGAAGGGGAAACGTCCGTCTGAACGTGGAAGCAGCCGCTCGGCTGACGGCCGGCCGCTTCCCCTTAGCTGCTGCTAATGGTTTACAAACAAACGGCGATGCCATGGCCCGGGGGAATGGGCGGACCGACACGGCACTGAGCGGACAAAGACCCGTCCAATTATTAATTTACGGCTGACCCGTGATAAGGTGCGCGGAGCAAAGTGTATGGCCGACACAAGGCTGTCACGCTCGAGCGCCAAAATCATTTCGAATGATCGACAAATAAAAGAAACTCCAATCGGACGGTACTTTGTACTTCCATACCATTGTACTTCCATACATATTGCACATGATGATTTCGAGTACACTCGTCATCGCTACTCGCCTACTGTTTTCAGTTAGGCCGGATAACTCAAAGCAAGCATCACTGCTGAACAGACCTCCAGGTCTATCGGGACAATACGTCCATACATGTATATATCCATACGTGTGTGTACGATGAATACAAGGCGCGCAATCACCTCCGTGATTTTACGAGCGGTTTTCTCGTGCAGAGTGAAAGTCTAGGAATAGTAGGTCCATTTTACGATGTATAAAAAAACGTTGTTTTCGGCCAATTGTCGTGGCTGTAGGTTTCACGTGGAGAAGAATAGTTGGCGCGCGCATCCGCAATTTTTATAGAGGCCAGCGATTTTTCACGTTGCTGGAGCTATTCGCTTTGGGTGTTCTGCTCACGCTGTTCGCGCTGGTCAGTTCGCAGAATTTACAGCCAATGAAATTCCTTCGCTAGCGACTCTTGACTTTAAAATCAGTCGTGAATTTAAAATGAGCGGCTCCATTCGTATCGTAGCACATTTATGTGCATATATACGAGAAATCTCCGAGTTAACGCGCCAACTATCAACGTTTCTATATTATAAACAATGGCAAACGGATATCCCGCAGTTTCATCTGATTTTCTTGCCACTCCATTAATCGCCCGACTCGCACCGACGTCGCTCTAACCACCGAAAAATACGTGGCGTCACTATCGTCGGAAAAATAAGCCGAAACGATGCTGTTGTGCGGTACAACGATTTTCGACGTGGCCAACGATATACGTTATTTAAAGGGAATTAAATCATGCTGGCGCAAAATCGGCTGCGGCGCGCATCCTTTCCCTCCACCTCTACCCTTCTGCCGCTACCGATCCCGTCCCATCCACGTCGGATTGGATGAGCTTTACTTTTTCATGCCCCTATCTGTCGAATCGTGTCGATGCGATACACGAGATGCCCACGAACGGAGAGAAAAAAAGCACGCAACATCGGCAAATCAAACGCGCAAATCAAACGTAGGCATATCCCGCGTGCTTGCCCACAGAAAAACCATCCTGCGCCAATTAACCGCTCGGCACGTGTTATTCTCACTTTTCCTTTTCCTTTTCCTTTTCCACTCTTTTGACAAATCATCCCTAACGGTTCGACGCCATGCGGCTTACTCTTTTATTAGTAACTTTCGCAAAAACGCAAACAATAGTAATTTTGATGTGTGTTCAAGGAAAGATTTCACAGCGCTCCTTCGCCTTTCTATGAGTACGGCCACCGTATATCGTCTTCGAGTTTCTACCCCTCTGCCGAATTCTTCGGTTAAAAGTCAATCGTTCTACTAAATCCCCCTTTCGTACGCTGGGGTTCGCCTACTGATTCGTTTGGCGCTTAAAGGAAATCCAATTTCAAAGTGGCCGTGTTACTCGTGGTTCGTTGACCGTGCTTATGATTGCCAACGTGGGCTGCGTGCTCGAAAGTGCTTCAGGACTTTTATTCCTTACGCACGATACACAGGAAAATGTCAGTCTTTTCTGTCACAAATCCCTACTCTTTCAACGATGAAAATTACGCGTACGTTAGATGGCAATGATGATTTTCAACGGAACGACAATTACCTTTTCGTAGTACGATAAAGCTGACGAATGAACCAACGAAATACGGATTAAGCACCATCGATTTTCACCGCGTATCTCCCTTCAGCTATCATTCATATGGAGATAGGCCTCTGCCTACATATGCCCCTGCCGCACACTCGCGCACCAACACATTCAACGTCGAAGTAAGACAAGTAACAAGGGTAATTGACTGGATATGCGCCTCTACCTGTCGTGTACGAAACGATTTTAATCTCATGGCTTCAACAGCGCATCTATACTGTCACGCTTCATCGGAGATATACTTTGTTGTTTGAAAAGAAATAGTTTATTACATTTCTCCTATAGTTCCGACCTAGTGAATTAATTCATCTAACGCTTCAGCGAAATCTCTTCCAGCAGCAAGTATATGAATGAAGATAAATTAAGATAAATTAACAGCGCTTGTCAATTTACTAGGTCTTTTTCCGTTTGAAAAGCCGTGAAACAGTTAACCTACGTTTATGAGTCCAATAACGTTTTCAAATATTCCCTGATTAAATATACGACGTTAATTTAAATTGACGCCGACGGTACTTTGAAATAGCGCGAGCAAAGTCACTATCACCGACGGAAACTTTAACTACTTTCGCTATGTACGCTTGGCGGAAAACTGGTGAAAGTTCTGTACATCTACGTATGTACGGACGTGCGGAGGACGCTAGAGTAACTTTCGGAAAGTGAAAGACCATCCTATACGTTATTAACATTCCCATCCCATACCCGTTATAATGAATTATACAAGAGTACTGGACATGATAAGTAACCGAGTTTTTCTAGGATTCTTATGAAAAGGCCCATATGTCGTGAATTATTGTCGAAAAATGCCTTTGTGCGAAGTGTCGGCGTTCACAGCTATCGAATGAATGGACTACTTAACACCTGCCATTAAATTCCCCAACAACGAACAATGAAGACAAAGGAGCACAAGTTAAACGGCAGATCCTCCTCGTCCCCCGTCAAGTTTCGAGAATGAAGTATATTTTCTCGTAAGTTTTGTTCGTGGCACGGGTCATTCGGGATGACCCCCCCCCCAAATGCTAAGGGACGTCATAAAGGACAAACCGGATCTCCAGAATGGAGACAGCAAGAGGCTCTCTTGGTCGCACTCGTACTCGTAGCCGTAGGTGTGAAAGACGAGGGTGCCAGAGATCGTATATATTCGATACGCGCGATATCTATTACACAGTTATAGCGGTTCGCCGTTTATGGAGCCATACTTCACGCAGAATTGGGCTCCAGACCGTTCATTGTGTCGATCACAATGGACGGATTATAACGGCCACCGAACACTGACCACCCCTCTCCAGCATCATTCACTTTCTTTCTCTGTCACTGCGTCACCCTCTTCTTCAACCAATTCGGGCCTTGTTCTTTTTCTCCGTTGATTCGGGCGGCTCTTCGATCATCGCATCTTCCAGCCTCTCTTTTCGCCTCGTTCCGCTTGCCGGCTGCATTATAACTCACTATCGCGTCCGACGTTCACGAGAACCGAACCGTACCGAACGAAAAAAGAGCAGAAAGGGGCAAATTCTAAAGAGACCATAGCGGCCGGTCTTGGAGAAAAGTGAGGGAAACGCCCTACTGCAAGAGAAGGGGAGGGAGGAGATTTATCTGTCCGTGAAAGTGACCGTTCTTTTGAAGTTGAGCTTTCCACGAATCCGATCAACTTCCTCTTCGCAGCTATTAACAAGACTATTAACAACGCGTTATCCTGCTTGACAGTTTAACCGTCTTGACTATTATAAATTCTCCGGCAGAAAGGAAATGAAAAGTACGCCATACTCCAAGATATCCTAGCGCAATCCGATACTGTCCCTTGGTCGTCACGCTTCTCCACCTTCCACTGGAAAATCAAGCCGAACTGCGAGCCTGCGACATCTTTTCTCATAACCGTCCTGCCGTCCCACGTCATTCCGACGGGTAACACTTCTTTCGAATTCTTCTTTGTCTAGTGAATTCTCACTTGTCAATAGCAGCCGGTCGGCCTGATGGCCGACGATGCTGCTGGTGCCCGCGCAAACGTGCCAAAGAACAGGATTGATGGTCGCGCCTATTAAAAAGAAAGGACCATGGAGCTCAGAGATGGATAGGTCGCTCTAGTGTAGCCCGAAGCCGATATACGGAGAAACCGTTGTGCGGTATAACGAAAAAACTATATGTAGACAATGTCGATAGGAAATTTAAGAGAAACTGGGGTAACGGTAATCCCCTCCACTGGCATCACATGACGATAGCGATGAATATTGCTCAGAGCGATCGAACTTTGAAAATTCCTAGTAACGAAAATAAGAGGAAATGGTTTTGAACGAGTAGTGATAGTGAGGGGGGGAGGGAGAGAGAGAGGGAGGGGGAGAGGGAGAGAGAGAGAGAGAGAGAGGGAGAGAGAGAGAGAGAGAGAGAGAGAGAGAGAGAGAGAGAGAGAGAGAGAGAGAGAGAGAGAGAGAGAGAGAGAGAGAGAGAGAGAGAGAGAGAGAGAGAGAGAGAGAGAGAGAGAGAGAGAGAGAGAGAGAGAGAGAGAGAGAGAGAGAGAGAGAGAGAGAGAGACCTCGCTACATAAATGTCCAATGCGGCCGTCATACATTATTTATCGGCAATCGTACACGATCGGCCGATGCTGATCGTCATTGGACCGTTAGCGCGGCACACGCAGTAGCTAATTGGCGAGCCGTGTGAAACACGCAACGGTCGATTACCGACACGATAACGTTGAAAATTTAAAGAGCGATTTATCGAGCTGTTCGTATCTCGACACGCCGGGGACCGATAGGAGAGCTGACCTCTACGCTTCGCCGGACCTTCGTGAATGATTTAAATCGGCTACTCACACCGGGCCAATTTTCCCTCCACTTGTTCAAATCGGGGGAGAAGACCTGCTGGGAATACATTGACCGCCGTTTAAGACTATAACTCCCATAACTGAAGGACTCTTTATCGTCGGTTGCTAATTCATCGACAAAGAATAGAAATGTCACAAAGGAGAATAATACGAGCGAATGCGTGGTAATTAATTCTCTGGAGAAAAATTTATCATGAGATGTGCCGATTTGAGGCGCGATTCTCCGGAGAGAAAGCTTGGAAGAACCAATGGCTCTGACATAAATTTTGCTGGCGAGAAACTCTGTGGCTCTCGTCGAGGCCGCTCTTCGCGGCGCCATTCGCGGTTCTCAGACCGCCCAGAATCGTTCCAACTGCGCACCGCTCGGAAGAACGAAAGGCAGGTTATTAATAAGGCATCTGTCTAGTTCTGGCTCGCTTCGGGGAAGTTACGGCGCCCCGGCATGGCCGCGGATTTGGCACGATCCGACGTATTAAGACGTAATAGCATCCCTCCTACCTATAAATGTCCCCCACCACGCGATCCCCATCCTTCTCTTTTCCTTTTCCTCGGCTCTGAGAGGTCTATTTCACTACGGCCAATTATAGTTGAAACGACATGTAATTAGAATGGGGCACATGCAAAACGTATCAAATGATTCCGTCGCCTAGCACGAACGGTAGAGAACCGGTTCCTTGTTAAAAAGGGGACTAATTGTAAGCGTCCATTAAGCTCCGCCAATGTCTACCCTTGCTTCTCATATCCCTTTCTCTCTTTCTAGCGCGATCGTGGAAGCCGATGAACTAAGAGTGGCTGATCCCTCGTTAAAGTTCGGCCGAGCCGTGCGTAATTGCAAAATAACAGAGATCTAAATGTCCTGCCAGGGGGTCAACTTGGATGAAAATTGAGAAACTTCCCTGCGGACATTATACCTTAATAAAGCCGTCATTCTCGCGGGGTATAATTAATAGTTAAAGGACTGCCGCCTTTTTTATTTCAACTTGTCAGTAAAAACTTCTCAGTAGGGAAAGGAAAGGAAAGGAAAATACAATCTTTCCTGCTTTCCGAACCGACAGGAATTATGATGATGAAAGTATTCCTCGGAATGAGCATAATATTGAATTAAATTAATAATATTAAATAACCGTAATCGTGCATCGCACGACCCCTAGATTATTTGCAATTAAAAGCTCGTTTTCCCAAGCGGCCTGTATCGTTGCAGCCATATTTGCACAACGCTCAAGAATATATGGAAACTGGCGTACACGAACGGAGCAAAGACTTTCCATAGCCAGATGATACAAACAAATGTTGTTCTCGGATATGTCGCACGACTGCATATTGCTAGTCCTTAGTTTCCGTCCCGTGGAGATCGACGCCGAAGGCAAAAACAAAAGACAACGACTTGATGAATTTGTCGCGACGAAATGAAAAAAAAAAAATGTGATATTCCGGAGTGCTCGAGGACTGATGCGGATAATTGAAATCGGTTATATCGAAGAGACGCGGGGCTTGTCGAGAGCATCAGCGGGCTTTCTAGCAATTTACGAAAGGTCCCGGGGGAAACACTTGGCACGACGGGGCTTGAAAGGCCCGGAAATCGAGGCAGGCTGTAACGAATCCCACGGGCTGTACTTCTCTGCATACGGACTTTCTCGTCATTTTAAAACCGCGTCGCTCTTCCAGCTCCAATCAAACATTCGAGCAGCTTGAAAATCGTGCCCATCATTTTCTTCCTGCGACTACGATTCGCGCCAAGCCGCTTCCATGAAAACATTCGTCAACATCGAAATCTCTTGGACACTAAGGTGTTAAGAGAAACATACGCCTGTCGTCACCAACAGAAGGAACAGGCGGACCTTGATCGAGTCGTGGGAGCATAGCGTAAAAAGGAGACTCACAACTGCTGGTATTTTGCTATACACGTAGCTAATGAGAAAGAAAAGATTAGTGGAGACGGGAGAAAATATTCGGAGCCGATGACGATGTAGACAGTGTGTTCCGAGGGGTAAAGGGTGATCCTGACGCCTGACCGACATAATTCGGAAAGTTAGGAACTGCCAAGCTATCGCTTCGGTATAACGGAGAACGAGGCCGACGACGAAGCCGCCAAGAGATGGTCGTACGGAAGCTCTCTTCTTCGGAGACGCCTTTTCAGCCGTTAAATTACAAAATATCCCACGGGAAATTCTTCTCCCCGGAAGTTGGTGGCTCACCTTTCGCCACCGTGCCGCAAACAACGAAGATAGATGACAGGACGGACTTTGGATACGTTTCGCGCCGTCTTATCGGTAGCATAAATCAACGATCTGCCCTGCCCGTCTTTTTATCTTCCTCAAGCGCAATCGATCTTTCCATCTCGCCATCTTCCTCAAAAACTTTTGTCCAATTCAATTTCACTCATTTAGCAGATCCTCCTCCCTATGGCCGCTCCTCCTCCGCTTGGTCCTCATTAAGAGTTTACAGAGAGCAATTCCGCTTGGAACGGAACACACTGGCGGCTTTTTGATCGTGTTTCGCTGTTTTGCCAGGCAGGAGAGGGTTGGAAGTTGAAAGGTGAAAGGGCGCGTCGTCGCACGGCCGCCGAGAGAAAAGCGGCAGTCGGGCAAAATGACACGTAAAAGTACGGACAAAGGTCGAGCGATTCGCAGGGGTACGACATGACGACTGGAAGGAAAACCCTTGGCTTGCTCATTGAAAACGACGAATGCCCGTCAGCGACACTCCCGCGCCGTCCTTCGCCCTTTCCGAACTACAACAACAGTGAACAGGGTCGATCTGCCACAGAGAGCATTCTATCGTCGGCCACGCTTTAATGGACCTTTCATTCGATTATCACGACCATTCTATTCTACAATAATTCTACGTAATTAGCGACCCTACTAGTATCACTTTTGTCTCATTTGTCGAATAATAAATATCTAAAGTAATTTCGAACAACCCATCGATCTATGTATATATAGTATATGTATACATATATATGAGCCCTATGCGTGTACAACTATGTACAAGCTACTCTTGTAGACAGATGTATTCACCGAGTGCTACCGTTGAACCATTCTATGCGCTTGTACTTCCTGAATCGTGCACCCTTCTTCGCCGCCGCCTCCTCGGGCTCGGTAATGCATTTAACGTCCACACGCACGCTGCACTTCTCCCAGCCCTCTCCCTACGTTTCAGCCGGCAATTGAATAACCCGTCGCCAACCCTGTCACCATCCCGATACACCTTTCTCTGTACACTTTCTCTCATTTTCGGACACGATCGCGCGCCTATATGTAGGTATATTACTTTCTGTCATCTTCTTTATCGTTCGACGAAAAATCATGATATATCAGCAGGCACGCACGGTAAATTAATATCAGGCAAAAACGAAGAACAAGTTGTATACAAATTGATATCTACATGCAGGAGTTTCAAAGTGAGAAATACTACAAATGACGTCTTTGTTTAACAGACGTGTCCTAAGTAAATAACCGGTAGGACGGGTGGTGAAACACTCGCCGTCTCGAAAGTACCGACCTCCGCACCAACTAAGTCACATACTTCTTGATAAATTGCGACAGGTAAAAGATGATAAATCACCGACACCTGTACCCATGGCCCCTGTCCTAGTGCTCCTCGCCCTTTCCTTCTGTTCTTTTCCGCCGGCCAACCAACTTTTCAAACCTAACGGAGATTAACGCCGCATTAAAGTACGATTTTTGAAATCCTCCAGCCGTTTGTATCATTTCCATGATATTATTCCCGTCGCAAATGTACGAAACTAAATGCGAAATAATGGCAATGTTCGCAGAAAAGTTATGTCTTCGTGAAGTATACGTCCGTGGAGAACCTTGAAAATATTAACGACACCCTCAGTCGCACTATCTTGGACACGGTGAAGTCGTGGCGAAGGAGGCCACGGGGACCATCCCTTAAAGCAGCTTTCTAGCCATTAATCTTCGCGCATCTTTCCTATTCACTCTAAATCGAATGCGTTCGAGAATTAATATAAGCCTTTTTCGCGACTGATCGCTTTTAACAGGTAAATAGTCTTACGTCCAAGCTTTTCGAAGAGTCGAAGGCGACCAAGAATCCAAAAGATGCGCTTCAAGTAGTTGAACGCTTTCAATGCGTTATTTATACTTGAAGATGCAGCGGTGGTGCGGAAACGAAGAGATGGTGATAGTCGTGTGCGCGAGAAGGGCTGGAAACGAACACTGAACGTTGTGTACGGGCGAATGCGGAGGAGTTGAAAACCGGCGGACGTTTAAGGGGTATTTCAGGGTGGCGCAGTAAGGAGAAAGCAACGGTGACGGTGACGGTGACGGCAGCGGCGGCAACAGGAGCCGCAGTAGATAACGCAAAGTACATTATGTCGGCACATCAGGTTGATGCTTACACAATGACCGTGTCTATATTCCATAGAGGTCTAACGCAGTGCACGCGTCGCGGCACCCTCGTCCTACTGTCAACGCCGTTTCCACTTGTCGGCTCCAAGTGTCTCTTGGACCACGCCCACCAATCTTTCTCTACCCTTCGCCGATATCGACGAGCCGATTGTCACCGTTATTCTTCTTCCCCTTCTTTTTCTACTCTTTCTTTTACCTTCCATCCAGATGCTCGTACTTTCGCGTCACGATACGAAGGACCTCATCGACGATCGAATAACCAATTTAAACCAATAAAATATCTAGGTCAAGTTGTCTTTTCGATAGGCGTAAAAAGGAAACAGCCCTTCTCCGAAATAAATTGCGATGAGGGCAGCCGCAATGCATCTGAACTGCATCTAAACTGCTTCCCCCAATGGGCGTATTACAAAAGCGGCGAGAGAGTGAGAGAGCGTATATCGACGGCGGGTACCGTCTTCGCCTTTCTACACGAGGGTGAAGTTGTCGTGCAACATCACAAGAGATTCACCGGCAAGAGGGGTCGAGCATCAGACGTGTATGCCTGTAAGATCCGCAAATTAACGAGAGATTCCGTGGCCAACGAGTTCTTTCCTTCCTCTCATTTCCGCTACTTTCGAGTAACAGTATTAAGTATAGGAAGAGGAAGAGCTTGGGGGAAGGCTGAAAGATTTTCGCCGAGCTACTAAGGAGAAGCAGAATACGAGATCTTTGACGTTTTCGTTCGTTCTTACAAGCAAGTTTTTCCTTTTGTTTCCTTTCCCTTCCAAGAATGAAACATGACAGACGATCGTTGTTGAGTTCAATCAAAAACATGGAATAAATCGTTAATGTACCGAATACCGTTTTATATGTATCTAAGCAAACCGACACTCAATATCATGGCCTCTTAAATATTCAGCGTTCTCGGCATTCATCGTTATGGACTCGTCAACAGGGTTATAATTGTCACCATTATCGTTATTACGAGGCGCAACCTAATTACCATGCGACAGAGCCCATCGGGCCTTATCACGAGAACGATTAACGTTTGCCGTGACGAATGGTACGGGCCGGAATACGGGAAATAGGTTTATCGTGTGATACTTGGCATTATTAAACGATACAATGGTCATACCAGCCATGACATGAGCTTCCAGCATAAGTTAATAAGAAAGAAGTCACGATGGAACGCGGATGGAGAGTGAGGAATGGGGATGGAGGCAAGTAGCCGTGGCTGTAGGCGTATTTCAGGGGGTGGTAGCGTGGGACTAAGTACCCTCTTAACAAGCCGCTGCCTTAAGGACAGTACCGGGAGCATAAGCGATAAATTAAGCATTCCGCTGGCGCCGGCACGAGGACGATGACGCCAACAACGAGCTCGCTCGAGAACAGGCTATTGCATTCACGGGATATTACGGTTAAACCGCACTCCCTAATTACCCACGAGACTGCTAAGCATCGCGATATTTCCTTCATCCCACTCAAGGCTATGATAAAAAATAAGGTTTCTCGTTTAAATTACAGCGAAATCTCGATGAACCAACATTGACGTATTTTTCCGCATAATCCAATCCTTTCCACATAGCTAACGGTTAACCGATAGTCCCGCAATTTAGCGTCCGCTTAATATTTGACATAGGATTTGCCCCGATAGGAAAATCATATTAACGTGAGTTCAGTCGTCGACGATTCTAAAGGAAAATTTGTGACATTAAACATTTAAATGTCGGGCTACTCTGATGGATAGGCGGAGAGACGTAGAGACGTAGAGACGTAGAGACGGAGAAACGGAGAAACGGAGAAAGGTTGGTTAGTAAACGAGAAATTTCGAGCCGTCTAATTTCATGGAATTTTAATGCGGCGTCGACGTAGCTAATTATGAAAATTTCTCAGCAAGCGTCCCGCAATGATCCGCTATCCTCGATACCGCGGAAGCGAGAGAGACGAAAGATGTTGGAAGGGAATTGCAACAATAAATCCAGCATTTCAGTTTGTGGCCCGAGGAAGGGGAAAGACGGGTGCATTTCCGCGGCACATCGACCTGCTCGTTATCGCGTACTATCGCCTTTGTTGCTGAACCGCACAACCTAATTACCACGGAACTGAAGCGTCATCCCTTATCTCGACGCCGATTAACTTAGTCGTCCTCGGCTGACGCTCTATGAGCTGAGAGAGCAAGAAGAAGCAGTCGGCAAATCGTAGCTCAGGATGGACGATCGTATCTCAAGACCCGAATCTTGATGGCGCATTATGTGATCCAACCCCTGCTCGCCAGATTGAACCTCTGCCGTTTTTATCGAGTCCTTTTATCGAAAGAAGAACCCGTCGTCTATAAATACTCTTACGAACACAAAGTGATATACGTTAAATGCACGCAGGGGAGAGACCGTCTCGGATTGCAGGGATCATCGTTCCACCAGCTACGCTCGGACCAGAGGGAAGGAGATGTGGTGTCAGGGCAATGCCCCTCACGTAAGATTCCTCACATATTTCTTCCGACAATATCGACTAGTATTTTTCGACGCATAGTCTACACAAGTCTATGAATTCTCATCAATAACTTATCGATTACAGCTGCGGAAAGTCCGATACCTTTGGTAACATTTGGTAACATTTGGTAACATTGGCCAACAAGAAACTGTTCTGTTCATGTCACTTGTCACACTGGATGGATGAGAGACAGTTTTCATTTTGAATCGGTGTTTCAGACTTACGCTGAATGTTGCATACGTGTTCGTTCCATCTCCCCGGAAAGGTAAAGAAGGGGATAAAGGACTGAAGTCGCGTTCCAGGACAAGCAACCGGGGCACGAAGGAAATGGTGATAAAGTGCGGGCAAATAATGCACGTAGCTCGAGCCCAAGAATGAAGAGAAATCGCAAGTGGTATTCGTGGCGCGCCGCCGTGCCGTTGTTACCTGCCAGTCAGACAACAGACGGAAGAAAACGATGGAAAAATCGTCCCCGCAAGAAAAACAGCACTCCACTTTTATAAGGAACAACTCGAGGATTACGTTAATTACCCGTTTAATGATCGGCCAGGCAATTTATTTATCGTCGAACAAGATAATTTTTCTTTTTACTGTACCCGCTTGCTACTTAACGATGATAAAAATAACCTGACCCTGGCGATACGATGATATAATTAAGCCTGAACCACGCACGGCGCGTTCCCTTCATAGGCCATCGAATCGGTTCATCGAATTTGCACGGCGGGTTACATTCCCAACCTTCCCTATACAGTATACACCCTTCCCCTTCTATTGAATCGTACGAAACTTTCTTCCCCGTAATATCTTCCATTTCGCACATTCATTGGAAGTTCCGTTTTTTGTAGCATGAAATCGGTGTAACAGCGACGATCATTTTTTTGTTCATGATGCAGGAGAATAATGCTTGTACGACAAGCCATGATATCATGAGGATTAACGGATCCATCATATTCCGCGGGACATCCGCGGAACAAACTTTCCTTCTCGCCACGAACAAAAGAAACGGACGGGTCAGAGAAGATGAATGCCGACACTCTAGGTCCATGAATTTCTGGCTCCTTCGTGCACTCCATCTTCTGCCTTATCATCTTCATGCGTGGTATATGTAATTAACTTAAGTGTAAGCGTGACGGCAAAAGGACGTCGTGTAAGAACCGTTGATTAGTAAGTAAAATTATGGCCGTGCGAAATACGAAATCGGCCGTGCGTCGCACGATTGTCAGCATGCAGGTACAAGCGCTTCGGGCGGTGGTTATGCGGTCAAAGAGCTGGGGGATAAGGGAGGGAGAAAGCTCAGCTTGGCTCGGACCATTGCACAAATGAAGTTATGGTTGTTCCTCGGCTGGCTCAGCTCGTTCGCACATTTCGGCGACACTGCACTTCCTACGGCTCTTCATCTTTCTTCCTACTGCTCTAATGTCGCTCTTTCCTTCTTCGTCCCCCGGCACCGAAGCATAGAAGGAATTTATCGAAATACAATATCCGCTATAGCCCATGCGTGAAACGTGTGTATACCGCACATCCGGATCCGATGTGCGGTTGACAAAACTGTCTCGAAGGCAGGAATTATTGGACGACGATAAGAGAGTGGGAGCAAAGTTTTCGGCCGCAGAACTATGGAGCAAAGTTCTCGATAAGCATTTCACCGAGAAGATATAGGTGGACTCGACGCATACATCGCCAAACGCACGTCCGTTCCACCTGCATACGCTTTTTTGCAATACACTAAAATACGTAGCTAAATTAGTAGGAAAATTATGGCTATTTTTCGCATACATTTGATGCACATATTATATATCACGCATATATGTAGATTGGTCGGCTCGTTAAGATTGTCGACCCCATCGATGTATGCCACCACTCTCCGTTGCTTTTTCTCCCTCGCGTGTCTATCGATCTTCATGATTGCTGAATTTAAAAGTCCGCCCTAGGCACGATCATTACTCAGACCGGTAATAAAAAGGAAGGAGAGACATTCCGGCGGCGCGACAGTCAGAATTTATCGCCTCTATTTCAGAGGCTGATACCTTGGCTGCACGTAAAAACGAAAAAAGCCCATCGGCGACCATGCGCCCATCTCATTTTCTCCCCGAGTCATCGATATGCAAGGCAACCAGATTAATACAAGAGTAAATTGCGCGGCTGCGATACGGGAAGCAGCGAATCTTCTCGTAGTTGAAATCAACAGTGAAATGAATATTCACTGGTTTCGCGTTGAAGCGCGGGAGCAAGATTCTGCGAAATTCCGTACTTTCCGAAATAAAGGACTATTAGGTAACCAGAAAGGGAAAGGCAGGGCACGAGAGTCTCATTGCCATTTCTTCGGCATAATCAACGACTTCCACGGGAGCAATGCGCGAGCAAACATCATTTGCATTAACTCCATGCATAACGGTGCTGTCCGGGCTCAAAACGCAGAATTTACAGAAACGAGTCAGAGACATACGCATTCTCCTCCATGAAACTCGTTTAACGTCAACAAAAAACTCTTAGACGACTTTGTCATAACGTGATAAAAAGCAAAAAATTTATTCTATAATTACAAGAACGGTGCTTGAAGCTCTAAGTTCCGCACATGTTTTTCATATTCGTACGTACATAAAAGGGTGGTATTTCGAGAAACGGCACTTAGGTAGAGGATTAGAGGATCGTTGTAAAGATTCCGTGTCGACCGTTTGAGTGGTTACATGTGTCACCAGTTAATCTCATATTACGATGTACCGTAGAGCCAGCAGTTCCCTCGGGATTATTTAAGCCGCCCTCCATGGGAGCAGGTGGGGGTTGAGGGCTGGGCAAGGACTGCAGGCGCGCCGATGTTGCTATTTAATCAGCTATGTTATTCGATATTGCCGTGGCTGCCGGTGAGCACACTCTCCATCGAACGTACGATTAAGTCACTTGTCGTCACTGACGATCTATCGTTTTTCCGGATATAATACATGGTATATAGGAGAGGCGTAAAACGGTAGATTTACGATAAGATTTAACCCGAGTAAATTGTTTTCGTCGCGTCGCCCAAGAGTGTTTGAGAAGAACGAGGCAGTATCCGTAGGACCACAACGGTGTTTCCGTGTTAACATTACGAGGTAAGACGATTCATGGCCGTGTAAATAAATGCCGGCGGAGCAGCGCATTCGTCGGAAAGTGCGGTGGCTCGCGTTCTCTCATATCGTACAACTTGCTTTAAACGGGCTTACAGGAAAATAGAAGAAAATGTTTGTTCTACGAGTATCCCCACTAGGCCGATGCTGCCGCTTCTTCTAATACGCCATGACGTGCGCACTAGACTTGAGACGATCTTCCAGGAGAAGATCCTGCTGGGTGTAGATTGGTTTCTCCGTAAGCGAAGCTCCAGGATACAATTTCGGCAAACGGGCTTCCAAGTTGCGACGTATGTACGCCCCTGTGTCTCGCTCCTCGTTTTCCTCTGCACCGACGCTCCGTCTGATCCTCCCATCGTCGCTTTGTGCGCCAACGCCCCTTACCAAACGTCTCGGTAAACTAACTCTACATATGTACGTATGTGCTCGTCGCGCATAGCCAAGCCTAACCAACACGACATTTCGCGTCTCCCAACTCACCAACGACGTCGACGACGTCGACGACGTCGACAATAAACATCGCAAGTACCGCCGAGGCTACGACACCATTCGAATTATACATCAATCGATATCCATCTACCTACGGTAAACGCAACCGTGGCCCGCCTCTAACTGTTTATTTTGCCCAAAGCTCATTATGTCTCACTAAATTGTCTCTTTAAATGTTCCCTTGAACGGCTAGATAGTTACCGCATCACTCTTTGCACCATTTTTCCCCGACATGCGTCCTACTCGATAGACAGATGAAAATGATCGATAGCTTGCATGGAACGACAAATCCTCTTCGACGCGGCAAATTTTTCAAAGCACACACATGGATTATATTATCCATGCCGAACGGAAACCTCTGTACACACCATTTTTCGATAAAGCCAGTACGACGACAAAGCACGAACATTTTCGAATCCTCAGACTCTCAACTGTACCACATCTGCGAGTTTTATAAGTTTTATTTATATCTACGGTTTCATTTGCACAAATTACAATGAGACGCGCGACTGACAGTCTTGTCAGAAACAGAGATAATGCTATAGTAACGTCGAACATGAGTCGGTCGTTGTGCCGGCGTTCCGAGTAAATGCAAAGTCCAACATTTGTGTCTGCTCTGCCCGCTGCGACCGCACGCCAAATCATTGTCCCCCGAATTACACTGTCGACACTCGTGACAAAGGCATCAACGGTGAAATGTCAAAATGCCCATTCATCGTTTACGCACCATCCGTCCGTTTTGTTTGTTTGACGAATGATTTTTCAACTACTCAAATGGTTTCGCGTCACTCTGTGCAATACAACGTACATGGATATCCGAAATGCCGTTATGCTTCTTCATGAAAACGTTATGCCCGCAAAGTTAGCGGAAATCTGGAGGTTCGATGGCTATCGCCTTACCCCTCCGTCAGTATTCCATACGCTTTCCGACGTTTTTACCTGTAAAACATGCTGCCTCTATGTTTTCGCAATACAAATTCCGCTGATACCAGTGACGTGAGTAAGACCGATATTTCATCCGAAACATTCTAACTTGACCTATAACTCTCGATTACTCCATGCTCGATTCACCGAGAATCCAGCGAATTTTCCTCTCTTGATAATTTTGGACTTTCATAATGCTTCTTAGATATATCGATCGTAGAGGATAATCTATAGAAAAAAAAATGTCGGTGCACTATTCAGAATTACCAACAGACAGACAGAAAGGAAAGGTAAGACGAGGGGAAAAGGGCCAGGTAAACGGATGAGAGACTCCCCGGAGAATCAGAGATCGCTTCTCGGGGGATGAAGAGGATAGCAGGGCCCGATTACGTGACTTCCGTACAGATATACAGATCCTCTGACGGAAATCTTAAAGTGTTCCGCGAGTTTCCCGACCGCGTGTGTACCCGCTGCTTTCTCTCGAAGCTTAACTCGGACGCGACGACAATCTCCAACGATATCACCATGGACATGTCTTGTTCCTCATCCATCCTAGACTCGCCACTCTATCTGTTATCATGTGACGTGTCCTCGTGATTCTTTCTATTCGGAAGGCAACAAATTTAGCGGATCAAGTGAAATTGTAAAAAAAGTACGACGAAAGATGACAAGGACCAGTCGTATCAGCCGATCAGGCACTCATGTACCTTTGTGTACCTTTTCCACCGATTTCGTTCGCTTGTAAACAGTTAACCAAGGGGTGGCAATCAGAAAGTACGGGCCGACCCCCTTTGATCGCCTCGCGACACATTTTAATCACGTTAACCGGTCAGCTGCTGAGCAACTATTTTCATTCAGTCAGGAAATAGCCAAGGGAAGGTTGGGCGCTAATATAAAAGCTGTTAGTCGAATCCATGATGGTTTAGGAAATGCCTAAAAAATGTCGCGACGGTTTTTCTTAAAAGCGCTCGATATGCATTTTCAACGGTTCGTTTCCCTCCCGTCGTCGCCGTTTACCGTCGTTGTTTAATTAAAACCATATCAAAATGACATCCCACAACAGCAGCCGCGCGCCCAAACCATCCGGAGAATCCTGTCCGACTATAGAAACGTTCAATTAATTTAACGTCGCCTTCGTCCGTTCGATGCACCATTCAGCTTGAGATAATGACGAAGAGGATGACAAGGAATCAAATGCCCAATCGCCTAAGTTTCCATCCGAATCGGTCGATCAATAATAAATCATCGTATCTCTTCCCTTTCTCCGCGAAACAACAGCATAGAAAATCTATGCTTACTTGTTCCAGAGCCATACCGTTTGCCCTCTGTCCTTGATGCTTTCGTAGCTTTTTCATTTGCACGGGTTCGATTAAATTCATTAGATTTATTCCTTCCGATTGAATTAACCAGCACAGTGTGGAGTTTGGCTAACTGCGAAATTACTTTCGCGGCGAACTGGAGCGCGAATTACAACGACAACTGCCATTACGTATGCGAATGAAAAAGGAGGCTTTCAGAGGGCCGCTTAACTTCGGGAGCGTGTAATTTTAACGAACTGCACCGTTAAGTGGATTACACGGAATTGTCGTACGTCTTCCTCTTCCCTCCCGTCCGCCCCTCTTCTGGCCCCCCTCACCCTCCTTGCGGGTAATCGAAAGCGCCCTTTACTTCTGTCCACTGTACTTCCCGTGAACGCTTCCGTGCATGGAAATAATCAATCAATTTACGATAGAAAATCCAACCGATAGGGAACGGATACGTGAGATCCAATTTACAGTAGCATTGACAGTCGTTGGCAGGACGCGCTTAGAACGAACCCTTCTACAATGATTATAATCAAGGCTGCTTTGTCTACGTGGCACGAACAACGCGGGTGCCTCAATATTTTGGCGCGGCTCACGACGTCCCGGTCTGTTCGTGAAAGGACCCATAAAGATGTCCCATAAACATGAGCTTCGCTGTCATTGAGAAATTTCAAAAATGCAATCCTCCTTCATACTATAGATTTCATGATAAATTTCGTAAAAGCGCATCATACGGAGGTTCGAAAGGAATGACACTATGTAAACGCATGTATCACCGGGAAGTTAATTGGCACCGGTTTAACCACTGAAGCGACTATTGATTTCCCGCCCAATGGCAGCTGAATCGCCCTACATAATTGACAGTGAAAAAGTCGATTAGCAATATATTACGAAGGTGGGCCACGCTAGGAGACAGAGGTCTAATGTCATTGATTATATCAAAGTCTGTCGGTGCTTTAATAGAAAGGGCAGATTTACCTTGGGTCGTTGTTGCCGAAACAGCCGCGATCTGCATGACGAAGAGGCCGATGATGCCGATGACGATCTTCATCCTCAGTATCGTCAGAGGTTTGCCGATAGATCCGGAAGGGCGTTTGCACAATAAGATTTCACTATGCGATTTAAAATCTGCACTGACCGATACGATAGAATCACTGGGTAACATGCACATCGTGATGGCTTTTGGTCTTTTCACTTTGTTCCGGTCACTCTTATTACCGTTCATTCGCACCGTTACGGCCGCATCGTCTTTCTCGAACCGGAAGACTTTTGGCAAAACTGATCTCCGCATTCTCATTGAAAATTTTCCTTTATCTCAAGCAGAGGAAAATCGATTCACCGGCTACTAAGATCGACACATACAATGAACATTAAAAACTCTGTTTCTGTTTATGTAATGGACAATTCTTCTGACAAATGCAAGATGACATCCCTTACGGAGAGATGTAACACTCGCGCAGCGCAATCAGCTAACGCTCTGGTTAAATTTCGGGAGAAAACAAAAACTGCGAAATCCATGGCATATTCGCGGACTTTCTTTTTACCAAGAATTCACAGAAACATCGGAAAAAATCTGTGAAAGCCCGGTCTTCCTTCTGTCGCGATTTTTTAAAAAGTAAAGTTGTAAATACGAGGGGAAAACCATAGCCGGACGTTGTTGCTTGAGGTTCTTCGGTGCATTATTTCCATCGCTTCGAAATTATTATCGGTGAATCGATGAAGATTCACTGAAACGTTGCGTTCGTTGCGGAGCTTCGAGAGTCGACTGCACGCGTCGCCGTGGCGGCGCTTTAGGTGCCGACCGAGGTGGGTTGAAGGGAGGAAAGGTTCTACGTTTTCGCGGGTGGGCGGGTCCCCGTTCGGCGAGTAAGAGAGGCTGCGAGAGGGTGCAAGAGGGTTAGCAGAGGGTAGCTCGGCTTGGCTCGGCCCGCTCCGTACTCTGAGCACACGTGCTGCCGCGTCGAGTCACCCGGCGCTACTGACCGAGGTGAAAGCAGGAGCCGCAGGAGCCGCAGGACCGAGCACCCTCGTACCGTTCCGCCCTGGGGGTTGATCGTCCGGATAGATTGGGGCGGGGGAGAGAAGGGAAGAGCGCGCCGAAGGCGCGAGATCGAAAGTCGCGCAAACGGAACGTGTAATCCGTCTTTCAACGAACATACCGACTCTTTCCATCATCGATATCCACCGATAGGCCATTCCAGCCAACTCCTACGGACGTGTTCTTTCGAAAAATCAAAGCGGACATTCCATGTATTGGCCAATGCCGAGAAGGTAATTGCAAAACTGATTGTCCGACTAGAAAACCAAAGCGTCGAGAAAACACAGAAAAATGTACTCTCTCGGCGTTCACTGCATATAACATTCTCTGTTAAATGCAATCTCTAACACTCTCAATAACACCATATCTCGTAAATGCAATACCCTGTATGAGTATTCCTGTAATGAGGAAAATTGTAATAAAATGTATCAGCTAATTTATTGCCGTATTATCGGTCCACCGTTAAAACGAAAAATGCGAAAAATTCAAAACAGGCAAAGGGGCCGAATGATCATGTTTCATCATATGTTACATGATTAAATTGTAATATATTACATAGATCTATAGAGACAGAAAAGACGGCAGTCTGTCCGCGAATATTTCACATGGTACGTTAATTAGAGAATCCATTAACCGCCGCATAGTGAGCGCCGAGCGAAGAAAGAGAGGATTAACCGGTGCGAAACGCAACATCAAAGAACGACCGGTGACAGTGGATCGTGCACAGACCGTAACTCGCAGGAGTGACAGCTAATCCTAGGAAAATCAAAACTATCTCACTGGTAGACGAGCTCGTGTAGTTCCCTTGCCTGTCTGCCGGTGCAAACGTTAGATTGTAACGTCACGGTAGACACGTTCCACAACCTGAAACGCTTTGTACGGCCGACGAAACCATTTGCTCGCCACATCGCAAAGTGGCTCTCCCTACGGATTAAAACAACAATCGAACCGTTTTCGCCGTTCTCTACCAACTTTTACTCCTTGTGAAAATCTTTTAATAATCCTACCAATTTCATGCTGACAATCGCTTCTGTTTCAACTAAAAGGTAAATTCGATTTGCTTTTGCCGCACAGACTCGGCTGATTCTTTAAACCAGAGATACGAAAATCCAGAGGACGGCATGAGGCAGAGCATAAAATGCAAAAGCCCGTCCCTGGTTCGGATGATTCCATGAGAAACCGAAAATTACACCGGACAGATGTCGCCTGAACCGTCGCGTTACATTCATGTCGTGACTCTAATACGAATCCCGAGTGACTTCTATCCCGGCTACTTTGCCGTACAAACGTACTTCACCGTCGTTTCTTCGTTTCTTCGTTTCTTCGTTTCTTCGTTTCTTCGTTTCTGCGTTTCTTCGTTTCTTCGTTTCTTCGTTCCTTCGTTTCTTCGTTCCTTTGTCCGTTTGTTCCATCATTCCTTTCTCCCCTCGGCGAAGCACGGAATTCAGAAAAGCTTTTCGCACTTTTCCTTTTCTGAATGCAACGTTTAAAAACATGTTAGATCAAAGGAAATTACTAAACGCCCATCATCATCATCCCGAGCATTTGTCCCCGGGGAATGAAACAGTTGACGCTTTTTTATGGCAAACAGAATACTGATAGAGAGATCGGAAATGTACTCATGCGATTTTTCCGAAGTAAAGATTAGTTCAGCTTTGACTCGACTGTGCCATTTTCACAGCCACGTCTCTGGAAACATGGGTTTCTGTCTGGCCAGAGGAAGAACGGAAAAGTGAAAATTGAGTGAACGAACTGTTGAAAAGCTGCTGGCTCGAGTTTATTTTGAGTCGAACGTATGACCGGGCCGTCAGGGACCAATATTTCGTATACCAGCCAAGAATGAGCTGCGCTTGTATTTAAATATACGCGAACGCGGAAGTGGCTACGACTACGACTACGACTACGACGAAATCGACAACGTATCTCCTAGATACATGTAGTAGACTTTGCTGTCGGATTCACGCGGTTTTCTTATTGCTAATATTGAACGTAGGATATTTAGCGTTTCATTAATCCAACGAACGTGCGATTGAGGCGTGTGGAAACAAAGACACGTGCGTGGGGTTCATTTCTTCTTCTCCAGTCTAATAAGAATTCCTTATCGTTGGAAGTCGTTTTACTGGACGATAGGGTGGGACTCTCCTCTTGAGGACAGAGAAATCGGCGTTTAATTGACGATCTTGGAAAGAGAAAGAAACATTCACGTACGCGATTCTGTTTTCTCTTCTACGCTCCGCGGGAGGAACGACGATAGTCTTGGCCCATATATATTGCAATCCGTCTTCGGGAAGAAGCCGACGAGAGACGACGAGATCGAATCGAAACTTTTCTAGTAAGCCGCCCGTCCTCCGTCCAATGCAGTTTGCTTACACCCAACCGAACTAAATTCCCTCGGCTGAAAGTTACTCCTTCAACTTTCCGCCGATAAGAAATGACGCAGAACACGTTTCGATATTCCCACCGTGACGATCGGCTATTTCATCGACGCGATTATTTCCGATTTCGACGCTAGAGCGGCTACTATTGCACCGCGATTCTTCATCGTTCCCTCCTTTTTCCTCCATGTCTCTCTCACGTTTTTATCACCGCTCCAGGAGGACTTTTCGAGCATGCAGAACGAACGGGTCAAAGACTCAACTCGCCTTTATATCTGCACGAGGCGTGAAGGCAAACTTCGATGTGTGCCACGCTCGGGCGCCTATCGCATGATTCTGCTCGACGAATCGAAAGAATTTAATACGCACGTACAATATAACGGGCATAGCCCGTACTTGCTCTTACCGCCTTATGCGCCTTGACTCGAGTATCGAGGCCTCTGCTTTGTGTATGCTCTCCGCTATATGTCGCCATCGCCGTACCGCTTAATGCCTGCATTTACCTTCCTTGCCATTTTTCTATATAATACGTCAATGGCAATGCCAACTCAACAACGACAAATGTATATGCTCAGGTGAGAAAGCTTCTAACCTTCCGTTGATTGGAGAAAGTCGGCCGTTGTACGCGCCTTTGCCACTAATAAATCCCATTCATCCTGACCGAACTTTGACGCGGGCGTGGCTGCTTCGTAATCTCCCGGACTCCCTAGGAAAACAAATCACAAAAGGGGGGAGCGTGCGCTCTACAACACCGAGCATACCCTCCTCTCTTCTCCTCCCATGTCCTCTTAGGCGATGCCGGCTTGGAGTCCGGGCATAATATTACGGCGAACTAGTGGTGAACTATCTCCCGTTACCGCCTGACAGCGAGAGTAAGTAAGCCGGTAAGTAGGGTCTATTACTCCGTATACTATCCCTATCCCATCGCGGAGAGAAACAGAAGCCAGAGGAAAGCGCGCCATATCGAAAGGTCAAAGAAAACAATACTAACAATCTCCAAAAGGTCCATGCAAGTAAACGTTAATACACATAAACCATCTACGAAAAATTGTTTACCTTGTCTATGTGAATAATGAGCAGAGTAGGAGTACGAGGCTGCCGTAAAAGGTGAATAAGTAATTTAGAGTACGGTAAAAATCGATAAAGCAGTAACGGAGAGCAAAAATGTCATCCGTGTTTTCTAAAAGGTTCCTAAACAGCAAAGTTAACATCGTAAGGACACAGCGCGGCACAAAAGTCGAAGGTGAGCGGCCAAACCCGCCAGACAGGAGAACCAAGAGAACTCGAGTAGAAGGAAGCTGGTAAAAGACGAGCTGCAGAGCGAGGGCTATGGCTACGGCTACGGCTATGGCTATGGCTATGGCTATGGCTATGGCTATGGCGATAGCTATACCGACCGAGAGAGTCGTCCTCTTCCTCGTGGCTCCTAATGGACAGCAAACAAGACAGTATTACAACCTACTACGACACACAATATATTTTCTCAGTATTCTCTTCTTTTCCTTTCCCTACCACCGGTTCGCATAGGTGCTTTCCTTTCCGTATGCTTCCCTACACCGAGGAAAACCTCGACAACGATAATGAACGCTCACCAAGATGGAAAAGGAGTCTCTTCACCCCACGATCAACAACTAGCTTGGAAAAATCTTAATATCCTTGCATTTTCTGCAAGACGTTAAAACGCACGACGAATAACATGCAAAAAATGTCTAAGAAAGAGAGAAACTCCACGCGCGGATTTGTCTCGAAACCGTCATCCGTCTCCTAATAGACAAGTTTTCGACCATGGTATCGGCATATCAAAGACCGGCAATAACCTCACGGCAGTATTGTTCCATGGCGCCCATAGCAAATGTTTCCTTCTTCTGCGTAATGTCGCTATTTCGCTCTCATTATTCACCGGACAAATTCTATTTGGCGATCCCCTCGTGTAATTGGCATTTCATTGTGCCTGTGAAAATTTTGTGAAAAAATCGCATCAAAAGGTATAATATATGTATGATGCGTGACACATCAGACAGAACTCGGTAGTTGCGACAATCAGAGGAGAGCAAAGCTTTTGGAGATTTTCCGTATGACACACTTGCCGTGCCCGGCAATGTCATTCGTTCTCATTTACGACCAGAAGAATTCTCTTTTCGTCTCGTTGTGTGCCCATACACAAACCAATTTACGTCACGGGTCATTACCCCTCTTCCAAATTGGCCAACGTGCACTTTCTCAAATTACTCTCGGCTTATAAGCATCGCATTATGTCATTCGATACTTTTCATCCTCCTCCCTTCACACCCTCTTCTAGCGTTGAAAATAATATTCCTCGTTTCTTGCAAAAACTTTGCGCACTACTACCCTTTCAATTGTTACCGCCGGCATCGCTTTAAGACGGAAACTTATTACGAACCGTTACAACCGTGTAATGGAAATTTGAGTTAATCGCTTGGTACAAATCCGGCTTAGAGTTACGGCCAGATCATGGACTACTTAACGTTAAATCGACATGGCGAAAGAGGAGCCTTCGAATTCGACATTTCTATCGTTCCGCTTGAACGACCAACGGATGGTAGAAATTAAATGGCAAGGGGGCTACGGAGCGCAGGGAGATCGACAGCGCTTAATAAGAAGCTGTAAGACGAACGATAAGTTAGAGCTGTATCCTTCGTTGTTGCTGGTGTACATTTCCTCTCGATAGAGGCGACTGGGATGCGCGTATTGCAGCATATCAGCAAGAAAAGCTCTAATTTCATACAGCTCAACGCCTGGAGATAAGGTCATTAACCTTCAACGGAGCGGCATTTGCAAGCTCATTTGGAAGCGTCATACCGCGTGAGGAGAGCCGAGAAATCCAGCACCTAACCACCTAGCACTTATAGTCCTTACAGCTCACAGCATATCCATTTATTAAATTATACAGTATATAAGAAAGACACGACCAAGACTCTCTCATATTTACTCATTAAGCGTGAACTTTTTCAACTATGCTATAACTTCCAAAAATAGTAACGCAAGCCAGTGAGAATTCTTTTTCACGTAGAAACTGCCGCAAACTATGCGGCTAAAGCGAGCGACCGACAACGAGAAACTCGTCGAAAACTACCTTTTCATTTTTCCACCATACGTGTGGAAATCGTTTATTTGCAAAAAGCTACGTGTGCTTTCTATTAAAAAAAAAATCAACACAAACGCATGCACCGGTTTGCTTATAATCCTGCCCGCTAGTTAAAAAGTAGACAGTCGCTATGTCGTCACGACAGTCCTACATAGGAAAATTTTAGAGATCACTAACTTTTGAAATATAAATTGAAAATCTACCAATTCTTTATATAAAATCAGGGTCTCCGTATAAATAATACCGTATTGACGCTCGCTTCGTTAAGACACGCATCAACCATTTTGGGCTTTGAATCTTTCCGACTGAGTGACTCTATGAAAAGATCGTTTTAATAAATACGATGGAAATGATAGGCGAATCCTAATCCCGGTAAACGGTTCGCGCGTGATCTATCGAGGCGGCGTCCTTCTCTACGATCGTAAATCTCCTCGGCTGACGATCTCGCGACGACGGATTCTCGTTATCGAGCTTGTCGTACGACGGGCCAGTGTCTCCCCTTTACGACACAAACGCAGTCCCAGCCACCTACACAAAGAGAGAGAGAGAGAGAGAGAGAGAGAGAGAGAGAGAGAGAGAGAGAGAGAGAGAGAGAGAGAGAGAGAGAGAGAGAGAGAGAGAGAGAGAGAGAGCGAGCATTACGGTCGAACTTGTTTTAACGATCGTGCTCGTTCGTCAAAGCGGCCTGACCTTGTGTAATTAAGCGAACTCATCCAACATCCGATAACCCGTTGTGCCAGGACTTTACGCGACCGAAATGAAATGTCATTAGGGCCGGGCTACAATAGAGAGAAAATCGTTTGGGCCAAGAAAATGATGATCGATCGAAAAAACGCTTTCGGACCATCTGGTACTTGCGAAACTTCCTTACCGATTCGCGAATGCACGAATTTTTCACGTTTTCTTGAGAAGATGAGGAAGGCACCGACCGTGTCAGCCGCACGGAAATCCACTCGTACAATCAAACTTTTCCCGCGGAAGTTTTCCATGGACGTCAGTTTCTCTGCATCGCGACGCGCTCCTGAATATTCGATTAACTCTTTGACACTCCAAGGAATTTTAATCGTTGAGCTGCTAGGACAATTTTCTCGGTCAATAGTAGGGAAACGGTAGTTAATCGAACCATCTTTGTAAGAAAAATAATAACACCACTACGAACCTCGATTCGTTTCAACCCGGTGATATGATTAAATTTAACAGGGCGAAAGTTAAGAGCGTGTCAACCTGCCAGTGCGGTAGGTATCTGGTTTATACAAGTTAAATCTAGCCGTCGTACCGAAATAGGCAACGAATTAGTCACGGCCAGTGAGACTGCCTTACACGCATCTTTTTTCCAACAGAACCAAATAAGACATGCCCTATGCAAAACAGTCAAATATATTATTTTATATTATTATATAGATTGATAAAACGCCTAGAACGTATTTCTTATAAGCCGATGGTTCCCGAAGTAATAATTTACTCGCTTACCAAAGCTACGTCCACCCTTTTTTCCCGTTACAGAGGGATGCACGTAATACGTTATAGACGAAACATTATATCAGTATGTCCCTGTACATAATGCATCCCCTTATATTTATAGCGCGCCATTGTTATCGAAACTTGGGTTAGCCAAAAATATACATATACTTTCGAATATCGTCTAGCCAATTTCCATTAAAACTTGTTCTCCTTGTTTGATAATTACAATTTATAGACTTTCGATGCTAGCTGCTATTATGAAAAAGACTTACTAGGCGCTATTGCTCGGGCATTTCCTCAAAATGCAGAATTATTTGTAATGTTTACATCTAAAGGAAAACATTGTGGAAGTCTGTGAGATCGATCGCGAAAGCAGTGATTAAGGGCGCAGGTTTGGGTCGTACGCTAAACATCGTATGGCGAATGGGGGTGGGTTAATCGACAGTAGAGGGCTCTTCCGCGCCGTTTGGTTTCCTTTTAGCGAAGCCCTACCATCGTCACCATTTACCGGCATTACCGAAAAAAAGGCAAGACACTGCACTCCGTTAAACGATCATGCAACTGTCTGATTATTAGAAGTGATCGTGTCCGCCTAATCGTCTGATTAATACGTATGCAATTAAAGGCAAAGTTTTGCCGGTCATTCACATCGATTCACAGTCATCTGGAATTCGCAAAGAAATACCGATTACCTTCATACACGTGTACTGTTTCCCTCCGGGCGTATCGTACCGATAGCCAAGCTAATTTTTTATCGAGAGGTGCAAATATTTCGTGGAGGTTCGCAAGAATTTAATCTGTACGGCTGCCAAGAAATAGAGTGGGCTTTTGGAGGGTTGCTAAGGGAGAAAACGAGCTTGCGAAGTTAGTGCTGACATTAAAACCGCGGAATGGACTTAACGACTCGTGGCGTGTCGCTGGCTACCGAGGCAGAGCTCCCTTTATTTCTCCGGGCGTTTCGCGCTACCACTCCTGGCCGGACCGTCTCGACAAAAGAAGACGACGCTACCTACGAGTTATCCTACCTCACGCCCCACAACACAAATCAACGCACTCTTAGCTCGATTACTCACATAAAACTAGCCTTTCGAAGCATCTTCACGTTACGATATAATATACAAATCTTGCTCACGGAAAAATTCGTCTTTACGAGTTTGGGGATTACGTAGTGAGTTTTGTGTAAAATATGTACACACGGCAAATACGCATGTCAAGCGAAGCATCTGGAACGATATGGAAATTCCGACAGCCAAAAGTCGTTGAAAATGAGATGCCGGCTCGATACCAATGGGACACATTCCGATACGGTATTGGCGGAATCGAAGAACGCGTCATTGCTCGCGAGGTATGCCCGGAACATCCGATTTTCTACCACTTCCTACGATTCCTTTCGATACAACTACGCCTCACACGATGCCATATCGTAATTTTTTTCTCTCCCTTCCTCTCACTAATCAAAAAAATCCATTATTGCCACGCTTCATTGTAAGACAAGGTAAGGAAAAGAACAACCGACCTAAATAAAATTCTTCGATTGACTAATTCAATATTTCATTGGATCAACAGTTTTCGCTGCGATCGTCTGACAAAGAACAAAGAAGTTTTCTGTGTCGTCTGCTCTCCGCCTGTTTCACCTCGCGGCTATGTTTCTTTGACCTTTCTTCATCGTCTCCACTCACTACGCCTATTAAAAGCAGAACCGGTCGTAAATTAACGGGGCACACGCGATGAAATTCTCGTTAAAATGACTGATATGTCCGCTCAAGAAACGAAAATTCAGCACGGCAGCGCGCAAACGTGCAAAAAATTCACCTAATTAGTCGCGCGCACTCGACTTTCGCGATAAACACCGGCGCTAACCAGTGCTTATATATGTGTACGTATATTTGACACTTAGATCAGCGTTAAACCGCTATCACAAAATCGTTAGCGATTTATTACAAACGTTTCATTGGCGCATAATTGTCGTGCACTTGATCACGATCATCATCATCATCATCATCTTTCAACCAATTAGCTTGACCCAATCCGTATAATCAAGGAGGAAGATGATAGATTTACATTTGTTATTTGGTATGTGCAATTATAAGACCGCTTGTTTTGTCCCAATCCTGTGAATAACGATGTTGTCTGCTGCCCACGAGAAGCATGAGAAACGAACTTGAGCCTCGAGAGGTCTACACGAGAAGAAGTGATATCTACGTGAATAGCCTGCCACGAGAAATTAACCCATGGAAGACCCAAGTGCAGGAACCCGTGATGTTGAACCGGACTCTCTTCGCTCTCTTCGCTCTTTCCTCATTAATCATTCCGGCCTCTTAGCTCCTTCGTTCTTACCCACAAAAAGGCCTCTTACAAGAGGTACATTCGGTTATACGGAACACTGAGAAATGTGCGTGTGTGTGTGCGCGCGTGCGTGCGTGCGTGTGTGTGTGTGCGTGCGTGCGTGCGTGCGTGCGTGCGTGCGTGCGTGCGTGCGAGAGAGAGAGAGAGACTAATAGAGAGGAAAATGAGGTGCCGAAGGACCATAAGCGAATAATTAATAAACTATTAAAACTCGAACTTTTTACGTAGACATGGCGCCTCGTTAGAGTATAGTTATTCGTAGATTATTTCTCGTCTGGCTAAAGCCAGAGGCTATTCGATTAAAACCTTCGATAGAAACGGCTTAGCCTTGACCTTTTTGACCTTTAGGAAGAGTATCCTGACCAAAGCCAAAACCGCCAGTAGAGGAGCCCATTTCCGTCCGACGAGCATGGCAAATTGCATTTCCTCTCCTCGTGATCGCTCGTTACCCGCTGAAAGAAGGGATTACGGTGGAAGACGGGGATCTGCAAGAGAGAAAGGAGAAGGGAAAAGCAAGAACCGTCTACACCTACCCACCTCCTTCTTCACCATGAAAAGTGGTCTCAGGACAAGCAGGAAGAAGACAGGCCATGAAATTCACGTCACATCATTTTCCACTCTTCTCGCTCATCTTGTTTATCTTCACGAACATTACAGGAATGCTCTGCAAATTATGCAGATAACAACGCTCAACCATATGCAACGATCGTAAAATATCGATAACAATTATAACTAACAATGATGTAATAGTAACAATAATAGTAGAAAATTTGGTAACGATGGGTCGAAACGTTGACGCGATAATGTTCCAAACTTACAGCGCTTTCTAGCAACGAAAAGTCAACGTCGGCAAAAAAGTAACAGCGATAAAATATATCTCACCACGATAACGTTTATCGATAACAAAGAAGAATAACTGTTATCATTTCTTGGTGCCTTCATGCCAACCCAGTCGACGATCTATGAAATACCATATAGCATGCTCAGCACGCTTAAACCATCGTTCACGTAGTATCTGCCACTTAAGTTGCTTCAATATAAACGTCACTTGTAACTCACTTGCGTACTCTCAACATACAGCATACGTGTCTTACGGCTAAAATATTTTATTTACAAAGAGGATCGGGGGCACATTCGGAAAACTAAGAATTCACCGTCCATATCGAAAACATCACTACTCGCTTTCTCTCTACAAGGCAAGAGTAGAACATTGACCAATTTTTCAAGCACTCTCATATTTGACAATGTTGTATCATTGTCTATTACGTGTAATAATCGTGTAACACGTTCACGATACTGCCCGTGGTATAATCATAAGTGTCATATCAATAGAAAAACTAAAACGATGCGCATGAAAAACATTAGATTTTGCACTTTGTCCGGGAAAATACACTGTTATTGCTGCAAAATACTGGAGAACATATATACATATCATCTATTCTTCATAAATCCACTTTAGCTTGTTGTTCTTAGGTATTTAAAGCTAAGGTCAACCCTCGGTATTTCTTAAACACGTCTATCTCATTCTCTTGTATATCCGTATCACACATTATTGCATCATAGGAAGTACAGCGGATCCAGACCAATACATTGGCTCCGGCCAATCTTTCAACGTCCAGTTGCATTGCGATTTGTTTTTCCCCCTCTGTCCGGCCGTTGCCGTTGCCGTTGCCGTTGTCGTGGTCGTTGTTGCTGTCGATGTCAATGTCGATGTCGAAGTCGCGATGTCGTCATTCGAAAGGTGAGTAGAGAACCGTTACGTATTCCACGTTGCCTCTGTCGTTCGTGCCGCGCATTATGACACGTTTTTGCAAACCTACAAACGCGAATGACATTCATCGATGAATAGTCGTCATTTCGTACAATCGAGTCAATACATTCACTTTAACCATATAGTCCGCAAAACTGCAACATCCTGTACGCAGTGAAAATTTGTATTTACCTAGACAAGCCTATGCGTAAGAAAGGAGCCCCTTTCCGCGTATCATAAGTGATTAAGAAAGAAACAAATTGCCATTCAATCCACTTCGATCCGAAATATCTGATAAAATATTGATATCACGTGAAGGATCTCGCGACCAGCGCGAACCCCTATCCTGTGAGGCACCAAAAGAAAAGACATTCCTCGTAAGTCTCTTCAATAATCGTATCGTCAATAATATTATCAAGCACTTGGAGCATATTCATTAATCATTCATCAATCTTGTGAGGTGCGTACGAAGAGAAAGGAAGGTCCGAATCAGCAGGTTGATTAAGACGATGAGAGTCTCGGCTCGTACAAAGGTGACACGAATCACTTAACTATGTCGATGGTAGAAAGGTCCTTCGTGCTTTGCATCAACCATGACATCGGTTCGACCTTACAGTGAAATCTTCATTAACCAGTGTGTTTGATCGTTTACGAGGATTCGCAAATTTTTTCGTGAGAATCCCCAAGCGGTGTATACGCTAAGCTTATCAAATCAATGTTTCTCACTTGCACCGATACCGGAAGGGCGAGTAACGGGAAAGGACGGAACCAAACGCACGGGACTCTTGGCTATGCAACGATGTCCATGTCGGAAGAAGAATTGGAAGTCGTTGGGGCCAAACTGCCAAGGGTATCCTCATCTGGTAGCGCATGATGACAGGCCGGTGCAGGTGGACTCAACGGAGGTAGATGAGGCGATGACAGCATCGGATCGCCCCCGTGCACCGGTCCTCCCGTGTCATCTTCCATTAAGTCTTCTAGCTGGGATATACTGAGACCCGGCCCAGGTCCTGGACCTGGTCCCGAGCCCGTACTTAGACCGAGGCTCGCCGCATCCTCCGTTACCAGGTCAGCCACCAACTGTCGAACAAACACAAACCGTTGTCTTTATATTTCATCTTACAATTAACTTTTAAGCTCAATACAGGCTCGTCGGATTTAAGGCATTCGAGTGCCTTGCTAATTATTATTAACATTTATATAATGAACAGTTAAATACGAAAAAAGTTAGGAAGAGAGAGCCGCCAATTCAGACAATATTACTTGTTCGTGTTTAAAAACACCATGTCAGATTATTCTTTATTAGGTGAATGTTACCACCGAGGCCGTATTTCTACGTGATAAATTGTCATTTTCGATCCTCGCGTCATTACATGCGTTTACCGGCATCATTGTGAAACGATAGCGTATGGTTAATTCCTTGTTCTTGATATTTGCTTTAGGCACTTACGGGATTCTGTCAACTGTATGGCTGGCAGAACGACGTTATCGCTGTTTAAATTTCAGAAAACGGGGATCTGCTTGTTGTACTTTATCGAATACAATAATTCAAGCTCGTAGCGGTCGGTCGCGGCATACATACACGAGTACACACGTCACGTCAGCTCGCAACGAGTTCCCCTTCTTATCGCTTATTATCTCAAAGTACGCGCTTCTACGAGCGACGTCTCGCCGCGTCTACATAATGCCGATCCTACATAGTGTGTACATAAATTGTACATATACACCGTGTCTCACATTCCACCCTTCACGTCAGGGATCGAACAGTCCGGGTATATACAATTGCCCATTTTTCACAAACATCTATTTAAGTAGAACCGTGGGTACAGACGTTTACCTTTCGTTGATCCAGCTTATTCCGCGAGAAAGCATTAATCGTTAGGCCAGAAGTCGATGGCCAATTAAAATCAGTAACTGGTAACCCATGAGCCTTGGCCTGCAGTTCAAGCTCCTGGACGCGCAGTAATAATCGTCTGTTCTGATGTTCCAACTGTTTCTGCCTCAGCTCGTTCTGCTTCATCCTGGTCAGCTCATTTTTCAGCAGCTTTATGTATTCCACTGACGACTTGAGAATAGTACCTTTATTTGGTCGCACATCACGCACGATCTCGTAATATCTGAATCAAAAAGACAAGACAAAGACGATCATTTTATACGAACGAAGAAACTAGTAAAATACTAGTTTTACAGTTATCAGTGTTTACATATTTTGTGCCCTTTCAAATTCATAAGGTTATAGCCATCGACACCCTTTGCGGTTTTTATTGGTCCGTGGCATTTTTTAAACGAACCATACCATCATTACTTTTGAGAAACTCTAAACCGTCATACACATGGCATCCGATAAAGTTCGTGAAATTCCAAAAGGTCAATTCTTACGACGTAACACTGCTCTGTCATTATCAGGTTGATAATCATATTGTTACCTTCCTCTCTTAATTTGAGCTTCTTTGTCCCTCTCATTACAATTACACTAACAATAAGATCGAGCCTTATCTCCGAGTCTCCACCTATCTGTCTCTGCAAATACCGCTTAGGTTTCGAAACCGGCGGCGTCGTCGTTGCGTGTACAGTGTGTACACACAGGCATGTAGCCAGTCGATCGTGCTAGCATTCGTACACGTGAAGCCCTAGTCGGCATTACGTCAGAGATCATCCAACAGAACATATGGATATCGATAACAGCTGTATAAGATATTTGAATTGCTCGTCTGCTATTATTGAAAATATACGTGGTGTCGTCACAACACAGCCATTCACTTATTTCCCTCAAACCTGTGCGCGTCCAACGTCAAACAGTTGCTTCTCCGTTCGGCATCGTTCTATCGATAGAGGCTAGTCATTACTTCAATTGCGCATACACATGGCACAGTTACACGGTTACATATCAATACAGAGACGTGCCCCGAATCGAGGTCACGACGTACACGAAACGCACGCAAGTGGAATATTGTCGAATCCTTGTAGAGAGCACGAAGCTTTTCGAAGATGGCACTTTGGGTGGAAGGACTACTGGTTTTTAACTCCTACGAAGAACTCGACAATGATAAATGGATGAAATGTTGGATTGATAAATGGAAATGCCAGGTCTTGCGGATAAGTTAATGCGATGGATCGCTTGTTAACGGACTCTTTAACGGTCTCGATGACGAGAGGAACGAGTTGTCTCTCGAGATACATATCATTGACCACTCAAATCCCCTCGTCAAACGCATTGCGCATCTTGCTTTCATTATTATTTCCATATTAATACTACTATCTCTGTAATAATGAATGATTTACTGTGTACCACCAAGTGTACGGACCGACCTTACAAACACGTGTGATACGAGTGTTGGAGGATAAATGAAAATTCGCTACAGCCGTCGTGTCTGTTATGAGACGCGTCAAACTTTCGACGCGACAAGGTGAATATTTGTCGTTGGCCAAGGCTCTATATATCGTGTGCCTTGGGAAATTTTTTGCCTTACTCCGGTCACACTTCGCCTGCACTCGAATCGGAAGAGAGGGAAAGCTTCTGCTATCTGGGATGAAACGTTCACCAAGACACCATAATTAACTAACTTTACGTAGAGGTAGTCGTACTCACGGGTCATTGGTTTTAGGTAGAAGGGTGCCGAGCTCCTTGATCCGATCGTTGATGTTGAAGCGTCGCCTACGCTCGACTGAAAGCGGAAATTATAAACATCAATCATAGCGCACTGTTAAGGTAGATAAAGAAGCCTAATTTTTACACGACTTTGCCTAATTTCCACACAACAAAAGTACCTACTGTACATGTGTAGAGCTCGCTATCCAAGGCACGCTTAACGAGTCTCACGCTCCAAGCGGTACAACGCAGACTACGAATTTCTAATAATCTTTCGTTCGAAAATCACGTTCAAATTATTTCCACTGGATACCAGATATACATACGACATTAACGTAACATTACCGGAGAATGCCAGACGATAAGGCATATCTATTGACCCATTTTCGATGCGCTGATCAACAATGCGTTATCGGCTATTCGCAATATCTACCTTATCTACTCGCTTGTGCACCGATGGCTAATTACGACATTCGCGCTTTTCTACTGACGATATTATGTGCAATGCTTCAGCGCAAGGTTCGAACTTGATCCGCGCATCAATGGTATACACTGTTAAAATAATGCTTCTCATCGATTTTTGTCGACGTAATCGCTGGCAAATGCTATTGTTCGTACATAACGGAGGAAACTATTATTACGGATGGAACGTCAGTCTGGTATATCGGTAATACATAAGGTGAAGGTCAGTCCCAACGGGTCGAACGTAACGAAATTCCCCCCGATTACGTGTGAATCGTAATTCGATCTCTAATGTTGCATGAATATCGAGTGAAAAACCTAATCGACGATAAATAATGGAATTTCTTGGTGACTTGAATGCGAAACTGCGAAACGTCAGTCGAAAGGAACAAGCCACTTATTATACAGCCGAGCAGGCACCATACCTTATCGTCAAGTTAATCTCCTATTACATGTGCATGTGCGCCGGAGAAGTAAAAAATGATAATCGGTTCACCGGTATCACTTGCCTCAAGATAAGCTCCCTTAACGGACAATCTAAACGAATAATCAACGACGTTACGAAAGAAACACCGTAGCGCGATATATCCTTCCCCATAGAAATCAATTCCTCTACACGGTCCGACATTCAGAAAGGAATGATATTACTTTCAAGCGAATGGTTCTATTCGTATATAAAATCACCTCATCTATTACAGCTTCGAGAAGACAAAACAAACCGAACGTGCATTCTTATCAGTACTTAAATAGTTACAGTCGTTGAATCGTGGTTGACTAGTTTGCTCCGTTTACACAACACCGCCAATGTATCGTACTAGCACAGCACGATTGTATTACGTGATTAATCGGTCTTAGGAAGTCGTCGGACCAACGGCTGGGCATATATACAGAGAAAAATGCCGATCGAAGCACAACTACTTTCATTGACGCGAATTGTACTCACTCATGTTATGATTATCCTTCTTCTGGCGATCTTTAGCGAGCGCATGAATCTCTGCCTCGGTAAGCAGAAGAGGCTCGGGTTTAATCTGAAGATCGGGCAAGCTGGTCAAACTTCCGCCCTGACTATCCTTCAACCCATCGCCCAGCGATCCGGCCTCAAACGACAGAATGTCATCGAGCAGATCTTCCGCCTGCGAACAGGTAAGATACAGTCGGCTTTACCAAAGACTTTCGAGATCATTAATACGGTCCGCCGTGTCACCAGACGAAAGAAATATTACTGCAAAGTTTACGCGATCAGTCGTATTATCGCAGAATCGTCATAACATAAATGATTTGGTGATTATAAAAACTTTAGTCAATGCTCGCTGACTAGTACGCGATTGTCATCGATATACCTCGGTATAAGTTCTTATTTAAAAATTCTTTGTAATAAGGTTGAGAAACGTTTGTAGATTAAGGGCAAAAGATCAACTTTTCGTTTGAAAGCACGTCTTTAATTCTGTTATTTTTTGTCATGTCCGCAAGGAGCGCGTTAGATAATTTCCACCATAAATAGCTAAACGGCTAAAAGATAGGGACGATGGATGATGCTTGTTGCGATCCGAGTCGAGTTGTGTAGGCGGCTTGAAACGCACAAATGTATGTGCTTCCAGTTACGTAAATATTACGTAAACAATAATAACCGAGGCCTGCCGTAAAAGAGCCTTTCGATTCCGACTGACATTCGGACGGAGATGAATTGAATTACTGCGCGTACAAGCTGGTTTACGAACAACCCAGATAGATCTTACTACGACTGATACGTATTCCATAACTACACATTTCCACTTTTGCACCTCTATCTATTGACTTATTATGCATCATTATTCTCAGTTTACGATACATCAAAGCCCGCGACATTTCCGAAATAGCTATAGATCGACATAACGAAGCTCAACACTCATGCATCTACTTGCACCGGCCATTTCACAAACACAAGTTATTTAAAGTATCATGCAGGGAAATAGGCTTTCTACACCGATGATTGCTTAGATTTGCTTGTAAAGGAAAGGCACGAAAGAAGTGATTCTTATGTAGAAAAACATATCATGGGAAGGAGTTGAGCAGGGAAATCAATTGTAACGGTTATCTAATACGTATCTTCTGGCATTGCGCTGACATTTTTTACGCATTTCGATTGGTCAGCCGTACTTAATTCTTATTCATTTACTCCGAAAGTGTAACCTTTTCACGTCTACGAATATCCTATTAAACGCCTCATTGACAGAAGAACACTCTTCTTCGATAATTCCACCGTGCAATAATAGAGCAACGACGCGTCACGTAATAACATATGTATACCCATGACTATCGTTTACATACTATGTGCACGCAAGGAAACGAACTTCATTATCAGCCATGATACAAACCGATTGTATCCAATGAGAGGATTATCTTGCTGATTTTCATTTTTTGCCCGTTCACGCCTACCATTCCACGCCACGCCGTTAAGGAACTAATTAATCAACACATTCGTTAACACACATATCAGAGAAGAAAACGGACGCCAGCTCATCTTACACGCCCGGCTATTGTCGCATCTGATTTAAACTAATAGCGGAATTTCCGATCTTCGATAGTACGTTACATCGTAGTTTGATCTTTTACTAGTCCACCTAACAGCAACGAAAGCTTATCCCGTGCGCACCTTTTTACATTTAGCTAACGATGTAGTGCGAAAAAAATAGGAATGTCGGAAAAATATGTACTATCTCAAGACGATGCACTGCCAAGAATCAACGTTTCATTAACGCTTTACCTCCAATTACGTAATACGTACAGTATTACGTCGAAAAGACTTGCGTAAAAGTCGTTGGTGCTACTACTAGAAGAACTCGAACCACGACATAATGAAACTGTTCGTGCCACTTGGCCTACCTTTCAGGGATGTTGTTTATCTCTAACGAAATCTATCGTTCTTACATCGATACGGACCTTGATCGCCCGGCTTGAGCACAATTGTAGTGTATTAAGCCGGGTTTAGATACGAGTACAGACGAAAGGAACGCTTATCCGGTTGGCCTTGCATGAACATACAAAAAATGATGGCACCTTCTACGAAATCGGAATACTCAGATTCTCCAAAATGCCCTTGGTAAATCCTTCTTGAAGGGTAAAGACATATTTATGACAATCGCCCGAACGGTAACACGGTACGCAACAACATTTCGGAATCACCATCTGCTAAAATAGAGCATGGAAGAAACTCGGCCGAGGTGAAAGCGCGTACAGACCTTCTCCTGATACTTTCTTATCACGATTCTTACACCTCCTTCACGGGACAACGGTGTGACAAATAGTAGCATTTTCAAATACCCTTTCATGAGAATTACAAGGATATTAGGCGAGCTGCCTCTGTAAGTTATTCGCTGTTGTTATAATATTGCCATTCCGAATCCTCCACATGCCGTGAATTGGCCACTTTCTTTCTTGTGTTTCTCACGTTTGCTTTCGTTTTCTTAACATGATTCAATGAGAAGATACCGGCGTACCGGAAAGTATACACCACTGTTACAGTGCAATTTCTGGTCCATCACTTACATGTTTACGCAAATTCGAGGACTAAAGAGCGTTTGAATAGAAAATGATAAATTTGATTGGACTGTGCGGATTCCAGTATTGTGATGGATCCACGAAGAGCAGTGGATTTACTTATCGTTTATCAAAGAACGTTATCGGCGAAATGTTTTGCCGTGTGCCTTAGGCGACATATCGCGTAGCGATACACCGATATGGTATCGTATCCGCTACGCGTTATATTCGCTGTTTTACATGTTCTTTCCTTCCGCCTACCACTTTTTCGTCGTATGTGCCCTATGATTTGTTTGACCCCGATATCTGCCAGATAACCCGCCACCTTGTTAAACTCAGCCTACATCGTCATAAGGTTACCCTCTAGAATCCTAGTGTGCATCTGACAAAATGCAAAAGGATGAATAAGAAAAAGGACAATGACTTGGTTCTAACAACCAAATTGGTCGTCCACTCACCTTGCATCTTCGTGCTATAATGTTGAAGACGGGCATCGTCGAGCACTGAAGATTAAGAAACAAGTGGGTCTAATGCTTTAAACACGTGGACGAAATAAAGATGATCGCTTCCAGTGGAATTCTCCAGCTGTGCGGCTGTCAAAGAACGGAATGCATCATCCCGTCTGGCGGTACCGGCGGCTTCCGCGGCATCCACCCACCTCAAAGGAACGGCTAATTTACAGCTGCTCGCTCCATCGTTCTTCGGTTAGAGGCTCAATGTCCTTGTCGCGTTCGAATAAGATCGGCCAAAAGATACTTCCACTTTTGAATTTACCAAATAATTATCGCACTGCTTTATCTCGTCACTCGGCAAATTTCACCAATAATCGCGGCATATAAATTGCTCTTCGACATAACAATGAGAGGTTGTAAAACATAACGAGTACACCAGCAACCAGGTTCCACTGTGCCGCTACAATTCATGTACGATTAAATAGATTCAACGGTAGATCCCTGCTTAGTTTTCACTTATTTCGGCTGCTTATCCTGTCTTTATTTCTTTCCTTCTCTCCTTCTTACCTTGGTTGCACTACGTCATTCTTCGTGATTCTTCGTCAATTATTGTATTGTTCGCCAATGTCGCGCAGATAACCAAGATCCGAGACGTAGAGGGTACCATAATTTTAACCGCCTGTAACGGAGGGACGATGATTTCTGCAGCTATTTTATTGTCCGTTGATGATTCGATGTACTTAACTCGTTGATGGATCAAGAGCGCGACTCAATCGAGTCGCCATGGAAAGCAGTGATACACCTTTTCGAACCGCGGGGGCATACCGGCTTACGATTTAACGCCCAACATTTCTTTGCAACGAGTAAACCGGATGAACCGGATGGACTGTCGTCTTCAGGGAAAACCAGCGATGTCCTGGAATTACGGCTACTCGTTGTATCCAAGGTCATCTGACTTTACGCAATCTCCCAACGTCACTTACTACTACCGCTGCTACTACTACTACTACTACTACTACTACTACTACCACTACTACTATTAGTACGATTACTGCTGTTGCTACTACTATCCAATGGTACGACATTGAAACGAACAGAAAACACCGTCGAACCGAGAGACCGTGTTTCCGGTATGCACAATGCTGCACTCCGCGCTCAAGCGTTTTCTATTATCCCATCGATGGTGCGGCCAATCACTTATTATCGACAATTCATTCTGGCAATTCACATTTTAGTCAAAGGTCCCATGACAGACCTGGACGACGAAACGACTGATGAGAAGATATGGTATTGGGGCCCATCAAGAGTAGACAGATCAAGTAGGAGAGAAAAACAATACTACCGGCACTGACCGACGAAGAAACACGACGAACGCTTCTGAAAAGAACGAGGAAATCGGTCCTCTCGGGCAGCCGTGTGTCCCGCCTTCGGCAACGTTCGCCAGCGCGTGCACCAAACTGTAGAGACCGTCGTCGACTTAACTCGACTCAACTCGAGTCGACTCGACTTGCCTCGTCGTTACGCCGCTATGCCGCTGTACCGACACAACGCCACGCGCATGCCGCACCAATTGTCATTCGCCTCTCGACAGCCGACACCGTCGCAACAGGTTGCTACCGTTCCTTATCTACCATTACGTTCACACAGCAAAATATTCTCCTTTCAAAGCAATACAGATGGCTATATTACCACCTCTCCTCCAACGGAAGATGCTCCAATCAGATTCGACACTGGCCGCAAAAGTACTTACGTCAGACATATCGTTCCAAGAGATTAGAAAATATGAAAAAGTATTGCACGGACAAAATTGATTTATCGCAATGGAGAATTATTTTCACAAAGACAAAATAAACTTCGCGATGCAATTCGTCTGGCAAACGGACTACGATTGTTTAATTCTTCGATCAAGGAACAATACGCGATTCTGACCAGTCAGATCAGTTTGCGACACCAAGCGGAGAAATGAAACTGGGTGACTGGTCTCTGTGACAGGTCTCTAGGTACGTCTTTACAGAAATGGCTTAGAAGATGAAAACGACGTTATAACGCTTCGTTACTGTCGCAAACTATTTCACCTTATTAAAATGCCAGAGCCGAAAAGCCGATGACAATATTATATCTTAAGGAACGAGGGCACATTAGATGCTCACCTACATGCACACAGACGTAAAACGTTCTTTTCACGTGTACACGCGTAAACGCGATCAATACCTCCGAGTTCGGGTAGCACACGACACTCGTTTGTATGAAGTGTTAAAAACGTCAGCAATGAGCACCCAGGCACAGTTAGAAATTGTCGGTGGCCTTCCGACGGCGAGCGATAAGTCACCGACGTTACGTTACGAGATAATTAACACGCAAAATTTACTCGAGTAGCGCGTCGGTCAGCAAACAAAACTCGCGGCGATATTTGCCGATTGATTAGGGCATTCGATGTACGGGCGACTCGCACCTCTTCGTCACTAACGCAACTCGGCTGTGCACTGATACACGAGGCCGCGCTGTGAGATCAATCCTTCTGCTATTCTAGGGTAATATTTTAAAGAGCAAAAATGTAAAATGCACCTTCATCGGTTTTCCGCCAATCAACGTGTAGCCCGATGTCTACTGTTATTAAATCCTGAGAAACTAGATGCACCAGAGCTTGTGATGAAATATGCTCTTCTAATCAAGACACTTGTCGTTTTCCACTGGGGAAAAGTTCGATCTCGATTATATAAGATCAGTCAGTATTAACGAAATGTATGGCTTTAGAAGGAAGAAGTGATGAAATACATGAATAGAACAGGATTGACATGCGAGTCGATTCGTTAAGCCTCGGGCCAACTGGTTCTTACCTCTGAATTGCTAGTGGCAACGCTGGAAAGACCGGGAGACATAGCGCCAGCGAATGCACCGATGCTACTTGGCGGGTCCGGACTAACCGTAGAAATGCTTTGTCTGTTCGACAGTAACGCTGGCACGCGTGGGTAAGAAGCGAGATGAGGATGTTGGGGCCTCGTATGATGTACCTGGGGCCCAGGCGGAGCGCTCTGCACCACCATTGGCACCTGCGGACCGATACAATCGCTTCCCAGGCTACCGTCCAGTGTGCCGCTCGTACCACCATCCTCGTCCAGTCCACGAAAGGACTCGTGTAGATATTGGCGCACCTGGTTCTTTTGCTTCTGGACAACATGATAGCGTGTGGGATTTTCTAAAAGTGTTCGCACCTGAAACAACGGGAAACCCAAGATAATAGGGTAAAACATGAATTTTGTAAAACCGTTCAAAAGTATAGACCAAGTATCGTTGATACCTGCAGAACCTGGGGCGGTACGTCTACGCCGATGGTGGGAAGCGGAGTAGGTGGTACGGGTCTCGGGGGTGCGGCTGGAGGTCTCTGCTGTTGCAAACTTTGCCGAAATTCAGCCTCACGTCTCTCCTGTTCCTGAAGCTGCTCGCGCATTAGCTGCAGCTTCAGCTGCGTTCGGGACGTTGGCGTTGCTGTCTTAAAAGTCGGCGGACTGAAACACAAAACGACCGATTAATAGTATCAATGAGTAACATAAACGCTCCACCCCACCGTCGCTATGACAGGATACCTCCAATTTGGGAACAAAGCCAAGCAGTGACCATAAGAAATCCGAAAATAGAGGGTATTGCACAACTTGGAACGCCTCTAACTTTCCGTTTCATTCTACCATCTTCTTCGTTATTTGCCGCGTTATTCGAAACCTATCGTTTCTGCAAGCTTTCCTCCCCCTTTCCGCCTATTTTCCGACGTATATAAATAGCACAAATAAATTGCTAGGTCGAACAACGACAATACACCAAATAAATTTGTCGAGTCGACCTTTCCCCTATTCATAAACAGCATCATTTACCCCTTAATTACCATATATTTATCAATCGACAGAATGGGACGTGTAGGTAAATATATTCCCTGGCTGGTTAACGCAAACAAAGGACGGCGGTTTCATCGAATAATTATGTGTAAGGTTCATGCAAAAACGGATTAACGTACCCGACTTTTCTCGCGATTACCTACACTAACTTTACTAACTTTCAGGAACTCATGCACAAACGTATATGACGATGGTGGAGGGAGGATATTCCGTATGCATTGATCTTGCAATGCGTGCACAAGATACAGAACAACTTACAATCAGTAACGAGCCCCGACACTTCCGTGCCGAGACGGTCTAATTAAAGATTTCAATGCCACAGCGGTCGGTTAATTCCCCCCCAATGCCCCTATCTCAATAGTCAACGTTGCTCATTTCGACCAACATTTCTGTAAGTCAGAGGCAAAGGATTTTATAAAAACGATAATAATATCTCTACATGCACGGATATAATAAAACAGTGCCGACGATCGCAACATAGACGACAGAGGGGCATCATTAAAAGATACCAATAATACCGAAGTTAAGGCAAATGACCGTGCTTCATCTCTCTCTCTCTCTCTCTCTCTCTCTCTCTCTCTCTCTCTCTCTCTCTCTCTCTCTCTCTCTCTCTCTCTCTCTGGCTGTCTTTCCATTATTCAACAACGTTTACCTAAGAGCATGGGCAAATCAAATGGTCAGTGACTGTCACATATCAAGCGGCATCTGTTGGTGTAACCTTGTTCCCGATTGTCTTTCGGTACTTTCGATGGCCTTCTTCTCGTTTCGTTTGCTACGACAGGCCAGACAATTGAGAAGAACAAGCGTAACGACAAAGACAGAAGAACGATGCAATCAATTACGCACGTTTTATAACGTAAAGATGCCAGCGAAGAGCTCTAGAAGAGTCAGAGTTTGGCATAAAGTACATGTTTCTTCGGAAATAAGCGGCAAAGAAACGAAACCCGGGGCAACTGCCTCCGACAAGGACGCTTATATTTGGAAGTGACGCACTGCACGAAACAGCAAAATGAAACACGCTGCGTAATCACCTATGTGACTTTCGTCTTCTGTGTGCCGTTAAAACTACCCCTTATCCTACGATTTACATTAATATTGGCAAAGAGGTAAGTAGGTTCGATTCAAATAAGCATAAGAGAGCGTGGCGCAGGGCGGGGGAGGGGGGGCAGAGGTCGATGTTTAGTAGACGAGCAGTACCAGCCTTGCGTTCGAGTGGCTCGTGCCGGTCTTGCGAGCATGCCGTGGCTATCCGGAGCTATCACCGGCGGGGGCGCACGATCGACAATCGAAGGATCCATTTCGAGAATCATCCGCAAGTCTTCATCAATCCCGATGTGCACGTGCACGCGTTGCTGTGATCCCTGCTGTTCGTTGGCCAATGATGATGAAGGGGTGCCGAGAGTCCCCGAGGGATCAGTTGGACCGGCCACGAGCCGCTCGTACCTCGGGTAAACTAAGGAAAATTCCATTCCGTGGTATACATATGCCGGATATTAGCCACTGCATGAGCTGCTGCTGGCCAAGTGCAAACATATTTGACGGACGATAGAACGACTTGACGTATGATCCACTAGCCATTCCCAGATATGAGACGAGTTTTTCGCTCACGGCTTTTCAAGTCTCCATGTTCGATCGTTCATTCCATTAAAATTTGACACTTGGCAAGCAGAGAGAACCGATGTTATGGAATAAGCAATCGAGTGCAATTGCGTGGTACTTTTCTGCAGTTTCGCCAGCAGAGTAAGTGAAGGCGAGGGCGAGGATGAAGACGAAGGTGAAAGCGAAGGCGGAGGTGAAGGCGAAGGCGAAGGCGAAGGCGACGGCGACGGCGACGGTGGTGGTGGTGGTGGTGGTGGTGGTGGTGGTGGTGGTGGTGGTGGGATAGAAGTCGAGGGCGGTCGGACGACAATGTCGTGGATCCGACTTAGCCGTGCAATTAATTCCTCAAACTCGACAATCTGTCGCGCGGCCTCTGTCGCGCCTTGCATATCCACACAACCGGCGTGCCGGCCGATAGCCCGACGGCCAGAGTAACAGAGAACCGCAAAAACGAGAGGCTTTCAGCGATCGGACGTCCCGAGACGTCGCGACGCTACTAAAACTAGAATCGCACCGCTCGGCGTCTCGCCTCTCCTTGTACTTGGCCCCTCCTCGACATGCTCGCGTCAGATTCTCCGAGCACGGTGCCGCTCCATTATATCTATGTATATATCGCTTCCTAACATTCTTTTTCTTCTAATCTCGCGCTATCCAACCTTACGTGCGAAATAAATTGCCGAACCAGTGAGCTTTCAACAAGAATCTGGACTTGCTTTGATATTCTTTTAGTTGCAAATTCATGGTCGACCGAAAAAATACAGTAGCATAAGCGAGAAACATCATGGCTGAGGACAGGCTGTCAGTCTTTTTGTCCCGATGTCGGCACTATCACGATATTTATCACAATGCCACGAGAGAGAAAGGGAGTCACTGCACCAACTTGTTCATATACCGAACCAGTTTACTCCGGATTCATCCTCAAATGCTCTCGGATCGGCCATCTCCTTCGAAGCGCCTCTATAGATATTGTCAGCATTCACTCGGGCGCTTCGTTAGACTCGTATTCCATCAAGCAAACGCGGGACAATACAGTGTACATGTGCACATGAAACTTTCGGGGGACACGATATTTTTCGATAACTTGCATAATATGATGCGATAAATGGACGACGAATCCTTAGGAGGTTGATATGACGATACACCAACTAATTCGTCGTGAGTCGTACGACTGAGCACCATGAAGCTCTACAGGTGTTTCAGTTGGTAGATAAACTCGACAGATAGACGGGATTTATACGTGGATATAAGCAGTATAAGATATACACTTGTAGAACTGAAGGTAAATGTACTTTACATCGTAATGTTATATCGGCCAATATTTAATATCATCGCGCGACAGTTCAGTTGACGACCAATTGATGTAAATTAAAAGGCGCGTATTTTTCCGACGACCATCATTCCGCTCGAGAACGATGATTTCACTCTCAATTGGCTGCACGAGAACGTATTCTCTCTCATTAATCATCTCACATCTGTCGAGAGTCGAACGTTCGAGCAAACGCTCGCGCTAATTGATCGGCACCAATAACGATCGGTACTCGCGTGGAAGATTGTTTTTACAACGTAGCACTGATGCGTCAAATGACAAGCGTGGGGATTCATTGCATTGTTCCGTCAAGTACGCGTCTTTCCGTTGTGTCTCATTTTCGGTACAGTGCTTCCTGCGCAATCCACGTGAAAATAGCGTATTAACACGGCACATTCGTCTATTCCGTCACAGTCCCGACCATAGGTCGATTACAAACAATATATAAAGCAGTAATGAAGATCTCCAAATACAAGGTGTACCATTCGAACATATTAGAAAACGTAACAATACCGAAACCAAAACGTTATGTAACCTTCTCCTTTGTAAAGTGACCCTCCTTTGATCAAGTACGCAAGGAGGTGGAGATCGTCGATTATTCCTTAGTAAATGCACGTACTGAAATGTTTGAAGAATGGATTCCAACGGAAAAACGTTCAACGTCAATGGTATTCGTAAATTTTTGCAATTTTGCACAGCTAAAAACCATTTCACTTACCTGCCAGTCTCGGGAGCACGGCTTTTCAGCTCGTAATACATAAAGTCCTGGGTGGGAGCCGAAAGTAAGGATAGAGCCTGCTCAAATTCATCCCCGTACTCGCCAAATCCCAAGTGATGACTGCCCAGATCACTCGTCAGTGCAGTCAAATCGAAACCCATGTCGACGCCGGATTCGTCCATCTCTTTCTAACTTTCTCCTCTTTGTAACGATTCACCACTTCGGATCTCCCTCCGTTTGCCACTCACTTTCTCGCTTGATTTTTTATCGCTATCTCCGAAATGTTATAACTCACTGTTTCCCCCTAATGCGTCGAGAAGACGATGCACCGTTCTTCGTACGGGCCGGTTAGTCGCGAAGCGAAAGACGGGTCAAATGAATGCCGTAAAAAAAAAAACGACACGCTTATCAACACCAGTTCTGTGGGCGTACACGTACGCTTACGCGATGCGTATGCTTTTGCTCTTATTGTTAGTTGAGCTACAGCACGGGCGGAAGGGGAAAAAGTACCGAGAGAGAAAGATATACCAAGTGGATATATAGAGATTTACGGATGGGATAAACGAACAGTAAAAATGGCGTTCGAATTGAACAACATGTTGTTCGCTTGAATGTAGCCATTGGAAATCTGTTCTTGTTGAAATTGTCAGTAATCTCTTCGTGTTCCATGGTCTTCCTTCAAAGTATTGGAGTTACGCGCGAAGGCAGACCCAACAGCAAGTAGAAACAGCCGATAGTAGAAAGACAAAGAGCGAAGATGAAGACAGTAGAAACGGATGGCGTACACTGTATGGTCGGGCTGTCACTACCCGAAACTTGGATGCGTCACTCGGCGACACTAGCCACCCGTTACTCGCTACTCGCTACTCGCTACTCGCTACTCGCTACCTCTAGCTACTCGCCAAGTCGACACTTGCACGACTATATCGTCCGTTGTCAGGCAAAACATCTCCTCCGATTAGCACGCGTGCCGCCATCCTCCGGCCGAAGGCCGCAAGTCACTACAATTTCTGATTTGCCCACCTACCCGATCATTCGCCCCTTATTTATTGGACACTCCCTTGAGAAGAAAAGATCCGTTAAAGATGGAAGAAAATTTGTAGGAAATTTTCAACCCCGTGGATATCCCATACTCATAGTCATAACTAATCCATACCCGCTTACGGTTACTTCAGTTCTTCTTTTATGTGAACCTTGTTTTAAATCGCCGATCTATCCCTGTCATGTGTCCCTTGGTAAAACTCGAGTTTGATAATGTTGGAAATACTGCGATATAAGCAGTTAGCTTAAATAAAGGTGCGTGTCGGTGCGGGAAAAATGACCGTACTCCACAACACTTTGTGGCGTAATTCTTACATATTTGCTGACACCTAGTAGCAACGTACGAATGACAAAAAACGTGGCTTTTGCCACTGGCAGCAGTACAGATTTATACGGCTACGAAGGCGTTCAAAACTGAAAATGTGTCCCAAGTGTCGGCAGATTCTGCTTGCAATTTATATGGCGATTCTTGCGGAACTCCTGGCAATTCCAGTATTTGACAAAACGCGTTGTTTACCGCCAGAAGTCTCGGCACAGCTGGACGATTACTGGAGAACGTACAAGGTGATAATGTAGACCTCTAGCCGCGAACAAAGTTCAAGTATTAATAATATAACAGCCCGTTCGCACGGATATGCATGTCGTCGGGATTTATAATCTATTTGCAATCGTGGGAAATAATGATGCCGAATTGTAGCATGCAATGCAATATTATTTATTTCACATGGAAATTCTAGGCGACCTTTAACAAAAGTTACGACGGAAACGTCGAGAGAGCGAGGCGAATGGCCTGGGAGGAAAACCTCGTTAAGATTTACGAACACAACTTAATGGCCGCTGCGGGACACCACGGTTACACTTTAAGAGACAACCACATCGCCGATCTCAACACCCGGCAGTACATTCGCGAAATGGTCGGTAAGCAAATGCCCAATTGTTCGATTAAAATTGGGGGCTACAAAAGTACCTATTCCTTGCGGACACGTTCGAACACGTTGTCGAACATGTTCGAATCGAGTCCTTCTCCGTTTCGATACACACGATGGAATATTCAGTAAGAATTAGCTCAAAGTAATATTTGTCAACAGATCAAATTAATCCCGAGCCGTAAGCGTCGAGTTTCGAACAAACAAATAGTAGGAAGCGTTCTCGGCGATGGGCAAAGCATTCCGACGCATTTCGATTGGCGAGAGATGGGCTTCGTGAGCGCCCCAGACAACCAGAAGAGCTGCGGTAGCTGTTACGCCTATTCGATAGCCGGCGTAATAGAGGGTCAGATCTTCAAGCAGACAGGTACGCTGATCCCTTTGAGCGAACAGCAACTGGTCGACTGCAGCAGGATCACGGGAAACCTCGGTTGCCATGGCGGTTCCCTCCGGAACTGCTTTAGATATCTCGAGAAATCAAAAGGGCTCATGTCTCGAGCCACCTACCCCTACGAAGGAGAGGTAAGTAAGACAACGTGGAAAGACGATCGTCCTCCTTCGCATTTTCGCCTCATTATTTTTATCCGCTAATTTCATTCGTGTTCCCATTAATGCGTTTCGAAACACGATTCGACGCTTCCGGGACAGGCTTGAGAAATACGTAGCAGCGATTCCTTATCGCGACGGTGCAAATACCGCTCGGTTGCTCGTTAGCTCGCAGTATGTGAATTAAATTATCGCTCGAAACGGAGAGGCGCAAAGATCACTCGTACTATTCATATAGTTCGATTTTTCCCGATTCTCGGCGAAAGCGGCCGTTATACGAGCGATGATGAATCTTGCATCACTTTCTCGGGACACGCGTTACAACGGTCAATCAAAGATTCTAGAGCAAGTTTCGGGGCTCGCAAGCATTTCCCACGACAAGTATAATATAACACTATGGTCGATTTTGCAATAGTTATCGATCTTTGGTCAAGTAAATGTAGCAGCTTCCGCGACTCACTAGATCGTTTCCTGCAAATCTGCTTATGTATTTGATCTTCATTAAACTGGAGATGAGGACATTTCATTGGTATCCTCCCGGGAGATGAAGAATATATTTCGGAGGAATCCCATAGAGGAAATATCGCACAAACGAGAGCTCGATGAGGATGCTAAGGCTTACTCGAGTCTTTTATGCGGCAGCAAGGACGGTGCAGATTTCGGGAGCATATGAGCATCGTTAACATCACATCGTGGGCCATTCTGCCCGCTCGTGACGAGAAAGCCTTGGAAGCTGCAGTAGCAACGATCGGGCCAATCGCAGCCTCCATAAATGCCAGCCCGAAAACATTTCAACTTTATCAGTGAGTAAGCTTATTCGTAACGAGATTAAAGAACTGCAATTGTAAGAACGTAGGCAGGCTGATACCCTGAGAGTCATTGCCAGTCTGTATAGTCGTCTGTATGGAAATAAGAAACATGAAATGGCACATTTGTTCCGCAGCAGGGGTATTTACGATGATGCTACGTGCAGCTCAAACACCGTCAACCATGCAGTGCTTGTCGTCGGTTACACGCCAAGCGAATGGATCCTCAAGAACTGGTGGGGTGAGAGTTGGGGCGAAGACGGATATATGCGACTAGCGAGGAATAAGAACCTTTGCGGGATCGCCAATTATGCAGCGTATGCTACAGTTTAACCGACACGTCGAGCAACCGAGTAAATTTACGCTCGGCAAAAAGGTCAAATTATTTATCGGTAGTATGTACTTTTTTGCCTCGGTAAAAATTGTTATCGGGATTCACGTCGATATTTCCAGAGAAACCGCCAACATCGACATACGTATTGGTCGACGAGTCAACGGTGGATTACATAATAAATCCACAATTTGAAATCCACATAAATGATTACTTTTCTCGCCATCTTACGCTTAGTACGCTTTCGCCAAAAATTCTACCACCTATGTACCACCAATTTTACCGTCTACCATATTCCGCGTGCGGGTAGGTCCGGTTTAAAAAAAGAAATCAGAGACAAGCAACAGACAGGAGCCCCTGTTTGGGCCACGGTTTAAATTCCACGCGAAATATAATCGTTCGTAATCGGATCAGGCTTGACAACTTGATTTACGAACTTTCTCTCCCCCTCTTCCTCTGCACGGAGCTCCCGCTTCTCTAATCGGTCTTATCTTTCATTCTCACGACCTTCCATCTCTCCCTGAGGCGTCTGGAATAATTCAGGCGAATAAAGGAGGAACGAGACCTTCCCTTTCGCCCCTGATAAAAAAGAATCCGCAGACATCGGTAAATCCTGCCTTAATAGATGTCCCGTTCTAGCCTCATAGGAACGTCGACCACGTCAACGGGCTATTTATCTATCTTATTATTGATAGTTTGGCCGATTAAACGTAGATATCGAAGGAACGCTTAACTGTAGTACGGTAAAACTAGCAGGATATGTCGACAACAAAAACTGCCAAACGATCGAAAATCGGTCAGCGCAATAGCCATCGGCGTAATAGCCTCATCTGTTTTACAGAATTATCTTGCAGAACGGAACTAATAGACGGGGAAAGTACGTAAACCCAACGTGCCTGTACAGCACGAGCCTTTACCATACGAGGATAAGAAACGAAATTCTCGGATGAAAAGGAATTTATTGCTGGGGATATATTCCCTAAAGGAAGCTAGATTTCGTTCGCGCGTAGCAGCGTATCAACATAACATTTCTATCATCGCACCATAGCACCAAGTTGCACTATTCCAAACTTGTATAAGCACTGCTATTCCAAGCCGTCACTTTTACTGTAATTAAATACACTGCGAAGGCTTACGGATAAACCGAATTACAGGGTCTCTTATGGGTTCTTTACGGATGAGACGTATGCAGATCTTCCGCAAAAACAATGTCGATTGCATTACCCGCACTGGTCATGAAGATAGAGAATGTAAAACGCACAAGGGTTCGAAACTTTGTCGGCCAACCTATTTGTAATTATTCTTGTTAGAGTGGGTTTGTAATGAAAAAACAGTCAAAGAACGTCGTTACATCAGGCAAAGTTCAATGCACTTGTTGGTGTTGAAAAAAACTAATCCTGTATATGTTGACTATGGACGATCATTGTTGTTATCGTTTTCATTAAGAGCAGATATTATTCCTCTTGACCCATTGAACTTAAATCTGGGCATTAAGCAATGACCCGCTTCGGAATGTCTTCACGCGGAACACACATGGTAATAGAACGACCTTCGAACGGGTGGGATTACCGCATATTTTCGAAGAAACCGTCGAAAAACACGATACTTTGTGAACTTGCGGTTTACCGATGTCAGCAATGCGCTAAATCGCGGCTAACACCTTTGCCAACTGCCTATTGCCTGCCTACACGTTCGAGGTCGAGCCGTATTAGCTGAAAATACGCCTTGAAATATGCCGCCCTTTCCTCCTGTTCAGAGAAAAATCTAATATTATCATATAGGCCAATAATAGGGAGTTGTAAATGAATTTCTGTCGAACTGACGGCGCAAGGTTATGAGAGTTTCGTGTAGACCATTAAATCCATAGAATTCACCGGTCTGAATTTTTGTTTGTAAACGGGGAAAACGGAGAGCAAAGAAATTCTACGAAGCAGAGAGAAGGCGTACGTGTGAAACGCCGCCCCGTATCGACCTCGTTCCGTTTCGCTTACCGCCCTTGGTGCAATGTGCTTATCACACGCGGGCGAACTCCGTTCTGACATCGTTCTATCGGGATATCCCCCGCCCCTGCCCTCTTCCCCGTCCCTCTCTCCTTCTCATTGAAATTTTGCCACACAAACCGTTAATGACGAAACGTTTACATCGACCGTGTAATTACATTACGGCTAGTTAATCAACGAACCAATCGTATAAACTGTTTTTTCGGCTAACGAAGAGACCGGCTACAAAATACGGTTTCGCTTGTCTGTTGTACACGTCCGTGCTTTACATCAAGTACCTTAATACGTATGTTATCGATAAGTCCCCTTACATGACGAACGCAACATTTTTGTAACACCTTGGATTTTTCACAAATCTGAGTTCAGTTGGGGCCAATTGAGGAAAAATGACAAGAAGATGATGGAACAGCGACCAATTTTATCCGTCCTTTTTCAAGGAAAATCAACGACACCGTTCGTGGAATACGGAACCCCAGCTGTCGGCATGTTCGTGGCGCGTGCTTGCTTACCGCTGATATCAGCACTGATCCGTCTCCCCGTCCAATCCGCATTGGCCCCGGACCAGTGGGGGCAAAGTTCGTACAGCCGAGCAGCGGCCGAGTCAACTACATCACTGGTCCAGCGTGACGGTTCACCTCCAGTCTCCGTTTACGCGCCGCACGAAAGGTTCGGTCGGATCAAGCCAAAACAGTGCCGCTCGCCAGGACACTGACCACCACACGCGTATTAATCCATCGTGTCGACAATACTACAAAATCGGCGCAACACTTGAACTCATACCAACCAAACTCTACGATAAAACAGTCATAATTACGTCGAAACGAAATGGTGGATCTTGCGTTCTTCTAAGTCATTCACCAATCACTCCGAGCATCGATGTTACGCCTATCGTTGGACACGTGCTTCGTGAAAATGGAGGGTACATTCATCGTGAGCGGACAACCGCACAACAAACGGATACATTCCTGAACCTTTCTGTACCAATGATCGTAAATGCTTCTGAAGAAACGACAATGTCCCTGTTCTCTGTTGCCAACACCGCGTCATTAACGGTATTAACGTTATTAACGACATTAACGATTATCATGGGACATTACTAACTGTCCTTTTTTGTACGAAATATTCCGATTGAATTCGCGAAAAAATCGAAGAAAGCAGCTTAACAAGAGAAAGGGAAGAGAAGAATTGAAAAGGATAAGTGGGGGGGGACGTGATCAAACGAATACCTTCCATGATCCGTATGGTTCTACGAATCTATCAGGTCGCTGATCCTGGTGACATAACAAGGTAGACGCACAAGAAAGACTGGTATCGAAAATGCGTTTGGCCTCTCAATCGATGGTCCTCCTCCTTGTGCTCTGTTTGGGCGCGATCGAGGCGGTTTGGCCCAAGGTTACGAACCCTTTGATGAGCGTCTGGACAAGCTTTTACCATGAACCCGAACCGCCTTCTCCCGAGGACCATCGACAGGATTGTGCCGGTTGTACCCAGAATAAGGTTGTCACGCTCGATCACGACCCAATCCTTACCGAGCTCAGGGTGGAGTATGTCAAACAGCAGATCCTCAAGAAACTGCGACTCTCAAAACCGCCTGCGGTCAGCATGTCTCTCTCGACCCTGCCGAAACCTCTGATCAACGGCAACGTTCTCGAGTTACGTCCGGGCGCACCTCTTGTGCCGGAAAAACCCGCGGAAAGTTTTTACGGGAAAACCGATCAAATCGTCGTCTTCCCCAAGGAAGGTAAGAACATCTCCTTAGTGTAAAATCCGTCCAATAAAAATTACCAACGTAAACGCCTTTTTCAACTAGATAAAACGGCACATCCTTTCATTAAATACACGCGACGAATTTCACCTATAATCTCCTCGTATAGAGATACAAACTCGAGGGTGAAAACCCGTTCTTTCGATGAAGCCGCTTCACGGCTCGCAACAGCATTATCGTAAAACGAAAAGCGTAAAGTGTACATTCTGGTGTAACGCCGTGGGGCATCGCCTTTTCGACGACAGGAGAAATTAGTTTGGAAGAGAATAGCCCCCGCTACCTACCACCAAGGCAGGAGGTTCATTATGCCGTACCAAGACGAGGGGCCGAACGTCATCGAGCTACTACTCGATACTCCTCCTGTGCCGCCGGCTGCGCACCGCTATTTCCGATCGTCCCTTCCCTTCGAAGATCCACCACGCTCCTTTTTTTCGCCAAAAACCGAAGCATCTAACAAATAATTTTAACCGAATGTGAGCAAAATATTAATTGGTACGTTACGCAGGCGTATCGGACTCGAAGAAATGCCGACAGAGCTCAAATCACTTGACCGGCTTTAATCCGGCGGCCTGCTTTTCGTTTTATCTACCGAACGAGATGCAATTCGTCGACGTCACGTCGGCACAACTGTGGTTCTACAAGGAATACGACGAGAATGATGACTTTAATCAGACATTCGTTCTCGCTGAGCTAGATCACTGGGATCACGGTGGTAGCTTCGAAAAGAACACCGTCATGGCCATCTTCGAGACAAATATCGGAGGTAATATGAATTTACGATGACCGACAGTTAGCTAAACATCCACCATAATTTCAAAGAGACCGATCATTCGGCTAAATTGTTTGTCAAGAACTGACAAATCAACGTAATACCACGACATCTGTTTAAGGTTGGGAAAATGTCAGATGAATGATTGAGGTGTCTGATTGTTACAGAGGGCTGGGTGAAGACGGACGTCGGTTTTGCGGTGAAGAAATGGGTGGAGGAGCACCGACTGAATCACGCGATACAGATAGCTTGTAGCACATGCTCTATCGACCGTGACGACGCGCCTGTCTCGATTGAACAGACTCTGAAACCTTTCCTGGTGATACATACATCGCCCTTACCGCAGAAAAACAGACCCAAGAGGAACTCGAACTGCCTGCCGGAGATGAAGGAATGTTGCAGAGACGAACTGTACATCAATTTTGAGGACATCGGCTGGAGCGACTGGATATTGCACCCGAGCGGATATCATGCCTACTTTTGCCGCGGATCGTGTTCGTCCGCCGCATCCTTGACAATTAGCGGATCGCCCTACAACAACGTCATAAGGGTACGTCCATTTATACGCATGCCTGTCGCGTAATTAATAATAATCGGCCCAAACCACGAATCATCATGATTTTTTTTGCAGAGATTGTTGATAAAGAATGGAAACGTCCTCCAGCGTAAAAGCGAGATAGTACCCTGCTGCTCGCCAACACAGCTATCACCTATTCAGCTGCTCTACGTTGACTCGAACAACACGATCACTCAAAAAACCTTGCCGAATATGGTAGTAGAAGCGTGCGGATGCATGTGAATTGAATTTTGATCAACAACAGGACCTGTTGCCGATTTTACTTGCCGGGTTCATTCTCGTGATTTCTCCTTGCGTAGTCAAAATGCGTCACTCTCTTTATTCACACAGCACACACACACACACACACACACACACACACACACACACACACACACACACACACACACACACACACACACACACACACACACACTTTCTCTCTTTCTCTTTTGACATTCGAAATGCGTAAATGGATTACACGGGGAAGACTAAGGCTCGTATTTTCGTGTGCGGTTGAAAACCGCACGCAAAAGCTTCTACGCCAAAAAATACAGTGAAAAGCATCGACGCGACGATAACCAAATGAACAAGAAAAACGAAGCCCAAACAGTATTTCTTTTTAGCAATTGAGCTCCGTGCATAAACGAGATAAGTCCGAATTGCCCTCCAGTTATGCCCTGATATTGTCGGAATATCCGATCTTTTTCTGCTTCTGGAGCTTTATTTGTTAAGAAGCTAAATCCCGTTACTCTGCAAACTGACGGCGATAAGTGTAAATACATGTATAACAGTTTGCCTAAGCGAGTTGACAAACGGGTTTAATGATGAGGGAATGCGCAGTAGCCATCTAGCATGGTCCGGGCTACTGTTCCGCGCTTTCCACTAGTACTTCCGGCCTCCAACTTATCTTGTTAAACGAAATGTATACGTAGGAATGCAGAAATATGTCGTTTATAAATATCGTGACCATGCTAATCTTACAAATACTAATACGCAAATAAGTGCACCCAATACATTATATTTATTTTTAAGCCAACATTTTTTGTCGTACCTTATGTTTTCTACCGTGTAAATATTTAAGAAGCAGAATGTATTTTAGCTAAAGCTGCTAAATAATCTGCTTTAAGAATATTCGAAAATACGCAGCTGATACCTCATCCCCACTTGATAACGAAGAATGAATGCCAGTTGATGCCGAACAGCTGTTTTGTTCGATAAGTATCGATACAATTAAGCATGATTACACAGTTGGCTTGCAAGTTAATTTCCCTTTGCGTAAATTACACTCAATACTAATGAAGAATACAAACATTAGACTCACATGAATGGCATTCAATTAGTCCGCCCGGCAGCAGCAACCGACGTATGCCATCTATTTATTACGTTTGTGTATGTACGCCTGCGTATTCGCCTCTTTGTCTGTCTCCTCATCAGCCGTCAACAGCAGTAAGTAACCCGTGGCCAATGGCGGTTAACAGCCAGTTTCTAGTATCAGCTGGAATCAAAACCGGTGGACAGTACTGACCACTGGATACTTAAGATGTGACGGTGCATGAATTTATCCCCGAAGTCTGATACAGATCACTTCGATTAACTATGTAACATTATAACGTAAAAATGATTATAATGCGTTGGCGAGCAATGAACCTGGCTTGCGACATGGACGCAGCATGAGTGTTTAACATCCGTTTACCCTTACCCCATTGCCACATTAGGCACGGTAGCACGTTACGGCGATATTACACGTATAACCTATGCAATGCTGTCGGAGGTCGACGTATTTATTAGCAATTATACATTGGTAGATCCAGAAGTGTACCAATTATGGGTCGACGGACATTCCTGTAAGTCTTTCCCGTGTGTATAAGTCGACGCTCTTGAAAATATAAATTGGTTGTATTGAAAATGCTTCTAATTGTTCGACACAGCCAGCGAAGCAGTTAACATACTTCACCAAAGAGGAATATGTCAGCAGACAAATGCGCCAATTGAATTGGTAGCCTCGGATATACTCGACCATTATCGTACATACTCCCTGTTGGAAAAACTACTGCATGCTCCCACAAAATTAGCCAGCGAGCAGTTGGCATTTCAAATTGAACCACAAACTAGTCAAATGCTCATCGAAATGTAATACACCAATGACCATTCGTGGCACTATCCCCATTATCCCCTGCTTTCATTTTAACCTTTGGGTTCAAGGTACTACGAATTTGATGATGTGGTAATACGGGAATTGCTTGGCAAGAAGTTAACGTCAAAGAGTCGGAAAGATATGGATGAAGTGTCAGACAAAACCAGTGTTACATTGAAGAGCTGTCGCAGGCAATATGACAATGTAAAGAGGGTATTCAAGGTAGTTGAGGATTTACCCGGTTCATTAGTAACAAACATTCGCGAGCACTTCCTACTTTCTGAAGAACTTGCAAAGTGTGTATCAGGTTTGTTATAACTCTTCTCCATAATTTCAACTAATTAATTTGCTCTACATGAAAATTATTGAATTGCATAGACGTTACGCGGCTGTAGTATTCATTGCCTGTCTTCGATTTGAGACGAACAAAAGGAAATTACAATTTCTCACTTTTCCTGATTTATATCACTGTGCGAACAGTATGATGGGATATTGGACGTATCGCTGTGTCGGTTCCGAATACTTTGATACGGACTTGGACAGAGAATTTCTGCTAGAGCTGTCCGAATGCAGAGTTCTCTTAGAGAACGATAAGCATCATAAGCAGTAAGTATGCTGATCCTAAAGTTTGATAATTCTTTCTAACTCCTCCCTTTTTCCAGTTTAGTATGTATTAAGCTAAAACCGATGCTTCTTGAACGCTCGTATCAAGAACTCGATATGAATTTTCGTTCGTACTCAAGAGCTATACTAGGAATAGGATGTAACTTACATAGGTCGAGGGAACTGAGATTCTTTTTCCTCGAATTAGTTGAAAGGTGTATAGAACCATGGCGACAGGTCAACTGGTCGCACAATGATTTACGTCACTTCTTATCCGTTTACACACAATGTGCACTCGACATGGACGTACTTAGGTAGGAAGATTTCGTATCCTACTTCTGTCAGCCCGAAATATCGCACCTGACACGGCAAATTTCCTTGCAGGGAGGGCGAAATAAGGGACGCATTCGAACGCTACATGACCGTCCTTACGTGTTGCTTATTGCGGATGTACCATACTTAACGACGCATTACGGTAAGCGTTTGGTGACATATTATTAAATTGAAATAAACGTGCTATACGTTTTCTTAGTCCGTATATTACATGATTTATTGATTCTATATGATAAATAATTCATGAACAAATGCAGCACACTCGTGCGCTCGTTACGCCGGTAGTGAATTTAGAAAGATATTGTTAAATATATCGTCGACATCAACAGAAGAAACTACGCGCGAGCATTTCCCTGCAAGTTATGTCATGTGGCAACATTTCCATATTGTAATGACCGATTTCCGAGAACACCATGGAACGTGGAAAGCCAGCTTACAGTAGAACACCGGCTTCTCCTAGCTTCATACATGTGTATTTTTATAACGATACACATCCGGTAGTTTATTAAATATTTTTACACTCCTATTTGCACTTAGCAAAATATGATAGTCACATAGGCTTTAATCAAAGGATCGTTTTGTAGCCCGCTGCGGTCGGATTAGCGAACAGATGTTCTAATCGCTCATTCCATAATCACCCAACCAAGTCGTTACGCATAAACTGACCCATCAATTAAGTTTGTACTTCACATAATCTACCTACTTGGCTGATAAATTATTGCCGCGTTGAGATTCTTTCATGAATCGCCAACGTTAATTCATTTATCTAAATATTAGAATTCACTGCTTTTCTAAACCGAGTACTTTGTTAACGGCATATACTACGTCACTTGCTTGTGGTAGAGAATATTGTTCTAATGTTTTGGCATATGGCATGGGCGTGTCTACTCCGGTGACACGTATTACTGGGGAATCAAGATAGTAGAAAGCATCACCTAAAAATTATACATATGAAGGTAAAATGAACCGATTACAAATGCACGACTAAGAAAGCTCAGAGTGTCAGGGACTTACTTTCCGATATTCGTGCTGAAATTTCTGCGCCTATACCACATTGTGGCCATCCTTGTTCGACGGTAATAAGATGGTTCGTTTTCACCACAGACTGCATTATACATTGCATATCTAGCGGCCTCAGCGAACGCAGATTTATTACCTCCACTTCGATACCCTTACCGGCCAGTTCATTGGCCGCTTCCAATGACTGTTCAACGGCTTTGGAATGTGCTACCAGGGTTATATGTTTTCCGACTCGCTCTATTTTCGCTTTACCAAACGGTAAAACGAAATCTTTGGATAGAGCCTCATCGGACATGGGATATTGAACTCCATAGAGTATTTCGTTTTCCAGCACAACAACTGGATCAGGATCTCGAATCGCGGCCTTCAGAAGACCTTTCGCATCTTCGCTACTGTATGGCGAAACAACTTTTAAACCAGGGCAGTGACTGTACCAAGCGCCGAAACACTGAGAGTGCTGGGCTGCCACACCAGCCGCAGCACCATTGGGCCCACGGAATACAACCGGTACATTGACTCTACCAGCCGACATGTAGAACGTTTTGGCGGCAGAATTGATAATCTGGTCGATAGCTTGCATCGAGAAGTTGAACGTCATAAATTCGCAAACTGGGCGAAGACCAGCCTAAAAAGTCCGGTTAATTGGTACAATAACATTTGCAGATATTACAAAACATTGACAAGTAGATTTGATTACAACCTAACTATACCAACCCCCCTCCCCCCTATACTTGTTTTGGCACAAAAACAGGTCACAGGCTATGCTTCGTTTCTGAATGTCCTCACAGTCTTTGACGTTACATTGCACCAACGTACCATAGCTGCGCCAACAGCAATACCCGCAAATCCAGCCTCTGTTATTGGAGTATCGATAACACGTTTATCCCCGTATTTTTTCCACAATCCTCTCGATACTTTATAAGCCCCATCATATAAAGCTACCTCTTCACCCATAAGAAATACTCTTTCGTCCCTTTCCATTTCTTCGTCCAGGGCAGAGTTTAAAGCATCTCGTACGGTCATCTGTGGGAAATTAATAGTAACATTTCTTCAATGGGACATCGCGAAAGTCGGAAATCTATTGCTTTCCAATTCTCTACGACAATGCGCAGATAACAAAATGAGGTGTCATCATCGAAAAATCGTATCGTATAATCGCATATCGTGTGTACGCGACCTTCGTCGCCCTTCAAAACGTTACAATTCGTTAGATACGTAACACTCGATCAAAAGGAGAACTGCCACTTTGAAATAAACGGAGAATAATACAAACGATAAAATCTTCAGTATTAATAAATACGAAAGACTCAAGTTTTCCGCGCAAACTACGAGAACCAAATGACCCGATTAACAGAGGGGTTATGTCTGGAACTAATGGGAATCGTTAGAAATATTACTTCACCTGTTGTGCCGCAGACCATTTCGAAGTTGAAAACGAGCGTCGGCCAATTCCCCTGGCAATACACTAAAAATAATTGACAATCACAACAATGATACAATACTATTACGAATATGGAGTTACGAGTTTTTTCACAAGTACAATGGACAGTCGCTAGCAAATCAAATGCTGGGCATTTACCGTGAGCATCGTAGGCCGCTGTTTAATCTAACAAATCAGATTGTGTCGGCAGGAGCCTTTTTCACGTACGACGATAATTCAACTTCACGTCTATCTGTGCTGCTAATAAGCTCACTGATCCAGAATTACAAGTCTATCCTCGTGTAGCCAGAAATACGAGATGAAATATTCAGAGAACCAAGGACGATGGGCGGACACTTATGAATATCAGGCGGCCGACATCAACGAAAACCTTCCTTGTAGCTACGGCAATCTGATAATCGATACATACGTGTTTAGTTGCAATCCTATCGGAGTATCTCTTTACGAAATTCTTAATTTCATACCATGTGACATAGTATATTAGATAAATAATGAACGGTAATGTCAAAACCAATATTCTCTGTTCTCACTTAAACGTTGCACGATTTCAAGCCAACCACAGACACAGTGTTTTATCAGTAGCCAATCCTGTGGCGGAATATCAGCGTGATATCAGTGAACCAATAAATTTGGGTATATCGTGCATGAACCACCGTTGCAGACAGCATCAAACTATTTCATTGGTTCATAATGCACGGACCACTTCCATCTTTCGTCTGAACGATTGGCCCGTTCAACAGCTATACATATAATACCACATCTACATGCCTATTTTTTCATACTATTGAAGAGACAATAGAAATCTCGTTAAACGATTTACTAATGCAACTATTTCTACCAAAACATTCCTCTATATCGCTTCATTCATTAAATAAGGGATCAATTTCAAGAGAAGCCAAAGAAAAACAAAGTACTGAAGTTTGATGAACTTAACGACAGATCCATTAAATAACGCGTTTCTCTAATTGATTATTTTCATTTCACCTGCAGATAGAAAATTACGCATAAAGCACGCTTGGTTTAATAGCATAATGGGAATATACGTATATGTAACTTGTATTTAGAAGAAGGTACGTAGCCCGTTCCCCCTTTCTGAAATGGCCGAAAAGAATTCCTCATTTTTAAAGCACACAATGGATTTTTCAAGCTTCTGCATCATCATGAGTACGACGTCGAATCTCTTCCCCCTGTCTTATTTAAATCGATGATTAAAACACCAAGTGAATTCTACAATTTTATGTTCCTTCTCTAGAAGTTAATGTATTTTATGAAATTAACGATACAACACTGGCTAGTATCAACATTTGCATACATTACTATTTATTTACACAGTATAATTGGTTTCCTCAGAAAGGCAATGCTATGAATGTGCGATCATGGTATGCAAGACTGACCGAACAACTCATATTATTTCCGAAAATCCTTAATGCAGTCGGTCCACATCTGACCGATTTTTATAAGTATATTGGTGCATCTACCTACATATCCAGCTGGGAATACGGCATTTACTTTTAATCGAGAGGGCATTTAACGCTGACGAACATCGCTGGCTAACAAAATAAATATTTTTGGTTTAGTACTAATGAAAACCTGATTTGAGTATCATGATGACTGATAATCATATAGCAATACTTCAGACATTGTTCCCGATTGATATCAATGACTTTTCAATGATTATTTGTAATGTATAATAATATATTCGTGTACGAATATTAATAATAATGTGTTAATGTTGCGATATTTCGTATTTATTTTTGCGTTCGTGATTGCTCTTATTTGAGGAAGAATTACAAAATTCTGAAAATTCAGTAGGTTCACCGAACATTAAAAGCTTTCTTAATACGATAACTGACAAGTTCGATGGAATTGAAAGCGTGAGAATGCCTTTGATCTAATTGCTTTCGTCGGAAACTTTAGTAATAAAAGAACAATAATATCGAAGTTATATCAATAAGAATAAAAATATCCTCCCCGACGGTTCAAGTAAAGACACAATTAAACGCAAGGCACGCAAAGACAGAAGAATTGTGAGGCAAAGAATGAAAAAATGACAGAAGTATATACATGTAGAGGACGAGAGAGAGAGAGAGAGAGAGAGAGAGAGAGAGAGAGAGAGAGAGAGCGAGAAAGAGCGATAGGGAGAGAAAAGGACAAAGATAGATGTAGATGAAAATGTAGATAGTAGTAGAGAAGTAGTGATAAAGATCGCATATCATGAACGTTCTTTCTTTTCATGCTGGGTCTGTCACTGTTGAGGAGAGTCGCATAAAGTACACGCGATTTCTTCGTAACTTCCCTAATCCACAGAATGGTGGATTAACAGAAACCGTAGAGGTAGCAAGAATAATAATGATAATTGTGTAATAACGGCAATTCTAGCGGAAATAGCGCCTACAAGTACAATATAATGATTTACATATATTTTTGTCAGCGTTCCAATTTTCTTTAAACCAGTCGCACATCTTGTTTAAATCACGTTAATAATAAGTACAACCGCGAAGACAGCTTTTTGCGATACGTTAGGCTAAATAGGAATTTTTGTCGTAACGATGCTCACACGTACATATACTGTTAATATTTAACAGCGCAGTTAACGTACAGATCAATAGAACGTAAGGATACATTATAATTACATCTGCATACACGTATATGTGTTCAGATATACGTTATGTATGTGTCGTTCATGCAATTCTCTCTGTATTATTTATAACTATCCTCGGGGGATCTTACCTATGTAAGGTTTTCCTCCCATCACCGGCCGTACGCATTGCATTCTTCAGTTCTGACGTACATCACGAGAGCAACATATAAACGGTAAGAGAACTGAAGGTTTTGTGTTCTAAACGGATGCACCTTCCCTTTTCGCAAGGAATTTTATGAAGCCGATGAAAAAGTAAGTATCGTATCAACAGAAGATACGTCCAAGGGAATGTACCATTTGCCATTAATTCAATGATAAGATTTAGTGCAACTTTAAGTAACGAGTTCGACATACGAGGAAAACTCTAAAATTCAACGTTATTACCTACCGCTCGTCATAAAATCGTGCGATAATATCTTTTCTCATTCTCATACACATATTATACATATGCATATGTACGTAGAAGTCGAATGGTGGATAAGGGAACGTCCTAACGAAACGCCAGGTTATCGTGGCTGGATGATAGGAATGATGACTAGAACCAACTGGTGGCACCACCAAATTTTCCAGATAAACCACCGATACCTTTGCCGAACATACTGCCGACCTTCCCAACGACATTCGACGTTACATTACTAATATTTGCCACGTAGTTTGCATCCTCACTTCCCATATTCTCGACGATCGTTACCTTCGTCTTCGGTCGCTCTACCTCGTCGTCGTTCCCGTTTTCGGATAAACCCCTACAATAGGACGTCACAGCAAATTATCCCTTACTCATGGCCTCTAATCGATAAGATACTGTCACCGATTAAGTTTACTCACTCTTCACTCTGGGCGCTCATTGTTAAGGCACAAGTTGCTTCTTCCGTCTGCATCCTCTTTGATATCGTTTGATATGTCTTCGAGTTGAGTTTCTCTTCCATAACACCCTGAAGCTCAAAGTCCGAGTAGACCTTCTTGACGATGTGTGCAAGGCAAGTACATTGGTAAAGATGCAAATTGTGATCGAGTCTCTCGGATAACCAATTGCAAAGCATCTGTATTTGAGCTGTGTACCATTGCTGAAAAATCATTATGATTACTTTACCAATGTACTACCCCATCTATCTTACCACACATTAATCATTGCCCGTGATAATTGATAATACGCAGATCCACAATGCTGTAATGTTACCTCGAAGAAGGTCAGAATCCAAAGTTCATCGAGGACCTTCTGGCGAATCTGATCCATACAATTCCGGGTAAAGTTCACATAGGCTTGGCCCATTTCCTTCCCGCTTCCGGAAACTTTCTGAAAGTATTTTGTTACCTACGCATTAGAAACTTTTGCCTAAACAATACGTAAAGGATGAACCGTAGATTGTCTCGCTATCAGATTTATACGTTAGCTAGAGCTGGGCTGACTGTACCGTGAAACTGAGAATGGAACCGATTAGTGAACCCTCGTCATAACGGGACAGTTTGGATAGCGTAGCGTCCAGAACTGTGATCAACTTGTTGATCATTCCCTGGGTCATTCCAGCCGACGTTTTCTCTATTAGATCATCGATCTTGGCATGATACTGATGCTAAAAGTTAAAATGGATTTCCGCAATTACATAGTAACAGTAGTTAACTAACAAGAAGAAGTACTAATCGTTGACCCCAGTATTACTGTTCCATTTCTACTCACCACATCGACTCCATCGACCGCGCAGAGTTTTAAACTCTGGTTCTTCGCGTCCAATATGACATTGACCATAGCACACATTTCGGATGGTATTATGTAGTCCGTGGAGATGAAGGTGACTCCCTTCTTGAGCCACTGTTGAAAAGCCTGGTCAGCCCTCTGTATCGCCGATTCGATCATATCGCATGCCATCAATTTGAGACGCTGTTCAAGGTGCTGCTTGAACTCCTGATCGGGCCAGTTCAAACCACGGATAAATGACTGTAAGGCATCGAGTTTCCAGAAGAGATCCTCCGAGGTGGCGCATCCGTTTCCTTTGATCTCCCACCGTTCCTTCTCGAAGCCCTTGCTGATCGCCACAGAGATCGACGTCTCCATCAAGTCGACGTATCGCACGACCAGCGGTGCGAACGTGTCCCGGAGATGCTGATGAAACCGACCGTTCTTTAGATTATCTGCAATCGAAACCATCCTTTTCTCGTATTTCTTCCTCCAATACCGATAACATCTGTACAGTGTTGACGCATGGGTAAACGGGTAGTTAGAGTTTACTCACCGTCCGTTCTGAGATAATCATTTAGTATTTGAAATAAGGGGAAGCTGTCCCAGGTATCCGGAACTTGCTCAGCGAGAACCTTGTCCATATCGACGGCAAAGAGAGACCAGAAAATCTCAGCATGCTCGACCATGAGGTCGCTGTACCAGGCGAACGCCTGCGGTGTGATCGGTAGTAGGAGCGAACACGTGAAAATATTGGACGACAAACACATACGGAGGGCAATTCGGTTCCTCTAGGCCCAGGGCGATGGGGTCGCCGCCCCGGACACGAGGCCCTCGAGAACCCGGAAGACACTAACATCTACTGCGGGTGCCATCGCGGATGTGTATCTATGTATGTATGTATGTATGTATGTATGTATGTATGTATTCACATATGTATAAGTACATATGTATGTGCGTATGAAGGATACGTCGTGAATGAAGCGAAAGAACGTTGAACAAACTATGTGAACTAGGCCAATCTTGTGCAAGTACGGAAAGCTACGCGGAACTACTTGGTCTATCAATACGAGGCGAAATTCACCGACGAAAATGGTCGTGCATTTGTCTTCCGGGGAGGCGGCAACAAACCCTTACCAAGTTCGTATTCCGAGCATGCTATACCCTCTCTCTCGAGAGCCCCGGCAAACGGACACTCAGTTTCTAGGACCCTATGTGATACCTCCGAATAATGTTCCTCGTTTTGCTGAAGGAGATCAACGCAGAGCTCAGCGAGATGTACGAGATCCTCGAGTTTCTTGCTAAACGGAACACAGACCTCGCCACTGAAATCCTCCTCTATCTTGGCTTCGCCAGAAAGCTTCGTATAGTTCACCAGAGCCGCCGTCTCGAGGCACGACTTTATCAAAGCTTTCACCTCCTCTTGAGGTACCGGTGTCACGCTGTCCTTCATCAGCACACGCTCCAATAACGACAGGGTGGACTTGAGCGCACCTTCCGGTCGGCCAAAAGGAAAGCTATACCTGCAGCGACAGACGAGGCCTAAGTATACAAACCCCTTCCCTTTCGTGCAAATTCGCTTTATACGACGCAAACCGTACCTAAAGTTGGTAATCTGTTTTTCAAGTATCTGCCTCAGGCGTTCCTTAATCTCCATGAATCTTTCCTTCTCATCATAGATGATGGACGTGATGCCGTCCGCTCTGCTGCCGTACACGTGGGAAGCACAGAACGCAAAGCTAAAGTGTATCAATGTGGGATCGATCATGATACCGCGGTCGGCTCTGTCCAAAAGGTCAGTCAGGTAGCAGAGATGACGAAAGCAACCGCGGACACCGTATCTACGATTGAAAAAAGTGAAAGACAGAGATGGACAGTGAACCCGACATTAGACAAAACAACGGCTTACTCAGTCACAAAGACAAACATCATACATTCGACACATCTCGCGGGCCACTACTCGTTGTCAATTCATTTGTTCTATGACGCTACTCAGTACCGCTATACGCTTGAAATGCGCACAAGAATGTTTCGAACAGGTATACCACTCTTCTTATTCTCACGGGCGAATCCGAATCTTGGGTTACCTGGAACAATACTCGTCGATGACGAAAACTTGACCTGGCGAGAACCATCCCAACGAACAGTAAGGATCGTTGAGTCTGTAGTCGAGCATGGCATTCTGAAGATATTTGAAGAGTGCCTCGTGATCGAATTTGCACGGGTCTGCGCTTATATAATCCTCCATTCCATGTTTCTTCGCTCTGTCCGCATCACCCTGGATTTTGCTGATGGTCGAATTTTTATCAGCAACGGAGACTGGCGGTGTCGGCTTGTGCGACTGGCCAGTTGCCCTGTACATTGCCATTACCCACAAATGGCACTCGTTCTCATCGTCCGAAGCGAATACGATATTGTCGCCTTCGCGTACAGCGTTGAAGAAATACCTGTTGGGCACAGGTCAAAGTGTGTATGAAAATTTACAAACATTAAAACCTTCGATGCGGCAGTTCCGAATCCGCTAATGCTCGCGACCACAGCCTAATGTAAGAAACGCGCTCGACGCTTAGTCATTTATTATAGCTATAGTCGACCATTCCACGTATATGCAAAATTATCAGGAATAATCGGACGGGCCGTCGATCGGACATCCGATGGACGAATTCCGACGGAGATTGAAAACTCGAGTCGTCCGCCGGAGGCCCACTCAACGCTCGTCCGCCCGAATTACAAAAGTGAGAAGAGACTGCAAGGCATTTCCTACCATCTAATAAGCACCGGCAGCAATACTACACACTACAACTGCCTCGCCCCCTAAGCGAAGTCCTCGTTAACTTTGTGGTGAACATTCAAGTCAGAGAAATGAAGAAATTCCTTTCAGTCAATCGTCAATAATCTCACTCATCCTTACCTTACGTAATTTCAATACCTTCAAAAGACTCTTTTCACAGATCTATTCTATAACGGGCATAATCGTCGTAATATCGATATAGTTGGATCGAGCAAACATAGCCAAAACATGATGGACATGGAAGAACGAAATTGAGCCTTATATCAGTCTACGAACATGCATTTCTACATGGCGTTAGGTATTTTCTCTTTTCACCATTCTTTTTCAGTTTTCGCTCCGTTCAGGGAAATTTACCTTCCGCCTTCTAAATCCATGCCGACCATCAGATTAGCATTAACAGCGTCGATATAGTCCACTGTATAGCCATCGAGCTGCATCATTTCCGATGGCTCGCTTTTCTTTTCTTTATACGAGCACATCGCAAATGTGTACTGCGAGACCTGGACCAACACGTAGTACCGCTTCTTCCACTTTTTCCATACAGACTTGCCGATAGCGTAGAGATAACCGCAATGTTTCATGTTGAGTGGTTTATCCATACGACAGGCTATCTTCATGCGTAGATCCTGATCGGGATTGTTCTTCGGCACGGTCATGCGATGCCACTCGGGAACCTTTGGCGAAAGTGGCGTCGGACGCAGGATGACCTTACCCAGCTCCTTGTCCTCCAATGCCAACATCGCAGGGTTTTCCGTGTAGAGGCGAACCTTAACCACCGGGAGTGGATGCATCGTCGTAAAGTCCGCTTGGGTATCCCACCTGCACGCCGACAACGCGTAACAACCGTTAGCCCACTGTTCGAACGTACTACACATACACATACGAACATTTCTACATATCGCGGAGCGAGAGCACTAATAATCGCTTGTGATGTATTATCATCCTGAGAAAAGCACTGAAGAAATCTACGGGCGACTGGTAATCGCCGTGGCTTTACTTCGATGTGAGAAATAGATATCGGTTTCCCCAACGTGAAAAAGCCACACGCGTCCGTGCCTCTACTCACATTGGCTTGGAAGCCTCGGCCTGATCTGTTTGTAGCTTCTCTCCACCCTCCACCTCCATTGTGCAGTAAACTATTCTATTTGGTGCAAGGCTCTTAAGGCCCTTGACCTCCATTACGATGACCTCCAGCTGGAAGGTCAGACCGACGTCCATCTTGGTGAGCTGTGGATCGGAATCGGCGGAGTCGCCCTCCAGTTTAGCCAAGGAGCCCTGACCGCGGCAGCGGGAGCGCTCACCACGATGGTTGTAGCGCTTCAGCTTCTGCAGCCCGTATTTGCTGTCTATCGAACCCTTGGAGACGGGTAACGACTCCAAATTAGCCATTAGCAGGTTGATAGACGACTTGAGCTCCTCGATGTAGAGCGACTCCATTTCTTTCACGACGAACCTCGGCATGAGCTTGCGGTTCTACGTACGGACATCAGAAGAACTGCCCTTCAGACTCACCCGATTATCCAAGGAAATAGAGGAGGCATCTTCTCGAACGAGCGAGTGTCTCAGTTCTCTCGTAAGACGGTTTAATGCCGGATATTTTTCTATTTCGTCTGTCTCTTTTACATCTGGCTGACGTAATTTCATAATAGGTATACTAGTATGCTAAAGCTAAAGCGCCTGCTGGCCATATCAAGCCATCGGAACAAACGCGAATTTAACATCCCATACCTGCGTTAATAACCCCCCCCCCCCCTCCCCATATACCATCGAGATTTTTCTATCAAGGTTTCGTTCATAAGGGGTCGAGCGAGAGAGAGAGATTCGCCCAGATGCATGGGACCGGCTGGTCAGGATTTCTTATACCTTTTCCATCTCGTTGACCTTCTGTATGCGACCGTCCAGCTCCCTCCTGATGGCGGCAGCCTGCTCGTCGGCTGAGTCCAACAGGAGGGCGTTGAACAGAAGCTGATGCTCAAACTTCTTGATGCCGAGTATTTGCTGGAACATGTCGTACAGCTGCTCTTTGGATAATATTGACTCCGAGTTCAAAGACTGCTGTTGCATCCTGGAAGGCCTCTTGGTATCTTCGTCTCCCGTACCCTTGAAGATGCAATCGAACTTGGCCAACCAGGACGTAAGCACAGTCTCCTTGCTCAGGCCGTCGATTTCCGGGAGGCTCCGAACACGTTTCTCAATGTTCTTCTTGAACACCTCGCGGAAGTCGACCTGGGAGCAACCGCCGCTTTGCACCATACGGAGAGTTCTATCCGATTTTAGGAACACGTCGTAGTAATTCTGTATCGCATTATGGAAGGCCTCGTCCGCCATGATTTGCGTCTCTCCCTTTAGGAATGCCTGTGGAAGCAACGTCACGACATAAGGTAGAACCCGATGGAGACATTACGTCGGTAAATCAACGGAAGGAACGAATACACCGCCTGATGTACAACACGCAACAAATACGAAATTCGAAATGACTGACGGGCCGCATAATTAATACTTTCTTTGATGATCTGTAAGCTTGTCACTTGCTTCCTCATTAAGCGTACATAGATATTCGATTCGCGAAGGTGAAGGTGAAGGTTGCACGACTATTAGCCGTAAGGCCTGCTACATCTATGGCTTCTACGAGAAGTAACAAACTTTCCTTCAAAGGCTTCTTACACTTGTAATAGTGCAAAGATCCACGATTGGCCCTCAGGATTGACGAGTACTGCTTACCCAACGCGCATGACATTTGTAAATCGCGATTTTATCTTTCACGCGTATACCTGACATACAAAACAATGTATAATAAATGCGATCGTTGCCTTTTTACCTGAAAACGGGAGCATAAAGTTTCCAGCTGTTGTTTCGTTATCTTAAGTTGTCTCCTCGTCATGTCCATCGGTTGCTTGGCATTGAAAGGATATGCGATGCATCTCGATATGAAGACATAGAGTTGTATCCGCATCTTCCTTTCCTCCTCCTCGCGTTCCTGTTTCTCCTAGAGCGATAGAAGGAGAATGTTCACGATAATTAAGTACATTCGCGCAATTTCTTTCGAATTACAGAGAACAAAAAGAATTCAGAAAATGTACAATAGTTTCCCACCTGAAGATCCGCCTCAGTTTTTTCGCTGGCGACTGATGGCGATGGGCTGGTGGGTCTTTGAGCGTAGCTTGCCGCATCTTGATGGGCGCTCATCGACGGCGAGAGTGAATTTCGCGCACTGGACAAGGAGACGTCCAGACTGGTGGAAACGGTGTCCTGTTGACTCGGCGAGCCTCCGGCTCGTCCGACCGAACCCCCATGGGAGACGAGGGAAACGGTAGAGCCAGCCGAATAATTCGGCCCGCCAGGCGATGCAGTTAGGCCGGATGTCAAGGAGCCCACGCTTCCGGATGCAAGGCCAGCTCCAGCACTCCCAAGAAGATGTCGGCGTGAGTTATGTGAACCGCCACTTCCCGCGCGACCACCTTCATGACCACCGCCCCCGCCACCAGACTGGGTACCCTGATCCTCCTCGCTCTCCTCCTCCGATGAACTCGGATCTATCATCCTCTTTGAGAATAAACACCACTTTCTTTACACCCTTATTGTCGTAACGCGTTTACTAGGCGTTGTTTTTTTGCACCCCCGTCTCGCCGTCAGTCGTATCTGCGTCCAAAGGAAAGCAAAACAATTTCATCTGTATTGCACTTGCATATATTGTTCATCCGGGAAAGAATTATCGGGGACATTATAAGCATCCATGGAAATTTTCTTTCGGTGGTTTTCGCTCAAGAAGACGTAGTGCCCGCATAGTTCCGCGATGAAAAAGTGACAGCGACTATAGCGATAGACGTCCCGTCAAAAAGCATGTGCGCTACTTTTCAATGAAGGTATTGTATGCAGGACTCATTTGTTAGATACGGCTGAAAACTAACTCGCTCGGTAGCGAGTATCACTCGGTTGGGTATTATCGATCGAATGCTCTCTAGACTTTGAAAGAAAGCCTAGAGTAAAATGCCAGAAATTTATTCAGTAGCTGCAACAACCATTCAGCCGATTCGTCAGAGTCCTTACAACGTATGTACAACACCTTAGCGTGGCAACTCGGCTCTTCCAATATTTTACCTTTGTTTCACTGAAAATCCTACGATATAATATTTGCCATTATACATAGGCCGTAATGAAATTGAAATTCGACTTAACAGAAGAAGGCGCGAATGGAGTGCCTAAACGTTGTACACTTTTATCGGTGCACAGAACCGGTTGAAAGCCAGACCAAAACTGACGCTGGAAGAAAGACGTGCGTGCGTGGCCACCACAGTGCAAACATATCGATTGTCGCGCTGTGTCCTTCTTACTCCCCCACACGGCGTGCTCGTCTCCCAAGGGTCGAAAGAGATTAAACGCATAAAATGCACGTACACCGACTGGTCAGCTAGCGAGACCCCCTTTCATACTTCCATCGAAAGGCACGTTTATTATTTATGCCACGGTAAAAAGTAGATGCGTCAATCAGCTAATTGTTAGTTAAAGAATCACGCCTGGTTCATACCGATCACGATTGGAAACCCAAACACCAAATAATACGTTATCCAATTTACTTGCCACAATAAATTTCAACGACAGATTTAACAATTTAATTCGGCCAACTAGACGAGCCGAGTTGTAAGTTTTCATTGGAACCACTTGATTTCCTGCTCATGACAGCCTTCGGCATTCATATTATCCTTTTACCATGTATCTCCCTATCAAACGCGATAGAACCCTGCGCGATACTACTATAATCTCTACACCCGGCAAACCATTTCCTGCAGAACGTTCAACGCAATGCTTAACAATACCTCCACTCGCCACTGGTTCCGTAAAAATCAATTGTCGATATATAATAGCCGTACATGCGTAGCTTCACTTTCACCGTGCATTCGCAATACCCTTTCGCAATCCACTAACTAGACTCAGTGAACTATGACTTCTACTGCTTGAGACTTTTTTCGGAAACTATTATTGATCTAGTCTGGTGAAACGTCAACATGTAGTCACCCCCGTCTGTTACTTCGCCCCCGTCTGATAATCTATTAAAACACGCAGCTATTATAGGCCTCAACCGCAAGAACCGTAAAATCATAGGCGCACGAGCAACTTGGCGATTTGGGTGTGTCATCTTTGTCTATTCTAACGTGTCCTTTGCAGGAATCCTCTCGTTGGTCGACGTAAGACACTGACCTCGTCTCAAACGGCACACCCCCACGTCGTCCTCAACGCTTGGCCATCCATTCCCTTTTCCCGCAAAACATACTTTCCCGAGAACCGTCTGCTGCTGTTTCCCTTGGTTCTGCAGTTCTCTTTCTATCGTATCTACTTGGTTTTCCGCGAGAGTGTTATTGATTCCCGCCCGGAAGTATTAATAAGCCACCGCCAGACACTGAATAGGACTGCAAAATCTTGAAGGAAGAATGTGATAATGGATCGCGAATCCAGTTGCTGCTCACATGTAAGGATTATTTAATTCACAAACTTGTGTATCCAATTGCTTGTCGATTTCAACGAGACCCAGTGCTGTCACGGAACACCAGCGAAACTGTAGAAGTTAGAGAGAGAACTGAGTTGGAAGGGTAATGGCGCTTGTGCAAGTGTGGGTGGTAGGTCCGTATCTAGCAGCGGTGCGTGCGCGCGCGCGCGCGCGCGATCGCAGACTCACCCTCGCTAAACAGAGGTGGACCAAAAGTGTATACTGCATTAAAATGTGGAGAAGAGAAACGAGAAAAATCTGAAGTCAAGGAAAAGAAGGAGGGAACATTAGAGAAAGACGGAGAAGACTCGGTACTCGAAATTTTCGACTTTGCCCGTGAACCAGTATATTATCGTCTTCCGATCAGCAAACTTTAAATGACAACCTGTTATTCGTTATTCTATTCCTTCAGAGAAATCGATCAAAACCATCACAGGTTTTATGATGTGCGAATCGCCAGAACCGCTTTTGTGCTAAACGAGTGAACTTTCACGAAATTTCTTGTAAAATACACTTATTGTTAGACTTAAGACTATGAATTATCAACGTCAGTGAAACACTTTTCGCTTGAAACAAGTTTTAATACGAAGAAAAAAGTAGATTATTTAATATCGATGAATCAAAAGAAATATGAATGATATACAATGCATTCTACTAAAGAGGTGGGTGTCACGTAGAAATGCGGAAGACCAAAATAAGTGGAGAGGGTAGAGGAGGGAGGTTGAAGGAAATGCTATAGGCATAGTGGCAGTGGGCCATCGATCGGCTGCGCGGGGTGATATTCCTGCATTGGTTGACGTAGGGAAAGAGATGGGGCCAAGCAAACATCACTAAATGGAAAACTCAGAACTCCCCGAAGAGAAGTTCGATTCTTCGCGACATTCATCCGTTTTTCGCCTTTGGAGTAGAATGAACGGCGCGCTCTTTTTTTAGCATAGGCAACAGAAAGCAGACAATGCTCTAGTCTATTGCCCAGCGATAACGAAAATAACTACTCTGCACACTACCCGATGATATTCAAACCGCGAATCCTCATATTGCTGCATTCTAGCCGGTAATACTATACGAGCAATCACTATGTGGCAGTGATCGTTGCTTTACCCATGCACTCGTGCATTCGTTTTTCATTCTCGATGAAAAAAAAAGACACCTTTCCCGACACCCAACGAACGCAACGATGTTTTCATTTCACATGCCTCTTTGTCTTTAATCCGCGTCCAAGTGTTGTAATAGTTGTAGCATCTTCTTTGTGGGCTACACCTTGCACTTAATTCTGAAACATTGATGGCCTAAACAGGGGATAAAGGTTACTCCAATGTCGATGGCATAGAGTCAGCAGCATTTGGCGAACAGGGTTGGCAGCTTGCCAAACCGCGGTAAAATGGGTTATCGATCAACATCGTGCTCTTGGTAATGACGAATCCCACTGCTGGTACTCCTTCCACATCCTCTCTCATTGAGTTGAGGGAATGAACGATATGAACAAATATGCTTGTATAGCCACGCCTCCACTCTGCTCGTTCCCATTCGTTGTTCCTCTTTATTCGTTGTATGTACATTACCAGTGTCGATGTTGTACGAAAAGCAACTTGGGGCAACTCATGAGATGAAATTAACGAGATTAATCTCTTTTTCTTCATATCGCCGACATTCAACACACATGCCCAGAACACATCACATAGACAGACATGTACGATCAGCACCTTCAAAGGACACATTTTATTTATCGTACTGTTTTGTACATTTCCGCAAACGCTATTTACATCGTTATTATGCTACACATGCATGACATCAGTCCCAGCCCGAGCTGCATTATCCAAATTCATAATGAGCTTAATTTTCGCTCTTTACTCAATTATCTGTACCTTCCAATCATTTTTACAATCTATGCAAGCAAATGAGTCAATCAACGAATTTGACATATGTTCTAAATACATACATACGTATGCATGCACGTGATATCGTCATGAAGATTTTCGATCAATTCTGACTTTTACTATATCCGATTATCGGCACATACCCGTAAAGACATAAATGTTATGAATTTAACAAAAACGCATGGAACACCCACGTGAGATGCCAGGAATGACGGCGTTTTTTTCAAACGGTGCTACACATTTTCGCAACATAGTCAATACACTTTTATAGAGACACACATTCATTCAAGATAGCTTTTGCGCATTCTATACTTTCCTAACAGTCGGTCAGAATGGGTTTTCTCTTCAACATTTCATATAAAGCAGAAGCAATGCAACATTAATATACCCCAAGCCGTCAGTGTTTTTTCGGTGGTATACTTCATAGTACAATGATCTCTCGGTAGTAATTGGTGATAACTATAGGGCATTATCAGAAACATTGTCGTCAAAGATAAGGGAAACGCGACTCTCAGACCAGATAAGCACGCGGATACACATGTATTCGGTTTGGTACTCCCACACAACCAGTACCGGGAGGTGATGACGTGTGCAGCAATGGTGAACGACAAGGTTGAAGGAGTCGGTTTTACGACTCGATGAAGTGGCAGAGGACCCGGCCAGAGTCAGTTGAGACCGGCGACAACGAAGGAAAGAGTAGCAAGTGAGAATATCGGGATTAGATGGTGCACGCGATCAGTATGGGAAAAAACCGTCGACCGGTGCTTATCCTGTTACGTTTTGGAAGATAGCTTGTGCGAACGACCGAAGAAGCGTGCTGATGGGTTATATTACCATCTCCCGCATAAATGTCGCGCACCCACGATGATCAATGTATTTTGCGCAACTTAATGCGACATCACACTCAATGTCCACTAGGTTTCCACGTCTACGTCTTTTCCCAACAAGAGGAAACGACATAAAAATTTCTAACCTCAAAAACGATTCTTCGTGATCATCGCAATTAACACCATAGGCGATTGCACGTCCTAAAGAATTCGGAAGGAATTCGGCAAATCATGCAACGGTTATTCCGTTTTTGCCATTCTGAAATATAGAGGATTCTCTTGACGACACGTGGCGTCATGTACCACATTCTACATCTTCGCAGTCGCACTTTGCACACTCTTATACTTGGGCTTGTTGGGCTCACTTTTTATGCGTATTATCGCACGACCTTCTATGATGTTCGGCAGTTTAATTTGCCACGTAATGTCAGTAAGTGTAATATTTTCTTATTGTATAATGCCTCTAACATACGAATCTAGGTTTCTTCGCAGACACTTCCGCCTCATTTAAAATTAACTTTTCAGCAACATAATCCTGGTAATTATTGTTGCAGGTCAATCTCCTTATCGTGCAAACTTCCATGGCCAATATAACAGCAGTATTGAAGTGCGTTCAATGGTATCTACCAAGAACATGACGCAAGAACCTTTAATCTCGAATCAATACTCATCGCACAATGCAAGTAATCCATTTACAATTACCACAACACTCTCTGTGTCCTCCAGTGGACAACTGTCTTCCATCGGAATATCACCAAGCTTAAAACAGAGCAGTGAGAAGCCAATGACATCAGATAAAATAAGTAATGTAACTGGCAGAACTATTATTGCTATCCATAACGATGACACAGCCCGCGCTATATATGAAGCCGGTCATACGGTTTCCGTGCCAGAAAAGTGTCCGAATTTCGGCAAACACATGGATTTGATGATCATAATAACGTCCGCACCTGTTCACGTTAAGGCAAGAACCGCGATCAGACAGACATGGGGCCATTTTGGGCAACGAAGAGACATCGGCATACTCTTTCTTTTGGGTATTACGTCTGATCCGAAACTGGAGAATATACTCGAACAAGAACAAACAATCTATGGTGACATCGTGCGCGGCAAATTCATAGACTCCTATTCGAATCTCACTTTGAAGACAATCTCGGCTTTAGAGTGGATTAACAGCTATTGTCCTCAAGTGAAGTTTCTTCTTAAGACAGACGACGACATGTTCATCAACGTACAGCGTCTATTGTCTTTCATAAAGAAACATTACAAGGACAAGAATATAATTTTCGGCAGATTGGCGAGGAAGTGGAAGCCAATACGAAACAAAAAGAGCAAATATTACGTGTCACCGACACAATTCCGACAACTCGTATTTCCAGACTTCACAACTGGTCCGGCGTATTTGTTGACCGGTGACACTATTCGAAGGCTGTACAACGCCGCCTTGGATCAAACTTATCTTAAGCTAGAAGATGTATTTATCACAGGTATCGTCGCTCACAAGTTGGGAATCCAAAGGATTCATGCCAATGAGTTCCTTAACAAGAGGGTACCTTATAATCCGTGCAACATACAACACGGAATCAGTATACACATGGTGAAGTACAGCGAACAATTTGACCTATGGAAGAAACTACTCGACGGTAAAACTAATTGTAAATGATAACAACAGTCGACGAAGGTATTGCGCTTGACACTGGTAAACGGAGCTGTCTGGTTCTCATCGCACAGATAAATTTTCAAACATTTCGCTCGACGCTAATTTCATACCTATCTTTTGGATGGTAGGCTCGTTATAAACGATACGTATTTTGCTCAAATGTACGGACTGAACGATACGAGTATCCCGACTGAATTGGTCGACCTAAGTTATACCGTAGCATTACAATTACTCCACAAGTCAGAGGACGTAACTATTATAATTCCGATATCATTACTTACGCCCATTTCTATTACGTTGGTGGTAATACTTAACATTTCGAATTTTGTTACAAACGAAAGTATGATTTTAATGGGAGTGTAGCGTAAAATCCTCAAAAATCTCATTGTACCGAAGGCATACAAAATGTTTTTCAACATCAGTCTTGTACATTCCCCGAAGATATGCGGCGTCGTTTCATCTATCATATCGGTGGAAAAACCTCAATTTTCGAGAAGCCACAGGGCTATAAACGTGACACGATGCCTTAATTACTCGTCGTTATATCTAGTACATAAGATTATCTAAGAAGCGATATAAAAACCAATTGTTCAGGTATATGTAATGAATGAATTATGACGATATCTGAGACAATGCATAACGATGGTTCAAGTAACAGATTTTTATCAGTTTATCACCTACATCCCTATATCACGTGAAACGCTATCTCCGAAGTGTTGGCTCAGAATTACCGAATCTGTACCGAACTTCTTGTTATTTACATAGGTTGTAAACGTTACAATTGTGTTTACTCTTAGTGCCATAAATTTATCAAAACCCCGCTCATATTACCCATTACTACGTAATATTATACTAATTTAAATAATGACCGTCTTCTTGAAGTGCTCAGCAAATTGTCGCGTACCCATGGTACACGGAAGATCCGGTAAGGTTTCATCCTTTTGGAAACGAATGCCGTATCGGCTGTAGTAATGTCCTTGGCACGTTTTCGAACGGTGCCGGATTGAAATGTTAATTTCGGCACGACAACCGCCGTTGGGTAAATCAGCTCATTTACTTTCTAATTATAAGCTCATTCACGCATCGTGCTTTGCCCTGGCCCAAGCAAATACCTTTAATTAACGAACGGTCTTTTTAGAATAAAAACACATGAAGGCAGATGTGATGAAAGAACGTAATGCATCATAGGCCATTGGCTATTAAATAAATGTATTTTTATTCTGATAACACAAACATGTACTTAGGCACTCCTGTGAAAGCTACGCGTTGCAATTATAATAATAATAATAATAATGATAATAATAATAATAATAATAATAATAATATTTATTCATATACGGGACAAGCCCATTTGCCAATTATTTCTAGTTCGCGAAAGTGGCGTGAATGTATGTTGCTTTCGTTCGTCGGAAACAACCAGTACCTCGTCATAAGTTAATCCTGTGTCCATTAGGTCTGTCAGTATTGCAATTCCAACCTTAATTTTCAAGGCACTCTCCACGTTCTCATCCTTACTGACATTTTGATCTTATAAAGTTTGAACCTATAATTTTAAATATATTATTTTATTTTCATATATGTTATGCGATGTCGCATGAACTTTTCCGTTGAATAGTACAGAATAGTAATTATTATTTCGCTTTACACGAAGAAGCAACGTGAGAAATAAATAAATGTTGAGAGAAGCAGTGAGTTGTTCTATCGATATCTTTATTTTTCGTGGTGGTCTTGTAAGCGTTGACATATTTTGGACAAACAATCTTTTCGCATAGATTCGAGCGTTTTGCGGAGCAAGGAGAGTATTTGGGTAAAGCCGATTACGCATTGTTTCGACCTCTTTAAGTATCACCAAACATGTCGATTCCTTGAACGTCCATAGCCGTGAATGGCCACCTTTGTAAGTTGCGTAAAGTACCAGCAACTGGGTAATGAAGTTAAAACTTACAGGGATGTAATTGATGTTCATCTCCAAGCAGAGTCGTTCCGTTTTCGTGCCATTGGTAACGGTGTGAGTCGAAAGGACAAAGATTAGTTACCATTCGTGGTAATAAATATACAGATGGTGGTAAACGTGCAATGGCCAATTGGATTGAGTGGGTCTACTCTCGATTAGACGTAACCAAACAAAGAAAATCATCGATCCAAAAACTTCTTATCTTCTTATCTCGTTGCCCTTTTCTATGAATATTTACAAATCATCAAAGTGGGTGGCCTTATGGTCCGCTATACTTGGAATACCGTTAGATGTACGTGGCGTCTTATACTGTTCTAACAATGGTTTGCTATTACAACGACGTCATGTCAGACTATTTTGTTGCAAGCACATCTGGAATGCCTTCAACAGGATTGCGTATTTCTGCGGTATAAGAGAGACTTGTAATGCCCAATAAAAAAATTTGTAACAGCAACCTTGTATACATGTACACATCGCAGAAGCTCGTGATAAACGTGTCATCGCACAATCGACTCGAATGTCTTCTACGCTTATTGTCTTATTAAGTATTCACTCTTTGAAATTCACCATCAAGTACTCTGAACGATTACTCCTATCATTTTTAGGCCTTTCGTGGTGAAGGAGTGGAAGCCAGAAATTTAAAAAACCCGCTATGAGGTACATGGCAATCAACGAAACAAGATGGGCGCGTATGTCCCGTAGGCGCGACGACGTTTTGTTCTCTCATTGTCGTTCGTACGAATAAAGAGAGAGAGTGTGGCTGATCGCAATCAAATGTTATGTAAACGTCAAGTGCGGTAACAGATAATACTCCAACGAAACGATGTCAAAGACGTGAATGTTTGACAGTGGATGACGTTTGGCATTTCGTTTTTCCTATTCTCCCTTCCACCACACTTCCCCCACCTCCCTTCATCATATTTTCTTTTTCCTCTCGGTATTATCGACAAGATGTGGCTACTAGAAGAAATCTTAATATGTATGTACATTCTCGTACGTAAAAAAGAGTAGGCCAGAGTAAAAGGCGACATAAGAACTGACTCAAATCGAAGCAGACGAACCATATTACGTTTTTGTCGGATTGGCGAGAGGTTGACTATTGGCAGTATCTACCTAGTAGACGTAAATCTGGTAAAACTTGTTTATTCGTTTAATGTTAACGAGAAAAAGGATATTCGACCAGATCAAGTGCGAACGAGAGTAATTGAAAGTTGACTTGATATTTGAAATTGTTCGATAGCACGGGGGAGAAGTGTTTTACGTGACTTGTCAAACAATTTGTCGATAGAATAGAGAAGAGACAAGGGGTAAAAAGCGGTTTAACGGTGGTGCGAGGGCGCGAGGCCGAGACCCTGAGCCCGATACGCAGAATAATACGAGAGACACACGGTTTCGCGGCGATACGTGCGCTCTACTCTACGCATGTTACGGAGCAGGGGGAGCAAGCGAGCAAACCAGCAAACAAGGAGGAGTGACTAAGATCGAATAAAGGGGCAGAGGAAGAGTGACGAGCGAACGGGAGAGTCGCACGTAACACAGGGAAAAGGTTGAGAGTTCACGATCGTTCTCTCCGCCGAGCGGACAACGCGCTACTCGTACGACGACTATTATGCTGCTGCGGTCGGTACGTCGACGATCCTTGGTCTGTTGGCAGTGTTGGGTGGTCGCATGACTCGCCGGGACGAGTCGGAAATAAGCACAAGACCACCGTGAATTTTCTAGTATCGGATCTTTGGCTTTCCCTCCCTACCTACATACCTCGCTTACTCGATTTCTTCCTGTCCTTCAACCCAGTGATCGCCAATCCCGGGGAACTGTGCGTGAAAGTGTTCTGACAGTGTGCATTAGTGATAAAAGCAAAAATGCCGCTTTTTGGCAAGAAAGATTCGAACAAGAAGGTCAAGAAAGATGGGAAGGACGACAAATCGCCATCCGTGGATGACAAGTACATTCTCAAAGACGTACTTGGAACGTGAGTGCCCGTTCGAATATTAAAATGATTTCAAACGGAGAGAATGAGTGGAGTACAGGTTGCCACATGGCATCATCAGCCTTTAAAGAATTCTTCGATGAGTTAACTTGACAGCTGCTACTGTCCCTCTTCGACTTTACCTTCGTTTAAGGAGAACCCGAGATATCGGTTAAGCCGTATTTGCTAAATTTCACGAAATCTATTGTTTAATCTTTAATACGAGCATGCAAAAAATTGTCCACATTTTACATCTGAAACACGCACACCATATGTACGGTATAATGTGAGCGCGCGCGCGCGCGGTGTGTGTTACATGTGTCTCTGTGTGTGTTTGCTTGCGATGAATACTATACATACCAACCACACGTAACCCTTTACTTCTGTCGATATATTAGGATGACCTTACGTCGTAAGTAACGATTTCATGTCTTCCAAAAATTTAGTCTCGTGCACACTTCTAGCGAAATTTACGAGAAACATAGCACATGACGTATTAATCATGTCGATTTGTCATATTCGTACAGATGTAAACACTCAGACTGTTTGCACCACACACATGTACCGCATAATTCCAAAGTGCACGTAAGTAAGAAGAATCGTGTACATTGCAATGCTAATGTTGATTCTTATAATATTCCAGCAAATATGTGCATTCAAGAGATAACGGCTGTTGAGTAAGAGATAGCGCACTGCCATCGCTTAATGGTAAGAGTAAATATATTCCGTGTGTGCTGTAACGTTGCACTAAATATCACAAAATTCTTTGTGAGCGTAAAGTTTTTCATAAAGTTGAAGGAAGATTCTGCAGATGCTAGCGCGGATACCACTGAGAATCATATTCCTATAATCAAACAATTGTGCCCGAGTTGCACAGAGCATAAAAAATTCGATGGGAAAAAAGGCGTATGCTCTTTCTCAATAGTCGTCAAATATACCAGTCCGCTTTATTGGCAAAAAATGTTTTCTGTTTGTTTCATAACAACATTTCTTTCGACACATCAAGTAACGCGCGATTAAGGATACATTTTGCTCGATTTTCTTTAACTATCCTTACCCGTAGCTTCTCTCTCAAAGGGCAGAGGGAGAGAGCAAGTTGTACGAAAGTGAAAGTTGCAAGCAGTTTCGACGAATCGAATGTCATCGACAGTGCTGTAGAAAACTTAATACATACATTCACCAACCGTGGGTAGTATATGTAAAATGTTCCATTGTTATTTTCGACTTAACTCATCTCAGTTAAAAATTCCTAGAATAGAGAACATTAAACATGAATGGTCCTAATGGTAATTAATAGGAAGTGTAAGAGTTTTTCGATCCTTGCCTAATTAAACCTTCAAACGTTCGACGTGGGTGGTGACGACAGCAACGATCGGGACGGATGGGCAATGTCATAATTCATTGTTCCGCGTCGTGTTTTCATTATCCCGGGCCTGCAGTACGGATGAATGGGAACTTACAAAACTCTTATGTGTATATATGCATATAAACGTATCTATATGCATATGCTACGTTCATTTAAGTAAGACAGTTGTTGTCTGTGCAGGGGAGCTTTTTCAATAGTGAGACTGGCCGAAAGCAAGGAAATACCAGGTCAGATGTTTGCTGTGAAGATCATCGATAAAAAGGCGCTTAAAGGAAAAGAAGATTCATTAGAAAATGAAATCAAAGTATTGCGAAGGTACCGTATCTCAGAGACTTATAAGGTATACACAATAGTAGTTTCCTTTTGACGATTTTAATATAAAGTTATTTGATACTTGCTTTTTGGCATACATCGGTGTCGATAACATGCTGATCACCGGTAAAGCCACTTATGTGATCGCTCGGTTCAGTCTCGGTATTTCTGTGCATGCCTCTCTTAACAATCGCTTTCTGTGTACAGAGCATCTTGTACCATGCACCGATCGGCCGATTACCTCATACTCCTTTAAGCTTTGACAAAGTCACCAACGATTGGTGCAGCAACGATCATTGACGGTTTTACCGGCATGCCTTCAAACAGCTTCATGATACCGATTATACCGATTCTTGAAGTCACAGACCCTATAATTAATTACAAAACTAAGCGTTACCGGGACATTCGCAAGTTCGGATCATATTGGAATAATATTCGATGATTGGAATTCTGTTTCTTGTCTTTATCCTAATGTCTGTTTCGTATTATGCTAATGACTAATGCTGCTTTCTTAATGCAACAACGAATGCAACTAATAAGGTCTTAACTGGCATTCTAACCGCTGACTCAAAGCATTGCTATGCGGATAAAAAAATGATTAACTTTTTTCGTGACATATGATATGTCTAAGTGTTTCAAATTACGTACATAGCGACGAGCCCTACCGGCCATATCTCGTATACATTCATCCGATTTTATCGCATCACGTTACAAGTATGTAATGCGTATTACCTCTTTCAATAGCCTATGCAGAATAACAAATTGCACGCACAGCGAGTCCACTTGCTTATGCATATCCCTATATTTCCGGTTCTTGCGATCACTTTACTCGTATCCACGAGACATACGTATGCGTAAGTGTGCCAGTCTCCTCATACATGCCATTTCATATGATGCGCAAACTCGTTTACCCTTCATTCTTCACGGGGTCGGGATTTCACCGAACTACCAAAAACTTTCCTATCAAAAATAAAGGCGAAGAAAAAGGATCGGGGAGAAAGAGAGAGAGAGAGGAAGGTGAAGTAACAGACGACATGCAAGCGAGCGATCAGCCACATCCTAAATGTATAACGTAACTGTGTATAGTATTATTGTACTTCGTAGGTTCAGTGAAAGAGTGACACCACAGAGTGGTGATGGACCGCTCGAGGCGGATAGTAGTGGCGAAACAGGATGGTAAGTGTGGGCCCTTTGCATGGGCGCCAACTACCTATACCTTACAACTTTTTCTATAATCCGATGGTACCATACATAAATTTAATTGTATTATCCATCGTATACATGTGATATCAAAAGCAATCGAGTTGTCTTACCGAAAATATTAATACACTTATGCATTTCGTATCGGCTCGAAGACAACTATCGTCAATTAACGAATGCGCTGTATAGGATATCAACGACATTTAAATCGATTTTTTACTTTTGCTCCATTGTACCGTGCAAATTATGAACGGAGGAAAAGGGGATAAAGAGGAAGTTACTTATCAACAATCATTGCTACGTTCAGAACAACCAACCACCTAGCCCAGCATAATCTTTTCTCACTTCTAAATCTAGATCCAAAACTGAGTGGTCGATCATGTACGCTACTGCGGAGCGCATTTGTGCAGCGTAATGTAACGTAACACGAATAGTGCGGTCAGAAATCCCATTACCGTTAATACCGATTGTCAGAAACAGTCAAGTAAGTTTTATGATCATATCGAAGGTCGTTATCCACAAGCTTATGTGTTTAGAAGTAATGGCACTAATGAGGAAATGGTCTTGGACTTTCGTCACGTAGAAATGCATATAACTAGAACAAAGCAAAGAATTTCTTCCGATCTACGGCTGTATTTCCTCGTATGGTCTTCACGTTTTTACTTACATTATATTAAAATGATCCCAATTGCATATACAAATAAAATGCATTTAAGTCACAAACTCGCATCTCTCTATATTTTCCTGGCTAATGACTTCGGCAACCCCTTGATCCACTTTACGTTTTCTCTAGTAAACCTCTAGTGATCCCAAACAATCTGCATTTGTAAATAACAATTCTCGCTTCTTCCATCTCTTTCTTTCGGACTGTAAGAATCATTGTAAATATACACTGTATACCTACCATAAATAATTCTGATTTTATCTGATGCAATGATAAGGAATGTACGTGATTCATACATTCATTATCGTTGATTCGGTAAACGTCATTCGTCAATAGGTACATCGTACCACGAGAATACACCGTTCACAAAGGTTTTAATAATTCCTACATTTTCGACTTTAGACAAGACATTTGTTATTTCCTCGACAAAATATCTGCGAACTAATTTTCCACAGTTGGATAAGCTCTAACGCCTAAATGAGCATACTTATTATGTCGTTGTCTCGACATGGGAAATAGCTCAATGTACAAATACTAACTCCGAATAGCTTGTACCTTCCCTTAATACTTCCGCCATATTACAAAGTCGTACTAGTAATACTATTTTACATTTGTTCTTCGCGAGTTCAGCGACATCGCTAACTCCTCTTGCCACAATGACAATATGATCTCGAAAACTTCGTGTGATATCGGTCGATCTTGCTTTTCAAATCCATATCACTTACTCTAACGATTCTGATTGTGACTACGTATGTGATCCTATCAGTTCGGAAGTTGGAAGTGCCAAGTGTAAGAGCGCGCGCGCACGCCTTGGCATATGTCTTCTGTATGTCTCTCTGTGTGTCTGCCTGTCAAGTACAGAATGTACAGTCGACGTTTAAGCAACTAATATTGCGTTGCACCTACGAACATTACAAGCGTTTACGCGTTACTTTGTAAGAGTCTCTTAGCCAGCCCGACTTCTACATTGCTGTTTATGTGCTAATTCGTAGTGGTAGGTAAGGAGTTATCCGCGTAGGTAATCGTGCAACGTGAAATGCTGTTTTGGTTTCAACGGGTCCGATGTAATAGTGCAATATGTACTAATGGTACGAATTTCAGATATGTTCGATTGTTGCAGGTTAACACATCCTAATATCGTTCAGTTATTGGAAACCTTCGAGGATAAGCACAAAGTTTACCTAGTGATGGAATTGTAAGTACGTAGTTGACATTAATGTAAGAAAGATACTGAATATATAATTCGTTCAAGGGTCACCGGCGGCGAATTATTTGACAGAATTGTGGAAAAAGGCTCCTATACGGAAAAAGACGCTTCCGGTTTAATTAGACAAGTTCTTGAAGCGGTAGATTATATGCACGAACAGGGCGTAGTACATCGAGATTTGAAGCCGGAAAATCTTTTATATTACAGTCCCGACGAAGATAGTAAAATAATGATCAGCGATTTTGGTCTGTCGAAAATGGAAGATTCAGGAATTATGGCAACAGCCTGCGGTACTCCCGGTTACGTAGGTACGTCCAATTGCCAAACATCTCGGCGCTCGTTTTCAAAACGATTTCAGGTGCCTTCACACGAACTCACCAGCAAAGAACCTTTCATTTACAGCTCCTGAAGTACTGGCTCAGAAACCATACGGAAAAGCGGTTGACGTTTGGAGCATAGGTGTTATATCTTACATTCTCTTATGTGGATATCCACCGTTTTACGATGACAACGATGCAAATCTCTTTGCACAGATTCTGAAAGGTAGCGGCCAATGGGTACTGTCTTTTACACGGGTGCTTGATTAAATATTCTCCATTGTGTAGCACATTGTTTGCAAATTTCATACTGATTCCGACCGATCAATTTTCGTGCTTTCATCGAACGCTTATTACGGATATTGTACATCTTTATAAATAAATGGCATCATCCGCGCGTTGCTTAATTCTCCGTAATAACGTACAATCGTATCGACGGACGGTTCTATGTAGTGCAAAGTGCTAATCAGAATGTTGTAGGTGAATTTGAATTCGATTCGCCATACTGGGACGATATCAGCGACTCTGCCAAGGATTTTATTCATAAGCTGATGTGTGTGAATGTTGAGGAGCGTTACACGTGCAAGCAGGCCTTAGCACATCCCTGGTAAGTCAGATGAAGTTTCGGGCAACGACTTATCACATGTGTAGACGTTGTTTTTCCTCAAACTCCGCGTTCCTTTCAGGATATCCGGAAACGCGGCGAGCAATAAAAATATCCATGGTACTGTATCGGAACAACTTAAAAAGAACTTTGCCAAGTCAAGGTGGAAGGTTAGTAGAAAAGTATGATTAGCAAAGGGCTGATCAGGCGTGTGTGTTTGGTTTCACCAGGCTCCGTAGGAAAGTCTCCCTCTTGTCTCATGGTTGCAGCAAGCCTACCACGCAGCCACTGTGATACGTCAGATGCAACGGTTGGCCCTCAACAGCGGACAACAGCAGCCGGGCTTAGGAACAACCGCACTCGCCTCCACAGGCAGCCCTTTGCACCCACCGGGCCAGTCTTATTCCAGTCACCTCCAGCTGGCACAACCGAACCAGCAGCAGTCACAGCAGCAATCAAGCAACAATTCCAGCAACCACACGTCGTTGCCGGGTCCACCGACCAATGTGAACTGAAGCCGACGATTCAATGCATGCCGTCGCCTTCCTTATCGCCTTTCAAAGCGACTCCGACGAAATTTCTCGAGCCCTCGGTGTCCCCACCGATTTTTCCCATTGCCATCAATTCACCGCTTTACTTACGCAACAAACGCTTCAAGCTGTGGAATAGCACGCGCACCGCTTTGTCGACGCTTTTTCGTGATAACGCCATGTACCTTAGGAAGCAGAGGAAGTGCAAAAAGAGTTGAAGAGGTGACTATGCAGGATAAAAATTTATGTCGGCAATTTGTCCTTTATGATCTCGTCTCGGCATGCCTTGTTACGTTTAGTTCGAGTCGCCTAAGGAACCTATCGAAATGAAACCGAAAGGACCCCAAAGTAGCGACAATAACGATAACGCAATAACGTTCAGACGGGATCTGTAGTATTTAAGTGGTCTACATTAGCACGTGTGGTGCCGTACGCTCTTGAGGATTTTCAGAGAAGTTGCGATTGCACGCAAGACATAACAACCGTTCGATTAACTATTAAGTGTCCCCGCGGTTATCTATATGAGTTGTTTCTCGCGTTACGAATAACCATTGCGAGTAAACTCTTATCCGATATACTCGAAAAACTTCTTCCCTGAGCCCCTTCTTTCAGCCTGTATCTTTTTCGTTGTATCCATTACCGATGGCCCGCGCGATGGAGGAAAACTTACGATTACTACGGTTGTGTAATTGTCCTGTTGTACAGTCCTGTACAGTGTTAGCCCAATTTTCAAATAAGGAAAAAAGTACGCCATCCCGAGGGATGAATTAGTTTACCTATGTCCGAAGGACCCAGGAAACAATTCTTCCTAAGTACTGCGCGGATTGAATTCGCTGAAGGTGTTAATTATTCCCAGGCACACATGGTTTTGCGAAAGCCCACGACTGTAAGTAAAATTAGCGATAATCTAAATCTTATACGGTAGAATCTCAATATGTTGTTATGTTCTCTAATTGGTGCGCGTCCAAAAACTGTGAATTTATTCACACCCATGGCGATTATTGGTTAATATTTTTTTAATGATCGAATATAATATTTGAGATTTCGTGTGCGATGCATGTAGCGATATTTCAAGAATGAGCATAGAGAATTTGATTATGGGCCAAACCCTGCAAAGAACGATGAATGTACGACAAGAACGAAGAATGATTTGGTATAATATTTTTGTTGTCTTGCTTATTACCGTTCGGCATATTTTTTACAGTGAAGCCTTCACAACTAAACCCTTCTAATTGTATCATGTCCAATGCTTTTACGTAAAATATTGGAATAGTACGACAACGACCATCATCTATTTCTGCGCATCAGCGGTGACATCGTGCGCATTTCTTACGATGTATGATTACTCTAGTATATGTCGATACATTCCACCAATCATAATTCGCAAGGATTGTTACAGTTATTAAAAGAAATATTCATCGTTTAATTCTGTTCTACGTATCAAATGCTGCCCTGTTGGATACTTTGCTACACCGAAGGCTATTTCCGAAAAAAAAAATGCCTAACACGCATTACACCATCATTACTAACGTGTGTCGTTAGGAGAAGGTTCTGCAACGTTAAGAGTTCCAAAATAAACGGGAAACCTAAGGATGAAGTTATCTAACAGCATTCCTGTAAAGATACGCATTCATCAACATTCCTTATTACACCTGTACGGACATAAAGTAATAATATTACGATGTTAGGCCGGTAATTGGAAAGAGAATATGCATGGGGTATGTTTACATTATTCAGTTGATTTTCATCCACTAACATGTTGCTAGTGATACCCTACATAATATTCTATCGAGGACAAAACATATACTTGTGAGTCTGCATACGATATAGTCACACAAATCTATCGATAGCCACGTTTAGTATGATGATAAAACGTGCTACTATCTGTAATTTTATGACTATAAATTTCTCTCGCTAGGTAATATACTTTCCTACACCTCTGTCTCTCTCTATCTCTCTCTCTCTCTCTCTCTCTCTCTCTCTCTCTCTCTCTCTCTATCTATCTATCTAGCTAACTATCTATCTATCTATCTATCTATCTATCTATCTGTCCATCTCTTCTGGATATACGACTTTACGTACTGTATTTGCAACCGTATCGACGTCCGTTCATCTTCCTGAGGGTTGAGTAATTTGCGAAGGGAGCTTCATATTGCACAAAATCTTGCCACATCTTAATCTAATAATTGACAATATTGACAACCGCTAATCAGTTGACATATTCTCACTAACAGTTCGTAGATTTGTTTCATCGAAATTTACTGGCAGTAATCAAATGTCAAGCCTTAGAGAAATACTTTCAAAACTATAACTGTAATCATTGTAAAGCATACAGTTTCGTTCTCTATCGAGCGAGTTTCCTGTTAAATTTCGGAATTGAGTTTTTTGCATGTAAGTAACATTTCGTAGTATAAAAATTTCACACGTCCAGGTATACAATGGACAACTTTCTGCACGCTTTGGATGACATGATGATGCTAAATGTTGTTGTGGCACATATAAGTAGCGTCGCGGATTACTGTGTTTATGATTATTTTCGCAAGGTAAAAAGTATATGACAATTTCAAAGAATATCTAAAATTGGGTTTTTGTGTGCACCCACCCTGTATATGAACTATTTGTAAATATAACGTCTCCGGTGAAATGAGTGTTGCAGCAGCAAACGCCAATCCATTTTTACATGTATCGAGTCATCGCAATGTAGGCTGTAAATATGTAAACAGTTTAAGCGTGCAAAGAATATCCGAACTTGTCCTTTGTTACATATACAGTTTTTACCATCTTCAGTGCTTATAAAAGCATTGCTTCAATTTCGCACTGACCTGCCAGCTCACGAACGTGTAGTACGCTCGCAAATGCGTTAATGATTAATAAAGGTGACAGAGAGATACGTATGTTTCTTATCATCATGTCATCTGACATCGGCGGAGCAAGAACAAATTTGGCCTCCCTCGAGGGAATATGAACTCCATGATTAAATGATAAATGTGTACTCACCATTCCCAATCACATTATGAGTTCACGATTTAACAATATTCTGAAATATGAAGAAGTATAGAGTATAGTAGAATTTTACTTTACGTATGAGTTTGCATTTGCACAGCATAGTATTTGCTATTTTTATTGTGATATTACAGAAAATGGCTTTATTATATGGCAGGGAAAGCGAGACACAATACCTTTAAAACAAATTACATTTGTTTGTGGGCATTGCCACAATACTCGACATACCCGTTTAACGCAGGTTGTGCGTCATAAAGATAAGCTTAAACTTGCGTTTTAGCACAACAAAATTACCTTATTTTGCCGAGGAAAGAACACCGTAGCGTCAGACTGTCTCGTGTATGGAAAAAGTAAGACGATGTGCTCAGTCACTAAGATATATATATTTTAATTGTTGTCTATAATAAATTCTTTTCTAAAATTTGATTGTAGGATTCTTCCCAATGCGCAGGTGCCGCGTTATCCATTTTTATATGAAAATTCTTTACGGTATAACGATCTCAATTCAATCACAAGATTGATGTAGTAATTTGAAAGAATTGACGAAAGGCGTGTAATAATAATAATAATAATAATAATAATAATAATAACAGTAATAATAATAAGCTATTCTTCTTCGTATATTTTTCGGTCTGCGAAGAACATTCTCTCTCGCTCCTCATTCATGTCATTATAACATTATTATTATTATTATTATTATTATTATTATTATTATTATTATGATCATCATCATCATCATCATCATCATCATCATCACCATCATCATCATTATTAGTAAAAATCTTAAACATCGAGCTTGTACATATTACGTAGACATTGAGACTGTCAACGCTGACGAAGTTTTAAAGCAGTTTTCCGGCTTTTCAAGAGGAACCAATGCTATGCGGCAGTACATCTGTACTAGACGTCAATAAGAATCCAGATAGAGGGTTATAGCAATGCTTACATTCTCGATACATTCCATACTAACATTAACGTATTTCGCGTCTCAACGAACATCCATTTCCGTTCAAGAAATCAATGTTACTAAAAACTAAGTTCCGCATATGGCGACGAAGTGACAATTAATAACGATATAATACGTAGTAAACAGTTTTCGGTGATGGTGAAAGACCACTGGCATCGTGGTATATCAATAAATAAAGGCATAAGCTGCTAATATTGCCGGCTTATTCTTTATGTCACGAGTCTTTCGATTACAATTATTTCGTTGAAAACGTGAAATAGGTCATGTAGTTGGGATTACACATAGATTGTATTTGTCGTTTCACTCCATTTTTTCTCGAGTCAAGTGGATGGAAGTAAATATAAATAAGGCATATATACTCGTGATTAGGCCGACAGATGGTCACACGTCTCGTACAACGAAAGGGTTCAATATAGACCTCACTTTTTAATGTTTCATGTGAAGGTGGATAATGTTCTAAACCTATATCACGTGTAGAACATTAAATTATCCTCGTACTACGTACGAGTGGCTTCTCATATACTAACACACAACACACAAAGGGCCTGTTCGATTCGCCATCGACGAACGGCGACTTAGTATTGTGTTCACAAGTGATCTGATTTATCGCAAGAATAAAATGACAGTTGATAACAGTACATAATTTCTCCTTACACACTGACGTTTCATTAACGTTTTTCCCGAAGTAAGACATTAACATACTACTTACTCGGTACTATGATGTTATTTATATTTCAATTTACATATGATACAACTCTCTTCTAATACACATTATTACGGTATAAACGCATCGGTACAAGACATATACATACAAGCGGTTGTGTACAAGAGAATTTGATAAATGTTAAAAAATAGTTTCATATATATCAATCGATTACATGCTAGAACCCGTATAGATGTGGGTCCGTACGAACGAAAACGGAATGCTGTCTTTCGTACGTAAAAAAAGAAACACTTCTGTTGCCATTCATTCAACTGCTCTACACTATGGATACAATTCACTTAGCTATGCAGGAACGACGTCACAACGTCACAACGTTCATTAAATTGTTTTTAATGTCTCAAACCTTTAGACCGCCGACATTCCCTTTAATCATACACGTTCTTGTTTCAGTAATTACCGATGGTCGGTCACGGTGAGTGAGAACTAAACACGCAAATTCCTGTTTTCGACCCTTGCTATGAGAATGGATGGTAAAACGTCAATATCCATTAATCAAATCTATTCGCATCAGTCGTCGTATGCATTGAGAGCTTCTTGCAACTTGTTCACGATTTTCTGATAGAAAGTGATTTGCTCTATTAGGTGAGTCTTCATAGCTTGGTTAATGTGTACATCTCGTTCCGTTTGGAAATGAGTCTCCTCGGCCATTAGAGCACGTGCTATCACGTCCGTACGATGCGACAATTCGCGTAATTGCTGTGGTTCTAGTTTGTGCTCACTGACGAGTCTTTCGCAGTCTTTTCGTTTCTGTACAGCACTCTGCGATAGAGACAAAAATTGTCATGAGCATATAAAACAACCGACCTTCAGCCCGCACAATATCTTGCCGGTAAATAAATGAAACGAAAGAAATTTTCTAAGAAAAATACAAGAACGTATTTGGATCACGGCACAGCCAGAGTGTTGCCTAGGCTCACGTTTTCCATCAAAACAAGATTCTGCTTGGACAGTTACCCGTGTCCTCATCATAGAAGGTAAGACATCGACACAATGGTATCCTGTTTTTCATAAAATAACAACAAACCTTATGTATAGTGATGACGTCTGGGAAGCTGCTAATTATCCCCCGGTAAATATGAAATTTATCGGACAGGGGCTCCCAATCGAACTTGGGTTGTTCCTCGTACAGTTTGCCGATGTCATTGTAGGCCTCCCCTGTTACCTTGAGTGCATGAGTCAACCGAATACGACTACCGTCATCGCTCTCTAAGGCATGACCAAGTGCCGTAAATGATTGACCAATTTTTTGGAACTCTCTCTTATAAAGCACTTGGTGCTTTTTCGCCTGATCTACTGCCATTGCCATAAAATTTTTCACCACTGGATCTAAACCGGATATGAATCTGCTGAATCCATCTGTTTGAATTTCCACTTTTATGGCATCTAGTGGAGTGTCGGGACACTGAATGGCATTGAAGTAATTTACGCCTAAAACGATGCCTTCTGCTTACGTTGTCGACTTAACTGACATTCCATAAAACGTATATGAATCTTCCCCAATGCGCACCTAAAAGTTCATCCTTCTCCGCTTGTCTTTTCCCTGCTTTCCATCGTTTTTCGTCCGTACAAGTGATAAAGTGCTCCCAGACACGACTACGCGAGAGTACTGGATGTCTGCAGACATAATCCACAAATTCCTGAAGCTGCGTGCGCCGGTGCTCAATGAACTGCTCCTCGTATCTACCTGATATTTGCTTGTCTGGCAACGGTGGAATAGCCACGAAACAGTATTTCTCCCCCAAGCGTTCGTGAAGCCAATCAAAGTGTTTGTAGCGTCTTGAGACTTGAATGTTATTGAACTGCGATCGGCATTGATATTATTTAAGATAAATATGTGAATTATAAATTTCTTAGCCCGGGTATAGTATCCCATTTGTAGAGCATCAATGAAATGAGGTTTAAGGGAAGGAAAAGAATGAAGAAAAATGTAAATACCGTCGGCGTTAGCTGGTAAACGATAAAGCTCTTCAGACCCTTCAGTTTAGACTCTTTCTTAGGTGATGTTACTACACAACTGTACGGTTCCCTGGTTGGTACCCACGTGCAACGTAGACTCTCGGTTTCCTCGACATACAGCTTTTCTATATCCGGTACATTAGCAACTTTGACTCCTAACAGAAAACTGTCCAATCCAGATTTAATTAAAGCAGAAAATTTGTTGTTTTTCTTTGGTACATTAGGCACAGGCTTATCTGGTATCACAGAATGTATGGTATGCATGGAAATGCCATCTCCATAATCTATAGTGCTCGAAAATGTTGTATGCATTTGCTGCTGTTGTTGACTCGAAGGGACATATGCTTGAGTTTGTCCAATTTCAGAATCATCATCCCAATCATCATCCCAGAAATCACCAGTGTTTTGCTGGGACACTGTATGATCTAAATTAAAACAATTGTTTGTGAAATTCCTATAGTTACTTGACACATACCCAACATTATACAATTTATATGATTTTTCACAAAAGTATATATTTTGTCATACTGTCATTTGGTACTGTTGCTTCAAGCGGTTGCACATAAGCTGCTGGGAAAAGGCCAGACTTTTCATTCTGGTTAAAACCTTCACACCATCCATCACCCACATTATCTCTTATGACGGTCAATATTTCACCAGCAGAAATTGAGAGTTCTGCTGTTCCTGGTTCACCAGTAAAATCATATAAAGCTCTTACCTAGAAAGGAAGTACAATACTAGAAACTATAAGGACTTCAAGTGTAATTTGTATGAAATGCTTGTTTACACCATCATGATTTAATGAGCATTATCTGTGAGGATTGTTAAACATAAAAATCATTTTATATACTTGTTGGCCTTCCATTGTATTGTCCGTGAGTAGTAACCTTTCAGAATTTTCGTACGGAACTTAAATTTCTCCTTTCCAGGACATAACCATTTGCGTAAGAAGGACCGGTAAGAACAGGCAGTTATAACTGACAATTTCGCTATCGTCTTTGCACTGTCAGTGCATACCTACGGTACCTAAGAGAAAATTGAAAAATTAATATACCAATAACAACCAGTAGTATACGGCCGTCGATGCAATGCACAATGCCGATGTTTTGATGATCTCACATTACATTTGACATTCTGTGAAATGTACAGACGCAGCACAACAATGCAAAGAATTGCCGCAATAGCAGGAGATCTCAAGAATTGACATAGCAAATCTACCTCAAAAAATGAATCCCAAATCGTTGAAGAAGAGAATACCGTTACGCGTTGCGAGGTAAAAAAAGACTCACGATCCATCAAACGTGACACATAGAGATATCTACGCCTACCTCTTTAAATTCAAACTTTCATTTCGGAATATACATAAATATTGTGAATTTGTACGAAGTAACATGACATATTTCGCATTATTTTGGCCTCGAGCTCCGAAGGACCGTCTTTCATGACGAATACGAACGAACATAACGTAACTAAACGTAATGAGCGTAGAGGGCGTGAACATTATGCTACTAGCCACTACTAGCACAGTCGGCATCGTCGGCACCAGTCGGCACGATCGGGTATGGTGAGCATCCTCCATTAATGCCCGCGGATTCATACATGCGAGTAACGGCGCGTGAGAGTGCGTGAGTTTTCTTGAGGATTTTTTTAAATTTCCTGCTCACCTTCGCATGCACGTGTTGTTAAATGCCTCGACACGGTTTTACCTATTATCTAATGTTATTCCTCACACTCGCGAATGAAATTAATCTCGTTGAACAGCATAACCATGAACGCGCTGCGTTAGGTTCATGTACACGTAACTGATGTTTTTGCCCTAATTTATTAACATACCCTTTGACAAGGACTAGGCTATTCGAATTGGTTACCATGAATTTCGGAAGTGCAGCCATCCAGTTTCGAAGTAAATTCAGAACCGTTTTCAATCCCATTAATTCAAGACTAAAGGAATATGCTCATAAAATACAGAACTCTCGAACATCCGATCGGTTGAAAGGAACTTTTCTTGAACGTTGGGGTACGGTACAAGCTCACCAGATTAAATGATGGGCAGTAGTAATTACACTGTTTTTATTATAGGACAGTATTGGAGAAATCTCTACATAGATTATAGAGATGTTGCAATGGATGTCTTAAAGGAATCCAAAGAACAACCTGTGAAAACTCTTGCGTACATATCACGTATGTATCTGTATCAATGATTATTACGTCATATAAGGTCTAGTTGGAAGAAAGTTCATTGAGTTGGTTCAGCTGACAACTTTACCTGTATATTGCATTATGGTATTTTAGTTTTAGGATCTTGCTGTTACTTGTCAAAACATAATCCTGATGAACGTTCCTTTCGAGAACAATTAATTTGTGCTAGTGCAAAAGTGTTAACGGTGAGCGAGCAGGTTCGTAATCCAATGACTGCTCAACACCTTAAATGGTTGGAAAAGTGTTACAACGAAGGAGTAGTACGATATTTCAACTTGGGTTTACTTTCATTCATGTGGTTGGATAACTTTGATGATGATTGTGCTTTGTATAAAGCAGTTTGTCCTTACTTAAAACCACATTATCTGACTTTGCATCACAGAATAGTAGATATAGGTATATTGGATAGATGGTGCTATTTACAGGATAAAATGAAGGATTATGATGTTAACGAAGCTGAGTTTGACTATACTGATGGCTGACATGAGAAAAGAATTTCAAAGTTCTTTAACAATAGTTCAATAAACAAAAATATAGCATTTTGGTAGAAGCAAGCAAGTAAACAATGTGCCAATGGGATATAAGAAACATGGTATTTTTCCTATGGATGTCCACTTTTTCTTGTTTTCATTAGTTTCACTGTGTGTAAAAACAATGATTATTAATGTACCGACATGCAATCATTCAGGGCCTTAACAGAATCATAATGACATTCTAACGACACTAACGATGCGTTTTAATGTCTCATTATCCGATAATACATTGTAAAAATACAACACTTCACGTTTCATCGGTACAGATATCCGTCCTTGCCAGTCGTCAGGTGATAGTTGTTCGTTGCGTACGACATAGTTCATCATTTTTCTAAAATCAAATGGACCATTAATACCTGGCACGTTCTATGAAAGTTATTTTTAATAAGACGAAAGTTACGTTACCCCGTGCATATATGACTGCTGTGCGACAAGGAATATATATCATCATTCTGTGCGCACGATCAGAAATAGCCTCCTTTTTTGTAAAGTGCCGTGCGCTCGGGTCTATTCGATTTACGCCTCCATATTGTGCATCATCACTACATAAAATTGCACTGTATACGCCAGGCTCGTTTACACCAACGGGGTAATCGGGGAACGATTTATTTGGGTGAAAGTTGAAGACGAAAATGAGATCCGCACGATCAAAAACAATCACTTTATCGTCTTCGTGCTTCCAACTTACGTAGGCCTAGACATTTAACATAAACATCATGAATTATGTTCATACGTGGTGTGATGGGCAGCCGAACTGGTGTTTTAATAAAACTGTTAAATTTAAAGAAAACAGATTGGGGTCTTACAGGATCAGCATTTAGCCAACCATATTTTTCCTCGAGTCTGTTCACAGCACGATCCCAGTTATTCATAAACTTGTATTTTAACAATTCGTCATCCACCAAGTTCCATTGCCGTCTCGCGTAATGGTAGCTGTCCCCATTTCCAGCACGAGGAAAATCCAACCACTCTGGATGTCCAAATTCATTACCTATCGATTATAAATAGTCTTTGACAGTTATATAAGGATGAATATGAGTTCTGTTGGTGCAACGAAAAGTTTATCGCTTTACCGACCCATAAAATTGAGATAAGCTTCGCCACCTAAAGCATGCGTGATCAGCATGATGAGATTATGCAGAGCAATACCACGATTGATAATGTCGCTGACTGGACTTAGTACGCTCATATGCGTATACATTTCTTTATCCATTAGCCAGAAGGCTAATGTTTTGTCGCCAACAAGAGCTTGATCGTGGGATTCACAATAAGCAATTGTCTTCTCCATCCAACGGCGATTAGTCAACGTCCAGACAATATCGCCGACATTCCAATCTTCGTCTTTCGTCTCTTTCAATAGCTTTATCCACTTATCAGGTATAGCCATGCCAAGTCTATAATCGAAACCCACACCACCCTCCGCGACTGGCCTTAACAGATTTAATTCCTATTAACTTCATCCTATCATACCCAATTTGGATGAATGATGTTTGTTTGTTTACTTTACCTGCAAACCGCTGGCATTCCACTCACATCTTCAGCAATAATTACTATTTCTGGGTATAACGTGTGTAACATATGATTTGCCAACATCAAATATACGACACCCTCTACGTCAACGTTAAGCCCGTAATATTCATCGTAAACACCGCTAAATCCCTGACCCAAACCCCTCGAGTGGTACAACATTGATGTAACTCCATCGAATCTATGAACACACATAACGTAGAAGCAGTCGTTGGAGAGATCCTTGCAATATTGATAAACATTTTGTTGTTGCCTCTATTACCGGTATCCATCGAAATTATACTCCTCAATGTACCAGCGTAGGTTTGACAGCAAGAATCGTATTACTTCGTACTCTCCATAATTAAATAATCTGCTGTCCCAGAGCGGATGCTGACCGCGGTCACCGGTGTGGAAGAAACATGCGTCTGTGCCATCGAACATATTCAGTCCGTCTAGTGTATTTTTCGAGGCATGTGAATGAACCATGTCTAACAATACATAGAGACCATTTTCGTGCGCAATATCTATTAATTCCTTTAGTTCCTCTGGTGTGCCATAGCGAGAAGAAGCCGCATAAAAGGAAGTCACCTTGTTAATGTTAATTAAGCATGTTATAGGACAATTATTTGGAATTTATCTCGTTCCTCTCCATGCCCATTTTCAAATCCGTCACACCTCAATGGACACGAAAGACATACAAGACAGATGTGGTATTTATGGTCACTGCAGGAGCTTTGCTTATACCTGATATCCGAAGCTAGCGTAATAAGCATGTTCCATTATTGCCATCAGTTGTATCGCATTGTAACCTTGCTTCACAATCCTTGGAATAATGTTCTCAGCAAATTCCAAGTATGTGCCAATACGAAGTTCCTGAGTGGCGATGCCTACATGACATTCATATATTCGTAAGCTTCTTGGCCTTGGAGGTCTTGGATGTTTGAATACATATGTCTACAAAAGCAACTCATCCCTTAGTGAGATCATGAATGAACCAGATAAATGATGTACACCGGTTCCACATACTTTTCTCTATGACAGGTGCAAGGTATACATACATTTTTGCCACAAGGATGCCAAATGCGTTGCTTATATGTAACACCATCAGACTTATTCTTTGGCTGCGTTACATAAGTAGCCCAGGGGCTTATCCTCTCCAACATCTCACTTTCGTGATTCTTCACAATAATCTTTACTTCTGACAAGTGTTGTAAAGGACAAGAACCGTCTGTGTTTGGTGGTAAGTATAATTCCCATTTACCATAATCCAGTTTCTTGTATGGTGTCTTGGTCCTGTTCCATTGGTCTGTAAGAGTTGAACATGACATGCAATATAACAAGTGATTAAGTGACAATTTCTGTGGCTTTCAATTGAAAAAATCTTGCTTACTGAAGTCTCCTGTTAGAAAAATTTCTTGAGCTCCAGGTGCCCATTCTCTTGCTGTCACGCTATTGTCAGCATTAATGTGTATGCCAAATTTCTTGTAGCCCTGTGTAAATTTATTTAAGTCCCCATCTATTGACTCTATTTTTTCAATGTAATCTTTAAACAGGGCATATCTGGAATGACAGGCAAGAATGTGATTCGAATTAGCCGATGATGAGAAAATGCGTAAAATGACTGTTGAATTAAAAAAGTGAAACAACCTTTTACGGATTTCATTTTCGTAAGGCTTCAAGTATGGGTCCCTGTTCAAAAGTGCCTGTATTTCTGGAACTGGCACTTTAGACGGTTCCATGCTCGACCATTTTGCCCCCATTTTCTTCTATTAGTCAACACTATCAGCACCTCATCAAGCTGGACCCACGAAAGGCACGAATGACACTTGAAGGTTATTACTTGAGCATAGAGCAGTAATCGGAGCAATAAAGAAGTACCGAATGTATGTAGCAAGGACGGTAAGCTGTGTCGTCATTTCATAAACCAATTGCCCATTGGTTTAGCTCCATGTGACCAACTGCGTCTAATAGAGCGGTCCGAAAGGTTAAGAACAACACTTAAAAATTGTATCAGTCCGTTTTCCCAGTAATATTCACTGTTTGAGTAACATTTCACTATTATTTACTTGAGTGTGATGTCATAAAGACGCTCCGAAACTTAATGAATATTAAGTCCGACCCTTTCTGAATAATCCACAGAAGGTATATAGCATATGCATTGTGATTCTATTGGAGAGGTGAAGCAGGTTATACAGCAAATTTACGTATTAGATCTCAACAGGTCATCAAGAAAATACATTTTTTACATTTCAGTACATTAATTCCTGTTGTGACGTGCAAAATGGTACTTAAAGGAACAAAGGAATATTTAATTATTATAATAAACATAGGTACTGCTTACCACAGAATGAAAGAACATCATTCAGACCATTTTGATAAAATGAAACTTGTTGCTAAAGGTTTAATTGAAAAAAAGATTTTTTTACGGCCTGAAGACGAAATAGGTATATTTGTAATGGGATCTGAGGTAACAAGTAACACCGACAATATAGACCATGTCAAGGTTCTCAAAATGGAGACACCCTCTTGGGATCAAGTAAGATTCATAATGAATTTGCACTGTACTGATAAAATTACAAATTGGATAAGTGTTGTGAAAATGGCAGCACATTATTTAAATCATGAATGTGTAAATGGCAAGACAAAAACCATAGTTTCCCTGTCAGATTTCAAAGCCCACACTGACGCGATAAATCAGTCTAGTATAGATAATATAGTAAAAATTTTGATGAAGGATAACATTCAATTCTTATGCATTGGAGAAGAATTGGTCGATAGAAATGTAGACAAATCTATCACAGCTGGCTTTGATTGCATCTTGAATATTTGTAAGAAAGTCAATGGACAATATATGACAGTGGATGATGCTATTACTGACTTAAGTATATACAGGAGAAACATCTTAAAGGTATATACTTGGAAATGCATCATGAACGTTTACAGCCTAGCAATACCCATTATTGCTTATGCTAAGGTTAAAAAAGAATGTATAGTGCCTTCATGGAAGGTGATAAAGAAAGGTCAGAAGTATGTAAAAAAAGTTGGTAAACCGATCAGAAGTCGGCGAACCGATCAGAAGTCGGCGAACGACGAAAAGGATACTGTTGCTGGTTATGCATATGGAGATAAGTTGGTCCCATTCACTGTGGAAGACAAAAACATCATGACATATGATAGTGGACCAAAAAGTTTCATCGTTTACTGTTTTGTAAAGAGACAAGCTGTTGGCATAGAGAATTGGGGTGGCGACGGCACGCGCATCATCGTACCGGAAAATAAGCACGCGACTGAAATGTTTTTCTCTCTAATGCAGTCGATGCTCAACGACAACGTAGTAGCTATTGTTAGGAAAGTACATTGTAGGCAATCGACACCCAAAATGGTTGCACTATTTCCGCGTGTCGGCAATCACGGGGAACCATGGTGTTTCGTGGAAATTGAACTACCATATCCAGAAGACCGGTTTTCGATACAGTCGGGACCGTTAATAACTATTTTGCGACAATTACCAGAGAGCCAGGATGACCTCATAGAAGGCTTATTAACAGTGATCCAATTAACGTCTGATGAAAAGAGCGATTCGAGAACCGAAGATGCGATATATTTGCCGGGATGCGCGGTAAACCCTGCTACGCAGCATGTCTTCAGTGCGCTCGTTGCTCGTGCGCTTCATTCGCGAGAAAATTTACCACCAATGAATGAGTATTTAGCGCGATGTCTAAAACGGCCGCCGGCGATAGCAAAGAACAGTTTAATTCATTTGTTCTGGCTGCGTAAAATGTTTAATTTAAAGGGACAGTTAATGTGTAAAAGGGAGTTTTACAGTTACGAAGTAACCGATCATTAATTTTGACATAGTTTAACATTCGCTTCTTGATTCAATAATGTTTCACATCTTCTTCGTTTAATTTAACCATTCATTCACTGGCATTGGGAATCTTCTGACATTCCCATGCGCCAATTGCAAGGCTTCTGACATGCCGTATATTGTTTCTGTTGTCATAGTAATCGTGATCGATGCAAAGACACAAACTTTCTGGTAAATACTCCTTTCTATTTTCAATTCAAAGCATCGTACCATGTTTTAGCATTGAACTGAACAGAAGAAACGCGTACGATACGATACGATAACGCGCTAGAAACGTTGCACTTTGTAATGCGGTTTCTATAACATCCACCCCTTTTGACAAGCTATCGATTGCACCAATTATAACGAAAAAACATCGCAAGATGTGTCCCAGCCGCACAGAAAGAATTCCGTCACTCACTATTAAAACCAAGAGTAGTCTACACGACATATTACTGTACAATTTTGCTTAGTTTTCACACTTTATCAAGGTGGATTATTACATTAATGTTGTGGATTAAACATTATGTTACATTAATATGTGTGATAAATGAAACACATTTCTATAATTGTTTGTACGTTTTATATTTATGTGTCCATAATGTGTATATCGTATTTTCCATTCCGGTTAAATAATACGTCGAAAGTATAGAGATTTATAGAAGATGTCTTCAAATTCGTGAGTGACTGTGAGTGAAACTGGAGTTTGATTAATTCTTCCCGGAGGAATCGTAATTCCGTAATATATTAGAAAATTATATGTTTTTGTATGTATATTGCAACGGGTAAACATTCCTGCTGGCGCAGTTAAAATATTGTGAAAAACACTACGAGAAAAGTATACACCTTGCAGAATACGTACAGAATGCAACGGAGCGATTCGCAGTTGGCTCAGAATGTAATCCCATCAAAGTATTACACTTGATGTACAAATCAGTTGTATTTAGTACGTATCTGCATCGATTTCTGAATTATTTGTATACATTTCTATATTTATATTTTCGTATAATGATAATATTAATATTTATCTGCAAATGTATGTGAATGTGTTGAAGACGTGACTGTATTACATGTTATGATTTCCCTTAGTCTACAACTCAGCTATGCACTATGTATTGCCTATGTATTAAGCCTTCCGCGTCTGTTGATCGCTTTTGCGATCAACGCCCAGCGATTACTAATAATAACGAACAATTAACCAAAGCGTAATAACAAAAAGGGAATAATATTCCATCCCTAATAATGTGGATGTGTAAGTAGCGCGTTGTCCTACATATTCATCTGCCAAAAAAGTAAACGTTTTTACGTCCAACGAAGTCGAATATAAAATCTTCATATTTTGCGGATTTTGTTAAATCTATGATGACAAATAATACATAAAAAATGTAGTGGGCTGTACTCCACATAACTCTACATAACACACAGCCAATTAGACGAATATTACCGACGAATGATATCCTCCCATCAGCCAAAACATCACGATAATGACTGTTGCAACAGAAATTACTCTGTTATGATCGAGTGATGTATCGAAGACAAAGACAACTATTATGGTACTGCGACGTAACATCCTCAAGTAACACCACTATGTATCTGTACCGAGTTTCACTATTTTAGTTTAAAGTTTATGCTAAAAGTGAGTAATATTCGCTTAAAATTGTTTTCTCTCCTTGGCGCATAAATTACTTGCATGTGCCTCATAACATAGGATAAGTCTGTTACTATGTATTAATATCGCGACCAGCGCTTACCAATTGTACGTATATGACTATTCATATTTATATCGTTGCAGACAGAATTATAGACTTCGATCCTGAACTGCGGGAGTAACTTTGATCGTCACGCGTTAATGCTTTTTGACCAATTGGCCATATATTTTCTTTCACGTTAATTAATAATTCGTGGCATTTACAACGCAAATGGACAGACGAATCAGCACATTTTCCGATCACGTACCTTTCGAATATTTATAATATCGATTTCGAGTTAGTACCTAAATGCAAAAGTTATGTGGATTGACGTCTAAAATTATCATTGTCCTATGGTTATCGCATGCTCAGAAAATACAAATTCCTTCGAATGTCGGTCTACCGATAATATTGGGCAAAGTATGTAGAATGGTGAAGCCCTATCACGGTAAAAGATACGTGATCCGTTCATATAATAAAACCTGTCAGTGAATATACTCCACTTAAAAGTAAATGTTAATGTGCTGGTTCGGTTGGCCAGTTGCGTTGATCACGGTTCATTTCCGTAGGCTGTCTTTACTACTTGCTCGACTAGTCGAGGCTGTACTGGACTCCCCAGGAGCACCGGTGCCAGCCGCATCCCCATTTATACTAGACCCTGCGAGCGATGTCGTAGGAGTTACCGGCGCGGATCGCCGCCTCACTTTTGCTAATGCTTTATCAAGTCTTTGTATGAATGCATCGACATCCGAACGTTTCATGCCGAGGGTAGCAGCAGCTGTTAGGTACGGTACTGGGTAATTGCTGTTGTGTGCACCCCAACCTAATGTTGATGGAAATTTCATTAATGACGCTTCACATTTGCGCTGCATTCTGTTGAATCATCAATCACATCTTATAATAACTTGATGAAATCGTTACAGACCTTCGAATTTGTGGGACACAATATGCTTAGAATCAGTAGTCGTGATCACTCTGGTACCGCTGACATTGCGCAGGAACAACATTGAACCGAGCATAGTAACTTGCTTGTTGTCATGCTGGTGGCTCAAACACTGAAGAGTCATCCCCATGGATATGGGATTTCCTTTAGTATCGAGTAATCTCTCACCGTGTCTCGTCGCTAGCTTTCCAAGCTCCTCCTTCAGGTAAGAATACATCTCTTTGCGTTGTGCGATCAGTTGCTTATAACCAGCCATTCCGAGGCTCAGTAGAGTGATCATTACGTCCATTGTGGAGCTAGCGCTAGCGCGGCCCGGATACATCTTTGATATCCGATCTAGGAGACTCTTATCGAATGAACCGATTATCGCACCGCCCACTGGTACTAAGAAATTCTTATCGGTACTCTGAACGAACGCGTCCACGCGACCTTTCCTCGAAGCCTCTTGTATTAGGTGCATACATCGCGTGCTCTGCAAGCTTTTAGCAGTATAGTGCAGTATATCGATCGAGGAGCTATCTAATGGCTATGAGCATATAACAGCATTAGACGTAAGGAGAAGGGACAATACTCACCCGTATGCATTGTTTACCAAGTGAGGTATATTGTACTGAGTGCACAGGGCAGCGACGGTGTCGACGGAATCGCACGCCCTCGGCGCGAAACAACTGGTCGTTGTCAATACGCAAGCTACACTCTCGCCTAGGGCTGCCATTTGCGCTTCGAGTCTTTGCATATCGGTTTTCAATTCATCCCCAATTATTTGCATCTCGATTACAACAGGCTCCAAGCCGGCGGTGATGATAGACTTGAAACTTGACTTTTGGTCGATTCTAGGCCAAAGAACATATTTCGCGCGAGGTCTATCTTGTTTCAATGTCAGCATACAAAGAACTAAGCTCATCCCAGTAGCCATTGGCGACAGGAAACAACCAGCTATACTTTTTACTCCTATGAAAACAATGGGTATGTATAGGTACATGCCCATACTGCATCATGGACAACGTTCGTCGCCAATATCACCACCACTTACCCATGTATCGGATAACTTCGAGTACCAGCGCATTAGTAAGCTTATACATTAGGCTGCTTCCGGCAGCTTTAGGCTGAACTTCCTCCAGGTCACCGGATCTACCGATTCCGTGTCCCATGCGAAAATGACGTCTGGCCACGATACTTGATACGATTCTTGCTTCACGTTCTCCGACACTGCAGTTGGAGGGAAAGTTGTTGCTATCCATTTGAGCGAGGTCGGACAGAAAAGCTTCTATCGTAGCATCATCCCAACCTTCTTCAGGCCATTTTCGCTGTGGTCGTCATTTAACAGTTTGTCTCAATTTGACTCCACAGTGTTGCAATTATAATCATCGTCATTATTATCATCATCATCATCATCATCATCATCATCATCATCATCATCATCATCGTGTATTAGCTACTTATTCGAGCGACCTCACGTTTATGTACTTACGTGTTCGATGAAATGTCTTATAATATTTTCTCGAGTTTTCTTAGCGTTCAGACCTTGCTGAACGTAGGTTGCAGGTATGAGCCTTTCTGCCAAACTGAACGCTTGATTGTTCATTTTCCCGCTTTGAAAACAGTATGTTTCGTGGTCCTTTGCCAACGTCCTTTATGTTAGGGGCCGTCTTAGCACATCATCCTTCTTGCAGTTGATAAAATAAAAGTCGCTGATTAAAAAATCGCCAGACATTAAAATTCGGAAGGAATTCCGCGCGCACAGAATCCGCAGGTACAAGTTAATTGTGCTACGCGCTGCAAGCAATAACAAGAAGAAACCACACACACATATGTTTACGTACGCATATGTGTATGATGTGCGTGTATACATATGTCGATACATGTAGGACTGATAATGATTAACACACACATTGACATGGTCTTATGCGGTATAAAGATTTATAGCTCTTAATTGATGCTTAAAGCTACGGAAAAATCGGGATAGAGACTTATGAAAGTAAGTGCTTTAAAGAAAAAAGAAAACGCAATTTACGTGTATAAATAAACAATTTATTGAGAAATCAACAAACAACATAAAGTTTATTAAGTTGTGACTGCCGCTGTTCCGTTCATGTGAGAAAATTAATTGTCGAGTAGCTGAGATGTAATCGACGACTAAAATGACAAGCGTACAGATTACTATGGTGCGAGATAAACAGGAGTAATTATGTATGTATTCCATTTAAATTACAAGGCTAAGATGCATCTAAAAACGCTAACCTACGTAACTTTCGACCGTCATGCACCACGAAGAAACCCCTACGCGAAGTGTTGTGTTGTTTAGTGCATGTGACACAAGACGTTTTTTAACATAAAGTGCAATGCAGCCTAACGTAATGATTCTTTTAAGCGATTCCACGCGCTTAAAGGTTATGTTAATGTCGGGCTAATTCTTGAAGGCACGCAGAAAAAATGCATTCAAATGTACGAGCGAAGATAAAATTGGCGATGGTAAATATATAAACGGAAGAAGACGCAGACTTTTCGATAAATGCCAATAAGTTACACGTAATGAGTTGCACAGTACTGGTAGTACGTGAAAACTGGGTTGGGCTACGCGACTGAGTAGCTGCGATCACTTATGGCGCGCATTTATAAGAATGCGCGATGTTCTCGGCGCTTTTTTCAAATCCATTAGCTACTGAACAGGAGAATACTGTTTTAACGTGCTACCGCCTGAGGATTGTCATCATGCTACTCGTATTACACGACGTATGTAATACAGTACCGTGATCGCGTAGGAATACGCAGCGACTGTACGACATGAGTCGCAGGTTATGTCTACTCGAGGTCACTTAAATTGGATTAATTTTACGCAATACATACGGAAGATGCAACGTAACCACTTGGACAACGTCTGGCTGCACTCCGATTGTCGCCCGTAGCAGGATGAGTATCGCTAACACTTTAGGAATCGCAAAAGCGGCCAAACACAGGCTTTTACCTTGGATTTTGTCATTTGGGGAACAACGCACGAAGCAATTTAATTCGTTGCTTCGAACCTATTCCCCTTTCACGTCCATATCTAAGTTCGCCTGTTTTTCGTGTACAAGTGATCGATTGCTGTCACCACTTCGACCACACGGTACTTGTCCTACGGCCATCCGGAAGGTGCACCATTTACTCCTTATAATACATCCCAACTGCTCTCCCCCCGTCAATTTTGCCTTTACATGTGTATGTACGTGCGTCGATCGTACCTGCATTTGGATGACCGACTGATACATGTACATGATCTCCAAGATAACAATGTAGGGACCGACTCATCCTTTTAAAGTATGTCTTTGCACTTTTAACGCATTATGCAGATATTAATGCACTGCGTTCATGTAGTGGCTTACATAGTTGTCAATCTACGTATTGTCGCTATTGAGGCGCTTATTTTAAACGTATTTTTAGTGCGTTTGTGTTCGACGTATTTTTGTCATACCTTCAAGTTCTTCTCCTCCCAGGGCTCTCCATTGTAAATGCATTCCCGGCACAATTCTTAGCAGCAAATGTAATACATTCATAAGGGCTACAGTGATCGTATAGCCGCACAATTGTCAAAGTCAATAAATATAACTAGGTAGTAACTGGGTTTCCACAATTGGTACACCTGCATGGAGGTGAGTGTGGTGCGGTGAAGCGATCTCAGTACGCGGTGATTCTGCATCGCGTGAAGTTAAAACGGTGTGTTGCTTGTCTCTTTGTTCTTAGTGTATGTACACACTAACCGTCGACTGACCGACATTAGATTGACAACATTCGATGGTATTCGGTGAAATTTTAAAAATTTGACGTGTAACAGGTGCAAACGTGGTTGAATCACGTATAACATTGCAGAGTGTATACCTGCGTATCAAGTTATTCTGTGAGTGTATTGTACGAAGAAAAACATTCAGACATTGTTTTCTTCGTACAACAACTTTTCGTTTAACAACATAAATTGTAAATATAGTGCTTAGGTACAAAACGATTACGATGACTTGGTGAGATGGGCACTTTTACGGCAACGCAGGCATGTGCACAGCCGGGTCGCAGCAGTATACGTCGATCTGAAATAATATTTGTGAATAGAAAAAATCCCACGAGAATGTTGAAAAACTCAAAATATTTATAAAACATGCCTAGTACATATATATCCGTATTATATATATACACATATATAAAATATCAACGAATATCCTTGGATTGATAAATTAAATTACCCTACATCTTATCATTTTGATGGCGCTGCGATAATAATGCCACGATAAATCGATTAGCCATTCGCGCGTAATACAAAGTAAAGATGAGAATGTTTCACAGGCAACCGACGTGACAATATCGGGAATTTTTCAATGCTTTATCGCAAAATAGCGATGCTTCTTGACTGTAAAAGTAAACTCGTACATTGTCCATACGCCTATTTCCGTTATACGTCTAGTGCCTTTAATTTCAGCAGATAATTTGACACAATTCTGTCTTCTACTCGGAGCTATTCTACGTAGATATGTTGAAAACATGTTTTAAAGTTTTTGTACGGAAGCACACTTCCTCATATGAATAGTATAATTAGGGCATGACCCGTTTTATCCTGGTTTTTTCTACAGGAAAATTTTTGTTACACAAATCAGTGGTTCAGATAGTGCAAAACGATTACCAGTATGTTCATTAGTTAGTAAAAATCTCTTCTTTGCAATTTGTCTTGTCGCTAGTTAATTATGGAGCTCGAGAATTGCAGTGCACACGGCGGTGGATATAATATCCCCACAACACCCCAACACGAAACGGACCCGAGTGGGCACAGAAAATGGTACCGACAAGCTAGCCAAAGGTGAGTGCCTTACTGTTACAATTCCCATTTTGTTCATTCTATTCATTCTTCCTTCCATTTAAAACAATATTTCTTTGTGTCTTTGTGCTGCACCGCTGTTTCAATAATCGTTATTGTATTAATTTATTTGCGTCTCTAAACATCCCTTGCATAACTCGTTAATAGAAAGGTAGGTAGCAAGACTACCAATGCCGGTCGTACATTCTTCGCATTACCGGTGTCTCCTTATACGAAAATAACTTGTATAATTCAACATTTATACGAGAGGCAACGATGGGAGGCACGTCTATTCCAGAATTGAGAATCGAGTGTTAATAACAAAACTGAAAGACAGATAGTAGTTTTTTGAGCAACTTGTCTTATCTTGAATCGTGTGTAATTAACAGTTTATTCGGATCTTTTGTCATATACTATCTCATAAGTTTCCATGGGAGGTGAAAAGCCTTCTTGCCGAACGTCGTCGCTATCATTGCTATCAGGTCACGTTTGTGACCCCGGACGATCTACACACTCCTCTTATCGTCTATAGCTGTTTTCGACAGCGACTCGTCAGTTGTTTGTCAGTTGATTCGACGTGTTGTTGAAATTCATATTGGCAAAACTGTCGACCGTCCTCATTACGACGGGGTTATTCGTGGTGTTAAGTCTACCGGGAAACGACTGTGTTCTTACGAAACTCGTGCAATTTTATTCCAATTGATTCCAATTTCCTCTTTGATCGAAGATGAACAACTGGAACGTAAATACAAACATTACGTCAACTTCGCCTAAGAACTCTGGTAATCTTTCAATATAAAAGAATCTTACGAAATGAGAGGACGGTTTCGAATAGCGTACGGCGTAAAACGGTTTATAATGCGTAACAGGATACAGAATTAGACTCCCCGAAGATGTAGATATGGTGTTTCCGACGGAGGCTCTTCGTTGCAATATCTTCAACTTTGGATTATCGGCGGAAGTCGGTTTAACTAGAAACGACCGTAGCGAACAGGACCTGGACATCTTCAACGAGGGTACGCACGGAATACGTACCGATAAACGTGAATTAGGTCACAGGTAAAACTTTATCGCGCTTAATGAAAATTGTACCACTTCGGTTTGACAAGCCTTTACATTGACCGCTTATGAAATGTACAAATACGTTCTACTATTCTTGAATTATATCACTGAGCCGTGGTGGCTATTACTTCGTTATCCATAAACCTGTATAACCTTTTTCTCGGGAAGAAAACAATGCCTCTTAAGCTTATTTTCAAGGAAATGGACGCACAATGACTTGCAACATCCGTACATCCCTTGCGGATAAGTTCTCGTTAAAAATGTTATCATGTGACTCCGATTGATATAGTTACACATATCTGGTCGGTTAGCAATAGTAGTGTTATTTCCCAAAAAATCGACATATATTTTTCGCACTTCCACTACATGGAAAGGAGAATAAAGATAAGGGACAGTTTTATGGTAACAAAACAATATCTGTATATTGTCCTTAGTTCCACTTCCCGCATTACCATTAGGCACGTTTCGGAAATTAACCGTTTAGACGCAGTATCGTCAAAATGAATTACGTGGAAAGTAATACACGATTATGCGGAACACTAAGTGATATCGATTTCACGAGATTTCCTTGCTTGCCATTCATACGGGTGGGCAAGGAGAATAGTGGGGCGACGAGACCGGAATCGTATAGGAAAACAGCCCGCAAATATGCTGAGAATAAGTTTGCAAATTATATTAATTTAGGGGAACGGGAATGATGCATTGCAAAGTTTTGCTGCTTATGCTGTATATTAATTAGTAAACATACTCGATTTGCAGAATTTTTGTTAATCGCAGCCTTCATCTGGAAAACATTAAATTTTATGGATTCGACATGGATTACACGCTGGCTGGTGAGTCTCTTTTGCTAAATTTTGACTGAAAAAGTATTCATTGTATGCGTGGGACGTTGTCCAGGTCTGGTTGTACGTATATACATATCGAGTGGTGCATTTTATAAACGTCTTGACATACATGAATCAATGTTATCGCTTTCAAGTGGATAAAGAATGACTAACAAGCGAATCGGTTCTAGAATACAAATCGCCCCAATACGAACAACTGGGATTCACACTGTTAAAAGATCGTTTGGTCTCGCTCGGTTATCCGCAGGAGATCAAAGCCTTTGTCTACGATCCTAGTTTCCCTGTGAGAGGTTTGTGGTTCGACACACTTTACGGAAATCTGTTAAAAGTCGATGCATACGGAAACATTTTGGTTTGTGTTCATGGATTCGAATTCTTAAAGCAGTAAGTTGTAAATGCACGATGGGTGCGAATGAATTCGATACGAGGGAAGGCATACTGGTACAAATAAAACCGATCTTATGTTTCAGTTCTCAGGTCTACGAGTTATATCCAAATAAGTTTCTCCAATTGGATGAATCGAGGGTCTATGTGTTGAACACGTTGTTCAATCTTCCTGAAACTTACCTCCTTGCCTGTTTGATAGATTTTTTTACAAACTCCCCGCAGTATACACGCGACAAGACCGGCGTCAAAGAGGGTGAACTCACGATGAGTTTCAAAAGTATATTTCAAGACGTTAGGAGCGCGGTTGACTGGATACACCTCCAGGGAGATCTCAAGACCAAAACCATCGAGAATCTCGATGAATATGTGAAGAAGGATGAGAGGCTGCCCATGTTTCTCAATAGAATTCGCGAAAGCGGCGCCAAAGTGTTCCTACTGACGAATAGCGATTATGTATTTACTGATAAGATTATGACATACCTCTTTGATTTTCCCCACGGTGCAAAGGTATTGTTCTACGTGTACAGTCAAGTGGCTTATCTCTATAAATCATTACAACAGGACTCTCGCATCTCCCAGTTAGTAATACTTCGTTTTTGTGACAATATTTAGCCCGATGAGCCGCACAGGAATTGGAAAACGTATTTCGATACGATTGTCGTCGACGCTCGAAAGCCATTATTCTTCGGGGAGGGTACGATTCTACGACAAGTCGACACTAAAACCGGTGCATTGAAGCTTGGGACTCACAAGGGTCCGCTCCATACTGGTACGAATAAAATTATTCGTAATACGAAGACATATTTACACTGAACTAATTGATTACATATACGCACTGACGCGCGGCTTTGTAATAGGCGAAGTCTATTCGGGAGGCTCTTGTGACGTTTTCACCGATTTAATCGGCGCAAAGGGTAAAGATGTGTTGTACGTCGGTGACCATATATTCGGTGATATTTTGAAGAGCAAGAAAATCAGAGGCTGGAGGACGTTTCTAATAGTACCGGAGCTCGTTCAAGAGCTACACGTCTGGACAGATAAATGTCAATTGTTTGCTGAACTTCAAAGTTTAGACGTGATGCTAGGTGAAATGTACAAGTGCGCATATTTCTGTTATATCTTTTTGCTGTTTCAAGTCGATAGAGAGTCACTCCCGCACTTGTTCCTTTCCTCTTCAGAAATTTAGACAGTAGCACAAAGGAAAAACCTGATATTTCGAAACTCCGAGCTTCTATAAGGGATGTTACGCACAAAATGGACTTGGCCTATGGATTGATGGGTTCCTTATTCCGAAGTGGAAGTAGACAAACGTTTTTCAGTAGCCAAGTCGTCAGGTACGCCGACCTCTACGCGGCGACGTTCCTGAATCTTATATACTATCCTTTTTCATATATGTTTAGAGCGCCCGCTATGCTGGTAAGATTCCTGCGTGCATTTAATCTTATAGATTATTAAATTTATTCTGTACCGAGAAATCAATTTGAAGCTTTTTATTTTACGCGTATTTAGATGCCTCACGAAAGTACGGTTGCTCACGAACAGAGGTTTGTGATGGAAACTCCCATGATCAGCCGCTCAAGGACATTTAAACTTACCGATGAGGAGGAGGAACAGCATCACCGACCTAGTGCAGTAAGTTCAACTGCGTGATCATTAATGAGAGCTCCGTCGTTCTTCACAATATTCATTTTCGTCTACACAGAGGCTGCCCGTCGATCAGGATTATCTGCATGCCATACAAATTCCACACGCTAGACCCGAAACCCCAAGGAATGTGACGCATACACACGATGAGGATTGCAGCGACGAAGACAGTGATTCGCAAAAGAATCTGAACACTGCAAAAGTATGCACAAAGAATACTAACAGCAAGTAATTTTCGTCCCGTACAAGGGAAGAAGCATCGGGAATAACTCGCTGTAATCTTTTAAGTTCTTTCAACTTTTAAACACAGACTTGTTGATACGCAATATTTGTGGCCGGATCAGTGAAACAAATTATGTAGTCAGCTCAACGTGGTAAATCGCATTGGGTTGTCGATAAAATAACGTACTGCATCATCCAGGTGAATCTAACGAATGATTCATACAAAACACTAGAATACTTTATCTCAAACATTATGTGGAAACTACTGTGAATAATAGGCATACAGCAGTTGATAATAATCGTAGATGTTGAAACTTATTTATAGGCCTCAGTTACTTCAATGCTTTGATTCGTCGTCCCCACGGGTTGTAACTCTTGCACAATACATTACACTCGTATAATTCCAATACAAATGTTAGTGAGTTATATCATGTTGCTATATGCATCGAGACTCTCTGGTAATAAGAGTCTTATGGAAGAATGAGATTAAGTATTTAATAACCTTTTTACGCTACAGTTTGTCAATAATGTAAAAAGCGACAAAGTGTTGCATTCAGCCAATGTACATAGCATTTAATATTAATGGCCTTAGTTGTATTTATCACCACGTTAGTACAACGGCCTTAAGAGATTACCGTATTGATCAGATTGAATTTTAGACAATATTTACACTGTATCACGATAAAATATGACTTTATACCCAAGTCGACAAACGTGTCGACTCCAAAATATATGATTATGAATTGAACATTCCTTTCATTGTTCATATCACTTTGATAGCACCATCCCATTTAAGCCCTTTTCGTGATTTACATCGTAATGCATTATATGTATGCCATTGCAATCTTCGGTATGGTCACATGAAACAGTAGTGTGTTGTCCAAGCATGCTGGTGAGGATCTGCTACAAGTCTTAATTTCTTGTCCTAAGAGGCAAGACAGATATTACTCGGAATAAACAGTTCACATAAGCAAATCTGTCAGATATTCCTCAAATTCTTCTTCTCTGCTCTTTTCCTGGGTATCCAATGCTTTTTCTCTCCAAACACTTGATGTATCTTCGTTAGTTTGTGGAACATTTTGCGACTCCTTTGGGATCGTTGTTCCAGCCCCGATCATTGTTTCAGCAGCAATCGAAGAACTCGTTGCTTCCGGGCAAGTTTCAGAAAATGTAGTGAGTCGTTTCAAATATTTGTTTCTTTTTATCTCCCGTTTTTGAGATTGATAGTTCAACTTCACTGAACATGCAGGGCATAGTCCTTAACATAGAAAATCAAATATGTATTAACAGTAATAAAAAAATATATTGATGTGGCTTGTATCACATACTCAATTTCACTAAAGCATTTTTTCTTCTTCCATGTTCTTCATAAGAAAAATTAACTTCCCATGATCGCAGATCTTCCTTTTCACTGCATTTCTTATTACCACATTCGAATTGCCCTTTACCTTTAATCACCTCCCTCTCAGTTCTCCATCTAAGAGCAACCTGTGAAGTAGTAATCATTACTAATACAAATAGCAAATCTTCAATTGTTAAATCATTGATATTCTGTGTTCATTTGATATATATTGTAGTTCAGTAAGGAATGCTAAGTATGTAAAATCAAATTACCTTATTACATTTATAGTAAGTCATGTCACATATGCAATATTCTTTGAATAGTTTATCGTAGTACTTCTTAGCTAACCGGGCACCCCATGTGGTTGGCATACCATCCTCCTGTTCCCAGAGAAACCTATGGTTTTCTCGTATAACATCATAGTCGGTTTTATCTCGGGACCTCGAAACACAGGTCGAAATGTCAACAGCTGCTTGTATTAACGTTTTGTGCGAGTTTAAGTCATCTATTTATACGATATCGAGACAATATCAGAACATATAAAGATATACAAATTAAGAGGGTTGAAATTAAACTGTATACCAATGCCTCATGTTCGAAAGAATTTTAATTATATTTTCATATTTCATTAGACGATGTACATACGTGTCACGTTTTAATTGTGATACGCAGCCTCCCCTCAGCAGGAAATAATCGTTGATAAGTTTTTTGTGCTTGTCATAGGCCGACATATATGCATATCCAGACGCCATAACCTCCTTTTGTAAGTATGTAAAATATAGAAAAAGGTTTTAAAATGCCTGCCCTAATATTGTCGTTTGTTCGCAAGAAAAATTGTCATGGTAGTACCAATGACTTCAGTTGGTGCGTTTATTTGCTTATATAGTAAAGCGAATAACAATAAATTAGGAATTGCCTGCATGTAATGAATCCAAATGAATCTAACACACACTCCACACAAACAGTGTATGACGGACAATATGCCGTCATATAGAAGCTGTGTATGCCGTCTTCAATTCGATAAACGATGTATTTCGTGTATCTTCATGTACAATATCTCTAACGATGAACAACTTCACACCCCCTTCGTTGCTTGTACCTGCCTTTCTTCATCCTAGTCCTTTATATTCGGCATGTTTCCTCCTCGGTTGTCATACCAACTACTCGAAACAATTCATGTGAAAGCACATTTTCAGAAAATGAATATGAAAAACATGTGAAATGAATCTGATAGGTCTGAACTGCCTCTGACTTATCTATTATGATGATCGCTCCGAACTACTGCCATTCATGTGGTACTGCAATTGTTTGATGTTGCGATAACTATAAAATAACTTTAAACTATAAGATCAGCAAAGACAGACAAGCACAACTTGAAGTACAGTCTATTTTTCTATGACCTTAAGGAATATCGATAATTAACAGAAATTTGTCGGGTTTCATATCCAACTGCGCGAGGAAGTAATAAGCTACGAAACCTTGTATGAAGTACATACAGCTGTCATCTTTAATTAAATGAAATCCCTATGTATATTTTTTCGGAATCTTATGATTGCTCTTTCCATGATCTTTTGCTTTTGTTATATTTTAGTAATCACATTTCTGAGTACTGATTATGTAATTTTCCTTCTATCATGCTTCATCATTTTTCAGAGGTCTACGGGTACTGAATAATCAGACATTGTACTACTATTAAAATAACGTTCCTCAGAAAGATTATGGTTATTACACCAACTAACGCAAATACACGGCTTACTAGCTGTATAAATGTATATTTATCTATGTACCTTCAGACTGACTTTTGCTAATTACCGAAATATAAACTACGTAAAAATACAAATATAATGCTGAAACAGTCGTACATAAAGCTATACAATTTTTTATCTCCCTTGCTTTTTTGGAAAAAACCGTTCGCCGCAAGAAATTCTTTGCGAATTTATGAGCGTCTAAACGTCGACGCAAAGGTTTCTTCTGTTACTCATGCGGTAGGATCACATGTAAGGGATCGAAACGTCGCCGAAGAAGGGATCGCTGATACAGTGACTAGTATAAGAAGACAGTCAATATGCTCTCCATCTCGCAAACGCTAGTACACCCTCGAACGACCATAATACACTGCGTTGAAACCATAAGTTTTGATAATCAACAATTTCAACATGTAAGTTCTACGCGTGTCAATCGATCGTACTGTGATCACTTCACAGAAAGTAGTAATTATTACAGGCTAATCATGAACGTACGATCTATTATTGAAAATTGTTTCATATAGGTGGTGGAAAATTAGATCAGGTTTCCTCATACTCGTGCTTTTCTCGTTCTTAATGCTGGCCTGCGACATCGAGGCCCAACTAAACTTTTCAACCGGTTGGGGTAAAAGGAGCCAAAGCTCACGGACGGGGACGCTTACTTCAAGATGTTCCCAACAAGGGAGACCATCCCTCGAGCAATTACTTCATTTGTATCGCTTAATTCAGGTAAATATTTTACGAGAAGACACTATACCAGGATAAGAAATACCAATACTAAAGTGGCAATATATTTAGAATCGATCTTTACATAATCGTGATCTTTGTAACTATTTTTCAAGACCAATTGTAATAGGCATCGGATCTTTTTCTGACACCTTACTTCTTTCGTTTATATTGACAGATTGAAGCGCAGAGGATTGTGGATTGTCCAAAGGTAAATGAGTGAGATCAAAGGAATGCCTTGTTCTTATCACCGCCCAAGCGAAGGTCGTAATGTATCCGTATTACAATTTAAACTAATTTCATGTACTTGCATAAATGACAGCTAAAAATAAATTTATTGCATTTATTCTTTTCGCGGACTCTTGCTAGATATCTGTTGAAGCTTATTAATTTGTATGTAACACAATGTAATTGGGACACTTATCAGCGAATAAACATAAGAAGGAACCGCAAAGGCCGCTGAGCCGCCTTACCGTCTCTTTTATAAAACGTACCACATGAATTCTTGAATAAGGGTATCTATGACGGACAGTGGTGCAGTTGTTTTACTGTGACGTATTTACCCAACCGCAACAATCTTGCGTAACACTTTACGAAAGTAAATATTTAAACGACAAACAAATCATAACAGGTTCTTGTTCCGCAAGCAAGATTCTGCAGTATCTTAAACATTGTTGATGTGAAATAAAATTGATCGAAAATACGCACTACTTTTATATCATACTGTTATGTTCATTCGAGGTTTTAAGGAACGAAAATAATTAACACATATGTAATGTCGTATACACTTTCCGCATGTCTGTTTCGGAACTATACAGAATGACCACGGTATTCGTGGAATTAATTTATTTCTGTACTTCAAAACACGGTTTTAAATTCAAATAATATTTTGTCAATTGAATAACCGAATTATTATTTTCCTTATATACCTATGCTATTTATTACGAATAGAAAATGCTAATTAACTATACATTCATTTCCATGTAGGACTTACAAATTTATTCGTAACAACGAGTGTAATCGTTACAGTATATATGTAACATTGAGAACGTTTTTTGCAGCACATTACATTAGTTCAGTATTTAATTAATAACATAATCATTTGGTGTCACGAGTAGTAGAAACCATTAAAATACGTTTATTCGGATTTCATTTGCGAAAGAACAGGATGACGTCGAACATTTGCTCTTTTGTCGCTTTGGTCTCACACGCGGTTGCAGACTGGAAACACCTAACGGCGTTCTATATCCGATTGAGATTTTGATTAAAGGGGTCGTCAGAAATATGTGAGAATTCTGTATTGTGTTTATATATTCTGAAGCATCCCAAAAGACATGACAATGTATACGTGGCATGTGTCTGGTGTTGCATTCAGGCGATTGAATTCAAAGTACTTTCAACATACCGCTAGGTTAGCATCTATCCTCGGTCATTGTAAATCATACAAAAAAGTCGAAGGTTACCGTATACAATTTGGGGTATGGTTTAGAGAACAAAGTATTCAGGTAGCAAAAGCATGTGCCAGACAATTTGAGTTCATAGCAGCACAACGCATAAGACGGAGTGTACAGTTATTTTATTTGTACACAAGAATATGGGATGAAATAGCTTTGAAAGAACTTATGAAATCTTGGAGAAACCGTATAGGCACGAACACGAGACATTTCTTAATTGGTGCTGTTGGTATTACCACATACAATTGGGACAGCAAAAGAATAAGTGATGATGAAATGAAAAGGTAATTATCTATCACGATACCTTTCAGAAATTTTCTGTGTTTTCATTCAAGGATCTCACTTAATATAGGTTTCTTTCAGTTACAATCAAGAGATCGAGGGAATTTACAGGTTACGAGATTCTACAGTTGTATGTGCAAAATGTCATTTAAGAATTATGATAGATATTATTCAACCCAATGTTAAATATTGCACATGCCATGGAGTTAAACATGCAGCTACATCCAATCAAGACCGTATGTTTAACTTGGGATATGTTTGTCCATTTCATTTTGTTATTGTACAAAATACTATGCAGATACATTTTATATTGTACTACTTCTTATTCTATACATAGCTGACGGATGGCAACCTTTCATTGAACGTCAAGACATGTTGATCTGGAGAAAACAAGACCCAGATTCAGGATTGTATGCATATAAAGTTTATGGTTCATTCTCTGATGTGACTGCTGAAGATTTCTTGAAAGTACAAATTGATGTTGACTACAGAAAAAAGTGGGACCTAACGGCACAGGAGTTACAAATTATAGAGACTGACCCACTATTTGAAGCATCTGAAGATCATAGTTCAGATGTCATATATTGGGAAATGATTTGGCCCGTAAGTTTTGATCAATAAATTATTGATGTGTATATGCTTGATGGCAGAATTTAGTGTTCTGAATCATAGTTGTTCTTTACAGAGACTATTTTCAAATAGAGATTATGTATATCAACGCAGATGGATGGTGGACAGGGATAAAAAACTGATAGTCATAGTCAGCAAAGTAACAGACCACCCTAATGTACCTCACAGATCAGGCACTTACAGGTAATTTTGTCATTAAGCAATAATTGAAATGTGTTAAATATAAAGCTTATGAATTATATTTAACAGAGTAACAGCTTATTGGTCATACATGGTAATAAAGCCATACACGAACTTCGATGATCCTGGCATAGAATTTGGACTGACTTACTTTGATGATCCAGGTGTTAATGTTCCATCTGCAGTTACTGCATGGGTGGCTATGAGTGGTATGTTTACGTTTAAGGGTATCTGAATTTATAACGGATGATTGTTGTGTATTACTTAGGTTTACCAGACTTCTTATGTCGTATGAGACAAGCGTCTAAGGATTATCGGGATTACAAGATGACAAGAAGACAGTCACCTAAATCCACAGGTAACAATAATCAAGCGGAATCAAGAATTCCGGAGAAGCAAATCTTCAATAATACAGACGAAAGGAATTCAACCAACTGCTCGGCAAATCAAGAAGATGTAGAGAAAGTACGTCCCAGTGTAGCTGAAACACTAGGCTCAAAAGAGCCAATTGATAAAAAACAACAGGAGCTAGATACAGATAAAATTCCGGACGATTCTAAAGATTTTGTTCCGGAAGAAAACCATGGTCTACTACATTATTTCACTCGAAGCAAATTATTCGCGTGACGTATTATTATTGTATTAGGAAAGAGAACAATTTTTAATAGTAAATATGCCCTGATATACATGGATGATATTTCAATTTTAAACCGCAACGGTCCACTGTGAAACGAGAAAACATGAATAATGTGTATTCATCGAACTTGAACGATGCGAACGTTCTTGTTAAGTCTATCAAATTCAGAGTCTTGATGATAATATCTCGTATTTAATGAATAGGACGGACGCATAAGCACATTATCAAAGCGTAAGAAGACTGAGTTTATTCCATTTTTACTATGTAACTGTACCCATTAGAATTATATATTTTTTGGGATTAACTCAGATGCTCATCCATCACTAAGAACTTTAACCATTGTTCGCATGATATCCACCGTTTTTAGCGTCATTCAGTTTTCTAGAAAGGACTTTGATGATTACAGTTACATTAATGCATTGATAGAATTAAGTCTTGGTGTCATGCTCACTGAAATATTATTTGCACAAAAAAATGTAAAGGGTGCTTGCAAGTTCCGCAACCCTATAGAATAATTATACCGGTGAATATTAGTCATATTTATCTATTAATCATCTATTAAGTTCGTTGTGTCCAACATTTTGGCCAGGAGAGTATCACTCTCCTCGTCTAAGTAGAAGCGAATTTCTTCGGGTATTTTTTTGGATGCTGACTTGAAACCAGCGCAGTCTTCATCGTGACATTTTTGATACATTATCTTCTTGTTCAAATCGACAACCCACATGATGTTGTTACTTTTATGTGGTCTGCCAATATTTTCGCAGTACCTATGCACAAATATTGAAAATGATTAGTGCTCGAAAAGCGTGAAACAGAGCTTATTACTACGGTATAAAGATGGATACCTGTTCCCAAGAACTTCGTAAATTAAAACCTTCGTATGTTGAAAGTATATACATGCACGTATCGTTCCGGGATTAATGATTTCATGAATGTATTTGTCTAGTTTTGGATATTGTGAATTTTTTTTAGTAATGGTGTGCGATTTGTTGATCATGCGATTTGTTCCAGCAGTGACATGATTGTACTTTACGGCTGCTAGTGTATCACCCTGATTTACTTCGAGCAAGGTCAGATCATGTTTATTAGGAAAGTAAGATATCAGAGAATCCAAAAAAATTCCTAATTCAGGATCTTTGTAATCATTGAGTGGGAAGTGTTGACATTCACGTGCAACATTTAAATAAGATTGGCATTTCCGCTTTGTTGATTTATATATTCTAAAATGTCTATTTTTACTATACACACAGGTATCAACAAATAATTTCTTTCCATGACCTGTTACCACAATTAATTCTTCTAGATGAGCTCTTTTAAAGCAGCTTAATATATCGTGAAAGGTAAACTCAGAGTTTAAAAAGGTTAAAATGTCTTGACAAACAGATAATACAAAATTTTTAATGTGAGAATTATCCCGAAAAGCTATACTTCTGAAGGAAAATATCAAATGCCTGCTGAATTTGTTATCTGATGTGGAATCCAAATTAACTACATTAGTTTTATTAAAAGCCAAGCCCCAATACTTTAGAATATAAGCACAGAAGATGTTGATTGTAGTGTCTGTCATACGTGCTCCATCTTTCATTGGATTGAGATGTGGGAGAAATTCTAAATCTAGATAGAGCCAACAAGGTGATCCCTCAGGTATTACCTATTAAATGAAAAGTAATTGTTTTTGATACATCTTTTTTCATTGCCCTTTATGATTTACTAGGTGGGACTAAATTCTCATTTACCTCATAAGTACATTTTTGTTCCGGAGGTAGCTGACTGTAGTACAACCAGTAAGTTTTAGGATGAGACACAATAAATTTACGGTAGCCGTTTTCTTGCTCATATACAAATGTACATAACACATTATCTACCTTAGAATGTTCATGCATTGCGGCCAGTGCATCTGCTTGTTTTGTAAATTTTTGCCAAAATTGTGTTGGGCTTATATCATGATTAATTATTTTTACTGGTTCTTTTTTTTGACTTCTCATTTCTGAATCGTGCGTAATATTATTCTCATTTTCATTTAATTTTATTATGGTCTCTCGTCTGTAACGTTGCATTTCGTTTAGACGTTCCACGTTCTTTTTAGTCAGTTTGCAAAGAAACCCAAGTAACAGCTATGGCTTCAAATCTCATCCCACTATGGACAGGTTCTCGATCCTTCTGAAAACATTTGATACATCAATTTACCGTGATGTATGCATAAATCGCACGACCCGCACCTGTGGCATTATAGCCAATAATATACAGCTAATATAATTGGATTGAAGTTTATCTACTAAGTTTGACAATGCGGTGACAGGCCATGCTTCATTTCGTGATTTTCTCATTGGCAATACCACATCCCAAATGAGAACGTCAACGTTGGGAGCGTCTTGAAAGAGCAAGTAATGAAAAAAAATTCGTCGCACGTACAAAACAAGAGTTGACACTGAGGAGGACATACTTTATATTACCCCATATGGAAAATCGGTGCAAAGCACATGCGCAGTAGCAAGTAAATGGGTAGGGGACGATGAACTTTATGCGTCGAGGCCCGTTAGGGAAAATCTGCCCCCGCATTCACATTTTTTTTCTGTACAGTAAATTTCCTTTAGTGTACGTAATTGCAGGAAACGGCACAAATTTATTTAAAATAATACGGGGAATGTTCTTTTATTTTGAGAGCTAACGAATAAACCAGGTGATTGAAACACTACAATAAAATTCCCTATACTGACCGGAATGCATTTACCTCCGTTGCCGCCTCCATGCTTGCGTGAATGTAATCATTATATTAGATATAACTAACCGAATAGTTATAATTAGAAACAGCAGTCACATTCGAAGAGTACCTATATATATTTCATTATATAATTTCAACATATATTTAAAAATTAATAAATTTATAGTATGGTAACCATTTATTTATAGTATAGAAAAGGATTAATAAAATTTGTACTTAGGTATGTAATAATAATAATAATAACAACAACAACAACAACAACAACAACAGTAACTTTATGGGTATTCACCATTTACGTAGACAAAAGCCTTTCATTTATATATGTATACAGTAACATTTGTGGTAGCTTTCTTATGCTTCATAGGTTTACTCGAATCCTTAGTAGTATGTTTCATTTTATTCGAGGAAATAATTGCAGGGGTCACGAATTAGAGGGGTAGGACGAAAGGGGAACAAGTTTTTGATAACCATTATCGACAGGTGCGATATGAAATCGATGATAACAAAGACAAGTGGATAAAGTGCCGCAGAAATCGAGAGTCGAAGTGTTAGTATCATTGACGGAGTGAAAAGATCGTGATCGACCGCAAGACTCTGTACGGTGAAAAGTTGTACAATAAAATTGTTTAAATCACTTGCGCTGTGTGAATATCCGAAACTTTTTCATAACCGCGGGCAGTTTACGAGATTGACATGAATTTCTTTTGATTAGTACATAATGTTCAATTCGAACGGACCTTAATCAAAATGTAAAGTAATCATCTATTAATTTGATAAAATGATAAACAATTATTTTAAAGTATAATCCTAAAGATAATTTTGGATGTGTTAAAGGGTTAATGAGGCAGAAAGTGTTAACGGTAAATTAAATACTCTTGTTCTATACTACTTACTAGTCGTACAGCAATCGCTTTAGAAGTGATAGCAGAGCTAACATATAAAAGGTTTGCGCGGATTGGGATGTAATGTAAGTAAAGCGTAATAGGTTCGATTGCAAACATTCGGAGAGAAGAAGATAGGAAAAAAATGGAAAGCGCAATATTTGGAAATTACGCAGATGCGATAAAGTGATTTCCAGCTAGAAGACTGGTGAGGTTCGTTTGCGTCGGTGATAGAATAAAGTGACTGAACGGAGATTGTTTTACACCGATGGGGGTCCCCTGGAGTTACTGCTGGCTAGTAGCGGTGTTGAAGATCACGTGGCTCGTATGTGAGGCTGATGGAAAGGTAACATGCCGCGAAGTGCAATTGCCACGTGATTGTGAAGCCCTTTGTACCACGAGTAGGCAAGGAACTGTATCTTGCGAGCTGAGGGTCGCCGTTTTGTTACCATCCGATCCTAGATTCGACATTTCTTTGCCGAAAGTCCTACCGGTCCTCGGTGAGATTTTCTTCATATCAATGTGTTTCTGTTTTATAATCGCACTGATCTTGACAATTCGAGAAAATATGTTTTTCTCGTTCACAATACGCAGATATAGTATGGTAGTGAGTATCTAAAATGTATTCAAAACGTAACTATCGTAAAGGGTAATCAAAATCTGATATTTTTTTTGTCAATGTCGATTTAATTCTGACAACTTTAGAAAATGGATTATTGTATAGTTTGTATAATCATAAAAATTCCTTGTTATATTGATGTGGTTTTCCGGTAGACTTGGCTGTATACGAAGCTAGATCCCGCGGGCTTTTACCTCACTGGTTAAAACTGATGTTTCTGCCACAAGACGATCATTGCGATGCGATGTATGCACAAATTGGAGCGATCGATAGTTACTCAAATTGTGTGCACCTTTTTCTTGGCCCTGCGTGTGATTATTGCGTTGGTAAGTTAGACGGAAAAAGTACGCTTTTTAATGCCGCACGATTGGCTTTTGCGCAATGGTGTACGTCCGACATTACACGAAGATTCATGTAATTCCATTTGTTACCTCAGGCGAATATATGTGGATAAAATAATTTTACGAGACATTTTATTGTCTTTGGATTTTAACTTTTACTTTTGCAGCTGTTGTAGGAAGAGTTGTAAAATTCTTTGGGGCACCCTTGATAACTACAGGAGGATTTACTTTTGATTTTACCGACAAGAAAAGAGAGTGCAAAGATGAATATTTCATGACTACTAGGACCGGAAGTATTGCATTTAGAGACATCGCCAAATTTTTCATAGCCATTATGTATCGGTAGGTATAATTCGTTAAAATTTTGTTGATGTTAATGTATATATACCTCTGTCCCGATAAGAGAACCCAGTCATTCCAATGATTGCGGTCTTGCTGAATAGAGTTGGAGCGGCCTTACCGTAATTTAATGTCAATGGCTAATAAGACCACGAGCACGCCAATTTTTGCACCCCATGTAAATAGTTACTAATGAGCATATTTTTGCTGATAAACGTATCGTCAGCATTTCATTAATCCGCGTTTTGTTACATTCCCTGAAATAGTCATGAATGGCGCAAAGTGCATTTGGTTTATGCGACGAATGGTCAAAGTAAAGTTGCCGGACGTCATACCTGTCAGCTAATGATGAAGTCAATGGTAGAGTACATAAAAAAGGAACAGCATATTTCCTTCGGTACTTTTGACGTTGAGGCCACTACACCGAGAGATTACTCAGAGGCTCTGAAGGATCACGTTGGCAATTCTTATGGTGGTGAGTGTAAATCAGATTGCCATTGATTTTGATTCTTTACGTGACAAAATAATTTCATGTATGGTTTGTATGGACATGTATAGTTTAAAAGATTACTAAGTATCACGTTCAAAATGACATTCGATTTGGGTAAATTTTTCAATTGCTACAGTAATACCGATTGTGAGTTATTCGCCGAAAGCTATGGCTTACATTCTTACGACAGTTAACGTAGCAAGTCATGGTGCGCGTGATTCCACATACTATCGGTACATTTCTTGATAAAATAATGAGTATAGAATATCATAAAATAGTGCGAAACAAACCGTGGAGAATTATTCGTTCATAGTGGGGGGTTTCGCTGGAAGGGCGGTAAAGGATTGACGCATGCGTGTTTTTCAACGGCGATTGTCTTCCGGAAACCTCATATTCTCGCCATTGCATTCCATGCAGAAGAGATAAAGAGAGATGTGACGAAGACACACTGGGTAGTGAGTGTGTATGTGCGCGCGTGCGTTTGGAGTATGAAGGTAGCGAGGATGGGCAGTGACATACTGGAGAAGGAGTGATCGTTGACTTAAGAGGGGCAGTACAGAACATCCATCCTCCCTCAGTTGGGCGCGCTCTCAGTTTCAATACAGCCTTTTAATTCTGCTCCGACCTTGCGTTTTCATTTGTCTCTCCCGAAATACTCAGTTATGTTTTGAACCGCTGTAAGAGGATCTTACTGAAAACGCGTTGATAGAATAATTGCTCTAATGAAAATACTTACTCACACTAATTTGGCTTTGATACTTTATGTGTCTTTGCATTTATTACATATATTTATCATTACTATTTTCGATACATTTGGAAGAAAGGATTGATCTCATTGCATAAATTTCCGTCATCGAGCAGCATGTCGTACGTCATTGTACTTCAATTTACATGAATACGCGACATGTAAGGTGTTTTTAATGAAACCTTACCCACGTGTTTTGTATAGAAGATAAAGCAAGAATGTTACAGCTGCTGTTACTTTCTATGCGGATGGATTGCTGGGCGGGGTAAATCTTGCGTTTTCATTTTTAATATAATATGAATAACTGCAACTCTTGGAAAAAATCACTTTTTCGCATGGTTTCTGTTTTTTATTGTCATATCTTGTCGGGACTGTTACAGTCTTAAAGCAACCATGAAGGAATTTTTTGTTTATTTTCCTCAGTATACTTTACCGTGTTTACTTTCTAGCCTATGCCATATCGTTGGGGTTGATCAAAGTTGAATTTTGTCCATCACAGTAGTAAAGTGATGGTCAGTGATATTTAAGAATCAGATCAAATCACAGAATAATAAATATAAGCCATGAGTTATTTTTTATAACGCACTGCTTCCGTTTTGCAAAATCCACCTTGAAAAAATAAAATGATATTTTCTTCGTGAAAATGATTTAAATCCGTTCGCGTAAATCGTACGAAACGATAAGTTGAATCAATTAGGTAACTCGAGACGATGATCATAATTTGGCCAAAAACAGGAAGTCGAAAGAATGTTGTTTTCATCATCATTAAACTGTATTTAATGTTTTCGTGGAGTGTTATCTCGGGTAAAGGTATATTACAAGAATCTCAGTGTTTTGTTACACGGTCAAAGGATGAAGTAAAAAATTACCGAGTTGAAAAATCCCAAAAATATTGGAATGGAGAAGTGAAATTGGCTGTGATCGCACCTGCCGATCCACAACACGAACAAAGCTTGTGGAGAGTACTTCCGGCTGTGAGTCTTGCTGTGACGGTTGTCAGCTCACCAGAAGGGAGGTTACCGGGATGGAATATAAAGGTCGATCACCAGGACTCGCGTTGTTCCAGTACCTATGGGCCACTCGCTGCATTTGAGTTCTATATCAACCGCAGTGCAGGTCTGTTAATATTTCGCTACTTTTCCGAAAGAGTGCTGCTTTTGTTGAGTGGAACCTGAAGTTGTTTCGACGATAATTGTGTGTATAGAAACATCATTATACCTAGAATATATAATTCTTATGCATTCACAGAATGTCATGATTACAGAAGGCAAAGAATCACTGCGCTATTCTAATAACATTTATTCTGGAATTTAAATATACCCTTACCATTGACTGTTCGCTTGTAAATTACCTACTACTCAGTGTATTCACACTATTGGAAATTTTTTAAATTTCATTAAATAATCCTTATGGAAAGAAAAGGTTCACCTCTCTTCAAGCGTTAAATAAGTTATACAATTATGTTGACTGGTCTCTGTCGGCCACTGCATCATTTCATTAAAATTCATTAATGTTCTTACAAATAAGGGATTTTCAATGGGCAAACATTGAAATCGATATATCTGTTTGGAATTAAGAGGCCCACTTTAAAATTTTAAAGAGTTGGCACACGTACGACAGTTTTTAGCAGGGCAATTTAATTCTTTGCACATCGATTGAACGTCTTAAATATCATATATGCCCGAAAATGCATTTGTGTAATAAGTATACACGCATTCTTACACTCCTATTTATTTCGCATCGACAGTTATGATTCCTATCACATTGTGTAATTAGAATTGTTTACGTTTAAATGCCACTTTTAGCTAGCGATGGCTCGAATATCGCGTATTTTTATCGTGCTTTATCATTGATTGATGTCATACGTATACATATCTTTAACGAGACCGACTCGTGCGCTTTCAGTTGCACGATGTCACGAACACTGATTTTCAAGGATCATTTACAATTAAAAAGCTATAAATAACATGCCAAATATTGACGCGACAAGTTTACGGAATTACCAGTATTCGCAAAAAACAGTATGTACATGATCGTGGTATGTTATTCACGATACACAGACTGTTTGGGTTAAATTCGATTGAAATTAGTATTGTACTTCAGGACGATGGAATAAATCAATAATGCGGCAGATATACGTGATTTTTATAAGATACGTTATTGACTACAATATTCGTTGCCGTCTTATAAAGTACACTCGGAACAAAAATATTTTTGCGCAAAGTGTGTAAAATATAAGTAGGAAAAGATGGCGGCGGTTGAACTCAGGATTAATTTTTTTTAACTTTGAATAGCCGGTTATATTAATATTAATATAGATTATAGTATTATAGTCGTGATTAATTCTGACAAAAACTATTAATTTTTATACGTAATAAGCATGAAAGCTTATTGTATTCTGTGTGCTTTAACATTTAAAAGGGCTTCTAATGTATCGTCTGTAAGATATTTCATCTGGTAAAGGCAATTTGTATTTTCCAGCCGAACATTGCAGGGTCAAATAAACGAACTCGAAATTACAGGAAAATAAAAGGGTAATCTGTAAATAAAATCATAAAAATGTAACTTTGTAATGTAAACTGATTTGATAATCTTGTCGGCAGAACTTATAACGAATTTTACGGGGTAATTTCCACCGTAAATTACATTTCGACATTTTTTTACATCGTATTGGAACCCTCAATATGGTTCTGCTGGTAACAATGTCTGATGTTATAGAATTCGTACGTCTACAAATATTCTTGAAATTTAGATCTTCCCAAATAATAAGATCGTGGACTAATTAAACATAGCCAACACCTAACTTTGTCGTGTCAGATTTAATAGAATTCTATACAAGAATAATACATGCAATTGACAATAAGTAGTTATGAGGCGTGTGCTTTATGAAGGATCAAAGAGTGGGCCTCTCCTATCACCTGTACATTCAATGTAGGCATTCAAAATAACTTTCCACGATTAGCGCTTTTTCTGTGTTTCTTCTTTTTGATGGAAGAACAGATGCTTTTCTGGGGCCCGTGTGCGACTATGTGATAGCCCCGGTGGCGAGATATGCCGGTGTCTGGGGCATTCCTGTACTGACTGCCGGCGCTCAGGCAGACGCTTTTCGGCACAAGGTCCAACATTATCCGACACTTACCAGAATGATGGGTTCCCATCGCTTAGTTGGTGAAGCACTCAGGCATATATTACAACGGTTTGGTTGGAGAATTGCCGGCCTTCTCTATCATAATCACGAAATGGCCAGCAGTAAGGGGAATTCTGAGTGCCATTTCACGCTTGGCGCTGTTTTCACTGCGCTTAATCAGACTCCCGTCCATAAAAGCTTCAACCAAGAGACGACCAACGCTCAGGATTACAAGAATCTACTGGCCTTCGTTTCCAAATCTGCTCGGAGTAAGTCCTCCGCACTTCGGCAAGACAAAGATCCACTCGATTGGTCAGATTAATGTCTTTATGCTATAAACTCCTTCATATAGTAGGATCTATTCTTGAAAAGGGCTTCCGGGTATTCTATTCTAGTTGAAAAGATGCAACAGTTTGGTGCAAAGTGTACGATTACTATTTCACACCTCAGCTTCTTTTTAGGAATCGACTGACACGCGTCAATACAACGGCGAGACAATTTCGGGTATCATACGAAATCGACTGGTTATAAGTATAATAATAAGAGTTGAAGTGAACCTTAATCTATTACATGCTTAGAAATGGGAAAATGAAAGCCAAAGAGTTTGATTTGTGTGTTAATAAAACTGTTGCATGTTATGTGCGAACGTCTTCATGGCGTCACATACTGTAGCTATACAACTGTAGCTGCAAGCAATATGGTTCTGTTTTGCATTTTGAATATGTCAAATGGTGCTGTTGAAGTCATGCATACGTTCATCAAATATTAAGCCATTGGGTTATAATAAGTCTACAAAGAGAATCTAATGCCGAGATTTCCGCTTATTAAATTGACTTGTCCGGTAGAATTACAAAACCTTTGATTATTTGAATTTAGGTTTTTATACGACGATAATACTGTTATTCGAATCATATTCAATGTGATTCAATGATTCATATATCAAAATATTGAGTATCAATCGAATCTTCTTAGTGAACGACGGGAAAGTATCTTTTTTTTAATTTTAGTCAACTCCGTTCCTTCGTACACATATTGCTCCGATTAATGAACAACACGGATTTGCCTCGTCTGTCATAAAATTTTGTAATGGCTGTCCTCGGATAAACGTTTACGTATCGCAGCATTCGTCTATATACTGCACTGGATCGAACAGTTTTTATGTAAACATTTCTGCTACACGTTGCAATTATGTTTCGCATTTACGAGTTATAAATCTTTGTAGATGTATTTCGTAATTTATTTTCAATAATGACTATGTACATTCCCATTCACTGTGTGCGATTGTTAAGATGAACATAGTTCCTTACATTAAAATTAACAAGTACTACTTTTATTTCACATATAGTACACATACTATTAAAAATATATACTTCAGAGGTATCAATATTAATTAACGATTAATCGTCTTACACTTTGCAGTTGTTGTTATGTGCGCCAATTCAACTACCATCCGAGAAATTCTGTTGGCTGCTGAAGAACTCGGGATGGTGGATTCAGGAGAGTACGTGTTCTTCTCCATTGAACTATCGTCTAAGTAAGTGATGTACACACACTATTCAATTCAAGATTTATCGTTGATAAGTTTAAACATAAAGTGAGTAAACATCTTAAAATTTCATCACTGTTTTCGAAAAATTCATTATAAACACTTTTCTATCCACTGTTACTACTTACCGTATTTCGTTGTTGTGAAATTATTCTTTTCTTTGCTAATACATTTAAAAAATTTGTGCAGTTTCCTGTTATTACAAATGATTATTCGATTTAATGTGAACCTCTGCTCTTGAATAAAATATTCAATGTCGATTTCCTAGTGGATACAATTCAATTCCTAGAACAGGAAACGTTAAACCGCAGGCAGATTGTCACTTAGGCTCACAGAAGGCCGCAGAACGTGAGTATGTTTGCGCCAAAGGCGCACGTGAAATACTCGGTTCCAAGTCGTAGTCTGTTACACATTAAAACTACAGACATTTATTTACCCGGCCTAAGAAGTAGTTAGTTATACCCTGTTTGATCTAATATTTTTTCAGTAGACCTGTTGCACTGAATTAGAAACACGCGTGGTAGTATGTACTTGTATACTACATCGGTTTAATTTCATGAACAAATTTCGGCTTCGATTTCAGAGAGATGACAATGTTGAGCAGAACAAATATGTTGAAAAAATCAATTGTTGGGGAATCTTTTACTTACGCTGTTCTCTGTGTCCATTATTCACATATTTTATTAATTGCGGTTATTTCAGTGAAAATGACCCTAATCAGCCGTGGCGTATGGCGGGCGACACTGAAGAAAGAAATGCGAAAGCGAGAAAAGCTTTCCAGGCCCTTTTGACTGTTACTGCACGTACACCGGATAACGTCGAGTATTTAAAATTCTCACACGAAGTCAAATCTCTTGCGCAGACCAAGTACAACTTTACCTTCGGTAATAGTTCCGTTTCAACCTTCGTCACGGCCTTTTACGACGCTGTTCTTCTTTATGCCCTTGCTCTTAATGAGAGTCTTCCGGAAAAGCCAGGTTCCGAGATCGACATTGATGGTGGCAACCTCACCAGAAGAATGTGGGGAAAGAGTTTTAAAGGCAAGGCTCCAAATAATCCGAACTGTTATTCTTCATCTATCTTATCTTCATTTACCCCCGTTTATTTGGAAGCGCATTCTGTATCGAAACATTGATATTAATACACGTCGTTATTCTAAATGTTAGGCGAAATTTCACTATCCAAAATCTACTTATACTATTGAATATCTAGAAATTGAACATCTTTTACATCGTCCTATCTGCCGTTGTCCCTTCGCGTTATGCCATAGATCAGCATAGAACAATCGTTTTTTACAGGTATAACCGGGGAAGTGACTATTGATGAAAATGGGGATAGAATTGCAGATTATTCGTTACTCGACATGGATCCCGAAACTTCGAAGTTTGAAGTATGATACGATTATGTACACGTTTACATACTGTAACTCAACACATATCTTAGTACAATTATTGACCTAGAAACTAGGGATATATATACCAATTAATTTCTATTATAGATAGTAGCAAATTACTATGGAGCGAATAAAACCCTTGAATACATACCGGGAAAACAAATTCATTGGGCTGGTGGACGTACGACACCTCCGCTGGATACTCCTTTATGCGGATTTGACCGATCTTTGTGTCCAGACAATTGTAAGCGATTTATTCCTCCAGCAATAAATTACGTAAAGTTGCCATCTTTTTTCGGCGTCGGGCCATATTAGATAATAGTGACTTTCATAGTTTTATGAAAGAGTGCAAATACCGCAGGAGTTACCGCATTCTGTTCTGCCTTTTTTTTCATATTCATCGTCGAGGCATGGAATTCTTCGTTATACACATATTCCAATATTCATTGTGTTAATTCGTTGTGCGTGAATTACTTTGTTCGACAGCTTTGCCCGGTTATGCTATTCTTTCAATGGTTCTGAGCTCATTCGTTGTAATCTTGGCGGTGGCTTCAATCTTCATTTATAGGTAAATGTAATTCTAAAAGATATTACAATTAACTCCAACCTTTAGAAGATTCAATTATTTAATACTTTTCGTTATTACTAAAGACATTTCAAGCTCGAGGCAGAAATCGCTTCTATGACATGGAAAGTACACTGGGACGAAGTAATGGTGATGGCACATGGAAAGGCCAGAGGTTCTATGTATTCTCTCGCGGCGAATAAACCACACGGAAGTCAAGTAGTAAGCAACTTTTAATGTCAGCACCATCGAATATGACACTCATATGTATTCAAACGATGTTAAGAGGTTTTATTAGTTGACATATAACAGCAACGTTTATTGGCCTTTTTTGCAGACAATATATACCGAGGATAATACGAGTCTCCACGATGAAGGAGAAAAACATGTTTACATACCGACAGGTATTTACAAGGTAAGCAATTAGTGTCGTTGATCTTGAAATCAGTCTGACGAAAAATGCCATTCTATGTTTTAGAATTCGAAAGTCGCCATAAAGGTAATACCTAGAAGCAAGGTTGAAATATCGAGACCGCTGCTACTCGAATTAAAGAGGGTGAGAGGTCAACATTATATTTATCACCTAACTCTTTCAATACATTACTCTGGTATTTTGCCTTTCATGTATGGGATTTCCTTTCCTGATTATTTACACTTATAGACCCGTTATTCATGCGAGTGATGGCTTTGGTGACTCTCGTAGATGAAGGATCTTCAACATGATCACTTAGTGCGGTTCTATGGGGCGTGCATCGAACCGCCGCATTGCTGTCTTTTGACGGAGTATTGTCCCAAAGGATCGCTTCAGGTTCGCCCTCATTTACTACACTTGATACCTTCGACTATGAACGCAATACGTGTTACCGTATTTGCTTAGTTTCGTAAGATTTGTTGACAATTACTTGTTCGTTTTGAGCTCGATATCCGTTTGCTTTTAACAGGACATATTAGAGAACGAGCAGATCAAGCTCGATCGTGTATTTCGAGGATCTCTAATACACGATATTGTACGTGGTATGGCTTATTTACACGCGTCCGAAGTGAAGAGTCATGGAAATCTCAAGTCATCAAATTGCGTTGTGGATTCGCGCTTCGTCCTTAAAATTACCGACTTTGGGCTACATGAACTCAAAGGATCTAATTTAACAGATAAATCAGACGTCGATGTGAACAGCTATGCATACTGGAGAAGTACGAATTTTCTTACACTTTTCTTTATAAATTTCCTTAAAGGTCTCCGATGAATTAAGCTACGATCACTAATTGCATCAGCCATGCATTATCAGCCACATTTACAATGTGAAAAAAGAAAAGAAGCGTGAGCTTATACTCCTCATACTGCTAAAAACATCAAATATGTTTAAGAAGGTAATGAGAATCATGGTAATTTTTATTTCGCAGAGCAGTTATGGACGGCTCCAGAATTACTGAGGATGGATAGAAGACCTCCGGAAGGAACTCAAAAGGGTGACGTCTATAGCTTCGCTATAATTGTTCACGAGATTGTTGTGCGCCAGGGACCGTTCTATGTAGGGAAGAACTGCGATCTTTCACCGAAAGGTAAGTCCATCTTAAGCTATATTTAAATCGTATAAGAGCACTATTCTTACTATTGATCTTTCATTTAATTAGATTCAAAGTGTTTTGTTCATTTTTCACTAACACTTTCCGATTTGACATAACAATGATTATTAAGGATGTTTATTTGTATTTACCGTCAGTCGGCATATCTGGTTCACTGCATACTCCATGTAAAAACTTCATAGATGATTCAACATTCTGGAATTTTAAGCTTAATAATGACAGGTTCTATCATGGATATATGTGCATATAATACAAGCGACATGCAAATTGTAATTACTAGCTTCCTGTTCAAGTATTGAAATACTTGCAACTTTGAAAGGTAAGTCTTCTACACCGATGTATCTAGAATTACTTGCGTACGTGAATACGTTGACTGTCGCAGGGACTCATTTTTAAAGCATTAATTAAGAATTACGTGATCCTTGAGCATTTTTATACCTATGCGTCTGGTTATAACCACTCAGTGTTTTTATTCTGAGTCTGGAAAGGATTATATTATATTATGCGAAATGAGAGTGATTTAAATGCTGTATTTGTTTATCATAAGATAAGAGTTGTGTTGATAATGAGCGTTCATAATCCTCTACATTTTGGCATTCCGTAGTATATGGTGCCATATTTCGTACATTTCATACATTTGTCGGGGCAATGACAAACGAAAATCTGTGCTTGCGTCGATAACACAGATTGCACGACATTCCTGCAAGCTCTGTAACATCAGGATCGATCGCCAGAGAAAGGAAAGCACTGTGATAGACTGCATGAGCGCACCGAGTGCGAGCTCCTTAGTTCAGTCGAAGCTTCCATGCGTCCTGGTACGCGAAGGAGCTTTCGAGGCTGGTCCATATTCGTCTTTCTTGTATGCGCCCTATATTTTGTTTATCCTTCACCTCTATCCATCTCCCTTACGCACCACAAGGTAGCCTTTCACGGTATGTTTTTGCTCTCGTAACTACCAAGCTGGTGGCACGTGAAATCAGTGCTTCGTGATACGTGAAATCATTCCTGTTAAAGTGAATAGCTTAACTAAGAGTCGTAATTATACGATTTTTAGATGAATCTTTCCGTTTTATCTCTTTCAAGAAGATCAAGAGGCAGAATCTAACATATTCCAAAGATTACGTCACATACGTGGCACCCGTGTGCTGTGTATTCAAGTATTGTACAATTTTACAATTCCCTTATGTTTTATAATATCTAGAGATGTTTGTGTAAGGAGGAATAGGGGTGGATTATGTAGGCCTAACATTGGGAGATTTTATAAATCAGATCGATCATTGCTGTTCGTTTTTAGACTTCGATAATATTATTCTAGACATAAATATGCTGCAGATTGTGTATTTAAATTTAAAAATTAAACAGTCACCATTTTCTAAATTGACTTAAAATGGCCACGATGCTAAATACATACGAATATTAGTGAGTTTAGCAGTGCCATTGCTGAGGCAAATTTGACATCTGCAATTATTTTTAAAAGAAGAGACAAAGCAACCTATGTGCTTCGAAAGAAGTGAATATAATTGGAATCGACCTGACTTTTTGATAAAATATTATTCTATACAGCAGCATCAGTGATATCAGATTTGAACGTTTACTTGTACATCACGCATATGTCGGATACGTAACACTCGAACTCCGACGTGTTTACTTTTTAAAGGGAATGTGTTATATTTCTTATAATTTCGACATTAATGTAAGGTGTGTTTATGGCACATTCTTTTGTCACAACAATTCAGTATTTCATGGTGACATCTTTTGTATCCAAGAACATTTCGAATTTTTGTACATAAAATATGGAAGTGAAAACATAAGTGAGGTGATTCGTAGGAAAAAGATACGACACAAAATGAAAATCGTATTCAGCAAATAGCATTTAAAAGAATTTTCGCAGTCTAACGAATTCATTAAGAGAACGTAATTCTTAAGGTGCACTGGCATTCAATGTTCACTCAGCAGTTTACATTGGAAAATTTAAATGGACTTCTAGATTTGCCAAACAGATTTTTTATACTGCAAGAAATATCAAATTAGTACATCATATAACACAACGCATTTACGTTAGTATTTATTTCCGTTTACGAAGCTGCGGCTAACGCCCCACCATTCTTTTCGTCTCTTCTCCCCTGAGTGTAGTTATAACCCACTTCGATCGAACTAGAAACCGGGAAAACTCTATGAATGGTTTTCGGTCCAAAGACACCATATTTCCTTCGTTATATTTTTTCTCCGAATGTGACGTTAATTCATCGAGTGTATGTATAGTAGATCGATTACGACTAGAAATCTATTTTCATGTGGATGGAATGATGATCAAAGTTATTTTTCTTGTTTTTTGTGTGACTTGCTTAAATTTGTACTAAACAAGGAATTCATAACGTCGGTCAGGGTAATTAGTTTGAATTCGATATACTACGAAGTTAAAGTTCCTCGCAAATGGACAGAAATGGCGGAAAGGAGTAACACTTCGAGCACAAGCAGTTTGACATTGCCACCTTTGCCCGGTGCCAGTCCAGACGGTGGAGCGAGTCCTCGACGTGCTGTCAGTCCTCTACTAGAGGTTCGCAGACCTCATTGCACTCTCAATTGTGAGACATGCAACACCTTCCTCGAGGATCTCTATAGGCATAGTATGTTTATGGTGAAACGCACAATTTTGTTCACATTGAATTAAGTAATCCGTATGTGTGTGGCATAAAATAAAGAAATATGACCTTTAACATATTGCTTAGTACGATTACATCCTTTTTCGGAAAAGACAATCTAAAGATGGTATCTAATACATAAAAACGGCTTTACTTTTACGAATCTCGTAAAGCATACTTCTTATCTAAGAAACATTTTTCACACGTCATTCGTAAACAATTATCCTACAAGAATATCCGTAATGCTACATGCCAAGCTGCAAACACCTCAGCATAACTTCGTCAAATTGAAGTCGCCGTTTTCCAGTTAAAAGCGAAGCGTTCAAAAGACGTCACTCAGATCTCAGAAAGATTCTTCAAGATGTCCACCGATTAGAAGTTAAGTATTTCGAATTCAATTCTGGAGAATGGATTATTACGGATCTTTTGAATAGGAAATTTTGTGAACGGCGGTTTAATGACTTCCATAATAATAAATACATCACTCACGATGTTTTCAATCAACGTAGGTACCTCTTGTTTGACTTGATTGTGTGCCGGCTTCATCTTCCCTTACAGTAAACAGTGTGTTTCATAGTGACAGTGTAGCGCTAGTATACCTTATAATAAATGTGTAAGTCAGGTAACTTAGCATTACTAGTAATGCCGTTCATTAAAAAGGACAGAGCAATACTGTGCTGTGGACGGCACCGTCTGGTCAAATACGAAGCATTCCACTGAACGAAGTGCAGTAGTTATGCTTTAGCATGCTCTTACAGTGCCTGTAAAGGTATCATAAACTTTCGGAAAACAATCTCCTCGAAAAATGGGTCGTCAAACGCGTACTGTTTTTACCGATGAAGTGCTTCATAGCCGTTTTGTTACACACCGAACAAAATTTTGTATATTACAACATTATCATAATAATGTCATAACAAACATCGTCATAATATGATAGGTCGACATAAGTTAAAGAATTGTTCTTTTTTGTTTTTCAGAAATAGTAGAAGGAGTAAAAAGAGGAGGTGGGTCCCCGTTGAGACCAATTGTCGATGAATCCACAGTCGAAGAAGAGGTAAAAGTATACTCATTATGTAAATTAATATCGTGTAGTTTGTAATTTCTTATACGTAATTCTGTGTCTCTAATAAATGAGAATACGAAGGAATTACACGTGCTTTCTAAATAGGTGGCCATTTTGATGAAAAAATGTTGGGCTCAAGATGCTGCGGATAGGCCGGATTTCCCTGCTCTTAAACAAACCATACGTAAAATAAACAAGTAAGCTACTTATTCATTTATTTGTTTACGTATGTAATATTGTGATTAGGTAGAATATTTATATTTATTTTAACTACATTGACGTGATTGTTTCTTTGACAATCGTACCCGTGGTGTAAAAAATATAAAAAAAGCCCTTCACAATTGGTTGAAGTAGCGTGCATGTGCTTCATTGGTAACGTTATAAAATGCATTATGTTTTGGCATGGATCTTGATATCCATTCTGTGACAATCATTACCGCTAACTTTTGCTCTACGGGCACACGTCGAAAGAGGTTTAATGTGGTTTGTACGTAATCTAGGTCTATCCGTTATATAATTCGAAAAGAATGATAGGCTACAAATTATCTTTTACATTCGATTTGTTTCTAGAAAAGCTTCTCCCAATGTAGCTAAGTTATTTCAATTTTTGTCCTTTTTACAAATCAAACAATAAGCCATCGAAAAATAGGAAGAGTCAAGTAAAACATCCTTTCACTATATACATGTTAAACGCATTAATTCGATAATAAAGCATAGACTATGAATTAGCGCGTTTGTACTATTATCTTTATCTATTAACTAAAGCTAAAGAAATTGTCAAACATTAAGTTGTTCATGCCTGCATCGCACTTTCAGGGATTACGAAAGTAGCAATATCTTGGATAATCTATTATCCCGAATGGAACAATACGCGACAAATTTGGAAACTCTTGTTGAAGAACGCACGGCAGATTACCTTGAGGAAAAACGTAAATGCGAGGAACTTCTCTATCAATTGTTGCCAAAGTAAGTGTATAAGCGGAGCAGTAATTTGGAGGCGACCATTCAGTGATGTAAAAACGCGTCCATGTTTTTTTGATGGAATAATTACTTGTTTTCTTTTCTTTCATAGGTCTGTCGCATCACAATTGATTCTGGGACAGAGCGTGATAGCAGAAACTTATGATCAAGTCACGATTTACTTCAGTGATATTGTTGGTTTCACGAGCCTCTCCGCCGAAAGCACTCCACTCCAAGTGGTAGATTTACTGAATGATCTCTACACCTGTTTCGACTCAATTATCGAGAATTTTGATGTGTACAAGGTATAAATTCTCAAGATTTTTTCCAATTCCACATATCAATATTAGAATGTTAAGCAGTTTGCCTTTCTCTTTGAGCATCGCGACAAGTCGCTTCACACAGGATGCACTTGGTGTTCATTTGTAATTGTTACAATAATAACACATAACATATTTTTAGGTGGAAACGATAGGAGATGCTTATATGGTAGTATCAGGATTGCCGGTGAGAAACGGTATGAATCATGCAAGGGAGATCGCTAGGATGAGCTTAGCTCTGAGAGACACAGTGAGGACATTCAGTATTCGCCACAGACCGAACGAGCAACTCAAATTAAGAATTGGCATGCATTCTGGTATATGTTATTCTTTGTTCAGTCTTTGTGAAACAGCCATTTCTCGTTCTCCTTATATTCGTATCAAATGCACGATTTAGGCTCACATATGTTCGTTAGACTATCGAAGAGGTGCCGGCTTATCCCGAGGGATTTTATTCGTTCGCGCGAACCATGTACCAACAGAAATAAACCCGAATATGCAGAGTTCACAGTAATTGTATTGTTCGTCACAGACTCACAATCAGGGTTCAGAAAGAAGCTCGCGATCGATTTAGCCGATAGTACAATGCTGGTCACTTTCAGTTACAACGTAGCGCTAACGTTCGTATAGGACGTAATGAGTATCAGAGATAGTATTACAAAACGTCTCAGTCATAAGACTATCCAGAGACGAACAAAGTGTGTGATCTTGAGATAGTTCCGCGAAGCGGTCCCCCCCTCCCCTCCCGCCGCCACGCTTACCTTTGTACCCAAGGCGGTTGAATGTTTTCCACGTTGGGCACGAGCAGAGGACGCGGAAACAAACGGTCTGGACCGTTTGTCGTACTCTGAGAAGCTTTGCCGAACAATATACTACATATATAATCACGTACACGTGCAAATTTTCACTATCTAACATTCTGTTTACTTCTGTTTTTTGTTTCATACATCAGGGCCTTGTGTGGCTGGCGTGGTAGGTCTAAAAATGCCGAGGTACTGTCTTTTCGGGGATACAGTCAACACGGCTTCCAGAATGGAGAGTAATGGAGAAGGTAATTTATCAATTTAATATTGTAGTAAAGACAAAGAGTAAGTTCTGTTTGTCTACACTTGTTATGTGTTTTTTCACCTGTATATATCGTTTAGTGTGTAATAATGTATAACATACGAATTATCACACAAAGGTTTCTAAAGTTCATTCAATATTAAAGATAGTGATTAATCTCATTACATTACAATATTATTATAATGGTTCTGCATACAACAAAAATGGCATCGATATTTCGGATCATTTATACTTACGCAACTCCGTTAATGAAAACGACCTTTTTTCTTCCAACAGCTTTAAAGATTCACGTTAGTCCGAAGACTAAAGATATTTTAGATACATTTGGTACTTTTGACCTTGTCTGTAGGGGAGAAGTAGTATTGAAGGTATATTTATTATTTCAATGATTCTTATATCTCTGCTTTTCATTGGTTCTGATATATTTTTGTTCTATCACTTTTCATAATCTTCAGGGGAAAGGAACAATGACTACGTATTGGTTGCTGGGGGAAAAACTTTTAAATAACAACGTACAACAGGTAAATACGATGCAACGATCAAATGAGCAGAATGACCAAACGTGTTTACAAACGTCGAGGCTACAAGTGCATGAGCACGACACGTCGGTTCAATCAGATTTCCAAAATCGACGAAATCAGTGTAAAACGAGCCAGTATAATCACGGTTTAGTGAGTGAAGAACAGCAAGTCTCAGATGACTATCAGCTCGAACAGAGATACAATTCGTGTCGAAATTTGCAACGAAATTCGAAACAGACGACAGCAAATCGGAATTGCTTAAATCACGCAATGCAGATGAGCTGCAACGAGGAAGATCTTCGCGTTCAGATAAGTGAAAATGGAACGCCCCCCAGAAAACAGACAATTCATGCGTCTTCAGTCGGTCTATCCTCTCAAAATTCCTCAAATGACTGCGAGATCGTTCACAGTTCAATCAAACGTGATAGCAGTTTGCCGAATTACAGTGAAAACTCTGCAAATGCACCTCTACTTTTACCTGCGGGTTCACGACCGCGAGTTTAATTATTTACATGAAGTAATTACTCATTACGACACCGTTAACAAATGACAACGGTACGAACCAAGACCTACACAATGAATCGGACATAATTACCGGGCTAAGAAAGTTCTTCCTTCCAAACTTTGTGAGGCCGAAAAAATGTATTCGACAGAAAAGATTGTTTTCCTTCAGTATTATATTAGTGGTGTTCGCGCGCCGTACGTCTTCACCGTTTAATTATACTAATTTTAGAGTTTTATGTCACACATTATCACTAGATGCATACACAATGTTTACATACATGCGCCATTGTCTAAAGATATATTTAAAACAATGTGTACTTCTTCACAATGGTTAAGTCCCTACCATACGGACAGATGTATTTAATGCACACCACCAGCATGTTGACATTATTATTGCATTGATGTTATAGATATATCACCGTTCATAATATATGCACTTCGCCGACAATTCTCCAATGTTTAGATACATTCAATGTAGATAATGTACTTAATTTATCTGCTCGCAAATGTTACACGAATTTCCGGTAATAAGTAACCTACGTTGGTTTTCAGATTCTCATAATCTAATCTGAGCAAGTTACAATGCAGTTACAAATCTGGCCAAATACACGTGGATAATTCACCAAATTTAATTAAAAGTTCTTTGATTTTCGTTAAAATGCAGTATTTGTAAATATCCAGTCAAGGTAGGAATTCACCCGTGTGTATATTCCAGGGTGTCCTGGCTCCCCACAACGAATACCCCAAGAAACTATTCCAACGGTAATCCATCTGCCGTTCCTCAGTCGATGCAATAACGGCCCTCCAGAATCGCCCTGGAAAACAAAAAAGTTAAACAAGATTATCGTCATCCTTGTTGTTTGCTTTTATGTTGCTCGTTTATCGTGCCATTTACTGCAATACTCAAAGGTCCGTTAGCGCGTAGAAAGACACTAATCAATAAATGTTGTTAAATATAACTTCATGTTGCAAATAAATTGTCACAATTGCCATTATTTTTTTGACACTCGTTATTACTATTACGTGAAATAGCAGCAACGAATTGATTTTACCTGGCAAGCATCTCGGCCGCCTTCATAAGCTCCAGCGCACAATACCGTTTCCGGAATTCGTTGCGTGAAGCTGCTGGCGCATTTCTCGTGGGACCATATTGGCACCGGCACTTCCATTAAAATAGTACTAGCCGGACCGCCGTAGTATTGCGTACCCCAACCTACACGGAATGACATCAATGCTCCTTATTATAATTATACATGGAATAATAATAATCAGTTTTCATTGCCATATGCACATTTGTATTGTTAATATTACTGTCGTGTGTGATAGTACCAACCGGTGACGATTGCGCTTTCGTTTTGAAAGGTCTGCCCAATGGGTGGTAGACAAACCGGCCAGACGTAAGTGTTGAACACCGCTGGACGCTGAATTTTGATAATGGCAATGTCGTTCTCGTAACTCGACGAATCAAAGTTACGATGAATTCGTATTTCTGTTACTATCGAGTCGTGAACTCTCGTTTCGTCCGTTCGCGTAAAGTCGTACTCGCCGAGTCTCACTCTTATTTCTCGCGGCTTATGCCTGAAATAAGTATTCCAAATTATTATATGAGACTATGAGGTTATCGAGCTCCATTTTTTATGTTTTCATTGTTGTGTAAATGTCCATTTACTTCTGAACGCAGTGTGCAGCAGTAAGTATGTGTCTATCAGTAATTAGAACTCCACCACAGTATTGAATATCGTCTTCTCTAAGGAGAGCCACCATCCACGGCCATTCTTTCGGATCAGCCGGTTGCCCACCCACGAGTTTTGTCCTAGTTTTTGTGCTTATGCCACATCCCCATACTCTTTTCGAAGACCCGTTGGCTCTTGTTGTTTCATTTTTCAGTGTTGGATCAGTGACGTTACTCAGTTTTTCATCTGCGTTACAGGACAACGTATGTACACAAATTTCCACGTATTATTCTAATTTTAAAAACAGCAAGTAAACCATTCGGGAAGAGTCTCCCTTTCTCTCCCCTGACTTTCCCGGATTATAATTGCCAGTCTGTAGTTTTTGCAACGGTCTTTACAAACTTGACGAAAAATCATTACTCCTATTTATACGAACCAGCTATTGTGGGCAACAGGTTAACAAACATCTTCTGCGTAATCGGGCTAAATTTGAGGATTTCTTCTCGGTCGTCTGGACAACAAACACCGACCTCTCTAAGGAAATATGTCAATGTAGTGCATTAATGCTTCAAGTCATTGTATTATTACGATTGTATTGCTGCAATATGTGCGAACTCGTAATACACCTACACGTTTTCAATTATGCACATATGTTGAACGAAACGCGCCAAATTTGTATGGGATTCACCAAGGATGCATCTGCCGAGACGCTTGCAATGTCCCTGCCTATTTCCAGGCGTAATGCAACTTTGATATATTTTGTCTTCCGCTTGGAAAACCTGCAATACGTTTGAGCTTTTGGATTTGGTTGCCCTTCTGAAATACCTTTCCACTTTATTGAAACAGTGTTAACACAAACCATCATGTGCTGGCATTCACATTCACTATCATATTCTGACTTAACTTATAACTTCTATTTAAAACAGTGAATACAAGTTCATATTGTTAGTCAATACTTTTACGCTTGTGAGAAAATCGGACTGTAATTAATTCAATATCACTGGGAGGTCAACGAAAAACGGAAGACAAGCGCAAAGGCCTAACGCACTGCAAACATTTAAAGTAAAGTAAGTTCCACCGGTTCTAATGTCGAAATTCTATAAAAAGAATTCGTACGGAGCGTTTCTATGTACATATTCTTAGCAAAAAGGCTGCATCTCTCATGTGTCCTAAATAAGGATCATTATTGAATCTTACCTGTTCTTTGGATATCCCTGCATTGCTAAGACGTTTTGCGCGAGGTTGTAAAGTCTGTCTTGATTCGACATTGAACCTTTGAACGTTTTGTTTCCACTCTGTCGAACCTGGAACTCATATAATTGTATTCCATTCTTTGTGAACTTTTTTCATACCCAATACAACTCTAACACCTCAGAACTTTTGTTTTGGCATCCAGTTTATTTCATTGTATTTACATACAATAGATATCGTGGGCAGGAATACTAAAACGGCTTTAGATTAAGAATGGTAATAGGTATCAGTAACTTTAATGGTAGCCATTTCCCTAATGTACATTTGTGAATAATGTGCATGCGCAAACCTTGTGACTGACGTCAGTTACGAATTTTAGCTTAGGTCCTGGTAATTTGGAGAGCAATTGTGACGAGGACATGGCAAGCGCGTACGAATAATATGTAGTTCTTGCGAATTTAGAAACTATGTTCGGCCGTCTTAGGAAGCGGGGAACCCAACGAGACTTTCTCCATGTATGAATTGTGACGGTCTTTATTATATCTACCGTTAGTATCGTAATTCGTTGGACAGAGCGATAAGTTCACATTTTGTTACCAAGGAAAGAGAATGGACCCGCGTGGTTTCATGTGTTTAAGTATTGTGATTGTATTCCAATAAGAAATGACGTAAGAAGTTAAAGTACAATCGGTGAACTAGAACTTTTTGTATTTAAAGTACATCTAAAAAGTTATAAAATATGATGAATCCTAGAAAAATATCAGAATACACAGGTCTGGATTAGTCTGTAAAAATGATAGCAACTTATGAAAAACGCAGTTGGGGACGTTCCTCATTATTAATCAAGAAATATAATTTACCTTTCAGACAATAATTTGAATTATTATGAATAGTCAAATGTGAATTAGTTAACATTTCAGTCGAATGAAGCTATAGAGAATGATACTTACTGGATGTAGTTTGCCACACAGCAGGTAGGCAATCGCACATGTGTAAGACGTACGGAAGAGACAGTAACGTCGTAACACGACGGATTATTGTCAGTGACCGCATTGGAGTGAGTTTCGACGATACTGGCCAATGGATTTGAGAACAATGTCCTCGTTCTACGGTATTTAGTTGAGAGCGAACTAACTGGCAGCCGAACGGCCAACGACACCTTCGTACCTTACAACGGCTGCTTATATACTTCCAAGCCTGACAGGTATACATCCCGCCATGTACGATTGTAAAGCGAGATGCATCTCCGCAGGGGGGAAACATGCTCGGTGTTTTACACTCCGTGCTACGCGTATAGTTTTTGCGTTTATAAAAATTAAAACTCAGTGCAATTTTTTATTGTGTATGGGCTATATTTCACATCTATCCATTTATTATCTGCCAAAAAAATGTTGCAGAAAAAATGAGTTTTTAATTCTTAGAAATAAAAGTCATGTCTCCAGTAACTGGCAAGGTACATAATGGTATAACACGAAAAAAGGAAAAAATTTAGATTTAAGAATGCTTCAGAAATGAGTATGGGCGTGCACATTGATAATCACTTATATGTTCTCATTAAGCCGTCTGATTCACAAGATGCGCGAAAACTATTATTTACGAAGCGGAACAGCTTTCGCCATTGGATCTTTTAAATCTAAAGTATATCGATATTCCTTGAATGCCTTTCTCGAAGGCTCGTAAATCCTGTCTGTATGGTAAAGGACGTTCCCCGTTATTCTATCCTCGCTGTCTCGGTAGTAAGGTTGACCGCTGTATGTGTGACCATAATAAACCGATCTTGATATGGCGCCAGTATCGCGGACAAGTATCGACGGCCACTTTCCATACATTGCTGCTCGATCCGCATTGATATTTTCTATGAACACATAATGTAAAGTATACCATACAAGTTATTCGGCTTCACTACATAATGTTTCAGTTAATGAAGAGAATCTTATGTATAAACTATGATCGACAAACCCCCCTTTACTGAAATCTGCCATTTACCTATGTTTTTTATAATATTCTTTTGGAGTCGATGCACGTGAGCCAGTTGACTTTGCACACTTTCTTGAACCTGCACGTTCAGATGTTTTACATTTTCTTGGATATCTTCATTCATACTCCTAATCCCATCCAAAAGATGTGTCGTCCAATGTGATCCAAAAGTGCCAAGCGCATCGCACACACTGCAGTTTAAAGTTCCATTTGCTTTCCAATTTATCCAATTATATAATTGCGTGAGACACTTATACCACTTATTAATTAGTACGGAGACGTATCGCCAAGTGCTAAACTGTTTTCTAAGTAAATGAGTCGAAAGTGATTTGCAATTTATCAAGCATTCCCCTGGTATTCTTCTATGTTGGCGACCTTCACTTTCTTAAGTAAGTCTATATGCCATTGCTATTTAACATGGCTGGATTTTTATTCGATGTAAAAGAATGACCTACCTTAGCAGTACCATCGGCACGACAATCAGAATGTTTGTACGTCTCATTTTAGCTCGTTATCCTTTACTCATCAGGTTTAAAAACGTATGGTACGTCAAAAATAATTAAAACATAAGAAGAACCAATACCGAGACGCACAAATACGGGGAAAGACTATAGTGTTAGTTTGGTTGGTTTATATAATTTTGATAACGAACAAGATGTTGAGTAACGTTATCCTATCGCGGTGTTGCGTTTAAAATACTTTTCGCACCGACCGGTCGCTCTTATATGCATGACGCGTTGCACGACCTGTGCTATCAGCATCATTCTGCATACACTCTATACAGGAGTTACGCACAATATAGCTACTAGAGTCAAGAATACAGTCATTAACAGTCAACGCTAACATATTCGTTCTCATGTTAATAGCATAAAACTAACTACCGATGGTCGTGGATACTGTCTTTTTCATACGTATTTTTCGCATATTATCCGCATAGTGTCTAATATAATTGATACGTAGCCGAATGTAGCGTAAGGACATAAGCGATGAGTATACAGCCTAAAGTTTACATTGATATTGAGTTCTTTACAACTTGCGAAATAATTAAAAGACATCAATAGCCGATCAACCGTTAACGGCAATTGTAAATAACTTTCTATATGATAACAACATAATAGGGAGAGAGAGACAGAGTCTCATTGGAAAGGACATGGAAAAATCAAGACTTTATGGGTAGGTTTAGTAATGCAATCAGATTTAACAGTTACAGTAAATAACAACTGTCTGTTTTCTGTGCTTGTATTAATGTTATGTAATGTACTCATTTGGAAAACCCGCGTTAATTGTGGCGTCCTCTCACAGTTATTACCAAAAGATCGAATGCTACAGTCTGTAAAATAAAAGAAGTGACTTTCAATTTCTTCCACTACCACAGTCCATGGTTGACTCTTGCCACTCATCCTCTTTATTCCATACCGTGCAGAATATCTTCACTTCACTCCTGATAAAACCTCTTTCACACTGTTTTAAATGTCCTGCATAAAATTGTGAGCTATCATGATACGTGCAACTGTTTCAAAGGACCTCTTATTTTCAGAATATATATAAATTGTGCAGAAATCTGCGTGGTTCAATATATGTTTCAAGGTGTGAAATCAGAAGACTATACGCTACGTTAGGCAAACGCAAAGGAATTTTCGTAATCTACGAAAAAGGAGTTTGTGGGATTTCCTCCGGTAATATTAGAGGAATAGTCAACAGATCTTGGCCCCTGGCACCCGTTCAGAATGCAAATAAAATAAGTAGTGATACCCCCGTCACTTTGTTTATGCCGCAGGATTTGGTTGTGGACTTATTTCACCAGACAATTCCTGAGACTGGAGTCAATATGCGGATACAATAATCCATGGCAAGTGTATCACGATCATACACCAAGCTGATTCATGAAATATGTTTTGCAGTGTGTAGAGTCCTTAAGCTTGGCAGCTATGGTAGGGTAAAAGAATAAGTAGTAGGGGTAAGGGGCCGGCTGCGATGCTTGGAGTGGGAGAAATCCAAGTCGCTTCGTTCATCGCTGGGACTGTAGCTATCCTTCTATCCATAGCCCTCTATACGCAGCTTTATTCCGGAATGAACACAGGAGAAAGAGGAACTGGGAACGTATTATATAGCAAAGTGCTTCAGTACAACGGTGGCTTTCAGGGTATACGGAGTTCATTTTCTGTATTCGGTTTTCATTTTTCTGTGAATACTTTTAACGTTATTAAGAGATGGGGATACGAAAGAGTTATAGTAAATAATTGTCTGACATGACATTAAAGTGCGTAGTAACGGGAGGATGCTGATGTGGAACAGTGCAACTATTAATCTCAACTATCTACACGTGGTACGTACATGTAAACTAGTGCCTACATGTGCATTTGTAATTTTCTATGTTTACGGAATCACATTATCTATATCGACTATCTTTTGTTTTTATAACATTTTGTACGTTAATTAACATTAAAGACAATAAAAAATTCGTCTAACATTTTTTTAATTCACATAATACATTCATTTGACACTTATCATTAGTAAAACATACATCCTCGAATCAATGATAATACTTAAAGTACCTGCGTTGTGTATAATTATCTGATGGTCCTTTTGTGATTGTAAGTTGTAAAACTAAGCAATGGCCTTGAATTCACGCAAGCGATATAGTCTCATTATTCTTAATATTTGTATCGGATCGTTTCGATCAAATAGAATGACGTTCGAATTCTGCTCTATGCCCGTTTCTTGACAGGACTGAGAATAACTGAAAAACCAGTTTCATCTTAGGATCACCCACATTTATGAATGCAAATATAGACCAGCGCGGGCGTGACGGCACACTTGAATTTTCGTAGCGCGTTCAAACTACTGTATATTAAAACTAGTGTAAAAGATTATTAGCACAATAAACGGAAACCAGATGTGCGTATTTTAGTAACCGGTTTTACACGGAATACGTCACGTTTAGATGAGAATAAAGTTGGTTCAATGTACGATCAGAACATTTCATATTATAAGAATACCCTCTAATTATGAAAGACGATTCGCGCACCATCGAACTTAATATTCTTTTTCCATTTTTCGTTAGGATTCAGCATAGGGTTGGAAGGTTCTGTGGGTAGGTAGTTGGGTGGGTGGGTAGGTAGGTAGGTAGGTAGGTAGGTAGGTAGGTAGGTAGATAGGTCCGTAAGGACGTTCAACCGAGAGGTCGAAACAACCTCTCGTTCGTGACAGCAGCCGGTACAGCCGAAGCATCCGTATATGGTGCTGGCCTACTACCTTCTGGCTCACGCTCTCACTGCTTTGCCTCTTGCACGCTTGTATGAAGTCCCAATATATGGTACACGACGGTGTGTACATTCCATAACAATAATTGTTGGTCGGTTTTGCGATGCCGTTGCTTTATGTTCACTGGATCTTACAGTAAATTTTCCTCCTCTTAGGCCTCAGACAAGGCTGTTTTCTCTTCACGTTACTATTTATTATCACTAAACATTTAAGATAAAGACCCCTTGCTTATCTTTATCGGTATTTTTATCCTTGGGGATTTCCGATAAAACTTGAAAATCAAGAAGTTCCTTTCGACTTTAGGCATCGTTTCCACGTGCATGCTGCTTCAATAATCTAGCCTTACAAATACACGTGCGTCACTTATTCACGAATAACTGTGTCGAATCGTAATGATTGGTTTCTGCATCAACAAAAGTCTCTAGAGGAATCTCAGAAATTTTCGACTGAATTTAATCAATATACTTTTACAACCAGTGCGAAACGCAGAAGCATTTTGCAAAGCATAGCTATCTAGGGAACTGGGCATTTTGTACGCTTTTTTCACCTTTACGGGTTCATTACTATCGCCCCCTTCTTTAATCCGCTCGTCACTGCATTTTCATTTTCTCCCTTCAATGTTATCTATCTCTCTTTTCCTTGCCGAAATTTCGAGCGAAACTGTACAAACATTCCTCTGTGAAGCTGGTGATGATCAAAATATAGAAAATATTAATTTTCTTAAGAACAAATACGTCAATGAATCACTGGGAAGTAATTCCTCTACCTTTCGTGTCAGTTTTTTATCAGTCCATTTTCAATAATATGAAGAAAATGCATTATTTTGGATGGCTAACAGTTCAAACTCTATGTTTTTCTCCAGGACGTTGGAGAACATGCTGAAGAAAAGCAAAGAAAAGCGCGCACGTAAACACACGTGATAGCTTGAACATTGTAATTAATTAGCACAAACAATCTCGCCCATATGTCGAGGACTGCGACAGTTCGTAATCTATATGTGCATGCACATGCTCATACAAACTGAATATATGGATAAGAGGGGGTCGATCAGTATGCTCTGTATGTACGGAGCCAATGTTGGTTTTCTGCACAGTTTCTAAAAGCGGCAAACATAGCGCAATAGCTAAATTATATTGGAATTTTTATAGCAAGGAATCACCGCCAAGGTGGATCTCTACAAAGAGGAGCGAATCTGTCGTTCAGAAAATACTTATGTTTAGTTATATAATTCATTACCTTCTGTTAGATACGGATTGTCCCTGCTACGTGTCATTTGGGTTTAATGTATTATTTTAAAACTAGTAGTTTGTTCGGATAACTTCATGTAACGAGTTCGCTGAGAATCTCGCGAAAATAGGGCGACTTTTAATCGAGAGAAGACGACGTGATCGGCGTACGCGCTACCATGTTTGGCGATCCATTCCTATCCAATTTCTCAACGTACACGCTGATGGCGCATATGCGCGCACATGTGTCTTTCTCATACATATCCGTCATATTCACATATTCACGGCCCACTCTCCGTAGGTAAGATAAATCCCAAAGTTGAAGTTAATGCAAACGAGAAGCGTGGCTTGGAAGAACCAACCACCACTGCTCCTGCTGCTCATGAGCCACACCCTAGTATAGTGAGCTTGGGAAGTCAAAACTTTACCTATCCAAGAGGAATAATGAGGCATATGGACGAATGATTTTGTGTTGAAGTTACGCAAACCAGGTTACGAATGGGACAGAGAGAAGAGGGGGGTATGTGCAGCGGATAGACTGATAAATCCTATATTCCCATGCGTGGTTGCGCGTATTGGCTTGCATTCCTTCAATCTCTGCACATCTATGTATACGGATACATTGGGGGAGTGGCGAGTATATAATAAACAAGCACACGAATCGGCTTGAAAGCATGATCGAACAGAAGAAGAAGTTTCGATGAGGGTAATGACCATACTCACGTAATCAGTAATTGTTGCGGGGTAAAGTGTTAACTGACTGGCCGACGTGACAGATGTTGCATCATACATATGGATGAAATACCTGTACATATATGTATTAAGCGCATCTCTATAAAACAAAGTAGGAAATTTACTATATCTAGAGTTTGGCGTTTTCTTCTTAAAGAATTTCGAGACCACCGTGGCGTATGTGTATTATTGTGAGTCTTTTAAAAGGCTAGCCCCAACAGAGACCACCACGACGATACTACTCGGCATATCTTTTGTACGAAGGAACAGCATCATGTTAGAGAAAATTGTTACAAGGGCCGTCGTTGTCTAAATGTAAAAATCGGTGCAGAATTCATAAACTCGTAAAGAAACGTCATTAATATCCACATTTCTGTAATTATTTTTCTCACTCTGCACGGTTCTGTATAAAAATAAAACTGCAGATAGAGAACAGAAAAGGCAAGCGTCTCGCGTTTACCAAGAGAGCCATCGTAGGTGAGGTCGTCGACTTTCCGGCCTCGACGGTTACTTTCCTCTCAGTCTTTCTAGTGTTTGTCCAGGCTTCCCCCCCCCCCACCCTTGACACTCTTTCCTCGCTATACAGGCGTTGATCGTTTACAACGATTAGAATATGTCATCCCTATGTTTTTTGTATATACACTTTACACAGCGGTACATTTTTTCCTGAAGATGTAGTTACATCTTTATAATATTTTAATGTTACAGAGGCGAAAGTTAATTTTCGTCCAGAATGGAGTTACGGCTGATGTACATGCTAAGTCTATGGACCGTGGTCACCACCTTTCACACGGTGGAAGATTTTCGGAGCATTTCCTACGATGGTAAGGCGCAGAGAGAAGAGCATAAGTTTTAATAGGTGATACAAAATCGATGAGAATGAAATTATTTACGTAGTGTTTGTGTGTGTGGTGAAATTTAAAGAAACCAATTTTCTTTGTAATGTCTTATCACTGTTGATGTTGATAAACTGTACTGCGAGGTGGTAAACTCGGCGAAAAGGCGATGGTAAATGCCTGTCGTTTTAACAAGAAAACGAACTCGTCATGGTCGCTAGGTTACACGACTCGTTGTGGACTAGATATTGCTCGAACACGATAGCCCGAAGCGTGCGGATATCCAACCGGTCTTCGGCAATCCGGCTTCTCGTTTTTGTTGCTTCAAAGATCCTCACTAAGGCTCCTGTAACTCCCTTTTGCATTTTCTACCATCCCTACCGTGTTATAAAAGTACACGTACCTTAAGGGTGTATATATAAAAAATCTCCAATGATTTTTGGAAATGCCCATGAGTTGTTCAATATTTTATATATCTCCCTGAGTATATCAACACAGAGATTGGTACTAGAGATTAATCGACGTATAAGGAAGGAACGCTAGAGAGCAGTGAAAAAGGGTAGAATGTACACGATGCAGTTTTATTTGTATTAACATAGTTAACTTAGTCATCAGTATATTAGCTCATAATGTTGGCCGCTGAATGGAGCTATTCCACTCGGACCTTAATCATGGGTTCTACCTATTTTTGAGCATTTGTAGCGATGGAATTCTGATCTAACCGTTACACTTACAGATATTTTACATTGCAGACCTGGCGGATACTACACTCTTTCGCGAAGAGGGGGTGACGAGTTATTCTCAGCTACTCTTCGATGTGGCTAGGCAGCAAGTTGTCGTAGGCGCACGGTAAGTATCAGGAAACGTTGCTACATTTCAACATGTGAAAATTTTATACCGCATAATTTGGTATAGTCGGTGGTACGTTTCTAAGAAATTAAATCTTAATGTTTCATCAATATTAATAGTTTGGTTTTTTCATCTTAAATCGCTTAGTCGCCGTACCAAAGGTCCTGACTGCGATCGACACAAATTAGAGCATTTACGCGGGAGTTTTCGTGCTAATGTGAGTGCGTAGGTCGAAATTATATTACATTGATCTATCAACAGAAAATGTACACTTCGTTCTCCGTGGAGCTATCAAGCCATCGTTCGAGACGCCTTGATAGTCAATTAAAACAGCACTTTGACTACGCACTCCTTTCGATGACTCTTCGCGGAGACTGTGTTAAAGATATTCAGTTTGATCTGGTTTTTATATGCCTGACGACCATTGAACAGCTAGGGACTAGCAGCGTATGATGTGCTTTAAGCGGGCAGAGTGAACCAAAAGTGTCAACTTTGCAATTTCTAACTGTTCCTTACTGCAGGGTAGTGTATAATAGCGGCGTGGAAAATGTGTGTTGCTTAGTGGCGCCAAGATTTGCATTTGTACTTAATTTCCATATGCGGTGAACGTAATGTCATTTATTCAAGTACAACTGTTGGTCCATATACGATGCCCGTCGCTAACTCATTCTTTATTCTCATCGAAGGACAGCTGTGTACCGCGGTTTTATGGCCCTGATTTCTAAGATTATGTAGTAGGAATTCATCTCAGAGTTACACACGTCAAAGCTTAAAAGTTATTGGCATGCAACTTTTTATCCCATTACAGTTACCTTAATGTATAAGTAAAATACGGTTTTAAGTATTCCGTGTATTTTCAAAAAATGCATAATGCGAATAATTCTGCCGTTTTGAAGATAAGCTTTATATGCAGTTTTGAAAAAGTAACACATACTGTACAAATAGACGAAGGAAGGGCAAAGACCGGGGCGGAACGCGGTTAGTAGGAAATCATGAACGGCGCCTACGTGGGCGCCGACCGTTGACTGCTTCTGTTGCTACAGCGATCGGATCCTTGGTACGAAAAGCGGCTAAGAGGCAGTAAGAGGGACCAGTGGCGGCAAATAATTAGTGATTAAGCGAAATGTAACTCTGAATATTGTTTCATGTATTGGTGCAATATTTCTATTGAAAGCGTTCATGTTGATTAAGTGACAATGTATAGCTTAATTCCTTGATTACCTAATTGGCATAACACGGTATCGATCTTTCTGTTCTTTTGCATTTCAGTGACAATCTTTACCGTCTGACCCTGTCATCTTTGACACCTTTAGAACGTGCTCCATGGCCCGCACCGGAAGATAAAATAAACATTTGTCAAAACAAGGGTCAGAGCGCCGAAGATTGTCATAATTATATCAAAGTCCTCCTTAGCAATGGAAAGAGTTTATTCGCGTGTGGTACACATGCCTTCAGTCCTTGGTGTACGTGGAGAGAGGTGAGCCTTTCCCTACACCATGTCATGTTTGTATCTCTGCTGATACGTTAAATGGACATCCATCATCAGCATGTATTTATGCATCCATAGATTGAAAACATCACGAACGTGACAGACGAGATGTCTGGTGTTGCAATGTGTCCTTACTCTCCACGGGCGAATGTAACCGCTCTTTTAGCAAGAGGTCCCACTGGTGGACTGTTCGCCGGAGCTCCAACAGACTTCTCTGGCGCTGATCCTGCAATCTATAGGACACTTGCCCCACCAAATTTACGAACACGTCAATATGATTCGCGGTACAATAAATTATTTTTACATTAAATAACACACATTATTTTCCTCGCATATACATAGACTATTAGATTGTCCGTAAAGAATGATAAATTTCGTTATGCTTGTTTTCCGACATTTTCCAGATGGTTGAACGACCCACAATTTGTCGGTAGTTTCGAGACCGAGGATCACGCGTATTTCCTTTTTCGCGAATCCGCAGTGGAATACATCAATTGTGGCAAGGTAATATAAATCCGGCGATTATACACACTACTGATAGTGTTTAGAACGTGGGAAAAAAATGTTTAGAATAGACCAGACAAGTAATCAATGATTCAAGTAAAGAATTAGTAAATTTCGTCGAGCAAGGATTAAAGTGCTTCTCTTGGTACGCCTTGTTTGCAGAAAATATACTCGAGAATAGCGAGAGTCTGTAAGAATGATCGGGGAGGACAAATCATGATGAAAGATGTGTGGACAACTTTCAGCAAAGCTCGTCTGAACTGTTCCCTGCCCGGTGAATTTCCTTTCTATTACGATGAAATTCAGGGTGCAGCATTTCATCCGGAAGAGGGACTCGTTTATGCGACTTTCACGACACCCATGTAAGTATCAATCGTACGTGCGTATGAGTATATTTACATAATAACAAATAAGCGTCCGTGCAGCGACAGTTAACGGGCGCTTTCTTTATGCCTATATGCAAGCTTTTATGGATGCAAGAAAATGGTAAGACTATACAAGGAATGAAACAAACAATGAATAATGTAACATTCATTTATGACATTACGTAGAAATGGTATAGCCGGTTCGGCTATCTGCGCTTTCAACATGACGGCGATTACAGCCAGCTTTGACGGTCCTTTCAAGCATCAAGAGAATGCAGGTGCAGCCTGGGAGCGGAGAGTCGTTTCCCATCATGATCAGCAACGATGCGGTATTCCAACGAGCACGGCTGCGCATCGACTTATGGATCTTCAAAGGTATCAACTGATGGACGATGCGGTTCAAAGCACGCTGCCGGAACCACTTCATGCCGCAACCCTTGAGAGGTAATTGAGACGGCGGGCGCCAATTAAGGGAACGTTGCATAAATTTGAAATGCGCCTTTAAATATAATAAGTGCACAGATTGAGTCTTAGGATTCCCACATTTCGTTATATGTGCCTTTTCAGCTATTTTTCAACGTTTCATGCAGGTTCAGCCATATTGCCGTAGACGTTACTCCGACCAAGCTTCACCGCGGTGTAACGGTGCTGTACGTCGCCACAGAAATGGGATTCATAAAGAAGATTACAATACTTCCCAGAACGCAGGAGACTTGCATCGTTGAAGTATGGGGTTCTCTACCATCGCCGCCAATAACACTACAGTTTCTTAAAGACACTCAGAGTCTTTATGTCGGTACAGAAGCGGGGCTTGTTAGGTGAGTCCGCATTCTTAACTCGTTGTTATTGTTTCCAAATTGACTAACATAAACCGAATTAAAATGTCACCGTTCGTCGCCGAGCTAGGAAATATTTACATTTAAATGAAAAATAAATGATAAATACGTTTTTGGTTGTGATTTTTAATCGGCATATTTGATGCATATGTGATGTGCTTAATGGTGTTCATAATTGTGCGCAACACTTTAGGATACCCGCAGTCCAATGTCATCGACATCGAAATCGGCAAGCTTGCTTGAACGCGCAGGAACCATATTGCGGATGGAACGAGCACTTGATGAAGTGTGCCGAGGCACCGAAACAAAACTACCTCGCCCATCATTGGCACCAGGAAGTGACCAAGTGCCCCGTTCTTACTGACCCCGTTGACGGCGGATGGAGTGCATGGAGTGCTTGGTCCACTTGTCAACATGCTCGGTCGCACGTTGATCATGGAGAGGTAAATTTCATTACATCTTATTAATATCGTTACGTAGAACTGAAAATACTAATGCGAACCAATGTATGCATTTTTCAGAATGTGGATAGCTGCCAGTGTCAAACGAGGGTTTGTAATAATCCACCGCCTCAGCACGGTGGTGCGAATTGTCACGGTGCTCACGTTAAGGTTGCGAATTGTACTGTTCACGGTGGTTGGACGGCTTGGTCTGCATGGTCGGCATGTTCACAAACCTGTGGCTTTGCTATGAAGACGCGCAGACGTACGTGCACGAATCCTACGCCGGCTTTCGGCGGTCGCGTTTGCGTTGGGCACGATCACGATGATACTGTGTGTATCGCCTTACCACCTTGTTCAACGCCAGCTAAAGTATCTCCATCGAACCAACATGGTCAATGGTCCACATGGACCGCTTGGAACGCATGTTCTAGACCTTGTAACGGAGGTAAAATTCTTGTCAATCGTCTTCTCATGCGAGTTTTAAAATACACGACCTTCCTATTGGCTCCGTTTCATTGCATAGGAATTCGCATCAGAAGGAGAATCTGCGATGGTGCAACCTCCATAAAAGGAGGCACCGAGTGTGCCGGTTGCGATTTTCAAGTGAGGCTCAACAAGCTATTAACCATCCAGTGTTATCAGGATAATTATTTTAATATGTATTCGTTCTTCAGGTCGAAAAATGCAATACGCATCAGTGTCCTGAAACGAGGCGATACTCGGGTTGGACACAATGGTTCACAGTAAATGCGAGCATTCCGAACGAAAATCTTGGGTACATCGAGAAACGCTTTCGATTCAGCTGTCGTGCACAGACTGACGATCCATCGAGCGTGAGAGTGCAGCTTGCGAAAGAGGAGGAGCGGTACTGTAGAAATGACGGATCGTGCTCCAGAGGAAGTGGAAATGGATATAGCGACGGAAAGGATAGCGGATGGGGGGAGTGGTCAATTTGGCGTTCCTGTGATCGTCTCTGCGGCGGAGGATCTCAAGATAGAGTAAGTATACAACGCGGGTATAACGAGTAAACTTAACGTTATTTATGTACACCGTAATAACGCTAAAATCTGACAATGACCACAAGTCTTAGTAAAACGTTTTGCGTTGAAGGTAAGGGAATGCCATACACCGCCTTGTGACGGAGAAGGCAAACAAACGAGAACGTGTAACGCACACGTATGTCGGCCGAGCAGCAGCAAGGACAAGATAGTGACCGAAAGTCAGTGGTCCTGCTGGACCGACTGGTCGGAGTGTTCTGCATCATGTGGCTTAGGCTTTCGGTCGAGAACGCGCGAATGTCTCAGTGGTGACAATTGCGAAGGACCGCGACTTACACGAGAAACATGCGAACTGACCAGTTGCGAGTCATTAGCAGGTTGGAGCCCGTGGACCAACTGGTCGCCTTGCGACGGTGATTATCGGCAGCACAGAAAACGACACTGTCTCCGACATGGAGAAGGAATGTGTCTCGGTACGAACCGAGAAACACGTGAATGCCTTCCGAATTGCTTCGGTGAAAACGGTAAGAACAATGACCCATTTGAACCAAGGTATTTGAGTTTTTCCAGGATTCTAAGAGCAATGTAAAATACAGAATTCACGTAGACATCAGTAAGCATATGGGTCATAAGCACGTAAAAAATAATTTCCTCGGCTTTCAGATGTCAACGCTCTGTCATCCAGCATCGACATGGCGCGAGTTTCAGTGAGCGCAGTAGTCACCAGCTGCATAATCGGTTTCATTCTTGGACTCGCTCTGACGGCTGTTCTGTGCTTCTTTTATCTCAAACGGCGTAAACCACGTATCCCAAGCAGTCCACACTACATCAGCAAACAGAACCCTTACGTTACGGTGCCGCTTAAGGAGGTTATTTGAAATTTATATTTAGCGTTCTTTCTTCGTTAAATCAACTACGCTCACCTTGACCGTTACGACTCTACATAGGTATCTATATGACAGGTAATACCTAGATTGTGTACTGACTCATACTTTTTTTAACAGGTAAACACGAAACGACAGCCCAGTTTTTCTGGCAGTACAAACGGTAACGGTACGCTTCGCACGAAAAATAATCCTAACGTGAATGGCCTTGGTAGTCCGAAACTGTATCCGAAAAGTCTGGATTACGAATCAGCAACACTTAAACGGAACAGTCATGGCCAGCAACATATACGTGTTGACCTTGATCAGGATAAATATTATTAATATTTCATGACCGACCTTGCGAATAATTTTGCTCGTAAATTCATTACTCGATACAATACGCGAAAATTTCGCACATGAAACATCAAACAAGCAAATGCACGATGGATGAGAAAAAAAGAATGATAACGATTGTACAAAAGCGCTATTATAGGCACCACTGTGAACAATCGAGAATTTGATTCTATTTACGAAGCTTCAATTTACATTTAGCAGATAACTAAATTATATTTTGCAATATTTACTTCTAACGCGGTCGGTGAAGTGCCATGATGCGGAATTGTACATAGGTTGCGTATTTTTAAGTATCGTTGTTAAACTCCGTAGTTTATCGATCAATAGCTCTAATTTCGTAGAGAAGGCATGCCTCGATCATACTTCTCGCTACGTGTAAATAGTATGGCAAAAAAGATGTTACGTTGCCTTTTTTATTAGCTCATATTGAGTAAGGTGTACATGCCATTATTGACTCATGAGGATACTGTTAACATATGGTATTAACAGATATTCATTGTGTGTAAAGGAACACCGGAGAGTAGTTCACGTCTTCCAAAACATTTATTTGTAAATCACATAAGGCTGATTTTTATGCAATACAAACGTTTAGTATTTCTTGCGCGCAAGCATACTGTATATACATATAGCGCGCCGAAAGATCCATGGTGATTGACATTATTATAGACACTACAGAACTTGAAGACACCATTATTACTTTGATGTAATCAGTCGATTTATGCCATTTTTCTAATAAAGATGCATTTTATAGAAATAACACGATAACACGCGATGCAAGCGGTGTTCGCACAAGCGCGAGAAACGAGAGCAAACACAAACTCACCTTGCGGCAAATAAAAACACAAGGCATAAAGCAGCATTTAGGGTTGAATGCAATGGAATAGTTACACATCAAACTTTTCAGTTGTGTGTTTCCTACATCCCTTAATGCAGAAATCATTCTCTAATATCGCGCGACTAATATCTCGATTCTCACTTTAATTTCTGTTTAGAGATCTTTGCCATATTTCTCTATTTGCTCGATGACGTAATCCATAGCTGCATGTGACGGCGTCGGTTGGCAAGTGACAACCATCCGAAAGAAGTTGCCGAAATTCTTGCAAGGTAACGGTGTATAACCGATCATTAGTGACCCACTAACTACCATACTTTCCTTGATCTTTGATATAACTTTGTACAATCTTTCCCACCAGTCGTTCGTTTCTTCTTGATCACGCATACTTGGCGGTATGTACCTGAAATCATGTAAAATTCCCATTTCGTCACATATGTATGATACTTGTTTGTCTTCTCCTATCGTAATTAGTACCATCTCGATACATATTTAGAACGTCGCATATATCGAAGTTATCCGAAAATGTCTATTTCCGAAAACGGAGCAGTCAGGGTTAACGAAGGTTTTACATCTTTTGTTCATGCAAATTATTAACTCAGTCAATCGAATTATTAACCAGATTAACTTTATCGAGTCATACCAGAAACAAACATTGCAGCAATCAAATTGTGGTAACACCAATCGGAAACCCTTGCGATTTCTGATTTGTTCCAGAAAGTAAGTCGCTACCGACATAGCCTTGTCTACGGAGTGCCTAAGTCCGCTCGTACCTCGTGCTTTCCACATTAACCAGAACTTCATGCCTTCAACCTTAAACGTATAAACAAATTACAAATCCATTTTACTGACCTCTTCTCCGCTGATTTCTCTATTACGGCAAAACAACAAATCACACGAGCACGATGATTCGTAAAGAATTATTTTCGTCTGATTGTCGCTCTGTCAAGCACCATAACGAGTATGACAAATTATATCGGAGTATACGGTGCTCTAACATGGCTTACTCGTGTTCCTACACCTACATCATGTAGATCAATGGATGTGTTTCCGCCCTATCATTGCCTTTATCGCGTCATTTCCATGTTTAAGCTCACCTTCCTACCGCACTGAACACTCTTGTCACCGGTATCCCAGGTCACATCATAGAATTTATCTTGTTGGAAAAGATATTTTGCACCAGCGCAATTAGCTTCATGGAGTAAATTTTTTCCTTTCGCCAAGAAAAAAGAACACTGAAACGGGGCTCCAAGCATTTTATGCGGATTCCACGCCACGGAATCCGATCTAATACAGTAAACCGTGAAAATCAAACGATACAAATTAATTTAACATTGTACCACTGTTTCCTCAAAGGGTGTACCGTTTAATAGAAAAAATTTAGCCAATTAAGTTTTCATGAAAAAGGAATAAGAGCAAGTCGCCATGATTATTCGTTAGACGATTCCCGAATTGGTCACGAAGACTGTTCGTCCCACTCATTCGTAAAATGCTCCATCGGAAGCACCAAAGACAAACGAAATACTACCGGGTATTAAACAATACATCCTTACGAAGTAGGTTTTAAGGAGATTAATAAGTACGAACAACTCGATCCCTTTTAGTTTGTCTCGATACTTCTCCGAAAGTAGTAGTGTACCGCCGAGGCAAGCCTGTAACAGTTTACTGTTGGAGGATTAATCGTGTTCAGACATTTTATAACTCGTTTTTAGACTTGTACTAACGTCTACGTGCAGCCAGAGACCTTCCTCACGGCAAATGCTCGCAATTTCTACTAAGGGGTCAAAAGCCCCAAGCACCGTGGTACCCGAAGTCGCATTTACGAAGAAGGGAAAGTGACCAAGTCTTCTAGCATTTGTTACGGACTTCTTCAGTTCTGTTGGATCCATACGTCCAAATTCATCAGACTTCACCTACAGCAAGCACCCCGGATTTTAATAAACAATTGCCAGTATAATTTTAACGACATCATTCATACTAGTCCGCTCTGTCCTACGGGGACTTAGATGCAATCGGTTACACGCGTATTTATTACATTAAGTGCTGCAGTAGATCCGTGGAAGGTCCCAGGTGGTTACCTTATATACGTTTTCGGTACCAATACCCAACCAATGGGCGCCTTTCGTAATCGAATAGTGTCCACCTTCACTCGTAAAACAGACCAAACGAGGTTGACCACAAAGGCCTTTCGCTTTGACCATTGGCAAAGCTTTGTGCCGTGCCAAAATCATTCCGTACATGTTGGATATACTACCACCGGGATTAAGAATTCCATCTCCGTCAGGCATCGCTGGATATCCGAATAGTTCTAACGTTTTTCGTATGACCTCCGTCTCGAGGAGAGTAAATACAGGAGCCACTTCGTACGTGTATCTATTAAAAGAGAAACAAAGTGAGACATGTTAAAACTACAGTCACGAAGAACTACTTCCCGTTGGTAACTTTGAATATCATTCGCACTGATCCATTTAGCTATGATGAAAGAACGAAGGACAACAAAGATTCCTGTATTACTTATTTCTTTTGTGGCACAATACGTGTGTCTATCGAGACGCAATATTCATATTCATACGTCTAGGGACGGCGATAAAGCACTGTGTACAGTCATCGCGTTTATCACCAATGATGGAATGGAAATTCTTACTGGCTTGTGTTGAAGATTTCCGTGAGCCAAGAACCGACCAAACCATACTCATCGACTCCAGCGTAAAGCTGATTATGAAAATGGGGACTGAATGTTTTCACAGAGTACCGAATGATTTGTCGCACCGCTGTTTCAATTTCCCAATCGGTCGCCGCATTTTCTCCGAGAGTTGGCGATATTTGTTCCTGCAAGAACAGAAGCAGTTACCTTCTTTCAGTGTATTTGTTATAGAAAGTTATCATGTCCTACAACGGAATTGCTTTTACCGTACACTACAGCGGGATACGTGCCTACGTGTTGACGACAATGCTCTACATCAGCTATCGGCGTAATTACGCAAAAAAGACGGGCAATGGAACAGTGCGCAGCGAAAGAGTGATAAATTTCATACGCTCGATTATTATTAACAGGAATATACGAGCGACGCGAGAGATGAATATCTCCATGATACGGGCATTTTCGCAATTTGGAATTCATTCGAAGTGGATTTTATCTGGTGCGGCATGTACGAGTTCAACGTTCGATTTATACCTTACACATCGCGTATCGTATTTAGCTGTTACGAAATGTTTGTATACAGCCGAAAGCGAACCGTCGACTCGCATTTACAGCTTTTAACAATCGTGACAGCGTATCATTAGTCAGTCGGGCTAGACAAGTCTGACCCGTCATTCCATTCCCTCCGTTAAAAATATTATTATCATCGTTGAATTCGAATAAGATGCTCTTAGGGTATTATAAATAAAAATAGTTTGAATTAACCAATCTTGTCGTACATTGTCGTATGTTTTTTACAGAGTTACAGGAAAATAAGAAGTTATTTACCTCGAGTTCCTTGGGATGTAAAAACCGGACAACTGGTTCATTTCCGGATCCATCGAAAACTTTTTCTTGCTTGAGAATCTCGAGCAGATTTTGTAGCAATTTTACTACCTCCGGACTACCTAATGCGGCCATCGCGCGTCGCTTACTGAATCTGGTTCTTAACCAGTCGTTGAAGTGTAAACTCCCGCCCCTCCACTGGGATTCTCAAACTCGGTTCATTCATTTCATCCTCTAGATTAATTTCGTCCTGTGCGCACTCATTATGCTCAGATAATTAAAGCAGACGCGTGAAACTGCCGAGGTTACAAGTAGTTTTTGCGTTTTACGAACTGCCTTTGTTGAAGCGCGCGAATCTTCGGCATGTCATCGGTGTACAACAGTTAATGCGGAAAATGAAACATGACTCTAAATGGTGATCTTCGATCCGCTCAAATATATTTTATATTATTCCATTAAAATATTTCACATTACATTTATAATTATGTTTGTATCATACTACATATAATTATTTTCCAAGCCGGGAATTATCTCGGGCATGCAAATTACGGGGCGGACTTTATTCCTCTCAAGAAGAAATTTCCGCCCGCTGATAGTCAGCGGGAGGGTATCATCCAATCTTCTCAGACGTTCCTGCCTACAAGCGTAACGTTCCACTAGTGTTGTGACGCTAGTAACATGAACTCCGACCCAACAGATTTGACTCGGTCATTCTGCTTCAGCGCTTCTCTTTACTGATTAGAATACAAAGAATATAGCATGTCATCTGTGTAACACTCTTGAAGAATTTATGCTTCACAGATTTTTTGTATATTCACTCAAATACCATATTTCAAAATTTTGTTAACACCATTATTGCCGAATAGAGAAGATACTCGAAAAGTAATGCACGTATCGGTTAACGATACGCGTTATATGCGCTGTATACATATATGTACAATAAACGATCGAACATTACTCCGCCATCAAGATGTATAACAACGAAATGTCCTTTAGATCTAGAACATACAAAGAATACTTGCCTGTGTTTCGTGAAAATTTATTCGTTAAGATTTCGAACATGCGACAATCGTGATCGACTTAGCAAATATCGCTCTACAACAATACACCATTGTAAGGAAAATGTAGAATTTGGATTGATCAAAATCACTAATAAAGGGTAGTGTTAAACGTTTACGTACAAGGTTGGGGACTAAGGATCCTCCGATGTCAAGTGGAAGTCGTGGTACAAGGCCTTTCATCGAAGCCCATTGACCCTCGCAAAGTTGGTGGAATGTTAACTGCAAAAGCATCTTTCCTCCCAGAGTACCAGGACCCCTGCAGACCGCGCCAGCTCCGAGATCCCACGTAATCGGGTCCTCGCTGCCACCTATATCACTCAGGTTGGTAATGTTCACGCGACTCAGATATCGTCTTTGCAACCAGAGGGCCAAATATGCTGCCCCGCAATCACAGTGCCAAGGATTTTTTGCCAAACGCAGTAGCTCGATCTTCGGCAAAGCATCGAGTATCCGCGCCGGTAGGTACGTTAGTAAATTCGCCTCCAATTGTCTGAATACGAGAAGAAAAAATATTTCATAAACTCTCGCCAACATATTGGACGAGGAAACTTTTTGACCAACCCGTACGTACAATTTCCGTAATTCCGGCGTGTCCTCGAATACTTTGGGATGCATGATTCTCAGGTGATTCGAATGCAGAAAGAGGGACGTTAACTTTTCCAGGCCCCGAAAGGAGCCATCCACCAGGGTCTCCAAGCGGTTCGCGTATAGTATCAAGCGTACCAATGAATGGCACGAATCAAAGAGACCAGCCGATACATGCTTTATTTGATTTTGACCAAGTCGGAGTTCCTTTAACGAAATTAATCCTTGAAATGCGGTTGCGTCGATCTGCACGAGATACGCACGGAAATGTCAATGAATACAACCAGTTTCGCTTTAACTTCCAGTCTTGATCGAACGCCGACTTACGTGAGATATTCCGTTGCTGGATAATTCTAGCGTAATTAAACGCTTTAGAGACGAAAACAATCCTGCCGGGATTACCTCCAGATTATTGTGTCGTACGTTCAATTCTGTGAGCAAATTTTGCTTCTCGAAGAGATTTACCGGTAGCTCTTTCAAACGATTCTCTTCGAGAACGAGGTACTTCAAGTTGACCAGATCGCGCAAGATAGTAGCCGGTAATTCGCCGAGGCGATTCTTTCCCAGAAGGAGTTCTTCAAGATTTTTTAATCCTTGGAACGTACCAGACGGCAGCCACGAAATGATGTTCGATGAAAAGTCCAAGAGCGCTAAAGCGTTGTTGGTCAGAAACAAATTTTCCGGTAACGTGCGCAATTTGTTCGACGAAACGTCACTAGAAATTCGACCCCACCCCGCCAAAAGCATTATTTTACCTTTCTCGGACGATTACAATTTGCTTGGGTAACATTGTCCGGACCAAGTAATAATGCCGAATATCAGAACCGATCAGTGACATACACTTTGAGAACCGCAAGTTGAGCATGTAAGATTCCTTTACTTACAGGATATGAAGATTCCGCATTCTAATAAATTGATTCCGGTGCAATTCCCTTAGCGAATTTTTACTTAGTCGCACATGCGTAGCCCCATGCAACGAGAAAAATAAATTTAATGGTAAATGCTCAATGAGATTATCGCTTAAATCTCTGCAAACGTTAAAATTGATAATTAACATCAAAACAATGCACAAAGAAAATATCACTTTATCAGATAACATAATCACAGTAATACGGCGTTATTTACAGGTGATTCAACTGTGTCATATCAAGGAAAGTATCCCGATGGAGAGCCGTGAGCCGGTTACTTCCAAGATCCCTGAAACGCCAAACTTTGGTCAACCGTTGCGAAGCAAGTCTTCAAGCAGCTCCAACAACGCGTCACTTTCGATCTTCGCAATCTTATTACAAAATAGTGTGTAATCATCGTTTTAGTAACATTTACAATTTTGATGCGTCCCCAGGTATCAATTGAGTAGGAGGAATGTCCGAGAAGTCGTATCTCCAGCAAGACACCGACTTCGTTTCTGGTCGGCATCTACATGGTCCTTCCGCACACGTTTCCCAGTCATGTTCGTCCTTTCCAATTTGCCAGACTACGGTACGCCCAAAAAAGTTAGAACGTCAGAGCATTGCTATTCATTGCATTGAACGTACCAATGAGTACGTAACGCGACATCGTGCGCGTAAAGACCACGTATACCCACCGGGTTGTTCAACAGCCCGAAGCCTTCTCTCGAGACTGGATAACTTGGACGCAATGTCTTCCAAAGCTATCACAGAAGTCACATGCGACTGTTCGTTATTCGCATTTGAATCACCTTGACAATTTACCGAACATAATCTCGATTCGCAATACAGAAGAAACGAAACGAAATATCGCGCAGATAGTGTTCGGAACATGGTTCTTGACACGCACTCTCGAACCGATCGAGTATGCAGCAAATGGGAAGAGGAGACAGACGGCCGTACGGTTGGAACGCGATGTCACGCGCAACACTTCCTCATTAATACACTATGAATACAAGTCAATATAACAGCAATTAATGGACAATACGCTTAAGGAAGAAAATGAATCTGTTATAAACGTCGCATACCCTAAGCCATTGAGCGTGCGGTCTTATTGTTAACCGGATACCCGCTTAATGCATAACAGGCCGTTACTCATTGGCCAGGAGTCAATAAAATTTTAACGGAATTAAAAATAAATAGATCAATGGAAATATACCAAACACTTCTCTTTACAAATCATAAATACTTCAATGTGCAAAATTAGTCCAAAACAAATTCAACGTTACAGAGGGATGATAAAGCAATCATTCAAAGGTTAATGCACCAGTGGAAAAATATTTGGTTTAAATCGTAGCCACAAACCAAGTTTCTCGATAACTGAGACAGAATCTAAAAAAGCAAGAAGTATGTTCATTAAATATGTTTATTCAATACGTAGACCACAGGTAGGTCAAGAGTACAGGAATTTTCTTCACTGGACAAAAATTAACTGTGGAAAGGTTGACTTCTTTCAGGAATACATTTAACCATTCGCCACAGGTTCTCCATATTACTCGCATGAAGCAAAAACATTCAGCGACTGGTTACACAGAAGCAAATCCTCACAGTACAGGTTCTCCATGGCCAGACGATGCCTCAACGATCCTTCTTTTATCGAACTTCTTCGTAAATTACAACAGACGACGATTCGGAGGATACAACAGGGTACAGGAAACTCGCAGTACGGCAATCGCAGAGCACAACGTTCGAAAAGCCAAATGGGTCACAGGAAATGTACCTGTAACAGACTACTCCGATATACTTGAGTTCACCAAAACATTACTTATCAAAGCGAAAACGAACAGAATAAAGAAGTATCACTCGCCAGTAACTCCTCGTTCCTTTTCTTCACGCGTTCGTCCAGCGCGAGCCTCGAGACAGGATGGCACAGCTCAATCGCGCTCATAGGACATCAGGGACCGTTCCTTCGTTCTTTTACGCATTTACGCGAGCGTGCGACTAGCTCGCGTTAACCTTAAAGTGACTTTGACGTAACATCACTGGAACCACGTTCCACCCTGACCCACTCTTTTTGTTTATCTTCTTGACTGTCACTAGATCTCACGCGGTTGTACCTGGCAGTCAGTACACCAGGTGGGCCGTGATTTCCATTCTTCATTACACACCGCATTTTGTACAGTACCCCAGGCGTGCTTACGAAGCACAGCGCTCTCTCGTCGGTTCGTACGCCCAGCGTGGCCGTACGCCTCATACCGCGAGAGTAATCAAGGTCACGCGTAAAATCTTTGCAAGGGTACATTATTTGTCGAACATATAACAATACGCGACCGTAGGGGATACATTTAATTTTCTCGCATCTTTAAGATCATGAACTCTTGGAAAAAGATTATTATTTCACTCGCCTGGAATTCGAATCACAACGACGGACGGATCAATAATTTTGTTCTCACGAAATGCTCTTCGTCTCTGCGAAGACAAACGTTATGGAAAATTGCTTTTATTTATCTTCAAGACAGACGGAATGTTTTCTTTCGTTGAACGGAACATGTTGCGGGAAGTGTAAGCAATTAATGACGGTCAATAGAAAAAATGTATTTTCTCGCGGTTGTGATTCGCAAATATGAACAGTAACAATATTGTCGGCAAACACGGACACCAGTGACATTTTTTTACGTGCATTTGCGTACTCTGGCGAGCATCCGACGGGTAACGTCAATGCGCGCTCGACGTAACATCACTCGAATCACGTTCCACACGCATCTATTGTTTTCGTCGATCATCTCGATCGTTAATGCACGTAACACAGTACTACCTGGCGCTTATTGAGCCAGGTAGAACGTGATTTCCGCGATTCACTACATGCCGAATTTTCTACGGATTTTCGCCGATGTCCATGCGAAAGCACGACGCTCGCTGGTCGGTTCGCCCGTCCAGCGTGGCCGCCATGACTCACGCCACACGTCGGACGTCGCCGGTGTAATGAAGGCCACGCGTAAATCGTTTTTGCACTATTAGAAGTCGATTTTTTTCGCATTTCTAGATAGCGGCAATCGATCCGGCGACGACCTAAACCCCCCGGAGGGTTCTCCTCGGGGCCTCCGGGGGGTTTAGCGCCGTTGTCAGACGGGCAGGTAAGATCCGGATTCTGAGTGGCGTTTCGACGGGCGGTTAGAGCCGGTTCAGAGTGGCGTTTCGACGGGCGGTTAGAGCCGGTTCAGAGTGGCGTTTCGACGGGCGGTTAGAGCCGGTTCAGAGTGGCGTTTCGACGGGCGGTTAGAGCCGGTTCAGAGTGGCGTTTCGACGGGCGGTTAGAGCCGGTTCAGAGTGGCGTTTCGACGGGCGGTTAGAGCCGGTTCAGAGTGGCGTTTCGACGGGCGGTTAGAGCCGGTTCAGAGTGGCGTTTCGACGGGCGGTTAGAGCCGGTTCAGAGTGGCGTTTCGACGGGCGGTTAGAGCCGGTTCAGAGTGGCGTTTCGACGGGCGGTTAGAGCCGGTTCAGAGTGGCGTTTCGACGGGCGGTTAGAGCCGGTTCAGAGTGGCGTTTCGACGGGCGGTTAGAGCCGGTTCAGAGTGGCGTTTCGACGGGCGGTTAGAGCCGGTTCAGAGTGGCGTTTCGACGGGCGGTTAGAGCCGGTTCAGAGTGGCGTTTCGACGGGCGGTTAGAGCCGGTTCAGAGTGGCGTTTCGACGGGCGGTTAGAGCCGGTTCAGAGTGGCGTTTCGACGGGCGGTTAGAGCCGGTTCAGAGTGGCGTTTCGACGGGCGGTTAGAGCCGGTTCAGAGTGGCGTTTCGACGGGCGGTTAGAGCCGGTTCAGAGTGGCGTTTCGACGGGCGGTTAGAGCCGGTTCAGAGTGGCGTTTCGACGGGCGGTTAGAGCCGGTTCAGAGTGGCGTTTCGACGGGCGGTTAGAGCCGGTTCAGAGTGGCGTTTCGACGGGCGGTTAGAGCCGGTTCAGAGTGGCGTTTCGACGGGCGGTTAGAGCCGGTTCAGAGTGGCGTTTCGACGGGCGGTTAGAGCCGGTTCAGAGTGGCGTTTCGACGGGCGGTTAGAGCCGGTTCAGAGTGGCGTTTCGACGGGCGGTTAGAGCCGGTTCAGAGTGGCGTTTCGACGGGCGGTTAGAGCCGGTTCAGAGTGGCGTTTCGACGGGCGGTTAGAGCCGGTTCAGAGTGGCGTTTCGACGGGCGGTTAGAGCCGGTTCAGAGTGGCGTTTCGACGGGCGGTTAGAGCCGGTTCAGAGTGGCGTTTCGACGGGCGGTTAGAGCCGGTTCAGAGTGGCGTTTCGACGGGCGGTTAGAGCCGGTTCAGAGTGGCGTTTCGACGGGCGGTTAGAGCCGGTTCAGAGTGGCGTTTCGACGGGCGGTTAGAGCCGGTTCAGAGTGGCGTTTCGACGGGCGGTTAGAGCCGGTTCAGAGTGGCGTTTCGACGGGCGGTTAGAGCCGGTTCAGAGTGGCGTTTCGACGGGCGGTTAGAGCCGGTTCAGAGTGGCGTTTCGACGGGCGGTTAGAGCCGGTTCAGAGTGGCGTTTCGACGGGCGGTTAGAGCCGGTTCAGAGTGGCGTTTCGACGGGCGGTTAGAGCCGGTTCAGAGTGGCGTTTCGACGGGCGGTTAGAGCCGGTTCAGAGTGGCGTTTCGACGGGCGGTTAGAGCCGGTTCAGAGTGGCGTTTCGACGGGCGGTTAGAGCCGGTTCAGAGTGGCGTTTCGACGGGCGGTTAGAGCCGGTTCAGAGTGGCGTTTCGACGGGCGGTTAGAGCCGGTTCAGAGTGGCGTTTCGACGGGCGGTTAGAGCCGGTTCAGAGTGGCGTTTCGACGGGCGGTTAGAGCCGGTTCAGAGTGGCGTTTCGACGGGCGGTTAGAGCCGGTTCAGAGTGGCGTTTCGACGGGCGGTTAGAGCCGGTTCAGAGTGGCGTTTCGACGGGCGGTTAGAGCCGGTTCAGAGTGGCGTTTCGACGGGCGGTTAGAGCCGGTTCAGAGTGGCGTTTCGACGGGCGGTTAGAGCCGGTTCAGAGTGGCGTTTCGACGGGCGGTTAGAGCCGGTTCAGAGTGGCGTTTCGACGGGCGGTTAGAGCCGGTTCAGAGTGGCGTTTCGACGGGCGGTTAGAGCCGGTTCAGAGTGGCGTTTCGACGGGCGGTTAGAGCCGGTTCAGAGTGGCGTTTCGACGGGCGGTTAGAGCCGGTTCAGAGTGGCGTTTCGACGGGCGGTTAGAGCCGGTTCAGAGTGGCGTTTCGACGGCGGTTAGAGCCGGTTCAGAGTGGCGTTTCGACGGGCGGTTAGAGCCGGTTCAGAGTGGCGTTTCGACGGGCGGTTAGAGCCGTTCAGAGTGGCGTTTCGACGGGCGGTTAGAGCCGGTTCAGAGTGGCGTTTCGACGGGCGGTTAGAGCCGGTTCAGAGTGGCGTTTCGACGGGCGGTTAGAGCCGGTTCAGAGTGGCGTTTCGACGGCGGTTAGAGCCGGTTCAGAGTGGCGTTTCGACGGGCGGGTTAGAGCGGTTAGAGTGGGTTCGAGTGGGTTAGAGCGGTCAGAGTGGTAGCGGGGTAGAGGGTTAGAGCGGGTTCAGAGTGGCGTTAGAGTGGGTTAGAGTGGGTTAGAGTGGGTTAGAGTGGGTTAGAGTGGGTTAGAGTGGGTTAGAGTGGGTTAGAGTGGGTTAGAGTGGGTTAGAGTGGGGAGTGTTAGAGTGGGTTAGAGTGGGTTAGAGTGGGTTAGAGTGGGTTAGAGTGGGTTAGAGTGGGTTAGAGTGGGTTAGAGTGGGTTAGAGTGGGTTAGAGTGGGTTAGAGTGGGTTAGAGTGGGTTAGAGTGGGTTAGAGTGGGTTAGAGTGGGTTAGAGTGGGTTAGAGTGGGTTAGAGTGGGTTAGAGTGGGTTAGAGTGGGTTAGAGTGGGTTAGAGTGGGTTAGAGTGGGTTAGAGTGGGTTAGAGTGGGTTAGAGTGGGTTAGAGTGGGTTAGAGTGGGTTAGAGTGGGTTAGAGTGGGTTAGAGTGGGTTAGAGTGGGTTAGAGTGGGTTAGAGTGGGTTAGAGTGGGTTAGAGTGGGTTAGAGTGGGTTAGAGTGGGTTAGAGTGGGTTAGAGTGGGTTAGAGTGGGTTAGAGTGGGTTAGAGTGGGTTAGAGTGGGTTAGAGTGGGTTAGAGTGGGTTAGAGTGGGTTAGAGTGGGTTAGAGTGGGTTAGAGTGGGTTAGAGTGGGTTAGAGTGGGTTAGAGTGGGTTAGAGTGGGTTAGAGTGGGTTAGAGTGGGTTAGAGTGGGTTAGAGTGGGTTAGAGTGGGTTAGAGTGGGTTAGAGTGGGTTAGAGTGGGTTAGAGTGGGTTAGAGTGGGTTAGAGTGGGTTAGAGTGGGTTAGAGTGGGTTAGAGTGGGTTAGAGTGGGTTAGAGTGGGTTAGAGTGGGTTAGAGTGGGTTAGAGTGGGTTAGAGTGGGTTAGAGTGGGTTAGAGTGGGTTAGAGTGGGTTAGAGTGGGTTAGAGTGGGTTAGAGTGGGTTAGAGTGGGTTAGAGTGGGTTAGAGTGGGTTAGAGTGGGTTAGAGTGGGTTAGAGTGGGTTAGAGTGGGTTAGAGTGGGTTAGAGTGGGTTAGAGTGGGTTAGAGTGGGTTAGAGTGGGTTAGAGTGGGTTAGAGTGGGTTAGAGTGGGTTAGAGTGGGTTAGAGTGGGTTAGAGTGGGTTAGAGTGGGTTAGAGTGGGTTAGAGTGGGTTAGAGTGGGTTAGAGTGGGTTAGAGTGGGTTAGAGTGGGTTAGAGTGGGTTAGAGTGGGTTAGAGTGGGTTAGAGTGGGTTAGAGTGGGTTAGAGTGGGTTAGAGTGGGTTAGAGTGGGTTAGAGTGGGTTAGAGTGGGTTAGAGTGGGTTAGAGTGGGTTAGAGTGGGTTAGAGTGGGTTAGAGTGGGTTAGAGTGGGTTAGAGTGGGTTAGAGTGGGTTAGAGTGGGTTAGAGTGGGTTAGAGTGGGTTAGAGTGGGTTAGAGTGGGTTAGAGTGGGTTAGAGTGGGTTAGAGTGGGTTAGAGTGGGTTAGAGTGGGTTAGAGTGGGTTAGAGTGGGTTAGAGTGGGTTAGAGTGGGTTAGAGTGGGTTAGAGTGGGTTAGAGTGGGTTAGAGTGGGTTAGAGTGGGTTAGAGTGGGTTAGAGTGGGTTAGAGTGGGTTAGAGTGGGTTAGAGTGGGTTAGAGTGGGTTAGAGTGGGTTAGAGTGGGTTAGAGTGGGTTAGAGTGGGTTAGAGTGGGTTAGAGTGGGTTAGAGTGGGTTAGAGTGGGTTAGAGTGGGTTAGAGTGGGTTAGAGTGGGTTAGAGTGGGTTAGAGTGGGTTAGAGTGGGTTAGAGTGGGTTAGAGTGGGTTAGAGTGGGTTAGAGTGGGTTAGAGTGGGTTAGAGTGGGTTAGAGTGGGTTAGAGTGGGTTAGAGTGGGTTAGAGTGGGTTAGAGTGGGTTAGAGTGGGTTAGAGTGGGTTAGAGTGGGTTAGAGTGGGTTAGAGTGGGTTAGAGTGGGTTAGAGTGGGTTAGAGTGGGTTAGAGTGGGTTAGAGTGGGTTAGAGTGGGTTAGAGTGGGTTAGAGTGGGTTAGAGTGGGTTAGAGTGGGTTAGAGTGGGTTAGAGTGGGTTAGAGTGGGTTAGAGTGGGTTAGAGTGGGTTAGAGTGGGTTAGAGTGGGTTAGAGTGGGTTAGAGTGGGTTAGAGTGGGTTAGAGTGGGTTAGAGTGGGTTAGAGTGGGTTAGAGTGGGTTAGAGTGGGTTAGAGTGGGTTAGAGTGGGTTAGAGTGGGTTAGAGTGGGTTAGAGTGGGTTAGAGTGGGTTAGAGTGGGTTAGAGTGGGTTAGAGTGGGTTAGAGTGGGTTAGAGTGGGTTAGAGTGGGTTAGAGTGGGTTAGAGTGGGTTAGAGTGGGTTAGAGTGGGTTAGAGTGGGTTAGAGTGGGTTAGAGTGGGTTAGAGTGGGTTAGAGTGGGTTAGAGTGGGTTAGAGTGGGTTAGAGTGGGTTAGAGTGGGTTAGAGTGGGTTAGAGTGGGTTAGAGTGGGTTAGAGTGGGTTAGAGTGGGTTAGAGTGGGTTAGAGTGGGTTAGAGTGGGTTAGAGTGGGTTAGAGTGG